>CM057450.1:1244868026-1246101776 GCA_016271365.2 Neoceratodus forsteri
TTTCTCTGAAGTGGAACCTTTGTAAAAGAGACAAGGCTCTAAGGTATTTATAATGCTAGACTTAATAAATAAATAAATAAAAAAAAGATAGAGATAGGACAGTAGTTGTTTAAGTCACAAGGATCTCCTGATTTGAAGAGAGGAAGAATATGGGCAGATTTCCAGCAGGATGGAACAGTGGCTGTGGTAATAGAGAGAGGTTGAAGATGTGAAGGATGGGGGCTGTGAGCTGGGCATAGCCTAACTGCAAGAAAAATGATTCAAGGCCATTGTCCCCTGCACTTTTCTTGGTGTCGAGGCTAAGAATTATGTCTTCGACTTCCTTGTAGCTAAACAGGCACAACTAGAAGGAATGAGGTGGAGTAGCATGTGTAGTATCTGGGCTAGTGTTGCTATTCACTCGGCTAGCATATGGGGAGGAGTAGAATGCCAAACCAGCAGTGGCAAAGTGAAGGTTAAGTTCTTCAAGGATTCGCAGTTTATTTTCAACCATCCCGTCCTTGGCCAGAATCTTGGTGGGAAGGGAGGAAGCAGCAGGATGGCCTTCAATGGATCTCAGTGTCTTTCAGATTTTTTGGGAGTTCCCTTTGGCCTGTTCCAGACTGGAGATGTAGAAGTTTGCTTTAATAGCACGTTCACTTTTAACACAGGCATTTCTGGCAGTTCTAAATGCCTACCAGTCTGCCAGGTCCTTTGTGTGCCTGGCCCTAGCCCATAGCTTGTCTCTATTGGTAAGTGCAGATTTGAGCTCTTGGGTGAACCATGGATGCGAGATTTTCCGCACCCTCATTTTAATAAGAGGAGCATGCTTGTTAATTAGGGTGGTGAGGTTGTCATTTAGGAAAGAGATGGCGGCATCAGCAGATTTGGCAAGATATAGGTCTTGCCACCTGATCGTAGCTAGATCGGTTAGGAAGTTTACTGAGTTGAATTTACGGAACGAGCATTGAATTCTGAATTTAGGGTGCTGCTGGGTTTTAGATTGGAATCTTGTACATACAACGATACTGTGGTCGCTCATGTCGTTATGGAAAACTGCAGAATGTGAGATTTTATGGGGATGCAAAGTTAAGATGACATCTAAGAGTGAGCTGTTGGCAGAGTTAGAAGCATTGATTCTTGTGGGTTCAGTTGCTATCTGTGTAAGACCCAGCTCATCACAGATGGCGTTTAGGGAGTGGGATTTAGCAGTGAGCCAATCCATATTGAAGTCCCCTAAGATTATTGTTTCTGTGTTAGCAGCCAAAGTTATGGATTTCAACACGTTAAGAATTTCTGTGCCTCCTGACGGGGGTCTATAGCCACCAATGATTGTGATGCACTCTGAGGATGGAAGGTGAAGTTTAAGCAAGACAATCTCATATTCCTCGGGCTTAGTTTTATAGGAAATGCTGCTAACATCAAATTTTGATTTGGCGTATACAACCACTCCCCCCCGAATCCCTATCAGCCCTAAAGAGCTTGAAGCCCGGTATAGTAATTTGTGGATCAGTGTTGGTCTTTTTTAGCCATGACTCGGTAATTATAATCAGATCTGGGTCAGTGTGGGCTGCCCAAACTTGAAGATGATCAAGTTTTTGAGCAGGCTTAGAATATTGACCATCATCAGTTTCATCCCAGGAGCAGCTGCAAACTCCGACGGAGAAGTGATTTGAGTTGGGGGACCTGGATTTAGTTCAACATTGCCTGAACAGAAAAGGAGAATTAGAAACATTTTCTTGAGGGCATTTACCAGGTAGAAGTGGGCTCTTTTCATATGGGTTCTTGTGTGGTGTTCAGTCATTGAGGTACGTCCAGCCAGGGCATAGGAGATGCTGACATGGCCATTCAAGGCTAGCAGGGGAAGTGCACAGAAAGACATTGGCAAAGGAAGGAGGGCCAGAGGAGAGGGATGAGAATTAAAATGAAAACCCGACAGATTAAGAGTACGGAAGCAATATGAAGATGTAGCAGGAACTATGATTGTGGGTTCCCAGGCTGGGATGACTTCTGACTTAGCATGGATCAGTTCTTTATGAGTCATAATTTTTGCCAGGATTAGAAGTAGAATGATAATGCAGGCCATATTGCCCACGACTGAGTACAGTGATTTGTGTAGAAAGACCAAGAATCCCTCTAGTGGCAGGTCTGTATAACCTGCTAATGGAAAACTAGCCAAAAAAAAAACTTCTATTACACAGTTGAAATGTGCTTAGTTCTATCGAAAATCTATTTATAAAAAGTTCCAGGTGGCTGAAGCAGGGGAAAAGTCCTGGCCAATCAGAGCGGGTTTGCTGGAAGCGCCCGTGTTCCGATTGGCTGCGTTGTCCCATACCTTCCAAGGAGCTGCAGACAGGCGTCCTGGTCTCGGTCAGTGGCTGGCTGGGTGCCGTCCGACCGTGGGGGAGTTGAAGCAGCCCGTTCAAGGACAGGCAGCTGGAGAGAAGAAAAAAGAGCAGGTCTTAAATAATATAGAGGTTAGGATGGGTTCGATTTGAGCAGTTTAGTAAGACAAAAGGTAGCTAGACTTTTCGGCGCCAAGGCAGAGTGCTTGGATGGGGGGGTGCAGGAGGAGCACTGAGACAGAAGAGGTGTAAGCACTTTAAAACACTAGTAGAAATTACAATCCAGCTAATACATTTGAAAAGCTTCTATTACATAGTTGAAATGTGCTTAGTTCCATCAAAAATCTATTTGTAAAAAGTGCCAGGTGGCTGAAGCAGGGGAAAAGTCCTGGCCAATCAGAGCGGGTTTGCTGGAAGCATCTGTGTTCCAATTGGCTGCGCTGTCCCGTACCTTCCAAGGAGCTGCAGGCGGGCGTCCTGGTCTTGGTTGGTGGCTGGCTAGGTGCCGGATGACCGTGGGGTTTGTATTTAATTTAAACTTAGTCTTTATGAAAGATCAAATCAATTTCCACCAGTTTCCATTTAATTAATTTCTTCTGGACTTCTGTGTGATAATTCATTTTCAAGACTCATTCAGGTTTGAAGAACATATATTTTTCTGATTTATGAGTGACTGTATTTTGCAGGTAGGGAAATGAGCAGGTAGCTTCAAACTCAAATCAAGTCGCAATTACAGCACAACATGGAGAAAACTACATGGTGCACAGTGTGCACAGCATCATGTGTGTGGTGGGCCATGGCAAGGGGAAAACACCTGTAGCACATTCTTTTTGCCTGTTAATGCATAGGGCCCAATATGCTTAATTATAGTGGTTACTCTGAAAACAGATGTGAGTAATTTGCAAGTTGTTGTTACTGTTGGTAATTCAATGAAACTGGGGATCTCAGCAGTATGAAATGCGCCTGGTAGTGGAGAAAAAGGATTGGATGATTTATTAAAAAATGCAGCTGACTGGAAAGTCACAGAATTTATAATATTAAGGTATTTAAAGTAAATGTGTACGGTTCCCAAAATGCCTTTTACACATACAGTAGTATGTCATTGCCAGACATGCTTCAGATGTTGAAGCTGCAATTTGTTTTGTAAACAAATCTGTCATAGTCATTTTATATTACGCTTTATCAGTGCTTTGTCCTCCAGTTTCCTGTGTGTGGCCACACCCCCAAAATTATGTCATATCAGGGAGCTGTCATTGTTTTACATACAACAACAAGGAATTCTGGGTAATGTATAATGTTGCCTTAAATGTGTCTTACTCAGATGTACAGTCCCTTATGTTGCTGGTGGTGAGCAGTAATATGTAAATAATGGTAACAAGGCATTATGTGTAAAACAGGAACCTGTTTTACAATTTCCTTACTCTGAGATGCTATCCCATATTTGTGTGGTGGTGTCAACAATATAAGCTTTTGTTTGTTTATTTTCACAACAATGCATTGTACATACCGTATCTTGCTACAAGACTTCTATGCTGAGAGATGTTGGCTCCTATTTCTTCAGTGAGCACAGAAATATAATACCCTGTATACTAATTTACATAGTGATGCATTGTGGGTACAGTAACTTTGTTTCCCTGGTATGATGTTGCAGCACTGAGAACAAAAGGGGAGGGTCATGCAAATGAGGCAGAGCACCAAAATAAAAGGATTTTTTTCATGGAAAACAGCACTATTTGGCAGTTTGAATAATAGGAGACTGATTGAGAACACGTACAGGTTACTACTCCCATTTGCTATGGGAACCTTCAACATTTACTTTAAATTTAAAATGGGCTGGGGACAAATTCAATTAATTAGATTCTAAGCTCTTTAAACTTAACTCATTTGATAACTATACAAAGAAGATGAAAGAATAAAACCACAAATCGCACAAAATCAATTGGATAATGTTAATTTGAGCTCAGAACATACAGACAATTGGTTGTTCCCCTGATGTCCTAAGTTGCCATATGGTCATTGTTTGTACATAGAACTGTAAAGCAATGAAAAAAAATCTAAGGGACATATAATGGGGGCCATCTTCATGGACCTGGCCAAGGCCAGGGATCTGGGTGTAGCCATATCAGATGACCTAAAGGTGGGTAAGCAATGTGAGAAGTCAGTAAGGAGAGCCAGGGGGATACTGGGATGCATAGGGAGGGGCATCCTAAGTAGAAACAGGGAAGTGGTTATCCCTCTATACAGACAGTTTGTGAGATGCCATCTGGAGTACTGCGTGCAGTTTTGGAGACCTCATCTATGCAAGGACATAGACAGGATGGAAGCAGTCCAGAGGAGGGCAACTAAAATGGTGCAGGGTCTACATCAGAAACCATATGAAGAGAGACTGAGAGAGCTTAATATGTATATCCTTGATGAAAGGAGGGACGGGGTGGCATGATAGAAACTTTTAAGTACCTCAAGGAAATCAACAAAGTCCAGGAGGGTAGCATCTTTCAGAAAAAGAGATGTGTAAGAACAAGGGGGCACAATTTAAAGTTCGAGGTGGGACGGCTCAGGGGTAATGTGAGGAAATTATTTTTCATGGAGAGAGTGGTGAACACATGGAACAGCCTTCCCAGAGAGGTTGTGGGGTCTAAAACAGTGGGGGAATTCAAACATGCATGGGACAGACATAAGGCAATTACAGTGGGGGGTTGCAGGAAGTAGGCTGTTGGTCAACTAGAATCTGCAGCTTACCCAATAGGTAGGGAAATGGGCAGACTGGGTGGGCCAAGTGGTCCTTATCTGCCATCAAAGTCTATATTTCTATGTTTCTATGTTTTTAACCACTGCTTGGTAATTAAAACATTTCAGGAAATAGGCATTCTTTCCCATAGATGTCGTGATGGTTTACTAGTTATTTAACTGAAGGTACTGGGTGATAATATCATGGATGAAATATCACCGCAAATTAGAAAGCAGGCTCCACATCGCCTATGACAATGACGGCATGGATATATATCGCCCACCCACACCCTGTGGATAGGGCACAGCACGGCTTAGCAAGGTGCCAACCGTGACCCCAGCCCATCGACTGGTGCCCCAGGCACCGTCCTGTAGCCAGTCACAATGTGATAGCCATCCTCAAAACTCAGTCATCACTGAACAGAGTAATAGCCCTGGTGTCTGAGCGACTCCCTCTCTCAACACCACCCCTGCAGTATTTGCACACCGCTCCCCAACATACCCCTGTCACTGGGTGGGTGGCCAGACAGCCTCCACACACCATCATGGCTGCTACCCACTGAATGGGCTGCATGGGTGCACTCGCCCATGCAGTACATTCAGTGGAGCGCTAGCTGTGGCAGTGTGTGGAGAGCTGTGCTGGCCAACTGCCCGGTGACGGGGTATGTTGGGAGGTGCGGGGGTGGACAGCTATCTGTAGGGGTGGTGTTGGGGAGGGGGGTCCGCTAGACACCAGGGCTGTTGTCTACTGCATCACGGTGAGTTTTTTTGGGGGGTTGGATATAACATTGTGGCTGGCTACAGGTACAGTGCCTGGGGCACCAGTTGGTGGACTGGGGTTATGGTTGGCACCTTGCCGAGCCATGCTGTGCACTGTCCACGGGGTTTAGGTAGGCGATATACATCCATGCCAACATTGTCATTTATGGTGCACTTTTTAAATGGAAACACAATACTTTTAAAAACAAAACTAGAAACTAAATAATGCAGAAGGCAAGCAGAGGGCAGTAGGAGACAAAGATGAAGCCAACACAAGGTAATGAAATGGTGTCAGCTGCTCTATAAGAATCACAGTTGTTCTTTCCCTCCTGTACTTCCCCACCATTTTGCTCAGAGACCTGTTGACTTAAATACTACCTTTTTAATCAGATCCAGTTTGCTGTCCACTCCTACTGTCTCCTACCTGTTTCATAGTTTATTCCCTAGCACCTCCCTCATCCTCCCCAAATTTGTCTTTCTGAAGTCATAAAACACCATAAAAGTATGCAAAGGGTTGGTGGTGCTCCTAACAAAAGCAGAATCAATACCAGTAAAAGTCAGACTCTCACCACCTCGAATTAAAAGGACACTGAGCACCAACAGAAAATATCAGCTTTGTTGTCTTTATTGAAAACCCAATAAATCAAACATGTTAAAACAATTAAAAAACATTTAAATCACAGACATACATGTAAAGCCCATCTGACACGTTTCGGACTAGCTAGTCCTTTATCAAAGGCTGAGGCATATGACTACCAATGCAGTTTAAACAGAACATCTGTTATGACACCATAATGTTGAAACAAGTAAGGAATAAGACATGATGAGGTGTGGTTTATGGGCTGATAAGAGCATGCCCCAGGTGCTTAATGAGGCATGAGGCGCTTGCGCCGAGTGCCTTCAGCACCTGGGAAGTGCTCTTTTCAGCCCATAAACCACACCTCGGAGTGTCTTATTCAGCTTATAAAATGGGTCCCCCCTCCTCCATAAAGCCCCTTAGTAAAAAAAAGTTATGTAAAATAGTCCATATGTACTGCAGAGTTGCAGAGCATATGTAACATACAGCCACTAGAGGGCGCTTGTATCTTTTTAAATTTCATTTATTTTACGTTGACACACGGATCTCTGCAGCACACCTTCTGCTCCCCTGCCTGCTCATTATTCATTTGCCAGACAACAGTACATACATTTTTTTAATAAGTAAAATGGGAGCGCATTGACACACAGCTCTCTGCAACACACCTTCTGTCCTGCTGCCTTGCCTGCTCGTTATTCCTTTGCCACAGACAACAGTACATTATTTTAAAAAAAAAAAGTAAAATGGCATCTCATTGAAACTGGTTGGGTATTCCGTCGATCATGTACTACAGCCTCCAGTTCTATCTCTCTCTCTCTCTGCTGTCTTTGAAACACTTGCAGCTGTCAGCTGCTTCTCCCCACTACACTGTTTCAAGAGAGGCTGGGATCACACACACATATATATATATATATAGAGAGAGAGAGAGAGAGAGAGAGAGGGAGAGGGCGAGATCATCTTCACATCCTGGTCCATGTCTTTCTTCCCCTAGGCATAAGAGGGTGAATAAGGGGAAGAGTTACAGGCGGATCAGCTAACTGTTTTGGCCATGGTCAGGGAGGGGTGGAGCGCTAAGGAATGCAGCTAGGAACAGAGAAGTGCTTCATGGAAGGGGAGCAAAGGAACACAGTGCAAGGCAGAGCTAAAGCACCGAGAGTCTGCGGGAGAGTGCAGCCACTGTAAACATTTTTTTCCCCTAGGGCTGTATGACTGGATTCCAGCAGTTCACTTGGGCTTACATACTAATTTAAACATTTGCTTTTGGGCATTTTTTCAATTTTGTTTATACATTTTAGACAGAGCTGGTGGAGGCGCAGGTGACTCGGCAACATGCACGAGAACACTTGGTGACTTTTTTGTAAATTCTAATTTCCTCCTAATTTTCCTGAGCTGGGTGGCAGCAGAAGTCACAAAAAGTGGTTCCTTGTACTCAGCACTGAGTATCATAATGCAGGACAAGCTGAGCTGTGTTTTAGAGTGGGGGGGGGCAGGAGCCACTGCAAGACAGAGATTGTGGTACAGTGATCTGTGTTGTTCTCCATCATGCTTGGCTGAAGAGGTACCAGTTGGCACAATATGCCTGGATAAGGACAAAGCAAGAGGTATCTCTCAGCCAATCAGGATGCAGAAATCTCCCAACCCATTTTGTAATAGACATTTTAAATTCATTGGGCTACAAGTTCATAAAAAATCAAACATTAATTCGCTCTGGATGTACCTTGTTTAAGCTGTATCTATGTGTTACAAAACCTCAATAAAAAAAGAAATTATGAAAAAAGAAAGGGGCTTAGGTATCAAGATTTGCAGTGATTTAAAATGTAGTGTCCACTGTAGGCAGATAGCCAATAAGGTGAACAGGAGAGTGAGCTGCATAAAAAAAACAACAACGCATTTACTAACAAATCAGAAGCAATAATCGCACCACTCTACTGTAGTTATATGTGACCACACCTGGACTACTGCTTGTAGATATGGAGTCCATACCTCAGGAGGGATATCAATAATATTGAAAGAGTACAGCACCATGTAGCCAAACTTATTCCCAACATAACTCATAAAACTTATGAGGAAAGACTGGGCTATTCAAAACCAAGCATATTAGAAAAAAAGCAGGTTAAGGGGTCATTTGCAAATGCTGTATAAGATACTCAAAAATAAGGAACTAAGTGAGCAGCTGTGATTTAAACACAAATAACTAATACATAATCTTTGAAGACACCCACATCAGCTGAACCAAAACAGGCCAAGAAGGATATCAGGAGGAATTTGTTCATGGTGAGGGTGGTAGGTATTTGAAACAGCTTGCCAGGCGATATAGTTTTTGTTTCCAAATGAAAACATTAAAAATGAGATACATAGACATCTAACTAATAACAATATAAATGGGTACTTCTGCTGAGTAGTGATGAAGCAGTCTCAATGGCATATGCCTTTACCTGTCTCCAACTTCCTAGTTTTGAGTATACTAAAAGCAGGACACTAAGGAGAACAAGATGTTTCATCCCAACTAGCATTTCCTGTGAGAATAAATTGTGAAAAATAAACAACCCTCCTGTCAGCAGGCCATGGAGACAGTAGGGTCTACTGGTTGGAGCACTGTTGGAAACTGGGGAATCGAAAGCTCAGAGTCTGCTAGGACCAGATAGTCACTTAGCCACCCAGTGCTCCTATCTACCCAACTGCGGAAATGGATAAAACTAGGATTCCACTGAAACATAGACACATAGCAAGTGTTGACAGATAAATGTTTGTCAGCCCATCTAGTTTGCCCCAAAATGCCACATTACAATTTAGCGGAACTATTCTGGTTACATACATTGTAATAAAATGGAAACGAGCATTTGTCAATGACGAATGTTGATTGCGCTGGTCCGTTGAGCTCACTCAGTGCCCCTCTATCACTCACTCATTCTGTTTCTCCTGGTGCTGCAGGCTGCTCTTTTGTACTGGGCTCCTGCCTGCATTGGCACTTTTTTCTGTCCACAAAGAAATCTGCAGCTGTCCCGACAGAGCTCCGTTGAGGTGTCTCACTCCCCCTCTCTCACTCGCTCATTCCATTTCTGCCGGTGCTGCAGGATGGCCTTTTGTACTGGGCTCCTGCCTGTGTTGCCGCCTTGTTCTGCCCACAAAGAAACTGCAGCAATCACGATAGAGCTCCGTTGAGCTTGCTCAGTCCCCCTCTCTCACTTGCTCATTGTGTTTCTCCTGGCGCTGCAGGCTGCTCTTTTGTACTGGGCTTCTGACTGAGTTGGCACCTTTTTCTGCCCATAAAGAAATCCATAGCTGTCCTGACAGAGCTCCGTTGAGGTCGCTCGCTCCCCCGTCTCAGTTGTTCATTCTGTTTCTCCTGGCACTGCAGGCTGCCCTTTTGTAGTGGGCTCCTGCCTCTGTTGGTGCCTTTTTCTGCCCACAAAGAAATCTGCAGCAGTCCTGACAGAGCTCCATTTACCTCACTCATTCCCCCTTTCTCACTCACTCATTCTGTTTTCTGCTGGCGCTGCAGGCTGTCCTTTTATACTGGGCTCCTGCCTGTATTGCCACCTTCTTCTGCCCACAAAGAAATCTGCAGCAGTCATGATAGAGCTCCATTGAGCTCGCTCACTCCCCCTCTCTCACTCGCTCATTCTGTTTCTCCCACCGCTGCAGGCTGTCCTTTTGTCCTGGGCCCCTGCATGCATTGCTTCCTTTTTCTGCCCACAAAGAAATCCGCAGCACTCCCAAAAGAGATCCATTGAGCTCACTCACTCCCCATCCCTCACCCGCTTGTTCTGTGTCTCCCGCTGCTGCAGGCTGCCCTTTTGTACTGGGCTCCTGCTTGTGTTGGTGGCTTTTTCTGGCCACAAAGAAATCAGCAGCAGTCTTGACAGAGCTCTGTTGAGCTTGCTCAATCACCCTCCCTCCCTCACTAGCTCATTCGGTTTCTGCCTGCGCTGCAGGCTGGCCTTTTGTACTGGGCTCCTGCCTGCGTTGTCACCTTTTTCTGCCCACAAAGAATTCTGCAGCAGTCACAACAGACCTCCGTTGAGGTTGCTCACTTCCCCTCTCTCACTCACTCATTGTGTTTCTCCCGGTGGTGCAGGCTGCCCTTTTGTACTAGGCTTCTGCCTGCATTGGCACCTTTTTCTGCCCACAAAGAAATCCACAGCTATGCCAACAGAGCTCCGTTGAGCTTGCTCACTTCCCCTCTCTCACTCACTCATTGTGTTTCTCCCGGTGGTGCAGGCTGTCCTTTTGTAGTGGGCTTCTGTTGGCACCTTTTTCTGCCCACAAAGAAATCTGCAGCAGTCCTGACAGAGCTTCGTTGAGCTCACTCACTCCCCCTCTCTCACTCACTTGTTCCGATACTGCCCATGCTGCAGGCTGCCCTTTTGTACTGGGCTCCTGCCTGCATTGCCGCCTTCTTCTGCCCACAAAGAAATCTGCAGCAGTCATGATAGAGCTCCATTGAGCTCACTCCCTCCCCTCCCCCCTCACTTGCTCATTCTGTTTCTCCCACTGCTGCAGGCTGCCCTTTTGTACTGGGCCTCTGCATGCATTGCTGCTTTTTTTCTGCTGACAAAGAAATCCACAGCACTCCCAACAGAGCTCTGTTGAGCTCACTCACTCCCCTTCCCTCACTCACTCATTCTGTATCTCCCGCTGCTGCAGGCTGCCCTTTTGTACTGCGCTCCTGCCTGTATTGGAGGCTTTTTATGCCCACAAAGAACTCTGCAGCAATCCCAACACAGCTCCGTACAGCTCCCTCACTCCCCCTCTCTCACTCGCTTGTTCCGTTTCTGCCAGCGCTACAGGCTGGCCTTTTGTACTGGACTCCTGCCTGCATTGCTTCCTTTTCCTGCACACAAACAAATCCTCAGAAGTCATGATAGACCTTCATTGAGCTCGCTCACTCCCACTCTCTCACTCATTCATTGTGTTTCTCCTGGCGCTGCAGGCTGCTCTTTTGTACTGGGCTCCTGCCTGTGTTGGCACCTTTTTCTGCCCACAAAGAAATCCGCAGCTGTCCTGATACAGCTCTGTTGAGGTTGCTCACTCCACCTGTTTCACTCGCTTATTCTGTTTTTCCTGGTGCTGCAGGCTGCCCTTTTGTACTGGGCTCCTGCCTGTGTTGGCACCTTTTTCTGCCCACAAAGAAATCTGTAGCAGTCCCAACAGAGCTCAGCTGAGCTTGATCACTCCCCCCCTCTCTCACTCGCTCGATCCTTATCTGTCCCAAACACTGATTTCCGACAGCGACTGCAGTATTGTGCGCCAGAAGCGCGAAAACACATTTCAGCCAGGATGTGAAAAATGACAGCTGTACTGTTCATAAGGAGGTGTGAAAAAAATGCCAGTGTTGAGAATCTGCCGTAAAAATATTATTAATTTGCAAACTTACAAGGGTGCGTGGAAACTGCACAATGCACGCTCGTAACACAGTCATTTTATGGAGTTTCATCACAAAATTTTAAATGTATGCATTTTAGGACCTCTGCTCACGATCAGTGTCAGTGTGATTGTCTTAATGTGTCCCAAACACTGATTTTCCACAGCGACCTCGCTATTGTGCGCCGGAAGATGGAAAACACATTTTGACCAGGATGTGAAAAATGACAGCTGCACTGTTCATAAGGAGGTGTGGAAAAATGTCAATGCTGAAAATCTGGAGCAAAAATATTGCAAAATTGCAAAGGTACGAGCATGCATGGAAACTGTGCAACGCACATGCGTAACACACTCATTTTATAGACTTTTGTCACCAAATTTTCAACATAGGCATTTTAGGACCTCTTCTAATGAACAGTGTCACTGTCATTCTCATAATATGGCCTGAACATGGATTTCCCACAGTGACTGCGCTATTCTGCGCTGAAACTGCGAAAATACATTTTGGCCAGGATGTGAAAAATGACAGCTATACCATTCATAAGGAGGTGCAGTAGAATGGCAATGGTGAAAATCTGGAGTGAAAATATTATTAATTTGTGAAATTACAAGCGTGCATGCAAACTCCGCAACGCACGCTCGTAACACAGTCATTTTATGGAGTATTGTCACCAAATTTTCAACATAGGCATTTTAGGACCTCTGCTCATGAACAGTGTCACTGTTATTTTCTTAATCTGTCCCAAACACTGATTTCCCACAGCGACTGCACTATTCAGTGCTGGAAGAGCAAAAACACATTTTGGCCAGGATGTGAAAAATGACAGCTGTACTGTTCACAAGGAGGTGTGAAAAAATACTAATGTTAAAAATCTGGCAAATTCGCAGAGTTACGAGCGAGCATAGCAACTGCGCAATGCATGCTTGTAAAGCAGTTATTTTGGGGATTTTTGCCACCAAATTTTCCACCAAATCTGCAACACTGGCACTGTTGTTTTGTTAATCAGTCCTGAAAGGAGATTCTATGCAGTGACTGTGAAATCACTTTTCGGGGCCAAATAATGCCATGACAGTGGTAGAATTCATGAGGAGGGGTCCCAAAAATCCCATGTTGAAAATTTGGTGGAAAAAATTCCAAGAAATACCTGAGATATGCATCAAAGTTGGAAAAACCCTATTTATTCCATTATACAGCTTACCGGCATTTCCTCAGTTCGTGGTCGGCTTTGAAGAGTGCAGACATAGCCACCCACTCAAGATCATCGCTTGGACTCGGAGATAAGTATGGGGTGGAGGGTTGTGGGGAGGTAGGGCGGGCAGTGTGTGGGCACGGGTTGTGGGAGGGGGCAGAGAGACCACAAGGGACTGTTTTTCTTTTTCCACAGGTTAAAAAAAAAAAAAAAATTGCAAGACTTTTTTTTAAACAAGGGCATGTTGCATGCTGGGGTGGGCTCACAGTGTGCCAACAGAGTCTTTTTTTACGGAGGAGGAGCAGCTGTAGCCAATGGGGGATTGGGCACCCCCTCGACACAAATCTACTGGGTGTTTGTGGGGGGGGGCATTATGCAGACGGGGAGTGGGCTCCCCCATTGGCACATGAAACTGGGAGAGTGGGACATAATGCCGATGCAGAGTGGGATCCCCCCATCGGCAACATCAAAGTACAGGGCAGGGCATTGAAGCTGAAGGGGATTGATGCCCCCATCGACAAATGCACACTGTTGTGGGGATGGCATATGCTGCCATGGGGGATTGGGCACCCCTTCGGCACTGGGTGTTCATAATATTGTTTGAGAACACGGCGGCAAACTGCCGCCATGTTCACAAAAAATATTACACTTGCCAATGTTCCACCCAGCAATGATGGGTCACTCCCTCATTGCAGCGAATGGCTGATGCTGCAATGAAGAGGCAGCCCCTGATTGCAGCAGCTGAAAGGTTTCAAGGTGGTAGCATGCTGGCTGAACTAGTAGCAGCAGCAGTGTGCAACAGCATTAGGGAAAGTGGGGCAAGCCTTTAAAGTCTGTGGGGGCATTGGCCACAACAGTGCCGCACCTCCACAGCCTGCTTCTGGAAAGCTGCCACAATATGTTTCTTGGGCATGTGCACAATCAACATAAAAAAAGCAGGAGTCCTTCTTTAAATTAATTTATCCTGTCCCCTGAACTAAGCATGCCAATTTTCACTACAAAACTTGCAAGCAAACACTGAGGCATTGACGGTGCTTCTTTTCTTTTTTTTGTCTCTTGATGAGGTCTTATTTAAGCTACAGCTAGATATCTGCCACTGTGATTTGAGCAGTAGTTGTGCATACAGTATGAGTTCACAGTGCAGCCCCCCTTCCCCCAAGTGCTATTCATACCTACACAGAGGGCATGACGTTTATTAATTATCAAGACAACATAATGCACTTTGAGTGCTTACTGCTAGGGAGCATTCAAGCCCTGCTGGAGCCAATGTGGATTGAAAGTCTGAAACCCTATACACCAATCCTATCACTGAGTGACATCAGAAAAAACAAATCACTCAGAGTGGATGTAACACTAATCTCTCATAAATGCAGAAAAGCATATGCATGACTACAAGACGTGCTACAAACTCTGCTTGGTGGCACCCAAAAATTGTTGTACAAGGAAAGCATGTCTTGCCGTATATCTGGAGACACATATTGCTGAGGCACTGTAGCTAATGAACTTGTGCAGTTATGGTTTATATGGTAGAACTACCAGGATAGCATCTTGTTCTGACAATTCACTGGTAAAATCTACAAAAACCTAAATAAAATGAAAACATTTAATGTAACTAGAGACGGATAGTTTTGGTGGATGAGGTAGCAATTTCTTCAGAAACTGTGGAGTGTGAGGCATTCTTTTTTAAAATTCCTACTTATTCAGTTTCAACATTACACAGAGTAATTAAAACGTTCAGGTTCCGAGTACAGAAATGGACAATGTGGTAGGGGGCATTTTTGGGCAGTCTGGGGTCTTGCAATAGTAGGAATGTTGTTTTAGAAAAATACACCAAGGAATATTATCTGGCGAGGATACCGATTAGAATACATCATTTCCAAACTTCTGTATTTTAAAAAACAGTCTCATCAGTGTCAAGAAGAATAAGGGGATACATTTTTCATGCGGTAGTGGGTGCTATTCCAGTTCAGTGCTGAAGCCATAGCAGGAGAGAATTATTTTTTTTGCATGAAGAAGGACATCATTTTGCTGACCCCAGTAAAACTCTACATATTCTTTGATTGCAATCTTAAAACTATCTTCCCATGGATTGCATTTCTTAAAAAACACACATACATGGTATTCCTGTGAGACAAATGTTGATTCAAATTCCCTAGTGTCATTAATTAAGCCAAAAGACAGTTGTCTGCATTGTCCCTGTACGGTATTTTATAACCTGTCTTCCTAAGGGGAGACAACAGTTGGACAGCTCCATGACCTGATTCTGTACTCCAAATACCTTGATTCATTCCCTTCCCTTCATTTAAAAAATGCTGACTTGTTGCATTAAATTTCTTGATTGCTTTAAGTTAACAAGGCAACCCTGGCTTATAAAGGGAGATCAGGTTTGTGACACCGGTGACCTCAGGTTTTTGTATGCCTTTTCAGTTGACTGCTCCTAAACAGGTTCTTCTTTCTGAGCTGTCTAGACTATGAAAACTGGTCTGGGTATAGGGGAGAAAGACACAAAATGGATATGTGGGATTAAGCTGATAGCTGGGAGCTTGAAATATAAGGCATCTGGGTGCTTGAGGTTTATAACATTACATTCATCAGAGACGTAACGCAGTAGAGCATCTTAGCTTGTTGGAGCACAGTGCTCTTCCTACCATGGCAAGATATTAGTCTCTTTACTTTTAATTACAATACTGCATTTCCAGTGTCACAGACTCAGGTCAGTACTAACGGATGTGTCAACAAAAAGGAGATATTTAATCTCTAAACCTCAGTCACCCAATTTACTGTATTTTGTTGGACCTGATGTAATTATATACCATAACACCATTTACTTTCTCTCTTTAGATGGTGTCAGAAATGCAAATTCCCTCACCTCCCAAAAAGGGGACATAAACCCTAAATATAATTGTAAACTTGGGCACATGAGAAATCTGTTGCACAACCCCAGTGTATTGTTTTGTATCTTACCTTTGAACTAGTTCTAATATTTTCTTATATGGGGTCCTTTGCTAATGCCGTCCTTTCCCCCCCATATTCATTTTTTGATGACTTAGCAGTTTTGGAACCCAGCAAATTCAGTTTAGTAGCAGCCCTTCCTGGAAAACTTCATTGCTGCCTTCCACTCTAATGATGTTACTGGGTCCAGAATCCAAAAGTAATCAAAATGAATACTGGGCAGCAAAAAGGCAACTTTAACAAGGGACCTGAAATAAGGAAAACTAGGACTATTCAAAACAAACATACAAAGCAGTGCACTGGAGTTGATAAACAAACATCACACATGCTCACATTTATAGTTCTATTAAAACATGTAAACAACAGGGTTTATATTATGTTTACTTTAAAACTGATTATACAATGGCAAGAAAAAATGCTGAGTTCTGATTGGTCAGTTACCACCTTGAACAGTGATGTTATCCTAGTACAACATCACTGTACCAAGGTCAGGCACACTTGACCACAGCAACATAAAAAAAATCACTCCATCCTGTCCCCCGCTTCCTGTCATAGCTGCCTTCAGTTATCCCTGCTCTGCACCCCGCTTAGAAGCCAACTTCTCTGTCCCCGGCTCCTAAACCGCCAAAGTGCCAGAAATATAGAGGGAGTACTGAACAGTGAGCGTTTGCCAGAGAAAATAAATTCCTTAGAATAATTTGTCCTCGCTCTGCATACCCAACAAGAAAGCCACACCTCTGTATGTCCGTCTCTCTCGCTACCCTTCTCAGGCACACTTTGACATCTTTTTGTTTCAAAAACCGCAAGCAATAGCAGCTTCTCACAGCATTTTTAGACTAAAGTAATTGCGTACTCAAAAAAAAAAAAAAAAAAATGAACAGAGGGACCGAGTGACTTTTCCAATGACATCTGAAGAAGTCTTTCGGTCCTCGCAAGTCACTTGCCAATCAGCTCCGTTTTTGCCTTGTCAGGCGTGCACTTTGCTGTCTGTTTCAAAAGTTGCATACAACAGCGGTTTCCCACAACACTTTTAAACGAAAGTAATTATGTAAAAAAAAAAATGAACAGTGGGACTGAGTGATTTTACCAATGACATCCGAAGCATAAGTGTCTCGGTCCTGCAAGTCACTCACCGATCAGCTCCATTTTGTGAGCTGGTAGTACTAAAGGAAGCGGGACACCTAATTAAGCTAAAAAACAAAAGCACATAGAAAAAAAAGACACATAGAGACAGAGAAAGACATAAAACACAGATGGGGGGCACTAACATTTACTCTAGATGTTCTAAAGAGGGAACCTACTACTACACAATAGCATCCACTATTGGAAAAAAGGACCATTTTTTGACAAGTATACTTCCACAGTCCAAAAAGGTAGTAAAAGTGCCTTACATTTTCTTTTTCAGTCTTTTCTGTATTTTTTACCACAATGAGCCCTTGTAGAATAGCAATAATGCACTCCAGGGTGTATGTTGTGCAAGTATAATATCACTTCTTGGGTGTTGGATGCATTCGGCCTGCAGCCTCTTGCCCAAACACCCAAGGCATGATGTCACCCCAGCACGGCACACACCCTGTCATGCATTATTGCTTAAGTATCACCCTCTTGAATCAGCTGGTTTGATAATAAGGTGCTACAGTATTTTTGATTCAGTAAAACTGTTCATGTTCTCACTGCTGAATTAGAGGGAGCTTGTTGTCTATCTCATGCTTCTGATTGTCCTGAACTTGTGATAGAGTAACCCTTCTTGAAGTATGCACAGGGACTCTGAAATCCACTTCTGTGCTCCATCACTGGCATCTTCCTTATTGCAGTGTTCTTGACTAGCCTGTTGCTGATCTACATACATTGTATGCTATTTGTGCTTGCTCTGTTAGATGTCTTGAGGGGTTGTAGCAGAAGGGTGCTATATAAATAAGGAAATGATGATACTGCAGTAACTCCCAGATCAACTGCTGGCTCTGCTGGCATCTATTATTTCTTATGTCTTGCGCTTGAGTCGTTCATGTAAACAGGACCTGGTCCCAGTGATCCTACCTGGTTGTGACAGTCGTGCTCACTCTGAAGTCATTTGCACAGCTGTCTGCTGCCACCCTAATGGAACTTACCAAGAGGGTGGCCTGCAGGCTCTCCACGCTGGCTTGCTAACTGTGTGCCACCATCCTTATGCACGCTCCAGGGTAAGGCTCACCTGCTTTAAGGTTGCCAGCATAGTCCCACCACTAGGCATGCAAGTTGGATTCTACCAAAGAATCAGACTCCTTGAAGTTCAGGTGTTTGATTCTTTCAGATTGTGGTAAACTTTTGGGGCAAATAGGCAGGCTTCTGGTTTGAATGGTTTGCCTTGGTCAGAAAGGTGCAGACCAGGTGAATCAGTCGAACCATGAACTGAAATTTGCACCCAAAGCAGTTAGTTAGGCAGAGTATGAGTCAAAATCGCATTTTGGTGTGAAATTCAAGTTGATGATGTGAGCCAGAATGAAAGCTCACTTGCATACTTGTCGTTGAGCTGATAGGTAGAGACCTGTGAAATTCTTTTTAATTTTTATAATTTTTATTTTTAATTTTCTGGAATTTCTTGTTATTTCTTTTTATTCATTGAAAATTTAGTTTTATTTCTTGTTATCACATTTACATTCATAAACTACCTCAAAATGACCTTATACACACTAGAAATCACATTCCTAGTATACTACATTGTATTAAGCAACATTATGCTATGGTCTTGCAAGGTTTTGTGGCTAAAACAGTTCCGCTGTTGCTTCCTCGTGGAACATCTCTGTGATAACAATGAGTCTAAACAACAACTGCTGCAAGCATTTATTTAGATTTTGCCCCCAAAAATCATTTTTTTTCACTTTATTCATGTGTTTTTTTCATTTTATTCCTTTTATATACTGAATTTCTTGTTAATTCTTTTTATACCTTAATTTCTTGTTATTTCTTGCTATTTCTTATGTAAGAAAAACACAGGTCTCTACTGATAGGTAACTCAGGCAGGGCTCTGATTAAGCAATAATGCCTGACAGGGTGTGTATCGTGCTGGGATAACGTCATGCTTCAGGTGGTTGGGCACGAGGCCGCAGGCCGAGTGCATCCAATGATTGAGAGCGTGACGTTATTCCCAAAACATATTCACACCCTGAGGGCATTATTGCTATTATACAACGGCTCGTTGTTATACAGAATAAAAAAAATAATTTTAAAGATGTTTTTGTGTGGAAAAATATTTTTGTTTTTTAAGAGCCGATGAAACAATCAAGAAAATGCTCACCATGCTCATGCTCATCAGCAGGTTCACAGTGAGGCTGAGACTAGACCCGTGATGTTGTACTGGGATAACATCACGGGTCCAGCCCAAGACTGACCAATCAGAGTCCATGATTTTTTCTTGCCATTGTATAATCAAATTTAGATCAGAGTAAACAAGAAACACAGAAACACAGAATTTGTTGACAGATAAGGACCGCTTGGCCCGCCTAGTCTTCCCATTTGTCCCTGCTTATACTGTCACCACAGATGCTATCTGATCTCTGGCATCCCCCCCCCCCGGTTCAAGACTCTCTTGTGCCTATCTCATTCATGTTTGAATCCCACCACTCTTTTCACCCCCTCTATTTCCACTGGAAGAATGTTCTAGGCATCCATCACTCCTTCAGTGAAGAACTACTTCCTCACATTCTTCCTAAAGTTTCCCTCTTCCAGCTTCATTGCATGCCCCCTTGTTCTGTTGCACCTTCTCTCCTGAAAAATACTCCCCTCCTGTTCCTTGTTCAACCCTGTGAGGTATTTATAAGTCTCTATCAAGTACCCTTTCTCCCTCCCCTCTTCCAGCATGTACATACTGAGATCCCTCAGTCTTGCCTCATTGGACTTCTGATGCAGCTCCTGAACCATTTTAGTTGCCCTCCTCTGGATAGTCTCCACCCTGTCTATATTCTTCTTATTTATTTATTTATTTATTTATTTATTTAAGAGTTTCACCAGGAAAGCATACTGAGCAGACAACTGTTCGTTTCCAGATGCGTCCTTGGGGTTGGGGGATACATGGGAGAAGGTACATTTGTATACATACAGTATTAAGTACAAAAGTAGAATATGCACAGTAATTATATAATACAGTCAAAATGTACAGCAAATTAGTGAGCACAACTTCATCACACATGACAGAAGTGACAGCCGGGTTGGGCAGCCCAGCCTACCCAGGTATGCAAGTGCCAGGACATAATACAGTTAACAAGATGGTAAGGAGCAGAAGCAGGTGGGGCGGAAGTGGGCTTTGAGGAAGGTGTTGAGGTAGCTATGAGAAGGGGTGTGGTGGATGGCAGAAGGGAGATAATTCCACAGTTTAGGCAAGCAGTAAGAGAAGTCAGCCTGGCCAACAGAGGTGGACATGCGTAGGACAGACAAGGTACAGGAGTCATAGTGTCTGAGGGAGTGGTAGGGAGGTGGGGAGGGGGAAAGTGAGGAAGAGAGATGAGAGGGCAGGGAATGAGACCAGAATTTAGCCATAAGACTAGCGCAGTGGGCCAGCCTCCTGTCCTGAAAGGATGGGAGGGACAGGCTTTGGTAAAGGTCACATTGGTGGGTACAGTGAGGACAGTCAAGGGCAAAACGACAAAAGATGTGGAAAAGGGTATCCAGTCTGGTTAGGGAAGTTTTGGGAGTGGCACTGTAGACTATATCACTGTAGTCAAAAATAGGGAGAATCATTTTCTGTGCTATTGCACAGTGAGTTGGCAGCGGGATGAACCCACAGTTGCGATGCAGGGCACCCAGTTTGGAGTGCAGTTTCTTATGGATGGCCTCAATATGTACAGAAAAATCAAGGTGCTGGTCAAGCCAGACCCCAGAGTATCTCAAGGAAGTGCAGCCCTCCAGTTTTATCCTGTCTAGGGTGTGGAATGTGGGAAGGGAAGGGAGCCGAGAGAGCCTCTGCCTTGTGCCAAAGGTCATGGAAACTGTTTTCCTGACATTTAGGAAGAGCTGATTTGTGCAAAACCAGTGCTGGTCTTCCTTGGAAGTCACATTGTAGTCTGGTTGCAACATCAGAGGTAGAGGGGCCTGATGTATACAGGACGCTGTCATCCACATACATGTGGATGGATGTGTGTGGGCAGGCCCTTCCTGAGATGCGGTCTCCAGAACCGGACACGGTACTGCAGGTGGGCTCTCGCCAATGATCTATACAGTGGCAACACCAGCTCCTTCCTTCTGCTGGTGATATTCATCCCAACACTCCAGTGGCCCTACCTACTGCCCTGTCGCACTGCATCACTACCTCAAGGTCATCAAACATGATTACTTCTAGGTCCCTTTCCTGTTTGGTAATTGTCAATACCTCTTACCCCATTTTATACTCCACCTTTAGGTTTCTGAGCCTTAGGTGCATGATTTTACATTTTTCTTCCATATCCTTGACCACTCCTCGGGTTTTCTCTAGTTCCTGCACAGTCTCCCCAACCCCTCTGGAGTGTGCACCCTACTCCAATTTTTTTTGTGTCATCTGCAAAGAGGCTTACCTTTCCTTCCAGTATTTCTGCAATATCACTTATAAAGACATTAAAGAGGACTAGTCCCAGCTCTGATCCCTGAGGTACCTCGCTGGTCACTTTCCCTTCCCCCGGGTAAGTTCGATTTACCACCACCTTCAGTTTACCACCTTAGGACTCATCTCCAAGCTGCCCAGTTTCCTTATGAGCCTCCTATGAGATACAGTGTCAAAGGCCTTGCTAAAGTCAAGGTCATATCCACTGCTTCACCCTGATCTATTTCCCTGGTCACCTAGTTGAACAAATCAAGTACACACATCTGACATGACCACTCCCCATGAATCTATACTGCCTTAGGTGTTGTAATTCACTGGATTCAAGATACTTCATAATCAAAGTGACTCCATTAAATTTGCCAATACTGCTGTCAGACTGACTGGCCTATAGTTTCCAGCCTCCTCCCTGCTCCTGTTTTTATGAAGCGGAACTACATCTGCCCTCCTCCAATCCTCTGGAACCACTCCCATTTCCAGAGAGTTGTTGAATTGGGCTGTCAGAAGTGCAGCCAGTACCTCCCTCAGCTCCTTCAACACCCCTGGGGGTACCCCATCTGGCTCCATAGCTTTGTCCACTTTCAGATTTGCTAGTCCTTTCAGAACTCTCTCCCCTCTGTAAATGGGCTTGTATCTATTTCCCTCCCCCCAATGTTCCTGCTGCTTTTATGTGGTCCATCTCCTTTCTCTTCTACTGTGAAGAGTGAACAGAAGTATCTGTTCAGGATACCTGCTTTTTCTTGATCCTCCTCTGCACATGTATTCAGGAATATGTTAGATCGATATCTAACAGTAGACAGGATACACCAGTGGGGATATATTTTTCAGAATTTCACAGTTCAGACCCAGAATTAATGGGAATCGAGCATGTCAGATCCCTCAAAAAGGGTGGAAACAAAAAACAATCACCTTCTGAAAAGGGAAAGCTTTTGGATCTTTACCTTGAAAGTTGTAAAACCCCAGGGTTTACTATAAATGACCACTGGGATATTAAGCCCTATGTGATAGATTGAGTCATTTACATCCCCCTGCTTAGTTAAAGGTATCTGAATAGTCATCTTGATTCTGCTTTCATGGATTTAGAGTGTTATGACTAGATATTATGAACGATTCTTTGCAGATCATGTACAATTTTTGGATTCTAACTAATCCCCTTGTATGAGTTAAGGTTTTTAATAGTCACCCCAATTTGGTTTCCTTTTGTTTATCATTATTTTGTTTCTGTAGTTTGATATCTATATATATATATATATATATATATATTTATAGGTGCAGTCACGTCCCTATAGTTAGGCTTGAGTAGCCAGTTCAATGTTAAATTCCAAATTTTGTGCTTTAATAACTTTGCAACTGTCAATGTATTTGCATGAAAAATTGCATGCGCCATTGCCTGAGGTAGATCTCTGGATGAACCAAGTTACGTTCCATTCAGATGTGTGGTTTCCAGTTTCCAGTGAGGTGAAAAACTGACTTTTTGCACATTGACTTTGCTAGGTTTTTTTTTTAAATTGCCTACTGCCCAGATGGTTTGGAATCTTGGTCTGAAATTTTCAGGGCAGAAAGGGACTAGCCCACAGATGTGCCTTTTAATAGTCTGGTGAAAAAAAATAATCTGTTTCAAAGTTATCTAGTTTTTAAATGTTGAAAAAAATATTTCTGAGCATGTTCAGTAAGCACTTCAGGATAGTTGTATGAAATGAAAAATGAATTTGGTTTCGTATTGGAATATTCCTTTTTCGTTTGCCACCATCCTTTTCAAAAAAAAAAAAAATTCAAACCTATAACACTGGTATTATTGAGAGACAAAAACATATCAATCTGAGTGATCGGGACCCCATCAGGTGTAATCTGCACTTCACAGTTGCAGACATGCCGTACAAATGTTTTTTTTTTTCACTATTATGAAAGTTTTTTCATGACCATGTGATAAGAAAGAAGAATCCTTTTTCGTATGATGAGTTAGGAAAAAGGATCCTGTTTCATGAAAGGAGAATCTTTGGCTTTCATTCTGTTGCCATCCCCGGTACTGTCATGTATTTCCCTCGTGTTTAGTGCCCCCCCCCATGATCTACATCCCCCATCTGCTTTTGTTTCCCTGGTGTCTAGTGGCACCCCCCACCTGCCGATCTCCATCCCCTGTCTCCTTTGCTTCCCTGGTGTCTAGTCACACCCCACCTGCTGCTTTCGTCCCTCTTATAAAATGCATTTTCCCCTGGTGTCTATGTCTAGTGGCACCCCCCCACCTGCTGATCATCATCCCCCTTACAAAAAAAAATTTCCTTGGTGTCTAGTGCCTCCCACCTGCTGATCGCTGTCCCCCTTATAGAATGATATTCTCTGGTGTCTAGTAGTACCCCCACCCCAACAATGCTGTCCCTAGTACCTGAAATAAAGAAAACTGTCCTCAGTGTTGTTTTTTTAACATAAAATGGTCCCCTGCAGATCTGACAACCCCACCCCCACCCCACCTCCCACTCAGCACTTACCACCCCACACACCACCAGTATACCCCCCCACACACAATCTCGCATACCTGAACAGGTCCCAGGTTCAAGATCCACTTCCAATCAAAGACACGCTCTTGTTGCTGGAACCATTGACTGCACTATGAGAAACTAAGATAAATGCAGTTCAATGTATTTCATTGGGGGTTTCAACTTTTATGCATCACTTGGCCATTTTTGCATATTTTGTCACCAAATTTTCAACAAGATCTTTTGGAGACCCACTTTATGGACAATGTCACTGGTATTTCACAAATCTGTCCCGAAAGGTGATTTTGCGGTCACTTGGCAAAATCACCTTTGGGACGTGATTTGCAAATGTTCACATTTAACACTTTATTTTAAGTGTCCTTAAGTACATTGTAATTACTGTATAACTACAATGTAACTGCTATGTAAGTACTGTGTACATACATGTAACTGCAATGTAGTTGGTAATTAGTTTCACATTTGCATATTATGTAGTTAGATTTCTATGAAGTAACTTCACTGTTATTGCACTGTAAACACTATGTAGTTGTATATTACTTTCACATTTGACTGGTGTGTAGTTATACAATTTGCATGAAGTGGTAGTTACACCAGCAACCACAACCATTTCTCTTTGGGCACAAATTGATTTATGCTGGAAGTGTAACTACACATGTAACGTTGTTGCAAAGTGCAACATACATAGTTACATTTGCCAGAAATAATTGATTTGAGGCAGAAAGGGGGCAACAATAACTGCAGTAACTACCACTTCATGTGAATTGTGTAACTACAGCACAGTATTACTGATCTTCCCAGTGTCAGTCACCATTCATCACTGTGTGGATGATAGCCGGAGGTGCAGCACCTGCAGGAGCTTGTTTTTGTAGGAGGAAGAGCCAACGCCGGAGGCGATGCCACCCTCGAGGCTTATGCATTATGTGGCACTTGCAGGTCAGCCAGCAATGGTTGCCAGCTCCTCCTCTGCCCCAGTTCTGTTTCTCCCACTGTCGACAGTACAGCACCTCGCACCTGCTGAAGAAATTTCATCTGCGACATTGCGGCCTAGTCAATTGTTTTGACACCATTGTCAATGCCATTTTCACTGTGTTCCAGTTCCACTGTCTGCTAGTAACTCGGTGCTGTTTTCTGCAGGAATCTAGTAAGGCGTTTCCTTTTTCTTTCTTGAAGTGGCGCTGAGTCTGTTTCTTATTATTATTATTTTAGCTATCATGAGTTATGTCAGGTTCATTCGGGGACAAAAAGTACTCTTCCAAGGTGAGCTGGCCTCCTATGCATTGCTGCCCCTGCGCTGGTAGATGTCCATCATGGACCGGCATGACCAATGCCTCACCTGCCTGGGTCTGTCTCATGATATGAATAGTTGTGACACTTGCTTCTTCATAGACCATGGAGTACTGGAGCACTGCACATGGAAAGTCAAACTATGATCTGCTAACTTTCAGAGGGCAGCATCGTATGAAGGACTCCAAGTGCAGGTCTCTCTGGCCTTCCTCTTGGTCCCCTCCTGGTTCTATACAGACCAGTGAGGAGGGGGCCTCCTCCCCTTCTAGCCTTGTAAGGGAGGAGATCTGTTCCACGGTACCAGAGGAATGGGCCTGCCCTCTCAGGGGCCAGACCTGGAGCACCACACAGGCAGTCACCTCCTCAGAGGTGCAGGCTCTCCTGTGTCAATGCCCATGCCTGCTGGGCCCAGCATAGGTGGCTCCTCAGCACTGCCTGCCAGTGCCATTCCAGATCCTGGGGGTATTCGCTGCTCCGGTGATTGACACAGCACCACAAGCAGTACTGGGCCCTCTGCCCACAGTGCCATGGGTGGGAAAACATCTGGGGCCACTCACCTGAAGGTCTTCTGGATCTCCTCCTCTCCAGAGCCAGATGATTGGAAGACTGATCTGGACTGGCTGCCCATCTCCTTAGAGTCAGAGGGTTCTCCAGTGCCCAGTACCTCTGCACCCTCCCAGGCATCTCTTCCCTTGGCACTGGCAATTATGGTCAGTGCCAACTCCCATGCCGGTGGTGATATTGGGAGTGGGCCTGCCGATAGTGGCCCTTGGTGTGAGGGGATGGTGGTTTAGGTCACTGGGGTCTGGACAGCTGCCAGTCCCAGTGCTGGTGCCGTTCATCCCCCTGGGGCCGGAACAGGGACTCCCTCTTCTGCGGCCTCCCTCAGGGGGGTCTGCAGGACTGGAATAGTCCCTAGCTTCAGAAGTTAGGAATAGGTCACCCTCAGAGTCAAGGAGGTTGAGGGTGCAGGGTGTGGAACAGCGACCTTCCCCCAGGACCTTTGGGGTTTGATGAGGAGTTGCAGCACTGAGCCCTTGTTTTCTCCCTAGTCCCCTTTGAGGGAGGCCTTATTGGGTGGGGTTGGGGTCCACCCTTCTGGTTCTATATGGCCCCAGTCTCCTCACAGTGGAGTTTCTCCTTCAGGACTCAGTCCTGACCACTTTGAGCTGGTAGAGTGGCCAGTAACTGCATGGACCAGCTGATCCCCAGGAGGTCCGAGATCACCAGTGAGATCCCCAAGCCCTGGAAGAGGTCACTCACTTAAGGTTAAGTGTGTCTCCCCATTGCCTCCGTAACTCCTCCATTTCCCAGGCCATCTGGGTCCTTTGGAGCCCTTGACCTGGGAGTAGTTCAGAGCCATTGCTGCCACCTTCTCCAGGTATGTCAGGGCTTTGGATGAGCAGGTCTTTCCCCTGTCTCCCCCACAGCAGCTGGACTCAGACTCTTCAGATTCATTGACCTCCTCGTCTTCCTCCTTCAAGGAAGAGGATACCTCTGTCCATCTGTCCTCAGACGCTGATCAGACAGAGTATCAGTGCTTCCTATCAAGGCTGGTCAGTGATCTGCACCTATCTCACATCACAAGACACAATACTGAGTGGATGACATGTGTCTTCCTTAGCGAATTCACTGCAGACCACCTGGTGGTCCCATCCTGGTCAATTCCCTTCCAGAAGGCATCGTCCTGCACCTGACAGTGCCCATCTGCCCCATTTCCAGCCTCTATGGACTGCCAATGCAGGCACTGCACACCCCAGGGGTCTCCAAGGGCCTTGCCTCATCCCACTTCGGAAGTGTGGGTACTGGATACCCCTTCTAGGCATAGACACCTGTTGTTTGACTGACTCCTGGATGCAGACTTTGTGGAGTTCGACCGCTGGGGATGGAGAGTGTTCTCCTTAGCGCATATCATGCTCAGCATTACTGCTCATCAGGCACACCATGCTGCCTTCAACAGGCATCTGTGGTCAATGCTAGGCCAGGTCCTGACATTGCTGCCAGATATGGAGGCAGCCAGACAGGCCATTGCCCTCTCTGTGCAGGGCCTGAAACTAGCAAGGCACCAGGCAAGGGCATCTTACAATGCCAGCAAGGTAGCTTCAAGGCTAGTGGTGACAGCGATCTGCACTAGGCAGGCAGTGTGGCTTAATTTATTACGGTTGTCACCCTTGGCCCAGTGTAGGGTGCTTGCCTTGGCTTTCTGGGGACCCACCTTTCCTCCCACAGGGCAAGGTGGGAACTACAGGGGTGACTTCCATCTCCCAGGCAAGGGGAGACCCCACCTCACCCTGACCAGTCACAGGCCTAACTAGCCTGTAATGGGTCTCTTTTCACGGTCCTCCCCCACGAGAAGCTGAGGGACTCATGTCCCTCAGAGAAGTGCTGGGCCCCCTTTGGGGTGCTCAGTACTCACCCAGACAGTGATGAATGGTGAAGATTGATACAGGGAAGATATGAAAATTACTGCATGTACCTGTTGTAATTCTTGATCTTCCTGTGTATTTTCACCATTCATCACTGGTACCCACCCACCCACCTTCCCCTCTAGGCCTCAGTCCCTGGGCAATTCCCCCTCCCTGCTTGCCCTTCCCCTCCTTCAAGCCAATTGTGGGTGGGGTCCCACTGGTACCTCTGGGTCCTCTGTTACCTTCCTATGCAACAGAAGGCCCACCCTGGGAGGGTGGACAAGTAGGGCTTCTTGCCCTGGCCTTAGGGACTCCCTGTGGGTCCTTCCCTTCTCAGCAGGGGGGGTTCCTCCAGGACTTGGTCTGGTCCTGTGGGCTGTGACTGACTCCTAATGGTGGGGATCTCTCCTTGGTGGGGAGTGGAGGAGAGGGCCCATGCGGACTCTCCTTCTCCCTACTAAGTTTTCCTCCTCTTGACCCTTTTTTTTGGGGGGTAGGACTTGTCCTGGATAGGATTCCCCCAAACCCTGTGGGTTCTCCCTCTTAGGACAATGGTAAACAGAAAGGGTCCTGTCTTGGGGTGGCTGTCACCACCCTGGACTATAGTGGGGGAAGAGGGAGACCTTCTCCACACCTTCTCTTCGGGAGGAATTGATGTCTGAGACTGTCCATCTAATATGCTGCTCTCACCTTTTCAAGCTGGGAAGTACTTGGTTCCGAGTCTCCATCTGACCTGCCGTTCATCTCCTCCAGCTGGAGGTTCTGGGTGGCTGGCCTAGCTTTGGTTCAGACAAATTCTGTAGTCCCCATGGGATGGAAACAGGCTCAGTGAACTCTCAGATGTCAAACAACATCTTTTTCCCAGAATTCCTTCTGGGTATAGGATGTGGTAGGGTCTCTCTCTTCCTCCCACCATCTTTCTTCCTCTTTTCTTTACCTTTCTCTCTTCTTTCTCTGTCTGGCTGGCCACCCAGGGGCTGGGGCCAAAATCCATACCCTTAGGACCTCCTCCTCTGTCCTCTGGCTGGCTTACTCCTTTTTCAGTTTTACATCCTTTCCTTTAGCTATCCCTTGGGCTCCCTTGCCCCACCCTTGTCTTTTCTCTGTTCATCTGTTTTCCTCTATCTCAGGTGAGCAGAACTGGGGTGGAGGAGGAGCATGGTGACCATTGCTGGCTGACCCACAAGCACCACATAATGCCCCCAGTGCTCATGGTATAGTGAGAGTGATGGGGTAGCTTGATGTGAATGATGGTGCTATGGCAGGCACACCATTCAGCCAGTGGGAAGGGCATGTAATTGCAGTTTAGTCTTAGGTACAGAAGAATTAGGACTCTCATCAAAGGGTAGCCGTGCCCCAACCCCAGCCACCCACCTGGGCAGCAGCAGGACAGGGGTGTGGGTGCAGTAGAGGTGTGGGTCAATCTCACAGAAGCAGCACATTTAAAGTTATGTAAGTAGAAAACACACATTGTGAAACTAGTTAACAACTACATAGTAGTGCAGTTACAGTGTAGTTAGTGACACTTAAAATTATCCTTTATAAATCATTCCCTCATGAAGTTACTGCAGTACAGCATAGAGGTTAAAAGCACTGACCTGCAAACCTGGAGAACTGGGTTTGAATCCCAGAGCTTTCACTTGTATACTGTGCGACCAAAAACAAAGGAACTAAAAATAAACATGCAATCTGACATTGTAAATTGCTATACAAAAAAAAATAATTTACATAATTACTTATTGACTTTTAACAGTACAGTAGTTACTAAGTAATGTGCTGCTTCTGTGGCATTGTTTCCACAGTTAATGTCTAACTAACATGAAGTTACAAAGTAAGTATGCAGAAACTGACACTTAAAGTGTAAGAAGAAGGGTGTAACAGTGCTGTAGTTACTAAGGAATGTGCTGCTTCTGTGGCATTGTTTCCACAGTTAATGTCTAACTAACATGTAGTTACAAAGTAAGCACGCAGAAACTGACACTTAAAATAAAGTGTAAGAAGAAGTGTGTAACAGTGCTGCAGTTACTAAGGAATGTGCTGCTTCTGTGGCATTGTTTCCACAGTTAATTCCTAACTAACATATTTGCAAAGTAAATATGCAGAAATGGACACTTAAAATAAAGCATACGAAGATGGGTTTAACTACTATACTCTTACACTGAATGTCAATGCTATAGTTCTGATGCATGCTTTCCTTCAGAAATCATTCCCTCATGCACTTACTGTTTTTAATAAGTATGCAATCTAATATTCTTGATTGCAATGCAACTACATTGTTTACTTATACAATGAAAATAATTTACATAATTACATACTGGCTTGTAACAGTGCTGTAGTTACTAAGAAATGTGCTGCTTCTGTGGCATTGACCCACACCTCTTCTGCACCCACAATCCAGGCCTGCTACAACCCAGGTGGGTGGCTGGGGTGGGGCATGGCTACATACCATGCTTTACCACTGATCTGTTGTGTGGAGTGGTGGTGGGTGGTGAAGGATACACAGGTAGGGACCCTTCCTGGTGTGTAGTTATACAAATTGCATGAAGTGGTAGTTACACATGCAACCAAACCATCTCTCTTTTGGCACAAATTGATTTATGCTGGAAGTATAACTTCACATGTGACAGCTGTTGCAAAGTGCAACAGAAAAATTGATTTATGCTAGAAGTGTAACTATACATGCGACAGCTGTTGTAATATGCAACAGAAAATTTGTTTTATGCTGCAAGTGTAACTACACATGTAACAGCTGTTGTAAGTGCAATATACATAGTTACATTTGCCAGACAGAACTGAGTTGAGGCAGAAAGGAGGCAACAGTAATTGCAGTAACTACCAGTTCATGCAAACTGTGTAACTACACCAGACTGCAAATGGGAAACTAGTTTACTACATTGTAGTTACATGTAACTACATAGAAGTTACATAGTAGTTACATTGCAGTTATGCAGTAGTTTCAGTGTAGTTAAGGACACTTAAAATGAAGTGTTACTGAAAAGAAAAACCTTTACAGCTCAGTCTTTGCAATAAAACATTTAATTGTTAGCTTATTACCAATGGTTATTTACACCCCATGTATATCTTTTTTTTGTTATTTTTAATAAACTGTCATTGTTCAATTGTTTCTTACCTGTGATGTCTTGTACAAGTGTAGTACATATTGTATGATGTTTAAGTAGCCTCAGTGGTCAGTAAGAAAGTATCCAATATGTCATCACAAAGTCTGACCAAGCCATCAATCCAACAAAAAATAAATATGAAAACCCCTCCCCAGTTCTAAAGCACTGTATCCATAAGTGAATCAAAATGCCCTTTTTTAAAATAGCAGGATGCCCTTGTCTTGTCAGTACATTTCCAAATGAGTTGAAATAGTGACATTTTGACCACCATCCTTCTGAACATGCCATGTGCCATTTATAAAATACTGGATGAAACATAATTTCATGCCACAAGTATGAAATCTGATTTTGGCCAGGATTTGAAAATGACAGCTGTCAGGTTCATGAGGTGGTGTAGAAAATGACTGTTTAAAATGTGGGGTTAAAATATTGAAAATGACCAAAGTTAAGGGTGTGCATAGAACAGTTATAACATACCTTCATAACTTTGTAGTTTTTTAAATATTTTGATCCCAAATTTTCAACATAGTCTTCTTATGACTTCAAGTCATTTACCCGGTAGATGACAATTTTTTCAAATCCCATCTGAAAGGTGATTTCATGCAGCAACCACAAAATCACCTTTTGGGACAGATTTGAATAATTTCATCACCCTTGTTCATGAGGTAGGGTCCCAAAAAGGGCATTTTGATAAGTTGGACAAAAATTATTAAAAAAAAAGTTGAAGTTATGGGTAAAAGTTCAGAACACACTGAAATGCATTGTATGGCATTTACCTGTTTTCCTGTTTCCTGTCTGGTATTGAAGAGTGAAGACACATCTCCAGTAAAGAGAGGATTAAAGTGTTGGACCTCCACTCAGTAGGTGTAGCATCGGGGAGTATGTGGGGTAGTGGGTGCTGAGTGAAAAGGTTGGGGTGGAGTTGGGGGAGGGGATGGGGCAGTGGCAGCCACAGAGGGACCGTTTTCTCCATTTCATGGATTTAGAAATAAAAGAAATGATGTTGTGGTCCATTTTCTTTATTTTGGGTTTTATACTTCTGACACTGGGGATTGGGAACCTCAGTGTTTGCAAGATACTCGAGGGTAATGGTAGTAGACATAGACTGCTGGAAGGGATCAAAGCTGCTGAAGTATGCAGACACCAGGCATTGGGCACCCTGGTGTCAGCAGATTAATGTGGCTGGGGTTGAAAGTAAAACAGAAAGGGGGTAGAGAGAAAAACCAGCATAAGGGTGCACATCCTGGTGCTGGTATACATAAAGAAATATACTTTAGGCATTTAGCTGGAACTGGGAATTGAGCAGCCTGATGTCCAGTTAAAATCTATCAGTCTGCTGAAGCAGCAGATGGTGGCTGCCATTTTTGAACAATAACAAACTCACACACAGCACATTCAGCAGGGGCAGAGCTATGTACTAACATGTAGCCCTATCCCTACTGAAAAAAACAGCACAACAGTATATGCAGACAGGGATTTGACCCTGCCATCTGATAAATGAGAGCATTTTTGTAATATAGTCACATAACGTAATGTGATCATAAAAACTCATCCTTAGAATGCTGATTTTTTTAAACTGTGCATACTCAGAAATGGAATGGTATTTCTTAAACATTTTAAAAACTATTTAAGTTTGGAAGATAAAAACAACAAAAACTAGTAAATTGGGCCAAAAATATCAAACATGCAATTTGCAGGTTTTAAATTTTCCTAGTTTTTAGTTATAGATGAGCAAAAAAAGTGTTAATTTATGCAATTTTTGTGTTTTTTGCCCCTCTGTAATGTTGCATCCCATGAATCGATTGCTATAAAAGCTTCAGAATCCAACGATCCTAGCACCATCTTTGTGCATTCCAAAATTTCAAGCATATTGGTTGAATGGGGCAAAGTTATTAAGGGGCAAAAATTGGGGTTTAACATTAAAGTGCTCACTCAACCCTAATATACAGGCATGACTGAGCCTGTGTTATATATATCTATGTATCTATATATGTCTACAGTATATATTTACAGATGAATATATAGAGTATATCATTCAGGTAGACGGCTGAATGACTAAGGCAATCAGCAAAATCATTACGGCTATATACAAAAATCAATTAGGCTATAGTATGTAGGGATTCAAATTATGCAATGTACAAAACATGATGGTAACCAAGTGTCACAGATGCAATCTGGTGCATTAGCTCAACAGACAATTAAAGTGGCTGTGTAATAACTGGGGTATGCTGCACTGAGGTCCACCCAGAGGGAGCAGAATGGGGGGGGGGTCAAGGACAGAGTAAGGTGTCAAGAAAAGGAATAGTGGATGGTGAACAATTTAATAAGGCCCATCCAGGGACAGAGAGTCACATTTACTGCCTTGTTTTATAACTCTCTAATTTCAAAAATGAGAACTAATTTTCTTATTCTAATTAATAAAATTAAGGTAATAGCTAATTTAATCTTAAAACAAGAAAAAAGATACCTAAAAAAAACTGTTTGTATTCCCACAATTCAACTTCATTTGCACATTAAAATACATTTGTACTATTTTAAACTGTATAAATAAGGCGAATCAGAAGAAACATGCCTGATACCTATTGTAAGTCATGCAGTGTCAGTGGCTCAGTAGGTAGCACACTCGCCTCTGAGGCTGGGAGATCAGAGGTCTGTGGATTCAGTTCCCACATCTGGTACTTGGGTTAATATCCCAGTACTGACACTGTAATGCAGCATAAGAGGGGTGCTGCACTTCTGAGGTGCCATCTTTTGGATGAGATGTTAAACTGAGGTCCCATCTGCCTGGATTGGTGGTAGTTCAGGTGGATGTTAAAGGTCCCATGGCACTTATCAAAAAGAGTAGGGGAATTGTTATTGCCAAAAACCAAAAAACATCAGTACAGAAACTCAATAGAAACAAAATAAAATAGAAACTGGAAATAAAGCATCACTGTACAAATATCAAATGAAATAACAGAAAAATACAAGTAGGGGAAAGAAAAAAATAAAACAATTCATATCAAATCCAATAAACATGCTTCCAGTATTCATGAAATAGAGAAATCGGAACATGACGGTATGCAAAATCCTTCTGTATCCGTAAAGCTGATTCAATTTGACTGATCACCACCACTGGTAAAATGCATGTATGTTGTATGGAAAAAGAACATCTTGCTTGCCAAAGATAAAACTTGATACAAGCAAAGATTATATTAAGAGTGCTAGGATGAAAATTGGAAAAATACCCTGAATAGTCTCCTAAAACCAAACATTCATATGTAATCTGACATGCTATTCCCCACCCCCATTTCACAGACAAAGCAGACCAAAACTGTACTGTATGTGGACAATTATGGAAAAAATGAGTCTGTGTTTCTTCTATACCCACGCATTCAAAATGAATGCAGTTCCTTTCTGCTAAAGCTTTATGTTTTAAATTCCCCCTAACCCCGAGCTTCCCATGGCAACTCAACCATGTGACATCCCACATCTGACCAGGAATCCTCCCGTCCGTGCACACTTTAAGAGCTAGGTGTGTTTTCATGGGGTTACACCTGGGAAAATCCACCTGAACAAAAAAATTCTGGGACATTATACATTGATAAATACCTCTCTGGGAAAGCCTTAAAACCTCATCTTTAGCCACCCTCCACGTACGAAGCTTAGTTACCACTATTGGCAAAAAAGAAGGTACCTTATAATTAATTTTCACAATAGGTGCTATAGTAGACCACCGTGATAAAAATTCCTGGAGAAAAACTATAGTCCAGGCATCCCATGGATGAGAGGTTGTGGTCGACCATTCTTGAAATGTAGTTTTAATAAAAAAAGAAAAATAAAAAGCTACCGGATTAATCATCCCAAGACCACCCACCTTAATTGAAAGATAAGTAAAATCCTGTTTGACTGGGTTCAATCTGCTACCCCACAACATCTGAAAAAAAAATACTATACAAACGAGTTTCCTGATGTCTAGGTAAGAGAAAAACTGAATTTAAATAAAGAAATAAAGGAAGTAAAAAAATTTTGATTATTAATACACGTTTCTGCTTAGAAAATGACCAGTTTTTCCATAAATGTACTTTCTTTTCACCTAGCACAATGCGAGATTGCCAGCTGACATCATTTAGATCTCCTGGCCCAAAGAAACAACCTAAAATCTTGATGGGCCCCGAAGAAATAGTTATCTGTCCAATCATAGAATCAAAAACCCCTTCACCTAAAAAAACACCAACACTTTTCTCATAATTTACGGATGTTCCCGAGATCCAACCAAACTGGTCCACTACATGTAATGTGGCTAGTCCTTCAGCTACATCCTGGAGCATGAAACACATATCATCCGCATATACCACCAAACACTGTGGCGGAACCTCTAGAGACGGAGTTAAGCCTTGGATGTGTGAATGATGAAGAATTTCCTGAACCAAAGCATCCAAAATGAAGGTATATAATAAGGGACTGAGCAGACAACCCAGGTGCACTCCTCTACAGAAATCAATCCCTTCCTCAACTAAACGATTAACAATTGGAAAATTTTGGACATTGCTATATAAAAGTGCCACCCAGGTTCTTATTTTAGTAGAAAACCCATTATGCCGGAGAACATCAAATAAAAACCTGTGTGCCGCCTTGTCAAAGGCTTGAACCTGGTCTGAAGAAAGTAAATACCCAGATAGTTTCCCCAAGCATCCAAACTCAGACACATTCCGTAGTAGAGCCAAATTCTGATGAATGTATCTTCCTGGAACGGAACATGTTTGCACCAGATGTACTAAAAAATAAACAACCTGTTGGAGCCGATGACACAGGATTACTGAAAAAAATTTGTAATCTATGTTTAATAAACAGATTGGTCTCCAATTTTCAATGCAGTACTTAACCCCTTTTTTTAAATAAGAAAACTGTCAAAGCATCCGAAAAACCACTTGGCATCCGTGAAGAATACAGAATCTCATTAAAAACAGAAGTCAGGATGGTACTGATGTCATCCGTCATGAGTTTGTATAGTTCATTAATTAAACCATCTGGACCAGGTGATATCCCTGATTTTAAATGTGCTATTTCTGATTTAACCTTGGCCAGGGTAATTGGGTTGTCTAAAATAAGAGAGTCAGAGGGAGTAATGGTAGGTGGATGAAAAGTAAACAAGTCCTCCCATTTAATGGTGGGCTGGAAAGCTTTACCATGTGGGAATTGCAAAAAAAACCCGGCTATGTGCAGCATGTCAGTGTCTGCTGTGCATAAGATCCCCTGAAAATCACAGAAACCCTCCATAAGTTTACTGTCTAGAGTTTGTTTGCATGCTGAAAAAGGGTCTGAACTTGGTGAAGACTTAAGCCCATAAGATAATTCTTCATGAATTTTACAAGCCTTCCCATAATGGTAATTCCTCATGCTTTGCCTGAGAACGGCTATTTGTTCCTGTATATGAACATTAGAAACTGAGGGAAGTGACAGTAATATATAAAACTGTGCTCTGTGTTTTAAGTAGTCAAGATAATCTGTAGACTGGGTATTAAAATGATGAGCCTTAGTAGCCAACCGAAATTCCATTTTAGTGTCCATCCACCAATCACCCCAGGAATCCTACATCCCAGCTACCTTCTGTCAAAAACCTGAAATAAACATAACTGAAAACGTTCAGTAGCAAGAACTGTCGGGTTCAGTTTCCACCTACCCGACAAGGCAGGGAAGGCCGGTGGAATCTTAGTTAAAGAAAATTTTGCTTGTAACAAGAAATGGTCTGAAAATTCACAGGGGCCAAAAAAAAAGTGTAAGGTAACAAATATCTGGAAGAAAAAATAAAATCAATTTGTGTTGCAAGGCTGCCACGTTTATGAGTGAATCCCGAGTCAGAATGTAATGTTCTATAAATATCTGTCAAGGAGGCTGTCGACAATAATTTAAACAAAGCATGAGAATCACAATACATCTTACGCTGCATTTGATCTTTAAATTTAATATCCAACCCACAATTGAAATCCCCCCTCCCCCGGAATAACGTGCCTAGGGGTAGACAAGTACTGTTGTATTTCTAAAAACAAGGCAACCCTGGCTGATTTAACCTGGGGTGCATAAACATTAATGACCTGGAGAAAAAACCCTTGGCAGACACAGTACAGGAGCAAAGCCCACCCTGGGACTATGTCTCCCAAGCCAGTGACTTGAACAAAAGGATGACAGAATAATACGCCCACCCCATCTGCAGCGTCAGGGCCAAAGGACCAAAAAGAGGGTCCAGAATGCCACAATTTCTTGGTGTAATTGACATCTGTAAGGGTAGAGAAATGCATCTTCTGCAGTAAAATAACATCTGCAGGTAAGGTTTTACAAAAATGTAAATGACCTAGACATTTTTTTGAATTCTTGAGACTACAAGAATTCAAGGAAGCTATCGTCAAAAAAGCCAGTGAACATAACTAAGATTTGTCCTTTTTACATTTCTGTCCTGACTTCTTTTTGGAGGCCAGTAATTCGGGTCCTCCCTCCTCATCACACTCCATCCCAGACAAAACCCCTGAGGCCACTGATAAATCAGATTCAGAGTCTCCATCCACATCCTGCAGGACCTGAAAAGTGTTATGCGTAGTGGTAAGGGTGGTAAAACAAGTTTTTTTGCATGAGATCATGTCACACATCTTGGGTGAGATGTCTGGAACTCTGGGGCAGGTGGGGTGGCAAAAATGGGCAAAATAGGAGCAATGTGCTCCTGACCTTCCTGTGGTTGTACAACCATGGGAAGTATACAAGAGGAATCGGATGCCTCTCCCGCAGGAGGAGGCAAACTCGTAGGGTCCGAACCAGGAGGATTAGGGTCATGGGAGGCTGCTTCCTCCATATGTGGTCTAAAGCAGCCCTGGGCATCTGAAATCAAAGTTTCCTTATCTAAACCACCTGAATTGTTCTGGCCCACATATGGACATTGATGGTAAGCATGTCCCTGGGTATCACACAGATTGCAGCGGAAAACATTGCGACAGGTACTACTGTAGTGATCAAGTTCCCCACATAAGGCACATTTGATTTTATCACATGCACTGCTAAGACAGGTATTTATTTAACTCCAAAAATTGATTAGCGTTTTGCTCATAAAAGTGGTAAAACATTGTGAAAATGCATAGCACTTGCCTCACTGTGTTTAACAAACATAACACTTCTAGAAAACCTATATAAATACTTTCTGTACAGTTAGCATTGTCCCCCCCCCAAAAAAAAAACTGCTAATCAATTATTTAAAACCCTGTAAGATGATGTGGGCTCCCACATTTATAACATGCCTTGGGTTGACCTGGGTAAAAACAGACGCCTTGATCCCTTCCCAAGAAAAAGCTATTCGGAATATGGTGAACCAAATCTCCCACAATATGTAATTTTATCTTAAACTTCCAACTACCTGTCCAAATGCCCTCCCCATCAATAACTGGTTCAGAAGGACCCAAGACAGTGCATTTACTCTCAAGCCAATACAAAATGTCCCCCATATTCACCCCATCATTCCTAAACATAACATGCACAGTTTTAAACAGTGGTTTTGTGATAGGAATGGCCCAAAACGGAGTCCATAAAGGGGTCATTTTAAGGGAAGCATACTTTTGCCAAAATTTATCAAGACCCACAAATGATTTGAAACTGACATCAAAAGTTTCTTCCTCCCGAATGTTAATAAGGGTGTAAATGTCTGATGCCTGAAAATTCATAGATCCTTTGAGTAACCTGCATGCCACAAAGAATCGATCAGGTTGTTCCGGAAGCCCCCCCCCATACCTAAGGTGGACAGCGTTCCATCTGGGGGCTTGTTCCAAACGATTGTTACGAAACAGGTCCGAGAAGCAAGGACATTTATTAAATTGCTCCCTCCGAGGAGAGGAAGGGGGGAATGCCTGATGTTCCAGAAGGAGCCTCTGAGTCTGTCCCAACATTAAAAGATGAAAAAGTCTCACCAACTGAGGCAACACCTGCCTCCGCCTGCAAATCCCCTGGTTGCACTGACCCTGGAGGCTCCTGTGCAGCCATACCCTCCAGGGAAAAAGTAATCCACTCGGCATCCGGAATCCACTTGCCATCCTTCTTCATCCAGCCTGCATCGAGCAGGGCTGTCTCCTTGCTCCAGTCCCTGGCTGGGAAGCCCCCCATCGCCGCCTGTGACTTCCGCATAGCTCCACGCTCCTCCTCCAATGCAAAAGGCATCCTAGCCGCACCAGAGGCTATCAAATCCTCCTCCTCCATGACTGGGTGCTCTGTGCACCACTCGCTGGCCTGTGCATTATCCGGGCCACTAATCTCCTCGGTCTGTGCTGTAACAGCATTTGTATTCTCCGGCTGTTGACGTCCTGCATCTCCTGTCTCTCCTGCAGCGTGGTACACTCCATGTTCTTCTCCAAAAAGCTCCCGTGGTTTGCACACAGCAGTGCTCACCATTGTACCGTTATCTGTCTCCATCTCATTAGCAACAGCTCCCCTGCCTTCCACAGGTAAGACTTCCAGCTCCATGCCTAGTCGAGCTTCAAATGTCAAATGCCATGACAGTCAGCAGATCCCCCTACCACTAGCATGCAGTAGGGGAATTTCCCTGGTGTCCTGGCCAAATTTCCCTCATTCACTAAAAATACCACCGACAGCTTAATCTGGTTCAAAGTCAGTTGGCTTTCATCTGTATCCCCCTCCCCCGGGTTGTGCCTGAAAATAGGCACGATTTGTCTAGTGCACTTACCCGGTCAATAAAAACTAAATAAATAAAATAAGTCACAGATTTTTTCATAACGGTTAAAGATAAAAAGAATGAGTCTGGATAGAGTAACAGAACTTGCTCTTAAGGAAATGGAAAGTTTTAGACATATGAATTTTAACCCTGGATGGCTGAAACAGTTGGATATCATTCTCTTTTTTTGACTCGGTTGTTAGATTGTGGAATAAGCATCAACCCCACATATAGCAAGGTGGTTTTACAGAAACTGAAAATAAAGGACTAGCAAAGAGACATTGATTCTTTGTCATCATAGTTTAGCCTTTGGTATATTAGTAATTAAAAAAATCATAGATATGAATCTTACTTGGATTTAATAAAAAATCCTTATTTGAGAAAAATATTTAGTAGGTTCAGTTTTCAAGCTTTTAAGTCAGATATCCTGAATGCTCATTTTGAAGGCAAATCTGGTGACCAAGAAGCCTCTAAATGTGGTTCTAGTCTGGGTATTGTAGAAGACACAGTACTCATAGTAATTTGCTGCCCAAGATATACCTGCATACAAAAAAATGGTTGGGTTCTTTTTTTCTTCTGGTTCAATACAATAGTCTGTTTATTGTCTGGGGAGAATCCAATTTTTATGATGAATTTTGCACACGTTTAAAAGCTATTGCAAATCAAATGAAAACATATGAATGATGTCTGCTTGTTTTCATGTTCTATGGGTATATTATATTACAATGTATTTACTGGCTATTCTGGTGACATGTTTTACTGTGATATAACTTATTATGTATCGACATATGTAATCCTGTTTGTACTTCTTTGTAATGGCTTCCAGTCGATCAATAAAAGAAACAGCTGCAACAATGATTATAAATAGTCACACTACATACAGCTATCACAATATACAATTGAAACATATCCATAACAGAAGGAAAGTAACACACAAAAAAGCTTTAATGTTATCACTCATCCTCAGCTAGAACAGTTTTTGAGGTGGTATAAAATGCAGTTTCACACTGCTTTATATCGAAAGGAAGATAAATACATTCCCCAGTGTGATGAGCATCATACTAATCTGGACACAATAAGTATTTTTTTTTAATTACCATATTGCAATTCTTTTAAATAAAAATGTATGTCCATTTTGGGTGGCTCCAAAGTTTTCATTGGGAGAGGATGAGTTCCTTTGGGATCCCAAAATTTCCAGTTGTGTTGGTAACAGATCTAGCAGTGCAGCGGAATGGTATTCTGAGCAGGCCTGAGTTAAAATCCAAGCTTGGGCTTTGATTCCTCTCTCATTTCTAAACTGCAGTTCTAAAATGGGTTTGATTTTGAAAGCAATTATGGATGATTGGTGTTCCAAAAATGTTACAAATTCTCTGGCAAGATACATAAACATGTTTTTAATAAGGTACTGTAACTATTAAAAAGAGTTCTTATATTTACTCAACATCTTTAACAAATATGTAATACCTTGCCAAAATAAATAAAATTGACCAGAAAGAGGTGCTGATGACAACAAGGAAAAATTAGGTAACTAGTTACTGTAGTTCTAGAAAGCACATTCACCGTAGAATGGGTATTTGACAGGCAATATGGATGAAATAAGGTGCAGGCACACAGACTCCAAATATGATTACACATAAGCAAATGTTGTACAAAGCAACTAGAAACCAGTTATCACAATAGGGAAAATCTAGAAAAAAAAAACCAACAAAAAGAAACAGGGCCCAGGAGAATAATTTGAATGGCATGTGAAAGTACTGTATATGTATTTAAAATAAATCAAATGCAAGACTAGGTAGGCATTAAAAGCTAGAATTAAATAGAACATTAAAGTTTACTGTGGTTTAACACATTACAGAGTGTGCAGGTGCAGTACTGTAGCTTCTAGAGTGAAAGAAGCTCCTTGCCCGAGCTAAGTTGGCCACCACCAGAACATGGAGTTTTGGTTGGTACAAGAGAAAGAAACTGATTTACAGCTGGGCAACAGAAAAATAGCCTCTAAAATTTACATCGTAAAATGACAGATCTAAAAGGCTGTCTGGTGGAACTACAGATCTTAAAAAGAGTCTACGGTAGAAGCACAGATCTAAAAGGCTCTACAGTTGAAGCACAGATCTAAAATGCTATATGGTGGAAGCACAGATCTAAAAGACTCTATAGCAAAAATACAGATCTAGAAGACTCTGTAGTGGAAACAGATCTAAAATGCTCTGTAGTGGGAACACAGACCTAAAAGACTCTACAGTAGAATTAGAGATTTAATTGGCTCTGAATTGGAAGCCCAGATTTAAAAGGCTGTACAATGGAAACACAGATCTAATAAGCTCTACAGCGGAAACACAGATTTTTTTTTTATTCTTTGATAACCGGGTAAGGCCCAAAGGCTATTTTCAGGGATTACCTGGGAGCACTGTGTGGTTAAGTGACTTGTTCAGGGTCACACAGTATGCAAGTGGAGACTGTGGGAATCAAATCTAGGTCTGTTGGATGTACCAAGCTCATTCACAGCTCGTTACTCTAACAGCTAGGCTATGTAAAAGGCTCTATGGTGGATGCACAGACCTAAAACCGCTATCATAACCATATAACCATCTTCATAGACCTCTCAAAGGCCTTTGATATGGTCTCCCACCCTCTCCTCCTGGATACACTCCACCTCACTGGTCTATCATGAGGACCCCTCTCATGGTTCAATAGCTATCTTACTGCTAGATCCTAATGTGTCAAGATAAATGACACCATATCTTCCACCCTGCCTGTCCACTCGGGGGTCCCCCAAGGTTCCATATTGGGCCCTCTACTCCTCAGTATCTACTTAAATGTGCTACCCAAATCCTGCTCTGGTAACCTGCTGATATACGCTGATGATGCAGTTCTCTATGCTGCACACCCCTGCTCTACCATCCTACAGTCCTCCCTCCAAGACTCGTTCAAGCAGATTGAAAACTGGTTCACTGATCGCAGACTCATGGTCAACATAAAAAAAAACCAAAGACCATGCTCTTTGCCCACCGGCAAAGCAAGGCCAAGGACGCTGAACTAAAATCCTCTCCCAAGCTCACCTCCCTTTAGAACAAGGACATACCTATAAATATCTTTGATACCGCCCTATCCTACCATGCCCACATTAACATCTTATCCTCTGACATTAATTCCTGCATCAGCCTTTTTTTACCAGCACAAGGACTGCCTGACACCAGAAGCACTCAATCTTGCTGTCACCTCCTCAGTCCTCTCTCTCGTTGACTACGGGCTCCCCATCTACTCAGCCGCTGACATCACCACCCTAAACAAAATTCACATAGCTATTAATAAAGTGTGCCGTCTCCTCCTAGGGGCAGACAAATGCTCCCATACTTGCACCATCTACACCCTCACCAACATTCTCACCCTAGAGGAAAGACTACAGTACCAAACTTGTCTCCTCACCAAAAAAATCCACCTGGAGTTGACCCCACTAGGAGTCTCTGCCTCCCTACTCTCATGCCCCCCACTACAGCTACTCATTCTGCCAACAAACACCTGTGGGCCGTGCCCAGGGTCAGAACCTCCTTAGCACAGTGATCATTCCCTTATAGAGCCCCTGCTTGGTACAACGAACTCCCCCCAGCTATTCCCAATTTGGGGCACTTTAAGACCACCCTAAAAAAACACCATAACTCCTTGTGTCAATGCCAATGTAATTGCTAATCCTACTAACTGGCCTCACAGAGCTGCCCTATGCTGGTCCTTTTTGACATGGCTACCAACAGTATAGGTCCAGTTGTATAGCTCATCTTTGTTACTGATCACTGTTCCTGCTATATGACAATGCCGCAGAGTCTGCACTTACTCTGTAGCTGTACCACCTATATCTATATCAATACTCTAGCTACTACATGTATAGGTCAGCAGCCACCCTGGCTATTATTTGTAAATACCTTTGTTAATTTTGTGATGTCTCACTGCTGTTTCTGACTCATTGTATGTACAATATGTATGATTATGTTTGATGCGGAGCCTTTGTAAATGAGTCTACGACTCAAAAGGTTGTAATTCTTATGATATGTTAAATAAATAAATGGCTCAACATTGAAGATAAAGATCTAGATGACTCTATGGTAGAAGCACATATCTAAAAGGTTCTACAGTGAACACACAAATCTAAAAGGTTTTACGGTGGGACCACACATCTAAAAGGTTCTATGATGGAATCACCAATCTAAAAGGCTCTACAGTGGAAACACAAATCTAGAAGGCACTACAGTGGGACCACAGAAGAAGCGCAGATCTATAAGGCTCTATGGTGGAAGCACAGATCTAAAAAACTCTATGGTGGAAGCATAGATCTAAAAGGCTGTACAGTGGGACCACAGATATAAAAGGCTGTAAGGTAGGACCATTATTTACTTGTTTTGTTTTTAGAGCCTAGTTGAAGGTTTTATACACATGTAAAGGTGGCAGCCATGTTTGTGATGGCAATCAGGAATGAGTGAAGTGGCTCATAAATCCTGTATGTGAGTTGCCCAAATTCCAAATCCACTTCCTGAACTTGTTTAAACCAGTGCAGTTATGGAGAATTAAGATATAGGTCACAGAACTTGTTTAGCTTATCAAGAAAGAGTGCATTTCAAACCCATTTTATAATCTCTATATTGATTCACTAAAGGTATCATAATCTGCAACAAATCCAGCAAATGCAAGTTTTGAAAATCACAGTTATCTAAACCTAGACATAGCTGATAAAAAACTAAATAAATGCTGAAGACATGTGTTTTGCATTAGAAATGTATAACTTTATTTAGAATAACAGTAGAACAGTAAAACAGATACCATGGCTTTGGAATGAACCTAAAGAATAGGATCTGTAAAAGTTATGAACAGGCTTAATCAAAAAAGAGTTGAACATGGCAAACTACCCATCACATGTTATTTTTAAAAGCAGCTCATCACAAGAAATAGCCACTTGAGTCAACCACTAATTAACTGGAATGAAATCAAAGGAAACGAAACAACCTTCCCCCTAGGAGAGTTTCAATTACTTCATATTTTGATACTGGAAAAGCAATTAAAGCTATTTGGCTGAGATCATAAATTTAGGCTTAAAACAACATTAACTTCCGACTGAAGTTACACTGCCTCTGAGATCTTTCTAAACTTACTTTGTTTCTGTGTACTTTCTCATAACAAAAATCAGCGGAACAGACTTGAGGGGGGAAAACAAGCTGAAGTTCCACACTGTCATATTTCTTGGTGATTTCATTTCCCTGGCATTTTATTTTCCTGGCATTTTCATCAATTTTATAAATTATGAGCATCTTCAGGGAAAAGTACATTTGCTTGCTTAAATCTTTCCTTTCTGCAACATCCCTGAATGGCCACTAATTTTACTTTCCGGCAGTGCTTCCCTACAAGGGCTGACCATGACTCCAGGCATGCTCCATCTCAACTGAGAATCATGACTCAGGGTGGCATGATATAAGGTTGATCCTCCATAGACTTGTAACATAAACAAGGTGACATGTCAGCGAAAGCTGTGCATTCTGGCTAAACACAGGACTAGAACAGTCAGAAGATCCTGTACCTAAATCCAATCACAGCCACTGAAGCACTGTTAGTTCTAAACAAGTCACTGACAGCCAGGGGTTTCAGTCCTTGCAGCTGTTCCTGCTTATACAAATCCTGTTTCCTGGTGTGAATACTGAGTCCGACCTTACAACTGTAGAGCCCACTGAGCCTTGCCCGTTCATTAGAGAGAATATTGTCAACATCACTAAGGGCAGATAGATGCAAAATGAAATTCAGTGTGGATCAATGCAGCATGCTGCACCTACAATCCCAAAATAGGAGCATCAAGTATACATTTTATAAGAAGGAATTTGCAGACACAGAGAACTAAAGGGCTTCTGGTAGAGCAGAGCAGAGTTATAGATGAGAAACTAAAACTGACTAATGTGTACTGACTGTAAGCATGGGAAATCACAAGGTAAGTTGTAGAAAAAGGAAGGTAGAAGGTAGAAAGTAGACCCAAGAAAATGATTTACCACTGTATGTCATTCTTATCATTGCAGTTCAAGACAGACAAGGTAGAAATTGAAAAGGTGCAACTCACAGCAGCCAAGCTGATGAGGAGGTTGAAGGAGCTGAGTTATAAGGCAAGACTGATGTATCTGGTAATGTTCATATGGAGAAGAGAGAGAAAGAGAGTCAGAGAGAGAAGAGAGACAGAGAGAGAGAGACAGAGAGAGAGAGAGAGAGAGAGAGAGAGAGAGACATGTTTATGGTATTCAAGATCCAAATGGGTGTTTTTTTCCTTTGGTTTCTTACATTTTTTTACCAGGATAGCCCAGCTGAGAAGCACTGTCTTATTTCCAGTGGGGTCCTGCTTGTAAACATTTCCACATCTGGATGGACTGGCACAGCAAAATATTAGGTGACTTTCCCAAGATCACACAGTGGGTATTAGTTTCTAGTGAGGCTTGAACCTGCAATCTCCCAGTTCTTGAGTGGGTGCTCTAACCACTAGACCACACTGCCTCACTGGTCAGTACCACAACACAGGGATGGGTTGGGATCCATAGTACAAACTGTGCAGTGTGTTACATACAGACACACGCCAGCTCTCACATACTCCCATTGCATGCCTGAGTGCCACGCTTCCTTTAGAATGGTACACCACCCCGACCGCGACATTTCTACAGCATATGGCACTACAGCGACTACAGTGTCACATCGCTGTAGTGTCCATGCTGTAACCCGGCACTGCCTGTTAGGGGTCCTGCATCCCCCAAAATCAGCTCTGACTTGGAGTTGATGATCCTTAGTAGGAGGGTGCGGGGGGTGCAGACCTCCACGTGGGGGGTTTCTGGGGTGAAACCCCCGAAGAAAGCACTTCGTTTTCTTTGAAACCAGCAGCCAATTGCGAAATGTGGTTGCCCTGCCAGTTTCACTGTCTGGTCATTCGACAAAATTGTTGTCGACGACCAGTAGTGGATCCCTTTAGAATTGGTACAATAAGTGATTTATGGTGGCAGAAGCATGTGAATGTGTTTCAGAGGATCATTGGGGGACCAAGACTGTCAAAGAACTGGAGATATCTGTAATGCATGTGGGGGCGGCTGGGGTTGTGGGCATTCCAATGGATGCCAAAGAGACTGATAGTCTCAAGGACAATTTCAGAAGCCACTGGATTACAAGGGAAGACTAGCAAGGGACCAAAAGAATTACAAACAGCATGGACCATGAACAGGCCTTAATGTGTAGGTTAGGAGGTTGGGGGAAATGACTGCTGCAGTAATGCCTCTGACCATGTTTTCTGGTCATGGCATTATGCCATGTAACTGGTGCAATGCCATAGCCAAACATCTGTGGCTAGCACACACACCAGTATGTTAGTGGGTGAAGAATGTGTTTTTCACCCACTAACATCTGGTGGCTACATTTTTGGGGGTGGCATAAGGAGTGTGGATTCAGCTTTGGTAAACAGAACCAAATCCAAATGTGGTTAAGACGTGGTGTAGTAACCCCCACTCCACCAAATTAAAGGCCTTCTCAAAGTTGATGGCAAGAGCCACAGCTGGAGAAGAGGTTTTATGAGCTGCATAGGAGATGTGCGTTAGAGAGCAACACTGTCTCTGCCTAGCCTGCCTTCCATGAAACCCATCTAACTGAGAGATATGAAAAAATGGAGGAACTTTACCAAACTGTGGAGTAGAATTTTAGCCTGGACATTGCTGATGTTTATAAAAGAGATGGACTGATAAATGATGCACTCTTGCAGGTTCTTCCCTTTCTTGGAGATTATAGATTGCTTCTCTAACTATCGGAGGGACATACTTTTATCTAGTGCTTTATCAAACATGGATAATAACCTAGAGGCTACCATGTTGGGCATTCTTTGGTATACAGTAGTTTGACTGGGTAACCATCTTCATCTTGGGGCTTGTTAGGAGTGATGGATTTAATGGCAGGGTATAGTCCTAGGAGGGAGATGAGGGCTTCCAGAAGACATATCTAAAGATGCTTGAGGGTGAGATTACAGTGCTTCCCTCAGGATGAAGTGCAGTATTGCAGTTTCAGCCAGTGACATATTGCAGAATACTGCAGGAACCTATGTAATACAATGATAATTACTCTAATGTATAATGCAGGAAACTGGGACATCTATCAGTTACAGAGTCATTTGCCTTGGTGGGCAGCACTGTAGTTCAAGTGAAGTCTGCCAGGGAAGTGGCATTAGGGTGTGTTCTAGAAGCAGACAGGGCCTGGTAGAAATCTTTCATAAGCCCATTGATACTGGACAGAGAAGAGTGGATCTGTCCAGCATTATCCCGTAGTGTGGCTATGTCAGCTTCCATCTGTTTCCTAAGACTGTAAGCCATACATTTGTTCCTTCTCCCCATGACTCCAAGAATTTATGTTTTGAGCTGTGAAAAAGCCATTCGACCTTTTGCTGGGTCAAGGGGACAGTCACTGCTAGTGCCACTGTATTGATCATTGGTGAGATCTCTCCTGGAGTAATGTGTCCAGTTCTGAAAACCCCATCTCAGGAAGGACATAGAGTAGAGGCTGTCCAGAGAAATGCAACTAAAATGATGCAGGGATTGCATCAAAAGCTCTATTAGGAGAGACTGAGGGATCTCAATATGTACAACCTGGAACAGAGTTGTTTTCAGAAGAGAATGTGCACCAGGACAAGACAGCACACTATGAAGCTGGAAGAGGGGAAGTTTAGGAGGGATGTGAGGAAGTACTTATTTGCAGTTAATCTTTTTATTAATATTATAAAGGCATACATGATTAGTGTAAGCATAGCATACATATGGAAAAAGAAAAAAGCACAGAATACAGATGTAAATACAACCCAAGTACAGTAGATATCAACGATACAAAAAAACGAATACAGGTACACATTCTCATATATGCCTAAAAAACTTTTAAACTTTAACAAGTGCAATAAAGAGAAACCCAATAAACAATGCAAACAAGTCAAACAATATAAATAACATGAATCATGTTATTGAAATCCATAAAAAGGCAACAGTAACCTGAGAGACAAAGTATTTATTTATTGAAAAGTTTCACCAGGAAAACACACTGAGCAACAGGCTGCTCATCTCCCGGTGCGACCTGGGGGGACGGGGTAAAGAGAATAAACAGAATAATATACAAGGTGCTTCAAGGCATCAATTACAATCAGTGAACATACAGTTGGTAATTGGACTACATTTATGGTACAAACGACAACCATTTCCATACAAAGAACATAGCTGTTAATTTACAGTCAGCTATTTAGGGTATAAGGGAAGGGAACAAAAGTGCAGCCCATGCATTTAACACATACTCATACTAGAATCGTTATAGTAGTAGGTAATAGCTATAGTAAGGATGGAACAGGTTAGTTTCCAGCAGAGATAGAGTAAAAGAAAGATGGTTAGTAACTGACAAGAGCATGTGGGATACATGAATTTGTTTATAAGTGCCTTGGGGAGAGGGGAGGTTGGGCTTTAGGTAAAAGTGCAAAGGGAAGAACAAGGGGGAAGGGAGCTGAGAGAAGTGCACTGATAGTCTGGTCCAGATCCCTAACAGGATGATTAGAATGCAGCATAGGCAGAGCACTCAAAGCAGTTTAGGGGAATTAGGCCTGAGCACGGAGGAGAAGAGATACGCAGAAAGGTAAGCAAGTACAATGGGTGGGGGAGAGAGAGGAGGTGGGGCTGGAAGAGGAAGAAGGGGTCTCAGGAGCCTGATTGGGATACAGGAGGGAGGGATGGGGAACTGAACCCTGAGGCCCCTCCAGGATGTTTAGAAAACTGCAAGGGTTAGGGAGGCAGGAAGAGAAGGGGGTGACCTAACAGGGTACAGGAGGGTGGGAAGGGGAGTAGCAACCACAGGGCCCCTACAGGATCCTGATAACCCTGTGAGAGGGTGGGGGCTAGAAAGATTGGGGGAGGAGGGAGGGCCCTGTAGGATGCAGGAGGGGGAGGAGGAACTCAGCCCTGAGGCCCTCCAGGATGCTGAGAACCCTGCAAGTGGTGGGGAAGGCTAGAGATAAAGGGTAGGGGAGTGTAAGGGGGGAGCAGAACCCTGGGGACTCTCCAGGATGCTGAGAACCCTGCAAGGGGCGGGGAAGACAAGGAAAGATTAAGGGCAAGAGGGGGAGTGACAAGGGAGGGGGAGCAGGTGGGGTGGCGAGTATTATGGGAGGAGAGAGGTTGGGTGAGGAGGAGTGGTAGAAGGGGAGTTGAGCCCAAGGGTACCTTTCAGGGTACTAAAGGGCCATGGAAGGGGACTGGGGAGGCAAGAAAGAGGAAAGGAAAAGATTAGCAAGGATGAGGGAGGGGAGAAGGGAGAGCCGAGCCCTAGAGACCCCTTTAGGATGCTGGGAACCCTGCAAGAGGGGTGGAGAAGGCACAGGGAGAAATGGGAGTGGGGAAAGGGAGAATTAAGTAAGGAATGGGGTTAAGACACCAAGTCAGATGCAAGGACAAGGGATTAAGGAGGGTCATGGTAGAAGCAGTTGGATGAGAAATAGTTGTGAAGGGCAGTGAAGTATCAAACAGGATCAAGCCAAGTCAAGTCAAGGGACACGAATCAAGTCCTAACACTCCCTGAGTCTAGGGTTGATGCACAGATCCTTGCCACCAGAATATTGCTTGGCACACACAACAAAATATTAACAGTGGCACCAATTTATATCCCACCAAATTTAACAACTGTGGACCTAATCCTCTTCTTTCCTAGGTCACAAGTCGGAAATCATACTACTCAGTGATTTCAAGATCAACTGGTTCTCTAACAGTCCAAGCTGTTATAAGGATGCTCTAACAACCGCTAATTTCGCACAGCTGGTACAGTCAGCCACTAGGGTGAACTACAAACCTGGGACCAGTACTCTGCTGGACTGGGTAGTCACCAACAGACCAGATCATATTATCCACACTGAAGTCTTACCAGATTCAATTAGCGATCACTCGCCCATCCTATGTACCTGGTCTAACAAGTACATCAGACCTCCAGCTCAGACCATTAACAGCAGGGTGCCCATCAGAGGGCACCTAGAACCTCTAAAGATTCAGCTCAGACAGGTGGACTGGTTGCAAATCGATGCGGCCCCAGATATCGATACGGCTTTGGTTTAATTTATTACTACCTTCAACACAGGGTGCAATCTCCATGCCCCTCACAAAACAAGAAAGATTAAGGGTTACAGCAATCCCTGGATTACACACAGGATTTTAAATAATTGATTAGAAGTTTTTTTCTTGGGACTATACTAACTGTACAGAAAGTATTCATATAGATTTTCTAGAAGCGCTCTGTTTGTTAAACACAGTAAAGCAAGAGCTACGCATTTTCAGAAAGATTTAGCACTTTTATGAGCAAAACGCTAATCAATTTTTAGAGTTAAATAAATCCCTGACACATGACCTACTTGAGCAAATGAAATCCCGCAATCACCTCTGGTACTGAGCCAGGACCACTGGCAACCAACTGGATATACAGGTATACAAAACAGCAAGGAATGCCTGCACAAGAGCAATTCGGGCCAAAAAAGTAAACTACTATAAGGAAGCCTTAACCAATTCCTGGAAAGATGGATGCAAATTTTGGAATGACATCTCTGAGGTGACAGGGAAAGTCCCAAAAGAGACCCCATCAATGCTCAACATAAATGGCACTACAACCATTGATCCTCAAATCATAGCTGACACTTTCAATGAGTCTTTTACAGATCTCAGTCATGTCCTACCCCCTAACTTCTTTGACCCCACCCCCTCTTCCTGCAATTTGCAGTCAGTAGAAAATATGAGGTCACAGCTACCATTCTACTTTAAAGTGGTGAGCAAAGAAGAAGCAAAGAAATACATTCTCAAAGTACTTGGAAAACTAGGCTAAGTGGAGATTCACTTGACCTAAAGCTCATTGCCCTCACCATTGATGAGGTACTTTTCCCTTGACAAAGATCCTTACCCACTCCCTCGTGCTCTCCCAATTCCCACAAAAATGGAAAGCCGCCTTAGTTATGCCAGTACACAAGTCTGGGGACAGGTCATTGCACAGGAACTACAGGCCCATATCAATCCTCCAGCCACTTTTCAAAGTGTTAGAGCGAATCGTGTTTGATCAATTGGTAGAACACATGGAGAGGTATAATCTTCACTGTAGTCAGCAACATGGGTTTCTCAATGGGCACAGCACTTCTACTGCCCTGCTCAAATTTTCAACCTATATACATTGTGCCTTTGATCAAGGTTAATTAGTTGGAGCAACGTTCATTGACCTTTCCAAGGAGTTTGACACTGTAAATCACTCTCTACTTATCGAACAATTATCTGATCTAGGTTTATCCATGGACACTGCCAACTGGTTCAACAGCTACCTCAGCTGATGCACTCAACAAGTCAGGATTGGTGATACATTCTCTGCAAAATAACCAGTTAGTTCAGGTGTCCCACAAGGGTCTATCCTGGGCCCACTACTTTTTACCATATTCCTGAATGAGCTCCGAGCCTCCTGTCATGGTCAGATCCTACCCTATGCAGACGATGCGGTTCTTTACTCAAGTAATACTGATCCCACACTCCTGGCTAATCGATTGCAGACTAGCTTTACCAACTCTGAGGCCTGGTTCCACTCATAGAAGCTAGTCCTTAACTACACAAAAACAAAAACAATGTTGTTTCACAGTGCACAAAACAGGTTCTGCTCCCATCAGCTGGGAATCAGAAATAGCTCAGGCATTATCCTGGAACAGACTTGACTTTTTAAGTATTTAGGAGTGACAATTGACAGCACTCTGTCATTCTCCAGCCATACTGACAATATTACCAAAACAGTGAATACTCGTATCGGGCTACTATACAAACACAGACACTGCCTTATCCTGGAAGCCCTCAAGCTTGCTATACATAGTTCAATAGTCTCAGTAATCAGTTATGGGCTTGTGATCTATGGATCCGCCTCCAACACTACCCTGTGCCGTGTCACCATTGCCCTTACCAAGGCCTACTGTGTTCTGTCTGGGGCTGCCCGCCTGACACACACATGCGACATATATGAGCAAGCACACTGGCTTGAGCTCAAAGGCAGACTATCCTATCAATCATGCCTAATAGCTAAAAAGGCCTCCCTCTGTCCCTTGCCTCCTGGTGTACAGTCAATGTTTACATCACCAAACCACACCCGGCTTACTAGACGCACCTTGAACCATGTATTCATAGTGCCTCACTGCTGTACCACCCAAAGGCAACACATTTGCATACAGAGCACCACTGTGGTATAATTCACTCCACTGTGATGTTATCAAAGACCAAATGCTGAGCTCCTTCAAAAAGAAACTTCACCAAGCACTAGTCACCAATGCCTCCTGTGACTTCCGCGCATAAAACAACTTGGGCTTGTTTCCTCTCCTTTGCCCACACCCTACCCCACCCTTCCCCTCCATCCTACCATCCTACCCTTGCTACAACCCTATAACTTACCTGCCTTCCTGAGGTCCCATTAACCAATCCCAGCATCAAACTATGCTTGCTGCTCCACAGAGGGCATCATCAGTTCCTACACTGATTGCCCCACTGGAGTGCACTCTTAAACTGAATAACACAGCCCACATTTGTCTGCTGATATTCCCCTCCTGGCAATGTCCCCCTCCTCGCTCAGACAATGCCTTTGGCTGTACCCCTACTCTGGAACAATGTTAGGCCCTAGCCCTTAGCTTCTGTCTATCCTGTAAGACCATGTCCCTAGTTGTTGTCTTTCCATCATTTTGTTTCTGACAATGCCGCTTGGCTGCATCTTTTTCCTCCTGTAGCCGGATCCAATCCTAATGCCCTTTTTTCTAGTTAAACTTACTCCTAGCCACTGTATCTCTGCAAAATACATGTTTTTGTAACTTAAATCCATATATGCTTATTTTATTGTTACCTTTACTCTTAGGATCACTATGTATTTTCTCACTATATTGTTTGTCCTGTTCTTTGATATGACATGGAGTCTATGTAAAAGAGCCTTTGGTTCAAAGGTATTAATTCCAAGACTGAAATAAATAAAAAAAAAAATAAAAAAAAAAATAAATTAAACATATAATGCAGGACAGTGTAAAGACCTAAGTAACCCGAACATTAGTAGATTTCAAATAATTGTAATAAGGTTGTCAGCAGTTCTCAAATTCTGAGAGGTTATCCAATGCTAAATGAGTGGGACGATCAAAGAAAGCAGTTTGGGAAATGCCAGTCAAAAACTCAGTGATGGTGGGAGTAGAGGGGGGACCTCCACTGGGTCAAAATGAGGCATTTGGCTTGCATACAAAGAAATGCCAGCCATCTGTATGTGGAATGGGAAACGTATGGGGCACATTCAGTGATACCAAGGAGCAACAAAGGGGCTGAAAAATGAGGTGGTGGGAGTGAAAACAGTGATGGGTTTCAAGCATGCATGGGATAGGAACAAATAAATCTTAGTGGGGTGGGGAGTAACTGAAGATCAGGTAAGGTTTGTAGTGACATTACAGGCAGGGACAAACTGGGCAGACTAGGTGGGCCAAGTGGTCCTTATCTGCTGACAAATGGTGGGCCGAGTAGTCCCTATCTGCCGACAAATTCTATGCTTCTAGTCTTTTATATAAGATCTAGAATGTTTGTTTGTTTATTTGACTTATTAAAGGTGCCCTTTCAAAGCTCGGAGCATCTGTCCATAGCAGATTAATTAGTACCAGCCATAAGTAGAGCATCAATAAAACAACAGCATACAATATCATAATTGGAGTCATCCTACCATTCCATATTTTACACGATACATTCCTGACAGAAGAAATAATAAGAACCACTCAGCTGACTACTTAAAGTCTAACTGGAGTAGATAGTATTTAAACTTGATTTTAAAAGGCTGTACTGAACCAGTGATGTGGATCCCTTCAAGTAATGTATGCCAGAGGGATGGGGCAGCCACCAGGAAGGCCCGGTCACCAGCAGACTTCAGTGTGACAGCAGCACCCTCAACAAGCCCCTTCCACTGGATCTTTGGTTTCTGGATGGCAGGTGAAGAGGCAGGAGATCAGTGAGGTATCAGGGCCCACTCTGTTCAAGGCTTTAAATGTTACTAAATGCACCCAGAAATCAATGTGTCACCTAACTGACAGCCAACCCAAAGCCCGTAGGGAGGGAGCAATATGATCTGACATGTGAACGGAGGTCAGCAACCTCACTGTCACATTCTGAAACAGCTAGCACACAGCAGTAGCTGACATGAAAGAAAATGAAGGCATTGACTAGGGTGACCGGATTAGCAGAATCAAACAGAGGTCAAAATCTGGCAAAATTCTTAAGATGGTAAAAGCATTTCCTGACTACTGTATGGAAGACACTTGTGAAACAAATGTTAACTCACTGCTAAAACTACTCCTAGGCTGTGAACTTCCTCTGCTGTCTGAAGTTCAATCCCCCAAAGAGGGGAGACCCAGGCTACAGAAAACGACCAATATTGGCTTTTCACATCCCACCACTAGCAATCTGGTCTTGGTTGGGTTCAAGGCCAGCCAATTGGAGACCATCCAAACCCCTGATTTCCTTCAAACATTATTTTTACTTTTTATTTTTACTGGGCATTTTCAGTATTACAGTAATACATGTAGTGTTCATAGCAATGAATTACAACTGAGTTAACAACATAATTGTGAACATACAGGTCACAATAGGGTGCTGTATCATTCTCACTACAGTAGCATGAGGGTTGTCAATTGATTATCATTGACTGCTAACAGATCTTTTGACTATCAAGAGCAATAGATGATTGCAAACCACTTTACATAGAACCACCCAGTCTGCACATTTCCCTACCTGATGGATAAGCTGCAGATTCTAGTGAATCAACAGCTTACTTCCTCCTGCCCCCCACCACAATTGCCTTATGCCTGTCCCATGCATTCTTGAATTCTCCCACTGTTCCTGACTCCACAACCTCCTCAGGAAGGCTGTTCCATTCATCCATCCACAACTCTCTCTGTGAAAAAAATACTTTCTAACATTACCCCTGAGCCTTCCCCCCTCTATCTTCAATTTGTGCCCCCTTGTTCTTGCACATTTCTTCTGAAAGATACTACCCTCTTGTACCTTGTTAATTCCCTTGAGATACTTGAAAGTTTCTATCATGTCTCCCCTCTCCCTCCTTTCCTCAAGGGTATACATATTAAGCTGCTTTAGTCTCTCCTCATATGTCTTCTGGTGCAGACCTTGCACCATTTTGGTTGCCCTCCTCTGAACAGCCTCCACTCTGTCTATGTCTTTGCAGAGATGAGGTCTCCAGAATTGCATGCAGTACTCCAGATGGGGTCTCACTAACTGTCTGTAGAGAGGGATAACAACTTCCTGTTTTCTACTGTTGATGCCTCTCCCTTTGCATCCCAGTATCCCCCCAGCCCTCCTTACTGCCTTCTCACATTGCTTGCTCACCTTTAGGTCATCTGATATAATTACTCCTAGGTCTCTTTCGATTTTTGTTGTTGTTATTAACTCACCCCCCACTGTGTACTCTTCCCCTGGGTTTTTGTTTCCCAGATGCATTACCTTGCACTCCTTTGCATTGAATCTGAGATGCCACGTATTTGACCATTCCTCCAACCTTGCCAAGTCCCTTTTCATTCTTTCCCCCCCAACTTGTGTATCAACCCTGATGCAGATCTTTGTGTCATCTGCAAAGAGGCATACCTTTCCTTCCAGGTGCTCTCCAATGTCACTTATAAAGATATTAAAGAGGACCGGTCCCAGTACTGAACCCTGCAGTACCCCACTAGTTACCCTCCTTTCTTCACTGCGGACTCTTTTTACTATTACCCTTTGCGTTCTGTTGTTCAGTCAGTTTTTTATCCATGCTACCACCTTGGGACCCACTCCAAGGCTGGCTAACTTGTATATTAATCTTTTGTGTGAGACTGTGTTGAATGCCTTGCTAAAATCTAGGTAGGCCATATCCACAGCCCCTCCCTGGTCTACTACTTTGGTCACCCAGTCAAAGAAATCTATTAGGTTTGTCTGACATGACCTTCCTGCTGTGAAACCATGCTGCCATGGGTCCTGTACCCCACTGGCCTCTAGGTACTCAACAATTCTTTCCTTCAGAAGTGATTCCATCATTTTGCCTACCACTGAAGTCAAACTAACTGGCCTGTAGTTTCCTGCCTCTGCCCTGCTCCCACTTTTGTGAAGTGGAATCACATTTGCCCTCCTCCAGTCCTCAGGTACCACTCCATCCTCCCATAATTTGTTAAAGAGAGTAGTCAGTGGTGTTACTAGTTCTACCCTTAGTTCTTTTAGTATTCTTGGGTGAATCCCATCAGGCCCCATTGCTTTGTCCACCCTCAGTTTCAAGAGTTCTTTCAAAACCCTTTCTTCTGTGAATGGACTGGTATCGACTCCTATTCAGAGTTTCTCCCTTGTTTGGTTTAGGTACCTCCCCCTCCTCATCTGTTGTGAATACTGAGTAGAAATATTCATTCAGTATCTCTGCTTTTTCACTGTCACCCTCTGCCCACATTCCCTTCCCTTTATTAAGTCTCTGTATCCCCCTCTTGGTCTTTCTTCACTCCCTAATGTACCTATAAAAGGTTTTATCCCCCTTCTTAACAGAGTTGGCTATCTTTTCCTCAGTTTGTGCCTTTGCTATTCTGACTGCCTTCCCCTGCCTCCTTCTGCTTTAACTGATAAAGTTCTCTGTCCTGCTTCTTCTGTGTTTCCTTATATTTCCTGAATGCTATCCTTTTTTCCTTAACCATTCCTGCCACCTCTTTTGAGAACCATAGTGGTTTTTTCCTTCATTTTGTTTTATTGATTTGCTTCACACAAAGGCTTGTTGCCTCTGCGATGGCTGTTTTGATTATTCTCCATTGTTCCTCCACCCCTCCTTCTTGCCCATTTGCTAGTGCTTTTCTAAGGCACACTCTCATTTTCCCAAAGTCAGCCATCCTAAAGTTCAGTACTCTTGTTTTTGTATGGCTTGACTCTATGGCTGTGTTTATTGTGAACCACACTATTTGGTGGTCACTTGTTCCCAGATGGCTACCCACTTCTAAATCGGAGATCCTTTCTCCTTCCCCATTTGAGAATACCAGGTCTAAGATTGCTCCCCTCCTGAGTGGGTTCCAACACTAGCTGTCTGAGGCTTGCCCACTGTAGGGCATCAAGAATGACCCTGCTATTGGATGTGCCTGCAGCAAAGGTACTCCAGTTAGCATCTGGCATATTCAGGTTCCCCATCAACTATATCTCCCCTTTTTCTGCCATTTTAAGGATGCCTTCTATCATTTCCTTGTCCATTTCCTCCCCCTGAGATGGGGGTCTGTACACAGCCCTCATGTGGATTGTGGTGCCATTTCCTGTCTCCAGGATGAGCCATAGTGACTCATCAACTTCCTGTTTACTCTTTAGTTCTGTTGCTTTAATCCCTTACCTTACACAGAGAGCTACTTCTCCTCCTCTTTTACCCACTCTGTCTCTCCTGTAGACTGTGTATCCTGGTATGTTGACTTCCCACTCATGGTTCTCTGTGTACCATGTTTCAGTGACTGTCACAATATCCAGGTATCCCTCTTCCATCAAGGCCACTAGTTCAGGGAGCTTGTTGCACAGACTGCGGGCATTGGCACTCATCATCTTCCATTAATTTTTTATGGCCTTACCCCTTTTAGCCCCATCCCTGTCCTTAACATCTTTTTCTGCATTTATCCTTGTCCTGCTCCCTACTGACTTCTCTGCCTTGGTGTTTACCTCTCTAACTACTGCGCTTTGTGGGGCGAGGCTGGAATTTCCCTGCTCCTTTTCAGTGCCTCCCCCCTTGGCTAGTTTAAATGCTTGCCAATGAAGCATTTAAACCTGTCACCTAGGATCCTGGATCCCCTCCTAGACAGATGCAGACCATTGCGCCAGTATAAGCCTGCATCCCTCCAGGTGGCTCCCCAGTCCCAATGAAGCCAAAACCCTGAGCTGCACACCAGTTTTTCAACCATTCATTGAATCCCATGGTGCAGAATACCCTAGCATCATCCTTGCCATAGACAGGCAGCACCTCCGAGAAGGTTACCGTACATGTTACTTGTCTAAGGCCCCTTCCCAACTCCACAAACTCCTCTTGCACTGCTCTGATCCCATTTACAGCCAGGTCATTTGTCCCTAGGTAGACAATGACATCCAGCCCTCCTCTCATGTGTCTCGCGATCCTGAGGATTCGCTTCCTGTCCCTCCAAGCCGTGGCACCAGGCAGGCACCTTACCTCCTATCCCTTCCTCCCCCACGTGTACACCCCTAATGATTGAGTCCCCCACCAAGAGTTGTTTCCTTCCCCTGTGGGGTCTCGTGCTATCCTCCTGTGGGTCTCCTTTGTGGAGGTTCCCAGCATCCTCCTTGGTCTCCACTGCAGGTGCCTCCATAGAGGAACCATTCTTTGCCAGAACAGCACATGTATTGTAGAGAGCTACAACTGGAGGGATGCACCTCTGTTCCACCACCCTCTCCCTTCCTAAGCCCACCTTGGTCCAACCGCTCCTCTTTCTTGGCAACCTCTGAGGTAATGGTGGTGGCCCTGGTGGTCCCTGGGTGGGGGAAGAGGTTTCACTTTATTGTTCTTAGCCTGGTGGAGTCCTTGCTGGGTGGTGGTAGTGAAGGGGGACCTTCCTGAGAATGAGAGCTAATAACAGGGTGTGGTTGGGAGGAGGGGGTTCTCTGCCCTCTAAGAGATTTTTGAGTACCAGAGAGTGGGAGAGAACATGAGGGAGGGATGGACAGAATCTAAATATCCAGGGTCAGGGTTGGGGACAGAAGTATGCTTCATGCATGATAGAACCTAGGGAGAGTATGTTGAGAGACCTGAGATATTCTTTCATACTTTTCCAATTTACAGAGACCTGTTATCTATCTGGAGCAGGAAGGGGATGCTTCTGTACACTAGCAGAGCAGTATCTGCCTTTTTACCTCTAAGGCTGTGGACAGGAGCCAGTGCTGATAACTGCCAAGTTGGTTAGCTACTTAGAAGGTGTCCCCTAGTGTCCAAAGTCTTTCAGTCAGGTGGGATATTACAGTTGAGCATGGTACTGCAGAATGTTCATACTTGAAACCAGTAATCCTATGCAAGTGGGCAGGACCAGAATATATGCTGATGGGTGCCCTCTGATTTACGGCAGCACCAGCGGAAGTTATTGTTAAGTATGCCCATTTTGTGCAATGCAACTGGGGTTCTATACCATCTATACAGAATGTTTTCTGATTGTGCAGGTATCTAAGGTCTCCAAAGGCTTTATGGGCTTACATACCAACATACTAATAAGCCAGCAGAGTAGGTCCTATGGTCTATCGAGTCTGCTCGGGGATCAGTGCCTGTACAAGCTTGCTGTAAATATTTCTTCAAGGTGCTGCCTGGTATGATTACCTGAAGGTGCTTCTCCCAGTTTGTTTTTGTGTTCCTGGAGAAGAAGCAGTTCTGGGAGAGGAGGTACAATTTGTAAAGATCTTGCCACTCAACCTTAGAGGGTACTACATCCAACTGGTAATAGATGTTGGGAGATCTGGGGGGGGGGGGGTTCCTGGTCCCTTGAGTGGCATCTGCCAAGAACCGCTTGCCGGATTTGCAAGTACTTCTGAAAATCTGATTTTGGAAGGTGATATTTTTCCTGCAAGTGCTGGAAGGAAACATTTGTTTGTCCTTCCCGAGTCAATAGGTGGCCAGCCACCACCATGATGCCCTTTTTCATTCATTGTTGATTACTGAGTGGCTTGCAATCCCCAGTGATGTGGGGGCTGTCCTATAAGGGTTCCCAGTATCCTAGGTAATTATATACCCAGCAGTGTCATTTGGTGAGACTATGCCAAGTTTCTGATACAAACTGTGCCATTGGGGACAGACTCTCACCCTTGCCTTTTTCTGCTCTGCCAGACCTGTTCTATGGCAGAAGTGTTTTGGAGGCTTGCTACAGGTGGATCCACAGGGGGGTGAGGTAGGATTGAGGTTTGCGCCAGCATAAGGTCTGCTTCATACCTGCTGCCTAATGATATGGCTCCTTCCATGTTTGCTTCCAGGGGGTCACAGCTTAGAAAGCAAGGAGCATGGCCTAGACCCTCCCCAGAGGTAGCAGAGAAAAACTTTCTATAACCTCATGAATGGCAAGGGAGAGATATGCAGGGGGATGTTGTTCAGACAAAAAATGAGTTTTGTAAAGGCCATCATTTTACATGCTGTGATCTTGCCTTTGAAAGTTAGGTTCAGCTTGGCCCAGTGGGAGAAGTCTATCTCTAGTTTTTAATTAGTGGGCTTTGGTTAAGATATACAGTTTGCTTTAGATCGGACGTGATGACCATACCCAGGTAAGTAATCTGCTTAGAGCACCATTTAAGGTGCCAAGGACTGATATGACTTTCCTGGCATAATTGGCTCATGGTTAACACCTATTATCTCCCAGTTAACCTTGAGGCCTGAGACATATGTAAAAGTCTTCAAAGAGGTCACAACATGGTGGCCAGATTGGAGAGGATGAGGAGCAGATCATCTGTGTATGTCAGTGTTCTAAGGGTAGCAGTACCTACTTTAATCCCCTTAACATCTTAACTTCCTAAGCAAAGGCTCCATGACTATGAGGTACAGGAGTGGTGATAAGGGGCATTCTTGACTCATACCTCTTTCTAGTGGGAAGGATTGTGAGGCTAGGCCATTAGTCAGAACTCAGGCTGAAGGGTTTTCATATAGGAACTTCACCCATATCATGTAGGAGGATCCAGTCCCTACTGCAGCCATAGCCTGATAAGGGTATGACCACTCGACAGAATCCAAAGCCTTGTCAGTGTCAGTACTCATGAGACAGGCTGATTGAGGCTATTTGGTATCTGCTCATATGGCACTGAATTGTGCCAGCAGATTGTCCATGGGCATAATTCCCTTTATGAAGCCTGTTTAATGGTGGTCAAAGACATGACAGATAACCTATTGCAACTGGAGGGCCAACAGCTTTACCAATGTTTTAACATTCACAATGAGGAGAGAGATTAGATAATAGGCATTTGCTGGTCATCTTTGCCAGGTTTGGGTAGCATGGTAATAAAGGCCTTGGGCTTAGGGGGTAGGGTGGGGGTGGGGACAGGCCTGTGCTTGTGCTACCTCATACATCCTGGAGTCTGGTTTTCAGTTTGTTCAAAAAAGTGTGATAAAATTCTGCTGGCAAGCCAGATGTGCCAAGGGTTTTCCCTTTGGGGAGGGCTTTAATATTTGCTCTGATTTCTTTCAGGGAAACTGGATGGCCTAAGGTCCCTTTCTGCTCTTGCATTATGCTAGAGAGTGTACTATCTCCCAGAAAGGTTGATGAGGAGAGAGGGGAGGAGCCTAGCTGTGAGGAATATAAATTGGCATAAAAATCCTGACGTGCCTTGTTGATATCTGCCTTGGCTGTTAGGATCTGCCCACTGGGCATCTTTATGCTGGCAATTAATTTGCTTGGAGGTTTGCTAGATCTATGTCCAGTAGGCCAGTAGCTTACCAGCCCATTCTCCAGACTCCCAGTACTTATGGAAAGTGTGTTGGATGGCACGTTTAGCTGCTGTGTGGATAAAGGTGTTAATCTGGTACTTGAGATTCGGGATCTGCCATTATAACTGTGGGGAGGGGGGCTAATGGAGGTGTTATACTCTTTCTCATGCTCCTTACAGGCTTCCTCCAGCTGTGGCAGCTGCTGAAGCCCTTGGCGTTTTGCATGCATTGAGTAACTGATAATTATCCCTCTAAGTCAGGTATTGAGGGCATCTCACAATGTAGTCCTAGACATGTCAGGGGTATTATTGTTAGTGAAGTAGAAATCAATTTCTGCTTCCAGTCAGGGCTTAAAGTTAGGGTCTTGTAATGAGAGGATGTTTAGATGCCATCTGGGAGAAGGTGAGTGCTTACTGACCCATTGTCAATATTAGAAAGACATTAGCAAGGTCCAAGATGACAATTAGTCCTATGATTACAGAAAGGACTGATTGCAGGGTGGTAACTTCAATCAGGAAAAAGTCTAGTCCACTGCCTGTATTGTACTTTGCTGAATGAAAAGTGAAATTCTTTCCTGCTGGGTTCAGAACTCTCCAGGGGTGCAGCAGGGTGAATTCCTGTGCCAATTGGGTCAGGCTCTCTGGGATTTGGTGGGAAACAGGGATATGCTTTGTAGCTTATCTAGCATAGGGTCCCAGACTTCATTAAAGTCCCCATCCATTATAAGTTTGTCTCCTGGCTGATAAAGGTTCATTAGAGATTATGCTACTTCCAGGAGGAAGGTCGCAGTGTCTGCATTAGGCCCCATAAATGTTCCCCAAGACTGGCGTATGAGAATTAAGGATAGTTCAACGATCACCCAGTGGCCGTCTTTACTATCTTTTGTGCAGAAGTTGGATAAGGAGAGGTTTAGCTTTAGTCGTGCCTGAACTACCAAGTATTTTCTCAACCCATTGTCTTTAGAGTTCTTTTGTCTTCAGGCGGAACAAGTGTGTTTCTTGCTAAAGAGCTATGCCACATGTTTGTTTATGCAAGTACATGAGGATTTGCTTTAGTTTAACAGGGGAGGTAAGACCTGCACATTCCAACAGACAAACATAACCTTAGCTGTAGAAGTACCCATAACCATAACTGTTGTTTAAAGTAGTTGATTTGAAACCGTAAGGCCTGGACCCTTGGGGTGGGAGTAGGGTGGGGGGCAGCTTGGAGGTTTAAATATTGAGCAGGAACCTGTGATCTCCCCTGAGACTGGCTGGACCCTGATGAAGAGATAGTAAGCAAGGGGTAATATATACCAACTTGCATTTCTAAGTATGATTTCTACGTATAACATTAATTTCATAACAAGACTGCAGTCATAACATTGCATCTATAACATTGTTGTTTATATGATTATCAAATGTCACCAAAAAAAATCCTTGGGGAAGTGAATCAAGAAAAATTCCCGTGCAAAAGCGGGGGAGGTAAGGAAAAAGAAACCTTGTAAAGATAAACAAATGTAATATAACCGCCAAAAACTAGCATTTAAACCCTAAATAAGGGGGATGCTGTCAATACTGGAGTGCCCATAAGAGACAGTTATGCCTCCAAATGGCTTGTTACCAGCTTCTAGTACTTCTTACTGAAAATCTCCTTCACTCCTTTTGGGCTGGGGCTCAGGAGATAAAATATAGTGCACTGTTGTGATATCACAGTAGGTTGCAAGAGTTCTTGCCCTGGTGGAGTAATGCTGGGTTCTGGGGTCAGATAAATGCTGCAGTTGTTAAACCAGCCTCATTAGTACACTGCAACTGTATCTGATTTCCCAAAGTATGAGAGGGAGGGGGGCCAAGTGCTGTGCTATATCCCCAGGCAAGAAGGGGTGTGATCAGAGAACAGAATAAAGGTGCGGCAGCGCAGCATCACAGGAGGCATAGCAAGGGTGATTAGAGACAGGAAGGAGAAGTAGACAAAGTGGTTTCCATCATTTAGCTGCCTGTTGCCGTACTGTTCTGTTGGCCCAGGTGTTCTGGGTTATGCTGTGCATAAAATAATTTCTATATGAACATGATGGCAGTTAGTTATATCGAGAGCAGTGTGTACTGCTCGGTACCCCCCGTTGGCCAGAGGAGGCCAAACTGAGGGCTGTTCTCTACTTACGCCTTATATATTAGGTCCTCAGAGTTCACTTGTAGTCTTTTATAGGATAACGCATGTGACTCCTGCTGACTCAGCTCAGCTTCCTGAGTTGACTGCAGAGAAGGCCAGAGACTAGCAGGTAGGAACCAATGTGCCAGTTGTAGTTTCCAGCAGTTGCAAAAAGGCAGGGTACTGGTACTGGTGCAAAGTGAAAGTTGTCCTCTGGGCATTTCCTAGGTTGCTCAGTGCATGTGGGCACCACATGTTGGAAGATGCAGAGCTGCTGCTTGGCTAAGGTATCAAGCATGGAAACCTGTTGCTAAATGCCATATAGGGCCAGTGTGATGCAGAATGTAAGACAAGGGTGGAAGAGAGCTTAGAATAGTCAGCTACAGCAAGGTTTTTCCCTAGTTTGTAAAGAGGAGGATGTGTAAAAGAAAAAAGTGCTTTCAAAGTGGTGAGGCCTGCACTGCTGGTTCAAATAGGATTGTAAACTCCTTATAAGAGTGGAATTACCAGTGGTACATGCAAGTTTAGGAGAAGATGGTAGTTGAGTGTGCATGGGGAAGAACCTTTGAGATGCCCAACCCCTAGCGGTTTCGCTGGTTCACAGGGACTACTCGGGGAGTAGTGCTATATAGGCTGCACTGTAAATCCCATATTACTACCTCTGGGGTTTCTAGCTAAAAAAACCTTGTTTGTTTTCTTAGGATACTGTTACTTGTCCTGTGACAAGAAGTGGAATTTAAAGCTAGAGACATTGAATTGGTGTGCTTACTCCCAGGAGAAGCCAATGTTGTCTATTCAGTATGAATTACTGTCGGCAAATGGCGAATGTAAGGGAGTAGGAATTGGAAACTTGTAGTGAGGAAGGCGGGGTGTGGGGGCTCCTTCTTTGTATGATAAAAGCAGCATGGTATATGTAACATATCATTATCCTAGATAATCATGCAGAAAAGGGGGAAATATCTGCATTGCAGGACAGCTAGAGATGGGGAAGCATTTGAGGAGGGCAGGAGTGGAGGGGGCAGTATCCTGGAGGTTTGTGCTTACTAAGAAAGTGGTTTTTAGCATAGTTAGAGATTTGAGTGAGATTAGTAGTACTCCTTAGATAACAGGAGTCAAGCCTTTTACTGCTCGGGGTGGGGCGCACTTCTAGGCAGTGTGGGAAATCTGATCATAGTAGCAGGCACACATACCCGAGCTTGCATGAATCCTTACACTAAAAGTGAGTATTACTGTAAAAGTTCATAAAAAACAGTTCATGCAATGCCTAAAATTCAAGTTGCTGCTGTGTTTGCAGCTGAGGTGTCCTTTTCCTGACCTGTCTTGGATGAGGGAGCATAGCCTCTCAAGTCCAGAGTCTTGTGTGTGGTGTCTGAGTTGCATTGGCCAATGATCATGTCTTGCTCTTGCCACTGGAGGGTGGCTGTGGTCATGGTAGGGTAGCTGATTGTGGCCCTTCTTTCAGGAGAAGCAGTGCTGATCTGCCAGGGAGTGAAAAGTTGAAGGAGCTGCCCTTCCCTCATTGAAGTTCTTGAGCCTCTGCTTCTGCTGTGGTGTAGTGGCCTAGGAGGCAGTGGGGGTTGTGAGTTTCAGCCTCCCATCTTCCTATTCCTGGATCACTTGTGCTGCCACTGCTCGGAGGGGGCAGGTGGGCATTGCTATGCTGGTCAAGGGAGCCAGAGAATAGGATCTAGTATTCATCTGTACCCGGAGGTCCAAGGTGACTGTGGGGAATTTAGGCTGTAGGCCAGGGCCACCAATAGTGACATTTCTTGGTGTGCCAGGAATGCTTAACGAATGCTGCTGCCTCAGTTACTTCATGAAAGTCAGGAATACCCCATTACTCTCCATTTTAAAAGTTGCTGGGTAGGTCATGCAATATTTTATCCCAGCTTTCTGTAGTGTGCCAGATAACCATGAAGGCTGCCCTCTGCTTGTTAAGTTTGGCGGAATAGTCCTGAAAGTGGGAGATGCAGTGCCATGCCAGGTCAGTGGGCCCCTTCTCCTGGCCAGTCTTTAAGTTTTTTTTGATTGAATAGCTAAGACACATAACTAGAATGGGTCTGGGTCTGTCACTTGGCTTGGAGTGGGGGGGCGGGCGAGGGTACTATAGTAGTGCTGAATGTCCAGTTGCCTACCACGTACATTCAGTAACCCAGAAAGTAAAAGAGTGATAAATTCATTCATAATGTTAACTTCTGATCTTTCTGGTACCCCCCTTATTCTATGATTGTTCCTGTGGCCCCTACCTGTGAGGTCAAGTATTTTATCCCAAAGCAGGGAGATTTAATATTTCAGGAGATGCATCTTGATATCTCTCGAGTCAGCCTGGCTGTTGAGGTGTCTGAGGGTTGCTTCAGCACCAAAGACCCTAATGTGCATTTGATCCAATTGCACTTGAAGAGAGTCTGTGCTGGATTTTACACCTTTGGCTTCTTCCAGTATTTTTATGAACATCTGTCTAATGGCGTCTAGGTTCATGGGCTGCGAGCCGGCCGGTGTGACTGCTGCCATCTCAAAGAGGGCTGACTTTCAATCGATTATTTTGACAGAAAAAGTTAAACATTTTGTTCAAAATGTTACAGAATTTATTAGTACTAAACAAAATCTAATGAATGATGCCAAGAAGAACTCCTGATATGCACTTTTAAAGTAATATTTTTTTTTCATGTTTGTGGCCTGAGGTGAGGAGCTGATGAGTTACATGGGCATCTTGGCCGTTCTCCAGCTAGAAGTCATAGAAATATAGAAACATAGACAATGATGGCAGAAAAAGCCAAGAGGTCCATCCAGTCTGCTCAAGTTCCCTATAATCCCTGGAATCTACCATTCCTCCATGGTACTAATCCTCCCCATCCTCTCTCTATTCTCCTCCCTAGTCCTGCCGCCCACAGTAATCACTATTCTCTTCAGTATGTCCCAGCCCTGCTTGAATCTCCTGACTGTTTTTGCACCCACCACTTCAGTTGGCAGACTATTCCAAGGTTCCACCATTCTTTCTGTAAAGCAGTACTTCCTCACATCTCTCCTGAACCTACCTCCTGCTAATTTTCATTCATGCCCCTGTGACCGCAAATTGGTATTCAGGCTAAATAGTTCCCCGCAGTTCACTTTATTAATTTCTTTAAGGAGCGTGAAGGTTTCTATCATATCTCCCCCTCTCTCTCTTCTGGCCTCTAGTGAGTACATATTTAGTACCTTGAGGCACTCCTCATATGATCTGCCCTGCTAGCCTTGAATCATTTTCGTTACTCTGCACTGCACTGTCTCCAACCTATCCTTATCCTTTCTGAGGTGAGGACTCCAGAACTGGGTGGTGTTCTAGGTGAGGCCTCACCAGGGATCTGTAGAGGGGAAGTAGTACATCCTTTCTTCTGCTATCAGTACCCCTCCCGATACATCTCAGAATCCTGTTAGCCTTGCTATAGGCCTTGTTGCACTGACTTGATTGCTTAAGTGAGTTGCTAATGATAATTCCCAGATCCCGATCCTCAGCTGTAGTGGTAAGTCTCTCTCCTCCCATCCAGTACTCTGTCATGGGGTTCCTTTTCCCTAGGTGCATCACCTTACACTTTCTAGCATAGAAATCTAACTGCCAGACCTTTGTCCACCCCTCTAGCTTTTTATTTATTTTTTTATATTATTTGTTTAAGCCCACTTCGGCTAGGGCTCAGTGGCGGTGTACCACCATCCAGGGCTCCTTCTCTCCAATCGGGGATCACTGTGCATGGCCATGGGGCAGGATTTTTTCCATTAAGTAGCTAGTTTGTCCCATTCCCACCCCCTGAGGGTGCCAGCGAACAGGACCAACATCCAAACGGTAAGCCGCGGTGAGACACGGCTTCCACCACTCGCCTAATGATGCCCTCCCCTCCTGAAACCGCCCACTAGTTGGCGTGGTGCCTGCCCCACCCCACCCCAGGAGAGGAGAGTTGCCAATCGGCGACTTAGTCCAGCTTCTCCCTCCCTCCCAGCCAACCCCTGGCATCTCGAGCTTGTTTCCGAACCTGGGTCGCCAGTGTAGTGTGAGGTGTGATGTCCAGCACTCCAGCACCTCAACCCTCAGCACCACCGGGCTGGCTGACCCCCTCTAGCTTTTGTAGGTCTCTCTGCACTTCCCTTATCCCCTCGTCACTATCCACCCTCCCACATAGTTTTGTGTCATCTGCCAAGGGCGACAACCTGCCCTGGATTCCTTCTGCAATGTCACTAATGAACATGTTGAAGATGACCGGACCCAGGACCGATCCCTATGGAATCCCACTCATAACTTCCCTCTCCTATGATTTAACTTCATTGACCACCACCCTGTGCTGCCTTCCCTCTAGCCAGTTACCCACCCAGTTCACTATGGGTTTAGCTGCACCCAGGTCTTTCATCTTCTTGAGCAATCATTTGTGAGATACCGAGTCAAAAGCCTTGTTGAAGTCAAAGTAGAGCAGAGCCACAGCGTGGCCCCTGTCTAATTCCTTTGTCACCCCATCAAAGAAAACTATCAGGTTAGTCTGGCAAGATCTTCCTGCCACAAAACCATGCTATTTACTGTCCTGGAGCCTGTTGCTCTCCAGGTAGTCCATGAGGTCCTCTTTGATCAGTGACTTCATCAGCTTGCCTACTATAGAAGTTAGACTGACAGGCCTGTAATTCCCTGGTTGCTCCTTATCCCCTCCTTTATGAAGTAGTACAATGTCTGCCACCTTCCAATCCCTTGGAACTTCCCCAGACCTAAGTGAGCTGTTGAACGGACATACCTGTGGTTCAGCCAGCTCCACTGCCAATTCCCTGAGTATCCATGGATGCAACCCATCTGGTCCTGGGGCCTTACCTATCTTAAGAGCAGCCAGCCCTTTCAGAACCCTTTCACTAGTAAACAATGGCTGTCTCATTTCCAGGATTCCCTTAGTGGCCACTTTGATGCCACTGTCTGGCATGGACCTGATATCTTCCTTAGTGAAAACTGAGCAAAAGTAGTCATTTAAGATGGTGGCCTTTTGCTCATCTTCCTCTATCACCCTACCCCCCTCAACTAGCCTTATGATTCCCCCACCCATTTTCCTTTTTTTACTAATATACCTGAAAAACTGTTTTTCTCCATTCATGTCCCCCTCTGCGATATGCAGCTCTGTGTCTGCTTTGGCCTCACTAATGGCCCTCTTTGCCTCCCTATTTTTCTGTAGATAATCCTCCCATTCTATCTCCCCCTGATTTTTCTTGTATTTATAGGCCTTCTATTTAGCCCGTACCGCTTCCCTGACCCTTGCTGAGAACCATAGTGGTCTCTTAAACCTGTTTTTCTTTGTTATTGTTATTGCATACTTTAGATGCCTCAAGAATGTCCCCCTTAACTACCTCCATCTCTCCTCCACCCCACGTATGTCCTTCACCCCATTAACTTATTCCTGACTAGTTCCCTCATCCCATCGAAGTCAGCCCTTCCAAAGTCAAGGACTTCAGTTCTCAATTGTGGCTTGCCGGCCCCGAGGGCCAATTCAAACCAAACAGAGTTATGGTTGCTGTTCCCCAGTGGCTCCCCTGCTCTCACCGCTTCCACCATATCATGAGTTGGTGAGCACCACATCAAGGACTGTGGTCTGACTGGTGGGCTCCTTAACTAGCTGCACCGGTAGACAGTCTTGGAAGGCATCCAGCAAGGCCTGACTTCTGGCACTCTTGGCCACTTGGACCTCCCAATTGATGTCTGGTAGGTTCAGGACTCCTAACACTACTACTTCCCCCTTTGCTACCCCTCTTTTAAGTTCCTCTATGCATTCTCTGTCCCTTTCCTCCCCTTGCCCTGGAGGCCTCTATATCACCCCCAAGTGTACTTTCCTGCCTGAGACTGCCATGAGTTGCACCCATACTGACTCAAGCCTCACCACTGCTACCCCAATGCACCCATCTTAGACCACCTCAATATCTTCTGAGACAAAAAAGGCAGCTTCTCTGCCTCTATCAGTTCCTCTATCTCTCCTGAATAGTGAATACCTAGGGACTGTCATCTCCCAGTCATTATAATTTGTGGCCCACATTTCCGTGACAGCCTCAAGGTCCACCTCAGTATATACTATCAAAGCCTAGATCTCACTGAGTTTGTTGCCTAGGCTCCTGGCATTAAGGCATACCCCCTTCCATCTGACCCCTGCTCTTACTTTGCTACTGTGCTTCTGTTTTCCATGTTTTTTCCCACCCTTGTTGGGGCTTTTCCCCTTCGTTTTATCTGTCACTACTGCCCATTCCCCTGATCCTGTAAACACTACTGATATCTTTGTATCCTCTTTGTTGCTACAGTCCCCTGGATGTGGGTGAGTACTACTGTATCTAGGATTCCCTTCTGCTCACCATCCACCATGGCTTCCCTAGACCCTTACTCCCCCGGAGTCAGTTTAACTGTCTGATATAGACATCAAACGTCTGTCCCAACATGCTGGCCCCTTCTTTTGTCAGGTGAAGTCTGTCACCCTTAAAGATTCTTCTATCCCAGAAGTCCCCCCAGTCCCCTACAAAATGGTATCCCATGTCACAGCACCAACCCTTAAGCCAACTATTCAACTCCTCTATTTCAGCACTCCTTATCCTATCCTGCCTCCCTTCCCTGACCCACACAGAGAGGACTTTGGAAAAGTGCAGGAAGGCTAAGTGTGCCACCAGTCTGTCCCTCAGTCTACAGAAGTTCTGCTTCACTGTCTCCACTGACTGGTTTGCCTGATCGTTGGTACCCAGGTGTACCAGCACCCTCAGCTTCCCCCCACGCCCTCTCCACTATGCTGCCTATTCTGTCTAAATACCTGATGGCCGATGCTCCAAGCAGGCATCAGACCATCCCTCTCCTATTTGACCCCTCCTCTATTGCCCTTTCTAACCCCCTAATCATTGAGTCCTTGACCACTAGGACCTTTCTGGCAGTTTTTCCCCCCTTGGATGCCATTAGGTTGTCCTGTCCTTTCTCTTCAACTGACCCAGAGTCCCCCCTGGTGAAGTCAGGTGCCTGAACCTTCTCCAAGCACTGTTCTAATCTCAGCATCAAAGATGTCCTGTCAGGAGCAAAGTAAACATACAGCTGGGTGACATCTGCATAACAGTGACATTCCATGCTGTAGCATCTTATGATCCTTCCCAGCAAAACACAGACAAAAGCTCAGAACCATGGAGAACTCCACAGTCCAGAGCCAATGGCCACCATTGGCAAGAACCAAGCACCCTGATTGCCTTCTGCTGCTAAAGACAGCCCGGAATCATTGTAAAACAGTCCCAGACAGCCCTCTGAGCTCCCCAAGTTTGGCAAAAAACCTGCGTGATCTACAGTGTTAAATGCCAAAGAAAGATCTAAAAGGATCACGATAGAGCTTTCCCCAAAATCGACCAGAAAAAAATAACTGCATACCCTGATCAGGGCTATTTTTGTGCTATGTTTGCTTCAGAAACATAATTAAAATGACTCAAAGAGGTCAGTTCTCTCAGGTGACTCACAAGTTGGGCCACAACCACCTTCTAAACAACCTTCACCAAAAAGGGAAGGTTGGAGACCGGACAATAATTGGCAGGTATGTAAAGATCTAACAATGCTTTCTTAAGTAGAGGCCTCACCACTGCCCATTTCAGAGAAACAGGTAACAGTCCCTCCCACAGAGATGCGTTGACTATACTGGTTAGTACTTGAACCATTGACCCCCACTGAGCCTTAAGGAACTGGGATGGTGCCAGGTCCAGCACACATATGGGGCTTTATTCACAAATACCTATGCATCATGTAAGGGCAGCATGAAGGCAGTCCTAAGCCCAAATGCCACGTGGCAATGCCCTGTGCACCTCCAGTGGCATTCTCCAAAGGTACACTGGCCCCTTGCACATGGGATCCCAGTGCCAAATGCTCGGCTCTGCACTGGCGGCAGGATGGGGGGGCATGCCTAGTGGTGAACCCATGCAGTGCGTGCCCTGCCATAAGTCACTGCGTGCCCCCCAAAGGTTGACAACGGGGTGCGGTGGCAAAGGGACCCCCCCTGCACATGGCTGCCACAGCCCACTGGGCTACCTGGGAGGGTGGGGTGTAGCCATTTGGACAAATGTCTGTTGTCTTTTCCAGGTGGGCTGTGTCTCCTCCCCAGCTCCCTAGGCCCAGCGTGTATGGGATCCACTGTGGGGACCAGGACAGGCATCTCACTGGATGCCACCTGTGTCCCACCCCTGGGCAACCATGTTCCCCAGCCATGTGGCTGCATGCTGGGGTGGCGGGTCCATGGAGAGGTGGACGGCAGTTGTGAATACCGACTGGCACACACCTGTGCTGGGGTGCAGTGCTGCGCTGGCTGGATAGGCACATTTCGCACATATGTCCTGCCCGTACATGAATTGAGTCTATGGTGCACAGCAAACTCATGACCACGTTGAGGACCTTCTCCTCATCTAAAAGCTAAAACTCCTGTCAGCCACTTGCTGTCTTCTCTCTATCCCTGTTGGCTCTGAACTGGGATGGGGCAGAAATCTTGTCCCAGATGCCTCCAACCTTGGCCTTGAAGAACTCATTTAACTGCTTGCTCCTCTCCATTTAAACAAGTTCCCTTTGTTGTAGACAATCAGAAGGTAATAAGCTGTCTACTACGTGAAAAAGTGCTGAAGGCCATTGTTATGTATGATGTTGTTGTTCCCTCTAGTGACTTCAGTGTGTCCTTGTATTACTGTGTCATGTGATATGTTCTAGAGGAAGTTGAAGTAAAGATAGTGTTTGATTGCAAGCTGCTTGTCTGAGCTCTTTTGTGAAAACCAAGTAAAAAGTGCTTCCCGCAGCCGCATACATAACAGCCATCTCTTCTCAGCAGCATAGAATTATAAAAACATTTGATGGCAGATAAGAACTACCTGTCCAATCCAGTTTCCAATTTTTCCTTGCCTATTGTGTCACCACAGACCCTACTCGATCTCTGCCCCCCCCCGCTTTCCACTAAATTTCCCTTATGCCTATCCCATGCATTCTTGAATCCCACCATTGTTTTTGCACCTATCACCTCCTCTAGAAGACTGTTCCAGGCATCCACCACTCTTTCTGGGAAGAAGTACTTCCATACATCTCTCCTGAATTTACCACCAGCTTCACTGCATATCCCCTTGTTGTCATGTATCTTTTTTTCTGAAAAATGTTCCCGTCCTGTACGATATTTACACCTGTGAGGTATTTATAGGCCTCTATCATATCCTCCCTCTCCCTCCTCTCTTCCAGGGTGTACATGTTGAGGTCCCTTAGTCTCTCCTCATAGGGCTTGTGAAGCAGACCCTGCACCATTTTAGTTGCCCTCCTCTAGACAGCTTTCACTCTGCCTATGTCATTCAGAAGATGCAGTCTCCAGAACTGGACACAGTACTCCAAGTGAGGTCTTACCAGCAATATATGCAGTGACAACACCACATCCCTTCTTCTGCTGCTGATGGTACCACTCCCTATGCACCCCAACATCCCACTGGCCCTACCAACTGCCTTGTCACACTGCCTGGCCACCTTTAAGTCATCCAATATGATTACTCCATGTCCGTTTCCAGTTTGTTGACCGTGAATACCTCTTCTTCCATTTTGTACTCCTCCTCTGGGTTCCTGTGGCCTGAGTGCATGATTTTGCACTTTTTTGCATCAAAACCCAGCTGCCATGCCCTTGATCATGCCTTAGGTTTTTGCAGGTCTCTTGACATTCTCCCCCCCCCCCCCGGAGTGCCACCCTATTGCAGATATTGGTGTCATCCACAAAGAGGCAGACCTCCCTTCCAGCTCATCTGCAGTGTCACTTATAAAGACATTAAAGAGGACCAGCTCCAGTACAGAGTCCTGAGGCACCTCGCTGGTTACGTTCCCTTCTTGAGAGTCAACTCTGTTTACTGCCACCGTCTGTTACCTATGCCTTAATCAGTTTCTTATCCAGTTTACCACCTTAGGACCCACCCCTAAGCTGCCCACTTTCCTTATTAGTCTTCTATGTAGAACGGTGTTGAATGCCTTACTGAAATCTGGGTATGCCATGTCCACTGCCCCACCTGATCTACAGTATTTCCCTGGTCACTCAGTCAAAGAGATCAGATTTGTTTGACATGGCCTTCCTCCCATGAATCTGTGCTGCCTGAGGTCTAGTATCCTGCTGGATTCAAGATACTCCACAATCCTTTCTTTCAGCCTTGTCTCCATTAACTTCCTCACCACCGATGTCAGGCTGACTGGCCTATAGTTGCCAGCCTCCTCCCTGCTACTGCTTTTGTGAAGCGAGATTATATCTGCTCTCCTCCATTTTTTCTGGAACCACTCCTGTTTCCAGTGAGCTGTTAAACAGGGCTATCAGACACGCAGCCAGAACCTCCCTGAGCTCCCTCAGTACTCTTGGTTGTACCCCATCTGGCCCCCTAGCTTTGTCCAGTTTCAGAGTTGCGAGTCCCTTCACTACTGTCTCCTCTGAAAAAGGATTAGTGTCAACCCCAGTTGCTTCTGTGTTGCTTTTATGTGGCCCGCTCTCCCCTTCCCCTTCCTATGTGAACATTGAACAAAAGTATTTGTTCAGGATATTTGTCTTTTCCTGATATTCCTCTGCAGAGTGCCCCCATCCCTTTTCAGCCTTACAATCTCCCCTGGTCTTCTTCTTTTCTCTTATGTATCAAAAAATGTCTTGTCCCCTTTTGTTACCCCCTGAGCTATTCTTTTCTCAGTTTGCACTTTTGTGCCCCTTATTGTGTTCCCTACTTCCCACTGTTTCCCCTGATTCACCTCCCTTTCCTCTTCCTTCTGCATCTCTTTATACCTCCAGAATGCTACCCTTTTAGCCTTTAACTTTTCAGCCAGTTCTTTTGAGAACGACAGTGGTCTCTTTTTCCTTTGTTTTTACATAGATACATAGATGCTGTTGGAAAATAAGGACTGCTAGGCCCATCCAGTCTGCCCGTTTAAGCTGCCTAACGAAGCATCCAGTGACCCTGTCTGGTCATTGGCTTTAGCTTTTTCTTCCTATCTGTATTATTCCTTTGTTTCTGTCCCATGCATGTTTGAAGCCCACCACTGTATGGGCTGCCACCACCTCCTGGGGCAGGCTATTCCATGCATTCACCACCCTTTCTGTAAAGAAACCTCCTGACAGTTCCCCTTATGCGGCCACCCCTCAGTCTCATGTCGTGTCCTCTTGTCCTGGGACTACTATTAATCTGGAATATGCAGTCCCCTTCCACCTTGTTAATGCCCTTGAGGTACTTGAATGTTTCTATCATGTCACCTCTCTCCCTTCTTTGTTCCAGCGTGTACAAATTGAGGTCTCTCACTCTCTCCTCATAAGGCTTGTGATGTAATCCCTTCACTATTTTGGCTGCCCTCCTCTGCACCATCTCTGTTTTGTCAATGTCCTCTCAAAGGTGTGGTCTCCAGATCTGTACACTGTATTGAAGGTGAGGTCTCACCAGGGTCTTGTACAGTGGAACTATTACCTCCCCCATTCGGCTTGTGAGTCCCTTTCCAATACATCCCAACATCCCACTGTCCTTTCCCACCACCTTTGTCATCTGCCTAGCGACCTTCAAGTCATCTGTGATTATGACCCCCAAGTTCTTCTCCACTTTAGTTTCTGCCAGCAGCTCCCCACAACCTGTAGCTCACCCCAGGATTCCTGCGTTAAACCTTAGCTGCCATGCCCCTGACCATCTCTTCAGCAGTTCCAGGTTTTTTCTCATCCTTTCCACCCCCTCTGGAGTATCCACCCTGTTGCTGATCTTGGTGTCACCCGCAAACTGACAAACCTTTCCCACCAGACCATCTGCAATGTCACTGATGAAGACATTGAAGAGGACTGACCCCAGAACTGACCCCAGAGGTACCCCACTGGTCACTTCCCTTTCATCTGATTGGGTCCATTCACCACTACCCTCTGTTTTCTGTCCCTTATCCAGTTTTTGCTCACTTCCTTTGTGCACAGGTTTGTTGCCTTCACTATGTCTCCCTTTGCTTTGCCCACTGCTGTTCCTCCACCCCACCCAGGCCATCCACCCCTCCTGCTTGGGCATCTCTGATGCATTCATCCATTTTTTTAAAAATCTGTCCTCCTGAAGTTCAGGATCCTAGTTCTTGTGTGGTTTGATTCCACTGCCATCCTTATGTTAAACCACACTGTATGGTGATCACTGGTCCCCAGGTGACCTCCCACCATTGACATCTGCAATACTGTCCTTCTTAGTAAGCACCAGGTCCAGTATTGCCCCATCGAGAGTTGGTTCCCTGACTAGTTTCCTGAGAAATGCCCCTGCAGGGATTCTAGGATGTCCTTGCTTCTAGATGAAGCTTCAGGAGGGAGATGGCAATCTACATCCAGCAGTTAGAAGCCCCCCCCCATCAGCAGCACCTCCCTTTTTATTGCTATTGCGCCAGTGACTTCCACCAGTGCCTTATGTAGGTTTTCCTCCCTGTGTTGGAGATCTCTAGATCACGTCAGTGCAAGTAGTGGATCCATTTGCCACCTTCAGGTTAACCCACAGTACCTCCTACCCTTCAATCCCCCTGGATTCCCTGTACCTTCATTGCTTTTATACCCTCCCTTACATACAGTGCCACCCCTCCTTCCTTTCTTCCCACCCTGTCTTTCCTGAACTGAATATAGCCCGGTATGACCGTGTCCCAGTCATGGTTTCCTGTGCACCACAACTTGGTAATGGCCATAATATCTAGGTCTCCTCTGCCATGGTGGCATAAAGTTCCAGAATTTTATTTCCTAGACTTCTTACATTTGTACATGACATTGCATATTTTGTTACCACTCTACCTGCAACCTCCCTTATTTCCTTTTTGCCCTTCTTACTTTATCTCTCTCTTTTTACAGCTCATGTTCTCACCCCTTTCCTTTCTACCACTCTTTTTTCTTTATTTTGCATCCTGGGGGATTTAACTCCCCTTGAGTGTTCCCTTTTCCTTGTTCATTCTGTGTGGGGGTGCAGTTTATGTCTTTCTGATTACTTTTGCCATCCCCCTCAGCTAGTTTAAATGTTCATCAAAGTAACATTTAAACTGTTCACTGAGAACTGCAATTCCCTTCCTAGATGGATGCAGGCCATTACCCCTGTATAGGCCTTTATCCCTCCAGGTTGGTCCCCAGTCCCCTGTGTAACTGAACTCCTCTTCTCTACACCATTCCTTCAACTACAAGTTGAAGCTGCTGATGTAGAGAACCCTATCCTCCTCCTCTCTGTTGTAGACAGGCAGCACCTTGGCGAAAGCCACTGAGCATGCTACATGTTTCATACCCCTCTCCAGCTCCCTAAACTCTCCCTGCACAATCCCAGGCCCATTCCTAGCCAGGTCATTTATCCCAAGGTGGACAATGACATCCAGCTTCCCTTCCTGCCTCACTGCCCTAGTGATCCTTAGGATCCGCTCTCCATCCTTCCATGCCAAGGCAGCAAGTAGGCTCCTCACCTCCTCTTTCCTTCCCTTTCTATTCCCAAAACTATCCCCCTAACAAATGAGTCTCTCACCAGAAGTTGCTTCCTCCTCTGCTAGGGTCCTCTATCCATCATTTTAAGGCCTCTCCTACAAAGGATCCTCATATTCAAACTGCCCACTATCATGGGTGTCTCCTCCTCCTTCTCGCAGTTCCGCCCCACCAGAGTGGCAAATTAGTTGTATAGTAGCACCAGCTGAGGAATGTGCTGTCAACCCTCCACCCCCACCCCCACCCTCTTGGAGTTCCTCACAGTCCAGCTGACTCTACTCCATGACACCCTCTGGGGCAATGGTGGTACACCTGGTGGCCCCTGGGTGGTGGAGGAGGTCCCCTGAATCCTAGTCAGCTCAGCCCAGAGTCTAGTGACTTCCTCCCTCAAGCCAGAGAGATGCATGTACAGTAGGTGGGGCAGCATCACAGTCTCCAGAAGGTCCCTTTGAAAATTGCCACTCCACAGCCACTGCACTGCACCACTCCCAGCATTCCCATTCCTACACTCTCTTTGATACGGAAGACAGCTTTGCATCCTTACTGCAGACAGGGTGTTTCTAAATTTCCCTTGTATTTTCTTTGCTTACCCTTTTGTTTCTTTATCCTAGATAGGGTGCTTTACATTTTCACTTTTGCTTCCTTTATCCCCGTGTACCCCTACCCTAGATAGCTTTACGTTTTCCCCTCGCACAGACGATAGCACATCCATAGATTTTTCACAATCACCAGTGTCATCAGCAAGGGAAAGTACATCTACAGCTACTTGTCAGGCATCCTATGTTCAGGGTCAGAAAGGCAAATCAATTCTGAGTCACTTGCAGCAACATGGACCAGTATCCTGTAAGGAGAGTGCAGCTGGTTCATCTGCCAGACTGTTAACCCCCTCACGCAGGACAATGATCCAGGAGTATTTTGTAGACCATGCTGTGATTGGTCACCAGGAAAATCCATTACTCTATTGAAAATAAAAGAGAACAATATGGCCACATCAAGCAATTTTGCAATAATGTACCTTAGTTGTCCACCTTCAAGTGTATATTCTGAGCACATATTTAGTGCAGCTGGAGGAATAGTCACTGATCAAAGAACACACTTAAGTCCTGCAAATGCGGAATGACTTACATTTCTCAAACTGAATGCTGACAGTTTCCCATCAATCATACCAAACACTGAATTATCAAATTTTAACCCTGAACATGAACAATAGCCTACAAACAGTGATACAAAATACGATGACTAGGTTATGTTTGAAAAGAAAATCCTGTCTGGAGTGGCACACTGGACAGGTGTACCACTAAATTTTATTAACAAACATCTCTCTCTCTATCACCTGTTGCAACTGTCCCTCTGAAATAAATACCACTATGGGTGCATTAACAAATAGTCATGTTTGTAATTTGTCTGCCTATGTTGGCATCATTATCTTACATATTCTTTTTTGTTTTTTTACATTTTCTCATCAAACGTGCTCTTTGACATGCTGTTCCAGTCTTGCTCTATATGAGCACTACACAAATATGGGAAAGCTTGCTGCTTATATCAGAGTTGTTACAAACTTATGACAGTTTGCACTGGCATCACTTTCCTCAGTTTTGTTGAAATTCTCCTTAAGACACATAATACTAGCCACAGTCTCCATCACCACCACCACCTGGCCGGTCACATGTGCCCAACTACTCTTGTCAGTCATCAACATTTTAATGCCCGCCATGGGTATAATTTTTGGAAACAGCAGCAGGCTTACTCAGAGCAGCTGTGCCTGTCCTACCTGCCTCAGCAATATGCACCAGGGGTATAATTTTTGGAAACAGCACTGGGTTCACTCAGAGCAGCTGTCCCTGTCCTGCAATGCCACCATGGGTATAATTTTTGGCAACAGCAGCAGGCTCACTCAGAGCAGCAGCCCCTGTGCTACCTGCCTCCGCAATGTCCGCTGTGGGTATCAGGGCTGGCAACAGCAGCAGGCTTATTCAGGCAGCTGCACCTGTTCCAGCTGCCTCAGTAATGCCCTCCAAGGGAATTCTTTTTGGAACAACAGAAGTCTCATTAAGAGCAGCTGCACCTGTCCTACCTGCCTCAGCAATACCCACCATGGGTATAAGTTTTAGGGCTGGGTGGACTGTTCTGCAAGAGATCCGGACCCCCAGATTGAACCTGCAATCCATGGACCTGGATAAATATTGACTTCATGGTAGAAGTCTGGTTCCAGGTCTGTGGAGATGCCATTTCCCAGATTTTGTTTTCTGTTGCCATGGGGATGCCATCGGCATGTACAAGTGGCCGTCGGCATCCAATCAGGCAATAAAAGGTCACGTGATGCACTCACAGTATATAACTATGCTGAGTACACCACATGGGCCAGAAAGAGGAGGATCTGTAAAAGAGAGGAGTGGAGGAGCTGCGCTGAGCAGCAGAAGCATAAGCAAAGCAGCCAAAACCAAAAGCACCCCAAAAAAAAAAAAAAGAAAGAGTTTCTCCAGCCAGAGGGGAGGGGAGGGAAGGAAGGGACAAAGAAGAAGTTAGTGAGGGGAAGAAAATCGATCATGGGGTGGGTGAAGGCAGTTGGGGTAGGGACTCGGGAAGGAGCTTCAGAGTCAGATTGGGGAGGGACTGAGGAATAGTGGTGTGGGGTGGGGAATGCAAAATGGCAGTGCTGGGCTGGTGACTGTGTGAGCAAGGGCAGGTTGGCAAAATCTGACTTGCACCATTCCAGAGGAGAGTGGAGAGTGAGACTAGTGGAAAGAGGCAGAGTCTCAAGTACTAGGGGCCCATTACAGTTATAGAAAATCCCAAATGAAAGTTTTTTTCTTGGCCTCGGACAGTAGCTGTGTGTACAAAAAGGGCAGGGTGTCAAAATCTGACTTGAGCCATTCCAGATCCAGAGTACTGAGGCGGGGAGGGGGGGCAGAGATTACAGTTACAGAAAATCCCAGATGAAAGTTGATTTTCTTGGCGTCAGACAGTAGCTGTGTGCACAAAAAGGGCAGTCTGGCAAAATCTGACTTGTGCCATTCCAGATTCAGAGTACTGGGGCAGAGATTACAGTTACAGAAAATCCCAAATTAAAATTTTTGTCTTTCTTGGCCTCAGACACAGTATCTGTGTGTACTGAAAAAGTGCAGGCTGGCAAAATATTTGACGTGTGCCATTCCTGATCCAGAGAACAGAGGGAGAGACTGGTGCGGGTCCCATAGAAATTTTACAGTTACACAAAATCCCCAGTTTTTATTCCCGGCTTCAGTATGACTGTGTGTACAGGACAAGGGCAGCAGGGAGGCAAAATAAGTCTTTGACTGTGACATCCAGAGGGGGAAGAGAGAGAGACTGCAGGGTGGCCCACAATAAATGTAATAGTCCCAGAAATCCCAAATAATTTTTTTTTTCCTGACTTCAGTGTGGCTGTGTGTACAGGGCAAGGGCAGCAAGGTGGCAAAATAAATCTTTTTTTTTTTATCCAGCTTTTTGGTCCCCGTCACCTCCTCCCACCAACTGGTGATGGGACAAGGCAGGGTTTTTTTAAGGTTTTCTCCCCTGCCCCCCCGAGGCCCTGTGCTAGCCTGTGGAGGCACGCTGAGCACCCTGTGGTCCCAGCTGAGCCCCATCCCACCTCTCATACCTATTTGCTGCCCCCTCTCTGCCTACATTGCTCACCAGACCACCACCCAGTGGGAGCGGAACTACAGGGAGCCGCCAACCTGCCCTCACCACCCTCAGGAGAGGAGAGCTGCCCACCGGCATGCTCGATCCTACTCCACCCTCCCCCACCATGCCAGCACTCCGACGACCCGAAGTCATTCCTGAACCCAGGTCACCGGCGTAGCGCGAGGTGGTGCATCCAGTGCCTCAGCCCTCAGCACCACTGGGCCGGCAGGCAAAATAAATATTTGAGATCCAGAGGGGAGAGTGAGAGACTGCAGGGTGGCCCACAATAAAAGTAACAGTCCCAGAAATCCTAAATACATTTTTTTTCCTGGCTTCAGTGCGGCTCTGTGTAAAGGGCGAGGGCAGCAGTTGGCAAAATAAATCTTTGACTGTGATGTCAAGAGGGGAGAGAGAGAGAGAGAGAGCAGGGGGCTGATGATAAAGGTAACAGTCCAAGAAATCCCAAATAAAATTTATTTTCCTGGCTTCAATGTGGCTGTGTGTACAGGGCAAGGGCAGCAGGGTGGCAGGATATGCCACAGTTATAGGCCAGCCATGAAAGGGCTAGTAGTGACTGATTGAGTTTTTATTTAGCAGTTTTACTTTAATTTATTTTTACAAATAATCCATTAAATTATTTCCTTTGGGCCTCTGTGTCAAATGTGAGTGACTTTGGCCACTTTTATGCATTTTTTCCAATACTGGTCACTAAATCAGAACTAATCATAATAAATCTGTGAAGGGTACTGTATCAACTTACTTTGCTAAATCAGTAGGGGGAGAGAGAGCTTAATTGGGGGTGTAGCTTAGACAATATAAAAGCAGGTGACTCCAATTACAACTTCCTGTTGCTAGCCTTTTTTTTTACTAATTGCCCTCCACCCACCCACCCTAAGCCAGTTCTACTTTTATAGCCACTGGATTTGACTGACAACAGGAACTTCCTGTTTGGCAGTAGGAAGGGAAGGATCATAGAGAAACATTAGTTTTGTCAACCCTAAAGGAAAAAAGTAGCTCTCTCTCCACCCCAGCTGTTGGTGGTCTGACACTGAGCAAGGAAGAAGGAGGCTACTGAAGAATATAGGAAGTTGCTGTCCCAGAACAGGAAGGGTGAGAGTTGTAAGGTGAGGAGAGAGTAAGCATTCAGAGAAACAGGAGAAGGGACACAAAATAATACATGATAGGAATGGTGCAGTGCAATGGCTGTGGTGTGGCAGTGTTCCAGGAGGCATTCTGGAGGCTGTGATGCTGCACTATTTGCAGGCACCTCTCATGTCTGTGGGAGGAGGTTGCTCATCTCTAGGCTGACCTAGCTAGGATTTGTGAAACCTCCTCCCCCACCCAGGGACCACCAGGGCCAATGCCACTACCTCAGAGGTTTCCAAGAAAGAGGAGAGGCTGGACCAGGGTGGGCTCAGGGAAGGAGAAGGTGATGGAACAGAGTTGCATCCCTCCAGCTGTACCTCTCCACAATTCATACACTCTTCTGGTGGATAGTGATTCCTCTATGGAGGCACATGCAGTGGAGACCAAGGAGGATGCTGGGAACCTTCACAAAGGAGACCCACAGGAGGGTGGCATGGGACCCCACAGGGGAAGGAAACAACTCCTGGTGGGGGACTCAATCATTAGGGAGGTAGAAATGGGAGAGGAAGGGGACAGGGAGGTAAGATGCCTGCCTGACGCCACGACTTGGAGGGACAGGAAGCGAATCCTCAGGATCGTGGGAGCAGCTGCATGAGGGAGGGAGGGAGCTGGATGTCATTGTCCACCTAAGGACAAATGACCTGGCTTGGAATTGGATCAGAGCAGTGCAAGAGGAGTTTGTAGAGTTGGGGAGGGGCCTTAGACAAGTAGCGCATACGGTAACCTTCTCGGAGGTGCTGCCTGTCTATAGCAAGGGTGATGTAGGTACTCCTCACCAGGGAATTCAATGAATGGTTGAAAAACTGGTGTGTAGCTCAGGGTTTTGGCTTCATTGGGGACTGGGGAGCCACCTGGAGGGATGCAGACCTATACTGATGCGATGGTCTGCATCTGTCCGGGGGGAAATCAGGAAGATGAGGCACTCTGGTCACCCTGGAGACAGGAAATGGCACCACAGTCCGCATGGGGGTTGTATACAGACCCCCATCTCAGGGGGAGGGAATGGACAGGGAAATGATAGAAGGCATCCTTAGAATGGCAGAAAAAGGGGAGATATTATTGATGGGGGACCTGAATATGCCAGATGTTAACTGGAGCACCTTTGCTGCAGGCACATCCAAGAGCAGGGTCATTCTTGATGCCCTACAAGGGGCATGCCTCAGACAGCTAGTACTGGAACCCATTGAGGGAGCAGTCTTAGACCTGGTACTCTCAAATGGGGACGGAGAAAGAATCTCAGATTTAGAAGTGGGTAGCCATCTGGGAACAAGCGACCACCAAGCAGTGTGATTCACGATTAACACAGCCATACAATCCAGCCATACAAAAGCAAGAGTATTGGACTTTAGGAGGGCTGACTTTAGGAAAATGAGAGAGTGCCTCAGAAAAGCACTAGCAAACAGGCAAGAAGGAGGGGTGGAGGAACAATGGGGAGTAATCAAAACAGCCATCACGGAGGCAATAAGCCTTTGTGTAAAGCAAATCAACAAAACACAACAAAGGAAAAAAACGTTATGGTTCTCAAAAGAGGTGGCAGGGAAGGTTAAGGAGAAAAGGATAGCATTCAGTAAATATAAGGAAACACAGAAGGAGCAGGACAGAGAACTTTATCAGTTAAAGCAGAAAGAGGCAGGGAAGGCAGTCAGAATAGCAAAGGCCCAAACTGAGGAAAGGATAGCCAACTCTGTTAAGAAGGGCAATAAGACCTGTTATAGGTACATTAGGGAGTGAAGAAAGACCAAAGAAGGGATACTGAGGCTTAATAAAGGGGAGGGAATGTGGGCAGAGGGTGACAGTGAAAAAGCAGGGATACTGAACGAATATTTCTGCTCAGTATTTACAAAGGAAGAGGAGGGGGAGGCACCTAAACCAAACAAGAGAAACACTCTGAAGACGGGGTCGATACCAGTCTGTTTACAGAAGAAAGGGTTCTGAAAGAACTAATAAAATTGAAGGTGGATAAAGCAATGGGGCCTGATGGGATTCATCCAAGAATTCTAAAAGAACTAAGGGTAGAACTAGTGACACCACTGACTACTCTCTTTAACAAATCATGACAGGATGGGGTGATACCTGAGGACTGGAGGAGGGCGGATGTGTTTCCTCTTCACAAAAGTGGGAGCAGGACAGAGGCAGGAAACTACAGACCAGTTAGTTTGACCTCAGTGGTAGGGAAAATGACGGAATCACTTCTGAAGGAAAGACTTGTTGAGTACCTAGAGGCCAGTGGGGCACAGGACCCAAGGCAACATGGATTCACGATGGGAAGGTTGTGTCAGATGAATCTAATAGATTTCTTTGACTGGGTGATCAAAGTAGTAGACCAGGCAGGGGCTGTGGACATGGCCTACCTAGATTTTAGCAAGGCATTTGATACAGTCCCACACAAAAGATTAATATACAAGTTAGCCAGCCTTGGAATGGGTCCCAAGGTGGTAGCCTGGATAAAAAATTGGCTAGACAACAGGATGCAAAGGGTAGTAGTAAACGGAGTCCACAGTGAAGGAGGGTTACTAGCGGGGTACCGCAGGGTTCAGTACTGGGACCGATCCTTTTTAATGTCTTTATAAGTGAGATTGCAGAGGAACTGGAAGGAAACGTATGTCTCTTTGCAGATGTCACAAAGATCTGCAACAGGGTTGATGCACAAGATGGAGTGGAAAGGATGAGAAGGGACTTGGCAAGGTTGGAGGAATGGTCAAATGTATGGCAGCTCAGATTCAATGCAAAGAAGTGCAAGGTAATGTACCTGGGAAAAAAAACCCAGGGGAAGAGTACACAACGGGGGGTAAGATACTGACAACAGTAAAATTGGAAAGGGACTGGGGATAATTATATCAGATGACCCAAAGGTGGCAAGCAATGTAAGAAGGCAGTAAGGACTTGGTTGGGGATACTGGATGGATAGGAGAGGCATCAATAGTAGAAAACAGGAAGTTGTTATCCCTCTGTACAGACAGTTGGTGAGACCTCATCTGGAGTACTGTGTGCAGTTCTGGAGACCCCACCTCCGCAAAGACATAGACAGAGTGGAGGCTGTCCAGAGGAGGGCAACCAAAATGGTGCAGGGTCTGCACCAGAAGACATACGATGAAAGACTAAAGCAGCTTAATATGTATACCCTTGAGGAAAGAAGGGAGAGAGGGGACATGATAGAAACTTTCAAGTACCTCAAGTGAATCAAGAAAGTTCAAGAGGGTAGCATCTTTCAGAAAAAGAGATGTGCAAGAACAAGGGGGCACAATTTGAAGACAGAGGGGGGACAGCTCAGAGCTAATGTAAGGAAGTATTTTTTCACAGAGGGGGTTGTGAATGCATGGAACAGCATCCCTGAGGAGGTCATGGAGTCAAGAACAGTGGGGGGAATCCAAGAATGCTTGGGATAGACATAAGACAGTCCTAGTGGGGGGTAGGAGGAAGTAAGCTGTTGGTTAACTAGGATCTGCAGCTTATCTGTTAGGTAGGAAAATGGGCAGACTAAGTGGGCCAAGCTGTCCTTATCTGCCATCAAATTCTATGTTTCTATGTTTCTAAATCAGAACTTCACCATGTTCCAGTTCTTATTTAATAAGGGTCAGAACTTCACAGAGCTCTCCCAGTCCTAATAATATTTGAAAACATGGACAGGCTTACTCAGAGCAGTTGTGCCTGTCCTACCTGCCTCAGCAATACCCACCATGGGTGGAACTTTTGGCAACAGCAGCAGGCTCACTCAAAGCAGCTGCCCCTGTTCCACCTGCCTCAGCAATGCCCTCCATGGGAATTATTTTTGAAAACAGCAGCAGACTCAGTCAGAAAAGTTGGGCCTCTCCTGCCTGTCTCAGCAATGCCTGCCGTACGTGTTATTTCTGGAAACAGCAGCAGCTTGCTCAGACCAGCTACATTTCTGGTACCTGCCTGTCTCACAGACTGGCCCCATAAACAAAGGACTTACAGCAGAGCCAGCCACGATGCACTGCAGTACCCTGCAGTAAATGACATGTCATAAAGTACTATACGGCAAACAGGTTTACTTGCCATCAAAATGCACTGTCCTCTGCAGTATACTGCAGCATTTTGTGATTTACGGCAGCATTACTGCATTGCAACCTGGCAGGGACTGCTGTACTTAACTGTAAAAGGCTTTCTGTTTTACTAACTACTGTGGACACTCAGGTTGGCAGTGTCACATTAATACAGAAAAATTAGGTCATATCATAATGGCCTTATAGACAAATGTCTTATATAGTGGTAAAACTAAAGGCTATGTTTTGGAAACAGTAGCAGACTTACTCAGAGCAGCTGTGCCTAGCTTATCTGCCTCAAGACAGCCCTTGTGAGTAGTCAAATACAAAGTCTCTCTCATTTTGCTATGGGCAGGTAGGGTAAAAGGGTAGTAGAATGGTAAGGGTAGCAACTACCCTTCTTCAACCAACTACTGTACCCGTTCTTCATTAGGGTACTTTAGGTTGATTTAGGGTCATTTGGAGGTACCTTCAGGTAGCATTTAGGGAAGGGTATTTCACTACCCGCCCATGCCTAGATAAAAGCGACACTGAAGGCCCTCAATGCAAATACCTTGTGCCTTACTACACACCTGGGGCACATAATTATTGCACAACACACCTGGGGCACATGATTATTGCACAACACACCTGGGGCACATGAATATCGCACAACTTCCACACTCCATCGTGTTTTATTGCTTCCACAACCGACACCCCATTGTGGATTATTGCTTACATATACCCGATTGATTTGATTCTAAGGCCCTGTACACACTACAATCCTGTTTTTAAAATGTTTTTTAAACCATGTTAAGCTTACCACGCTAGAGATTCCACACTGCTGGGAAGTGTGTTTTAACACGGTAGTGTTGTGTCCACATTGCAGCCAAGCATCTGCCAGATTCCATGTTGGCTTGCAGACTGTGCCTCACTGCTTCACTGTGGGTGCTTGTGTATCCTAAAGTGCATTGGCTTAGAGGGCACACATCTCAGTCAAGCAGTTACACATGGTATGGTTGAGTGTCAACACTTGTAAGTAGATCAATGTTACATAGAAATCACTTATAAAACCACACTAAAGACAAGGTAGCTAGCAGGGTTTAAACACAGGTTGTTAAAAGATTTAAGAAGCTGCCTAATGTGGATGATAACCATCTTAGTGACTTTCAAAATGGTTTGACTGGCCACACCATTTTAACCTCCTCAGTGTATACAGGGCCTACATGGCTAATTAGTTAAAGATCATGTCATGAAATGTAAGGGTCTCAGAGATAGACCAAAGTAAAAGAAATATTTTAACTATGCTGACAGGCATGGTGTAAGCTATGTTTCTGCAAGAAACACCTTCTAGAGAATTAAATTGACCAATTTTGTAAACTTTGGAACTCAGAGGCATAAGCTACCTTTCAATTCAATTCATGTTACCATTTTCTTTGAAAAATCTCTAAAATCTATTACTATACATCACTCCCTAGCTGATACTCAGAACAGTATGTGTTGGAGACTTCAATATTCCAGACGTGGACTGGAGCATCCCAGCAGCAGCATCAACTAGGAGCAGATTTATCCTGGACTCCCTTCAGGGTGCCTTCCTCAAACAACTGGTCATGGAACCAACTTGGCAGAGGGCAATACTGGACCTTGTGTTCACAAACAGGGACAGTGTGATGGGGGTAACAGTGGGGGAGCACCTGGGGAACAGTGACCACCAGTCATTGTGGTTTGAAATCACAGAAAGAGCAGAACCAAACCACACAAAACACGTATCCTGGATTTTAGGGGGGCAGACTTTGGGAAAATAGGGATATACTTGAAAGAGGCATTAAGGCGAATGGGACATGAATCAGGGGTTGAGAAACAGTGGGCAGTATTTAAAATGGGGATTACAAGAACAACAGAATTATACATTAAGCAGGTTAGCAAAAGGAAAAGGAAGAGGGGACCATTATGGTTTTCCAAAGAGGTAGCAAAGAAAGTGAAAGCCAAAAAGACTGCATTCAGGCAATACAAAAAGACACAGGCAGAAGGGTATAGGGAGAAGTACCAGGAGAAGCAAAGGAGGCAGGAGGTCAGTAAGGGAAGCCAAAGCTCAGACAGAAGAACACATTGCAAAATCAGTGGGTAGAGGAGACAAACCTTTACAGGTACATAAGTGAAAAAGAAAGACAAAGGAGGGATAGTGAGACTGAAGGGGAGGATGGGGGCGCGTGGAGGATGACAACAGTAAAGCTGACATATTGAACAGGTATTTCTGCTCAGTCTTTACTGTGAAAAGAGGAGGGTAATAGGTCTGAAGGAGTACAAAGGGTGAGAATGGTGCAGAAATGGACACAAGTCCCTTTACACGAGAAAGAGTCCTGGAAGGAACTGGAAGTAATAAGAGTTGATAAAGCAATGGGGCCAGATGGGTGCACCCCAGGGTCCTAAAAGAACTAAGAGAGTTGGTGGCTGAACCTCTGGCTATCCTGTTTAGCCGATCACTGGAAACAGTGGAGGTACCCAAAGACTGGAGGACAGCAGATATAGTCCCCTTATACAAAAGTGAGAACAAAGAGGAAGCAGGGAACTACAGACCAGTCAGCCTCACCTCGGTAGTGGGGAAGATCATGGAAGCACTACTGAAGGAGAGATTGGTGGAACATCTGGTTGTCAATGGACTACAGGACCCAAGGCAGCATGGTTTCACCAGGGGGAAGTCATGTCAGACCAAACTCGTTGAATTTTTTGACTGGGTGACTAGAGAGATGGATCAGGGGAGGGCAGTGGACATGGCCTATCTGGACTTCAGCAAGGCCTTTGACACTGTGCCACATAGAAGACTATTATACAAACTGGGGAATATGGGTGTGGGCAGGACAGTAGTGTGGTGGGTAGGTAACTGGCTGGGTGGCAGGACACAGAGGGTGGTGGTAAATGGCTGTCCTCCACAGAGGAAGAGTGACCAGTGGGGTGCCACAGGGATCAGTGGGACCGGGTCCTATTCAACATCTTCATCAGTGACATTGCACAGGACTTAGAAGGCAGAATTTCACTGTTCGCTGATGACACAAAGCTCTGTAACAGAGTAGACACACCAGAGGGTGTAGACAGAATGAGAAGGACCTGCAGAAACTTGAAGAATGGTCAGGTTTGGCAGTTGAAATTCAATGCTAAGAAGTGCAAGATAATGCATATGGGGCACAAAAACCCTGGCACAATATATCAGTTGGGGGGTGAGGATATAGCATGCACCAAGCAGGAAAGGGATCTTGGGGTTATCATCTCTGATGACCTCAAGGTAGGGAAACAGTGTGATGAAGCAGCAGGTAAAGCAAATAGGATGCTGGGATGTATAGGCAGGGGCATCACCAGCAGGAAAAGGGAGGTCATAATTCCGCTATACAAGACACTAGTGAGGCCCCACCTGGAGTACAGTGTACAGTTCTGGAGACCATACCTACGTAAGGACATAGACAGAGTAGAGAAGGTTCAGAGGAGGGCAACAAAGATGGTGCATGGATTGCATCACAAGTCCTATGAAGACAGGTTGAAGGAACTGAACATGTACTCCCTGGAGGAGAGGAGGGAGAGAGGGGATATGATAGAGACATACAAGTATCTCACAGGGAGGAACAGGGTGTAGGAATACACTATTTTTAAGCAAAAAAGATGTTCCAGGACTAGAGGCATGGGATGAAGTTGGAGGAGACGATTCAGAGGAAACATGAGGAAGAATTTCTTCACAGAGGCAGGTGGTGGACAAAGTGGAACACCCTGCCAGAGGAAGTGGTGGCGTCTGAAACAATCACGGGATTTTAGAATGCATGAGATAGACATAAAGGAATTCTGGAGGTCAGGGGTAAGGGGCAACAGACTTCTAGGAAAACATAAACTGAACTTACAAGCTCAAATGGGCAGACTGGGTAGGCCATAGGCCCCTATCTGCCGACACTGTCTATGTATCTATTTATGTATCTATGTATATGTTTATACACCTAATTAGAATAATCCTAATTTTTCTATCCCCACTTGTCAAACCACTATCATTATTAGAGGAGACTTCAGCCTGGTGCCGAACTACTGTCCAGACAGGTCTAGATTATCCTGTAGTCAGTTCCCTTCATTAGTGAATACTGTAAAAACTTTGTAACAGATTAGGGTTTCTCAGTCCCTGGTACTATTAAGAACTTGGACAATAGACAATGGCTGGGATATTTAAATGAGTTTACCGATCGCAATCTAGGTTAGTGACTCGCTAACACCACTTTGCGGGACCTAACCAGGGAGGGACCACAAAATGCCATATTGTGTGGCATGGTTAATGAGTAGCTAACCTGTTTCTGACTGACTCTAATATATACCAGTGTACCTACACAAAGCAGCTGATAGCGCCTTGCATATAGACACACCAGCATATTGGTAGGTTTGGAGAGGTGGTAAGTAGCTGCCAGTGAAGTGCTAATTTACCCCTCACCAAACCAGGCTTTATGACCTGCACTCCCTATCTGTGGCCATCCCATCCCCTGAAACCCCCAGACTGTCTGTAGCTATGACTCTCTGGTGTCCAGTGGTCTCTTCCACCCCCAAACACCCCTGACAGTATTGATGTAATCATTCCTGGTGTCCAATGGTTCCTCCCACCCCGAACACCCTGATGTAATTATCTCTGGTGTCCAGTGGTCCCTCCTACTCTCTAACACCCACAATGGCATTGATGTAGTTATCCCTGGTGTCCAGTGGTCCCTCCAGCTCCTGAACACGCTGATGTAATTATCCCTGGTGTCCAGTGGTCCCTTCTACCCCCTAACACCCATGACAGTGTTGATGTAGTTATCCCTGGTGTCCAGTGGTCTCAACAGCTCCTGAACATGCTGATGTAATTATCCCTGGTGTCCAGTGGTCCCTCCTACCCCCAACACCCCTGACAGTGTTCATGTAGTTATCCCTGGTGTCCTGTGGTCCCTTCTACCCCCAACACCCACAATGGCATTGATGTAGTTATCCCTGGTGTCCAGTGGTCCCTCCGGCTCCTGAACACACTGATGTAATTATCCCTGGTGTCCAGTGGTCTCTCCTACCCCCTAACACACCTGACAGTGTTGATGTAGTTATTTCTGGTGTCCAGTGTTCCCTCCTACCCCTAACACCCCTGACGGTGTTGATGTAGTTATCTCTGGTGTCCTGTGGTCCCTCCAGCCCCTGAACACCTCCAACAATATTGATATAATTATCCTTGGTGTCCAGTGGCTCCTTCACCTTTTGGGTTTGAATCTCCCCACCCGACTCCTTGGTGACTAGCACAGACCCTCCACTCACTCCATGGCAGATTGCTGATTGACATTCCTGATCATGTGACTACTGTAATCAGCTGTGATTACAATAGGTGTGTGACTGGAAACTGTAAGTCTGAGACCAGCTATGGAGGTATGCAGAGGGTCTGTACCAGTTGCTGAGGAGTGACGTCACACCTGGGGGAATGCCAGGACGGGGTATGGTGCTTGAACCCGAGGGAGCGGTAGGGACCACTGGACATCAGGGATAATAAAATCAATACCATTGGAGGTGCTCAGGGTGAATGAGGGACCACTGGACACCAGGGATAATTACTGTCTGTACATCAATACCAGCGAAGGAGTTTGAAGGTTTGAGGGACCACTGGATACCAGGGATAATTACATAAATACCATCAGGGGTGTTCAGAGGGTGGGAGGGACCACTGGACAACAGGGATAATTACATCAATGCCATTGGGGGTGTTCAGGGGTGGAAGGGACAACTAGACACCCGGAAATATTTATTACAGAATTGCAGGGTTGTTTAGGAGGGCGAGGTGGACACTAGACCACCAGTGATGCAGCCCCAATAGACACTGTGAGAGGTCACATACACCATTTGCTCCTGGCCTGTGATGAGGCCCTAATGAGAAGCAAATATGGCTTTGCTTATGATATGGGGGCATATGCATCTTGTTGTATGAATATGGCAGTTTTCTCCATAGGAGCAATGGTCATTAGTGGGCCCTAAAAGCCCAATTTTGATTCCAATCCCCATAGCACCATATTGGCCACATACCTCCTGTGGCCAGTAGGGGGCTAAGGTTTGCTATCGCATTCTGGATAGTGCCTGGCTGGTATTTTGGAACATGCCTTTAGCACTCACATAGTGCCATCGCATTTTCCAGTATACCACTGGTTTGCTCCATACACCAATTTGGTCCTGCAGCAAATATGCAGTGGGCCCTAATCTGGACCTATGCATATCCTAATCAATATTCCTTCCTTTCTGCACCATGTAAATCAAACTTCCACAATATATTTCTATTTAATCTCACATACCATATTACTCCAAGTTACCAAAGTTTCTTACCCAGTGATAATTAAAATGAGTGGGGTTGGGGCTAACCTTTAGGAAATGGATCCAGTTGTTATGCACATTACCTGCCTCAAAAATTAAAATTAACCCAACCTTTCACAAGGATTCTCTTTGCCGGATTCTCTTGCCCTAATGGCACATTCCAAGGTTGTTCCCTATCTCCTAAGATTTTTGCTCTTGTAGTTAAACCCCTAGCAATCTCAGTTAGAAATAACTCCAACACTAAAGATATAACAAATTGTGGTAAAAGAACATATAATTTGTTTATATGCTTATCGCACCCTGCTTTACCTCCCCAAACCTCAACATTCCCTTCTAGTGCTAGTAGATATCACATGAAATTGTGGTACAGCCTCTGGTGTAACATAAACTAGTCCAAAACTGAACTATTAAATATCGGCACTCTAATTCAGTTCAAATCTTTTCAAACAGTAACCCATTTATCCTATCTAGCAGTGTGCTTATTTTTCTCAGCTCACGGTCTTTTTAAAATCAAACAACCCTCCACTACAGTATTGTAGCAAAACCCAATCTGATTTGGAAAAATGGATCACATGATAACACTCATAGGACAGGGTAAACATTATTATTATGTGTATTGCAGACCCTTGCCACTGAAATTCCAGAGCATTTCTTCACAGCTGTTAAAAAAAATGACAAAAATGAAACCAAAAGGAAACCAAAGATCTCTTTCGATTAACTGTATCTAAAAGCCAAGGGGAGGCAGCCAATTCCTCATTTTCAGTTGTATTATCTAGTAGCACAAATAAGTCAAATTCACAGCTGAGTTACAAATGAGGATGCACATAGACAGACTAAAGATATTGTACAATGTACCTACCAGAACCTTTTCATAAGACTAGTCCTAAATTCCTAATAAAGGCATAGCAATCCTAGGCCTGATCCTTTTTCTATCTTCCTGAATGACTTCTTCTCAGCTTGTGTCACCTTGCACATCTACATGTATGTGGATGATACGGTCATCTACTCGTCATCTACTCCTCCGGCACCTCAACCACAGCTGTGGAGGTCCCACTAGAGTGCGAGTTCTACAACATGCTGCACTGGTTCCAGGCTAATCAGCTCAAGATAAACACTAAGAAGACTGTGTCTATGACTTTCGGCAACAACAAGAAATTGACGAGACCTTTACATTCCCCTGTCTTCTCCACTTTGGATGGCACCCCTATTGACGCTGTTCATATTATCTTGGAGTCTGGCTTGATAATAAGCTCAATTCGTCTGCCCAAGTTGATGCCATCCACACCAAACTTCACCCCATGCTAGGCGCCTTGTACCATAACAAGGACTGCTTTTCCTTCTAGGTCCACCAGGAGTCGGTTCTAAAATAATTCTCCTGATGTTCGACTACACTGATGTGGTCTATGGCACTGCTCCCAACCCTTCCCTAGCCAGACTGGACACCCTCTGCAATGCTTTCTGTTATTTCACTACCAACACTCCCCTCCACACTCACCATTGCTCTCTTTATTCAACCCTTCCCATTCTCCCTGTACCTCAACATTGCCTGTCCCACGTTACTTCCTTTATTGCCAAATACTGGTTTGGCTCCCTCCCATCTTACCTTTCCTCACTTCTGTCCCCTGCCCTCTCCTTCTGTCACTGTCTATGCGACAGAGACCCCAGAACCTTCATCATTCCTCACCCTCACTCTTGTGCTGGGCAAGCTGCCTTCTCCTACCATCTCCCCTCCCTCTGGAACCAGCGCCCCTCTTCCTTTCATCTACCCCCCTCTCTCCTTGCCTTCAGATGCATGCTAAAATCTACTCTTGGTCCCCTGTTCTTGTCACCCCCTCTTGTGAATTCCTTCTTCACTTTCTCCTCATAGTCCACCCTGCTCCCCCACCTATCATCTTTTTACTCACCTACCTGGGTCTGCTGTGCTCTCAGCTCCTTGCCTCCTCTTCAGTACGTTGGTACTCTATTTTGTTGCTCTCTAGCACACATTATTCACTGCAGCTAATTATGTTACTACTAAACTTGTTCCTACGCATTGCTCTGCCTGGTCACTCAATTGTTGGGTTTACTGCTTGAGAAACTTATTGTTTTGTATGCACCTCGAATGATAACAGCTGTTCTTTATTGCAGGAACTTCCACTTTCCCTCCCCCCAGATCACACTTGGAAACAACATTTGACTCAGTGTGCCTTTCCTGGTTATCAAATTTTAAATAAATAAATAAAATAAATAGATTTAACACTGTAAATATCTGGCAGAAGCCCAAAGTTTGCCTTTGAAAGTAAGACCTTCTGTATTGCTAGGGAGAAAATCCATGATTTAGTATGCTGGAACATCAATATGTAACCTCTTAGCAGACTCGTAAGTAACTACCATTTTCTCTCATCTACTACAGATCATGCTTTCTAACACTGGATTCAAGATGGCGTCCTTGAGCATAGGTAGTACTTTAAAAATGGTAATCTGTCCTCCTTCAAAGAGCTTCAACAAGCATCTTTCCTCCCAGAGCAGCACTTTTTCAGATTGTTTCTATGAAGAAGAATCAGCATTCATATAGCACTTTTCATACACATTGTATCCCAAAGTACTTTACAAGAAATGCGAGACTGGTAGTGAAGTAACTGAGTGTGTAGTGGCAGCCGTTTTGCACATTAACACCCACGCACAGCCTGGACAATGGGAAGAGGAATGCTGGCCAGGACACTTAGAAAAGTCCCTTACTCCTGTAAAAAATGTTATGGGTTCTTTTACTTCCACCTGGACATCCACCAGGACAGCACCAGAGATGGGCAGAAGGGACCTCGGTTTAACGTTGCACCTGAAGCACACACCTTGACATTACAGCACCCCCCTAGTACTGCACTCAGGTGCCAGCATTTAGGTAAGAACTAAATCCCAGCATGGGACTAGAACCCACAACTTTCTGGCCTAGAGGTGAATGTGCTACCAAATGAGCCACAGATTTTATTAACAAGACACAATGAAATCTCTTATTACCAGAACTATCCCCCATAGAATCCTCACTTACAACATCTGGGGACTTGAATACCAAATAAACATGCATCTTTTGTGATTGTGTTTTCTATGCTGAGCCTGTGAAGTGTGTGTAAAATCTTACACTGGAACAAACCATGAAGTCAGGCTCAAGAGCTGGGCTTTAGTTACCCCTACAGCACATGTTCTCATCCTCATACTGAATTTAATTTCCTGCTTGACAGTATTACCCAAGTCTGCCCTTTTCATCAGTCATAACTGTGACTTCATTGAGTGTAAGTAATGGTCATGAGGGGGTGTCTCTTTTTCCTTCTTTATTTACATTACGGTTTTGTGTGCAACTGTGTATGCAGATGTAGCAGTGAGCAGGATACATAGACTGCTTGAGTGTGCCTTGTGAATGGCTGTCAGAGAGAGAGTGAAAATCCATGCCAGATCTTGAGGCCTTTCATTTGATGCAGTACAAAAAAGATATTTAGATATAGTACAGTTTTTAAGCCTGATGGAGTTTGTATTGTTTAAGTTAGTGAAAATGTTTTGGGAGTAGCACTACCAGACAAAAATATTGTAGTGTGTGTGATTTTCAAGAGAGCTATGGCTGTTACTGTGACTAGAATTCAGGACGGTGTGAAAGTGTAGTGGGTCCCAGGAAAGATGCAACCAGACAGAGATACAAATCTGTGCAGGATGTTTTGAGGCTTTTTTCATCAGGTAAGAAAAAGAAAGAAAATAGGAAGTGATGTACTACATGTATAATTGAAATAGCTAGTTTTTGTGGAGTGTGAGGTGGTGGGTGGGTGTTTGCCTAAAGGCTTATTGTTTTTTTAAATCAATCAATCAAAACTTTATTTAACCAGGCAGATTCATCATTGAGCAAGCTCACTTTCAAGATGGTCCTGGCAGAAGGGAACAGAGCAAGGTATAATACAATTGGACACTTCGTGCAGGCTGGCACATACAGTAAAAAAATAGCAAGAATAACATCGGATAATACAGAGTATGCAGATTGCTAACAATTTAAATTAAGGGTACATCAATGTCTGGGGTGGATAGTAAACAAGGCAACAGAAGTAACAGGGTGTGGTAAGAAGATTATGTTAACAATAGAACAAGAAGGCATAAACGGACCAACCAGGAGGGCTGACCCTTTGCGAGGAAGGATGGGGGGAGGGGGGTTTCAGAAGGAGGATGTCAACACTAGAGGGAGAGATGACACGAACATAGTAAGGCCAGGGAGTAAGAAGAGTATACAGAGGGAGATGTGCAGAGAAGTGCTGGAGTTGTAATAAGTGCTAAGTAAATGGAGAGCAGGGCAGGGAGGCCAGTAGGAGAATTACCTGTGGCAGGTACATATGACCTTCAGGATGCGTGTGATAGACAGCTTAATGGTATGGGGACCCGGTAGGGATGAGAACCTTAGTGACTTTTGCATGTTGTTCCAAAGGGAAGGGAAGGAGAAACTGATAGAAGCCTTACCATACTGGGACCTTATTCTTGGCACCTTGAAGGATACAAGGGATGTACTTCTTAGGCCATATGCTCCTGATACGCTTACAAAGAGAGCAGAGATATTACCTGGTAGCTTATCCGTTAAGGCCCTGTAGAACCACAGGAGGGCATTTTTTTGCCTTCTCAATGTAAGAGATGGCCAGGCAAGCTTTTGGTAGAGCAAGCAGTGGTGGGTAGGACTGGGCAGATCCAGAATAAACTGCAAGGCACGGTGATAGAGGGTGTCTAATTTACATAATGCCTGATTTGAACAGTGGCTATAGAGAATGTCTGCATAATCAAGCAGAGGAATAAAAGTTGTAAGGACCAGTGTCTTTCTGGCTTCTAATGTGAGAAGTTGTCTTATGCGATAAAAGATACCTAGACGTTGTCTTAGTTTTTTTGATAGCTCATTCTGATGTACCGCAAAATTAAGTCTGTTATCCAACCAGACACCGAGGTACTTAAACGTATCCACTATTTCCAGAGGTTCACCTAATAGGGTGTAAATCAGGCGGTTCGATGGTGGCCCCTGGGTATGTGTGACAAGTGGAGATAAGATCATTGCCTTGGTTTTTTTGTGTTAAGCAGTAGCTTGTGCTTTAGTAAATTGTGTTGGAGGGTGACAAAGTTGTGTTGTAGTTGTCATAAGTGATGTTCAGGGATGAGTTAATAGTGTAGAGAATCGTATCATCAGAGAATAGATGTATGTAGCCTGAGCATATGTGACAGTCGATATGGTTTATGTATAAAGCGAATAGGATGGGGCCCAGGATGGAGCCTTGTGGCACACCCCAAGGAAGGGTTTTGAGCGGACAGTTCTCCTTGAGCTTTAATCTGTTGCAGTCTGTTAGAGAGGTAACATTCAAACCACTTTAGGGCAGTATTGTCTTGGCCGAGGCTGTTCAGGATGTTAAACAGAAGGCTATGATCCACGGTATCAAAGGCCTTACTAAGGTCCAGAAAGAGGGCATAGACATGTTTTTTCATATCCAAAGCATTTTGCCAGTCATTGGAGACTTTGGCGAGGGCAGTTATATTTAGGGATGTAAGTTTGTCATGGCAGTCATACACGTCATTGATTCCATGACGTTTGATCTTTATTCAGGACTTCCATGACTTTCACTAGTGTCATCAGAATGTAGCAATGATGACAGTGCCACAACATTTACTACTGTTTACTAATGAGTTCATGAACAAACAATGAGTCATTAAAACCTCATCTATAACAAACTTACATCCCTAGTTGTAGTGCTGTGCTTGGGCTTAAAACCTGATTGGGCCGGGTTCAAGAGGTTCTCGGATTCTAGAAAATCCCTAAGTTGGTAATTGACAATTTTCTCCAGGATTTTTGACAGGGTAGGAAGAAACGAAATAGGACGGTAGTTGTTTAGGTCAGCTGGATCTCCAGACTTGAAAAGGGGAATGACGTGCGCTGTTTTCCAAAGAGGAGGTAATTCACCCTGAATCAGGGAACTATTAAATAGGTGGGTGATTTGGGCAGTCAGATGGTAAAAGCCTGTTTTCAAGAAAAATGATTCTATGAGATCAGCACCACCACACTTTTTTGTGTCAGGAGATATTACAGTAGAAGGTCCTCCACCTGTTTGAATGTAACTGGTTGAAAGCAGAAGAAAGAGTGTCTCGGGTTTGTGGCAATGTCAGAGGACAAGCCATCAGTGGCACTGCAGCGGACATTTAGCTTGCTGAGTGGCGAATCATCGAAAGCAAGGCCTGCTGTGGCAAAATGATTGTTGAGTTGTTCAAGAATGTCAGCTCTGGTCCTGTAAGAAATGTTACCTGCCACTATTCTAGTGGGCGGGGGGAGGATGGCGAGTGACCTTTAACCTCTTTAAGAATGTTCCAAAAATTGGCAGAGCAATTTTTATTTTCTTCAAGAGTGGTCAGGAAATAACGTGATTTTTCTGCCCTTATTAACTTGATGCAGGCATTCCTAGCCACCCGAAAGGCAAGCCAGTTAGCTTCTAACTTTGTTTTCCTGGCTCTTTTCCATAGTATATCCCTGTCCTGGAGGGCTTTCTTCAAGGTAGGCGTGAACCAGTCAGGGGACCTTTTCCTTGTTTTGATCCTCCTAAGTGGATCATGTTTATTTATCAGTCCCACTAGTAGGTTTTGGAAAATATTGACAGCCTCAGTAACAGAGGGAGCAAGATAGAAATTCTGCCAGTTGATGTTACCAGGGTCTGTCAGGAAGGTGGTCTGGCATAAGTTTTTTTAGGCTTCTTTTTAGCTTGAAGGTAGAAGTAGACAGTCTGTTATGGGACTGGCAAATACAGGCAGTGGCACAGTGATCACTGAAGTCACTGTAAAAAACTCCTGTATGGGTGATGTTGTGAGGCTTACTGAGAAGCATAAGATCCAGTAGTGTACTGTGGCTGGGGTTTTTCTTGTTTGGTTGGGTGTTCTCCGGAGTCATCTGGGTTAGCCCGTGTAAATCGCAGAACTCTTTAATCTTGTTCGTGCAAGCATAGTTCCAGTTCAGATTGAAATCTCCCATTATTATGCTTTCTAGTTTCACCTTATCCAGTATGGAGTGTAGGTGTTCTAGAATGCCAAGCATCGCAGAGGGTGGCCTATACCAGGCAGATATTAAGAGGGTTACTTCAGGTGAAATGGTTAACTTAAGGGCAAGGCATTCGAATTCCTTAGGTAGGGAGGTCCGAACAATGTCTGAGACTTGGTATTTGATCTTGGCATAGATAGCGACTCCATCTCCCCTAGTGGGTCTGTCACATCTGAACAGGTTATATCCATGTATATTGACCGTTTTGTCAGGGATATGGCTCAAGAGCCATGTTTCCCGAAATCATAACTATGTCAGGTACTGTGTGTAATACCCAAACCTGGACTAAGTCAAATTTTTTTGGTAAGCTGCAAACATTCATGTGCAGGAAACTAAGGCCCTTAACTTGCGAGAGGTCCGATGGGGCTCCAAGCAGGAGGGGTGGGCCAGGGTTAAGTGCAACATTCCCTGAGCAGAGTAGGAGAAGTACTAGCAACTTCCTGAGACAGTTTATAATTGTTTTTAAGGTGGCTTTGTTTTGACGTTTTGGTACTTGAAGCTTTGTGGGAAGTGTTGCTAGGGATGGTGAGATGGTGGCAGAGAGACAGGGCATAAAGCACCACTCTAACTGTAAGGAGGAGTGGTATACGAATGTAGATAGAAGGTCTGAGCTGGGGAAAGAGAATGGAGTGCAGGAAGGAGTCAGTGCTCCTTGTGTGGGTAGAATATTTTGTGAGAACGATCTTTAGCTAAACATACTGCCCAGGTGGGTCCTGCTGGGATGAATCACCCATTTTTCATTTAAAGCTGTTATGTAGAAGCAGGATCCATCTGTAAATGATAATGGCTGTTAGTGCAGCCATCAGCCTGGGGGACTGCACAGAGCAAAGGCACAGGCTGTAAAGGAGCTGCCAAGACAGTGGTGTAGATACCCTTTAAGGAATGAGTACCAGGACAGAGGAGCAGAGTCCCTTTAAGGAGGGAGGTAGCACCAGAAATGTGGCCCAATGGGAAGGGGTGGGGGAGTGACAGGCTCCTCCAGTAAGAGTATTTAATTAAGGTAGGAGGAGGAGCAGAAGGGTGGGGGGGGCACAAAATTGCAATTAGTAGCAGCTAGAAAAGCTGAAAATGGCAAGAGGTTTTTAGTTTTTTTTCTAAAGCCAGCAAAATCAGCTTGTCTAGCATTGCTGCCAAGAAAACAGATTTAAAAAGTCTAAAATGCTAGCTCAGTCCCACTGCCCAGCAAGCCCCAATTAGGCAGATGAAATAGTTGAGACAGCCAATGGGGTCCGGGAAGCAGCCAGGGAGGAGCCCAATTGCAAACGTGGCTTTCAATCCGTGGGTGGTCCAAGGCTAGGAAGGGAAAATATCTCGTACCTGAAGCTCTGCTGGTCAGCTGTGTGTGGACCCATGGCCAGCAGTGATTCTCCAGGGCCGTGGAACTTGAAAGCCCTCTGAGGGCTGAAATCTGCAGGAGAAAGTGAGAGGGACTCCAATTAATATAACAGGGGCAAGCACACAGGGGTATCAGCATGGGCGGGTGCAGACTATGAGGACAAAGGAGTTTGGGAGGGGTTGAGACAGAGTAGTTCAGGCAGCAATAATAGATTAGAAGAGACTGGTGGAACGGCGCCAACCGAATCCACAAACTGAGGAGGTGGAGGAGGAGGGGGAGGAGGAGAAGTGAGAGAGTTGGAAAAGATGTCTGAGAGCTAAAGATGGTGTTGGGGGGTGCTGATGGCATTTCAGTAGGGGAAAACTTTTTAGCAGATTAAGGCAGAAGCTAGGGAAGTGGCAGGGAGACAGACAGTAGACAGGGAGAAAAAGCAACTAAGTCAGGGGACACAGTAGGAAATACAGGTCTGCTGCTAGCAGTAGAATCAATAAATATTCCCCATTTTGCCCTTTCAAACATTAGACAGTATGCACTACCAAATTTAAGATGGCAGGGGACACAATAAAGTTTCCAAGTCTGCTGCTAGGAGAATAAACAATATAAATTCCTAAATTAGCTCATTCAGCACTACATATTATGTACTAACAGTATGACATGCTAACAGATCACTGCCGTCCTTTGCCATAATACAGTTCAGTATAATTTCCAGGCACTAGGCTATCAGCAGTCCCAACAGGTAGGGCTAGGTAGGTCTTAACAATTTAAAGATGAAATAGATGCTAGGTACAACTATGTAGTTCAGGCTGTTGAAAAATTGCAATTAGTAGCAGCTAGAAAAGCTGAAAATGGCAAGAGTTTTTTTTTTTTCTAAAGCCAGCAAAATCAGCTTGTCTAGCGTTGCTGCTGAGCAACAGATTTAAAAAGTCTAAAATTCTAGCTCAGTCCTGTGCACCCAGCAAGCCCCAATTAGGCCAGTGAAATAGCCGAGTCAGTCAATGGGGTCTGGGAAGCAGCCATGGAAGAGCCCAATCGCAAACACGGCTTTCAATCTGTGGGTGGTCCAGGGCTAGGAAGGGAAAATATCTTGTACCTGAAGCTCTGCTGGTCGGCTGTGTGTGGACCCATGGCCGGCAGTGATTCCACGGGGCCGCAGAGCTTGAGAGCCCTCTGAGGGCTGAAATAATGCCATGGGAGAAGGGATAGTGTTTTTATTTAACCAAGATGGCTACCATACATTTTTTCAAAACGTTTTTGAGATGCACTGATGTCTACATGTGTTATGTCCTGGTTACTGGAAGAAGTGTGAAATCATGGGTTCCTTTTCCTAATGATAATGGCTTTGGAACCTTCTTGGCCAATCAGTATGCAGGAAATTACCTACCCATTTTATAATGCCAAAAATGTACTTTTATGAAATGGAAGGATAACACCCTTCCAAGATTTCAGATATGGTAAAATTTAATGGTGGATACATGAACATTAGAAAAAAAACATTACTGCTTTGGCCCCTGGTCCAAATCTGATACCAATGGACTTACTCAAAGTAAATCCTTATTTTTGTTTAGTTTAGGTTATTATTTTACCAGGAAAAGGCTCCGCTGAACAAGCTCATTTGCAAGGAGGTCCTGGGTAGGGCAGCATAAAAAGTACAAAACAATTAATTGTAGCATCCATTGAATAGTACAGAAAGATGCATGACAATAATATAATGTAGGAGTATAACTAGAGTACAATTCTAACAAGAGTATAAGTAAATATATACAATTCATAAATGGCACAGCAGTATTAAGAAGGACAAGCAATGGAGGTTTAAATTAAAGAAAAGGAGCAATGATATTTGAACCTATAGGGTAGGGAAATCTTTAGTATAAATTTCTATAGTAGTGCATACACTGATTATAAGACAGTCAATAACTGCACCTTTACATGTACACAGCTTTAAGCATTATTTTTCAATCATAGATTTGAACACTGTACTGCTGACTTCACTCGGAAGTTTAAGTGTTTTCTGTATATTGTCTCATATTTTGGTGAAGCATATTCATTTTTATATCAAGGAGTGTATTTTCCTGCTTTGTGGCATGGTGCGCTAATTTACCAAAGGCAGAACAAACACCGGCACCACTCTACTGTCAGCAAAAGTCACTTTTATTAGAGTTAAAATAACAAACCATCCTGTAGACCTTGTCGCTCACAGAATTGGGGATTCTGTAAGTGACTTGGTCTGTAAGATGGTTGTTATTTTAACTCTAATAAAAGTCAATTTTTATGACAGTAGAGTGGTGCCCATGTTTGTTCTGCCTTTGCAATTCATTCAATCAGGCACACTCAATACGGTGGAGTGGTTTTTGCTGCTTCTTTGTGCTAATTTACCTAATTTTTAAGAAGGGCATGTTGGGGAGATCCAGCAAAGTACAGACCAATCAGTCTTTTGGACTCTACCTCTAAAATATTTACAAGAATGGTGTGTAATACATTAATGGATTATTTGGAACATTTCCCATTATTATCAGAACTTCGGGGGGGGGATTTAAAAAGGGGGTTCTACCCTTAGTCAAAGTTTAATTATGCATCACATTTTAGATAAATATATCATAATAAAAAGTAGGCAGCTTATTGAGCCTCCATCGATCTGTCCAGAGTTTTTGATTCCCTAAATAGGAATATTTTAAGAAGGAAGCTTCACAATCTGGGCTTCGATAATTCATTAATTTATTTAAAATAAAAGCCAATATACAAAATTGCCCATTTTCATAGGTGACTGCACATAAGTACAATACATGCATAGAACAGGCATGCAACTTTTTTAAAGTTTCATGTGGGTGGGTACCTGGCCAGGATCCAGCCTAGTATGGACATGGACCAGAGATTGGAGCTCATTAAGAAGGGGATACTAGAGGCTACCTGTTCCTGTAGCAGGACTCGGAGTAAAAAGTCCAGGGCAAAAAGTCCAAGCTGGATGAGCAGAGGGGTTGCGGAAAAGGTGAGGAGAAAAAGGATGGCCTTTAGGAGATACAGGAAATCAGGGAGGGGGGAAGATTGGGAGGAGTACCTGAAGGAGGCAAGGGAGGTGACAAGGGCAGTAAGAACAGCAAAAGCCACCAAGGAGCTCAGGCTGGTGCAAGGCATTAAGGAGGGAGAGAAGAGCTTCTTCAGGTACATCAGGGAGAAAAGGAGCTGTAAAGAACAGATAGTAAGGATTAAGAAGGACAAGCAATGGGTAGAGAATGGGGAGAAAAGGCAGAAGCACTCAATGACTACTTCTGCTTGGTATTTGTGAAAGAGAGAGGGGGAGTGCTACCCAAGGGGGTGGGGGGTAAGTAAAGACTGGGGAGGGAGTAACGGATGGAGTTATCACAGAAGGTAGAGTGACGGAGGGCTTGAAAGTGCTGAGGGTGGACAAGGCACTAGGGCCAGATGGCATTCACTCCAGGGTACTGAAGGAGCTAGCAGAGATCCTAGTGGGGCCCTTGGCAGGCCTATTCAATGCCTCACTGAATTCGGGATGCATACCCAAAGATTGGAGGTTGGCTTACGTGGTTCCCCTGCATAAGAGTGGCCCCAAAGATTAACCAGTTAACTATAGACTGGTGAGCCTCACATCAATCATGGGAAAGCTAATGGAAATGATCCTGAAGGAGAGGCTGGTGTTCCTGCTGGAGTTATGTGGGCTGCAGGACAGTAGACAGCATGGCTTTTTTACAGGCAGATCCTGCCAAACCAATCTGGTAGATTACTATGACTGGGTAACTAGACAGATGGACAAGGGCCATGCAGTGGATGTCCTGTACCTGAACTTCTGCAAAGCATTTGATTCGGTACCACATGGGAGACTTGGAATAAAACTTGGAGGCACAGGGGTGGGAGCAAAAATGGTGGGATGGGTGACAAATTAGCTGCAGGGAAGGTAGCAGAGGGTGGTGGCGGAAGGGGAACTCTCATCTCCAAGGGCAGTAATGAGTGGGGTTCCACAGGGCTCTGTGCTGGGACCAGTGTTATTTGGGATATTTATTGCAGACATTTCCATGGGCATCAAGAGCAGAATCAGCTTTTTTAGTGATGTCACCAAGATAGGGGCTGTGGTGGATGACATAGAGGGGTGGCAGAGTTTGCAAGAAGATCTGAAAAAGCTGGAGACCTGGTCAGACACTTGGCAGCTGGGGTTCAATGCCAAAAAGTGTAAGGTGCTGCATTTTGGGGCAAAAAAATCCAAGGAGAAACTACCAACTGGGGGAGTGCAGCTGGCGGAGACTGAGGAGGAGAAGGATATGGGGGTGGTCATTACAGGATCAATGAAAAGCTTAGTACAGTGTAGGAAGGCAGCAGCAAGGGCAACAAAATACTGGGTTGCATCACAAGAGGAATATTGTCGAGGAGGGGGGAGGTGATTCTGCTGCGGTATAGATAATTAGACCTCATCTCGCATACTGTGTACAGTACTGGTTCCCGTACCTGAAAAGGGACATTAAATTACTAGAAGGGGTGCAGCACAGAGCAACTAAGATGATCCAGGGACGCTGGTCACGTGATGCGTCGTGACGGCTAGACATGCAGTTTCGGGTCTCCGCTCCATTGAGTCCAAAAAATAACGTTTTAGCCCAAATCAGCCTAAATCGGGCGGCAGAAGTGCGTGAAGCCCGTAGTTAAACCGCGGCATTTGAAACCGGAGCAACGAAAGGGAGGATGGAAAGTTCCGATCAAGAATCGGAAGCGAAACGGCCCCGTAGGAGCGACTCTCCAATGACGCCACATGAGGAAATCCAGCCGGGCAAAATATATGATGATTTAGCCACCATAAAAGAAGCTTTATTTAAGCTAGTGGAAGATGTGGCTGAGTTTAAACCCGTGCTTACACAATTAGCAAGGCGAATTACAGATGCAGAAGCCAGAGTCTCTTCACTAGAGAGGAAGCAAGAGAAATTGGGCCTAGCAGCCACTGAAAGTAAGAGAGCAATTTCCAAACTAGAGGATCGTTTAGACGACCTTGAAGGGAGGAGCAGATGAAACAATCTAGTGCTCTTAGGGCTTCCAGAGGGGGAAGAGGGCCCCAATGCTATTTTATTTATGCAGAAGCTATTAAATAAATCGGTGGGTCCCTCCCCCAATGGCCCTGAATATGTAATAGAGAGGGCCCATCGCGCATTAAGAGCCAAGCCTCTAGCATCTCAGCCACCAAGACCAATGATTTTTAAGTTGCTGAATTACCTAGACCGTGAATTTATCCTGCGGGAATCTCAGAAACTAGCAGTATTCCAATGGGAAGGCAAGAAATTATGGCTGGTCCCAGACTTGACGTGGAAGGTGCGTCAGGCCAGAGCGAGCTTCAGGCCAATTACTTCTAAGCTTTGGGCCACAGGTATTCGCCATCGGATGCTATATCCTGCCAAATTAGAAGTTTTCTTAAAAGAGGAGACTAAAAGATATGAATCTGCGGAAGAAGCGCTGCAGTCTCTGTCTGTTTCCCTGCCAGATCTGTTTAAAAAGGGGTGAAGACAATATAAATTTTTTTTTTTTTGGAGCATTCTGCAAAGAGTCTGTCAAGAATTAGTGGACTATCACTCATCTTAGTTATCTGGCATGAACTGAATGTGGACATGTACTTAGACTTCTGGACTGGTCCCTTTTAGTTATGGCTCTTTATTTTTTTTTTTTTTTGCGGTTTTGGACAATCGGACTTAATGATTTGTGTCATTCAGGGAGTTAACCGTTGAACGTTTGAGCGAGAGAAGTCTCTCCTAATTAAGTACCCTTACTTATTGGTATAGTGTCAAGGGTTCTGTAATGGGGATCTGAAAGCTTTAATTTTGTATTGTGCATGAGGCCCGAGAAGTTCGGTGCATAAGGACTGCTTTAGTATATACAGAGCCTCTGGTTATTCCCTTTTCCTTTTTTTTTCAGGAAGGCAACTTAACTGTTAAGTTAGAATCTGAACTATGTTAAGGATTCTACCAGTTGGTAATGATGTTCAATCAATAGTTTATTTTGGAATTAGAGTACTCCATAAAATTAAGGGGGACATTAATTTATATTAGGTATGATTTGAGCTCTACGTTTCACTTATTTTGTTTCGATAACTCCCTCAGAGCCACAGCAGATAGTGTATATAAAATTGCTTGGCAATGGAATTAGATTTGGGGATCTAGAACTGTTCATATATTTTGTAGGTTTTTGTTCTTCGTTATGGTGGGACTCTGGGGGACCCAGCTCTACTGGCGTGCTATGGACCCTAGATGGAGGAGATAGGTTGAGGGGGCCTACTGAGTTGGTAGGCCATGAGAATTTTTTTTTTTGTTAATAGAGATGGAGGAGGGGAGGGAGTGTTTTATGGGGTTCCTGGTGGGGGATATCAGCTGCCCGCATCTTGCATTAAGATAATGGGTCTCCAAGTTGGCTAGTTCGCTAAACATTTTTTCATGGAATGTGAAGGGGGATACTCGAAAAGAAATGTAATATTATTTCATTTGGCTAACTTGATCCGCCATAGTTTTCCTGCAGGAAACCCATGTGACTTTGACCGCCCCACTATTTCAAAAGGAAGTGGGTTAGCCAAGTATTTGGTGCAGGGTTCTCAACGAGCAGTCGAGGGTAGTAGTTTTAATAGCAAAGGGTGTTCCATTTGTTTCATCCGATGTTATTTCCGACCCAGAAGGGAGATTTGTGGTAGTTATAGGCAAATTAGGGATAGACACAGTTTTGGGATCAATATACGGACCCAATATTGAAACACCTCTTTTTACACATCTAAACAATATTCTAGCACCCTCAAGGATTTTTTATTATCCTTGGGGAGACTGGAACCTAGTTCAATCCACCAGTTTAGACTGCTCAGGTGGCAGGCCTTCGAGACCTTCTCCAGCTCAACAGGCCTTGTTAGAGTTCAAGGGGGTCATGGGTCTAGAGGACCCCTGGAGAATTCGTAATCCAGCTGTGAAGGAGTTCACTTTTTCTCCAATACACAGGTCCTTCTCCAGGATAGATTATTTTTAATTAGCAAAATCATCTGGCTGAGGTGGACGGGATAGCATTTTGCCTAGGGTGATTTCTGACCATTCCTTAATTAAATTAAGACTTTCTCCTCTTTCCATTCCAGCCAGATCTTACTCATGGTCCTAAACACAGCCTACTGAGAGACCCCAAACTTTGTCTCATTTTCAAACCTTTTGGTGAATACAATAAGGGAGAATTGGGGATCACTCAGTACGGTAGATGTGGTTTGGGCTGCTTTAAAAGTGACATGGAGAGGGAATTATTAAGAATGGCATCGGTAAAGAAAGCTAAAACTAGACATTTACTTAACAACTGTTTAAAAAATATCACTGTTAGAGGCCATTGATGAGTCAAACAGGATTCAGGAACAAGAGCATGAACTAGTTAGCTTACGGTTGGTAAGGAAAATACCCTAAAGGATAAAATAGACAAGATGGCCTCCAAGTCGAAAGCAGCATATACAGGCAGAGGAAGTAAGTCGGGTAATTTGCTGGTGTGGCAGTTAAAAAGGTCAGAGGAAAAGTGGGTAGCTGCTCTGAAACATCCTACTTCGAATAGCTTAATTGTGGATCCTAAGGGTATTTTGGAGATATTTTATAACTACTATAAGGACTTGTATTCGAGTCAGCCACAATCAGCCCAAAGCGAGGCTAATATGAGAGCCTTTTTAGATAGGATATCTTTCCCACAGGTACCCTTAGAATCAAAGCAACTCCTAGTAGCCCCCTTTACATATGAAGAAATTGCTAGTGCAATTGACTCATTAAAAACTAGACAAAGCCCCGGACGGATGGCTATACCCCTATTCTATAAATCGTTTAAGAGTGAGTTGATCCTCCTTTATCAGCTCTATACTTACTGGCATGGTTATGGAGTGAGAGAGTTCTCTGTTTGAGGCAAGGATCATTTTGCTACCTAAGCCAGGTAAAACTCCAGACTCAGCAAATAACTACAGGCCTATTTCTTTGTTAAACGTGGACATTAAGATATATGCGAAGATTTTGGCCAATCAGCTAAAAGCTATATGGAATGTGTTGCTGAGCCTGGAACAAGCTGGTTTTGTCGCAAGCCGATCCTCTGCAGATCATTTTAGAAAATTGTTTTACTTGATCTCAGCGGCGGAGGACCCTGATGTTGAAGCCTGTCTTGTGTCATTAGATGCAGAGAAGGCATTTGACAGGGTCGAGTGGAGCTTCATGTTTACAACATTGATTAAATTTGGCTTCCTAAAGAATTTATTCATTATGTTCGATATTGTATAAGAACCCGCCAGCAAGGGTTCAGTGTAATAATTTAATTTCAAGTGCCTCTCTTTCGAGAGGTACTCGCCAGGGTTGCCCTTGTCACCATATTTATTTAACCTATATTTAGAACCCTGATAAGGGCCATTCAAAGTGATCCCTTAGTTCAGGGTATATGCCTAGGTAACAGGAATTTAAAACTTCCACCTTTGTGGACGATTTGCTGCTACACATTAGAATAGCACCACTTCACTCCTCGATTACTGTCGATAATTTCGAAATTCAGCGATTTTGCTGGTTACAAGCTCAATAGAAGTAAAACATTAGTTTATTCATTATCGCCACATTTGCATAAGGCATGGTGTATTACACTAGGTTTGCAATGGCAGTCAGATTCTTTATCCTATTTGGGCATTCAGATATCTAAGGATTTGGAGAAATACCCAGCTTAAACTTCAAACCTTTAATAGGAGAGATTGGGGAAGACTTGCAGAGATGGAAAAATCTCCCCTTGACTCTCTCGGGCAGAGTTAATACAATTAAGATGATGGTTTTGCCAAAAATCCTTTATCCTTTGAGAAACCTTAATATATATTTGCCCAAAGCCTTTTTTGACCAACTCCACAAATCCTGTTCTGACTTCTTATGGAGAGGCAAACCCCCTCGCAGATCTTATGCTAAGCTGACATTGCCTTACAGAGTGGGTGGCTTACAGATCCCAGACTTTTATTCGTATTATCTAACCATACATGCAGCTAATTTTGCGCTTTGGTCAAGACAAATGATTTTTTATCGTATGGATTGGTCTTGGATCGTAAGGTCGCAGAACTGGAGAACATAGATTTAGAATCCTGTTTATGTCTGCCGTGGTCCAAAATACCTAGGCGTTTAAGGAATACCCCCCTGGGATGGAATGTGAGGGCAATGCATCAGCTGTTTTCAAATCTGCATATTTCTCATGTGTATGACCTGTCCCAACCTATTTTAAGGAATCCCAACTTATTAGTGGGAAATAGACCTATAACTAGGTTTATACAGAATTACCCTGGGGAACCTCATATTTCGTTATTCTTTTCGGGCACCCTTTTTTCCCCTCTACCTGAATTGATGGACAAGCTCAAGGTTCAACCATTTGACCTTTTGCGTTTTTTTCAGATTTATAAAAGCATAGGTTCTTTTGTGCACAAAGGGACTGTTTCAGAGGCAGCTGGTCATTTAATTAGGATCTTGAATGGGAAGGCAGGGTTGGACAAGTCAGTTTCAGAATATATAAGTACATTATTTCAGACTTGGGCCCCAAAAGATCGCCTATTCCCCCATATTGGGAAACCAATTTGGGTTTGGGATGGTCTGAGGAAACTTAGGAGGGAATATGGAGAGATTTACATTCTTGCGTCAAGCAAGATAGACTGTAGGAGATCCAATTTAAGTTACTTCATAATTTATATTTTTCGCCGGCTAAGCTGTACAGACTAAAGAAACATGATTCCCCGAATTGTTCTGACTGTGGTGATCAGTTGGCTACTACCTTGCATAAGTTTTGGGTGTGCCCTAAGATAGCCAAATTCTAGCAAGATGTTAAAGGTTGGATACTACCGTATTATGATTTATCACCCTTTTTCAGCATGGAAATCTGTGTACTTGGGAAATACCCCCACACTTTATTAAGATCCCAAAATGCCAAATTGCCTTGGTGGCGTCGGTGACAAAATATTAATTTTACGCCATTGGCAAGGCAATTGACTCCTTCTTGTAAAGAGTGGTGGGAAGAGTTTTTGAATGCTCTAAATGCGGAGAAATCAGTATTAACTTACTACAATGCTTCAGCCAAGTTCACAAAGTGTTGGGGTAACTTGACTGATAAACTGAAATGAAAGTATGGTTATTAGCTCGGTATTATGAGATATAGAACCACAATCAATAAGTAATGTCTGGGCTTTTTAAATCATCTATTATAATCCTAACTTTTGGTCTGTATGGGCTTATCTATCAGTATGTGCTCATTCCCTCTTTTGTTATCTTTCTCGGCTTACCTGCTTCATGCCAAACTGTATGTATGCCAGTACACCCCTTCCCCTAGAGGTGGATTTTCCATTCTTAGTCAAGGATCACAGTCAATGACTCCTTCCATTTTCTCTAATAATCTTGTTTAAGATGCGGGCAGCTGATGGGATAAGGGGTGGTGGGGGGGGGACTGGGTTTTTGTGTTTAGAGAGGGGGGTGGGGGGCTTCTTTTTATCCCCTTTTATTTCTGTCTTAGTTGGTTTTTAGTAGTTGTTATTTGGTTGTTTATTGTATGAAAATGTTAATAAAATAAAGTGATTTGCCAGATGATCCAGGGACTAGGAGACTTACCGTATGAGAGTAGGCTAAAGGAGGTGAACATATACTCGCTGGAGGAGAGGAGGGACAGAGGGGATATGATTGAGACATTCAAGTACATGAGAGGGATAAACAAGATTGGTACAGAGGTGCTATGCAGGGTAAGAGTGGGGAGGGACACTCGAGGCCATGACATGAGATTGTAGGGGGAAGGTTCAAGAGGTAAATGAGGAAACACTTTTTTACAGAAAGGGTGGTGGCAGGTTGGAACATGTTACCAGCAGAGGTCATAGCCTGTAAAACAGTGGGCTGCTTCAAAAGGGGCTGGAACAGGGCAAGAGGGAGGGTAAAGAGAGGGGAGGTGAGGAGGGAAGGGTAGCTATAGAATAGGGCTGCTAGCTGCAAAATCAAGCAGACTCGATAGACCAAATGGCCTTCTTCTGCTGGCAAATGTCATATGTTCGTATATTGGTAAAACAATTACAGTGCATGAATGGGAGCAGAATAAATATATAATTCATGTAAAACAATTGCAGCTGAACTTATTGTTTAAATACTAAATAAGTGATTGGGCAAATTGCATATAAGACATGAATTCAGTAATTTCTTTAGGCAAGGAATTCCATTGACAGCCTATCCTATGATAAAAGGTGCCCTGACCTAGTTTTGTTTTACAGCATGGTAACTGCAACAAAATTCTCAAAGCTGATCTTGCGACAGTGGAGTAGAGGGGTATCCTGTGATAAGAGTAATTGCAAAATCATGACTGCAACAACGGCAACGGCAAAATGGTGAGTGAAAAAGAGTGATCCGGAACAACAGTGAGCACTGAAACAGTGACCTATGGCTTTTTCCCCCTCCCCAAGTATTGTCCCCCCCGGAGTTAATCATATATATAAAGCTGGGTGCAGGGAGCAAAGCCCCCTGCAGAAATGCAAAACAGTGTTGCTGCCATTTCAGCGATCGCTATTTATTCATGGTCACCTTTTGCAGCCATGCCATTATTCCTTCGCCCTTTTGCTTTCACTGATATCACATGGAACTGAGTTGGGGTAACTCTGATTAACCAATAAACCCAAGTTATTTGGTACCTTCCCATGATACATTTTCCAGGCCCAACAGGCCCAGCTACCCAGGAGATATTCTATTCTGTGGTTCAGATTTGGAAGATTTGATGTTGAATACAGCATGCAGGTATAACGATCCATAGACAGATTAATTACACATCTTCATGCCGTGTTGAGCAACATCTCCACTTATTGCAAAGCAGTCTTACCAGCAGAAGAATAGACAACAAACCCATATTCAATAACTGAAACTATATTGGTAAAAAACACTTGCTTTTGAGCTTCAGGAATAGGGCATGATCTGTTCTGATATAAAAACTCCAGATTTCTTATTTACTAATTGAACAAGTGTGTCTCTATGCAATGAGCAAGATAAGTTGGAGTCAAGTTTTTATTTAGTTGTTTGTTTTAAAAGTTTCACCAGGAAAGACATACTGAGCTGCTAACAGCTAATTTCCAGGTGTGTCCTAGAGGTAAGGGGATGTGGAGAAGATCAAGAGGTGGAAAAAAACCCAACTAAACAGTAATAGCAGTTACAGGATATCAAAGAAATATAATCAAAATACTGAAGGCAAATCAGTACAACATAATTGTACATGTAGTAGGTACAATTGAGATATATTGGTGAGGGAACTACTCTTACAAGTATAGAATGGTGAAATAGATGATGACGAGAACAGAATGGCCAGGGCAAAGCTAGTTGGGGGTGGGGAGGAAGGCAGAGGGAGAGGGTTGTGGACAGCTGCAAGTGGGAGAATAAAAGTCACAAAGACATGAAGTATTTCATGAAGTATGTCACCAAGGTACTAATAAGAAAAGACTTGTTCAATAAGGTACCTGCAACACTTCTAATTTGTAAAGCCCTATTGGCAAGGTGTTTCTTCTGCTGGAGAACTACATAATTTTTTTTTTTTAACATTCAAACATAACTTCATGCCTTCAAATCATGATTGCATTGTATCAAACCCACTTTGTAAGTTAGCACAGTGGCGGAGGAATAGCCAGTGCAGCCGGTGCAATGGCACAGGGGCCCGACACACTTAGGGGCCCAATAAGTTTATTAAGTATTTTAACATTTTTTTGGCAAAAGATAAAGATTCAACTGACATTTTTAGTCACCCTCCCAGTCCCAGTCACTGAACCGACAATGTGCTGCTGCGCCTGATCTGTGCTGCCAGACGACGTACTGCAGATGGCAGCAGAGAGTCCATCTCGCATTGCGACGTGACAAGACCGAGTTGGATAGGGACTGGGACGACTACGTCTAAAGCTAAGCTGTTGGGTTGCCTGCATCATTGGTAACTTTACTTTTACAGGAGCAAGCAGGACAACACAGTCTGCCAGTCACTCACACTTCACTGTGCTGAGGCAGCAGAGCAGCAAAGACAGAGAGTGAGACTCGAGAGACTAGAGAGCACCCACAGTGCCGGTGCGCCTGCAGTGCAGGACGGTGATGACAGTCCTGGTCAGTCGCTCACTCGCTCACCTCACTCGTTGCTGCAACAAGACTGCCCTGCCTGCACAGAGTCACAGAGCATCCCCCCACCCCACCGCCTGGCCCCGAGTCCGCCCGCCCCACCCCCAACCAATGTACACTTACTCTGCTCACAACAGACATCTAGTTATATTCAGTCTTCATTCAGTTCTTCTCACACTCTCTTCTGTGCTTCGTCTTTCTCTCACTCTGAGTCTGTACCTCGGAGGCTCAACATGTGTTGCTGTGTGTGTGGCTGGCTGGGTCTGGGTGGTGGGGTGGTTCAGGTTGGAACTTGGCAGAAGGGAGGGAGGATGACTGTTGAACTTACCTTGCAAGTGGCTGGCTCAGGGGAAGGTTGTTGTTGTTTGTAGAGCTGAGGAGCGGCAGGGGCCCATGGCTGGCTGGTCGCTGCCGCTCGCTCACGAGTCGTGAGTGCGTGGTGGACAGTGGAGTGCTTGCAGCTCTCTCTCTCTCTCACTGCTGCTGCATGTTGCTGTACTGTCTGTGTGGGGGACTAAGGGAGGGAGGCAGAGGCCTACTAGGGTCAGGAAGGCAGGCTGCCAGGCACACAAAGGGCAGCATGGGTCCTAGCAAGCTCGAGCTCTGCACCACATGACTGGCTGCTGGCTGACACGTCCCATTGGACAGAAACACAGTCAATCAGTCAGTGGTAGGTAGGGCCGAGCTGGGCTATATATTGCACTGCAGCACGAGAGATGGGTCACATGGTGTGTAGATCGGAGAGTGAACTAAACACGCAGTGTCTGTGTGTGTGGAGTAGTGGGAACACACAATCACAATCTTTCTTTTTGTTGAAGTAAAGAAACTAATGATGTAGGCAGGGGCTAAGGACAAGGAAGTAGTAGCACAGCATCGATTGGACTGGATTGTAATTTCTGGTGGCTATAAAGAAAGAAAACAAAAAACATTTGGGCTTGGGCCTTGCTTGTTGCCTGGGCAGTTTGGGCACATCACTGCTGGGCTCAGCTGCTAGCAGCACTAGCCTAGGGCTAGATGGGGGGCTGGGCTGGGGGTTTGCAGTATTGGGATGGGGTGGGGGTTGGTGGTGGCATGAGGGGCCCACAATTACAACCTGCACTGGGGCCCATCTTTCTCTTCCTCCGCCACTGAGTTAGCATTGACAGTAGCAATGTTCTTCTCTTTTATAAATAACACTGCATCATCTGCGTAAAGTAGAATGCAACTTGGTTCGTCAGCTATAGGGAGGTCATTTAGAAACAAATTCAATAATAAGAAACCTAATATAGATCCCTGTGGAACATCTAAGTCAAGAGGAGAAAGAGAAGAAAACTGACCATGAATTTTTACTTGTTGAACTGTCCCTCACAAGTAGCTGCTGAACCAACCCACAGTTGAACTAAAGAAACTCATATGACTCAGTTAGTCAGTAATAATTCATGACTGGCTATGTTAAAAACTTTTGACAAGTCAATATAAATGGCTCCTACCCTTTCTTCGCTATCTAAGGCCTCATGAACACAATTTGTAAATCCAGCAAGTGCTGTTATAGTACTGCAGAATTTTTTAAACTCATGTTGTGCAACAGTCTGCAAACTATATTTATATACGAACATATGAAGAAGCCAGCAGAAGAAGGCCATTTGGTCTATCAAGTCTGCTCGTATTGCAGGGTCCACAGCTTGAGCTAATGTCCCTGCCCTCCATCCCCACTCCTCCCATCCTCCCTACCCATGATTCTTATCTTCCCCCATGCCTATCCCAGCCTCTCTTAAAGCTGCTCATTGTCTTTAACGAGATGACCTCTTCCGGCAGTGCATTCCAAGTGTCCACCACCCTTTCTGTGAAGAAGTGCTTCCTGACATCCCTCCTAAACCTCCCACTCCCCAGCTTAAGACTGTGCCCCCTCATGATATGGTTGTCACTCAGCTTAAAGAGACTTTCCTTATCTACATTATTTATCCCTTTCAAGTACTTGAATGTCCCAATCATGACCCCTCTCTCTCTCCTGTCTTCCAGGGAGTACATGTTCAGTGCCCTCAACCGCTCCTTGTATGCCTTGCCCTGCTGACTGGCTATCATCTTTGTAGCCCTCCTCTGTACCTTCTCCAGCAGGTGAATGTCCTTTTTTGAGGTGTGGGCACCAGTACTGAACTCCATACTCTGGATGCGGCCTGTACAGTGACCTGTACAAGGGCAGGATAACCTCCTCTCTCCTACTACTGAGCCCCCTAGCTATGCATCTCAGCATCTTGTTTGCCTTTGCAGCTGCTTTCTTGCACTGCATGGAGTGCTTTAGGTCACTAATGATCATCGCCCCCAGGTCCTTCTCCTCCTCTGATGCAGCTACTCGGACTCCACCCAGGTATTACTCTGTCCTGGGATTCTTGGCTCCAATATGCATAACTTTGCATTTCCTGGCATTAAAGCCAAGCTGCCAGATCCTGGACCACCTCCCCAGCTTTTCCAGATCTTCCTGTAGGTCCCATATCCCTTCAGCTGTGTCCACTCTCCCACAGTGCTTGGTGTCATCTGTGAATAGGCACATTTTGCCTTTAATGCCATCCCCAATGTCATTGATGAAGACATTGAACAACACTGGCCCCAGCACAGAGCCTTGTGGGACCCCACTGGTTACATCTCTGGTGCCAGATAACTCCCCCCCCCCCACCACCCTCTGGGTTCTGTCCCTCAGCCAATTTTCCACCCATCTGGCCATCTTCTCCCCAACTCCAAGAACCACCAACTTCCTGGTCAACCTTTTGTGGGGCACAGACTCAAAGGACTTACTGAAATCAAGATAGAGGATGTCTACTGCTTAGCTCCTGTCTACTGTCTAAGTGACACAGTCAATGAAGTCAATCAGATTTGTATGACATGATCTCTCCCACATGAACCCATGCTGCCTCTCATCCTGGAGACCATGCTCCTCTAGATATGCCACCAACCTTTCCTTTAGCATGGACTCCATGAGCTTTCCCACAATGGAGATCAGACTGACTGGTCTGTAATTCCCTGGATCATCCTTGGGACCACTTTTGTGAAGGGGCACTACATATGCTGTTCTTCAGTCCTGTGGTACCACTCCTGACTCTAGTGAACTATTTAATAGGTCTGCTAGTGGCCCTGCCAGCTCCTCAGCCAGTTCCTTTAGTACCCTTGGATGTACTCTGTCCAGGCCTGGTGATTTGTACACTTTCAATGCCAGCAGACCCTCCCTCACTCTATCCTCCTCTGTCACTATGTCTATATTTCCCTTCCCCAGCTCCTCTTTTCCCTCCTAAGTCATACGAATATACAAATTTGCCAGTAGAACTAGGTCACCTGGTCTATCAAGTCTGCTCGCGTGTGCAGCTAGCACCCTCACTTTGCAGATGCCCCCCCCTTTCCCTTTCCCAATTACTCCCCTCTCACCTTGTCCCATCCCCATCTATTATTCTCGCTAAGGCCTTGGACAGAGTAGAGAGGACAGAGATAGATCGATTATTATCAAAATCTTCTGTTGATCTGTTTTTATTAACAGGTGTAACATAAGCACATTTCCAAATAGATAAAACTTCCTGGCAGGACAACGAAAAACTTAACCGATTTTGTTATTGGTACCACCAATTCTTCTATGGCAATGCCAAAAAGCTCCATGTCCTTACCACCTGGTCTCATTCTGGTTTTAATATTTAGTTTCTGTAAATATTTTAAACAAGTTGAGTCTGAGAACTGCCTAAAATAAAAAAGAGACCCCCCCAGCCTCAACAAACCTTTCATGACTAAATTTAGTTATGTGTAAGGCAACGGCTCATTTTCAAATGCTCCGGTAATTTCACTTTTGAAGTAGTCAGCTACCCTAGCGGAATCAGAACAAAGTAAACCAACAATAACCAAAGATTTGGTTACCACTTTTAAGTTGTTACCAAAAAGTTTGTTTATCCCTTCCCAGAAGTTTCAATAATTTTTAATGGCAGTAATCTGTAATTTACTATAATACTTCGGTTTATCCAATATAGCTTATATTTTTTATTTGCTCCTTTGCTGTCTGAATTCAATTAAATCCTGCAAATGTCTTGTTTTCCTATACAACTTCCATTTATGATCTCTCAGTCTCAACATTTATTTAAGATCTGGTGACAACCATTTCAAAGAACTACCCATAACCCTAACTTCCTTCAGAGGAGCAAACTGTTTGCAAATTTGTTAAATTCCATTTTGAAAAAATTAAACATTAAATTACTAGATGATATGGTGCCCATGAAGGACCAATCAGTTTCGAGACATGCTTGTTTAAATGCATTGACCTTATTTTTTGCTTGAATTCTTACACTTGCCACTGTAGGTGACACCTTTGTTAATAATAAATATAGATAATTTACTCTTGTGTTATTAATAATTTATATTCTCTTAACTGGTGTCAGGTTTGTTATGATAAACCAAGCAATCTGAGAAAGAAGATTACAATAAATACAGACATAAGATGGGGATGTGTATTGGCCCCAGTATTCTTTCATTATTATATTGATGATCTGGCCTTGGCATTAGACGATGCCCCATTTTGTGACTTTAAGATTGGCACTAGGTCTTGCCTTGTACTTCCATATGCCAATGATTTTGCTTCATTACCACTTACTCAAAAAGGCCTTCAAGAACAGCGACATATATTAGCAATAAAATGCAAAGACTTAGGGTCCTGTATTTAGCCAGCAGTGACTGCATTATGTTTGCGGGAGTGCTAGTGCCAGTTCACAGCCACCAGGATATTCAGATTTGCCCTGGCACTAACACCTCTGAATACTGGGTGTCAGCACACTATACACACACAGCACAAATGTGTAGCACTGGCAGAGTGTACCATAGCCCCAGTGCAATGCAACGCACTTGTGCAGTACTGAATATAGCTCTGAGCATAGCGCTGAACACAGGTGACAGCTAGGGGTGAGACCATGTGAGAGGAGGTTATTAATGAACGACACACAACACAGCAACATTGTATCATAAATATACCTTAGTATTTACAATGGGCAGTGGCACATAAAGAAAAACACATACAAAACAAGGGTAACTGATGTAGAAAAAGGGGGGAGAGAACAAAGTAATAAGGTAACCTGCCTGGCAGGAAAAAGGGGAGGGCAAAGGAATAAGGGTATCCTCCCATCAGGGGGAAAAGGGGGGAACAAAATAATAAGGGCAACCACCATTCAGATAAAAAAGAGGGAGACAAAATAATAAAGGCAACTGTCTGTCAGGAGAAAGAGGGTTGAGACAACCCAATAATAAGGGCACCTGCTTGTATAAAGGAGAGGGAGAAACAAAAGCCCTTTGGCACCTGTATGTATAAAAGAGGAGGGAAACAAAAGAAAAGACACTGGTCTCTCATCATCAGAAATCCGGGGTGCCATATCAGGCATCTCCCTACAGAGGGCCAGATCTCACACCTGGGCTCGTCTGCAGCCTCAGCCCCCTCACCAAGGAGCTGGTCCTCCCTTGCCATCACCAGCTCAACCAGGTTGACCAGCTCTGTGGCTGACAACTGGGTATCCCATTGGTGCACTGCTCTCCTACTCCTGTCTGCCATGGTATCCTGCTGATAATGTCTCACCAGCCCTCACACCAAGCTGAAACTTTTCTGGCTGCATGGGTGTGTCTTGCCAGTTGCACAACACATTTCAGTGTTAGTGCAGTGCTAACATTGATTAATGCAGCCTTATGTGTGTTTGCAGTGGGGGCCATCTGTATGTAGCAGGAACAGAGTGGCATATGCGCATGGTGTGCATGCACAGGACAGCACTGCACATGCGCAATGCCATAGCGTGATATCATTTACTTATTTATTTATACATTCAAATAAACTCCTTTGAGTTTGGGAGCTCATTTACAAAGGTTCCTAGTCAGTGTGATATATACAACAGTCATTATAGACAGGGTACAGTAGGTAGCTCTAGTGGGGCTTTGTCATAGATATTTACAGTGGATATAACTTAGAACACCTCTTAACATTAGAGTAATTCTGTACAATACACAGCTTATAGCATGCATGCTGGCGCAACATCATGACATCACTCCTGATATTTGACGTTATGTCTGTGTCACATGGGGACATAGCACTAGTACAATTTCAGCACTAGTGCTAGTGCTAGTACTAGTACGAGAGCGCTTGGGGAACCTGCAATACTCAAATGTATGCAAATGAGCTAATTTCACAGTCAGAGAGCAGATTCCACATTTGTATGTCATAAATGGAATCTGTTCATTCATTTGGATGCCTAATTGCATCTGGAGCATATAAAAGGAGCAAAGGGCACCACACAGATCCCACAGCGGAACTGCAGGCAGCTAGAATAAGTGTACTGTGGAATGGCCTACAATAGAGACATGGGTGATCATAGCACTGTGTTTATGCTGTATCAGGACTAGGCTACTGCTGTATCTGCTCATGGCCAAGGGCTGTGTAAGCCAGGCAGCTAGCTGTGTGTTGGGCCTGGCCATGCAGGAACATGTACATGTCTCAGCCATGGGGCACCGAGGCCTGCAAGCCACTGTACCTCTGCTCTCTGCTGTGCTGTGTGTATACAATGCTCAGTGCTGTTTGTCCTCCCCCTTTCCAAAAGGGACCATGGATGATGCGGAGTGCCAATTTAAATGCAAATTCTCAGATCAGAAGGTGCTGGCCCTGGCTCAGGCTCAGGCCTACGTGGCATGGGAGAGCCTCATTAGCAAGAGGAGGGGGACCAGGCTGAAATAAGGACCACTTGTACAGATATTACAGAGGCTGTCAATGCTTTTGAGGGGGAGGGAAGGTTGCTCCCTCCAGGAATTAAAAAAAAAGTGTCTGACGGACCTAAAAAAGTGGACAAAGGAGGTGGTGGTGAAGGCACGCCAAGAACTCCAGGCCACAGGTGGCCCCAGCAGAGCTGTTCCTCTAGCCCACTCAGAGGAGGTGATGGCTTCCACCTTGGTCCAGTAGAGGTGATGAGCATTCTGGGAGGTGGGTATGAGATCCAGGTTTGATCAGCACAGAGATGTGATAGCCCATGTTAGCCCAATTACATTGTGCTTGTGTGTGTGTGTATATAACTGGTGGTATTGAAGTGTACATGCCGGGAGGAGGAGTAAAGGTGCTGGTGGTCCTTACTAGACAGGAAAAGTGTGCAGGCACAGTAATGCACAGATCTGTGGTATGCATACACATCCTACCATAGGCATAATCATTCATCCTGCATGGTCCATGGGACACCACATGGGACATCACTGCAGCATGCCCTGTCTGTAATGGTGTACCTTTTTGCAGGGTTGTACAGGCCCACTAGGATGCCTTGATCATTCCATATGTTCACCCACCTCTGTTGGGTTTCATGTCACCTTCTACCCTCTACATCTCCTTGCATTTATCGTCTATTCAGATAGAGTATTGGTGGCACTGCAGGTATATTTAGGGGGAACACAGAGAGATAGTTATCAGATTTACGTGGAATATTCACACGCGTGAGTCACCCTGGTCCCTCCACTATTGATTTCCCTAGCCAGACCCTGACTGTTGGATGTGTTACACAATGGGTGTAGGCTAGATAATGGTACCAGGTAGCCTGCTGGGATTGGCTGTCTGTGCGGTAATCACTTACTGTGCCACATGTATGTTGTCTCCTTTGTGATCACTCATAAGGGGGTGTATGGTGTGAACAGCACTGGGGGTGTATGGTCACTGCACTGCAAGAATGGCATGGGTGGCTAGGCTATACACATTACATTGTGCCTGCATGCTGCCATGGTTAGCGCAGAGATGTGTACATTACTCTGCAATATCTCTCTTTGCTCTTCTCTTGCCAGCACAGTCCATGGTACAGGACACCATCCTGGAAGATGGCTGGGGCCCATCACAGTGGCAGCTGCGCTCAAGGCCCACCCATACTGGGGCACTGTCAGCATCCAGCAGTGAGGATGAGGATGAGGATGTGGACATGGATGAGACTTATGTGAAGGAGTGGAGGAGAGAAGGATCCAGCTCAGATCATGAGGTGTTACCTGCCCCAGCTGGCCCCCTACTGATGGGGCCCTAACCACCACCCTCCCAGCATGGTTATCACCATGTTGCCCCATCCAATGCCCTTGGCACACTGCTCCCAGTACATCCACTGTCCTGCCCCCCCAGGCCAATCCTACTGGCCCAGCCATCAGTGTGCCACCTCAGACAACAGAACAGCACACAACACCAACCATGGTGCAAACCCTCACCACAGAATGGCCCAGGGTACAGCCTGACCCTGTTACCTGGGACAGCCCATGCAGACAGCAGGAAGCATTCAACAGACAGCTGCTGCAGTTACCTGTGGGGGCACAGGTGGGCATACATGCTGAACTGGGTCACATACGTCGCATGCTGCAGGACACTGAGCAGCATGCAGAGGTTCACCATGTAGAGCATGTGACAGCCCCTTTCTGCAAGCAGGGATGCTGAATTCGGGAGACTGACTGCTTCCATGCTGGAGGCTGCAGCCATAGTCTCTGGCACTGCAGGGCCCAGCTGAAGCACTGGCAGTGGGGAAGTGTCACTCCATGGTGGATGCCTCAGCATCATGCCACCCCCTGCAGTGCAGACAGCTGGATGCCCAGCACACCCAGAACACCGTGCAGCCTCAGCCATGGCCTGTTGCTCAGCAGGTTCAGTACCCTGTGAGGCTGTGTCTGAGCTGGTCATGCACATATCGGGACTACGTAGTACGGTACAGTCTGCACACCCATTGGCCTACACTGTGGACCAATGGGTGTACAGCCATACTGTATGCTGTCAGTCGGCTGGCGGCGGGGCGGCTTGCGGGTGGGGAGCTGCCGCCCGCTGCTGACTGGGGGGGAGTGGGGTGGCGGGTCTGAGTAGGCAGGTGGGGAGGGGGTTACCGCTGGACCACCAGGAAGATTTTATTCCAACTAAGCCCGCGATTGGGCTGGGATCAGTCCACTGGACCACTAGGGATAATAATATTAATACTAAGCCCGTGATCAGGCTGGGATCGGTACACCGGACCACCAGGGATAATGTTATTTGTACAGAGCCCATGATCGGGCGCTGGAGTGCTTTACCACTGAGGGGCAGGGGGCGTCGGTCCCTGACAGCTGCAGCCTCTCAGGGCACCAGGCGCAAGTCACCAGGGATCAACGCACCTGCATGCAAATGGGCCATAATGACATGCAAATGGCTCCATTTGCACCTTGCATGCATAATGACCCCATTTGCATACACACCACTGAATATCACGGTTCTTGCATCTAGCGCATCTGCACTTGCGCTGGCGCATCCCCCTGCTCCTCGGTTGCCACTTGCGCTGGCGCAGTACCACTGCACCATGCGCAATGCGGGAAGCTAGAGAGCCATATTCAGTGGTGCTAAGCCATGGCGCAGCACTGTTGAATATCACTCAGGTCACTCCCTGGCACATCCTAGTTGTGCTGCGCCCAGGCTTGCGCCCCAGCTTGGCGCAATCTGAATATCCTGGCCCAAGTCACCAATATACATAACAAAAATAATTGTAATACAATATTACAAAGCCTTGGGCCTGACATACATAAAAGACACTTGTTTTTAAATAAAGATCTTTTATAAATATTTCTGTGATCCGAGCTTCGCATTTTTGATTCTTGGCTTCAAGGTTTGGACTTCATTTGTGTTGTCTTTCCATGTACATGTTTCCAATCTGTTACACATTCTTCCATATACAATAACTAAACAAGAACAAAACATTTGTGTGTGTGTATATTTATGTCTGTCTGTCTGTCTATATTATGTAAATATAAAAAAATATGATGTACATCTTCCGAGCCCTGAATCTTTGACTTACGGCTCTGGAGGCAAAAAAAGGTAACCATTACTGCAGCAACCCCATCATAAGCAGTATTGGAATTTCACAAGATTTCTTTAGTTAGTTAGATGTAAATGGTAAGAAAATATGTCCTTAGCCTTCTGTTTGACTCAAACTCCATACCATGAGTATGAAAAACAAAGTTACTACTGCTAACCTATGTGGTCAGTTTACACATAGACAGAAAATATTCTCAGCTCTTATATCCACTTTTTGATAAAGCCTTTTTTTTTCAAGGCTAGACATATCCGTAAAGCCAATGCTATGGGTTCTATACCATCTGATTTACACACATAGATATTCCTGCAAATATATTTTATAGAGACAGCTACAATAAAATAAAACACAAAAAATTCCAAAAGATACACAGTATCAGGTACATTCCAAAATCAATACACAGTATGCCATTGTTATGAAAATGGTGCTATTTAAATTTTTTTTCTTGAGCTCTTTGAAGTGTCTGGCACCAAAGAAATATATTCGGAAATGTTCTGTTTTGTTAAGTCAACACCCCCAACCCCCCACCTGAGGATGCTTCAAGTAACTATTATTTACAACACAGTCACATATATTGCTTGTCTGTATGTGAACTCGGGACCCTCATTTATTATATTTTGTAAAAAAAGGGATAACATTTTAGAATTTCCCTGTTCTTTTCCATGATTGTCCATACCGGGAATACATGGGGAGTGTAAGTAGTTATAAAATTAGTCCCTATGGAATTATCTTTCTGGAATTTGTTGTAAATCATTGTTTCTCTGTTCTGGGAAGCAGCATGCATTCTACCTTGTGCAATATATTCAGAAGTGTAGTCAGGGTGTCCTAACCTACTGTAGTTGTAAGCTCTTCTGATTTTATTTCAAAAGCCTCTGTAGTGCTCCAGTTATGACGGACTCTCCATAACTGCACTTTGGGCAAATTTCTCATGACATGATTATGATGGCAAAATTCAACATGTAATATGGTGTTTTGGTCACTACTTTTCTTATACATATTGGTAGTGATGGTGCCATCCTCATTCGCTTCTATCATCAAGTCTAGAAATGTTACCCTCTGATGGCTTCAGTTTACGGTAAAGTGCAAACTGGGGAACTTTGTTCCAAAAACTCCTTGAATGCTAATAACTCAGATTCTGTACTGTGCTATATAACAAAAATATCATTGTAGCAGTGGTATATGTCCAATTTTTCAAAAAATGGATAGTACCTTCTGTCATGTATGTATTTCTCCTCCCAGGCCTCCAAATACAAATTTTAAAAATTTGGTGTGAAGGTAACACCCATTGAGGTGACTTTTGTTTGGCGATAGTATGACCATTGAACTCAGAATTGTTATGATTAAGTACCAAATGTACCAATTTAATAAGGAAGGCAGTGGGAGGTGAACCAACATCCAATCTTTGATCCAGATAGTATTGTAGAGCTTCAAGGCCTTCTTTATGGAGAATATGTATGCAAAGCTCCTCAATATATAAGGTCGCTATTATCATCCTGAAGCTGCAGTGTGTCCAAAATCTGTAACAGTGACCTTGTGACCGTTATGCTGGATCATAAATGGTGTGTAAAATCACAAATATAGCTATCAATACATTTCAACATGGGTTCTAAAACAGAGCTGATACCTGCCACAACTGGCCTGTTGGGCGGATTTTTGAATGTTGCATGAACTTGTGGCAGGATATATATATTGTCTTTGTGATGGGATGCTCCATTATTAGAAAATCTCTCACTTGTTTTGAGATACAAGCCTGCTGAAAACTCACTATCACAGTTGTATCCCAAATGTCTTGGTATCAGTCATGAGGTTGTTTCTTAATTTCAAATAAAACTTACTGTCAGAAAATTGTCTATTAATTTTTTGTACATAACTAGTGGTGTCCATAACCACTAATGCACTGCCTTTATTGATGGGTTTTTGATAACAATCTGATGGGGAGGAGCTACTGAGCGTGTGCACAAGCTAGTGGCTGAACGCATTGGTATGCTACTGTTGCAAGAGCCAGAGAGAGGGGAAACAGAATACAAAGGGGAGAAACAGTAAGAAAATGTGCTACTAAGTATGTCAAGGTTTGTGGAAAAACTGTTCAGTGTAGGGCAAAGTACAGTTTGAGATTTAGCACTGTGCCAAGTGAATAATACAAAACATGAGGAAATTTGAAACATTGTTGAACAACTGAGTTTGGGCCTTGTGTATACTAGATGCTTGGTTAAAAATGTTTTGAAAAAAAAAATGCTACACTTACTGATTTTAAGCACAGATGGCAGAGCGTCCAGATAATGCTATGACAATGTGCAAGCCCAAAGAAGTTCTCAGGCATCATTGTGGTACTAGGGCAAAGCACTATGGGTACAACAATGAATGTTGAGATACTCGTAATTGGATGAGTAGAATGAGGAAAAAAAAGTCAGCATCTGCAAGAATAGTTCATTGAGATCTCAGCCAGAACTTTAAATTAACGTTTTATGGCTGTGAAGAGCCAAAACAGACTGTGCAGGTTGCATATGGTTTCTTCCATCTGTGTCACAGCACAGTTCATGACCACACTGCTGTTAATATGGTCTGAGGCAATGGGCAAAGGCGATCTCACTAGCACCAGTACCTATATTTGTTTAGTTTTTGTTGATCAGGGTTGGAGGGCTAGGTGATACTGTCTATTATCAGCCTTATTCCGAAGGGGGGGCTAGAGATGCAAACCAATTGAAGCAGAACTAGATTAAGCTGTTGGTGGTATGTTTTAGTGACTGGGAGAAATTTGGTCAGAACACTGGAGAAATTCCCTTACTCTTCTTGGGAAGTGCCATGGAATCTTTAACTTCCACTTGAGCAACCACCAGAAAAGGCAGACAATACCTTGGTTTAATGTCTCATCTGAAGGATAGATACAGAAGCAAATGATTTGATACATTTTAATGGACTAACATAGATGTAACAACAAGAACAAAGTGCTCTAGCTTTCGGACCAACCAGTCCTTCTTCAGAAGCTCATGGCAGTTGTTTAGAAAATCCAGTACTTATAACAGCTAGATAATGCAGAGAAAACACAGGAAAAAATCCCCATTGGTTAAAAATACTCATTTAAAAAAACAATGATGTCAGAGAAGTTTAACAGTACCATACTGCCTTCAGCCAGGTGGAACACACATACAAAGAATCCTACTGCATATAAATTTAATTGACATAAGATAACAATGCTGAAGCAGATAACTCCTAAATCAAGCTATGAGTGTCACAGTTTGTATAAGGATGTGATTACTGAAAGGCAACCCCCACCCAGATTAGAGACAAACTAAGATTGTTATAGGGCTCATGAAGTTTAAATGTCTGCATTATAGAAAAATTAATACTGTGAATGTGCTATGAATATGTACTTGCTTGGTTAAAATCGACATGTGTAACCCTGATAGTAGTGGAAATCACATGAAGTTGATGACATTTAGTAACACAACTGAAGCCATGAGGTTCATATTTGTCACAACTAAAAAACAATGGAGCCCTGTAAAATGCACTTCAACAAATATTATTTTAGCCCCAGATCTCGTTAATATTAATGTGGGCTTTTAATTCATCAATCAATTCATTATTTACATGGTGATCAGTCAGGGTGCCTCACATGAACAAATGGCCTTACTGTAAGATATAAACAACTACAAGTGATACTGTTATTTAACATAGCTACATGTTAGAAGTAGTCGAAAATGAAGAGGCTTTCAAATGCTTCTTTGAAATGTTGACAGTAAGTGAAGTTTTTATTTTCCCAGGAAGACCATGCTGCAAAACAGGTGCAATATAAGAGGAAGCATGAGCCCTAAAATATTCCTTGCACAGTCAGGAAGCCCTCCTCTACATATCTCAAAAGGTGGATAGGGACAAGCTGCAGTGGGCAGTCAGACAAGTAGGCAGGTCCCAAACCACTGAGGGCCTTGAAAACCAGCACTACGATTTAAAAAAAATGATGCAACTCCTCTAATAGTAGCCAATGCAACTTGCACAAAACTGGAATAACATGATCAGTTCATTGTGTATGTTTTATGTGTCTGCAAACTGAAAGAGGCACTATCATTCCACCACATCCCCTTGAATTCTGTGTTAAAATACTGACAACCCCCCTCATTTAGTTTAATGGGGTCTAAATTGGCCTGTGGAAAGCTGAAAGGGTCCCTTTAACATTACAGTGAAAGCACTTTATAGAGCTTACATGATATAATGATTAACCAATGTAGTCATTTTACATGGTGTTGACAAATGGTGACAACTTTACTGTAGTTAATTTCTGCCACAATGTGTTCCATAGTACTTTTGGAATAACATTACTTTTAAAACATCTTAAAAAACTGAAACCACTTGACCACAAAAAAGAGCACTGAAGTAATATTTCTAATGTATATTTTTCTTGGACTCTGTTCCCTTTTTCATAAGAAATATCAGCATCAGACAAACTGCTGTAGCGTGTTCTGAAGTTGATCCTGTATCTTTGCCATCTCTAATGTTTCATGATCCTTTTCCAAAATATAGGAAAAGTGAGGATTCTGTAAATTGCTAAGTTAATGTTTGCAGCAGCTACTAGTGGTAGTCTGTCAAAAAGACCCACACCCTTTTTCTAGTTCTAGTATCATTTTCACTCCCATTATAAAACAGCATCAGGCCATCTAGCCTTCTAGTTGGACTGGGACCCATTTAATGACCACACGATATCCACATGGGTCACGGGCACCCTGCCACTGCATAATGCAGAGGTGCATGCATTGGAGTCATGGGCATGTTTTTCTAAACATTTTATTTTTAAATTACAAGCAGAACAAGTCACAATGCCTTTCCATGTTTTTACAATCATAGTAAAGCTCTCCAGCGAGATTATGTAAGCAATAAGACCCCACCAGGTATCTGGTGTTGGGGGAATAACCACATGCCCAGGCATTTAGTGAGGCCCAGCACTACAGGCGGAGGGCCTTACATCCCCTAGAAGTGTGCGTATCCCTAAACGCACCATACCCTGTCGAGTTTTACTGTACTTAGAAAATGGATCACATGCAGTATGTCACTGTGATAGAAAATAATGAAGAAAATTAATAAAAAGGGCATATTTTGAAATGTTGGTTATAAAACATAAAATGCTGTAGTTCTTCCACAGGTAGGCAGGCTGGCTAATGTAAGAGGGTACTTGTGCTGTGTGTCCACTGAGAAGCTCTGCCTCTGGCCATGTGTACACTTGTAGTTTGCTAGCAGAACAAGAGCAGAGAGTTGAATTTGGAAGGAGTCAGAGTGGTTTGGTGGCACAAGCATTGGCTTCCCATGATGGCAGAAGAAACAGGCAGGAGTGGAATTGGGATTGCTATGCTGGCTTAGCAAAGTAGTAAGTAATGCGTGAGCAGAGAAGTGTGATCAGCATACTGGCTCTTTATTTATTTTTTTACCAACTGTGTTGCCTGATAAACATATGGGCAGAGAATGCTATTAGGCAAAACATGCGGGTAACCATTACACTCTTTTTTTAAGTAGGAATAAAGCAGTTGTTCTTGGGGACACCCATGATGACCATCAAATGTCACAAAAAACAAAGATGGGTCTCACTGCAATAACTGTGAGCTCTTCACAAACTCCATTATTCTTGTTTGACAACTGGGCCTGGAGTTTGTTGGGATTGTCTGGTGCTTCCTGCCAGAGGGGTTTTCCCAGCTGCAGAGAAAGATGCATAGGTGAGGCCTCTTCTGAAAAAGTCATCAGACCTGGATAACCTAGTGAATTACCAACCAGTCTCTGACCTGCTCTTTGTGAGCAAGGTTATTGAGAAAGTGGTTGTGTTGCAGCTTGAGGCACACCTCATAACCTTCAACATCTATGAGCTCCTCTAGTCCAAATGTAGTTCCAAATATAGCACTAAAAGTGCAGTGGTCAGGGTGCACAGTGGCTTTCTCAGGGCAAGAGATAGAAGAGAATTGTCAGTTTTTGTTCTCCTCCATCTTTCCTGAGCTTGTGACACAGTAGACCATGAGTTGTTGGATTGGTTGAGGGAATATGTAAGTCTCACTGGCCAAGTCATCTGCTGGTTTGAGTCCTACCTCAAGGACAGGACACAGAGGGTTGTGTTGGGGAATTTCTCCTCACTGCCAGTCTCACTGCCTTGTGATGTTCCCCAGGGGCTGGTCCTCTTGCACATGTTGTTTGCTGTGAAAGGGGAGGCCACTTGAGGACCAGTGATCACCATATGGTGTGGTTCAATATAAGGACAGCTGCAGAACCGAAACACACAAGGGAGGGTCCTGGACTTCAGGAGGACGCAGGAAGGGAGGGGTGGGGGGAGGAACTGTAGGTGAAGATAACAGTGTGTGTAGTAAAGGCAACAAACCTCTGTATCAAACAAGTAAGCAAAAGCAAGAGGAAAAACAGACCACTATGGTTTTTGAAAGAGGTGGCTGAAAAGGTAAATGCAAAAAGGGTAGCATTCAGAAGGTATAAGGAGATGTAGAGGGAGGAGGATAGGGAGGTGTATGAGGAAAAATGGAGAAAAGTAGGGAAAGCTGTAAGGAACACAAAGGAGCAAACTGCAGACAGAATAGCCCAGGAGGTAACGAAAGAGGACAAGACATTTTTTAGATATGTAAATAAAAAGAGGAAGACCATGGGTGGGATTGTAAGGTTAAAAAGGGAAGGGAGGACTGTACAGAGAGGGATAATGAAAAGGCAGACATCCTGAACAAACACTTTTGTTCAGTGTTCACAGATGAAGGAGAAGGGGAGGGACCACAAAGTAACAGAAGCTTTGGAGTGAAGGAGGTGGACATGAGTCCTTTTTTGGAGGCAAGTGTCCTAAAGGGGCTTGCTAATTTGAAGGTACACAAAGCAATGAGGCCAGATGGGATGCATCCAAGGAAATTGAGGTAACTTAGTAAAATACTGGCTGCATCTCAAATAGTTCTATTTAACAGCTCAATGGAAACAGGAGTGGTTCTGGAGGACTGGAGTAGGGCAGATGTAGTCCCACTACACAAAAATGGTAGCAAGAAGAAGGCTGGCAATTATAGGCCAGTCAGCCTGACATCAGTTGTGGGAAAGTTAATGGACTCACTGCTAAAGTAAAGGATTGTGGAATATCTTGAATCCAGTGGGTTACAAGACCTGAGGCAGCATGGGTTCACAGAGGGGAGGTCATGTCAAATGGATCTGATAGATTTCTTTGACTGGATGACCAAGGAACAAGATCAGAGTGGAGCAGTGGACGTGGTCTACCCAGATTTCAATAAAGCTTTCAACATTGTTTCACATAGGAGACTAGTAAGCAAGCTGGGTAGCTTAGGAGTGGGGCCAAAGGTAGTAAACTGGATAAAAAATTGGTTAGGGGATAGGCAACACAGGGTGGTGGTAAACAGAGTTCACTTCAAGGAAGGGAGGGTGACCAGCGGGATGCCTTAGAGATCAGTGATCGGATAGGTCCTGTTTAATGTCTTTATAAGTGACATTGCAGAGGAGCTGAAAGGGAAGGTCTGTCTCTTTGCAGATGACACCAAAATGACACTCCAGGGGGAAGGGGATGGAAAAGATGAGCAGAGACCTGAGAAAACTAGAGGAGTGGTCAAGGGTATGGCAGCTAGATTTCAATGCAAAAAAAGTGCAAAATAATTCACTTAGGGCACAGAAACCTGCGGTGGAGAACAAAATGGGTGGAATGATATTGACAACCATCAAGAAGCTAAAAGACCTTGGAATAATCATATCAAATGACTTAAAGGTGGCCAGGCACTGCGACAAGGCATTTGGGTGGGTGAGTGGGATGCTGTGGGTGCAAAGGGAGGGTATCACCAGCAGAAAGAGGCAAGTGGTGTTGCCTCTGTATAGATTGCTGGTAAGATCCCACCTAGAGCATTATGTCTAGTTCTAGAGACATTGGGCTCAATTCTCAAAAAATGTAGACTGCCGCAAGCCCCAGGTGTGCCAAACACATAGCGCGTGGGACTTGTGGCATGCTCCAAAACAAGAGTGCATGTTAACCACTGCACGCTACATGTGGCTCAAGGGAAAAGGAACCAGAGCCCTGCTGACAACACAGTGAAATACAAAAAAGCAAACAAAAGCGGGTTCATGGTTAAACAAGTATGAAAGACCAAGGCACTCGGTCATAATATAAATATATTTATTATTAAAAAATAGGGTAGCACCCCCACGGCAAACCACGTCAACGTTTCACGCTTACTGGTGCTTTTCAATAATATATTTATATTATGACCGAAATCTATCTGCTAACATTTAACTAATAATTTGTTGCTTTTATCTTCACTTGTGGCATTCCCCGGATAGCAATTGGGATTCTCAATCTCGTGTGCCACTTACCCCAAGTTAGACCAGCTTTTTCTGCTCTAACTGTGCCAACCTTTTTACATGGTTTGCACCACATATTTGGTGCAAGCCACCATAAAAAGGGTTGTGTTGCAAATGCATGCAACCTTTTAGAACTGGGTGCAAGGTGCACCAATGTGTCCAGCGCAGCACAGGGTTTGATGCAGGGCTTGTGCAAGCCCTGCACCAACCTTTGAGAATTGAGACCCACATCTCCAGAAGGACATAGACAGAGTGGAGGTGGTCCAGAGGAGGACAACTAAAATGGTGTAGGATCTGCATCAAAATCCCTATGAGGAGAGACAAAAGGACCTTAATATGTACATGCTGGAACTGAGGAGGGAGAGACGGGATATGATAGAGATCTTTAAATACCTCACAGGGGTAAGTAAGGTACAAGGTACAGGAGGGAAGTATTGTTTCAGAAGAAAAGGTGCTCCAGAGCAAGAGTAAATGCTATGAAGCTGGAGGGGGGTAGATTCAGGAGAGGGGTGAGGAAGTACTTCTTAACAGAAAGAGTGGTGGATCCCTGTATCAACCTTCCAGTGGAGGTGGTGGGGTTCAAGAATGCATGGGATAAGTACAGGTGAATCACGGTAGAAAGGAAGGGAGGAGGGAGAAAGAGCTGTAGAGCGAGTCTTTGGTAATAGTGCAGGTAGAGAGAAATGGGCAGACTGGATTGGCCAAGTGGTGTTTATCTGCTGTCAAATTCTATATTTCTATGCAGTGTATGTGTTGACCCTGGGTGGGCTCATAAGAAGGTATGGACTGGGGTTTCACTGCTATGCAGAAAATACTTAGCTATACTTGTCTTTTGCACCCAAGGTGCATTGTATACGCTAAGTGCTTGACTGAGATCCAGGACTGGATGTCACTGAGCTGCTGGAGACTCAGTCCTGATAAGACTGAGGTAGTGGTGGTCGATTCAGGTCATATGGGGAGAGTGGCAGCTGCCGAAAATGAGACAGGGCTTCAGCTTGGCTCATTAAGGCTTGTGGCTGCCACAAAGATGAGGAATTTAGGGCTCATTCTAGACAAGGGGCTGACACTTGAGGCTCAGGTGTTGGCAGTAGACCAGAGTGGCTTTTACCATCTGAGGAACTTCAGCTAGATTAGGTCTCTTATCCCCATGGGGATCTGGCAACACTAATACATGCATTCGTGGTGTCTTGGCTTGACTAGAGATGGGCGAAATTGGAAAACTTCACTCCACTAATCAATCCATGAATTTAGTGCAATTCACAGAGTTTTGAGTGATCTGGGAAGTTCCACCCATGAAGTGTGGAATTTTGCCCATGAACAGTGGAATTTTGCCCCCCAAGAACAGTGGAATTCTGCCTCACTGTGGAATTCTGCCATTCATGGACGAAGTTCTGTCATTCACGGCAAAATTCTGGAAATAAAATGGCGAAGTCACATAGGCAAATTTTGAGGTTAATAGCAACAATTCACAGATTGCTCCATGGAGCTGAATTTGCCAACTTCACCAGTGAATTAAAACTTTGCAACATCTCTAGGCTTGACTACTGTAATGCTGTTTACCTCAGGGTCAGTGGAAGTAGACTGGGGTGCCTACAGCTGCTGCAGAATGCAGCAGTCAGTCTACTGACTAGCCTTCTGAAGTCAAGTCATTTATCCATGGTACTGCGTGAACTGCACTGGCTGCTGGTTAAGTGGTGTATCACCTTTAAAGTTGGTTTACTAACTTTTAAGGCCCTACATGAGTTGTGTCCTGGCTACCTGTTGGATCTTCTGCATCCTTGTGTGCCCCCTTACTCTCTTTGCTCCACCAAGGTGGGACTCTTAGCAGTACTGAGGGTCAGGTTAGAAATCGTTGGGTGACCGGGCCTTCGAAGTGGCTGGCCCAGTCCTCTAGAACTCACTCCATAGGGTACTCAGGGAGGCCCCTCATGATGGAAGCCTTCAAGAGGGGTTTGTAGACATATCCTGTCAGCTAAACTTTTGGGTTATGATATATCCTCTCCACTAGTTTCATCCCAGCTGAGTTTTTATCTGATCTGTATCTGTTTTAACTGCCTGGATTAAGTTATGTTTACTTATTTATGTATTTATTGTTATTCCTGCACCACACTATAAGGTAACCTGGGCCTCCGGGAAAGGGCACCATTATAAATAAAGAAAACTACTACTAATACCTATTGATAACACCAGACAAGCTGAAGGGTGACATTGCATGACCCAAACACCACTTCATCAGGCCCAAACATATGGTGTTAAATTCTGTTAAAGAGCTATAGAACACAAGCCAGAAGAAGTTATACTGTCATACAGTTCTGTTACATTCTTTGTGAAGTCCCTGTGTTCTCTAAAAGCATTTTTTTCTAACTCAGATGCACTTTGAACTACAGTAAACAGAAGGGCACTTATTATGCCTTATAAAGTTTCGTGGCCAGCATAGGACAAGAACATAGGGATTGCAAAGGACAGCAACAGCACTGAATAATACAGTATAACTACTGCAGGCTTTAGCACCAAAATATCATAAAATTTTAGGATGCCTTACATGAGTAGGGTCATGACACTAGGGCTGGGCATACTGCTCCATGGGAGATCTGGACCCCTGGATTGAACCCACAATCCACAGACCCAGATAAATATGGACTTCACCACAAAAGTCTGGTTTCCATGTCCGTGGAAGTGCCATTTGTGCCATTGTGTGTATTGTTGTCTTAGGGATACTGTCAGCATGCTCACTCTACATACACATAACTAGTGGCATCCAATCAGACAACAGATGGTCATGTGATGCACTCACAGTATATAACTGTGCTGAGTGCACAACACAGCTCAGATGAGAGGAGGACAGGTCAGAGGAGCACCTCACTTATCGATGCAGCAACTGCCAGAAGAAGTTGCTAAAAAGCAAAAAAAAAAACACAAAAATAATATATATACATTTCAGAGCGGAGGGAAGAGATACAGAAAGAAAAAATACTCAATTTACTGGTGCGAAGGGGGGGACTGATCATCAGGGGAGGGTGACAGGTTGGGACTGGAGAAAGGAAGAATCCAGAGGGACTGAGGAGATAGTGGTGGCCTGGGTGCTGCTGGGGGGGGCAAAAGGCAGGCAGTGTGGCAGTGTGACTGTGTACATGAGCAAGGGCAGGCTGGCAAAATCTTTGACTTGTGGCATAAAGATCCAGAGGAGAGAGGGAGAGACTACTGGAGGCCCAAGAGAAAGTTTACAGTTACAGAAAATCCCAAATGAAAGTTTTTTTTTCTCTTCTTGTCCTCAGACAGTGTAGCTGTGTACATGAGCAAGGGAGGGCAGGCTGGCAAAATCTTTGACTTGTGCCATTCCAAATCCAGATCCAGAGGAAAGCGGGAGAGACCACTGGGGGCCCAAGAGAAAGTTTACAGTTACAGAAAATCCCAAATGAAAGTTTTTTCCTGGCTTCAATGTGGCTGTGTGTACAGGGCAAGGGCAGCAGGCTGGCAAAATAAATCTTTGACTTGTGCCATCCGAGGAGGGGAGAGAGAGATTGCAGGGGAGCTCATGAGAAATTCAACAGTCCCAGAAATCCCAAATACAATTTTTTTTCCTTGCTTCAGTGTGGCTGTGTGTACAGAGCAAGGGCAGCAGTCTGGCAAAATAAATCTTTGACTTGTGCCATCCAGAGAGAGAGAGACTGCAGGGAGGCTCATGAGAAGTTCAACAGTCCCAGAAATTCCAAATACATTTTTTTTCCTGGCTTCAGTGTGGCTGTGTGTACAGGGCAAGGGCAGCAGACTGCCAAAATAAATCATTGACTTGTGCCATCCAATCATGAATTATGATCACTTTTAAACATTCATTTATGATTTCGTGCATTAAAAAAAAAAACACTGTTTAGATAAACAACGTACAAGTTGATGCACCTGTACTGCTGGCTATGAGTGGCCTAGGGGATAATCTGACTTTGTGACTCATTGCAGTCTGTTTACACTACGACACAAGTAAAGTACAGCTACTGTACACCTCTGTCGTCATCACCCTTCATTCCCATTATTCCTCCTTATTAACATTAGTTTTATAGCATATTGCGTTACAGTACATATAAGCATTAACCAACCCCCAGTGTGGGACTGTGCTGCGTGTGGCTATGCACCAGATGTGTCTGCATCTCCAATTCAAATTCTGAGGCACACTTAACAGTTGCTGAATTTGGTCACTTAACAGTAACTAACTGTACTGTAGGAGTCAGGTAATCTTGGAAGAAAGTGGTGGCGGGCTTCTGTACTGTCGGTGTGCTGTGTGCAGTCACGAGTCACAATGATAAATTTGTCCTTGGCCTGTGGGTGCGAGTCATCAGACGGACATTGCATTAGTTAGAGGGATCTTTTTTACAGGTTAGAATACTAAGAAAAAAGTATCAAAGTGTTGATGAGGAGCATTCTATTTCTCAGGTAGGCAGTGGCACTGCAAAAGAGAGCAATCAGCCTGAAAAGAGAAAACAAAATCAACCCCCAAAAAGTGATTTTTTCACATCTAAGGTTTCATCTTCCAGTGAATTCTTGAATCCAAAAAGGTAAATGTCTATGATTATCATCAGTCCCAAGTGAAAAAAAAGTTATGTAGTTAAAAAAACTAAAGGCTTGGTGGGTACCACCTGCAGAGGAACCCAATGGTATGGAACAATTGCATACTATGCTACTGCCAGTCCCTTAGCCTCATATGATTCTTCTGAGGTTGAACCCAATGAGGGTACTAAAAATAAAGATGAGGAGAATGATCAGGTAGCACAAAGTTTGCTGGAGGGGATGGAAATTGCAGATGAGGAAGAAACAGGCAAAAATGTTTTGGTTGTAGAGGGGGCAGTGGGACTAAACCACAAGAGGAACAGGCCCAGGAACAATCCGGGGGGACCATGAAAAGGTGACCTAGGTGCCATGCCTTCCTGGGAAAAAATAAAAAAAATGTATTTTGTTTGGTCATACTTCTCCGTTAGTGCTTCCAATGAGCTGGTAGCAACATGCACTATTTGTAAATGGCCAATTAGCAGGGGTACAAAGAAAGGAGCAATGGGAACTTCAGCACTGAAAAGGCACCTAGACATATGTCATAACATTACTGAGAACTCAAGTTGTGAGTCTCGAAGAGAAAGTGACAGTGATAGCTCACTACACTCAGGGGTAACTCCCATAGATGAAAGCAGTGGCAGCCCCCGCAGCACTACTGAAACAGCTCCACCACCACTTCCTCCCATTTGAAGGACTCCTACTGTTACTGAAAGTGACTATGTGTTCAAAAGCTCTCCTCCTTCAAGGAGACAGCTTACCATCTCAGAAACACATGAGCGTAAAGCCAAATATGCCTCGACTCACCCTGTTGCTTTTACAATAACCAAAAAATATTCAGAAATGATAGCTGTTGATTTGCTACCATATAACGTGGTTAAACATATGGGATTCAGGTGGCTGTTTGAGTACCTCAAACCTCGATATAGTATATCATCACATAAATACTTCTCAACAACAGGGATTGCATATCTTTACGATGTCATATGTAAAAAGTAAGATGGGTCTTGTGCAATGCTGTTGGAAGGGTGGTGCATCTCACAACAGATATCTGGACAAGTTGTCAGCCTGAACCCTTCATGTCTGTCACAGCACATTGGGCATGTTTCGATAATTCAAGTGGAACTGGGGACAGTGAAGCATCGCAGTTTGCTGTTCTAAGAATGTTTTTATTTTCCATCTGAACATACCTCATACAACATCAATGAAGAGCTCCAAAAACCAATACAGCAATGGCTCACTTCACATGAACTGTCAGTTGGCTTTATAGTTGCAGATAATGGATCCAACATACGGAAGGCCTTGGGGGGGCTTTGTTCACATCCGCTGCTTTGTGCATTGCTTAAATTTAATAGTTCATGGTTTTCTTTATGACAACAGGGGAGATTAAGGCTCTAGTTAGCACTGCTAAAAGAATATGCACTCATTTTAGTCACTCAAGCAAAGCCTGTCACTTGTTTGAAAAAACACAGCAGGAGCACAGTTTACCTTTGCACAGACTGATCTAAGACATTTCTACTCGATGAAATTCAACCTTTTATATGTTCCAAAGGCTACTGGAACAAAAGAAAGCTGTCAGGCAATATGTCTTGGAAAATAAAATTGGTGATGCGACGTCTATATTACTCCACCACAGTGGGCCATGCTGGAGTCTCTACTTTTTCTGCTCCAACCATTTGAGGAAATCACCAGGGGGGTTAGTGCAAACACAACAACTCTCAGTCAGGTGATATCCTTAATAAAAAATTTAAAATTCAGATTGAATCTGATTAGGGAAAAGTTAGAGAAGCAAGACAGTTCCATGATCACACAGGCTACCAGTAATGCTGCTGACACATGCAGTTTGCCACCCAGAATACAAGATCTAACTAGACCTATGATCAAAAAAGTTGAAGAAGATGACAAACTACAGTATGTAAAATGTTTCATTCTGAGTACTACATTAAAGCAACAATCTGGGACCCACAATACAAATCGAAGCAACTATTGAGTGATGACGGCGACACTTGTTTCGAGATAAACAAACAAGAAATAATTGATGAGGTGCATGTTGTCATGGAACAGAGTACAACAGCAGCACCACATTTAAAATCTTCTTCACGACACAGCACAGCATCAGGTGGCCCATCCTCTACTGCTGCGACATTTTCTCCCTCTTCCTCCTCAGCCACTGCAGACAGCTCTTCTTCTTCACCACCAGCCAAGTGTAACACAGTCACTTGGTTCAGCTTCTTGTCTCTGGAGTTACTTAGAAGTTGTAATTGTAACATCTTCTTTATCTGCCTCTTGTAACACAGCCTCAGCACAGACCATTGTTGAAGTGTACCCGGCAGAGCCCAATATCAGCTGGAATGCTGATCCTTTGCAATACTGGAAATCCAAACAAAATATGTGGCCTGCTTTAGTAAACGTTGCAATGAAGTACATGAATTGCTCTCCAAATAGTGTCTGTTCAGAACGATTGTTTAGTTCAGCTGGTAAAATCATTACTGACACACGGTCCTGTTAGACACCAGAAAATGCTAAGTGCCTCACATTTCTCAAAGTCAGCATTCCTCACTTTAATTTCAAATATGATACTAAATAAAACATACACTGACTGCTCTGAGCAGGCCCTATCCACAAAACACTTTCAAGAATTTGAGCCTGTGGTGAAACTCTTTTGTGAACAGGATCTACTATACAGGGTAGCAATTAATTGCAACAAGTCAGGTCAGGATGGACTAGGTGAGGCCACTGTTACTTGAATGATCACATGAGCAGCACAGAATAGAAAAAAAAATAACATCAGTGGATTCAGAGTCCAAATACAGAAGCAACTGCATTTCATGTCACAAACTTACTTGGTGGTACAGTACCTGGTACCACTATCTGATCTGGAAGGTAGGGTACAGCTGTCTACTACTACTACTACTACTACTACTATCACTTTTTGTCCTCACGAGTCATGACTACTACTTATAACTTTTTGTCCTTACTCCAGTCCTTACTACTACTTGTCACTTTTTTTGCCCTCAGCGACTGATCTTGACTGTACTGTTTTAATTTTCGTACAGTGCATGGCTTAGCAGATGCCTGAAACCCAGAAACTGAATATTCTTTGTATATTTCTCACGTCCCCCATATTTGGCTGTGATTAGTTCACAGAAAAAAATGCTACTAAATTGAAAATTCATATAATTTCTTTATCATTTGTGTGTGCGTGATATGCTAGCCTGGTTACATCTCACTTTCAGTAACTGGGTTGAGATTATTATAGTACTATATTTTATTTGTGTTACTTAAATTACTTGGCAGTGGTTGGCAGCAATTGTGGAACTAGGAAGGATGTAATTGTGTTGTGTGTGTGTCATCAGGACTTTAGGTGGCAGTGGCAAACTTTATTTTATTGCACTGCACTTCACTGATGCTATGTGCGACTGGCTGCCTGCCTGGTGGTGGTGATCACTATGTCTTTCTTTTTTCTTCTTTAAGGATTCAGTGTGTTGATCACATTCAGTAGAAGTAGTCACAGTACTAGAAAACATTACCACCTCTTGGGCCAGGTAGTGTACCATATACCACAGTACACCGGGGCATGCGAAGCAGTTGCATCATTCACATTGGTAGTGTGGGTGCGCTGTCTTAGTGCTGCTCATTTGATCATTCATATCCATTTCTCTGACTGGTTCGGCTCTGACTGGAACATCCATCAAAATAATACGCACACAGCATCTTTAATAAAAAAAAAATCTTAGCTGCCTGGCAGTGCCTGCAGTGCTTGGTGGTGCTATGATATAGGTATTTGCATCTGTCTCTCTTTCTCTCTCTCCATTTCTCTCCCAGCACACTCATGTCATGGACCTGAGTAGGCTATGCCACCATTATAGGCCAGCCATGAAGGGGCTAGTAGTGAGTAATTGCTTTTTTATTTAGCAGTTTTACTTTCATTTTTATACAAATAATCCATTGAATTATTTTTCAAATATTTGTCAGTAAATCAGAACTAATCAGAACAAATCAGAACTTCACCGTGTTCCAGTTCTTATTTAATAAGGGTCAGAACTTCACCAAATTCTCCCAGCCCTACGTGACACTTGCAATGAAGTCAAGCAAGTTTTCACACTAGGGCAGAACAGAGTGACGCAACTTCATTTATATTTAAATTAGGATGAAATTAGGGGGATGCAAGAGAGGGAATTATTATTCTGCCTACAGACTACACAGACATACAGAAAGTAAGTTGAGGGTCTTTCCCTTTAAATACTTTACTTCATCATGTGTAAAAGGGTGCTTATAGTGTTGCTTTACCGGTACTGAGCAGGATAAATGCAGAGCCTACGGCAGACTCTCACTGTCACTGAAAGTAGTCAGAGCTGTTGACATGCATGGCTTAAGTACTACTAACAGGAAGAGGGGAGTGACATCACTGCTGATGGCTTTGAAGAGTCTGCCCCCTCTCCATGCCTTGAGCACCTAGAAAACGGAACCTGACTCATGAAGATTGCTTGGAGTGCCAGAAGAGATAGAAGACTCCAAACTTATAAACTCTGTGATTTGTTTAGCGAATTGCTGGACTTAGTCATTAAGGGACACGTTATAAAAGACTACTGCATTACTCCCCAGAGAATCTCTGCTAACTCAGACCAGTCCAGGACCATTCTGATTGTTACCGGAGGACAACATGTCAGGGACAGCATTTTACAGGATGAAGAGAAGAATGGACAGACTGTTTTGGGAGGCTGAGACTCAACTTTATTGCTTCTCAGATCTCAGTTATTCCACTTGATAACACTGTAAAAGTTTTGATGTGATGAGGTCTGGATTGTGAGCACAGTGGATATTGCACACTTTCCATCTTTCAGGGAAATTGAAAATAGGCTATGCCGGTAAGATTTACCTGCCTGTATAATGACCCTGTCAGGGTAGGAAAGGGCCTAGAGACTATTAAAAAGACTTTGAGCAACAGTAAAATGCTTCTAAATCTGAAGGAAGATTGCCTTTTATTGAACTGAGTTTGTTAAGCTCTGTACCTGATTTGTTTTATGCCTGCTGGGATGTTCAGTAAATTGTTTGGGTGTTTATATACATACCCTAGCCCAGATTTCAAGTTGTTATTGTGAGGACTGTAAAATAAGATTATACCTTGGGGCAGATGGTATCCAATATGGCAATCCAATATGGTATCAAATATCCAATATGGGCGGTGAACCACTTAAAATAAAAATGATATTTTATATGTTTTGACTGGCATTTCCTCTGAATGGGGACTCTTGGCACAGGCAGGATACTGCAGACAAGATAGCCACCACCATATGGTTAAAGAAAAATGTACTTGTGTAACCCCCAGGGGGCGCTATCCCAAGGGCTACAACTCCTGCCTGATTTTCCACTAACAGGTTGAGGGGCCTGGATCCAATGGCAGGTGCCTCCACCCAGAGGTCGGTGTTGAGACAGTCTGGTATGACTTGGTCACAGCCCTCTGGGTCACTGCAACCCCCCTTTCTTCCCACTAGTGGCCCACACAAATCAATCACAGTACCCTTACTGTATACACTGACCCCCAGGCTTGAACCAATCAGCTTGCTCCGGGGAACCCCTGAAAAGTAAGATGCTGTTACAAAATAATCACTGTACAGTAATTCACCATAAACACACAAGTTAGCCAGTATACCTTTGCAAAACAATCAATCTGATTTATTTAGGGGGAAATAACAAGGGCTGGGGTGATCAGGTTAATTAGCTTACCACTCTAATATATAAGTATCTGTCTAGGGTACTGTGCACAGGCCTAACCTATAAGTCACTGTCTCTGGGTACCCAGGCAATAAAGGCTAGTCCCTCAATGCAGCTGGTTGGGGCCCTGACACAGAAATGAGCATGTGATTCCTACAAAGATTAAACAGAGCCAGCAGGCTCAGTTAGTGTAGCCAGCAAAGTAGCCAGAAGATCTTGCCCTCACTAGGAACATTTGACATGGAGCTACCCTGATTTAGTACTCACGACTCCAGAAGAAAGAGCGCTCTCACACCACTCGCAGGACTGAGCCTGGACTTCAAACACTTCTCCACACATTTATATGAAAGGCAGAGGGGTACCATACCAGGCAGCTGCTGTATACCTCCCGATCACTTTCACTGCACTACCCGGGCCCAACAATGTAGCTTCACATGTCCTGACAGACCGAGCGCGATTGAAGCAGATTCTCCAGTCTTCTACAGGGTTAGCCTGGTAGGTAGCTGCGCTTTTGCACAGCCTCCTCTGACCGCTGCCTAGCGGATTTAGTCTGACACTTGCTGGCATTTGAAACCACTGACTTCTGGCCTTCCACAAGCGCTTCCTGCGCAAAAGCTCAACAGCGCAGGAGCCCAGAGCTCCTTCCTCGCTCACAGCCACAACGTCTCTGCCCCTTGGTAGTTTGGACAAGGGCTCTCGATTCAGGTGCCACCCGATCCCATTGGTGGGCTGCAGGTATCAGTCACTTAAGTCAGTCCCCAATGGTGCAAAAAGGGTGCCAAGGATCCAAGACTACATTACCCAGAAGCTCCCTTTATACGACCCCCTTTTAGTAGGCTCCAGACAGAGTCCCAGTCCCCATTGGTCCAGAGTAAGCTCCATTTTAGAGTCCTCACATATTGATTGGCCCAATTCAGCAGTCCGGGACCAAAATGGGGTAGCTGATCAGAAACAGTTCGTGCTGCAAAAGAAGCAGGTTAGACAAAACTACATTTTCACTAATACCCTGCATTTCTCCCCAGAATTAGTTACATCTTTCAATAATGCTCACTCTGCCCACTTAGTAATGGCAGAAATGGAGCAACTGGTCAGAAGCTCGAGCAAGACTCGAGTGGGGAAACACACAGTCCCCCCCCCGCAAACTAATTATGTCTGCAAGCAGACAGCTCTTAAAGAGACAGTACGCAGAGGATCTAAAAGCACTCGCTGCAGTGCCATTTAAAACGGCATAAATGCCGAACACCATCCAGACTTGGAGCACCCAGCAAGCTCCTGGAAGACTTTTGGGAACCCCCATTTGTAAGGGGGTTACACCCTTCCTGGCCTGGAAAGAACTTGGCGTCTGCGTCAAGTAGTTACCCTTAAATCACTTTAAGGCAAGCAGTTTACACCGACAGAACATCAGACCTTTGGTTACATACATTAAATACTGTAATACACAGTTTCACGATTGTTTATACAACATTACACATACAGACAACCTTCTTTTCATTTATAACTCAGGTCATTACCTCTTGCCCCTAACACCTGGATAGAGGTAGCCCTTCCCTATCAGCTACCTGAGAGCTAACTGGGGCAGTAGTCCCATACTCAGAGGGTAACACTAACAGTTGGGCATCATTTCCCAAGGCTAACTTGGGCAAGGAGCTCGGAGACATGTACACCCCTTTATGGACTACATTTAATGGCAGGTCCACAGGCTGACCCAGGGACTCATAACTCAGCCTTACTACAGGCCGTACTTCTCGGCCGGTGTGTCTAGGGGTCTTGGAAAAACCTGCTACAGGCCCCGATTCCATTTCATCCTCACTTAGATTAGTAGGCGGAACCTCCATAGGGGGAAGGTGACCCAGGGCCCATAGTACTTTCGGGAACAGGACCCTCTATATCAGGACCCACAATGCTTGGTTCAGCTAGGGACATTTCTGGCACTACCGGGGTGCTATCAGGGCACTCAAAGTATTCTTCTTGCTATGGCATATCACTCACTGGTTCCCCCACATCACTTCCTTCATCTGAAAAGTCAGACAGCTCAGCCAGGCCAGATAATTCAGCCATGCTCAAAGATCCCACTTCTTCGCCCTTGGTGCCACTCACTTCATCCTCTGGAAGCATGGACTCCAGAGACAAAGCTCGGGGCTCAAACAGTCCAGGAAACCCAACTTCGTCCCCAGAGTTAGTTAGGGGATTGCCCCTAAAGAGTTGACTCAGTTCATAAGAGGGGTAATACTCAACATCATTTTCACTGCCTTCAGACACAGACTGAGGATCAACTTCATCAGAGGGGGATGGAGAAGGCCTCTTGAGTTTGAGTTCTGAGGAGTCGACCCATCTGGATTTCTTTTTGGCAACAGCTCTAGTTATAGGCCCAGAGGAGCGGGGCATTGGAAGGTTCAGCCTCTATCAAAATTTGTCCAATTGGCAGCAGGTGATTTCTGTGTATAGTTTTCACATCTTTTGAATTTTTCTCAGGCCGCACTTTATATACAGGTAAATCTTTCAATTTTCCCACGACAATATGAGGGAGGTGATGCCATCTGTCAGCAATCTTATGTTTACCATGCAATCCCAAGTTCCTCAATAGCACTCTATCTCCTTCTTTCAGTTCCACTGCTTTCACTTTCTTATCATACCTTTCTTTATTGGCCAAATTCCGCTTAGCAGCCATGGTCTGGGCTAGTTGGTAGGCATGATTGAGTTGGGCCTTCAGCTTCTGCACATACTGTAGATGATTAGCTGCTTGAACCCCATCAGGAGAAACCCCAAAACAAACATCTACTGGCAATCTGGCTTCCCTTCCAAACATCAGTCTATATGGAGAAAACCAAGTAGCATCTCTTTTGGTGCAATTATAGGCATGGACTAAGGCACTGATCTGCTGACTCCATCTAGATTTGTCTCTAGGGTGCAAGGTGCCCAACATATCAAGCAAGGTGCGATTGAATCTCTCAAGTTGAGGATCACCCTAGGGATGGTACGGGGTGGTTCTTGATTTCCGTACTCCCCACAAGGATAGCATTTCTTTAATCAGACAGCTTTCGAAATCTCTCCCCTGATCAGAATGGATTCACTGGGGGGCCCCATAGTGAACAAAGAAATTCTCAACAAGGACTTTAGCCACCGTGGTTGCTTTCTGATCTTTGGTGGGGAAAGCCTGGGCATACCAGGTGAAATGATCAGTAACTACCAATATGTTGCTGATATTCTTCAGATCTGGTTCTAAACTCAGGAAATCAATGCAAACCAGTTCCATAGAGGCGCTGGTAGTGATGCTGACCAGGGGGGAAGCTCTCTGAGATAGGGCTTTTCTTTGTAAACAGCAGCCACAGGCCTTAACGTACTGCTCTACGTCAGCACTCATTTTGGGCCAGTAAAATTGGGTCCACACTAAGTCAAGAGTTCGGTCTATGCCAAGATATCCCATGTAATTATGTAGGGACCTCAATACCAGTTCTCTAAAAGCAATGGACAACACCAGTTGTTGTTTGACGGCCCGCCCCTCTCTGCCCACGGTCTCCCTGTACAATAGCCTATTAATCAGTTTCAACTCGGGCCCCTCTTTGTACAACAGCGCAGTCCTCAGGTCAGGGGAGCACAACCTTGTCACATCTTCCCCCCTCTGCAAGGCTTCCAGGACAGAGTTTATCATGGGATCTCGGGATTGAGCCCATTGGAGGCTATCATTGCTGAATTGAGGCAACATACTAGTGTCTAATACAGAAAAATGACAGTAAGCAGCAGGTAAGCAGTTCTCAGAGGGCTCCAAACAGTCCACCAAGCAGTCCACAGCCTCAGGAGACACTGGTTCCTCCCTATCAAATTTTTGGCAAAGGGCTGTTATGTCAGGTTCTGATAACTGGACCCAATCAATTCGGGACACAGACCTCCAGGAGAGGGCATCAGCATCTATATGGTTCAGGCCGGCTCTATATTCAACAGCGTAGTTGTAGGTGGATAACGCAGAGAGCCACCTATGATCAGTGTCATCTAGCTTGGCTGAGGTCTGAACATACGTCAAAGGATTATTATCAGTTTTCACCAGTACCTTAGCCCCATACAAATAGTCATGGAATTGATCAACAGTGGCCCACTTCAAAGCCAGGAACTCTAGTTTGTGCACTGGGTAGTTCTTTTCAGAAGGGGTCAAGCTGTGGCTGGCAAAAGCTACAGGTCTCAGACCATTCGGATGCTCCTGATACAATATGGCTCCCAATCCTTGCAGACTGGCATCAGTATGAAGAACATACGGTTTAGCAGGGTTGGCATAGGCCAGCACTGGGGCATGAGTAAGCTGATATATAATATCATGGAAAGCTTCCTCACAATCAGCAGTCCAGTGGGTGCCAAACACATAATTTGTGCAGAAATAATTTTTGTCAGTCCCAGATCGTACAGTCTTCTTATACTTTTTATGTGTTGGGGGATACCCTTGCATAAGGTTAAGCAGAGGGCAGATCACCCGAGAGTAGTCTTTAATAAATCGTCTGTAATACCCACAAAACCCCAGGAACCACTGTAGCTCCTTCAAATTTTTTGGTTGGGGCCAAGTGGTCAAAGCTTCTACTTTGCTGGGGTCAGTCTCTATGCCTTCAGTGGATACTATGTGCCCCACATATTTTACAGAGGTTTGAAAGAATTGGCACTTGTCTATAGATAATTTGAGACCAAAGTCTTCCAGTCGATCCAGGACTTTGAACAACCAACTTTCATGTTCTTCCAAGGAGCTGCGAAACACTATGACATCATCTAGATAAACCAAACATTCGAGCAAATTAATTTCCCACACAGTATTCTCCATCAGATGCTGAAAAGTAGCAGGGGCACCTGAAATCCCTTGGGGCATCTGCATAAACTTGTAGAAGCCTAGGGGGCAAATGAAAGCAGTCTTCTCTCGATCCTCCTGAGCCATCGGAATCTGGAAGTACCCACTGTGGATGTCTAACACAGAGAACTATTTACTGCCATTCAGACAGTCCAAGGTGTCCTGTATGCGTGGCATGGTATACTGGTCTGGGATGGTCTGCCGGTTTAGAGTACGGTAATCCACACACATCTGGACAGCTCTATTCTTTTTTCTCACTACCACAATAGGTGATGCGTAAGGACTCCTGGACTCTTGTATCACCCCAGCTGCAAGCATCTCCTGCAGGTGGTGCCTTACATCATCTATATCAGCAGGGGCTAGGCATCGAGATCGCTCACAAAAAGGTCACTCATCCTGCAGCCAGATGTGATGCTCAGCCCCCTGCACACACATCCCACATCCCACTCCTTCAAAGAAAACACCTGTTCCCTCTGGGCAAGCCGTTCACTGACACTTTTCTTCCATTCTGCTGGTAGTGGAGAATCACTGAAATCAAACAGCTCGGGGGTCACTCAGTCACCTCCTCTGGGAGTCTTGCTGTGAGGCAAAACAGCAGTATCAGCACAATGTACCATAGCGAGGGTGCAACCCCGTTTCACTCCAATCTCTCGATCAGACACATTATGCACTTGGACCATCACTCTTCTGGCAAAGGCATGGGCTCTGGCAGGTAAGATACTGGGTTTAACCAGCAACCCCTCTGGCAACTTTCCCTCACCGGGTGCATTTAGCATCAATATCTTATTCTTAACGTCTTTTTTTAATCCAGACTTCCCCTTGCAAAACACACTGGGCATTTGGGGCTAGTAGCAACGGTTCTGGATCCTTCTTCCAGACAACACTCACCAGGCCTTCAGGTACCGCCTGGCCAGCCTTTCTCTGAGTCTCATAGGCCTTCTGAATCAAGGCGGGGATTCTAAGAGCTCGCCCAGTCCTGGACATCTGTTTTGCAGAGCACAGCTGCACTAAGCGACCAAACATGTGAGCATTGGTTCCAATCAACAAGGGCACCCCATCATACAACCCAGTGGGGGGACATACTAGGGCCAGAGTTTCCACTTGTTCGGCCACCCCAGCCACAGAAGTAGGAAAAGACAACCAGATCCAGATATACCCAGAATAAGGGTAGGCCTTATCACTCAGCCCCCAAACATGTAGGCCATCCAAGGGTTGCAAAGGCACCTCAGGCAAGTGTTTCTGATACCAGTCCTGGAACATAATGGTCACCTGGGAGCCACTGTCCAACACAGCCCAGGTGGGTATCCCATTCACTCTCACAGTGGCCTCCATCGAAAGCCCCACCACATCAGACCATTTGGGGGGGGCACAGCTTTGAAAGTTGCTTGAGCATTGGCCCGGGTCACAAAACTCTTCCTAGGGGGTCGGGTATAGGCCTTGCGGTGCCAGGCGATCAGCCTGCTGTTGACCTTCCTTAAATTCTCTGGTAACTAGCACTCAGTCTGAAAGTGTCCATCCTCTCCACAACGGTAACAGAACTTAGTGTCTCGGGGGTCTTTATTGGGAGGGGGATACCTCACCTGCTGGGGGCCATCCTGGGGTCGGGGGGGCTCCTCTTGGCTAGGTCATTTGTTTCTAGATAACTCTGGTTCCCCAAACTTAACAGGGTGGGTAGCAGTTTGCTTCAAGTCCCTCACCAGCTCTCGTAAATCTCTAATCTCAGCCCTCAAATCACTTTCTGCCCAGGGATCAGAGGAAATAGCACCCACCCCCACCCCTCCTTGGGCCTCTGGAAGTACAGGAGAAACATCAAGCCCCCTTGAGGGGTGGGCCTCATCTGGTTCACTGGACTCAGGGGTTTAGCATAGATTCACAGCCCCCACATAGGGTTCCCACCCCTCTTCATCAGTCTTTACTTCTTGAATCTCCCTCATCAATTGACAGTACTCGGGAGGGGCAGCCCGTCAGTCATGTAACTTAAGTTTTAACAATATCACACTGGAAAACCTAGCAGATTTCAAAATATGCTCCAGTCGGACCTGGTTCAAGGCTGTGGCCATTATTCCCCCCTTTCGATAAGCCTTCTGCAATGCCCTTTCCACCCTAGTGACAAAGGTGGACAATTTCTCATTCCTCCATTGTTTGGCAGACTTGAACTTCCATAATAAGTCTTCCCCAGTTTCTGTACTCCCAAACACCCCCTTTAAGGCAGAAAGGTACTCCCCCGCAGTAGCTTCTGGGCTAGTAGCCTGCAAGAACTGAATAGCTTCCAAAGCTGGGCCCCGCAAGCTCTCCATCAGTCTCTTTCATTTCTCCCCTTCAGAGCACTGCCACTCTTGGACTGTGGGGTGGCATAGTCCATCCATGCCTCCAAATCATCTTCCCCCGAGGGCACCGGCACAGTGCCAGAAAAAAGTTTTAGTCTATGGTAGGAATCTAGCTGTATAGGGGGAACAACTAGAGGAGGTGAAGCCAAGATAGAACTCTTGGGGGGCTCGGGAGAGGTACCTGGGGAGGCTTGGGGGGTGGGTTCACTAGAAAGGTCCAACACCTGCAGTAACTCCTGGGTAGTCCTCCCCCTTCACGGCTAGAAATTTAAGCAGTTTATCTTAAAAACTATTAGTTTTGGGGGACCCCCTTGGGGTGACTGACCCCCTCCGGATGTGAATGACCCTCCACCCCTGTTGGGCACCTTCTGGGTAGATCACTGGGGGGACCCTCTCGGGGTCGATAGCTATACTGCATAAGAGTAACACCTGCAAGGTCTGGTCGAATAGATCAGCCATACGCCCCTTCACCTCTACCTTGCCTAAACATTTAACATGCTCCACGGCAGAAATAAGGTCAGCGTTCATTGTCCCCAGAGGTACGTCCAGTAGCAACACAATTTTCTGGGAATCCAACTCTTCTGCCTCACCCCACCCCATCAGTTTATGTACCATTGTCTTAATAGGGTCCAGCTTAATCTTAGCCATGATATCCCCCTCCAACTTTTCCTTTAATTTAGCCATATTGAGGTACTTCGTCCACTCGGCCACTAGAGGATGCTAATCCCAGTGGTGCCTCCAAAATGTAACCCCCAGAGGGCACTATGCCAAGGGCTACTACCCCTGCCTGATTTTCCACTAACAGGTTGAGGGGCCTGGATCCGATGGCAGGTGCCGCCACCCAGAGGTTGGTGTTGAGACAGTCTGGTATGACTTGGTCACAGCCCTCTGGGTCACTGCAACCCCCCTTTCTTCCCACTAGTGGCCCACACAATCAATCACGTGCCCTTACTGTATACACTGACCCCCAGGCTTGAACCAATCAGCTTGCTCCGGGGACCCCCTGAAAAGTAAGATGCTGTTACACAATAATCACTGTACAGTAATTCACCATAAACACACAAGTTAGCCAGTATACCTTTGCAAAACAATCAATCTGATTTGTTTAGGGTGAAATAACAAGGGCTGGGGTGATCAGGTTAATTAGCTTACCACTCTAATATATAAGTATCTACCTAGGGCACTGTGCACAGGCCTAACCTATAAGTCACTGTCTCTGGGTACCCAGGCAATAAAGGCTAGTCCCTCGATGCAGCTGGTTGGGGCCCTGACACAGAAACGAGCATGTGATTCCTACGGAGATTAAACAAAGCCAGCAGGCTCAGTTAGTGTAGCCAGCAAAGTAGCCAGAAGATCTTGCCCTCACTAGGAACATTTGACATGGAGCTACCCTGATTTAGTACTCACGACTCCAGAAGAAAGAGCGCTCTCACACCACTCGCAGGACTGAGCCTGGACTTCAAACACTTCTCCACACATTTATATGAAAGGCAGAGGGGTACTATACCAGGCAGCTGCTGTATACCTCCCAATCACTTTCACTGCACTACCCGGGCCCAACAATGCAGCTTCACATGTCCTGACAGACCGAGCGCAATTGAAGCAGATTCTCCAGTCTTCTACAGGGTGAGCCTGGTAGGTAGCTGCGCTTTTGCACAGCCTCCTCTGACTGCTGCCTTGTGGATTTAGTCCGACACTTGCTGGCATTTGAAACCGCCGACTTCTGGCCTTCCACACGCGCTTCCTGTGTGAAAGCTCAACAGCGCAGGAGCCCAGAGCTCCTTCCTCAGTCACAGCCACAACGTCTCTGCCCCTTGGCAGTTTGGGCAAGGGCTCTTGATTCAGGCGCCACCCGATACCATTGGTGGGCTGCAGGTATCAGTCACTTAAGTTAGTCCCCATTGGTGCAAAAAGGGCACCGAGGATCCAAGACTACATTACCCAGAAGCTCCATTTATATGACCCCCTTTTAGTAGGCTCCAGATAGAGTCCCAGTCCCCATTGGTCCAAAGTAAGCTACATTTTAGAGTCTTCACATATTGATTGGCCCAATTCAGCAGTCTGGGACCAAAATGGGGTAGCTGATCAGAAACAGTTTGTGCTGCAAAATAAGCAGGTTAGACAAAACTAAATTTTCACTAATACCCTGCATTTCTCCCCAGAATTAGTTACATTCAATAATGCTCACTCTGCCCACTTAGTAACAGCAGAAACGGAGCGACTGGTCAGAAGCTCGAGCAAGACTCAAGTGGTGAAACACACAGTCCCCCTGCAAACTAATTATATCTGCAAGCAGACAGCTCTTAAAGAGACAGTACGCAGAGGCTCTAAAAGCACTCACTGCAGTGCCATTTAAAATGGCTTAAACACCGAACACCATCCAGACTTGGAGCGCCCAGCAAGCTCCTGGAAGACTTTTGGGAACCCCCATTTGTAAGGGGTTACACCTGTAAATGTTATGATGATTGACTTGTACATGCTTATGTTTTGTATCTTGTCTTTGCTATACTGTTTCAGTTGGATGTTATCTATTATTTTTATTGTTTTGTTACTTTTATTATTGCACTTGTACTCTTGTGATTGTTTTAATGATCCCTCTAAAAGTAACTTGTTCTAATATACTGTACCCAGAAGAACAAATAAACATAAATATAATCGAAGAGGAAAACATGTGTAACCCCCCCTGTCAGGGGCTTACATGTGAGCCCCCAAAAAAGACTTGTTTCCCCGGGGTTCTGCTTCCAACCCCATTCTTTTTTTCTCCTGGGTCCTGGTTTCCTGGCTTGACCCCTGTGTTCTGTCCTTTCCTGCTGGTTTCTGCATGGTTTTAGAGAGCGAGCGGGGCCGGAGGAGCAAGTTTGTGGAGCTGCCAACTTTGGAAATGGCACTGTGGTGCCGGCGAGCTCCGCGCATGCGCAAAAGTGTATTTTCATTTTGGCCATTCGTGGCCATTTTGGCTGTTCTTTCTGGTGGTCCTGGTCCCAGGGCAAAGTAAGCGAGGGACCGGAGACCTTAGTTAAGCCAGAAAGGCAGCAGGGAAGGAGCAGGAACTGAATTTGTGTGCACCAATCGCGAAGTAGATATCGGGAGCCACCTCATGAATATTAATGAGGTGGCGTCCCTTTGAAGTACAGAGAGCCTGTCCAGTGCTTAGGGGCATAGTATTTAGTGCTAGTGACAGGCAGGGGAAAAAGGAAAATGAATAAATAAATATTACAAATGTGTGCAAGGGAAATGGAGAGGCTGCCAGTCTGTGGGATGTAAACAAACAGAAAGGATTCCACAGACTGCAGCCAGTAAATGAAGTTGGGCAGACCTGGATTGCAATGGGACTGAGTGTGTGCTGCCTAGGGGCAATAGAAAGTGGCAGCAGTGACTGGCAGAGGGGTGCGTACATCTGTTAATGGATGCAGTCACTTTACAGGGCACGGGTGTGGCTACAAATGTATGGGAAAAATGTAAACTAAAGTTCAAGAGTTTGGCTGCAGGGACATTTTGATCTTGGGACATTGTGTAAAATGTATAGATACTGTTTACAACAACCACCATGTTGAGCAGACATGTGACACCAGCCAGCCAACCACTGAGTCAGGATTCTTGCCACGGACTCTGGGACTGTGTGAACAGACTTTTGAGAGAAAACACCAGGGAGAGTTTAGGTGCCTTTTTATGCACCAATAAGGCATCGAGGGAGCCTCATACATATTAATTTTTCTGAAGGACTGTGGCTCCAGCCAATGGGGAGCTGCCAGGAAGCTCCCATGAGGCAGAACTGTTGGGTTTTGAGTCTGTTTGGTGGGAGCTCCTCCAGGTTGAGGGGGGCTCCTGCCCCTGGACAGAATGGGGCTGCAGGATGGGTCTGCCTGGTGGCTGTCAGCAATTTGTCCCCAGGGCAGGGAGTGCCTGCCCCAGCAGGAAAAGGGTAAGCAGAAGCAAGGAAAAAGCAGCTTTGAAGAGAAAAGAGGAAAACTGAAGATTGCTGAATGTTCTGTGTTGTTCTGAAGTTGCACCACAGCGGTGAGATAAAGGCAACTCAAATGTAAAAGAGAAAGCTGCAGATTGCCAGAAATTTGTGTTGAATTGAAGATGCACCTGAGCGGTGGGAAAATGAGAGGCAAGGTTGTGTCCTGAACCTGGAAAAAGGACAAAGGTTGTGTCTAAGCCTGGAAAAAGACACAGGTTGTGTCCTGATCCTGGTAAAAGGACAAATGTGGCTGTGCTGAAGTAAAGAGACTGTGAAAGCAGAAGGATGGACAGGTGCCTTTCTGGGTCAGGTGCCTGTTATCTTCTCCTGAGATACAGCAAGGAAAAGAGAGAAACAGATTGCTGTGGCTACACACCATGGCAGGAAAGAGAAAGAAAGAAAAGCAGAAGAGAATATGCTGATGGTTTCTGCTGACACCCAGGGCCAGGTGGGGAACTCACTAACCACCCATCAAGTGGGGTCTGCAGCTACAGGGGATCACAGGTCTTGTACCCGAGTGCTAGGGCACTCTGATCGGAGGGAGCTGGGCCGTGGGGCCACTTCCAGGTCTGGGTCCTCTGTAGTTGGCAGGCATTGCACATGTGCTCTGCAATGAGGCCTATAATGGGCTGAAGGGGACAAGCTGCAAGATCTGCAAGCAAGAGAGAGATAGAGCAAGTTGCAGCCTCTGTGCCCCCTGTTTCAAGCATTGTTCCCGGTTCTGCCTGAGTTGCCATCCATCCCCAGGACTTCTGCAACTGTGCCATCCAAAGACTGATTCTGCAGAACCATGAGTAAAGAGCAGGAATTTCCTGCACATGGGGACTGTAAATAGTTTAAGCATACATAGCGGGGCTGGAGATAGAGCTGAGGTTTAGACAAGGGAAAGGATGTAAAAAGTTAAAATTCTTCAGGTGTGCCAACACCAGCTACCAGCTGCATCTCAGGCCTGCAACTAAATCTGAGTACCCAGTAAACAGACTTTGGGGTTTGAAATGGACTGGGACCTGTGGGTCTGGGCTTGGATTACACCTACAGCAGTTAGCTAGTTAGACAGATCTGATGGCTGCATTGTCTGAAATATGGGTTTGAATCAGGAAGGGGAAATGTGATTTTGGGAAATGCAAATTGAAATGTTGTTTAAACTCTATTCCACTTACCCCCATCCTAAACCCTCCTCCTCTGAATAAACCAGATGTTATTGTTTTGCAGCAGAAATAAATCCAGAACCTAATTTTAGTGAGCAAGTCATTTACTGAAATAGAAAAAGATAAATGATGTAACTGAATGTGGGTAGGTTCAAATCTTGGTAAGTCCATGCCTGAGGTAACTGTTAGGGAGGTGGGTTGGTACGCCATACTGGGGATTTGTACTGCAAGTAATCAGACCCACTGATACATACTCTGGGTGGAGGCACCACCATTTTATTTTAGCTTTTGGGAAAGGACCCCCGTAGGTCAGCTAGGGAAACCCTGGCCCCTTATACTTGGTGTGGCCAGCAAGGCAGGGGCTACACATGGGCAACAGACACAACAAGTTCACCACCACCCTACATACCATTTCTTTTAAGTTCTCTGATCTACCAATTAGCCATGATGCAGGCCAGCGTGCCTGTCTCAAATGGCATCTTCCCGCAAGAACTTACTTCTCCACTCGTGCCATTCCTGAACTTTATGGGATGGTGTCATGCACAGTAATCCATGCTCTGGTGCATTCAACACCACCATACCATACATCTCAGTATGGATGTAGGGACCTGTGGCAAAACAGCTGGTAGCTGCTATCTGTGCATTACAGCACACTGGGCACAGGTACCTGGGGTAGTATTTGATTCTGGACAAGGGAAACATTGTACTTAGCCCAATTGAGGTGGCAGCAACTCTCTGGGTATTCACCAGCATGTCACACTGACAATGGGTCACACAGATCAGAAAATGCTAGAATTGCTCCTGAGATTGATTAGTGGCTGCACCCCCATTCACTGAAAGCAGGTTTCATTGCAGGTGATAATGGCTTGAATGTAGTGAAATGCATCAACAATTGGGGATTTCTCAGGGTGTCATGCCTGGCACACTGTCTTAATCTCATTGTGAAGGAGTTTCTAGCATATCCTGATATCAAGTCCATGTTAACTGTGGCCCATCGTATCTGTGCCCACTTCGCCCATTACAGAAAGGCCCGTGACCATCTCAGGCAGCTGCAGATCCAGGGCAAACTACCTAAGCACTGAATGAAGCTGGAAGTTGTCACAAGATGGAACTCAATACAGTACTTGCTCTAGCACTGGTATGAGCAGTACAAAGCCATCTATGAATATCTGCTGTTGCATACAAGCCATACCAGTGCCAGGGTATCCATGTCTCTGGCAACATACCAGTGGCAACTAATGCTTGGCCTGATCATGACTCCAAGGACATTTGAACATGCAACACAGTCAGTGAGTTGAGACACCGCTTGTATCAGTCAGGCCATCTCAATTCTATGGGTGCTGAGGCACAGATACACACAGATACATAGAAGGTGATGGCAGATAAGGATCGTGTGGCCCACGTAGTCTGACCCTTTTCCCTACCTAATGCATTACCGCAGACCCTAGTTGATCTGCAGCTCACCCTTTTTTCCTTATTGCTAGAATACTCTTATGTCTATCCCATGCATTCTTGAATTCCCCTACTGTTTTTGCCCCCACCACCTCTGCAAGAAGGTTGTTCCAAGCATCCACTCACTACTCTTTCAGTGAAAAAGTACTTTCTCACATTGTCCCTGAGCCTACCCCCTCTAGCCTCATATCATGCACCCTTGCTCTTGTACACCTTCTTTTCTGAAAGATGCTACCCTTCTGTACCTTGTTTATACCCCTGAGGTACTTGAATGTCTCCATGATATCCCCTCTCTCCTCTCCTCTCCTCTCCTCTTCTCTCCTCTCCTCTCCTCTCCTCTCCTCTCCTCTCCTCCAGGGAATACATATTGAGATCCTCTAGTCTTTCCTCTTATGACTTTTGGTGCAGGCCTTGCATCATTTTTGTTGTCCTACTCTGGACTGCCTCTATTTTGTCTATGTCTTTCTGGAGACGCAGCCTCCAGAACTGGACACAGTACTCCAGAAGAGGTTTCACTAGTTATCTGTACAGTGGCATAACTATCTCCTTTTTTCTGCTGGTGATAACTCTCCTTATGCACCCTAGCATTCCACTGGCTCTCGCCACAGTCTTCTCACATTGTTTGGTTACCTTTAGGTAATCAGATATGATTACCCCCAGGTTCCTTTCTTGACTGGTGTCCATCAGTACCTCCCCCCCATCTTGTTCTTCTCCCTTGGATTTTTGTGCCCCAGATGCATGATTTTGCACTTCTTTGCATTGAATCTTAGCTGCCACATTCTGGACCACTCCTCAAGCATGTTTAGGTCATTTCTCATTCACCCCCCGAGTGTCAACCATGTTACAGATCTTAGTGTCATCTGCAAAGAGGCATGCCTTCCCCTCCAGCCCCTATGCAATGTCACTTATGAAGGCATTAAAGAGGACTGGCCCCACATGGATCCCTGTGGCACCTCTCTCCTTGGATTGAATTCTATTTACCACCACACTCTGTGTCCTGTCACTCAACCAGTTTCTGACCCAGTTTACCACCTTGGGGCCCACTCCCAGGCTGCCCAACTTACTTATCAACCTCCTATATGAGACAGTGTTGAAGGCCTTGCTGAAATCTAGGTAGGACACATCCATCGCCCCTTCCCATCTACCTCCCTGGTCACCCAGTCAAAGAAATCTAACAGATTTGTTTGACAAGACCTTCCCGCTGTGAATCCATGCTGCCTTGGATCCTGTGCTCTGCTGGATTCAAGAAATATCACAATCCTTTCCTTTAGCACTGACTCCATTAATTTCCCCATCACTGAGGTCAGGCTGACTGGCCTGTAGTTGCCAGCCTCCTCCCTGTTCCCACTTTTGTGGAGAGGGACTACATTTGCTCTCCTCCAGTCCCCTGGAACCACCCCTGTCTCTAACAGTTTGTTGAAAAGGGCTGTTAGTGGTGCTACCAGTACCTCTCTATGTCCTTTTAATATTCTGGGATGTATTCCATCTGGCCCCATGGCCTTGTCTCCTTTCAGATTATCAAGTTCCTTTAGGACCCTTTCCTCCATAAACGGGTGGGTGTCCACCTCTCTCCCACTGGTGCTCCTATCCCCCAGTAGTGATCCTTCTCCTTCACCTTCTTCTGTGAATACTGAGCAAAAATATTTGTTCAGGATTGTTGCTTTGTCTAGGTCCCCCTCTACACACCCCCCTTCCTCCCTTTTGAACCTCACAATCCCACTGATCTTCTTTCTATCACTAATGTACCTGAAAAACGTCTTGTCTCCTTTCTTAATTGCCTGGGCTATTTTTATATCAGGTTGCACCTTTGTGCTCCTGACTACTTTCCCTGCCTCCCTCTGCTTTTCCAGGTACAGTTCCCTGTCACCCCCGTGTTTCCTTGTACCTCTTGAAAACTAGCCTTTTCTCTCTTACCTTTCTGGCTGCATTCTTTGAGAACCATAGTGTTTCTTTCTCTTTGTTTTTCTTACTTGCCTAACACAAAGGCTTGTTGCCTCTGCTATGGCTCCCTTAAGCTTAACCCATTTTCTACACCCCTTCCCTTCTTTCCCCGTCAGGGCTTCCTTGAGACATGCCCCCACTTTTGCAAAGTCAACCCGTTTGAAATCCAGGACCATTGCTTTCATGTGGTTTGATTCCTCCACTATTCTCATATTGAACCACTCCGTACGATGATCATGGGACCCCAGGTTGTTACCCACCATTACATCAGTGACTCTGTCCCCATTGGTGAGCACCAGGTCCAATATTGCTCCTTCTCTAGTGGGTTCCACCACAGGCTGCTTGAGGCAGACCCTCTGCAGGGCATCCAGGATGTCACTGCTCCTGGCTGTGGCTGCAGCCTGGGTCTTCCAATCCACATCAGGCAAACTGAAGTCTCCCACCAGCAGCACTTCACCTTTAGCTGTCATTTTGTGGATGGCTTCCACTAGAACCCCATCCATCTTCTCCCCTTGTGCTGGGGTCTGTAGATCACACCTGTACGAATGGCAGTGCCATTTCCTGTCTCCAGACTGACCCACAGTGCTTCTGCTCCTCCTGCATTCCCTGAACTTCAGTTGCTTTAATTCCCTCCCTGTCATAGACATTCACCACAGGCAGATGCTGTTTACTGTACAGCAGGTGCTGGAGGCAGGTGGTGATATGGGAAGCTGCGCCTTAATGGAACACATGCTCCATGTCTTTGACTGCAATACCCATATTTCCTGCATTCTGAAGTCTGCAGATTTTGGGATTGTTACCATGCTGGGCTCAGGAGATAAATGGGGTCTGTCATCAATACTTGTAGGTGGATGTGATCGGGTCCCCAATTTAACAGATCAGCTAATGAGATGGGCACAGATGTTGAAGTCACAGTTGTGAAAAACATGAAAGTGATCAGAGACCAAATGTTGCTACTACCTCACATAGTAAATGGGTTGATAAAACATGCAAAGTAACAGCAACAATAACCACAATTCCACTTTGGGATGTTTTGTCCCAGGTGGTAATTGAAGACATAGAGGAGAAGAAAGAGGAGGCTGATGAGGCAGCAGGATTGTGGGCAGCACAACGCATAGTGGATGCATATTTGGCAGACACCAGACACCTTACCATCATGGGAGAACCCTTGATCTACTGGAGTAGCAAGGTCACTGATTGGCTAGCATTGACCTCCGTAGCAGTCAAATACCTGAACTGTCCACCCCTGAGTGTCGATGTGGAGAGGGTATTCAGTTCTACAGGGGCCACTCTGTGGGACAAGTGTACAAATCTGCACCCTAGAAATGTTGGCATGCTAACATTAATTACAATGAATACAGGGCACATTTCACACAACACAATCATATCTGCATGCCTATCACATGAAGGTGGTGGTGGTGAAGATGAACCTGAAGAGGCTTATGTTATCAGCATTGATAAATTGCCTTCTACTGAGGTAGATGAAGCACAGATGGAGAAAGAATCCCCATGTGGGGACAGCTCCAGTCTGAAGGACTGTGAGGGCTGCTTCCTTGATGAGGATGATTGAAACATAAAAATAAATGTGTTCTGTCCTTCCTTTCATCCTCATTAGTTGAATCCTTTTCTTTATTATTCAGTGTGTTGTTTTCTTGTCATTATATTTCTCCCAAGTTGTGCTGATGTTCAATACGTCCATCTGATTACCTCACTCCACCCCCTCCTGTGTCATACCTACAGATAAATTAGAAATTCAGTGAACAAAACATCATTAAATTACTATATTGTAACATTGACCACTGTCACATCCACCTCATGCATCCAGACTGAAAAACCTGGACTCTTAAGCCAGTGTAAATGTCATTGACAACCATGCAGACTATGCATCCTCCAGTAGTCAACATTATTTATTTGAGTTTTGGTAACCGGGTGAGACCTCTGAGGCAATTACAGTCCCTTTTTCAGGGTTGACCCAGGGTACAATGAAGCAATACAAGCTGTACAGAGATACATGGCAGTATAGCAGCAAACAATGACAACAATAGTGTAAGGCTAGACAATGGCACCGTGGCTACATACCTATAGGTTCTATATACATCGAGAATAGGCTATACAAAGGTAGTTTCTAATGTCTGCCACATTAGGGAATTAAGAGCTGTCAGTTAAGGTTAACAGGCTAGGGTGAGGAGGAGAGGGAGGGAGAATGGAGTCAGGGGGTAGAGGTAGAGGTCAAGTGAGATAGGCAAGGCAGGAGACTTCAGTGGATGCAAAAGCAGGAGGAGGAGGCTGCAAGGAAGGTAAGCAGGTTAGACTTGAAAAGAGGAAGAGATGGACTGGTTAGGATGTGAGGAGGGAAGGAGTTCCAGTCAGAAACAGCAGCAAAAGAGAAAGCCCTCCTGGTGAGAGAACGTCGAAGATTGGGGAGAACAAGTAGGGGAAGGGAGGAAGAGTGGAGGGAGTGAGGTGCTTGCCTTGGGCAAATCAGATCTCTAAGGTGGGGGGGGAGTAAAGAGGTGGATAAGTTTAAACATAAGAAACTTGGACAGGTATTTCAATTTAGTTTCATAGGGTAACCATCCTGGAGAGGAGAGAACATCACAGTGGTGAGATTGGGAGTTAACCCCCAAGGTGAACCTACCAACCCTATGGTAGGCCTGGGAGAGGAAGGAGAGAGATGAGATATTAGCAGAGCATAGCAGGGGTGCTCCATAGGTTAGGAGGGGGGTGTTGGGAAGAAGAGGCAATTCTTAGGCAGGAGGCAGAGGTGAGATACGGGTGAATCTGATAGAGCAGGCCAAGCTTCTGATTCATGGTTTTAACTATGTTGGAGATGTGAATACTGAAGGAGAGCAAAGGGTCCAGGGTGAAGCCCAAGTATTTGAAGGCAGGCACTGTCTCCAAGGTATCTCCCATAGAAGATGTAATGTTGAGGGTAGGAGGGGCATGCTTGAGGGTGGAATGGTGGGAGAAGAGCATACATTTTGTTTTCCTGGTATTGAGAACGAGCTGTTTCTGATAAAACCAGTCCTCGAGGGAGGTGAAATCCATGGCAAGTGCACGATTTATTTAGTCAAGGTCTGGTGAGGATTGATAGATGATTGTGTCATCTGCATAAAGATGTACCAAGGCACCACCACAGAAGCTAGGGAGATCATTAATGAAGAGCGAGAACAATAATGGCCCCAAAATGGATCCCTGAGGCATGCCGTGAGTTATTGGTCTAAGTTCTGAGAGGGAACCATCCCATTTGACTCTTTGGGAGTGACAGGACAGGTAACTTGTTACCCAGTTTAGGGCATTTTTATCCAGACCGTGGCATGTAGTTGGTGGAGCAGGAGGTCATGGTTTACCAGGTCAAAAGCTTTAGTAAGGTCAACAAAGATGCCACCTGTGGTGTAACCCTTATCCATGGCATGAAATATATCTGTTGTCACTTTTATTAGGGCCGTTAGGGTGCTATGGTTCCTTCTGAGACCATGTTGATGGAGGAATAGCAGGTTGTGGGATTCCAGGTAGTCCTAAAGGTGGTTATAGAGTATGCGCTCCTGTATTTTTGCCAGATGATAGAGGATGAAAATGGGTCTATAGTTATCAACAACAGAGCTGGACCCACCCTTATGCATGGGGACTACCACTGCCGACTTCCATTTATCAGGTACCGAGTTGCAGATGAATGACCGATTGAAAAGGTCTCTAACCAGGCAGGCAAGGGCTGCGGTGCACAGTTAAATAAATTTTGCCTCTAGGGAGTCATGCCCAGCTGAGCTCTCTGGATCTAGTTGTGAGAGAAGCTTTTGTTCCTCTTTGAGAGTGTCAAGTTTTAGGTGGAACTCGGGGCGATCTACAGGGTTAGTTATGGGGTGCATGGCAGAGCTCGGAGGGGATGGGTGCTGGAAGAGTGCAGTATATTTGTGCAGATCTGTAAAAAATTCATTGAAGCCAGAGGCAATGGAAGTAGAATCAGTTAGGTCAGTGCCGTTGGCATGGACTGAGCTCGGGGCAGAAACAGCTTTCCCTTTCAATAGGGAGTTGACTTGCTGCTAGAACTTCTTTGGGTTGCAGAGGTGTTCTGTTTGAAGGGATTTAAAGTAGAAGCACTTGTCTTTGTGCAGGGAATGCTTACATTTCTTCCTGAGGTGTCTATAGACTTGCCAGTCTGAGGGGAGTTCACTTATCTTGTAGGGTTGCCAAGCCTTATCACGGTGGGACATGAGTGTCCGGATCTCTTTGGAGAGCCACGGAGCCTTGACACCCTTGGACCTGCACTTTTTCAGAGGGGCATGTTGGTTAACTAAATGTGTGAAGGTTGAGATACAGAAGTCTAGAGCATGGTTGATATCGGGGAGTGAGTTGATGGGTCGCCAGTCCGTAGTATTGATGGAGATGATAAAGCTGCCTACGTCAAACCGAGACATGTCACAGACTGTGGATATCTTGGGAGGGGCGTTAGGACAGTTGTTTCTCCACACACAGAAGGTGGGGGAGTGATCACTTATGCAGTCAGAGAGTGTGCCCAATGCTCTGATCCTCAGTGGACAATTAGTGACCATCCAATCCAGCAACGTGTGTTTACCAGACTTGAAGTTGATACGCGTGGGGTGCTGGATAAGTTGAGTTAGGGAGGAGTCAGCCAGCAAGGCATGCAATTTCACAGCGTCTGGTTGCAGCCGATCTTGGTTAATGTCCCCCATAGAATGAGGTCATGGTCAGAGAGATTGGGTAGAGGCTGAGGTGAGGACAGGCCAGGAAGCTTGACTTAAAGGCTACATAGACGCACCCAATTATTAGTTTTTTGATGTTTCCAATTATGAGGGTGGTGAAGAGGGATTCAGTTAGGGGTGGCTCCCCACTGGGATCAGGAAGTTTGGAGATGTCTGTATTAGATCTGAAGTAAAGGAGTACACCTCCACCCGCTTGCCTATCCTGTCTTTTCTAAGACAGCTGTAACCAGGTAAAAATACCTCATGCTGCTTGATGGCCATCTTGAGCCAGGATTCAGATATGCACAGAACATCTAGTTCCTTTTGTAAGACCCAAACTTCCAGTTCCGCTATCTTGGGGCGTATGCGGTGGATGTTCAAGTGTGCAATTCGCAGCCCTTTTATCAGGGGTATAGACGTGGATGTGGGTGGGTGAGGAGGATTACAACATACCACCTCCTCTTCCTCCCCTGGCCTGCTTCTGTCCTCCATATCCGCCAACAATATGGGCAACCACTGACTCCACCACCTGCATACAGATGGAGAAACATGGTCTCTTCAGCCATCATAAATGCCACTGCCATGCAGACCTCCATCCAGCCAGCCCGCCCATCAAGGCAGCAAGACCTGAGGTCCAGCAAAGCCCGGGTTTGTCTGATGTGATGGTAAGTTACTTTCACTGTTGTTCACACTCCTTATCCTCACTGTTGGTGTGGAGTCCATCCTTGCTCAGGAGGGGCTTCCACCTTGCTTGCAAGGCATTAAAATGTGTTTTTTTCTTTCCTTTTGTCTTCCTCTCACTGCAGGTTTGACTGCTCACAGAGACAACTGGCAAGCCAATCACCAAGCCAGAATGCTTGCAAGGCATAGACTTAAGCTGCCTCTTCCTCTGTTTATTCTCATATACTTGACCAGCTTCACATAATTCAACTGAGATATAAGCTATAGGTTACAGATGATAGGAGATCAATTACAATAGTATGTGGCACTTCATATCTAGAGTTACATCATCTTGGGGGATATGCTGAAAATTCAGTTAGATACTGAATAAATTGTCTGTAAAGAACTATAGAGTGGCAAAGCTTTGGACTGTTCATGGAAATTAATAACTGAAAAATTCACCATAGGTGATTGACACCCTGAAAGTTACTCTTTGTAACTTCTGAGTGCATGCTAGTATCTCTAAAGTTAATAGCTTCCTGTAATAAACTGTAAAGTGCGTGACCAAATTGACTCTTTCAACAAACATGCTTAATAAGAACAACAATTTGTAGAAAAAATTCCACAGATAAACAGTATATATATGTGTCCTTCTCATGAGATGGCAGTGTGAAGTAATAAAGTTTGCGGTATGTGAGAGAGCTTTGCAATGCAGATCTACAGCTGGAACTAAATAGATTTATGTGATAATTGCGATCTCCGATGGGCGATTGCCATTAGGGCGATGGTACATCGCCGAAAAAATATTTCAGCGATGTACTCCCCAGCACACAACAAAACAGTGCTGGAGAGTTGGGATTGTCCACACCCCTGCCGGGGACTTCGGCTCGCTCCCTACTTAAGGATTCTCAACCCAGGGTGGTGCTTGTCGGGGTAAACGTGAAAATAAAATTCGGGCAGGTACAACAAAACGCACCTGTGCCTGAACCCGACCCCAGCACCATTCCCACCCCAGCCCTGAACCCACCCACCATGCCATGGAAGCAGCTCGGCAGCTCACCACAGCACCACCCCATCCCTCGTCCCCTCCACCTCAGCTCGGTGTGCTTACCCCCGTGCGCATGGGCATGTAGCAACAGGATGTCACTATTTCGTGCACCCCCCATCCGGTCACCCACATTCCCCAGTCGCCCCAATGACAGGTGCCGCGATTGAGTTGCCCTTTTGGTAGGCACCCAATCGTGGTCACCAAAGTCACGGGATACTGAACTAGATATTAACATGGAGAGAATTAATGACATGCAAAACCCTCACACAGACACTCAAGACTTATTCAAGTGTTACACAGCTTTTTCTGTTTCATTTAAAGAGGGCAACAGGAGGGAGCTTGCAAGTAAGCAGCAAGTATGCATTTAGCACACTAAATCTCAAAGCCACGAGGCAGCAGCCATCTTCCCCCAGTATCTCCACTGGAGAAAAGGACCACCCTTCCTGTCAGCCAGCCAGCCAGACCATCATGAGGTCCAGCAATGCCAGAGTTTGCCTGATGTGATGGTAAGTTACTTTCACTGTTGTTCACACTCCTTATCCTCACTGTTGGTGTGGAGTCCATCCTTGCTCAGGAGGGGCTTCCACCTTGCTTGCAAGACATTAAAATGTGTTTCTTTCTTTCCTTTTGTCTCCCTCTCACTGCAGGTTTGACTATTCACAGGGACAACTGGCAAGCCAGTCACCAAGCCAGATAGCCTACAAGTCATAGACAAGTTGCCTTTTCCTTCATCACCCCCTCTGTGGTACCATCATGCCAGTACAAGGCATGGCCCTCACTAACATGAAGGTAAGTATCATTACATGATTTTATATTGTTTACATTTTTTTATTTTAAATTTTCCTTTCACAGGTACACAGTGACACAGTGGTCGATTCAGGCTAAACATTTTTTTCTTTTTTCTTCACAGGTGACAGGTATAGTAAGATTAAAGTGGGCAACAGATATACTGTGTGTGCAGTGACCCACACTGTGGCTAATTGAGCAGAATCTAAACAATTTTCTCTTGTATTCACAGGTCTTCTGTTCTGATGCCTCCATCAAGGAAGACATCTCCTCTACCTCTTCTGTCTGGGGCATCTTCATGCCATTTTAAGGCATGGTTATCACAAATTTGATGGTAAATATCCTTTCTAATAGTTTTCCCCCCTTTTCATGTTTTATTTTTGGTTTCCATTCACAGGTGCAAGTGCAACACAATAGGTAGTGTACTAGTGTCTAAATCATTTCTAGCTTGTATTCATAGTCTCTTACCATTCAGTCATGAATATCTCCTCCTAGAGCAAGCAAGCCATTGCCATATTTGCCACCAGAACAATGATGTTGTTAACATTGTAGACTCATGCACGGACCTCCTACCCCTTCTCCTGCTCTTCCTCCAGCTTCTCCACTGCTATGTGTGGTCCTATGAGAGTCAACATGTCCTCTGTATCCAGCGTGAATAACAATCATTCAGCTGGTGCTGCTGTCAGATTCTACATCATTCATCACACAGCTGGAAAATACCTGAAATGAGAGAAACGGGAGTAGAAAACAGAGAGTGACTCATGGATAACATTTAATTATTTAAAAACAAAAATGGAAAAAGAATATTTACAATCCCTGTTAGGGAACACTGACAAGCTGAGTAACCAGATCTAGGCTGGACCCATGCAGCAACAGGTTTTCATCACCATAGTGATAAATACTGAAAAGAGAGAAACAAGAACAAAAGATGGTTAGAAGTACACTGCTTACCTCACCCTGACCAAAAAGTAACACATTTATGATAAATAATTATCTTTGTTAATAGGACACAAAGTGATACTCGGAGGTCACCATCTGGATCTGTGCCACAAAGAGGCATTGTTATTTCATGTAAAAACATCCAGAATTTTTGGTCACAACAGTTCATCAGAACTGGTGCTGTGGTGTTTGACTTGAGGGGTGTAGAAGCAGAATTTTAATTCAGGGAGCTCGTCTCATTTTGGTTCCTCCTGCAAAAGTTTTCCGAGAGGAGAATTTATTAGACTGAGAATTTAGGGGCACAAAGTTCATCCCCTGAAGTACAGTACAAGAACTGTGATGGTGGGACTGACACACAGTGTGGCACCATGTAGCAACATGACTTACTTTTTCCTCTCATTGAGAACAATTCTCGAGGGACAGCTTTTCAGTATGTTGTGCTTTTTGACCCATTTTCCAGAAAGTTCATTACAAGAACTGTGTTGATGTGACTGACACACAGTGTGGCACCATGTAGTAGCATGCGGCAGCCTGATGTAATTATTCTGGTAGTTGATGAAAAATCTTGAATCACAGAATGTATGTATAGTGTGCTTTTTGCACTATTTCCCCTAAAGTGTATTACAAAAACTGTGTTGGTGTGACTGACACACAATGCAGCACTTTGTAGCAACATGCAGTAGTATAGTGTATTTATTCTGGTAGTTGAAAAAATGTGGGAGTACTTCAAGATAACCAACTGCACGATCACACAGAGTTTTTGTCCAACCTTGGCAAAAGTCTTGATCTCTTCTTTGCTTAATCAAGGTAGACTCTACTTGGCAAAAGAGATTCAAGAGAATTTTTCCATTCTGGTTTACCACTCTTTCAAACATCTTCAATTAACCAAGGTGATTACCTGGTTATGGGCCCGTATCCCTGGTCAGAGTAGCCTAACCCAATATTACTTACTTTTACAGAAACGGCCATATCTCCTCATCTGATCTCTATGTTTTATACCCTATTACAGCTACATGATCCTAGTAGCTTTCAGGGACTATGTTACTACTGGCAGCAAAAACTAGACTTAAACCTGAGCGTCAAAGACTGGCAACTACTTTGGCAACGTTTATACAAATTTATAAAGCAAGACTGTCTTCATTTCCTGCAGTTCCATATCTTGCACAATCTTTATTTCTCTTCTGCAAGATTATTTAAAATGGGTAGAGCAGAATCGCCGATCTGTAATAGATGCAGTCTGCAGGACGATTCATTAAAACACATCTTATGGGACTGCTCTCAGGTGTCCCCCTTTGGGCAAACAATTAAAAATACTCTGGACCCCATTCTGGAATTGGACCCCTACTTTACCCCTCAGATCAGCCTGGTGGGACATTTCTCCCAGGAGATGTTAAACTGTCGTAAAACCCACATGTCACTAATTTCAGGGGTAGCAAAACTCATCATTGTCAGACACTGGTTAGAACAATCCTGCCCCTCTTTAAAAGAGTGGCACTGTGAAATCCTTCAGGTATTAGAGATGGAGCGACAAATTGCTAAATGGGCAGACTGACTAGAGGCCTTTATGAAGAGATGAGCTCCGCTCTTGGCCCTCTTACCTCTGTTACAAAATGCATGAGTCCCTTTAGGGTTTAGGGAGAAACATGAAGTGCAGATTTATTATAAGACCCTGAACAGGGGAACTCTCTGCTAATATCTTAATTGTTTCTACCTACTAATGGCTGTACAGTGGAGGGGGGAAGGTCTTTCTCCTGCTAAACTTAGTACACCCCTGAAAACAAAGGTTTGTGGTGCTCTGGGGTGGGGGTATGGTTGGGGGGAAGGGGAGGAGAGGGGAGTATACTTTTAGGGGGTGTTTGCTTCTATGTTTCATGGTCACACTAATGATTTGTAGTGGTTTTGTATCTTTGCACCATTGTCACAGCTTCCCTCATACTGATTTTGTATACTTAATGTATAGTGATGTGGAAAATAAGCGGTTGAAGGTATGGTTGTATGTTTATTCTCATTTGCAAAAATTTAATGAAGTATATTAAATTGAAAAAAAAATTGGGGAGCACACAATTTACACATAATATGCTTTCCCCACTTTTTTACCTCAAAGTGTGTTATAAGAAATGAGAATGACACACAGCAGAGTAGAAGCAGTAGTACATTTACCACCAATTAATAGTTTCTTGTTCATGAGAAAATTTCAAGAAGTGAGAAATTTACATATCGTGCCTGAGCACTTGTTTTGAATTGAACTTGCCAGCCGCTTCCCATGTCCAGGATGGTGGCTCTGTGGTGCAGCTCAATTTAAAAGTAAGTAGACAACTTTTTTGTTCAAGCAAAGCAAGTGATTCATTTAGAGGCAAGCTAATTGCCTTGAAAGAAATGGCCTGACAGTAAACCATTGTCTTTCAGAAATTTGGGACAGCCCACAATTAAGCTCTACAAGAACTGAGATAATAGGGAGCGTGAAGAATATTGGAAAACCTGTTTTAGGTAAAACGTCCTCTGCATATAGCAGGAACTAGAGAATGAGCATTGTAAACATTGGGGTTTTTCATGAAAAAAACTTTAAAATAAATGTTTTCATTTGATTAGGTGGCAGAAAACTTAAAAAAGCCCTTACATACAATGAAAATGGATTTGAATAATAAAAAAGTGAGCACAGAAAAACATAGAGTGTCAAAAAAGAAAAGTCATAAACCTGTCAATGACAATGATTTTTATCTGCCCCAGTAGGCAGGACATTAATTAATGGGAGAACGGTACAAACAGAAACAATAGAAGACAGCAAGTTATGGGTGAGACATGGTTATGTGCAGCTTGCTAAGTAAAAGCATGAATTTAAAGATACAAGTACATATATATTTTTTGGTGGCGATACTGTCCTCAGAGTTCAATTGAGAATATTTATCATGGTGGAATTTATTAATGTAGAACAAAACTCCAGCATATTTGAGCAGTCATGGTATTTTACATAAATGTTAAGAGACTTCATGGGTTTGTTACCACAAGTGGAGCAAGTTAAAAGTGAGATGAAGAATAAAACAAGAATGTATTGTAAAAGTGTTTTGGGGTTTTATTTTTTAGAAACACAGTGGGGTCTGATGAAGTGGCAGAGCCACAAAACTGTTACCCCTCCTTTGATATGTGACAAATAAAATGCAGAAATTCATTGACCAAGTGTTTCAGTGGAGTTCATCCTTTCTCAGATATTTTTTGATTGTGTCCTGGTGCCAATAGGATGACCCAAAAAAAAACAAAAACTCTTATACACACATAGGGCAACCTGATAACCTTTCTTTCAGTATTACTATGCATGGTCTGACCAACCAATAGTCAGTGGCCCTACAGTGATATCTCATTTACAGAACAGTTACACTTCCCACTACTTGTGTTACAGATCCATCACTTCTTCCATTTCCCGTGCCCCACTGCCTGCACCCCTCCTTACTCCTGACCCCATAACACCTAAAAACATGTTTTTATAAGAAAAATGAATCCCAACACTAGTACAACATCTGGGGCCACAGGTCCAGGAAGACTGGGACTGTTTCAGGGTACTACATAGGGACCAGGATCAGTATTTCTGTCCTATCAGTTTATGGCAGAGGAACAAGAACAGGTACTAGGATTACTCAACCAAACAAAAACTTGGACAGAAACTACCAGTTGCAAAAGTATAGTTAACAAAATAGAACACTTAGAACAAAGGGACATACTCCTTGAATGGCATGCCATTTCATTAGGCAACTATATCAAAAATAAAAGAATACCAAGAGGACTGAGGGCACTCATAGAACTGAATTTAGGATTTATGACAATAGAGTTACACAAAAAGTGGACTGGAATTGGAAATAAGTGTTCTACTGATTTCATGCCCTCTCTGATAGAGGCCATTATGAAGGAAAGAGATTACTTGAAAACATCAATGGGGTGAAGGGGGACTATAAGAATAGGGTCCAACTCACAGAATACACAAATGCTTTAGAGAGAATCAAAAAAGAACTAGAGTAGCTGAGTATGAAGACTTCATCAAACAACAAAAACTTCAAAAATTTAATTGAGATATCATTGACTATCGTGAGAACAAAGTCTATACATGGTTCTTGAAGCCTAACACACAGAATGCACAGGGTTATTATCAGAGTCAACAGGATTATGGTGTAGATTCTGACAGTGGGGACAGTTTGATAACCATAGGATACAGAGTACAAAAAACTACACTGGGGACTCAGGGTCCTTTTTTAGAGAGAGAGAGAGAGAAAGAGAAATCAGATAACACATCAGGAACAGAGTACCTCAGAAGATACAGGGGGTTACAGATATCAAAGCAGATATGGCCTCCAGAGTGGAGGTTGGCAGGGTCAAGATCAGTTCTGGGGGGGGGTTCACTTCCAGGAGAGGAGGAGGGGGTGGCAGAGTCAGCAGCAGAGGAAGAGGAGGGGGAGGCCTCGGGGGAGGGGAAGGGAAAACTATGGTAGTATTCAATACTAGTTCAAGAGTCCTAACAGGGAAGAAGAAAATGCACTCAAGAAAGGACTTTCCTTTTTGCCCACCAGACCCTTAGATCCTTTCTAACTATAGGTGGATTTACAAAAAATGTATAGGAAGATCAGATTGGCTGATTGGTTCAGGGACAAACCACCAGAACCAGTTACCAAGAAGCAACAACTAAAGAAAAACTTAAGGATCAAATTTATCTTCAATCCTCCAAAAGAGCGGGAAACTGTAGAAACATACATTAAGTTGGTAGACAAACATATGAAGGAAATTTATGAAAATGAACAATTTACACCGAAATGGAATAATCTTTCCAAGAGGGAAAGGAACATCTTGAACACATTGGAGAATGACAAATCATTAATCATTTAGCCCGCAGACAAAGGGGGTGGAATCATTCTTTGGGGTTATGTGAAATACAAGAAAGTGTTTGAGACAATTGGAGGCTAGAGAGAGATATTTGCGAATTGATAGAGACCCTCACGTAAGAAATTAGAGAGGCCATAAAAGACAAACTGCAGTAGGCTGTGGATATGGGCTGGTATGCAGAAGAGGAGGGTACTATGTTACAGAAGCAAACTCCCAGTATACCCTTATTTCACATCCTACCAAAGGTACACAAGGACCTCTCTAATCCACCAGGGAGAGCAATAGTCTCTGGGATGGATTCCATTCTAGAACCTTTATCTAAATACATAGATTTTCACATTAGTTGGGAAGTAGGAAAGATGGAAACATTTGTGAGGGACTCAAGTCACATCATAGACATTATCTCAGATCTGAATATGAATGCAGAGAATTGGAATAATAAACTATTAGTTACTTTTGATATAAAAGACTTGTATACCAGTATCGATCATGAAGAAGGACTTGACTCACTTTTAAAGGCCTTAAGAGGTAGGGAGTGTAACGTGATTAACCCTCTACTAGTTATAATTATATTTGTGATGTAAATATATGTTTATTTGAATATCTGCTTAGGGAATGGCAGCCAGCAGCTTTTGAAGGGGCCTGATCTTTTGACCCCAAAGGCCCTAACTCACTGAAAACAATTGACTATCGTAACACTGAACAGTGAGTTAATTAAGGAGCTTCCTGTTGACATCTCCTGTCATATATGTGTTAGCTGTTATATAACACGTTGTAAACTAACCCTTCTACTTAGAAGTGCAGGGACAAAGTATGCATTTTAGGACAAAAAGAAAAAAAGATTTGGTGGGCTCAAATTTGACTTATTATGGCATGAAAAAGTTTTGATCCGCCTTATGGAGTTATTGGTGCTCCTTCCAGGGAAAAATATTCAAAAGGACATGTATAACCAAAGCTTCCACTTAATTGAAGTGCACTCACAAATAAGCATAACAGCTTTCTACATCCAATGTAAGATTTATTAAACTTCACAAAGCACACTTGCTATAAGAGTGGGGGGACAGATAAGCACCTAGCCCCCATATGTGATATTGGTACACAGACTAAGTTCAGAGCACACTCGATGTATAGTGCCTTCTCAGTTCCTTTAAACAGTTCAGTTAGAGACATCAAAAACAGCAGTAAAAATGTGTTTATACTTTACGTATTATACAGTAGATAACCTCAATGAATTTTCTTGGCTGAATTACTTAATCACTTATGGGTTCCATACCGCGTTACTCACCAAACGAATCAGAAGGAGAGATTTCAAGCAGTTAACATAAACTTGAATTGAGTGCCATTGCTTCTTCCTTCATACTGCTTCCATCTCGAACGTTCGCCTATGTGGTGAAACCACAAGATTCAGCTGACGTTTCCCATGTATGACGTCTTCATCAGAGCTAGTGCCTCTATTACACTGATATGTCTTTTATACTATTGGTCACCATGGTAACAATACACAATTTTCAAACACATTATCTAATATACACCCAAATAAATGAAATAATATTAAAATAATTTAAAAACGGCTACAATGTATATCTCTTAACTATATAGTGAATTTCATAATTCTTTCTCTTTTATTCTTATTATTAGTGCAACTGCATATCAAATACTGAACTTGAAAACAGAACCGTACTAATTAATACACATATGATCCACAACTCGTAACCACTCATTATTTCCATTAGTACCACTGGAGAATGACTCCTGGGCGTCTAATAGAGCTCCACTTAATGATTTGCCTGTGGCGCAGGCATTGCTACTGCTCATAACAAACTGGGAATATAGGCCCAGATATTCAAAAGGGTTGCACATGGCGCAACAGTGTTGCGCCATGCGCAACCCACTGATGCGCCCCAGTGCAATATTCAAAAGGGAAAAGTGTGCTGACAAATCCCAATCGCCGGAGTGCATCAGTAATGTATGCGAGCCACAGGTGGAGGCGTGCCCATGCATAACCTGCACAGCCCGATGTCCAGCCGGGATGTGCCAGGTCGTGCATCGCAACCCTACCTGCGCCTGCACAAAGTTAAGCCAAAAAAGGAACAAGTGATGGCCACCCACGGGTGAGCTGCTGCATTGCGAGGCGCAACATGGCAGCTGCCACCTTGGTGGCGCAGATTCCCTGCCACACCTGGCCCGGCGCCCCCCATGCCCATAAATGGGCCCCTGGACACAATCCCCATCCAATATCCCTGGTGTGGTCCAGTGGACCTCTATGTGCCTGATCGTGGGCATCAGTATAGTCCCCGTCCAATATCCCTGGTGGTCAGTGGACCAATACGCCACCGATCGTGGGCATCCGTAACACATAACAGACTCCTACCACCCTGGTGGTCTAGTGTACCGTCCCCACCCGCCCACTGAGCCCCACCACGCTCCCCATCAGCGGCGGGTGGCAGCACCTCCCTGCCTGCCGCCCGCCGCCCGCCGACTGACAGCTCGGTAGGGCTGCATGCCGGTTGGTTCTGGCGTGAGCCAATGGGCATGCCAACCACTCCCTTTCTCGGTCAGATATGCAGATTATTCATTTACATATCTGGACTGAAATATCTGTGCTCTTACATGCCATTAGCTCCGCTGTCAGCTAATAAGCGTCTAACCACTGGCTATCGGTCGCGGGTGGTGAAAGCGGCAGTGAGTGAGGGTGCTGCCACCCGCCGGCTGAGGGAGGAGGCGGTGGGGCTCAGTGGGCGGTGGGAGGGTACACTAGACCACCAGGGTGGTAGGGGTCTGTTATGTGTTATGGATGCCCGCAATGGTGGCGATTGGTCCACTGGACCACCAGGGATATTGGACAGGGGACTATACTGATGCCCGCGATCAGGCACATAGAGGTCCACTGGACCACCAGAGATATTGGATGTTTTTTTTTTTATATTACAGGAATGCCTGTGATCGGGCTGCAGGGGGCGTCGGTCCCCGATGGCTGCTGCCTGGCAGGGCATCAGGCGCAAGTCGTCGGGGATCTGCGCACCTGCATGCTAATGACATGCAAATGGGGCCATAATGAGATGCAAATGGACCCCTGTGTGCCTTACATAAATTATGGCCCCATTTGCATGTCCCCTTTTGAATATCACAGGTGCTGTGCATGGCGCAATGGCACTTGCGCCAGCCATCTCCATGCTCCACTCTGGCCACTTGCGCCGGCGCAGTGCCACTGCACCATGCACAGTGGGGGTGGCCAGGGTGCAATATTCAAAGCTGCTGCTCCATAGCAAAGCTCCATTGAATATTGCCCAGGCCACACCCCTGCACAACAAAGTTGAGCTGCACCCAGGCTTGCGCCACAGCCTGGCGCAGTTTGAATATCCGGGCCATAATTTTTTGTATACGATCATATTCTCTTGTGACAAGTCATGTGTAGGAGAAAATCTGCTCTCTCGATTGTTCAGAGCTTCTATATTCCTTGCAGATAATTAACTTATCAGAGGAGACAGTGGAGAACTTTTTAGATTTTCTCATTTCTGATTGGTAATTCGATTGTTCTGCTCCCACCACTATTCTGCATGAGAGACAATGAGAACATTTTTGTTGTAAGGTGCAGCAATCCCATAAGCCCACTGTTGTATCAATCCTATTTTGTCTCATAATATACTTACTAATACTTATTTTAGTGTAAGCACTGGGGCTCATCTCTTTAACTATACTTTACAGTGTACTTAAACGTGGCACCCAAATGATGCTCATACAAAAAAATTGTTCTTGTTCTTTAAAATCCCAGTGATGTTCTAATTCCATAGTATTTTGCTTACTTATTTTAATTTCCTTATCACTTTTGAAAATTTTATTGGCGGTAGTACAGCATTGCACTCATTTATATTTTAGCTGCCAAATTCAATTTAGATTCCTGCGCTACATGCGAGTCAACAGAAACATTTTTATAGTAGTACTTTTATGACATTTAGTTGACAGTCAGGCTATAGTTGTGTCAATGTACAAAAATGAATGAAAGATCTTTTTATACTCCTATGAAGGTGTGAAATCTGTGATCTTCATTTAAACCTTTGGTTACCATTGTGTCAAATTCATGTATCCAAAAACTCTCTCTGTGTTGCAATTTCTGTTTCAGATCTCCATCTCGGACAGACAATGTTACATGTTCCAATCCAATGAATTTTAATGAAGCAGGGGAACCATGACCAACTTCCTCATAATGTTTGGCCATTGCATATGTCTGATTTTTAACTCTAATCACTGTTTTATGTTCTCCCATCCTTAATTTAAGTTCTCTTTTTGTTTGCCCAATATACGCAAGCCCACAAGGGCACATCAGCATATAAATAACACCTTGTGTTTTACAGTTTATAAAACCATCGATTATATAGTTCTTTCCCAATCTTGGGTGCTGAAATTCTTTGGTATTGTAGATGTTATTACAATATGTACAGTTCCTGCATTTATAATTTCCTTTTGGGGCTTTTAATAACCATGTTTTTTTCACTTCCTTCTGTTCTTCATAAAAACTTCTCATTAATATATCACATAGACTTTTCCCTTTTCTTCTGGTAATTCTTATACCTGTGTTCACCATTTCTTCTAGACTTGGCTCTGCTCTTAATATTGTCCAATTTGATTTCACTATTTGTTCTGCTTTAAAAGATTCCTTATTGAAGGGGCGTGGCCTGGCTGTGCTGATGATGGCTGTTTAACTCTGCTTCTCCCTGGGACTACCATCTATCATCATCCATCATCCTGATCCCAGATTGTCAGTATTTACCAGCAAGTGAAATATAATTTTACTAACATTATAGCTCAACTCTGGCAAATTATTTTCTGTATATCATAACTCTATAGCTATATATTTTTTTGCATTTATACTACTCTGTGAAGGCCTACTACAATGGCTGAGCAACTCCTGCAAAACAGCTCCCTTAGCAGAGTGGAAACTATGTTTCAACAGCTCATCTGTGAAATGAACAACTTAACAATAACATGTCAACAAAACATCACTAACATGCAAGTGTTAGACCAAAAAATCAATGAGCTGAGTTAAAGTCGCTCAAAATTTAAGTTCTATTAACATCCTGCAAGCCACCATCAGAGAGCAAGACAGAGTTATCAAAAGCCTACAAGATAAAATTGATGACATTGAAAACAGAAACAGATGCAATAACCTGAGATTTTTGGGTTTTCCTGAAGGTGCAGAACTCGGAGACACTAGTGTGTTTCTATTACATGTGCTGCCAGCCCTGTTCAAACTCCCACCTGGTCAAGACCTTACTACTGAGAGATCACACCGTACTTTAAGCTGGAGGCCTGGTCCAGATCAGAAACCTAGGCCTATCATTGCAAGATTCTTAAACTATGCCCACACTAAACTGATTATCAATAGAGCAAAACAAGTGGGAACGCTTACTTGGCAAGATCATGGAATTTCTATTTTTAGAGACTTCTCTAAGGAACTCTCTAATAAATGCAGAGCTTTCAATCCTATTAAAACTACCCTACACCAACGAGGGATCAAATTTGCACTGCGCTATCCTGCCATCATGCGCCAGTTTCTGGGTGACTCAACCAAAGATTTCAACACTCCTGAAGCCTTGGCTGCATTTCTTGGTGAGCCCCAGCCTCCAACTGCCCCATTTGGAAATACTGATATGACCCCTTCTCCCACTGTCTCTGCAACTTTCCAATCAGACTGACATACCCACATTATGGCTTTAAATCATGAATGCACTGAGAAAGCCGTATCTCTCCAGGCTGATGCAGCATCTCCTGTCTGAATCTCAGCCCACTTGCTAGACAAAAAGAACTTGAATCCACCTTCTTCTAAACATGCCTGTTGTGCAGATGCTACTACTTCTAGGCCTACCTCTCAGCATGAGCGACATGTTGGCTTCACTACACCCCTAATCCTCTCCAATAAGTTTTCTTTACTACAAGAGGACTTAAACTCGTCTCAGGAAGACCTCACGGAATCAGCTGTGGATCCTGTCGGCAATGACCTTGGAGATGCTTTACAGGGTGGCAGGGCTCCCGATGCCTCTTGGGCTGAATTGGTGACCAGCTCCCCTTTCAAATTGGCAGAGCCTCCTAAAAAGAAACGGAAGGGGAAGCTCAAAAACAAATCGAATCTATAAATGATGCCTGGGCATGTGTATATATTAGTACTTCTCAAGGTTAGTGCCTAATTAACCTCGGCTCTTTGATCACTATCAGAATTTGTCTGCCCTGCAACCACGCATCGCATTCCTTGTGTGTGCATACTATCGCACCCAACTGGTTTGGAAAGCGATAAGCTGTACATCGAGGTTACAGGCTGTTGGTTTAATTGCATGTTATATTATTTAGGCATCTCATTGTGACAGTCTTGGAGTTTTCTATCTCAATGTAATGTCTGCTACATTATACTTCCAGTTATTTCTGAATATATTACTCATATTGTCAGTTTTTGAGTATCCCTAATGTTGGGCTACTGTATGTTCTTCTTTTAAAGGGACAGTTCTTATATAATGTTAGACTAATTCATATGTGTTCAATGATTTTCTATATTCATTTAGAGGTGTCTACCATCTTTTTTATCAGTATGTCTTTCTCACATAACCATTAAGGGAGGTTGCCTGCTTAACTAATTTGTGATCCAACATCACCCCACACATTTGTTACCATATATAAACATTATAAATTTACAGTATCTTGGGGTTATATTAATGAGGTCCTCAACTAGTTATTCCCTTCATCCACTACTACATCCCAGACTAACATTTAACACTTTAGTATTTTTCTTTAGAATCCTTCCCACACTAACCCGCCTTTATCTAGCTTTTAAATCCCCTTTTCTTTAACCATGGTATACCAACTTCTTGTACTGTTTCATTTATCTATCACTTAGTCTTCAGTTTTACCCTACAATTAGGCATTGCAGGCTATTTTTGAGGTGTCTCATTTTCATTATTTTACTCAGTGTGCTGCAGTCAATAATAGATAGCACAGACTGACTCAAAGCCCTTATGATATGGCTTTTTAAGCCTGTGTTGTCATCTTATAGCTGAGCTAGCTCGACCCTCTCCAGGTCTTGAAATCTCACTATGTTAAAGTAACTCCTTCCCTAGGGGTGATTTTTGGGTCTGTGCTACTATTAAATACCTAGTACTTATCAATAATATATGCAGTACCTCAAAGCCTGAACAAACTCAACACTTATAAATGTCATATTGCCAGAATGAATATGTATTCCTGTTCAATACAAGACTTTCACCAGATACCCTTCCCCATACAATTTGGATCTTGTAATGCCTCGACACCCCATAAATCCTTATACTATTTAGACCCCACTCACTCCATTTTATTTGAGAACTCCTCCTACATAAACACTTCTGTGTCTAAGCATTATGATTATGTGAGTAAGTACATAGTAGATGGCACAAGTACAGCTGTTCTTATAATTTTAGGACTTGGCCAACCATGGGGGCATACTGTTTGTATTGCCATAATAGTGTTTCAACTCAGTTCTTTTTTCTAGTCTAACTTAGGTTCAAGATGTATTATTATGTCTGGGATTGCATATACTTTATGTAATCCCCTTTCCATTTATGGTAAGATGTTCATGGTTCCCCCCCAATGAATTATTATGTTTACTTTAGTTCTAGTCACAGTTATAACTTGATATAATAATTGTTTACAGTTTGTGTCTTGGGTTTAAGATAATTTCTCGCAAGATTTACTTACTATTTACATGCTCTGTAGTATAATGAGAGAGTCTTGGCGATTTCACCGACTCATATCTTGCTATATTACCTAAAGACTTCATAGTGTGTTAGTATAACATGCATAGGTTTTGTTTCATAACTTTATATATGCCTTCTATATTCTTTTTAATACCTCTCTTCCTTGTGAGACCCAATGGAAACATTCACCCAGGATTTAAGTATTTCCACAAACTAAATATCTTGCATGCATTTGACTGTGCTAGCCCTCCCCCTACTGAGTCTGTAACATCCTCTAGCCCTTTCAATATGAGTCCCTTGCTTCCTATTTGTATTTTCATACTCATCTCCCCATTAACATGAGTGATCTAATTCTACATTCATAGAATGATAAGGGACTCAACTCACCTTGTAAATGAAAGCAAATACTTTCTTACCTCAAAAAGCATAAAACTCATATTGCTTTCTTACAAGAAACAAAACTTTTAATAGAGGATGTTGACAGACTCAGAGGATTAGATTAGGTCAAGTATATCTCGTCCTTCTCTACATCCAAAAAATGGGGTGTTGCTATTCTATTACATAAATCCTTAACTGGACCATATCAAATCCATCTCTGATTCAGATGGCAGATGGATTATAGCCCTATAAATACACCCTACAGGCCCCTTATGTTAATCAACGTTTATACTAACTCTGATTCATGAATTCTTTCATAATATGGCCCAACAAATTATGAACAGTAACTAACAATTCTCCTATACTTGTAGGTGGGGATTCAAATTTCACTTTGGAAGCACATTTTGAGACAGAAGTAACTTTCCATGTTGATTCCCACCTCAGAAGTATTTCTGCACTCTCAATGCTTAATGAAAGACTTGGTCTCACCGACATTTGGAACTACACCATCCTAGACAAGCGCGACTATACTTTTTACTCACCTTCATAAATCTTATAGCAGAATTGACTACTGATTTTCTTCCCCATTCATCACTGAAAAAATTATCGACACAACTATCCTCCCAATTACTATATCAGACCATTCTCCTATAAAATTACATCTTATTTGGGGCCTGCCCCCATCTAAATCCCCCTCCTGGTGTCTAGACCCACTTTTATTGAAAGACCCAGATTTCTTACCTTGGATAAGATCCCAAATCCATGAATTTCTTTCTTTTAACAACATTCCTGATGTATCTCAAGGTACCATCTGGGAAGCACTTAAAGCAAGTTAGAGGAAAAATTATAAGCTATGCAGAACACAAGAAAAAACTAAGGGAACAGCAATTGGCTGATTTAGAGAAATCTCTTAAAGAAAAAGAAACCCAATATTATAAAACAAAAAATCCAGATAATAACTCACAACTTCACCTTGCAATTCTTCAGCTTAGAATTAAAATCAATGAATTAATATCCAGGAAAGCTGAACTTGCCCTCCTTAGACTTAAACACCGTTATTGGGAGCAAGGGGATAAATGCGGGAAGCTGCTTGCTTATAAACTCAAGAATCAACAGATGGAGAGACATATTGCCAGTCTGAAAGATCCTTGAGGCAAAATCCATACAGATAATCCCTCAATTAACCATATTATGCAATCCTTCTATCAACAATTATACTCTCACCCCACTCCCCCACAACCTGAATATATACAACAATTTCTGGACAATTTACAGTTACCACACCTCTCCCAACAAGATATGGCTTTGCTAGATGAATCTTTTTCCCTAAAAGAGATACAAGCAGTGCTAAATTCCCTTAAATCTGGTAAAGCTCCCTGGAGTGACAGTTTTTCCATAGACTTTTATAAATCTCTAGCTGACATCTTATGCCCCTTACTGTTTAAGGTCTTCAAAGAGGCATCTTCACAAGGTAAACTTCCCTATTCTACAGTAGTAGCCACAGACATTGCCAGCTATTTCCAGATATTTTGCAAAATTTCTGAAGAGTTTTTCTCTGCTGCTCCTACTGTGGAAATGCAGAAAGCAGGAGATATTTCTGGAAATAACACAGAAATTTTGGGAAATAGCTGGCAGTGCCTGTGGCTGCTACTGTATGACAGAAGCCATTATAATCATCCTACCAAAAAAAAAGATAAAGATCATTCTCTCCCATCCAGTTACAGACCAGTGTCATTACTTAATACGGCTGGGAAAATGTTTGCCAAAATATTAAATACTTGTTTAGAATCAATAATTTCAAAACTTGTCCACACCTCCCAAGCTAGATTTATCAAAAATAGAACTGGTTCTGATCATCTCTGCTCATTATTTAATTTAATCTACAAAGCTATATCTCTTAAATCACCTGCCACAGCTATAGCCATCAACTTTGAAAAGGCATTCAGTTCTCTCAAGTGGACTTATTTGTATCATGTTCTATCCCACTTTGGCATCACTAATAAATTTTGTACATGGATTCAATTACTATACACCCTCCCCTCTGCCAGGGTTCTTACTAACTCTACTCTGTCCTCATCCTTTCATCTGGCAAGAAGTACCAGGCAAGGGTGCCCCTTATCCCCCACTCTTTTTGTTCTAGCTATGGATCCCCTATCAGCTGCTCTTCATCATTCCTCCATGATCCAAGGTATCCTTAGCAGTAATTCCTGTTATACTTCACTATCCTACGCTGATGACCTCCTCATTCTACTCAAAAATCTTGAAATTTCAGGACCACCCTTAATTAAGTTACATAGCAACTTTACTTTACTTTCTGGGCTCGCTCTGAATCTAAACAAATCAGAAACAATGTCATTGAACAATTTTTGTAACCCTTTTATGAATACAATATTAGGTTTTCGTTGGGCCCCTCAAGGTATCTCTTACCTTGGAATACAGATCACCTCTAAATTAGACAAGATATAGGATGCCAATCTTTCTCCGTTATTAGCAAATATTAAAAACACTCTCAACAGATGGAAACTGCTTAGCCTCTCTTTTAATGGGAAAATCTCTGCTATCAAGATGTCAATAGCTCCCAAAATACTGTATCTATTTTCTAATATCTCTTTAACCCTCCCTACTTTTTTTTGTCAGAATTGATGATATAATTGGCAATTTTTTATGGAAAGGCAAAATTCCCAGATTTAGTCGTAACAAACTGCGTTCCCACTGGTCCAAAGGGGGCTTCGGGCTCCCCTGGTTCCAAGCATATTTTTGGGCCTTCTGCACTGCCCAAACTGTCAAATGGTTTAATAAACCCAGTAATAAATCACTATTGTGGGTCAATATGGAAACATCTCTATGTTCGGGCAATGTCACTACTTCCTTCATTTATAACCCTCTCCCCCCAATTTAAAATCTTACCCTACTATAGCATCATCCATGTACTACTGGAAAATAATTCATAAATGCCTTAAATCCAACCCAACCCCTCTCATATATGCCCCCGTTTGGGGAAACTGCAACATCACTCTTGATAATCACCCAATTTTTTGTTGTAATTGGAAAAACAGGGGCATTTTTTTCTTGGAGGATATACTTATACCTCAGACTCTCAAATTAAAATCCTTTTCTGACCTGCACAAACAATGGAATCTTTCCCAGCATGATTTCTGGAAATATTTACAGTTACGCACGGCATGGAACCTTTATCTTCCTACTATTCCTCATCAAACTATATATGATACTTTTATTTCTAAATGGATCAAAACAAACTCTAAATTAAATAGCATCATTTACAAACATATCAGAAATACAATTCCAGATCAATCTATCATTGCAAAAATAAATGGAGTACCCTTTTAAATTATAACATAACCAATTCACAAAGGCATAACTGCTGGCTATCCTGCCATAAATCTTTCAAGGATAATCGCAGTTCACTCATACAAACCAAAATTCTATGGTACAGAACTCCTGAGATTTTACAAAAAAATGGGCTTAATGAACAACAATAAATGTTGGCACTGTAACTCCCCAATGGCAATTTGCTACATATTTTATGGCATTGTCCTCATATACACAATCTTTGGCATCATATTCATTTCTTTGCAATGAAAGTGATTGGTCTATCCTTTGCATTAGATCCAAAACATTGCATACTTGGTATTTTCAATGCTCATTCATACAAAATATCCCATTCTCAGAATAGGTGGTTATCCCTACTATTCCTTCAAGTTAAATGCCTTATACTAATGCATTGGAGATCCAACATCATTCCCACCCTCCCGGATATTCTCAAACAACTATCTTAATATGCCATCCTTGATCATAAGTCACACTTAGCCTCTGACCAACTTAATTTATATAATAAATGCTGGCAGGACTATTTTAAATATTTAATCCGTCTACACATATCGTCACTTTATCCATGAGGTTGTTATATGTTCACATTGGAATCTAAACTTCCTAGCTTTTCGTTCCTTTTTCATCTCTCTCTTTCTATCTTTTATCTTCTTTTCTTCTTCCTTTCCCTCTTCATTCTTGTTTACTTTCTTAGATATTTTTCTCTTTTTACGTTCTTCCTTTATACAATCTTACACATACTTATATTAAATTACAGCATAATAGAAATACAATCACGACTACTCATATTTCTTGTTTGTATCCACTCCTTTTAACCCTTGAACCATAAATTGCCATATTTTCTCTGTATCATACAGATTGTACTACTACATATTGTTTTCTTAACATTTGTTTTCTCCTTTAATATCATTGTATAATACTTCAGACAACATGTTTTTTCCTTCTCCCATTAAGAATTTATGTAAGTGGAGAATGTAGTGTATTTGTATGGATAATCACAATAAAAAGATTAACTGCAAAAGATTCCTTATTGTAGACTGTACTGTATGTTACCATCTGCTTTTCTTCTGCTTTTCTGTTATTTTCTAACAGCGAGTTCCGTGACCTCAGTCTTGTTCTTTCTACTGCTTCTATAAGAATTCCTGCATCATAACATCTTCTTAGAAATCTGCCACACATTTTCGCCATCTCTTTATTTGCCTCTGCTTCTTCAGAACAGTTACGTTTTACTCATAGTAACTGTCCGTATGGAATATTTTTCTTGAGGTGATACGGGTGGTTGCTGTCCCAATGTAACAGCGTATTTCTGTCTGTCGATTTTTTAAACAATGTTCTTTCTAGTTTCCCAATTTTCTTATAAATTAATAGATCCAAATAATGCACCTTTTTGGAATGTTGTTCTTTATAAAATGCAGATTTTCATTACTATTATTAAGGTACATGAAGAATTCAGCCATTTCTTTTTCTGTACCCTTCCATAATAATAGTATATAATCTATATAGCGAACCCATAAATTAATCTTGTCAAGCCATTTGTTATGTTCTTTATCCCAAATGTGTTCTTCTTCCCAGCTATCCACATACAGATTTGCTAATGAAGGGGCAAACATGGTACCCATTGCTGTTCCATGTATTTGCTTGTAAAATGTACCATTAAATATGAAATAATTAGATTCTAATGTAAATCTTGCCATTTCAGTTATAAATTCTGATGGTGGATACACAGATTTTTCTCTTTTGGTTAGAGTTTTTTTTAATGTCTCCAATCCTTCTTCATGCAAGATATTGTTGTATAAATTCTCGATATCTAATGTTCCCAATAGTGTGATTTCCTTTGCATCCATATTACATAATTTATTCAGAATCATACGACTATCTTCTATGTATGACTTACATAGTGGAATGAAGGGTCTCAGTAAGAAATCCACATATCTGGAGAATGGTTCCATAATAGATCCTATACTACTAACTATTGGTCTTCTGGGGGGCACTTTGCTGTTTTTATGTACTTTAGGTAATAAGTAGATGGTAGGCCTGACTGGATACTGTGTTGTAAGATATTCCATTTCTGTGTTAGTAATCCATTTATTTTCAGATGCTTTTTTTAACAACTCATTTGCTCTCAATTTTATTTGTTCTGTTGGGTCAGTCCTTAATTTCATGTAATAATGCTCATTATCTAGTTGTCGATGCATTTCTAATAAATACATATCATTTGGCCAAATAACTACTGCACCACCTTTATCAGCACTTTTTATTAAAATGCCATTATTTTCACTCAATTCTTTAAGTGCAATCCTTTCTTTTTTTGTAAGATTTTGTCTTGAATTATGCCCATCCTTCATTTGATACACTTCTTCCATTTCTTTATTGACTTTTTTACTAAATGTGTTAACTACTTGGCTAAAATTACCAGGTGGAATAAATGTGGATTTTTTCTTAAATGGAGTTTCTTGTCTTTTAAATATTTTTTCTTGAATTGCACTTTCTCCTTCTGTTACAACTGTGTTCTGTTCTGTTATGTATCTCGGTCTAATTGCTGGAAATGATGGACTTTTATCAAAATGAGCTTTTAAGTATAGCTGTCTGAATAATTTGTAATTATTAATTTTTATCCCAAACACATTCATTTTTGAACTTGGCACAAATGTTAGCCCTCTTTTTAATACTTCTTCTTGAGGTTTTGAAAGCATAAAATCTGATAAATTAATGATTTTCATTTCATCAGTCTCTGAGACCTCCATGGACTTTGGTTTCTCCTCTAGAACCTGCCATAGTTCTTCCATCCTCCTCTTCCTCTGCCTTCTCTTACTCTGCCCCCCCACTCCTGGTCTTCTTTCTTGTGATGTATTCTTGCTGTTCCCTTCTAAAGGATCCTCCTGAAAATCCTGCTTGGATCTCATTCTTTCATTTCTATCATAATTCTCATTTTCACTTTCGTCTGTTGTTTCAAAATTTTCCACTATTACACTCTGTTTTTCTTTTAACATGGTGGCATCTCTTAATCTTTTACCTTGCCAGTTATAAATAGTGCCATTCTTGTAATCTCTTGCATCTCTTTCATGTTTTTTAATTTCATATGCTTTTAGGTCTTCCTCAAACTTTTTCATTTTTTCTTCAAGTTTTTTCATGCTCAATTCTCTTTTAATTAATGAAACTTCCTTAAAAATTTATTCCTCTTTATGTTTTATTATTTCTGTCAGTTTATCAAATTATTTTCTTGCCTTTTTGATTACTGTCAACATCAAGTCACTAGATCCTTTCTTTCATAAACTCTGGGTCATCAAGGCCCAGTGTAGGGGGTTTCTGAATTCTAAGACCTCTCGGGATCTGCTTTTCTCTCTCCAATATTTGCTTAAGGATATTGCATGCATATGCATTCTTATTTGCCCTTTCTTTAAGGCTTCAATCAAATTCACATTAACCTCTTCATTTATATCAGTCACTATATTGCCAAAGAATACATCGTATGCTGTGTAATCATAGGCTAATCCTTCTCCTTCTTCATCTGTGTAAACAAGTGTTTCCATTTTGTTTTTATTTAGTTTTTATTATTTTTCTTGAGCTTACAGTTGTGTGCTTGGGGAACTCCAAATAATCAAAATCCTCAAAATAACTCCGGAGCTCCACACATTCCTACCCCTGTGTAGGATGCAACAGTTACAAAAAGAAAAAAAGATTTGGTGGGCTCAAATGTAACTTATTATGGCATCAAAAAGTTTTGATCCACCTTTCAGAGTTATTGGTGCTCCTTCCAGGGAAAAATATTCAAAAGGACATGTATAGCCAAAGCTTCTACATAATTCAAGTGCACTCATAAATAAGCATACCAGCTTTCTACATCCAATGTAAGATTTATTAAACTTCACAAAGCACACTTGCTATAAGAGTGGGGGAACAGATAATCACCTAGCCCCCATATGTGATATTGGTACACAGACCAAGTTCAGAGCACACTCAATATATAGTGCTTTCTCAGTTCCTTGAAACAGTTCAGTTAGAGACATCAAAAACAGCAGAAAAAGTGTGTTTATACTTTACATATTGTAGATAACCTCAATGAATTTTCTTGGCTCAATTGCCTAATCACTTATGGGTTCCATACCACGTTGCTCACCAAACAAATCAAAAGGAGAGATTTCTAGCAGTTAACATAAACTTGAATTGAGTGCCATTGCTTCTTCCTTCATACTGCTTCCATCTTGGACGTTTGCCTACGTGGTGAAACCATGAGATTCAGCTGATGTTTCCGACGTATGACGTCTTCATCACAGCTAGTGCCTCTATTACATTGATATGTCTCTTATACTATTGGTCACCATGGTAACAATACACTTTTTTCAAATACATTATCTAATATACACCCAAGTGAATGAAATAATATTAAAATAATTTAAAAAATAGCTATGATGTATATCTCTTAACTAGATAGACCTTGGATGTAGAAAGCTGTTATGCTTATTTAGGAATGCATTTCAATTATGTAGAAGCTTTGGCTATACTTGTCCTTTTGAGTATGCATTTTATGGCCTTTGAGGAAAAGGTAAGTTTTAATGGATTCCTGTTAGCTTTCACACCTATGAGAGAAATGTTTTGTCAGGATGTTTTCTGAACATCAAAGGTGAATGCTCTGATCAAATAGACTGTCATATTTTAGTATTGCTATCTTGCAGATTTCCAGCCAGCAGTAAAATGACATCCTTTTAGATATACTTGGTCAGGTTACAAATTAATTACTGTCTAACAGTGACCTCATGATCTGTGACCTCACAGGATAGGAGGAACATACTGGATTATTATCACTCGGGCTGAAAAGGAGTGGGGACACGTCATCTCTGAACTCCTAAAGGAAGACACCCAGAGTGTGTCTGAACTAGAAAAGAACTTCTGTTAAAAATAGGTAACATCCAACTGGAACTGAATTAGGCTTAGAAATTTAAGCATCAGGGGCTGGATATTCAGACTGCACTGGGCAGTGGCGCAAGCTCGGGCACAGCACAACTGGGCTGTGCCAGGGCCAGGACCAGGCGATATTCACTGGAGCTGCACCATGGCTCAGCACCATTGAATATGGCATGGCCAGCACACATACTGCACATGGCGCAGTAGCACTGCACCAGCACAAGCCACAGAGAGGGAGCACTGGGATGGCAAGTGCAGTTGTGCTAGGTGCATCACCCATGATATTCAGTGAGAGGCATGCAAATGAGGCCATAATCTATGCAAGGCACAAATGGGGCTCTTTACATGTCATTATGACCCCATTTGTATGTGATGTGCTGTCGGGGGTTGACTCCCTGGTGGGCTAATGTAGCCCCCCCACCCATATGCCCGATCGTGGGCAGTAGTGAGAGTACAATCCATCCTTTGCCCGATCGTGGGCAGTAGTGTAATCAGATATCATCCAGTGAGAATAAACATCATCTGTTGCCTGATTGTGGGCAGTAGTAGGAATATAGATCATCCTGGTGCTCTAGTGGACCCCCCTCCCTCCCCATATGCCCGATTGTGGGCAGTAGTTAAAATTACTATGAACCAATGCCCAATCGCGGGCAGTAGTTAGATGAAGCATAATCCAATACCCAATCACAGGCTGTAGTAATCCAAGGGTCAATCTGGTGGTTCAGTGGTACCCCCCCTCCTCACCCACCCACAGAGGCTCCTGGCCACCCAGCAACCCCCCCATCATTGGTGGGTGGTAGCATCCCACCTGCATACCACCTGGCCACCCGTCGAATGACAACTTACAGTATGCTCTGTATGCCTATTGGACCACAGTGTGGACCAATGGGCTTGCAGACCATACTGTACTTCACAGCACCAGAATTGTGAATGAATGCATTCATTCACATTTCAGGTCCTGTGTAGTACAGTATGGTCTGTAAGCCCATTGGTCCAAACTGTAGCCCAATAGGCATACAGAGTATACTGTACGCTGTCATTCGGGCAGGCAGCCATGTGGTACACAAGCAGGGTGGTGCTGCCTGCCGATGATGGAGGGGAAGTGCTGTGTGGCCTGGGGCATCTGTGGGTGGGTGGGAGGGGTACCACTGGACCACGAGGTTGACCCTCAGATTACTACAGCCTGTGATCGGGCATCAGATTATGCTTCATCTAACTACTGCCCACGATTGGGCATGGGACTATACTTCTTCACACTACTGCCCACGATCGGGCATGGGATCATAGTAATTTGAACTACAGCCTGTGATCAGGCATGGGATCCTAGTAATTCAAACTACAGCCTGCGATCGGGCATGGGACTATGCTTCTTCATACTACTGCCCGTGATCGGGCATACAGTTGGGGGGTCCACTAGGCCACCAGGATATTCCATATTCTTACTACTGCCCATAATCGGGCATCTGGGGGGGCAATTGGACTACCAGGGGGGACCAGGTGCTTGTGGATGGTGTTCCTGCTGGGTGGGTGGTCACCCATGGCTGGTGGCAGATGTGTTGCACCTTGCAATACAGCCGCCCGCCTGTGGGTGGCCAGTATTTGAGCCAATTTTTCATGGCTCAACTTTGTGCACCAGTGTGCGGTGTATGTAAGGGTTGCACCAGCATATGTGCTGCACATCCTGGGCTGAATATCAGGATGTGCCGCATATGCATGGGCACACCCCCTGCATCTGCGCTGCATAGGATTACATTGCACCCCAGTGCATTGGGATTTGTGCTGCACCAGGCAGCCTTTTCAATATCCCACCAGGATGCAATGCGGGGTTGTGCCAGTGCAACTCAAGTTGTGCCAGGTGCAACACCTTTGAATATCCCGGCCCAGGTATTTTGTTTCTGTAATTTCAAATTTATTTCTGACTGTAAGCATTTATGTTATATGTTCTGTGTTTTGTATGTATTTACTATTTTTTTTATTATTCCAGTAAACCTTTTGGTTTCCTTAATCCTGCTTGAGTCTTTTCTTTTGCATGTGGAGGCTGAAACAGTATTGGGTAATTCTGACAAAAACTGTTAAGGGCTTAAAAGTGTGTTACTATCTTGCTAAGGTAAGAATATACCTAGGTCTCAAACTGAGTCAAAAGGGTAGAACTGTGAACCAGGCTGGTGCCCACTGGGTGAAGTATTGCACTGCATCCCCTGAATAGAGTGTGATATCTGAGCCTGTTAACTGGGTGTGCTAGCAAAAAAGGGTTCATATTTGACTCCAGAACTTGAGGCTAGTAGGTGATTTGGACTCACAACAGACAGGAGGGTTACCCTGTTTGTCTCCTGTTCTCACATATTGCGCTTCAGGGTTTGGCACCATGGGAGCAGAGGGCCTGACCTGTAGTGTGCATTTGTGACAGGGAGGACCTGCACCCACCTAGTGATTTTTTCTACAAACTAGTGGAGATAGTACTTAGACAGAACTACTTTAAATTTGAAGAAAGTTTTTTCTTACAAGTAAAGGGGGCAGCCATGGGGAGCACCATGGCGCCCTCCTATGCTAATTTATACATGTGGGAGTTTGAAAAGACTTACATTTTGGAACAACAGACCAATATATTCTTAGATAAGATAGTTGCTTGGAAAAGATATATTGATGACATCTTCATGGTATGTCAAGGGAGTGAGGTAGAGCTCAATGACTTTTTTGCATATTTGAATAGTCAAAACCCAAATCTAATGTTCACAATGACAATGGATAGAAAGAAAATTGCTTTTTTGGATTTAAGCATATATAAAGGGAAAGAAAAACTGGAAACCAGTTTATGTTGGAAAGAGACGTCTAAAAATGCATTCCTACACTACAGTAGGTATCATGATCCAAAATTAAAGAAAAATATCCCCAAGTCTTAATTCATACGGGCAAAACAAAATTGTAATGAATCAGAGGAATACAAAAGAGTAGTAGAGGACACGGTTCACAAATTTAGGGAAAGGGGATACAGTTATGGATTAGTCCAGGGGGCAGAGGAACAGGTCATGTCACAACCAAGGGAAAGATACCTAAAATATACACCTAAGCAAGGTATAGAAGATAGGATAGTTTTCTTTACTACATACAGTCACCTAAATGGAAAAATCAAAAATGTCATATTAAAAAAAATGGCATGTACTTCAAACAGAAGGAGGCAGGAAATGCAGATTTTTGAATACCCCCTATTTACTTCTAAGGAAAACCAAACAATAAGAGACTGTTTGGTACATACATGACATTATATCCCAGACATATCAAAGAAACAATTATTACTTGTTCCATCGGCACTAGGCAGTGTTCCATGTGGCCACTGCTTTCAATGTGGGAACACAAGTAAGAAGGTGGAATTTGAGGACCCTTATACAAACAAGAGATATTCTATCAAGCAACACATAGACTGTAAAAGTGACCACGTGATCTATCTAATCCATTGCTCGTGTTACAGACTTTATATTGGAAAGACTACTAGAGAACTGAGGAAACATATAAGTGAACACAAAAGTGATATATATTCAATTGAAAGATGAGAGCTTGTCAGTGGTGAGACACTTCAATGAAGCTTGACATTTGGCCATCTCACTTCGCTTTTGGAGCCTGGAACTAGTACCAATGCCTCCCAGTGGAGAGGCTCATCGGGACACAGCATTAAAGAAGAGAGAAGTTTATTGGATTTTTACTTTGAACTGTTTGGTCCCACAAGTGAGTCTTAATGAAGAATGTGAATGGGAACTTTACTATTAACTTTCCATGTTTCGTCTGACCTCAGGAACCTCTACTGAAATCATATATTGTCTATATTTGTAATAGTTTGTATAAAATATAGTTGTTTTGTAGTATAGTTGAAATCTTGCATAATGTGCAGGAATGTGCTATTCAAGTTTATTGTCAGAATTTCCTGCATAATAAGAGTTCATTTCTGAAATTTCATTTTGATAATCATAGGTTATCTTGACATTAAGCCATTTATAGCCCCCCCATTTTTGACACCTACGAGTGTTCCCCCCCACTTCCCCCCTCAGTAGCCTTAATTTCAATCAATTAATCAAATCTTTATTTATCCAGGCAGACACCATTGAGCAAGGCTCATTTACAAGATGGACCTGGTCATATCAAAAACATAGTACAGTAACAAGCATAGGACAATGACCTACAGGTAAGTAGAATATACATATGTACAGTATGATATCATTTATATATACAATCTACATAAACATTGAACAAAACTGTCTTTACAACAGATAGGCTCACAACTGGATATAGCTGGCATATTCACTGAAAAGAAACCAGGCAAAGAAAATAATTACAGAATCAGGGTAGGTGGCTGGCATACATATGGGATAGGAGTGACACCTGGCCTTGGCCAAGGTAATGACTGTTTAGATCCAGGGAAAGGATTTCATTGAAAAATTATGAAAACAACATTCTATAACAGTAACAAAAAGATAAAAATTATATTAATTTTTCTCAAAATGGTCTGACAAAGATTTGTCACAAAAGTAAAAAATAAACAACATGGGAAGTTTTATCCCAGGGTGGGGGGCAAACTGCTGCAGTGTGTGTCCCTGGCTCATGTTCTCTGTGGTGCTATCATTTGACTAAGTCACTGGGGACCACACTGAACTGTCAGCCTGACAATTAACAGCACCACCAGTGTGCAGAGCCTGTGTGACATCACGTGTTATGTCGATAGCTCCCTCCACTTCTTGCGGTATTTAAACCCATGAATTGTCCTCATCAGCTGATCCCCATGTCCGGGATGGTGGCTCTGTGGTGCAGTTCAATTTAAAAGTAAGTAGACAACTTTTTGTTCAAGCAAAGCGAGAGAGTCATTTAGAGGCAAGCTAATTGCCTTGAAAGAAATGGCCTGACAGTAAACCATTGTCTTTCAGAAATTTGGGACAGCGTGAAGAATATTGGACAACCTCTTTTAGGTAACACACCCTCTGCATATAACAGGAACTAGAGAATGAGCATTGTAAACATTGGTGTTTATCATGAAAAAAATTTAAAATAAATATTTTCATTTGATTAGGTGGCAGAAAACTTTAAAAAGCCCTTGCATATGATGAAAATGGATTTGGATAACAAAAAGGTGAGCACAGAAAAACGTCGAGTATCAAAAAAGAAAAGCCATAAACCTGTTAATGACTATGATTTTTATCTGCCCGAGTAGGCAGGATGTTAATTAATGGGAGAATGGTACAAACAGAAACAATAGAAGACAACAAGATATGGGTGAGACACTGTTATGTGCAGCTGGCTAAGTAAAAGCATGAATTTAAAGTTACAAGCACATATATATCTTAGGTGGAAATACTGTCCTCAGATTTCAATTGGGAATAGTTATCATGGTGGAATTTATTAATGTAGAACAAAACTCCAGCATATTTGAGCAGTCATGGTGTTTTACAAAAATATTAAGAGGCTTTATGGGTTTGTTACCACAGGTGGTGCAAGTTAAAAATGAGAAGAAGAAAAAAAACAAGAATGTATTGTAAACAGTGTTTTTTGGTTTTATTTTTTAGAAACACAGCGGGGCCTGATGAAGTGGTGCAGCCATTAAACTGTTGCCCCTCTTTTGATATGTGACTAATAAAATACAGAAATTCATTGAAGACCAAGTGTTTCGGTGGAGTTCATCCTTCCTCAGATATTTTTTGATTGAGCACTTGTTTCAACTCACCTAATGTGCCTGACAAATGCTGTCCAAGAGGGCAACATGAACAGTGCAACAGTAGCTATTATTAGTCAATAATTTTTGGTTCAGGAGACATTTTTGGAAAGTAAGAACAGTGAAAAAAGTGGTGGTGCTGAGGGAGGAAATAAGTTTGACAGTGTGACTGAGTGAGTGATACAGCGCTGCATCAGCTGCCGGACTGAAATAAAATATTCGGGGACCAGACAATTTTTTGCAAATTATGTTTATTGATTATATACATGACCAACTTCACATAATTCAACTGAGATATAAAGTATATGTTACAGATGATATGAGGGCAATTACAATAGAATGTGGCACTTCATTATCTAGAGTTACAGTACATCATCTTGGGGATATGCTGAAAATTCACAGTTAGATACTGAATTAATTGTCTGTAAAGAACTATATAGCGGCAAAGCTTCAGACTGTTCATGGAAATTAATGACTGAAAAATTCATCATAGGTGATTGACACCCTGAAAGTTACTCTTTGTAGAGACTGAGTCCATGCTAGTATCTCTAAAGTTAATAGCTTCCTGTATTAAACAGTAAAACACATGCCCAAGTTAACTCTTTTAACAAACATGCTTAATAAGAACAACAATTTGTAGACACCCCTCACAGATAAACAGATTATGTATATGCGCTTCTCATGAGATGGCAGTGTGAAGTAATAAACTTTGTGGTATGTGAGAGGACTTTGCAATGCATTTCTATAGCTGGAACTAAATAATAACACGGAGTGCATTAATGAAATGCAAACCCCTCATACAGACACTCAAGACTTATTTAAGTGTTACACAAATTTTTCTCTTTCATTTAAAGAGGGCAACAGGAGGGAGCTTGCAATGAGGCAGCAAGTATGCATTTAGTACACAAAATTTCAAAGCCACAAGGCAGCAGCCATCTTCCCCCAGTATCTCCACTGGAGAAAAGGAACAGTCTTCCTACTGATCTCAGTATAGCACTGATGTCAGTCCTACCTTGTACCTACCATCACAGAGCAAAAGAAGGCTCAGACTCCCAACCTTGTGCCCCCAGTTTGGAACATTAAACTTATTTTTTTGTTAACAAGGTACATCAATGACTGGTAAATCTATTGTTGAGCCCTTCAGCTTTATAATACAGGTTTCAGATTGCTTTAAGCAGTGTGGTATTCAAAGGCTCTGCCACACTGCGTGCTACTGCAGGCTGTCCACTCAACCCAGCCATATCAGATGGCTTACCAGCTTCCCCCTTGCTGGTATCAGACTGTATGTGTTTAGGGGGGGATTACCTATGTTCAAATGAGTCAAAATTCTCACAGCTGACAAACTGAAAATAACTGTATCACCAGAAACAAAATGTGTGTTGAAAAAACAAGTTTACCTTCCTTTATTAAAAGATAGGACAATATGTTGCTTCAGAGCTCATTCAGGCATGTTTTCTTTTCCTTGTAGCTCGCTCAGCCACCCAACCAAACAATTTTATATATTGTACTTTTTAAATGCACTTTATATGTAAACAACAGTGCTTCACAACAAAAACACTAGTGATAGAGTAGAAAATGACATAGCACATAAACAGCACCACTAAAGAAAATATAGTTAGAAAACTGAATTTTATTCTTTTTTTAAGAAGGCAAGAGATCACTGAGACAGAAATCAAAACAAGAAAGAATGGCATTAGTGGTGCTCTGACAGTATTTTTGTGGATCCAACTATCCTCCATCAGATACTGTAGTACTGCTATCCAACCTAGGATCTGGCCAATGTTGGATTCCAGATCCATAGACAGATAGTTGTGGATCTGAGGTCAGATCCATTGGATCCAACTTGAGATAGTTTGATCTGACAGTCAGATCCTATGTCGGATCCATCAGGTCCAGCCTCGGATAGTTAGATCCAATGGTCAGATCCTTGGATCTGATGGTTGCATCCATTGAATCCAGGTTGGCTCCACATATACCTCGGATACTTACTGTGGATCATAGCAGGCTGGATCTTGGTCAGATGCCTATGTCATATGATGCTATCAGATAGCCAACCAAATTGATAGTCCTATGGTATTTGATTTGGCAGGATACTATACTATCTGAGCAACACTATATGGAGTGCAACAGTAAAAAAGAAAGACAGGAAAAGAGTTTCAAATTTTGGGGATTTTTAAAATATTCATATTTTTAGGGGGTGTAAACAAAGAGGGGGAATGAAACACTAAGAGAAGACAGGAAGGAGTACATGATAGAGAAAAGGACAGAGTGTAAAAGAGGGAGGAATGAGGACTGGTAATAAAAGGACTGAAAAAGGAAGGATGGAGTAACATTTAAAAGGTTTTTCAAGGCCCACTGCCAGATGGAGCAGCACTCAGACCACCCAATGGAGCTCATTCATTCCATAAACTAGAACCTGCTGGTTCTTGGGTAGTGGTAGGAGGAAAGCAATCACCTACATGGAAGCACTAGGTGCTGGGGCCTCCCAAGCTAGGGGAGGGGTGAAGACAGGTGTTCACACTAGGACAGGAGGGAAGGGGGTACACAGAGGGCTCTCGGGGACCCTGGCAGATGGGACCCAAAGGGTGGAAATTTCCACAGCAGTAGGCAAGAGTCTGGGGGTGTTCAAAGGAAACTGAGAGAGGCAGTAGGGTTGGGGGAACTGGGGGATGGGCTTAGGCTCACAAATTGTTTTAACCCTCTACACCATTGGTAAAAGAGGGGTGTGTGGGGGAGGAAGAGGAGGATGATGATGCTGCTGCTGGTGTAGCTGGGGCAGGGATGGATAGAACGGGTGTAGAGGGCAAGTGTCAAGGGTACAATACAGGGAGTCCAGGACAGGATGGGGAAAAAGGGGTAGGAGGGGAGAAAAAAGGAGGATCAGGGGAACAAGGAGGAGGCTGATGGTATGGAACAGGGGAGCATGACAGACAGAAAGGCACAGGATGTAAATGGGATGATAGCGAGCAGAAAACCAAATAGGCAAATGGATAGGATGGATGGATTAGTAAGGAGTGGGGAAAGAGATACAGAGAAAGATACTCAGGTGGGGGATAAAGAAGGCCAGGACACGGGTAGAGGAGGTGACCAGGGACAATAATGAAGGGGCTACCTTCAACACCCATATTGTGGGAGGTGCGAGGAGCTGGTCGAGGGAAGAATCTGGATGAAGGGATGAGGAGGGGCAGGGAAGGAGGGGGAACCTGAGGGGTGAACAGGAAGGCAAGGGGGAAGTTAGAGTACTGCTATTGGGGAACTCCATGATCAGAGGCATATAGTGGGAGGGCAGGAGGAGGATAAAAACTGTCTGATCAGAACCAAATGCCACCCAGGCCTGACAGTGCACAAGGCCAAGCATGAGTTGTATTCACAGGCAAGGGAATGCGGGGGGGACCCTAGACATTCTAGTGCACTTGGGGACATAATGACATAAATGGTAATAGTGAACTAGAAATTCAGGCAAGGTTCCAGGAGTTGGCCAGGGTATGCCTTTCCATAGGCTGTAAGATCTCCTTTTCAGAAATCCTGCCTGTGCCAAGGGCTAGTGGGGAAAACAAGATGAAGATTAGGGAGATAAATCAGTGGCTTAGGCAGTGATGTGGGGGATTAGGGTATGGCCTGGTGGGGGACTGGGGGGAGACCTGGGAGGATAAGGGGCTGTATGCTAGGGACAGGCTCCACCTTAATTTGGAGGGGAAGGAAATCTTAACACTCAAACTAGCTGGGTTCATCAGTGAAACGTGGGGTTTAAACTTGTGAAGGGGGAGGGATCAAAAAAGGGGCAGTGCTAGCAGATATGATAAATGAAGAAAATGGTCTCCACTCCTCAAGGGACTAGGGCGATATGGAAATGGGTCACCAGGTATGGTGCAGGAGCTGAGAAATCAGAGCTCAAGGGGGGAGAAAGGAGAGGAGGGAAAAGGGGGGGAGTGGTCCTGATAAATACCAGGAGTTTAGGAAATAAAATGCCTGAGCACCAGGTGATGCTAGTTGAGGGGGAGGCAGATGTGGCAGCAGTCACTGAGACCTGGGCCACTCAAGGGCATGAGTGGAACCTAAATCTGGACAGCTACATTATGTTCAGAAAAGACAGGGGGGGAGGGAAGGGGTGGTGGTGTAGCACTGTTAGTCAGAAATGATGTGGGTATTGGAGGGGTACAGGAGGCAGAGGGGAATGTGGAGGCTATTGGGTCACCTTGCTGATGTGGGGGAGTAAGAGAGTAAAGGTCAGTGTGGTATACAGACCACCAGCACTGGCAGAGGTCCTAGAAGAAAGCTTGGTGGCAAATCTCGAGGGACACTGTAGATTAGGAAAGGGAAGGGTAATAGTAATGGGGACCTCAACATGCCAGGAACAGACTGGGAGACTATGACATCACCAGTGGCCAGAGAGGAGAGGCTGCTGGATGTCTTCCAGGATGCGTTTCTTACACAACAGGTGAGTGAGTCAACTGGGGGGCCCGGACACTGGACATGGTCCTGGCAGACAGTGATCAGATTAGGGGCCTAGAGGTGAGGGACCCATTGGCTGGGAGTGATCATGCCACAATCTGGTTCTTCCTGGAACTGGGGGGGGAAAGCCGAGCAAGGTTGGTAGTAACCGACTTTAGGGGTGCAGACTTCAGGGAGATGGGAAGGATCCTTAAAGATCATCTGGACAGGATAAGGCCAGATATGGATGCTGACAGCAGGTGGGGGATCGTTAGGAGGGGAATACAGGAGGTTACCAGATCCTGCGCCAGGGAAAGGCATATGTTCGGTAAGGCCAGAAAACCCTGCTGGTGGACCTGGGAGGTACAGGAGGTGGTGAGGGAAAAGAAGGCGGCCTATAGGTGCTTCAAGTGGTCAAGGAGTGAAAGGGATCAGGAGGCATATGAGCTGACAGCCAAGAGAGTCACCAGGGTGGTGAGGGCAGCTAAGGCAAAAAAGGAGCAGTCCTTGGCCAGTGGGATCCGGAGGGGGGACAAGGGTTCTTTAGATACATAGGGGGAAAAAAGAAAAGTGAGGGGGCAGATCATCCAGATAACGATAGGGGATGGTTGGGCACAGGAGGTGGGGGAACAGGCAGAAGTCCTAAATGAGTGTTTTGCCTCAGTTTATACCGAGGGGGATGGAGGGGCTATGTCTTGCGAGGGGAGCGGGGTCAATCCAGAGCAAGGGGTGAGACCGGTAGATACCAAGGGCTCTGATGGGTCTGGGAAAAGGGAGGGGCCACGACAGACAGGTGGGGACCCAGCAGTGCATGGTGAAAAGGGGGAGGACAAGGCTGAAATACCAGTAGAGCGAGTAAGGGAAGCCCTCAGGTCCCTTTGGAAGGAGAAAGCACCTGGGCCAGATGAGATACATCCCAGGGTGCTGAGGGAACTGGTGGATGTCCTGGCAGTCCCTCCAGCAGAGCTTTTCAACATCTCTCTGAGGACTGGATGGGTGCCCCAAGACTGGAGGGTGGCCCTTGTTTTGCCGATCCACAAGGGGGGATCAAGAAAGGAGGCAGAAAATTACAGGCCCATTAGCCAGATATCGGTGGTAGGCAAGGTGATGGAGGGTATTGTCAAGGTTGTCAAGGAAAGGCTGGGGGGGGTTACTGGAGTAAACTGGGTACTTGGATGATAGGCAGTGTTACACAAGGTCCCTGCACCCTAACTGGTACCCTCAGAGGTACACCGTAGACAGCTAACGCTTAGGTATAGGTTATACTAATATTTAGGGCTAAGGGCGTCTACCATATATGAGTAGATGTCAGGATATAAATGCATATTGTTGTAATACACTTTGCTTGCTAATACACATATATTTTACCATGTATTTTCTGTCTTTTCTTACTTGTTAGATGCCAAGACACCTGTGTCCTTGAAGTAATATAATATGTAAGACGGCATTGCCATCTTTTGGTGATTTGTACTACTACACTGAGTTATGTAAGACTCTGTATAAGAACTCTTTTGTTCTCAAACAGTGACTTTACAGAATTGTATAATGTTATCTTGGACCATGGAGCCACCTCTAATTTAGCCAATAGGGCTCATCTCGTAACTAGAAATGTTTCTATCTTTTGGTAAACCATAGTAATTATCACAGGTATATAATGTAATGTACAAGCTTTACACCTCGGAGACCCGAGAGACCCCAAGAGACTACAGAGAAACCTCGAGTTGTAGGGAACGCTTAGCACCGGCTCCCGGTTCGTATTGGTAAGAACTGCTTAGGGCAACTGTGATTTATTCCTTGGTAGTAATAAACTTGTTTATTACTCTAATGCAATGCCTCTGTGATTACTTGCATTCCCAATATTGTCAATAATCTGAAAGTGAGGTTTAGACCTCTCAACAAATTGGCGACCGTGTGCAGGCGATATTTGGTGCTTGTAAGTTTTCACTTGTTGCTTAAACTTTTTCCCTTTCCCACGGGGACAGTAAGTGTACATTCCCGTATCACCTCTCCCATTTTAAGACCAGTTTGTAGTCACTTGCAAAGTCTGGCTGACTTTTTGGGTGTGGTCGATGCCGTCTCGACTCACTCCATAGCAGTTTTGAATTGCAAGCCTGCAACTAATACAGTAGCCCAGCTGTGTTTAAAGTACTCGTGCTGTGGATCGATTCGCAGCACACTGTCTTTTGCACAGTTTGAATTTTCGTTCCCTCCCACACAATGGCCACAGTATCAGATATCTGTGCAGAACTGAGACTCAATGTCTCAAACTTCCTTGCCTCCCATGGAGGATGGGCTGACTTCGCGTAGGACGCAAGTCAATCTGACAACCCTGTACTGGGAATTTCAACCCAGTATGCAGAGACGAGACAATCAACCAATAAGCGTCATGCTAAAGGGTTGATGGTCGTGGCTCTCTATGCTGCTTTGGAAGCCTCTGAAGTGAGGTTTCGAACCCTTGATCTGCAGATTTCATCTCTTAAGCAACAGATGGGTTTGCAGGAAACAGAATGTATTAGACTGCAGCAGAATTTGGAGTCTGAACTCCAAACTCTGCAGAATGAAAAGGATTCACTATTGCATCATTCAGCCCAGGCTGGTGAACAGGAAATATGCATGTTGAAGCAGGATTGTGAAAGTTTGAGACAGGATAAGAGTCAGGCTGTCCAGATGAATGATTTGCTGAGTGCTGCGAATGCTCAGTTGAGTGATGAAATGGGTGAGCTGCAGTACGAGATTAACCAGGTACGTAATGACTTAGAAATAGCCTACAGGGACAATCACGAATTGAGCACCGCATATCAAGTTTTGCAAAAGCAAAAGCAAGATCAGGTTGATATGGATGCTGCAAGTGTGAATCACGATGATTGTAGAACTAAGATGGTGACACTGCGCCATCAGCGAGAGGTTCTGGCTGGACATGTTAAGGCAATGGGAGGTGTAGCCCCTGCCTTTCATTCATCACCAAAAGGGGAGTTATCTGATGATGACGTTTCACAATACAACGCCCAGTCACGCCCCTACTATGGCCCAGACTCCACACCCAGCCATCCACAGCATGGCGGATCCCCGCCCCCAATTCCCCAGGTCACACATCGGTGATGTCGTGACACTCATCATGGTAAATGCCAACATGGCGGCACCCATGATGGGGGGGAGCAGGTCCAAGCCTGGTCCCGACAGCGCCTCCGGTAGCCGTTATTAATGTGGAAGACAGGCAAGAGATAGAAACCATGATTGAAAGAGTGATAGGCAATGTTCCTCTTCCTGAGAGGAGTATGAGGGCTATTAAAACCCAGATTAGGCAGCTTTGTCAAGAAGCTGGCACTCAGGAAGGTATTGTCCACACTGCGGCTGAAGCTGCAGCTCGTGCAGCCTTGGATGGTGCTCGAGACACTCTACATTTGCCTGATCGATCCACTAATCCCCGACAAATGGCCTACTCTGTTCAGCAAATTGCTGACAGCATTGGTCGGATGAGCCCATCCGACAACCTCAGCTGTCACTTGGAGAAGGGACGTTCTAAATGCGAGATGCTTAGCCTCGCTGCAGAATATCAGGTCCAAATACTACGCCAGACCATCGATCCTGGTTTATGGGTCAAACTACCTGAAGCTGTTCGCCAGGATGGGAACGCTACCTCTGACGAGGTTGCAGCTGATCTCATTTCTGCTCACAGCCCAGGTGTAGTAGGAGTGATGCTTGCATATCCTGTGAAGCAGAATGCAAAAGAAAGTCCATTGACTTACCACCAGAGACTCTGGATGGCCTACCGATCAGGAAAGCACCTAGCACAAGAAGCTTCGGATGTAGATGTTATTGAAAATAAGACCCTGTTCCTTAGGAACATGATTCCAGCAGTAAGAGAAAAGGTAGAGCCAACCACTTACCTAAATACGGATAGGTTTGCCAATATCCTTCAGAAAACCGAGAGAGTGTATCAACTGTATATCCCTGATTTGGGCTCCGGTTCCAAGAAGGTAGCTGCCATGGAACCCGCTTCGGGGCATGACACACTACACAGTGGAAGGGCAGGCTCAACGCCAACAGGCCCAACATCCACCAGCCCCTCCAGCTTGTAATCAGCACTCCCAGCAGGCCCAACAACAACAACCACAACAACAACAGCAATGGGGTGGGAACCGGAATTGGCATAAGAACAGGAAGTATAAGGGTAGAGGTAAACCACAACAGAGAACAGGTCCTTCATATAGGGAGATAGCCGAAGGAAAGGAAATTTTGAGAGCTCCTGGGACAAGCGCCTCTGTGGCAGATGCTGTCTCACATGACCTCATGCAGTACAACTGCAGCCTAGGCCTCAACCGGCCATGGAGACACCAGAGGTACAGGCCCTCAGGCCCACACAGGTCTGAACCCAGAAGCTACTCCCTATATAGTATCAGTACAGCATGGTGAAGTCATTCACGCAAGCCAGGCCCAACCTCTGCATGCTTCCGGCAGTACGGATTGACAATTACAGGCCCCAGTCCATATTGTAGACAAGCTGGTCTTGGATACAAATGGAAGGCCCTGCACCGAGGCCGAGATTGGGGGCCGCCAGCTAGTAGTTTTGCTAGATACAGGTGCAGCTGTATCTGTGCTACATGACGAACACCCGGACATGTACCCTTGGTCCACCGGACGGTGGACCAACATGTCAGGAGTCGATGGTACTAGGCTACCTGCATACCGCTCTCTACCCTTACCGGTAGAGCTAGTCCATTTAAAGGCCTCACACACTTTCCAACTGATGGTACTGCATGATCATCCTAGTATTATAGGGATCAACTTCCTAGCACCACACGACTGTGTGGTGGACCTAGCTAACTTGCTATTGATACAGATTCAGGGTCAATACCATACCATCTTGATTCCTGATTCACACGTTGTGGCAACGATTTCTGCCAATGACAAAGAGTATGACATCATAGATTTGTTCAAGAATGATGAACTTTTTCCAAAACTCCTACCTATTCTGCAATGACATTTTGGAAGCATTTGCAGTTAACAAGCATGACTGTGGTTGAATGCACACCGTCATTGAAGTGCCAGGCCTGGCACATGAGAGGCAAAGACAATATCTTTTTCCAACTGCGGCCTTGCCTTCCCTTAGAGAAACGATCAAGTCACTCCTCAAGCAAGAAGTAATCAGAACTTGTGTTTCCACTGCCAACTCCCCAGTATGGCCCATGAAGTAACTCACAGGTGCCTGGAGATTTACTATTGACTGCAGGAAACTGAATCAGGTCACCCCCAGTTGTTCCCCGACTGTGGCATCAGCACTAGATGTGCTACGACTTCTAACCCCTGACTTGAAATAGTTCAGTGCACTGGACATTTCCAATGGTTTTTGGTCATTGCCGTTGGCCCTTAAGAGTCAATATAAGTTTGCCTTCACCTTTGAAGGAAGACATTACACATGGACTTGCTTGCCACAAGGATTCCATAACAGTCCATCCCTCTTCCATCTCCACATGATGGATGCCCTTGAGAGTTTCTCTACCCCCAATGTCTCTTACAGTATGTGGATGACCTGTTGCTAGCAACAGCCACACAGGAAGAACATTTGGATCTCTTGGATGAACTATTGACTCTCATTCAGAAGGCAGGCTTGAAATGTAACCCAGCAAAAGCACAATTGTGTCAGAAAGAAGTACTCTTTCTGGGTCTAAAAATAACTGACCAAGGTCAAAGCCCTACCTGGAAGAAGGTACAGGGATTACAAGACTTGCCATTACCTACCAGTGTGGCAACTCTTCGAAGGTTTCTAGGTATGGTAAACTATTCGAGAGATTTAATTTGTGATTTTGCTCAGAAAGCTGCTCCTCTGTATGAATTACTCAAAAAGGATGTACGATGGACTCGGGGCCCTATTCACACCCAGGCTGTGATGTCACTGAAGCAGGCCTCAGCCTCCACCCCAGCACTGGTGAACCCCAATCCAGCACTACCATTCCATCTGGAGTGTGCCACCTCTGACATTGCCATGTCAGCAGTGCTGGTCCAGAAGGTGCATGGCACCTTGAGACCCATTGCATATGCCTCACAGCTCTTGACCCCAGTGGAACAGAAGTACGGCCTTTGTGAAAGGAACCTTCTGGCCACCTACTGGGCTGTCAAGCACTTCTTGTATATCATTGGGTACTCACCACTGATCATTAACACTAACCATACACCAACCACCTTCTTGCTCTCAGACAGAGTGAAGGATGGGTCAGTCTCTAACACCAGGCTGATGCACTGGTCACTTCTTCTCCAGGACAGGGATATACAGGTACAACCGACTAAAGTTCCATCTATGTTAGCTCATGGCCTCCTTTTCCAGGGAGAACCCCATGACTGTACACTACAGTCACCTGATCTTCCTGATCCAGGTCCCTTCTTCCCTGCCACACCACAAGTACTCGAGAGTACCTCTTTGTGCCGTATCTTTACTTATGGTTCAGCATCCTACTATCAGGGAGAACAGATTGCAGGGATGGGTATTTTGGTGATTTACCCTTATGGGAACACTGTCAATATATCTAAGCACTGTAGTGTAGCTTCATCACAGTACACAGAGATGGTAGCAGTGGCCTGTGCCCTTGAGTTCATCCAACATGGAACCGAGGATACCATCATCTTTACAGACTCTAACTGGGTTTGTTGTTCCCTTACAGAATTTCTTCCTTTTTGGCAGAAGAACTCCTTCCTCTCTTCTGATGGAAGTCCAGTGAAGTACAAAGAATTGGTAATATACATACATGCACTGGCACAGAAATTTACACACAAACTCTATGTACACAAGGTTAAAGCCCACTCTCTCTATGACCCCTATCATGCCTTCAATGACACAGCAGACAACCTTGCTAAGGAAGGGGCCTGGGAGGGACATCTGGATGATGGACCATCCAGAGGCTAATGCAGCTGTACACATTGCAGCACTCAAGAAAAAACCTGAACCTTTTTCCCCCTTGGATCTCACCGCAGCCCAGCAGCTTGACATTGAACTCAAAGAGGTGTTCAGATTCCTTGATAAAGGTACTGAAGAAAAGCTTCCCACACATAACCCCTAATGAAGGCATGAAGGTAAGTTATGCTTGTCACCAGATGACAAGCTCATTTGGTTCCAACCAAATGACTCTATCACCAAGTTGTGGGTAGTTCCCAGACACCTAAGATCTGAATTCTTGCACCAAGTGCATGATACTCCTACTGGTGGACACCAGGGAGCAGAAAATACTCTCCAATGACTCAAGACCACCGCCTGGTGGCCTGGTATCACCAAAGATGTTAAACAATACATAGACAACTGTCTTGTCTGTGCGCAAAACAATCCCATCCCTACCAAATAAAATGCCAAACTTTTACCACAGAGACATTCTGGCCCTTGGCATGCCATCCAAATTGATTTCATTGGACCTCTGACCAACACCAGCAGAAATAATAAGTATGCTCTTGTGGTAACTGACCTCTCCTCTAAGTGGGTAGAAGCTTTCCCCACTAAGACATGTACAGCAAAGACTACTGCCAAAATCCTGGTGGAACAGATTTTCTCCAGGTGGGGTCTACCTCTTAAGGTAGATTCTGACAAAGGAACCAGTTTCACAGGTGAGTTGATGAAAGAATCCCTTGAACTCCTCGGAGTTCAGCAGAAGTTCCACATACCTTACTACCCTCAATCCTCAGGTCAAGTAGAAAGAGCCAACAGATGGATTAAGCAAATGCTTTCCAAATTCATTGAGGACAATCCCCAAACGTGGGATTCCCTACTGCCTTTACTCCTTATGGCAATTAGAGGCACACCCTCAGCCACCACCCAGCTCACACCCTTTGAGGTGATGACTGGTAGACAGATGAGATTACCTGAACACCTGTTGTTTGACCTGCACCCCCCCACTGCAGACCGCATGTCTGTGGACCAGTATGTGGAAAAACTCAGGCGAGACCTCATACACACACACTTGTATGCCACAAACTGCATAGGGCAAGGCCATAGCAACAATCCAAAATACAATTTGACAAACATGCACACGAAGTGGATTGGCAAGTTGGAGATCAGGTAATGGTACTTCGATTTGCACATCCCACCCACTCCATCTCCAATAAGTGGGAAGGCCCATACCCCATTGTCAACAAGCTCAGTCCGGCTGTCTATCAAGTTAGACTCCTTCACAACAACAAATTGACTGACAAATGGTTACATGCAAACCAGCTGAAACTGTATAAAGGAGCTTAAATTACTTTTCCTCACTCCATCGGGCAGAATTGTACTAACATACTAATCTTTGATCTTCCTTTTCAGATACACTGACAAGATGACTATCTTGTTCCATTATTTTCTCCTCTCAGGAGTGATCCCCTGCATCCAAGGCATGGTACCGAACCTCCTACGACACCTCGATCCTCCAGCACCTCCTCCAGAGGGAGTATCCATCAATATACCAGATAGTATGATCACTGTCCAGGAAGGTTCCAATGCTTACCTCACTGCCTCGGTTGTTGCTCCTGACAAATCTACCCTTCAAATTGAGTGGCAAACCACATCACAAGGACAAATTCTCCCTGTGTGGCAAACTCTCAAAGGAACTTTCCAGGGTTATTGATGCTAAATTATCCCCAAATGGTTCACTGTCCTTGTTACAAACTGCATTAAGACATTCTGGTTTGTACAATATAACTGCCTTAATAGATCCTTCTTACTGTAACTCTTTGTCCAAAGATTCTGGTCACAGATTTTGTGCTATACACCACATGGCTTCTGCAGCCATGTACCTCTCTGTGTTACCACCCACTGATAAGCAGCTTTTGGAATGTCCAAAGCATACCCCTGGTTCCCGTAGTGGTCTAACAGCCACTGCCCTCCCAGGTTCTTTGATTAATAACTTTCAGTTTATGCATACACCTGTTTTGTTTAATCTTACTTACTGGAATATGAAAGAGTTTGGTATGTGACACAATACTAATACGTCAGCATTTTATAGTACATTATTGCTTGATAGTTTAGCTGCATTTCAGATTCATACACAAGATCCTATTGCCGGGGTCTATTCTACTGAACATAGAGGCAACTTCAGGAGGAAGCCCTCTCCTGATAATCTAAACCATAAACGTAACAAACGTGAAGTTGACAGTTCTGATGTCACAGGTGCCACAGGTACTGTCACAGGTCTTTTTGGTACGGCTAAGTCTATCTGGAATAAAGCAGACATTGACGCTATCAAAAGTCATTCTGCCAAGTTCTCCACTGGCTTGGTCAATAACATCTTACCTCCATTATTGCATGGTGTGGATGTCCTTAGGAAGAAAGATACACTGTATACAACATGCACGACATTGTTAAAGCATTCACTGATTCTAAAGATAAGATCAATGCACTCATACAACAGAACAACAAAGAAGCAGATAAACAATACATTGCTAGAGAGATACTCTGCTCTGCTTATGGCTCCAACATCATCACTACCATCAATAACCTCTTCCGTGATCTAGAATCTGGAAGAATTCCTGACATTATACATGATAGACGCATTTCCAAATGGTATTGTCCAAGGTGTAAAACCACTAGCTGTGTTTCCATGTGTATGCAACAGACTTTGACTATTCCTCTCTCCACAGCTAGAAATTTGGGGTTTGTGACCAGACACCCCTAATACTGGTCCTTGTTTCACTGCCAAGAAATGTTCCATAACAGATACCATGTTTGTTTCTTTCACTGTCTCCTTACCATGCTTTGATCCCAGTACAGCTTTGTTCGACAAGCTTGCACTGGTACATTCCATTGGGCATTTGGACGAAGACATCTACAGAGAACGCCTGGATCTACCACCTCTACTGGTCTATCATTCCTTCCTGGATGCCTGGGTGGCTCCGCACATGGACTGCTGTGTGAAAAAGCAATATATCTACTTGTGCCGATGTGATGTGTTTGATGTTATACAGCCTGTTTGTGGCTACTCTCCAGGCAGCATTGATTGGACTTTCACAATGGATGATGACATCACTACGAATGGCACCAACTCTTTTGACTCAACTTTGTGGCTCCAGATAAAGCTTACAATCCTATCATGAGAGTTCATCGCCTGTCAACCCGGTTGAAGACTACTACACCTGCCCTGTCCAGTTGCAAAAGTGGAGACTGCCTACCAATAAGCTCTCCAGTACAATTCTGATAGTGAATACTGTGTGGTTACGAATGATAAAACCTACACATATGGTTCTGTTACTTGTGCTATTGATTACCCCAATTTCTGTTTTGTCCCCCACCAGAAGACCGTTATTGGACATACTGTTATAACCCCTGTCCCCCTTCTCGATGCAGACATTATTGATGGTAACCCAAATTATCTACTCACACTGTCAGAATACTTGCCATACTTTAATGTACACATAGACCCACTCACACTTACATTAAAATCACTTTTAGATAGGAAAGACACACACCTCATCCACATCAGCAATAATATGACCAAAGCCAATGAAACTGTTCTTGACTTGATTAATGATGGAGATATGAATAACGCATTAACTAACACCTGGTTGGAGATTACTTTTAAAGGTTTTGTTATTATACAAGCATTTTTGATTTTTACTTTGATTATTATGCTTTGCTGCCTGCGGCATACACTGCGCCAACACCATGAGCAGCTCGAGTTCCTTTACAAGGCTCATGCATCGGGATTGTAAACGACCACTGCTCCTGACCTTTCCCTAGACATTTGCCTGTGTTGCCCTTGGAGGCAACAAGGGGGGGAATGTTACATGAGGTCTCTGCACCCTAACTGGTACCCTCAGAGGTACACTGTAGACAGCTAACGCTTAGGTATAGGTTATACTAATATTTAGGGCTAAGGGCATCTACCATATAAGAGTAGATGTCAGGATATAAATGCATATTGTTGTAATACCCTTTGCTTGCTAATACAAATATATTTTACCATGTATTTTCTGTCTTTTGCTTACTTGTTAGATGCCAGGACACCTGTGTCCTTGAAGTAATTATAATATGTAAGACAGCATTGCCATCTTTTGGTGATTTGTACTACTACACTGAGTTATGTAAGACTCTGTATAAGAACTCTTTTGTTCTCAAACTGATGACTTTACAGAATTGTATAATGTTATCTTGGACCATGGAGCCACCTCTAATTTAGCCAATAGGGCTCATCTCTGTAACTAGAAATGTTTCTATCTTTTGGTAACCATAGTAATTATCACAGGTATATAATGTAATGCACAAGCTTTACACCTCGGAGACCCAAGAGACCACAAGAGACTACAGAGAAACCTCAAGGTGTAGGGAATGCTTAGCACCGGCTCCTGGTTCATATTGGTAAGAACTGCTTAGGGCAACTGTGATTTATTCCTTGGTAGTAATAAACTTGTTTATTACTCTAATGCAATGCCTCTGTGATTACTTGCATTCCTAATATCATCAAGACTCTGAAAGTGAGGTTTAGACCTCTCAACAGCAGCATGGCTTTGACATGGAAAGATCAGGCCAGAGAAATCTTGTTGAGTTCTATGACTGGGTGATGAGGGCCCGGGACCAGGGTAGGCCAGTGGATGTCCTCTTTCTGGATTTTAGCAAGGCGTTTGATTCGGTACCCCACAGTGGCCTGCTGGCTAAGCTGAAGGAAATAGGGGTAGGGATACAGTTGCTAAGATGGATGGGAAATTGGCCCTCTGAGCATACTCAGAAGGTGGTGGTTGGAGGGTTATCCTCATCCCCAAGGTGGGTTACTAGTGGGGTTCCCCAGGGGTCAGTACTGGAGCCACTCCTGTTCAATGCCTATATCTCAGACATCAGGAGGGGGATCAGGAGTGAGATGAGTCTCTTTGCAGATGACTCAAAGCTAGGTGCAGTGGTGTATGGGGAGGAGGGGAGGGTGGCTTGCAGGAGGACCTGGAGGCTCTGGAAAGGTGGTTGGGAAAATGGAAACTAAAATTCAATGCAGGAAGTGTAAGATCTTCCCTTGTCAATCTTCACCATTCATTACTTCCTGGGTGTAAGCGGACGCGCACCCATCGTAGGAAACTTTTTTTTTTTTAAAAAGTTTGCTCTGCAACCCCGCCCTCGAGAGGTAGCGTCATCGTCATGCGCGGTGACCGTTAATAGCGACAACTCCTCCTCAACTCAGTTCTGTTTCTCCCGCCGTCGAGGCAGCACCTGTTTCCCGTGGGCGTCATTTCCAACTGCGTAGTAAGACCGACTCCGATTTTCTCACACTCGGCGCCATACTCGGTAAGACTGTTCCTTTTCTTTTTATGCGCGGCGGGTGTTTTCTTACTGTATTTTGACCTTGTTTGTTTCGCGTTATGTCCGGTTCTGGAGCGAAGCGTTTCTCGAAGACGGGCCGAGCCCCTATGTGTCGGTGCTCCTGCGGCCGGCATTTCTCCGTCTCGGACCGGCATGATGTTTGTCTTCATTACCTGGGACCCAGCCATGACATGGATTCATGCGACGCCTGTTTCTCGATGGACCGCTGTGTCCTCGAAGTACGCACGTTCAAGCTCGGCAAAACCCCGCCGACCTTTGGGGGACGACGTCGTTCTCGGGATTCCCAGGTAAGGTCTCGTGGCCCTTCCCGGGTCCCTCCGGGCCTATACGGTCCGAGGAGGAGGGTCTCCACGTCTTTTTCTTGCTGAGGAGGAGGCCCTTCTGCGGTGTCGGGGCGTCGTGAAATCCTTCGGGGGCGTGACACCGACACCGCCTCGGCAGTCACCTCTTCGGAGGTGCAGGCTCCCCCATGGCGAGGCCCTCGTCTTGTGGGCCTAGCTCGGGTGGACCCTCGACGCCACCTTTCGGCGCTGTTTCGGATCCCGGTGCCATTCGCGGTGCCGGTGATTGAAGCGGCGCCATTCCCGGTGCCGTTTTGGATCCCGGTGCCGTTCGTGGCACCGGTGATCAAGGCAGCACTGTTGGCGGTGCCGCGTTGGATCCCGGCGCTGTTCGCGGCACCGGTGATCAGGCCGGCACCGTTGGCGGTGCGCTTGCGACCTCGGCACCGTTGCGGCGATGCTCGGTGACGTCACGGCGCCGTCAGCCGCCGCCGCCTCTCGGCGCCGCTGGCGGCACCGTGAGCCTAATCTTGCCTCCTCGTGGCACGGGTCAGTTTCCGGCACCGGGAGCGGTGCCATTTGTCCTTCCAGTGCCGTAGGGGGTTGGGAGTCGGGCCTGGCTGCTGCCAGCGTTGGGGGGGTGAGTGGCGCCGCCATTGGTACCGGGGCCGTTTGCTGCGCCGTGGCCTCTGAGACCCCTGGGGTGACCAGCATTGAGGTCCAGCTGGTCTCATCTTCCTCGGAGGATGATGACTCAGACGTGGACCCATCCTGGCACCCCCACTCTTCGGGGTCTGAGTCCCCTGTGGCTAGAGGTACCAAGTGGTGCAGCGGGCCCCTCCCTCTGTCCCCCCTTCCGTCGTCTCCTGAGGGCTCCCCGGCTGGGGGTGGCCAGGGGTCCCAGAGGGCAGGCATGGGGCGATGGAGGGGGAGGCTCCCCTCTCTGGAGGGCCGCTGACAGCTACCCCCTGGGGTGCTGTTGCCCCCTCTGGGGATGGGGAACCACTGCCATTGAGGAGGAGGGCTCTCTTGGAGTCCGGGGGGTTGAGGGGCAGTGGGTCTGGCTCTCAGGCTTCCTTGGCCACCTCAGGGGGGGTGGCCAGGAGCCGGAGTGCGGAATCCCGGCCCTCCCTCCGGGGCTCTAGGGTGCCCTCTGGTGGCGTTCTTGCGGACTGCCCTTCTGGAACCATGCAGTCCTGGTGTCATCACAGGGGAGGTTCTCCCCCTGGGCTCTTCCAGGCTCCGCTTCCCCAGAGTTCCGTTCTGCGGCCTGGTCTGTTGTCCGGGATCCCTCCAGCTAGGGCTCCATTCCCCGGATTCCAGAGCCCTGGCAGAGAGCTGTTGCCTCCTCGGAGGTGCCCCTCCCTATCTCTCTGCCTTCACCACCCCGGCTCCCAGGCCATGTCCGGTCCCTACGGGTCCGTTATCCTGGGAGCAGTTCAGGGTTCTCTGTGCCTTCCCTCATATGTTAGATACATGCATGAGCGGGTCTTTTGACTCTCCCCACCGCTGCAAGAGTCCTCTGGACATTCCAGCTCCCCATCATCCTCGTCTCCCTCCTCAGAGGGAGAGGAAACCCCTGCTCATCTTTCCTCCGATGCTGATTTCACGGAATATCAGCATTTCCTTTCGAGGATGGTGAGGGATCTTTGGATTTCCTATGTTCGGAGTGACAATACCGAACGGGAAACATGAGAATTCCTTGGTGAATTCAGTGCCCAGCATTTGGTGGTACCTTCCTGGCCTATCCCCTTCCAGGAGGCGTCTATCCGGTCCTAGCAGTCCCCAGCCGCTTCTTCTCCAGCCCCGGCTGACTGTCAGCGTAGGTATTGTGCACCCTCAGAGTCTCTAGGTACCCTTCCCAACCCCCCCTCTGGTTTGGTCTACCTAGACACTCCTTCCGGGCGCCGCTGCCCAGCGCTGCGACCGCCCACGGATCCGGACTCTCTCCAGTTCGACCGTTGGGCGAAGAGTGTTCTCTTCTTCTCGTCACGGTTGCCTGTATTGCATCTCATCAGGCTCACCACGCTGCCTACAACCGGCATTTGTGGTCGATGATGTCCCAGCTGTTGGCATCAATGCCTGACATGGAGCAAACCAGACAAGCCGTTGCCCTCTCCGTGGTAGGCCTGGAGCTGGCAAGACACCAAGCAAGGGCATCTTACGACACCAATGAGGTGGCTTCCAGGCTTGCGGGGACAGCGATCTGCATCAGGCAGACGGCATGGCTTCGTCTCTCTAGGTTGTCACCCCTGGCCCGGCATAGGGTGATTCACTCCGCCTTCTGGGGGACCCGTCTTTTCTCCTCTAGAGCTAGGAGACTTTTGCAGGGGCTCCCTCCGTCTCCTCGTCCTCGGGAGGCACCTCCTAGCTCTTCTCCCACTAGGCTTTCTGAATAAGCCAGGGTCTTCTCCTTCTGTTTCTCACCAACAGGAGGCTGGGGTCTTGTTCCCTCAGGGTATTTTACCTCTTCCCCGAAGGCAAACCTCACCCAGGAAGTAATGAATGGTGAAGATTGACAAGGAGAGATGATGAAAATTACGTACCTACCGTAATTCTTGATCTTCTCTTGTATCTTCACCATTCATTACTTACACCCATCCACCATCCCCTCAGTGGCCTCCTCCTGTGGCTTCTCCACCTCCCGTCTCCTTCCTCTCTCTGCAAAAAAAAAAAAAGAAAAAAATATATATAAAAAAAAAAGGAGGGAAAATTACTCCAGTCCCCCCCCCCAAAAAAAAAATCTTTTTATATCTATATCCTAAAAGGGGGATCCTTATTTCTCCAGAAAAATTATTTACTCTAAGATTCTTGGGCCTTTTTCCTGGAATTGCGATATGGTGATCAGGTTGCACAACTATCTCCTGCCATACCTTCTGGCAGATACTTCTGAGGTTTTTAGCCTGACTCTGGCTATACAGTTTTGATCCTGCAATTCCCTGCTACCAGCTGTTAAGCCCTAGAATCTCAAACCCCCTCTTTATTCTTGCCTTGCAGAGCAGAGGAGCAGGTGCGACTATTTTTCTTTAAAAAAAAAAAAGAAAAACTGAGGGAACTCTCTCTGACTGCTATAAGGCAATCTCTAATTTAGGTCATGCTCCTAAGCCCGACAGGCTGATCTCCGTAAAAAAAAAAATGGAAAAACAAGGGCTGAAGAAAATCCTTCTTGTAATGTTTGATGATTCGTTTTCCTTCCTAGTGTTCTCCTGGACAGTTTTACAGAGAAGCAGTGCTGACCATGACCAACCTTCAGCAGCCTAAGCCTCTGGCCTGCCTTGGCAAGTCCAGCTGAGTTCCATTTCTATACCTATAAACTGCCTGAAAGGCCTAGATTTTCCATTTCTAAACCCTTGAGCAGCTCTCACATGCTGCCTGGTTTATCCTTCCCTCCTCGGGTGTCCTCCAGTTAAAGGGCCTTCAGGAGCCTGAAGTGGGGATCAAGGACCATGGCATGTTGAAGATGAGGACTATGCCCTCCTGAGTCTGTCTAGCGGGTTCGGTGAACCTTCTCTTCAGCTCTACCACGGGGATTCTTGCTTCCCTGTTAACCGAGCCTTAAGCTGTCAGCTAACTATATAGATTAGGCATTCTGGTCCCTTCAACATCCCATCTTTCTTCTTCTTCTTCTTCTTCTTCTTCTTCTTTCTTCCTTATTATCTTCCTTCTCTCTCCTTCTAGAGTCGCCCAGGTAGGAGGCCCTGCGGTCCCTAGGTTAGGGATACTCTTATCTCCTCTGTCCTTCCTCCATCGCTTATTCCTTTTCAGTTCATTCTTCCTTACTTTGCTACCCCTTGGCTATCTTGCCTCGCTATCTCTATCTCTATGCTTTCACTTTTGCCTCTCCAGCTCACAGAACTGAGTTGGAGGAGGAGTCGAGATAAGCTACTAGGCGCCCTGGCGCGCATGGCAGCATGGCGTCACTCTGAGGAAGGGCGAGGCCGTTAGAACAAGCCACCTTTAAAAAAGTTCTCGTGATGGTGCGCCTCCGGCTTACACCCAGAAAGTAAATGAATGGTGAAGATACAAGAGAAGATCAAGAATTACGGTAGGTACGTAATTTTCATATTCTGCACATGGGAGTCAGAAATCTAGGCCAGGGGTATACCCTGGGAGGAGACATGATTCAAGTCACGGATGGTGAGAAGGACCTGGGGGTAGTGGTAGATGTCAAAATGAACAACTCAGAGACCTGTAGTAGGGCAGCAACAAGGGCAAATAGGATGCTGGGATGCATCACCAGGGGGATTACCTCCAGAAAGGTGGAAGTGATCCTTCCACTATACAACTGCTTGGTTAGGCCACACCTCAAGTATTGTGTACAATTTTGGAGACCACATTTAAAGAGGGACATTACACTCCTAGTGCAGGTCCAAAGGAGGGCAACCAAAATGATCTGGGCCTGGGGGAGAGGACCTATGAGGAAAGGCTCATGGAGCTCAGCATGTACATCCTGGAGGAGCGGGGGGACAGGGGGGGACATGATAGAGGTCTTTAAGTACATGAAAGGAATCAATAAAGGAGGCCCAGTCAGGGTGCTCCAAAGGAAGGAGGGTGGGGCAACAAGAGATCACGGGTGTAAGCTGGAAGGGGGCAGGCTCAGAGGGGATAGGAGGAGATGTTATTTCACTGAAAGGGTGGTGGAGCCATGGAATGCACTACCCAGGGAGCTGGTAGAGATGGAGACTGTGGATGGGTTAAAGAGGGGATGGGACAGGTACAGGGGGAGGGTAAATCTGACCAGGTTCAATACAGGTGGAACATCTGGGACTGGGGACTGTATAACCCTAGGGGGAGGGGGGACGCCAAAATTGGCCCTCAGTGCGGGTGCTGAAAATCGAGCAGACTCAAGAGACTGTTAGGCCTATTCTGCTGGCATTTTAGTATGTTAGTATGTAATTTGTTCATTAACTATTCCATAAAACAAACCCTGTGAAGGAGGCCCCCCATCTCCTTGCACAGATGTGCAAGGCTCTACATGGTGCTTGTCAGTTGTTTGACTGCCTGTGCTGCTGCTGCTGGTGTTGGTGTTTGTGCAGGTGCCAGTACTGCTGCTGTCCCCTGCCCTTCACTAGATCAAGAACGGCATCAACATACCTTGTGCTTCCCCCTCAGTGGCACAGACGGTCCACCACCACCACTCAACACCTTGCACTGTCTGGCATCCTACTGAGCCTGATGGCAGATCTTTAAATGAGTACACTAGCCACCAGTGCTAGATGGCTCCCCCTTTTCTGCTGGCTGACAAATGTTTCACAGATGTTGCACTTGATAACACTGTCATCCCGGAGGTCAAGAGTAAAGAATTCCAGACCAGGGAAGACCATGGTTGTTTTGCTCAGTGTGGTACAGAGGATGGTGGTATGATAGTGGGCAAAGGAATTCAGGCTGCTGCAGAGCTGGTAGCTGCTGCTGTGGAGCTGAAGGAATGAGGGCTGCTGCTGCACCGGGGCCAGGGGTTCAGGCTACCACAGAGCTGGGATAATTGTGGACTGCTGCTACAGTGTGACTGGGACTTGCTACTGCTGTTGGGGCTGCTGCGATGCTGTTGAGGAGCTGCTGGATAACTCCTGAGTACTTTATAGTGCAAGCATGTGGTGTCACCTCCACAAGTCCTTACATGACCCCAAGACTCCATCTGAGAAGGAAAACAGAAACTGTGGGAAGAGGGAGAGGGAGAGGGACAGAGACATAGAAATGAAAAGTTAGACTGAAAAAAATGGAAAAAAGGGGAAAATAGAGAAGTCTATTTACTAAAAAAATAGGCAAAAGGTATAAGAATCAGAAACTAAATTGCTAATAAGACAGAATTGAATAAGACTGAAAAAAAGAATCAGAAAAAAACCCTGCAAAGTGCTGAAAAATACTTTTTTTTGAACTAGTAACATTTATAGCATATAGCTGACAGGGTCCAAACACATACACACATCCACAGAGAATAATATACGAGCAATGTGGATGTAACTAGACCAAGATTAACCCTAAACCACGCTTTAGTAGACAGTACATTGCCAAGACATTCAAAATAATTTATCTTGACCTGTCAAAATCTTATTGTTTAGGTAAAGGTCCAAAACTCCAGTGAAAGAGTTAGGCATTCAGCCACGGACAGCAAGGAGGTAGCCAGCCCCCAAAGAAATACACCTGTTGACCTGTCCCATCCTTATACTGGCACCTCATGAGAACCAGTTGTTAACCCTTGTTACATTTTTTCTCTGTGAAAGCTGTCAGACTCCTATCTCCTCCACTGACTAACAATGCAAATCCTAAAGTGAAGCAGTCTTACTGTATAGAGATGTACTATGTGACCTGTAGAAGCTCTTCCATGTGACCTTGGGACACTGTTTTTACCAGTAGTCTACTTTTTACCATACTTTGCCTAAATGTACCCCAATGGTGAAGTTACAGGCGAGGGTGCCAGATGAAGTTGAAAAGGCAAATTTCCTATTAAATAGAAAAATTCGCAAATGTATCCACAGAGGCAAATTTGGTTACTTCATCTTAACTTTGCTGGTGGATTACAACCTTGCAACCTGTCTAACTAGGAACCAAGTATTTTCAGATGTATTTTACTACTTTAAGAATGAATAAAAATAAATGAAAAAATAAAACAGGAAAGAAGATGCTGGACTAGCTATGTATATTGGAAAGAATGTTCAAGTGGTTAAACTACAGGATTTGAGCAGGGGAGTAACTATGCATACTTCCTGCAGGCACATTTATATAAACAATTATTTTTTTTATATTTTTGAGTTGCATTGCATGTTTTGCCCAGGTGGAGCATTGGAGTGGGAAGGAACCAGAGAAGCTGTAGCACAGCATTCACTCACGCAAATGAAAGCTAGTATGGTGCCACTGCCTGGTAGTCAGCTGCTGCCTATCTAATCAGTGAGCAAGAACCAGTGCAACAACCACTGAAGAAAATACACAGTCTCCACTCCTTCTTATGAATGCACCAGCTAGGCTCACCCTCACACATGTACACGTGAGACTGAATGTGGCTGACTGGCATGGATGGCTCCTGTTGTGGTTGTGACTTCAAGCATGTTTTTTTCACCGCACCTTTGCTGGCATAAAAAACAACTGCAGCAGTGCTAGTAAAGGAAATGAGGATTTGTGACTGCCCGAGGTAAAACTTTTTTTTTGACTTTAAACTTTGTATTGCTAGAACACCAGAATCATGATGGCCGCTTGAAGGAATGGATGTGCGTGAGCTGCTAGCTCTTCCAGGAACACTGCAGAATATAAATATCAAATGGACTTGGCATTAAGTAAAAACGTTGGCATCCAAGCCTTGTGATTGAAATCATTCTGAGCTCCTGCTCTTAATGCTATTACAAATGGACTAATGATTTACTGAAAAAGGAAAAGACAAAACTGGCATTGAAGACCGGGCAACTCTAGCATTATTAAATAAAATTAAAAAAAAGCTCATAGCCCACCATGCAGTGATGAACCTGAAAGAAGGACGCACTACCAGAAAATAATATGGACAAATCTCAGACCAGAGGTAGAAAGGAAAAAGATATTAACACTTATTTAATAAATTACAGGAAAGACCTTCCAGAAACTGTAACAACTTCAATGACAACGAATATCCATACCCCAGAGTCTACAACCACTGCATCGGTAACCATGAACCCCACTCTTAAAACAGTTTGCAACATGGCAAAAAAAAGAAGAAATTAAACAAATCACATTGGAGGAATGACATCATGTGGTACATCGCTAACCAAGGTCTAATACCACAGTAGATCATGGTAGCGAGTGGTGGCGTGCCCAAATAATTAGACCACGGTAGGCATGGCATGGGCGCTGCAGACAGCCTGCCAGGAGAGAGCACTGTGTACACAGCTAAACATCGGAAGTGCCTACCTGCGCGAGTGCGATTCAGAGCAGATGAAGGAATGGCACACATGTCAGAGAGTTGGACAGGAAGTGTAGGAAAGAGCAATCGTAAGAGCAACCATTAAACAGCAAGACAGCAGGCTTTAAAAACACCCGGGGTGCACACGATGTAATCAGTGCATGAGTGTAATGAGGCATAGTAGGAGAGATGTGGAAAAGGGGAAATGGCATGACGCAGTAGAGAAGTGGGCAGAAGCCCTAGCTGTAGTGTGGTTTCTATGGCAGCTTGGAAAAATGGACAACTACCCACAGTGCAAGAGCAAACAAATGCAGAAACATACCACAACGGAGCTGAAAGGTACTGGAAAATAGAGAAAAGAAATTGCCTACAGTCAGGAGTCTGTATGTGAGTGCTGCATATTATATTCAGTTGATCTAGACAGAAAAAAGCACATCAGTATATTAATAGAGTTGAGATGTGCAACATGCATGCACATGTTTGTAAGTGTATAGAAGATTAGAGAGAAAGTAGTGAGACAGGAAAGTGATATTTTCACTGGACTTACTGAATCATAATACTGTTGTGTAATAATAAAACAGAGTAAGCTCCTAAATAGGTAGCCATGTTATAAGCGGATTTAGCCGCTTGAAAGGATGGGTCTACAGTGGAATTAATCCATGGTTGGTTGGTTGGACCCACTAGGCCTTCGACCTCGTGGTACAACCCCCCCAACTATGGATTAATTGCACAGTAGACCCATCCTTTCTCATGGCTTAATCCTTACTTCTTTACCACAAGACTTTAATGTGGCTTCATTACCTGTGGTGATTTTACTGGTGGTGATTAAACTAGGAGCGGGGAGTGGCAATTGGGCAAGAGACATGCAGAGACCACAGGTTGGGAAACCATATGAGCTTACTCCCCCATAACAGTGACAAAGGACAAACGGCAAGTACTGTTGGTGATGCTAGCAAAGGAGGGCAGGATGGGGGGGGAGGGTGGAAGTTGGTTACCCTTAATGCTAGGAGCCTTGGGAGGGAAACTGAAGAGTTAAAGGTGCTCATGGCAGAGGGAGAGGTGGACATTGCAGCCATCACAGAAACATGGGCCACCCAATACAATGACTGGGACCTGTCTGTACCAGGGTACAGGTTATTTCATAGGGACAGGGTGATTGGGAAAGGAGGGGATGTGGCACTATATGTGAAGGAAGGACTGAAGTGTGTAAGGGAGGAAGGGGAGGAGGGCAGTATGGAGTCTCTTTGGATGCAAATCCAGAATTCCAAAAATAGGATTCTTAGAATGGGAGTGGTGTACAGGCTGTCATCTCAGATGGAGGAGTTAGACAGGGAACTAGTGGGACAGATCAGGAGGACCTGTGAAAAGGGTAGTGTGGTGATTGTGGGGGACTTCAACGTGCCAGGAGTGTACTGAGTACCCCAACAACCAGGAACAGAAGGGAGCAGATACTGCTGGCTGCCTTCCAGGACAGCTTCCTGCTACAAATGGTCAGTGAACCAACCAGGTTAGGGAATACCCTTGACCTTGTACTGGCAAATGTGGACTTTGTGAGAGAACTTGCAGTGGAGGAACCGCTGTCAGGGAGTGACCACCACTCAGTATGGCTCACATTGGATATGGGCAAGGAAGGAGTGGAATCTGGCACAGGTGTGTTGGACTTCAGGAGGGCCGACTTTGGGAGGATTGGGGAAGTGGTAAAAGGGTACCTGGCCAGAATTCAATCTAGTATGGACACTAACCAGAGGTGGGAGCTCATAATGCTGGGGATAGTGGAGGCAACCAAAACCTGCTGCAATACCCAGAGCAAGAAGGCTAGGGCTAAGAAACTGAGCTGGTTGAGCAAGGAGGTCATGGAAAAGGTAAGGAGGAAAAGAGCTGCCTTTAGGAAGTACAAGAAAACAGGGAGGGGGAGGACAGGGAGGAGTACTTGACGGAATCGAAGGAGGTGACATGGGCAGTAAGGGGAGCCAAGGCATCTATGGAACTCAGGCTGGCACAAGGCATTAAGAAGGGGGAGAAGGACTTCTTTAGGTACATCAGGGAGAAAAGGAGCTGTAAGGACCACATAGTAAGGATTAGGAAGGAGGGGGGTTGGATGGAAGCAGGGTGCTATAAGGCAGAAGCACTAAATGAGTACTTCTGCTCAGTATTTACTAAAGAAAAGAGGGGGTGACACCCAAGGGGGGAGAAATGGCAGAAATTGGGGGGAAGGGGTGACAGATGGGGAAATCATGGAGGGCAGAGTTCGAGAGGGTTTGAAGGCACTGAGAGTGGACAAGGCACCAGGCCCAGATAGCATCCACCCCAGGGTACTGAAGGAGCTGGCAGAGGTCCTTGCAGGACCTTTGGCAGACCTATTTAATGCCTCACTACATTTGGGGTGTGTACCTCAGGACAGGAGGATGGTTCATGTGGTGCCCCTCCACAAGGGTGGCCCCAAGGATGAACCAGGAAACTACAGACCGGGGAGCCTCACATCCATCGTGGGTAAGCTAATGGAGACTATCCAGAAGGAGAGGCTGGTGGCTCTCCCTAGAGGCCAAAGGACTACAGGACAGCAGACAGCATGGCTTCATATGGCAGATCCTGCCAAACCAACCTGGTGGAGTTCTCCATGACTGGGTAACTAGGCAACTGGACAGGGGCCATTCAGTGGATGTCCTGTATCTGGACTTCAGTAAGGCATTCGACTCGGTGCCACATGGAAGGCTGGGAAGTAAGTTAGTAGGTACAGGGACGGGTGCAAAGTTGGTGAGATGGGTAGGAAACTGGTTTCAGGGAAGGCAACAGAGGGTGGTGGTGGGTGGGGAGCTCTCACACCCAAGGGTAGTGATGAGCAGTGTTCCACAGGGCTCGGTGTTGGGACCAGTGTTGTTTGGAATATTCATTGCAGACATATCATTGGACATCAAGAGCAAGATCAGTCTGTTTGCTGATGATACCAAGGTAGGAGCAGTGGTGGATGACCTAGGGGATGGCAGGGGTTGCAGGATGATCTGACAAAGCTTGAAACCTGGTCAGACACCTGGCAACTGGAGTTTAATGCAAAAAAGTGCAAGGTGCTGCATTTTGGGATGAAAAACCCAAGGAGGAATTACCAGCTGGGGGGAGTGCAGCTAGCTCAGACAGAGGAGGAGAAGGATCTGGGGGTGCTCATTAGAGGGTCAATGAACAACTTGGCACAATGTAGGAAGGCAGCTGCAAAGGCCAACAAAATGCTGGGTTGTATTGCAAGGGGTATATTCTCGAGGAGGGAGGAGGTGATTCTGCCACTGTATAGGTCATTAGTTAGACCGCACCTGGAGTACTGCATGCAGTACTGGCACCCATATCTGAAGAGGGACATTAAGTTACTGGAGGGGGTACAGCGCAGGGTGATAAAGATGATCAAGGGCCTGGGGGACTTATCATATGAGAGGAAGCTGAGGGAGTTGAACATGTACTCACTGGAGGAAAGGAGGGATGGGGGGACATGATTGAAACCTTTAAGTACATGAAAGGAATAAACAAGACAGGTACAGAGGGGCTGTTCAAGTAAGGGAGAGGAGGAACACCAGGGGCCATGATATGAGACTGGAGGAGAGGAAGGTTCAGGAGGGAGATGAGAAGACCCTTTTTCACAGAGAGGGTGGTGGCTGGGTGGAATGCATTACCTGCAGAAGGGGTATCCAGTAGAACAGTGGACTGCTTCAAAAGGGGATGGGACAGTACAAAGGGGAGGGTTAATGAAGGAGAAGGGTGGAAGGGAGGGGCAGCTTCAGAATAAGGGGTACTAGCTGCACATTCAAGCAGACTTGATAGACCTCTAGGCCTTTATCTGCTGGCAAATTTCCTATGTTCGTATGTTAGTACTGCTCCCGACAACTCCACTTAATCAGTATGCATGGGACACGCCTGCAGTCAAGACAGAGCAACAGTCAGACAAGGGGGATTGGACCAAAATGGTAATGTTGGCTGAACTACTGGTGGGGACAGAAAGGAAGGCAATCAGGCCGGTAGAGGAAGACACAGTGGCATCAACCCAGCTAATCATTGATATGGCTGACACGTCTCCTAGCGTTAATGTTGAGGATCAGAGTATGAACGCTCAAAAAAAACAATGGACTCAGAAGTTAGAGATGAAGTGGAAACTCAAGCCCTAGAGATGGGTGAAACTGAGGAGGAACTGAATACTGAACTATAGGATTTGGGATGTCGACATGCCAGCTCTGTCATCATACATACGGAGGTAAGACATTTGAATTTGAATGAAACTGAATGAGAAGTTGCAGTTAAGGAAAAAGATTACAAAAAAATCTCCACAACAAAAGACTGCACCAACATACCTGTAGATGTACTAGATACATTAAAATCTAATGTTTCTAATATAACAGTTGGAGCAGGAGTATCAGTTAATCCCGCTGCAGTTATATAACATGTCCCTGCTCAACAGGCAGACAGAAATACAAAACAAAGAGGGGAGTATGACTTTAGAACAAATTTTCAAACTCCAGAAAAGTTGAAAATATTATTTACAGAAAAACCCTCTACTAGTTATGAATCAGAAAAAACCCGTTCTTCATTTGAAAAGAAGGTTTTGGCTGGAATTACCTTAATTCAGCAATCTCTAGGCCAGCTTACAAATGCAGTGGCTGGCATAGTTCCAAAGTGGAAGCCCTTACAGTACAAACCACAGAGGTTGAAACTTGAGTTAGGGCCTTAGAAGATGAGGTAAGATCTTTGCAAAATACAGTCTCCTCACATACAACCCACTTGGCTATGTTAAAAAAGTACAGGAACAAGAAGATAGGTCATGTTGGGGTAACCTTAAGTTGGGATGTGTCCCTGAATATTTGGAAGATACCAGTGACCCAATACTGTACTTTGAAGAACTGGTTACCCTAGCAGCTGATTGGTCATACCCTGAACAACCAATTCAACTAGAGCAGGCAGATAGAAGTTCAGCTGCCAAAAAAGTCACCAATTCAGATTATCCCTGGTTCGTATACATCAAACCTCACAACTTTCTGGATAAGGAGTTTCTACTATGAAAAGCTTGCATGGATAAAGGCATGTATGCTAAAGGAATAACATTTCAAATTTTACGGATTTTAGCTCTGAAACTTTGTATTTTAACTATGTTATGAACATTTTAAGAGAAAAAGGAATAAGATATGCATTGTTACCACCTGCAAAATTTAGATTCTGTTGGAAGGGTTGATTGAGACACTTAATAGATCCCAAAGAGGCTGAGGCTTTGATTACAGACAACAGCTCTCCAAGCCATACTTCAACTAACTTGTCTTCAAACACCACTACACACTTTAACCCCAACACAAATCTGAACACTCCGATGCAGCAGATTTTGCAGTTGAAAAATGCCTTTGCATCCTTAAATGAGTCAACTGCTACTTAAATATTGAAATAATTGTTCATGGGGTATAAACACTGTTATATGAGGGAAACGAAAATGAAGAAAAGAGTGAAGAAATGAGTGGGGAGAGGGGGAAATGATGACGATGATGAAGCAGACTAGAGAAGAAGGCTAAAGAAGGAGGGAAGGGGAGAGAATGGACAAGAAGTAAAAAAATGGGAGGGAAGAAGTGGAATGAATTTTTTTAGTCCAATTTTGAGGTAGAATTATAAATGTCAGTTGTATAATGTAGTTGTCTGCTGTTTGCATTGACTAAATGTTCCCTTCTTATTTTGATCTTTCTTTCTGATTTCTAAGTCTTTTTCTAACAAAGGTTAAGGTGCACTGGGATGAGACAGCACTGAGACCACCCTCCACCCTCTGGCTACCTTTTTTTGTTTTATTACCAAGCCAGACAATTTCACAATAAAGCAACATGTGAAAGGAGAAGCTTGGCTTACTGCACGTACCAGGTAAGAGGGACGTAGGCTGTCTTTTATGGGTGTAAAAGGGGTTGGGAGTGGGGAAGCGAGGGAGGGGTGAAGGGGGCACTAAGGATGGAAAGTTACGTTTGGGGGGGCAGGGCTCTATTAGCCATAAAGAACACAAGATAGATGAAAACCTTTCAGGGTTAAGTTTTAGTTTAAATGAGAAAATGTACTTTGGCAAGAGACAAGGTTCTATATATAAAGTACATATGTTTAAACATAGTGAGAAACATTGTAAAATAAACAGCTTTTCAATGTATGATGAAAAAATGAATTTTTTTGAAGTAGTAGACAGAGAGCCTGATAAAACTGGTTATGAAATTCAACAGGTATGGATTGTTAATTATTAACCTGGAATGTCAAGGTTCTATGTAACAGGGTTAAGGCTACCTACATTTTAGATACATTTACAGGAAAACGGACAATATTATTTTATTATAAGAAACCCACTTTACAATGGCAGATGTGACATTTTACTCTACAAAATGGGGGGATTATCGAGTAGCTAATTATAACAATATGTCATGGGGGTAGGTTTTTTTGTCACCATTTACATATTGGAAAGTCAATCTATGACCCAGCTGGCAGATATATCATAACAGAAATCCACCATACAGGTACAGTTTTCATCTTAGTGAATATATATGGCCCTAATGGTTGTGACCCAAAACTTTTGTGGATTTTTTTCTCACTCTAGCTACCTTTAACAGTCCTTATATTTTGGGAGGAGATTTTAACCTGGCAATGAACTCCAGGTTGGACACATCCTCCTCAAATAGAGATAACATGGCTACAGTGAAAAAAAATGTTTAGGGACTTTATGGAGGATTTAAGGTTAGAAGACCCATGGAGGGAAGCACATCCTTTCATGCAAACATATTCCTTCTTCTCCCTACCCCATCAGTGTTACACAAGGATAGACTTTTTCCTCACTTCACATACACTAAACAACTATATTAAAAATATACAATATAATAATATTCCAATTTCAGACCCTGCATCTGTACAAATATCAATACAAATGGTTAATTTTTCCAAGCCTTGGGCCTGGACGATGGATAATTCTTATCTGAAAAATAAAAAATTTTCAGATTATCTACAGTCAATTATAATAGATTACTTTCAACTAAATGATAGTTCAGAAACATCCCCTGAAACAAGATGGGAGGCTTTTAAGGCTGTTGTAAGAGGTACACTAATTAGGCATGGTTTATTTACCAAAAAAGAGAGTCAAAATCTTATTAATGCAGAAAATGAATTACACAGACTGGAAAAGAAACACATGCTAACTCTTGAATCACAAGTCTTTCAAGATCTTCTATTAGTTAGAGACCCATACAATAAAATGTCACTCAGGTAGAATAAAGCATCCTACAGACCCAAGCCAAATATTATATGCCAGGGCACAAGCCAGACAAAGTCATGGCCCTACAGCTGCAGAAAGAAAAACAAGCTCATATGTTTCAAGCTGTTAGAGATGAGAAAAACAACTTAATTACCAACCCAGAACAAATTAATCAAACCTTTGCACGATTCTACCAAAATTTATATACAACAGAAAGAGCCAAATTCCTCCAAGCCACACACACATTTTTCATGCTGACTACTCTCCTCATAATTACACAACAAGACAGGCAGATTCTGGACACACCAATAATAATTGGAGAGATTCTCTATGTAATTAAGAACTCACCACTTGCTGTGCCGGCAGCGTGTATACACGTCCTAAAACCTTATATATTCTAAATCTTCTGGCAGCCTAAGGGTTAAGAACTGACGCTCAAGGTACAGATGAATTCTCTTCAGACTTTTATAAACAATATTCTGAACTAATAGTAAGTCCCCTTTTGGATTTATATAACTATGCTTTTAGATCAGTAGCCCTGCCATCTTCATTCTATCAAGCCAAGAACATAGTGTTTCCAAAACAAGATAAAATCCCGGAACTAGTATCATCACATAGACCAATCTCATTACTAAACACGGATATGAAAATTTTAGCAAACATACTATTAATCCGATTAGAAAGAGTAATTCATAGTCTCATTCAACCCAATCAAAATGACTTCATTAAAAACAGAAAGCTTGGAGCTAACACCAAAAGACTTATAAACCTGATAGATCTCTGTAAAGACCAAGAAGCCCTAATAGTGGCATTAGATGCAGAGAAGGCCTTTGATTGGATTGAATGGGACTTTTTTACTTCAAAGTTTGGATTCAGGTCCTCAGTCATTAAGTGGATACAAATATTATACCATTCACCCACTGCAAAGATTCAGGCCAATGACAATATTTCAGATGCTTTTCCACTATTTAGAAGCATGAGACAGGGTTGCCCCCTATCTCCACTGCTGTTTGCATTGATGATTGAGCCACTAGTGGTGGCAATCTGTATAAACAAGGATATACAGGGGATTAAGATTGGTATTGAAGAACACAAGATCAGTCTATACGTGAAGGATACCTTGATATAGTTATCTGATACGGAACAATCTTTACCACCACTCATGTCTTTCATTACAAATTTTTGGGAAGCATCTGGGTATAAAATAAACATTATGAAAACCGAGGTGTTACATTTAAACCCAACGCCAAACACAAAGATTACCACACAATACCAACAAATACTAAAGGATAAACTTAAGTATTTAGGGATAATTGTATCCAAACAAATAGAACCACTGTACAAATTAAATTTCCCACCTCTTATACATAACATTCAGAAAGATATAGAAAGATGGATAAAACTCACCCTTACCCTAATCGGATGATGTAATGCAGTTAAAATGAATATATTACCCCAACTACTATGTCTCTTTCAGACATTACCAATAATCATGTCAGATAAGACATGGACTGTATGATTTCACAATTTATCTGGAAAGAAAAACTCGATTGAGGTAGAAAAAAACTAATTTTACCAAAAATACAGGGGGCCCTTGCATTGCCAAATTTCAAATATTACTATCTGGCTGCCCAAATTTCTCAAATTATGGATTTGTTTAAGGGGGAACCCACAAAGAGTTTATCTACTGAATAGCACTTTCATAAATACCATAATGCAAAAAACATTTTATATGAACAGTATTACAATAAAAATAAACATTCAAGAAATAAATACACTACTTGGCTAAATTGAAAACAATGCCACAAAATCATTGGGTGGAAGGATAAGATTTCATATTATACCCCCATATACCGAAATTATGGCTTTCAACCTTCTATTACAGACTCAGCCTTTCAAACATGGTAAGAACATAGCATTAGAACCATACAAGACCTTTATGGTGGAAATCTATTATTGTCATTCAACCAAATGCATGAAAAATACAATATCCCAACCCATCATTTCTTCAGATATTTACAAATCCGAGACTATATTATTAGGTCAGGGTTTACCCAAGCATATTCACCAATAGAATGCATTTTGTTAATTAAGAAACCAAATATCAGACCTTTATCGGCCATATATAATTTGTTACTGAATTCCTCAACATATACTGTACCTTAGTTAGTCTGAAGGTGAAATGGGAACAACACCTAGGAGTAAGTATTACCAAGGAAGAATGGGAAAAATATTATCATGTCCCTGTGGTAGTGTGGGTTCCAATAGCAGATCTTACAACCAGTTTAAGATGCATAAAAAAAACATACTTCTGCATTTATCATTTAATTGTCTCTATAAATCAAAAATAAAAAAAAATACTTGTATACAGAAAGGAAAATAAATGGTGTTAACCCTTCACACCCTCAGAATACAGGATATTCTTCTTCTTTCTTTCAGACAGCATAAAAGAATTCCTGCAGTCTCTCCTTTCCATAGAACAGTGTGAAAACTGGCACACTCTCAATAGAACCTTCCTTCACTGTGATCAGAAAGCTACTGATCACCACTCCTCCTAAGCCCCCTAGAGGAGCACTTTTTAAGTCAATCAGGGGTGACCTCATAAGTCATGTGACACCCTAATTAAGTCAAACAATGTAAATTGCAATCATTTTTAAAAGATATATATATATATATATATAGTTTAAACCCTATATCATCATGCTAACATTTTTAGGGATCATCTACATAGGTACCTGTCTCCATATACTGCCATAGAACCCAGCTATAGGCTTAATTATAGGGTTATGATGTCAGAGCATTTGCTTAGCTCCTCCCCTTGTGACATCACACTGTCTTGAGTCTATATAATCCACCATTTAATGGGCTACCTGCCCTATAGTAGGACCTATATCATATATTGCACAACCTGGGTAACTATACTTACATTTCTTCACTTCAACGAATATACCATTTTTAATTGTACCTCAAGTTTCACATAAAGAGTTCTCAACTTTAGATATCTAGGCAGAAAAGGGTGCACTCCTTATCTGTTTATATATGTAAAGGAAAAAGGTACTCTTCCAATTTAGCATGTTTGGAAACCTTTTGTTTAAAAGAACAATGTCCTCTATGCAAGACAACCAAAAACCAACCTAAAAGACAGGCTTCCTATGCTCAAAATTCTCATATCTCTTTGGCTCTGAACAGTCATTATACATATTTGCTTTAAAACAAATGTTGGCAATACTCTGACTGGCTGAAATCTTTCAGTCATCGGCTGTACTTTTACTTTCAGCTAACACTGCAACAACTGTCAGTTTTTATGCCATTTCCTACATCTTTATGCACATTTCTGTTTTATTTTAAATCACTCTTGCTAAAGGAAGGGACATTTTCTTGGTTTACGAAACTCACCAGGGTGATTACTTCCTTTTTTTCATATCTATATACTCATGTGTTTAAACCCCCTCTTGAGCCCCAACCACTGAAGCTGCACTTTATTTCATGAGCCTGAAGCGGCTCCTTTCAACTTAACAGGGCTTCTCTACAATATCACCCAGCCCAGACACTTTTCACTCTCACCAGCAGTTTATTTCTTTTGATTTTGCAGCTTTCTTTTCGGGCTGTAGTTCCCGCACGATTGTGCGTACACTGAGCTGTGCAATCCTGCGGTTGTGCGAATATGAGCACAATCAGCTGTGCGATCGTGCGGTCGGTATTTCCATCTCATCGGGGCTTCATTAATCTACAGCCTTTACACTCTCACCATACATATACCCTTTTAATTACCACCAGGGAAACAATAAAAAACATTTTTTTAAGGATTTCCTATGAATTGGGGGGGGGGGGTCAGGCTGCATTATAGAAAAGGGATAGAAAAGGATAAAAGTGAAGAATATCAGGTTGGCCACCCTGATATGAATGAAAGAATAGTCAGAAAAAGGCAAGAAGATAGGAGAGAGTGAAAAGAAAACCAAACTATGCCTGATGTATTTTATTAATATCCTAGCAGAATCCCCACAAAGAATTTTACTCCTCAAAACTCCAACAGATACAATTTAATATACTACATAGGACCTTTGCGAAGCCTGCCAGATTACATAAATTCAATGCAAATTTAGATGAAAAATGTTCAAGGTGAAAAGATAATCAAGGATCCCTCATTCACATGTTCTTAACATATAAAAAACTAATCAAGTTTTGGGACATCATTTTTGAGGTCTTAGAAAGGGCTACGGGTATGAAACCAAGGAAGGAACCGCTAACTGTTTTAATGGGACATAACACAGCAAAACACTATGGATCGCCATCACAAGTTATTTTCATTAGCCTATCTAGTAGCTAAAAAGTGAATCTTGATGACTTGGAAAGACCATTGCCCACCCTTGATAAGTATTTGGTTTAACCTTATGATTGACTTTGTATACTTTAGAATGGATGCATTATTTTAAAAATGATAAAGCTGAAATTTTCCATATCATACTGGATCCTTTCCTTGAAATTGCTAAGAATTATAAAAATACAGGACTTAAAAGATTAGACCCCTGACCCTTAAGGACATTTAAAAAAAATTATGTTTGAAACTAAGTTAAAAATTATTAACAGGCTCCAGGAATACAGTACAATTTGCTTAAGGTAACCACTAAACATTGCTGTATGTTTTGTGAAACTGGTTGTATTGAACTGCCTTTTTCGTGGAAATTTATGTTCGGAAAAGCTGTGAATGTAGAGCTTATCTTGCTGATTTGTATACATTGTATTTATTTCAATAGAAAACAAAAAAAAGACAGAACACCAGAACAGTACTACAAGTAAAACATAACAGCACAAACTGTTTTCATAAAATATTTGTATACACATAAATGCAACCAGCAGCACAGTATGATTATGATCAGGTACTTATATAGCATGCAGTCAGTGTAGGGCCTGAGTCTGCAAACTTACTACCAGTTCTTTTTTTTGTGTTATTTCTTTATGCTCCCCCAAGCTCTCGGCTGACCACTTCTTCAGGTGGCCTATGGCCCTGCTGCCAGTCACGATCACCATCCTGCCATCCTTGTTATTGCTGCAGCCTGATTGACCCAACATATCTCTTCACTGGGAGGGCCCTCCCAGGGCAGGGGAACGAAGAGAGGAGATTTGTCCGAAAGCTTCCTTCTATGCTGGACATGTGGCATGGGGTTGGCATGGACACTTTCGGGCTTCGTGGCAAGTGGGGACTGGCTACCATCATCCAGTCAGTCGAGTGGCTGTGTTTTTCCTGTTTTTCTCCCCAGCCTACCCCCTTCCCCAAGTTTTGGTCTAGCCGCGGCGGTGTCTGGGGGATGTTCAGTGATGTGTCAAGGCTTCACACTGCCATGAACACCAGCCACAAGCCACCTTCAGGAGCTGCCCAACAAGTGGTCCGGGATCATCCCACCCCCCCCCCGGGGGGGAAGCAGCCATAGAACACTCATAACTCCCTCTCTGCTGTTGATGTCTGGGCTCAGGGCATGAACCTGGGTTGCCAGCATATACTACAAATCAATCAGTCAATCAATCAATCAATCAATCAAAATCTTTATTTAACCAGGTGAACATCATGAGAAAGCTCATTTTCAAGATGGACCTGGACATAAAACAATAAAGGACATCGAGGTTACAGCAGTACCAGTCAAAGAGAGTTGAACTGGGGCAGGACAATTAACAATGTAATGACAATCAAGGAAGAAAGAATCTGAGAATATAGCAATAGAACCACCACATAACAGCTGCATAAAAAATTACATATAGACCCTGACACTGAGCAGGGGTAAACATGAAAGGATACATGCTTGTTAGGGGTGAGTTATCCTAAAAGACGGCAACACTCACCATGCGAACACTAATATGACAAGCTAGGGTGGTATACTGAGAAGGGTAGGAAGGGTTGGGGGAGCAAAGGATAGTAAGCAGTCAGCAATTACCCTTGGATGGTACAAGTTGAAGCAAAAAGTACAGAGAGGGCAGAATGGTAAGGGGACCATAATGGCAGAATTTTGATACATGGTATGAGGCTAGGCTCCGAGAGGACACCAATAACTGGAGAAATGGCAGCTGTCAATGGAAACAGTTACAGGCTTCCTTGAAGGAGTGATTGTAACTTGATTTGAATGCTGCTAGACTGATAGGGCAGAACAGTTTCAGAGTTTCTTGCAACTTATTCCACAGCAATGGTAGCATACAGCTTATGGCAGACCAGCAAAACCATGATCTGACCTTGGGCACAGTCAGAGAAATATACTGGGCACTTCTCAGCCCATACTTAGATATGATTCTCAATGGTAGACAGTCTAAGATATGAGGGTAACCTCTGAGTGATGGCACTATAGGTCCACACAGCAGCGTTTCTCTGTCATCTAAAGCTTAGAGAAGACCAACCCACAGCTGTATATAGATTGCAGTGATGAGTTGAGTAAGGGAGATCCATGATGAACCTCAGGGCTTGGTGACAGAGTGTGTCCAGTTTAGTTAATGTGGTGATAGGACCTTGACTATATAGAAAGTCTGCATAGTCAATCAGGGAAAGGAATGTGGTTTGCACCAGTCTCTTCTTCGCATCCCTGGGGAGAAAGTGCTTAATCCTGTAAAAAAGACCAAATCTCTTTCTGAGTTTTTTCGACAGCTCCTCAATGTGATCAATGAATGAAAGTTTGTGGTCAATCCAGACCCCTAGATATTTAAATTTGTCTACGAATTCCAAAGGTTCACCAAGTAGGGTGGTAATATGAGGAAGCATTCCATTAGTAGATGGATTTGTTGCATGAGAAAGGGGTGAAAAAAGCATTGCTTTAGTTTTTTTGGCATTTAAAAGTAATTTCTGATTTAGGAGCCATAGCTGCAATCGATTGAATTCCTGCTGTAGATCACTACAGGCTGATCCAAGAGAAGGTCTGCTGACACAAAGCACAGTATCGTCAGCGAAGAGGTGAATGTTAGCATCTTTGATACTAGCATCAATTCTGTTGATGTAAATTGTGAAAAGCAGGGGGCCCAATATAGACCCCTGTGGTACACCTCTCAGAAGTGGTTTTAGTGGAGATAGTTCCCCTTCCACTTTTACCTGTTGGAATTGGCCAGTGAGGTAGTTAGAGAAACATTTCAGTGTCAGGGGGTCCAGTCTGATATTCTGAAGAGAAGACAGGAGCAAGCTATGGTTGATTGTGTCGAAGGCTTTGCTTAGGTCTAAGAAAACCACACAAACAATTTTCTTTGCATCCAGTTCACGCTGCCAGTCCTCCGTCACCTTTGGCAATGCTGAGATGGTGCTGTGCCATGGTCTGAAGCCTGATTGTAGGGGATTCAACAGGTTAGATGATTCTAAGTAGCTCCTAAGCTGTGAGTTCACTAGTTTCTCCAGCAATTTAGACAGGATGGGAAGTAGGGAAATAGGTCTTTTTTTTGTGTGTTTGTTAGTTATTTAAGCAGGACTAGCACACTAAGCTGAAAACTTTTTTACAGGTTCATCCTGGGAGCACAGGGAAGTTAAGTGACTTGCTCAGGGTCACACGGTATGCAAGTGGAAGCTGTGGGGTTCAAACCCAGGTCTGGTCTGCTGGATGTCAGCAGATTTGCAGCTCAGAGCCTTAAACCACTGCGCTATACTGCCTCCCGTCTATAATTAATTAGGTCACTGGGCTCTCCGGATTTGAACAGAGGGACCACATGGGCTGTATTCCATATGGGAGGGATATTTCCTTGTGATAGCGATAGGTTAAAGAGGTGCATGATTGGCACCACCAGGACATGAGTACTGATCTTCAGGAAAAAAGGGTCAATAAGGTCAGCCCCGGCGCTTTTCCTGTCATCCAGCTTGCAATAGTAATCCTTCCACCTCTTTCAAGGTTACAGGCTGCAGAGAAAAAGTTGCACCACTGTCGTAAACTTCATGATCCTGCACGCCCAATTGCACGTGGAGGTTGCTTGCTGGAGAGGAGTCAAAAGCTAGACCTGCAGTGGCAAAGTGCTTATTGAGTGAATCAAGGATAGTATTCCTGTCAGAGACTGTAGCGGAACCAATTGTGATTTTCTTTGGCAATGAATTTACAGATGTGGAGCCTTCTAGCTCCTTTAAGATTTTCCAGAATTTGGAAGAATACTTCATGGAGGATTCGAGTTCAGTATGATAAAAGTGCACCTTGGCTTCTCTGACCATCTTAGTGCACATATTCCTAGCTGTTCTAAAAAGAGCCCAGTCCGTTGGAAGTTTGGTTTTATGTGCAAGTTTCCATAGCCGATCTCTGTTAAGCAATAGGGCCTTCAGGTCGGCAGTAAACCACCGGCAGGATTTGGTCTTCACCCTGATTTTAGTAACTGGTGCATGCTTGTCCAGTACCCCTACAATGATATCTTGGAAAATGTTATGTGCTATGCATACAGATTTTGCAAGGTAAAAGTCTTGCCAAAGCAGGGAGTCTCGTAAATCCAAGATGAAAATGTGAGCATCATAGAAACATAGACTTTGACGGCAGATAAGGACCGCTTGGCCCATCTAGTCTGCCCATTTCCCTACCTACAGGATAGGCCGCAGATCCTAGTTAACCAACAGCCTATTTCTTCCTACCCCCCATAAGAATTGCCTTATGTCTGTCCCATGCATTCTTGAATTCTCCCACAGTTTTAGACCCCACAACCTCCTCAGGAAGGCTGTTCCATGCATCCACTACCCTCTCTGTGAAATAATACTGCCTCACATTGCCCCTGAACTGCCCCCCTCTATCTTTAAATTGTGTCCCCTTGTTCTTGCATGTCTCTTTTTCTGAAAGATGCTACCCTCTTGGACTTTGTTGATTCCACTGAGGTACTTAAAAGTTTCTATCATGTCCCCCCTCTCCTTCTTTCCTCAAGGTATACATATAAGCTCCTTTAGTCTCTCCTCATCGGCTTCTCTTGCAGACCCTGCACCATTTTAGTTGCCGTCCTCTGGACTGCCTCTATCCTGTCTATGTCCTTGAGGAGATGGGGTCTCCAGAACTGGACACAGTACTCCAGATGGGGGTCTCACCAACTGTCTGTATGGAGGGATAACAACTTCCTGTTTTATGCTGCTGATGCTTCTCCCTATGCATCTCAGTATACCCCCAGCCCTCCCTACTGCCTTCTCACATTGCTTGCTAACTTTAAGGTCATCTGATATGATTACCCCCAGGTTCCTTTCCTTTTTTGTTGTTGTTACTACCTCCCCCCCATTGTGTATTCTCCCCCTGGGTTCTTGTTTCCCAGGTGCATTATTTTGCACCTCTTTGCATTGAATCCTTGCTACCATACTTCTGACCATTCCTCCAACCTTGCCAAGTCCCTTCTCATCCTTTCCACGCCTCCTTGTGTATCAACCCTGTTGCAGATCTTTGTGTCATCTGCAAAGAGGCATACTTTTCCTTCCAGTCCCTCTGCAATGTCACTTATGAAGACATTAAAAAGGACTGGACCCAATACTGAACCCTGCGGTACCCCACTAGTAACCCCTCTTTCTTCAGAGTGGACTCCATTTACAATTACCTTCTGTGTCCTGTTGTCCAGCCAATGTTTTACCCAGGCTACCACCCTGGGACCCACTCCCAGGCTGGTTAATTTGACTATTAATCTTTTGTGTGGGACTGTGTCAAATGCCTTGCTAAAGTCTAGGTAGGCCATGTCCACAGCCCCTCCTGGTCTACATCGAGTGTAACCCCTAGATGGCGCTATCCCAGGGGCTACTACCCCTGCCTGATTTGCCACTAACAGGTTGAGGGGCCTGGATCCAATGGCGGTGCCTCCACCCAGAGGTCAGGGTTTGCAATAGTTAAACTTACTTGGTCACAGCCCTCTGGGACACTGCAACCCCTTTCTTCCCACTAGTGGCCCACACAATATATCAAAATTACCTTCACAGTATACACTTACCCCCAGGACTAGTTCCGCACTGGGACCCTCCTGTGAAATAAGATACAGTGCAACAATCACAGTACAGTACTTTAACATAGACAAATACCTCAGGCAGTATAACTTTGCTGAAACAAGCAGCTCTGATTTATTTAGGGGATATAACAAGGACAGGGGGAAATCAGGTTAATTAGCTTATCACTTTACTATCTACCTATGGCTCTGTGCACAGGCCTATCCCTACCAGTTACTGTCCCTGGGTACCCAAGCCCTATTGGCTAGTCCAAACCGTGGCAGCTGGTAGGGGCCCTTTCACACAGTGAAAAGAAAAATTAGTTTAAACAGTCAGCAGTACAGTGATTCCATTTGGATTTTAATGTGGCAATTCAACAGGGAGCGACCCTGAATTAGTACTCACGACCTCCAAACAAGATAGGGTCCTTCAACGTCAGCAGGGCTACTCTTGAGCTCCACGAGACTCTTCACACATTTATATGGTAAAAAAGAAAGTACTATACCAGGCAGGCTGCTTCTCTATCCCGATCGCAATTACTGCACAATACCTTGGAGAACACACAGCAGATTCAGTTCCTGAGAGACCAAGTGCAATTCAACAATTTCTCCAGTCTTCTACAGGGTGAGCCTGGTTTCTACTCTTCAGAGATCCTTTGATTCTTTTCACAGGATGGATTCAGTCCTCACAAGCAGTTACACAAGCTGCAGACCGGAACTCTGGGCCTTGCACACGTTTTTTGACTGAAACTGTGCACTGAAGGAGCACAGGGTTTCTTTCCCCTTCACTGCCAGAGCTAAACTGAAACTCCAACAGACAAAACCGGGCACTTCCTTTGAGTTCCTCCCAGTTCTTGACTGGATTGGCTGTCACTCACAATAGACTGCTGCTGTTGGTCCAAAAGGCGCGAAGTCTAAACTACATCTCCCAGAGTCACTGCCCATACAATCCTCTTGTGGCTGGCTCAGATTATGAGTCCAAGTTCTGATTCGTCCAAGGCACCATTTTAGAGCTAGCTTACCCACACTAGATTGGTCCAGTTCAGCAGTTCAAAACCAGAATGGGAACTAGGCAGACACAGTTCTGACTGCAAAGAAAGCAGGTTAGACAAACTGTAATTTCATTATTACTGTAAATGATTTCTGGCAAACAGTTACATCTTTCAGATAGGTTCCTTTGCACTCTAGTGACTGCAAAATGGAGTGAATTGGCAGCAGCTCGGTGGTACTCAAACAGAGAAGCACACAGTCCCCCCCATACAAACTAATTATGTCTGCAAGCAGACAGCTCTTAAAGAGACAGTACCAGAGGCTCTAAAAACACTCACTGATAAATGGCTTAAACGCCAAACACCATTCAGGCTTGGAGCATTCAAGCAAGCTCCTGGAAGTCTTTTGGGAACCCCCATTTGCAGGGGGGTTACAGAAGTTTATTCTGCTTCTCTTCAGGGTAGGCTTTGAGATAGAGGGCAGCTTAGGTGTAGCTCTTACACAGGCAATAAAGCAATGGTCACTGATATTGGAGAACAGGACCACAGCACGGGACAATAGGTGTGGTTTATTTACTATAATGAGATCCAGCAGTGTACTGTTAATAGGGTTCTTTTTATTGGGGCGTGTAGCTTCAGAAATCAGTTGGGACAGGTCTAGGGAGTCACAGACAGATTTAAGGGGAGTAGAGGCATTGGATAACCAATCAAGGTTAAAGTCACCCAGAATAATGAACTCAGATGACAGTGATCTCAGGGAGTTATTTAGGTGGGTCGGTAGTTGAAGTCCCACAGATGGGGGCCTATAGCGTCCTATTACGAAGAGGGAGATCTTATGTGCAATCTCAACTTTGAGGGTTAGGCATTCAAACTCTTTCTGAATTGTAGTTTCAAGTCAGTGTCGGTAGACAAACAGCATTCAATATACAAGGATTGACTTGCCTACTCCCATCAGGGTATCAGAGGGGTAGAAGGTATAGTGTAGCACAGGTAGGAGGCCCACATCTCATGGTACATGACATTTTGTTCAGGGCTTGATGAGGCATTCATTCCTGGAAGACTAGCTGGCTTACTGCTAGCTGCCACTCTCTCAAGGTGGGTATGCCTATAGACCTCCAATGGCAGAGTTGCAGTCTTTTAGCAATCAGGCTGACAGCAATTGCTCATCTCATATGTGAGTTGGATCTAGAAAGGTCAGTGTGATGTATACCCAAAAGGATCAGAGGAGCATCCACATTAATATATGAAGGCAGGAAGGTTTTACAGATAAATAGCACCTGGTTCCAAAAAGGATGGATCCATGGGCATTCCCATAGCAAGTGAGATAGGAAGCTTTCATGCTGGATGCAAAGCCAGCACCTGTTATGAGGCATAACTCCTCTAGCATGTAGAAACTGAGAAGTTCTGTACCAAAAATGTAGAATTTCTAACTGTAGTAGTTGAGCTTTGATGTCTCTACATGAGACTTGTGCCCTGAACCAACATAAGTTCCACATTTGTTCAGAGATGGGTATACCTACCTTGTCTGCTCACTTCAGTTAAGAATGGGCCATGGCGGGTGGTCTGCTGTCCCTTAGTAGTTTATATAGTATGCGTGCTCTGCCAGTAGCAAGTTTTTGCCATTTGTGTAAAGGAGGTAAGTTCTGGATAACAGAGTGTGGCTCAAGTTGGAGGGGCAGAGCTGCACGGACCTGGAGATATCTCCAGAAGTCTGTAAGGGGAAGATCATATAAGGCCTCAAAGTCTTCATACATTTCCAGGTATAGCTGTCCGGGGGGCCAAGGTGGTGAACATAATTCCTGCTCCTTCCCAAATAGGCCAATGGATAACTCTGTGTCCCATGGTGAACATAGGGTTATTCCATATTGGTGCATGAGAGATGGGAGCAGGACTGAGTCCTAAGACTGATGTCAGCTTTTTCCAGTGTCAAAGGGAGATGGAGAGTGTGGGGTGTTACTTAGTGAGGCTGTGTTTGGGGGAGTAAATAGCAATAAGTGGTGAATGTGTGTATAAGCAGTGGCCCTCAGTATTTAACCATGGGGAGATTGTGCTCCAGAATGAGTGAACCACTGGTGCACTTGGGAGAAGTTAAAAGCTATGTGATAATGTTGAAAGTGGGGTAGGCCCCAGCCTTCATCTTTTCAGTGCCTCTGCAGTTTATTTCTACTTATGTGAGGGGGGTTTATCTTCCCACATAAAGCCCCTATTAGGCAACTGAGCTGGTTAAACCATCTATCAGGAATATAGACAGGTACAGTGAAACCTACCAGGATGAAGCACAGCACTGCAGAATTCTGCAGTAGAGTTACTGCAGCAAACATTGGAATTTCAATGGGAGTTAATCCTTTTTGTCATGCAGTAAACCTGTGACACTGCGCTTCATCCTGGCAGGCTTCACTGTAAGTGGGCTAATAAACAGAGTATCTTTGGGGCCAGCATCATTTTGATTGCTGTGGTCTTCCCTGTGAAGGAAAGATGTGGAGAGCTTTCCATCGATCAGGATCAGTCTTGAGTGTTGCCAGTAGAGGGAGAAGTTAGCTTGACATCTATCTTGGAGTGAGGGAGTGATGTTAATTCCAAGGTAGGAGATATCCTCCTGAAACCATTTCCAATCCATCTTCTGAAAGAGGCTTTGTGTACAGAGGGAATCAAGTGGCAGGATCTCAGACTTAGAATGGTTGACCCAAAGCCCTGAGACATTGGAGCATGCTAAAAGGAGTTGCTGTAAGGGTAGAGTGGCTTTTGGTGTATCAGACAGGAAGATAAGGAGGTCATTAGCATATAAGAAAGATTTGTACTCTGCAGTAGTGGTACATCAGCCAGTAATATTAGGGGAGGATTTAAGCACAAGTGAGAGAGGTTCAGAGGCCAATAGAAACAGTAAGGGTGACAGTGGACATCCTTGGCAAGTGCATCAAAATAAAGAGAAAGGGGGTGAGAGCAGATTATTGGTGAGGATTCTTGCTGATGTTTTTTTTTTTGTGTAAGGTTTGAACTGCTGTTCAGAAGTAGGGATCAAACCCCATTCTGCAGATCACTTCAAATAGGAAGGGCCATTCGATGGAGTCGGAGGCTTTTTCTAAATCAGTGGTGAGTGTTGCTGCAGGGTTGGGGAGAGATTTGGCTATGCGGCAGAGATTGATAAATGTACACAGGTGCTCTGCACGTAACCTGCTTTTGACAAAGTCCACCTGGCAGGGTGTTTTTGGTCCAGGAGGTAATGTTCAAGATGACTGGCAAGAATCTTGTCCATGATGTTGGCCTCCTCATTAATAAGGGAAATCAGGTGACATTTGCTCGGGGAAAGGGAGTCCTTGCCTTTTTGGGTATTACAGTGATAGTACCTCTGTCAAGGGGGAGCGAGGTAGAGGCCAGAGAGAATTTGAATGCTCTCAACAAGAGTGGGGCAAAGACCTGCTTAAATTTCTGATAGAAATCAATGGGGAAGCTGTCTCCTCCTGTGGATTTATTTTTATTCATATAGAGAATGGCTGTGGTGATCTCCTGTTGACAGATAGGTCTCTCCATTGCTAGGATTAGTCTGGTGAGAGATGAGGGGGGAGGTGGAGGAGAGGATCAAGAAATACTCCCATTTGTTCTGGAGAGGGTGTGACCTGGGAGGAATATAGTCTGGTATAATAATCCTTCATAATATTATTCACATGAGATGGTTCAGTTCGGATTTCCCTGGTGCTGCTATGTAGGCCTGCTTATGTGTCGGTCAGCCTGTAATTTATGCAGTCTATGTGCCAGGACTCTGCTGTCTCATTCTCTTGCTTCCCAGTATTTATGGCCAGGACAAATAAGAGCTAGCTCTGCTTTACGAGAGTAAAGGGAGTTAAACTGAACTCTTGTACTATATATACCCGTGTACAAGTCAGTCCACCTATAAGACGGGGTCCCAACATGCATGCTACAAAATGCTACCTCAACCATTGACCTGCATATAAGTCGGGTGTGTACTTTAGGATGATCACCATTTGAAAAAATTCTGAAAAGTCTGATGAGCACCAAACACCATTTGATCGGTGTACTTAACTTGTAATGAAATAAAAACTATTTTTACAAATGAATTTGTATTTATTTAGCATCATAATGTTTTTAAAAATCAGGTAAATCAAGCAGTGATCAGTGTTGCTGCATGAATCTGGTAACACCATCCTGCAGAGGCTCTGAAGTGGTCAGCACATCCTTGTTTTTTGGCTTATGTTAGAGCATGCTGCCGGATTGCCATGTGAGTTACAATATAGCCCTGCTGCCTTAACTCCATGACCCATGTGCTCAGTTCTTCTTCGGTTAAGGAAACTGGTGATGGATTTAAGTGTATTCACTTCACTTTTTTCTCAACACTCAGCAGAGCATCTTTTTTTCTTTTCCAGTCCTGGATTAATTTCTCGTCAACATTAAACTCCCTCTCAGCTGCAGCATTTGAATGGGCTTCAGCAAAACTTACAACTTTTAGTTTAAAATCTGCTTTGTATATGCAGCTTTTCCATTTGAGTGACTGCATTATGAAAATCTGGCAGAATAGTGACCTGATGCAGGTTACTACATTTTTAGCTCGCAATTATTGGTTAGGCATTAATTTGCTTGCCAGTTTCTTAACTAGTCGCAACTAATGAATGACAATGTGTGTGACTGACACAGGCAATTAGGTGTTAATCATTGCTCCGGCTGATAGGCTGCTAGGCAGGTGTTAATCATTATCTCAGGCTGCACAGGCAGCACAAGTATTGGTTTTGTAAGGGCAGTAACATTTTCGGCTCCTGCTATGTCTCACGTACAAGTTGGAGGCTGTTTTTACGTATAATTTCTGGCTCCCAAAAATCTGACTCATACGTGAGTATATATGGTATGTATCACCTCTGATGGGTCTCTCCTGGAGTCAGCTTTATACTTATCTTCCAGGAACTTGAGTTTAGCTTCTAAGGTTTTAGCCTCCTGCTCTCTGAGTTTCTACCTATGGGCGGCAAAACCAATTATCCGGCCTCTAAGGTAGACCTTAAGAGTATTTCATAATGTATTGTCAGAGATCTCATCATTATTGTTAACTGTCAGGAACTCTTGATTCTCTTGCAAACTCAGGGGGAGAAGGTGGGGTCCTTTAAAAGAAGGGGATTTAGTCTCCATGAGGTGGATCTGGGAGAGGGAGTGCCCACAATATAGTTAAGGATAAAGGAGTGTGATCAGAAATCACTATGGCGTGAATCTTACTCCTATGGTGGACTGTGTAATACTGTATGTGGGGATATAAGCCAGAAATCAAATCAGCTAAGGGCTTGATGCACATGGAAGAAAAAGGTGTAGTCCCTGGTGTTCAGGTAGAAGAGGCACCAAATATCAGATGAGGCTTGTTCTTTTATTAGGTCTTGAAGCATTGCTGAGGCCCTGCCATGAGTTTGAGGTTCACCTGGGATCATTGTAGAAGGGGATCCTGGGTAAGATGAAAGTCCTCTCCAATCAGGATAGGAGCAGGGGGCAGTTGAACTTAGTTCCTCATTGAGATCCACAAAGAAGTGAGCAGCATCTATGTTTTAGGCATAGAGATTGAGGAGAGTTAGGGGGCCCTCTGGAGCTGCCATTCAGGCCAGAAGCCACTTACCCTCTTTATCTACCCATGAGGGTCACTTTGCCATTTGAGAGACTTCTGAATTATAAAAGATACACCCCCCTCCATTTAGGGGAGGTAAAGGTACTATAAGCTCCAGACTGACTCATTCTCTTTTCAGCTTTTCAGCCTCTTGGAAGGATAGCTTGGTCTCTTGCAGGAAGGCCACCGGAGTGTGAAGTTTTTTTCAAGTGTGCCAAAACTTGTTTTCCTTTGATAGGTGAGTTTAGCCCTTTAATATTCCAGGAAATAAAATTAACATCTGTCATCACAGGAGAGACCCAAAGATGTAGTGGACTACTAAGTAGTTAGGCGAAACCCCATGAATACTACCATGCCCACTCTGGGAACCCTTATAGTTAAAAAGCAGAATGGTGGAAGCCCTGCAAGGAGACCAAGTCCAAATCTGAGCTGCATATAGTTTGGCCTAAGAGGTTGCGCTGCAGCTTTAACAGGTAACTAGACAGTAAAAAAACCAGCAGGGGTAAACCTATGTACAATAACATGATAAAAGAGGAAATGACACAGTATTAGTAAACCAAACTCATTTTGCTTTTGAAGACCAGAACCCCCTGTATCACAGATGTGCCAATCAGCCATCTAAGTAGCAGGATAAGGTCCACAAATGTGATCCCCCCTCACCCTTTTTACAGAAATGCAAAATCTGAACATCTAGACAAGTTAAAGCAAACAAACCAATCCACACAGCGGTTCATCAGCTGGGGCAAGCAATCATTAGCTTGGTACATTCTATACATTCTCAGAGATGGAAGCACAACCACACTACGCTTGACCCAGATAAGTTGTATGGGAGGACAAGGTATAAGAACATTTTGTGACTAATCAAACCTCAGGTTTTGCCCACAGGACCCTGAGCCAGGTATATTGGAGGTAGCCAGAGGGTTAAATGCCTGCTGGTAGGTATGGCTTCTAGTAAACGATACCTTCCATACTGCAGGAGGTCAACCACACTTTATGGTTATGCACCTGGAGTGGGGTAGCTATGAGTGAGCTCGGGAAGTAATGCAGAGAAAATTGGGGAAGGGCTGTTAAAGTGGCCAAACAGGGACCCAGTCAGTTATGTTGGCTCTTTTGTGTATTCTGGTATCTGCCCACTTGGTGTGGGCTAGGATAGTATGGCTCAATAAGGCATTACTTCACAGTACCATTGAGAAGAGCAGGGTCAGCTGATAGGGCATCCCAGGCCTGCCATCCCGCCCTCCCAAACAACCTGAAAGACGTGGCATGGGAAAGAAATAAACACATTTTGAGACCAGTCTTAGTGTTACTAGAAGACTCTTAAAAGGGAAATACAGTGTACAGTTCATCAGAGTCACAATTTTAAGGGACACTGAGAGATGGAGCTGATTGGCCCCTTTAAGAAATTTGCATTCTTGAGTGTTCTTAATTGATGACATGTCCTGATTGCAGGATGAGTCAGGCAGGAAAGGGAAGCATTCTGTAAACAAGACAGTATCTGTTTAAAACCGGACATTTTACCCCTAGAAGGAAAGTGCATCAGCCCAAGTCTTTATGGGGGACATCTTTGATGGAGAGAGCCATGACTGCAACAGCATAAGAGCAGAGAAGTTGCTCTTCTGAGTGTGGAGGAGTACTTAGAGATAAGGGGTGAGCTCCAGTTGTTGCAGCTGTGGTGCTGCTTTGAGTAAAACGTCTGTTTGGGCTGCTTTTTTCCTCTGTGGTTTTGGGTTCTGGCCAGCCGATGATGGATGATTTTGCAAGGGTGCATACCAGCAGCTCATGGCTGCCCTCTTGGAGCTGTCAGAGGAAGCCTCATGTTCCTTGCTTTGGTTCCTGCTATGTAGGTAATTAGGTGGAGAGTAGAATTTTCTGTTGTGCTTGCCTTTCTTTTTGCTGGTACCCCAGCCCCTCTTTCTGCACTTGGGGAGTCAGGGGTTCTCCTCAGGTGGTTCCTCATAGATAGGTGGTGGGCTTGCTCAAGTTCCAGGGTGCCACATGGCAGGATCAGGTGCAGTGTCCATTTCTTGGGGCTCCTCTTGTCACTCCATGTCTGGAAGCTTTGCTGCTTGCTAGGATCTACAGATGAAGGCCTCCTCAGCCTCAGGATAAAAAAGGAGGCTGAGGGACACTACTGCGATTGATGTAAGGTAGCTGGGTATCTTAAAGGAAGGGCAATTGTTTAACCAGGAAAGGCACACTCAGCTGGTGCTTGTTTCCAGTTGCAGCCTGGGAACACAAGGAAGTTAATTGACTTACTCAGGGTCACACAGTATGCAAGTGGGGGCTGATTGGATTCAAACCCAGGTCTCCATGTTTGCAGCTCAGTGCCCTTAACCACTCTGCTATACTGCCTCTATAAACTGTAGGGTACTTGTAAGTCCACAAGAGTGTGTCTGATTCTGGTGAACACCTGATGGCATTTAGTAAGCATGGGAAAGAAGTCTAGGTAAATCTGTATTTTATGTCCATGCCAAGACAGAGGGCCTCTCTTTTGTGCCAGCTGTATAACATGTTCTTTAACTGGGAACCGTAAAAATTCACTAGGTTAGGTTATGGATGTTGGCCTGGTTTAGGCAGTGGGGGGGAGCAAGGATAGGTGCGAGCACTCAGACTTGATGGGTCCAGCCCACTGGTGTCAGAGTATGATTGGCAGTACATTTTGTAGGAAGGTGTTAGTGTCTTTGCCTTTGACACCCTCTGGGAATCTGACTAGTTGCAGATTCTTCCATGTCCCTAATTTTCTAAATACTCTTGACAGTCCCACAGCTGATGGAGCATCTGATCCTGTTCTCTGATGTTTGCCTCCATTTGATCATGTTTGAGATCCTGAAAGTCTACCTGTTGCTCCGTTCTGGCGATCCTTTGCGATGAAACTATGTTCTCCCCCAGTCTCACATCGAAGGCTTTTAGGTCACCTACTTTGTTTAAAAGTTGTGCGAACATTTGCTGGATCTCTTGTAAGTCATCCAACTTGAAGGGGGCTGAAAAATACGATACTGGAGTGAGAAGTGCCATTTTTTTCTGGGTTGCACAGCTTAGACAGGCAGGGAACACTTCAGCAGAACAAACGCTGGATTCACTGTGGTGATCAGACCACTGGCAGAGATTTCAGATGCTGGAGATCCAGGCAGCCAAATAAGCTGCAAGAAGGGTTCCATTTTTTTGCTTTTAGATGCTTGGATTATACAGGATAAAGCTAGCACACAGGAGATCTGAGATCAGGCTGATATCTTGATGTCTGTCCCCCCCCAAAGGTAAAACTGTTTTTATAAAATCACATGTTTGCACCCAGCAGGAGGGCTGCATATGTTAGATTTTACCAGACAGGTAGGTAGTGGTTTGCTGCTCTTATGAAGCAAACTAATGATGCTGCTGTTGTGGTGCTATGGACACAGTAATGATACTGAGGAGTAAGTGTTGTGGGGCTTAGAAGCATCTTCCTGGGCTGTAGGGAGGGATGGGACTGGGTTGCAACCTGCTGGGAAGATGGAGTAAGGAGCTATGCTCTTCATGGCATAGTATGCTTTTCATCTGAGCTGTATCTGAAGTACAGCAAGTTACTTGGTGGGCTATGAGCAACCTGCTGTGCTGGAGATAGGGTTCGGATGCAGCTTGCTGGGGTTTCAGAAGGGGACTTGGGGAAACTTTAGCTGGGGAAGGTGGCCACATAGTGGGCTGAGAAAGAGCTAATAATGTTTAGGAATGGGGGCTGGGGTGAAACTTGCTAAACTTGGGGATGAGGTAGTGGGTAGTAAGTCCTATTACAAACACCCAAAATGTGACAGAAAGTACCAAAACTCAAAGGGCCCTTTTCTCAAAGCTCCTGGCACAGCACAAGGGGCTTGCACCACAATGAATGAAGCAAAGTGCCCCTTGCACCAAAAGATGCACCGGGATCAATTTTCAAATGCAGCCTGCGTCAACCACAGGCTACCTGCACCAAATGGGGCTTGCGTTGCCTGAGCACCACAAAATGGGCTGCAGCATAGTGCTAGGAGCTTGCGGCAGATGCAAGCTGCTAAATTCCCTAAATTGGGATTCTCAAAACTCTCCCGGAGGACACATTTTTAAATACCATTAGACCAGCCAGGGCTGGTCTAAGAGTACTTTTAAATATGCCTCTGGCAGAGTTCAGCAACCTACACCAATGTGCTGTGGTCCCCTTTCCCCAGCCCTGATGTCACCAATAAATATTTGTATTAAAATTTCCCTGGTGATCTAGTGGACTGCCCTCTCTGATCCCTGATGTCCCCAATAAATATATCATTTAATAATTCCCTGGTGGTCTTGCAGACCCTCCTCCTCAATCCCTGATGTCCCCAATAATATATAATTTAATAATTCCTTGGTAGTCTAGTGGACCTCCCTCCCCAATCCCCAATGTCCCCAATAAATATATAATTTTATAATTTTCTGGTGGTCTAGCGAACCCCTCTCCCAGATCCCTGATGCAGCCTGTATATTTCAATAATAAAATAACCCCTTCCCTGGTGGTCTGTGGACCCCACCCCACCCATCCCGGCAGGTTGTGTCCACCATCCCGCTCTACCCACCATCTTGAACCATGGGCTGGTGACAGGCACAGCCCTCCTCTCACCACCATAGCTGGCCACTGACTGAACTATCACTGAGTATGTACTGTATAATACAATATGTGCTCACTGACTGGCAGCTCAGCTCAGCAGTCAATCAACGAGCATGTACTGTATTATACAGTACACGTTCAGAGTCGGTTCAGTCAGCGGCCAACCATGGTGGTGAGAGGAGGGCTGTGCCAGTCGCCAGCTCGGTGTTCAGGATGGGGGGGAATGGGATGTGGGCACTACCTGCCGGGGTGGGCAGGGGTCTAATATACCACCAGGGAAGGGGTTATTTTATTACTGAAATATACGAGCTACAGCTGGGATCAGGGAGGGGGGTCCGCTATACCATCAGGAGATTATTGAAATACATATAGTATCTATTGGGGCATCAGGATTGAGGAGGGGGTCCGCTGACCACCAGGAAATTATTAAAATAATATCTATTGGGGACATCAGGCCTCAGGGAGGAATTATCAAATTATATATTTATTTAGGAACATCAGGGCATGTGAGGAGGTCCACTAGACCACCAGGAGATTATTAACAAAATATCTATTGGGGACATTGGGCTCAGGGAAGCATTCCACTAGACCACCAGAGAATGCTTGGGGACATTGCTGCACAGCTGCCCATGACTTGTGGCAACCTGTCCAGATGTGCCCTCTGTTTGGTGCACTGCTACAATTGCCGGAAACCATGGGACTTTGCCACTAGGACCCTACCCAATCAAGAAACAGACACTGGGTCCCTGGTGCTCTGGCAATCAGCATAAGCTGCCTTTGGTGTGACTTGTGCCAAATTTTGAGAATTGAGCCCAGCATTTTTATGGGGCCTAGGCAGCCCCCAGACTAGAGATGTGTGAAGCTGACAAACTTCACTTTGCAAATTAATATGATGAAGTATAACAAATTCTTGAGGTGCCAACCATCTCTAGTCTTGCAGCTTTGCCATGCCTTCACCTGACTTCAACTGAAAAAGTGCCACTTCCCCAGGAAAACTCCCTTCAATGTTGTGAAATGGTTACCCCTGTCCTATAGTTTACATTTTGGAAACTTGTGCATACACTTTTTTAAAGCCTGGTTACTCCAGTGGATCTGAGTTCAGCCCTAATCTGAGTCATCATAGTTTCAAGTTACAAATAATACAGAAGAAATTAGATACATGTTGCTACATGTGAACATATGAATGTACAACATTGCTAGTAGAATGTTGTCATATGGTATGTCTAATTTGCTCATCACAGAGCCCTATGCACTTATGTTAACATGGTGCCTTGCCCCCCTGTAGCCTTACCTTCTCCTTGAGCCTGTCCCACTCCCTTTTGATGCCCCAAACCATTTTCTGATTGATGACCTTCTCCAGTTCATTCCACACTGCCACCTCCCTCTCTGTGAAGAACTATCTCCTGACATCCTTCTTAAGCCTCCCACCCACCAGCTTGTACGTGCACCCCTTTGTGTTTTTATTTTCACTTAGTCTAAAGAGATTTCATGGCTCAACCTTGTTAATACCTTTGATATACATGTTAAGATTTCTCCTTCTTTCCTCATACAGAAGATCATGCTGACCCTGAATCATGCTTGTAGTTCTTCTCTGTACTGCTTCCAGATGGTTTATGTCCATCCTTAGGTACGTATGGATTCTAGTACTGCACACTGTATTCCAGGTGTAGAACCACTATAGATCTGTACTGCAGCAGAATGACCTCCTGCCTTCTACTGGTGAACCCCCTAGATATGCAGCCCAACATTCTGTTTGCTTTTGCTGTTAGTTTTTTCCATTGTATAGAGGGCTTTAGGTTGCTAGTTATAGCTACCCCCAGATCCTTTTCCTCAACTGAAAGTGTGACATTTACTCCCCTGGTTTATACTCGGCTCTTGGGTTCTTGAATCCAGTATGCATGACCTTGTACTTTTGCACTGAATCTCAGCTGCCAGATTCCAGACCACCTTTCCAACTTCAGTAGATCCTCTCATAGGTTCCTATATCCCTTCTCTGTGTCCATCCTCCTGCAGAGCTTGGTGTCATTTGCAAAGAGGCAGGTTGTACCCTTCAACAATGTCATTATTGTACACATTAAACAACACTGGGCTGAGCACTGTTAAAAAGAAGAAAATGTGAGCCAGATTAAAAAAAACAACAACTTGTAATTCTTGTAAAACCCTTCTCATAATTTCTAGAGATATTCTGTATATATATATATATATATATATATATTTATACTGTATATATATATATATATATATATATATACATATATATATATATATATTATGAAGGCACTTCTATGTTGAAGTCAACATTTTGTGCATTAATAACTTTGGACCTGTTCAACAGATTGGCCTAAAATTGCATATGTGCAGTGGGGCATGGTAGATCTCTTGATGTGCCAAATTTCATTTCAGTTGAACTTATGGTCTTTGCGAACGAAAATGCTGAAAAATGCAAAATGATCCAGTTTTGGAGGAAGTTTTGGGGATTTTGTCCGTGGCCCTGCACGGCTGTCATGTGGTGTGCTGCTCTGCGAGATAGCTCATCTGAAAGAGCTTGGCTGGCCAAACATGCCACTTTTTGTTTGGTGAAAAAATATTAAGGCATTCAAAAGTTATGCCACTTTTAAGCTCCCATTATAAGTCAAAGGGGAAAATGTATGAGGTTGTTTTGTGAACAAAGAATGGGGTTTGGGCCATCTCATCCCACCTGGCGGTCAAAGAATTTGCAGCCTCTCGGTTCAAGAATCTTTGTCCCCAAGAATTCTTTGATTAGAGGTCTGCCATCTTGTTTTTAAATTCCAATCATAAAAAATGAAATATCTCAGCTGTGTGGTCACTCCTGAAGTAAAACTTACATGAGTTTTACTCAGGGGCTTCAATCTATCGAGCTATGCCTTTGGTTTGATGTAAAATGGTCAAAAAATAGAGTTATAGCATTTTAAATTCTTTGATCACGGCTCGCTAACGCTCTTTGATCGTGAGCCTGCATTATGAGGTAAAAATACAATTTTCTCAGCTCAGGGGTGGCCTAGGAACACAAATGAGGGTGGGTTTTGATCAGGGGGCTTCGTTCTATCGAGGCATGGTGGTGGTTTCATCTAAATCTTCCAAAAACTCGTGTTTCACCATTTTTTATTCTTTGATCACGAGCGTGCAATTTCTTTTCGAGCCTGCAAATTCTTTGATCACAAGATTCTTTGATCGCGATCTTGCATCGCGAGCGAGGGACAAGATGGCCCTTTGGAAAACGCAAATTTCTCAGCTCAGGGGGGGGGCCTAGGAACACAAATGATTGTGGGTTTTGCTCAGGTGGCTTCGTTCTATCGAGGCATGGCAGTGGTTTCATTTAATTCTGCCTAAAACTCGAGTTTCACCATTTTTTATTCTTTGATCATGAGCCTGCAATTTCTTTGATCTGAGCCTGCAAATTCTTTGATCACGATCCTGCATTATGACGAGGCGAGATAGCTCTTTGAAAAATTCAAATTTGTCAGCTCAGGGGTGGCCTTGGAACACAAATGAGGTGGGGTTTGCTCAGGGGGCTTTGTTCTATCAAGGCATGATGGTGGTTTCATGTAGCTCTGCCTAAAACTCGAGTTTGACCATTTTTTATTCTTTGATCTTGAGCCTGCAAATTCTTTGACCATGAGCCTGCAAATTCTTTAATCGTGATCTTTGATTGCGAGATAGGGACAAGATGGCCAGATTTTATATTGCATTAGATAGGCCAATTTTACCAATCTTTAAGTTTAAGTATCTCGGAAATGGTTTGGTCTTTTTACTTGAAATTTGGAGGGTGTTCACAGCATGTCCTGTAGATGTGAATTTATTAAAAAAATGTTTTTGCAATTTTTCTTGCCATCTAATATGTTACTTCATTTTTTTTCATAACGTTGCAATACAAATTACACCTTTGACCTTCTACAACGTTATTTTAATTGCATAGTTTCAAAATTGCCACCCAGATTAGAAAAACTTGCCCTTAATTTGCTAGCAAGTCATCCAAGTGCACATATTTGTAAAATGCTTAACAATGGCGTGTATATATCTGCAAAGTCAGTGACATCTGTTTCAGGTATTTCTCACAAAATTACATATTCTATTTCAGTGTTCACCATTTCAGAAATAACAGCGTGTGGAGTCTGTGTATATTGCACAAAAAATAACTATCCAGCTTATTTCCCTATAAACTGCTTTTAGTATATAATATTGCTTATTTTTTGAATATTTTGACTTGTCAGCCTCGTCTTAGCCTAACAAATGTATTGTTTTGTTTTACTATGGCTCATCCCGTTCGCTTTAACATGCAACAAGGTTAGAAATGGTAAGAGTCTTGACTGTTGAAATGCTGACTCAAAATAAACGAACTGGAAAAAAATCGATGGCTTAACTGGATTTATTATTTCCAATGAATTCTGAAACTCAGTAAGGTTTGCTTTTGCAGATTTAGTTGCCATGCATTTCTATTATTGTAGCTCAGAAAGTCCCAAAGTAAAACAGAAAAGCATGTGTCTTGACTTTCTAAAGTTTAGGCATGTAGAAATACTTTACTTTGCTGTATAAGGTGACAATTTACCAGATCCGCTGAATATGAGTTTATTTTATTTTAGCTGAGAGAATGGCTATGTTAAGCACTCAGTTTCTCGACAATTCAATTTTATTGGGATTTACTATCATTTGTGCTGGGACTCCTTGGGGAAATAATGCTTTGATTAATGTAATCCTGGGCTGGGATCCACCACATGCCCCTCTCCCAGGAGAACAGCCCTGTTTGACAAACAAAAACAGTGCAGCAACTATTGAAATCTGTATCCAGCTCTAGGAAACAAAACCATAATAGCTACATTGGAAACTATCTTCACCTTCATTTATACACAGTGTTATTTTATACCAGATAGAATCTTTATCGCTATGTCCACATGGAGCTTCAAATGCATTTTGGTGTGTTGGGACAGAAAACAACAACCAGTTGTGCTGAACACCAGCAGAAAGAGATGAGACGAGAGCAAAATATTTTAGCAATAAAGCTAAATCGATGGTTTCATACGTTCAATGAGAGGAAAAAAGCTGTAAAGCAATTGAAAAAGGACTAGTGACTGCAATGGGTTTTTGTTTTATTACACATGTACTGTCTTTTGCTACTAAGTTAACCTCCTGACCTGTATTGTATCTTACCTCTACTTACTTCTAATGTTAACCTCCTGACCCTGTATTGTATCTTACCACTGTTTTGCTTCCACGCATTGCTGACGCGGAACCTTTGTAAAAGAACCCTTAGTTCAAAGGTATTTGTAATCCTAGTAATAAATAAATAAAAATAAAAAAAAATAGTATTTACTACTTTAGAATACCTGGTCTGTTTAGCAATGTACTAATCAGTGAAACATTAACCTGTCAGCATCTATGTCTTCTATAATTGGTTCTGCTTCTTTAAATGACTACAAAGGCCTACATATGCACAGATGAAAAAGTCTAGGTCGAGAAAATATTTTGCATGTTCCATCTGCAATCAGGTCTCAGACTGGAAGAAGCATACTCCAAGTTCTGAAGCTCAGACTGAGGCCTTCACCCTGTAAAGCAGAAACAAGACCTTTGTTAATCTACCCAAACATACGGTGTATATGTGTGGAAAACAATGATCTGTATCAATACTATAATGTCAGATCAGCAAATGATTTGGATCCAATTGCGTCTCGATACTATGTAGCATGTGAGAACACTGTCTAACTGAAACCTTAAATAATTGAGAGACAGTTTACTGTCTGAAAAATATTATGTCACATAGGCCTTTATAACTGGTGCGGACTTTCCAAAACATGGAGAATAGACAATAAGTAATTCGAATATACTGTAGCGTGGTGACCGTCCTGTATTTATCCCATCTGGGTTAGACATGTGCTCTGCTTTTTTGTGCCATTTGGGTGTTAGGAAATTGATAAAGTAGAAAGGATTACTAAAAGATGTATGTAGTACACAGACTATTTTTCAAAAGCTGGGCACCTCTTAGAGGGGCAGTTGATTTGAATGCGTTAAACAGCAGTATAGGCCACCACTGCTGCTATGGAGGTGCTGGGGTGCTGGAAGTCATCTCTGACTGGACCAGTGAAGTGGCAACTAGCAAATATGCCACTGATTCCAAAATATTTGTGTGTGTGTGTGTGTGTGTGTGTGTGTCTGTGTGTCATGTTTGTGACTTTGCACCTGGCAAAGCAGTGGAAGAAGTTCTTATAGCTTCTGAACTCTCTGCTTTATTTAGCTTAAATTCCCTCACATAATCCAGTTTTAAAAATAAAATTTAAGCAGGTGAGATGGAAATGAACACTGAAAGTTGGCAGATGTAACAGCAACCTTAAGCTGCACAAAATGTTCTTCTTTCCCAATTACCTCCTCCTTAAATAATGATTCAGAGTCATCCATTATACATGTGATAGACAGACAGACAGACAGACAGATATTTGTTCTAAGAATCCAGGTTAAAATATCATGAAGAAGGGCAACATAAATACACATTAATGATTTCATTGTGAGTGCTGGCATATCAGCAGTGGGCAGAAGACGTAAAGAGCTGTAAATCATCCCAGGCAAGTAAATAAACACGTAAACTTCCTAATTTTATTCAGCAGAAGGACAGCGCGTACATGTGTAAGAAATGCCAAAAAGAGCATCCTTTTAAGCGTCACCTATTGCAAACTGCACCAGGCCCCACAGACAATAAACAAGTTCAGAAGTCAAAAAATCTAATAAAAGAAAACAAAGCTGCCAACCTGTGCAAACAGTTTCATAGTTTACCAATTATTAATAATGCGCTCACTGTTAACGCTGGTTTCTTTGCTTTAAGGAGTCCATCTAAGATATCCATATTTTTATACAAATATATGAGGCTGTAAACAGTGTTTGAAATTTATATGAAATATGCACGCCAGTAAAAGAGTGGCGCTGGGTAATTTGTCACCTTGACACATAGAACAGCAGTGAGGTATCACGTTATTGTAGTTTCCATAAAACTTAATTTGCATAACATTTACATTTCATGTTAACAAGTAACAACAATCTACCACTTCTCTGAAATTTCTTCTAATTCATATACAGTTCTTGGGATTTTAGGGTGCCTTATCCTGGTCCCAGCTTTAGTCAAATAGAATCTGTATATAGAATAATGTTACTTTGCTATTACCTTGCCTCATTTATATTCCAAATGGTAAAATCCTCTGCTCTGTTGATTGGCAACAAAACAAAATGCTTCAGGATTAGGAACTAAAGCAATAAGTGACCCTGTTACAATTGAATTTTGGAAGATAATTTCAATTTATGAGGAGAGAGAGAGACAGATTAGAGAGAGATAGACAGACAGACAGATACATAGATAGGCAGGCAGACAGACACACATACACAGATGTGCTGATTACTGTTACAAAATGGGGAAAGGATTTCAAGCAATCTGATTGGTTGTTAGCCGTGCATTAGCTGTGTCTAATGCACAGCTAAAACTAGAACCCCCATTTAGAATACACAGGCCCATTTTATAAGTGCAATAAGCCACTCCTGGAATGTGCATTAGACAGTTCTAATGCACGGCTAGGGGACGTAGTGAGGCACGAGGCCACAGGCTAAGTGGGCATGTATTATATTTACTATCCTGCATCGTGAGCGAGGGATAAGATGGCCCTTTGAGAAATGCAAATTTCTCAGCTCAGGGGTGGCCTAGAAACACAAATGAGGGTGTGTTTTTCTCAGGGGGCTTTGTTCTATCAAGGCATGGTGGTGGTTTCATGTAATTCTGCCTAAAACTCGAGTTTGAGCATTTTTTATTCTTTGATTGTGAGCCTGCAAATTCTTTAATTCCGAGCCTACAAATTCTTTGATCGTGAGATTCTTTGATCACGATCTTTGATCATGCGCTAGGGACAAGATGGCCAGATTTTATAATGCATTAGATAGGCCAATTTTACCAATCTTTAAGTTTAAATATCTCGGAAACGGTTTGGTCTTTCTACTTGAAATTTGGAGGGTGTTCATGGCATGTCCTGTAGATGTGAATTACAGTGTTTATGTGTCAGAAAATTTATGTTTTGCGGAGATATTGTGTGGCGCAGTTTACGTTCTGCGGACAGCGTTTTGCATCATGGTGGTGGCTTGAAATTGATAGGGTACATAGACTTAGTGTCATGGATGTAATTTTCAATCATTGTGTCTGTAAAATGTTAACAGGTGCGGAACTCTACAACTCCGACGAATGAAAATCTCAAACTTTAAAATGTTATATCTCGGGCATGATTTGGTCTTTTACATTGAAATTTGGAGGGTGTTGATGGTAGAGACGCATTCACAGGTTGGTGGGAGCACAGGGCCCAAAGGGCCCATGCTTCCACCAACTTCCACAAGTTCTTAGTTTTGTATTCTTTCTCAAAAAGTAAGGAAATTCCATGCAAAAAACTGCGTTAATGCATCATTTAGGGTTAAAACACAAAAAGTCAGGAAATGAAAAATCTTTAGATGTTGCCCTCCCCATGGACCGCCAATCATCCAAGATTGACAGATGACGAGGGTGTCATTGGTTGTGAGGTTTAAATGTTGCCCCATTTTTGTTCACTGTTGCTTCTCTACATGATTACACAAGAAATGGGCAACATTTAGGTCTCACAACCCCAATGACACACTCCATCATCTGTCAATCTTGGGATGATTGGCGGGTCCAGTGAAGGAAGGCAGCCCTAATGATTTTTCATTTCCGGACTTTTGTGTTTTAACCCTAAATGATGATGACTACAGTTTGCATAGAATATATATATATATATATATATATATATATATATATATATTCTATGCAAAAACTTCATTAATGCATCAGTTAGGGTTGTTCTACTGCAAAAAGTGAGGAAATTAGATTTTACGAGGTTCTCACCTTGCACCCACCCCAGCCCCGCCCCACCAACAGGCATTGGGGTGTGCATTGGGATCATTGGCTCTAACTGTCACCCCATTCTCCTACACTGCAACACCAGCTTGTTTACACATGGGATGGGTGATAGTTAGGCCAATGACCCCAACGCACACCCAATTCATGTTGGTGGGACGGGCTGGGGTGGGTGCAAGGGTGGGAACCCTAAAATTGAATTTCTCATTTTTTCACTGTAGAAGAACCCTAACTGATGCATTAACAAAGTTTTTTGCATAGAATTCCTTACTTTTTAAGAAAGAATAGAAAAGTAGAAAGTTGTGCAAGTTGGTGGGAGCGGGGCCCACCACATGATTTTGTGTGACATAGTAACAGTAAGTGCAATGCAAGCAAGCGCTAAACGGTTATGCACATGGTGATACAAACGTAAATGGTAACACAAACAGAAATAGAAATGCAAGTGCAAAGTGATGCCAAAGTGAACAGTAACAGAAATGGAGATGCAAACGAAGTGCATACGGAGCTAACTGGTAATGCGCACGCTCATGGTACCGCAATTGGAAACGCAAATGCTAATGGTAACATCAACAATAACGCCAAAGGAGACAGAAATGCAAACGCAAACACAAGTGCATACGGAAATGCAAACCATAAGGTGCACGGTCATGGAACCACAATTGTAAATGCAAATGGTAATGGTAACAGCAACAATAATGCCAAAGGAAAGAGAAATGCAAATGCAAATGCAAGCACGTACAGAAACGCAAACCGTTATGTGCACAGTCATGGTACCACAATTGTAAATGCAAATGCTAATAGCAACAGCAACAATAAAGCCAAAGGAAACAGAAACTCTAACACAAATGCAAGCGTGTATGGAAACGCAAACCGTAACGTGCACAGGCACAGTACCGCAATTGCAAATGCAAATGGTAATGGTAACAGCAACAATAACACCAAATGAAACAGAAATGGAAACACAAGTGCAAATGAAAATGCAAACCATAACGCACACGGTGGTGTAGATGGGAACGGTGACGCGAACAGTAACGGAAGCACAACTGGAAACGCTAACTGGCACAGTAACGAAAGGGCACACCCTTCTTTTCCCCAAAAACTGCATTGAAAAACACACTGAAAACAAAGAATGTATGCATAATAATGGACCTCGGAACACAAAATTAGGACTTGGAATACTAAATTGCTTATATCTCAGGAACCGTACAACATAGAAAAAAAATTAAAATTTCGTATGAATTATGACTTTCCTGGCTAGTTTTGTATTTATCCCCCATGTGGGGAGGCTAAGCATTTTTGTGATGAAAAGTCCGTATTTCACACCGTTTCTGAGATACGGGCCCTGAAAGGCGCGACGACGCCAAAATGTTATCCTATGGGAAAAGCGTCAACTTTGGAGTGCCGTCACTTTGCTGCCCTGTAATATTTTTTCACCAAACACCAAAAGCACATCTGTGGGATGTTGGCTTTCTTACCTCCAAATTTCAGCCCAAAAGACCAAACTGTGGTGGCAAAGAATTCCTGTAATGCAGAGGATGCCGTAATGTTATCCTATAGGAAAAATGTCAACTTCTGTAGTGCCATAAGTTTGCTGCCCTGTAATATTTTTGACCGTGCCACCAAAAGACACATCTGTGGGGCGTTGCCTTTCTTCCCTCCAAATCTCAAGTAAAAAGACCAAACCGTTTCCGAGATATTCAATGTCAAACATTAGTAAAATTTCCCTATCTACTCCATTATAAAAAATCTGGCCATCTTGTCCCTATTTTGCGATCAAAGATCGCGATCAAAGAATCTTACAATCAAAGAATTTGCAGGTTCGTGATCAAAGAATTTGCATGCTCATGAACAAAGAATAAAAACTGTTCTAATTAAAGAAATTCAAAGAATTGTGGTAAACCACCACCATGGTTCGTCAGAACAGATCCGCCTGAGTAAAACCCACCCTCATTTGTCTTCCTAGGATACCCCTAAGCTGAGAAAATTGATTTTTAAATCTGGCCATCTTGTCCCTCACTCATGATGCACGATCGCGATCAGAGAATCTCACAATCAAAGAATTTGCAGGGTCGCGATCAAAGAATTTGCTTGTGTAAACAAAGAGTGAGGACAAGATATGCAGATTTTAAAATGAGTTTTCTCAGCCCAGGGGTGCCCTACAAACTTAAATGAGGCTGGGTTTTGCTCAGGGGGCCTCGTTCTGCCCCATCTGAATAACAATAATAATATATTAAATATCCCTGATAGTCTAGTGCCCCCACCCCCATCATAATAAAAAATGTAATCATGTGTAATGTCCTGGTAGTCTACTGGCACAGCCCACCTCTCACCTACATGGCCAGCCGCCCGACGTGTCTGCATTATGGTAGCTAATGCAAGAGCGCTCTGAAATATTTTCAGAGTGCTTCTTTGCATTAAGCTCATATCTGACACAGTCGCGAACCGGCCATGGAGGTGAGAGGTGGCTGTGCCAGTCACGCTGGGGAAGGGTGGGGGTGCTGGGTAGGCTGGCATGGCTGGGTGGGGTGGGGGCCACTAGACTACCAGGAAATATGAAATAATGATTGATTTTATTATGATGAAGGGGGCCGCTAGACTACCAGGGATATGTACAATGACAATGAATATTATTTCATACAGATCGGGGGCACTAGACTACCAGGATATTAACAGTAATAATTATTTTATACAACTCGGGGCCACTAGACTACCAGGAATGTAAAAAATACACATAGGGGGCACTAGACTACCAGGACATTGCACATGATAATATTTTTATTATGATGGGGAGGGATCACTAGACTACCAGGGATATTAAATACATTATTATTGTTATTCAGATGGGGCAGAACGAAGCACCCTGAGCAAAACCCAGCCTCATTTAAGTTTCTAGGGCACCCTGGCTGAGAAAACTCATTTTAAAATCTGGCCATCTCGTCCCTTGCTTGTGATGCACTCTTGATCAAAGAATCTCACAATTAAAGAATTTGCAGGCTCAGCGATCAAAGATCATTAGCGAGGCAGCGATCGAAGATTTTAAAAGCTCAAAACTCTGTTTTGGACAGATTTGGATAAAACCAAAGGTATGGCTCGATAGACTGGGGTCCCTAGTAAAAACCCATCCAAGTTTTACTTCAGAAGTGACTCCTGAGCCGAGATATCTGTGTTTTCGATCGGAAATTTCAAACAAAATGGCAGACCTCGCGATCAAAGAATGTTGAAAATCCTTGGGGACAAAGATTCTTGAACCGCGAGGCTGCAAATTCTTTGATCGTCAGGGGGGACCAAATGGACAAACCCCATTCTTTGTTCGCAAAATAGACATATACATTTTCCCATTGACTTATAATGGGAACTTAAAAGTGGCATAACTTTTGAATGCCTTAATATTTTTTCACCAAACAAAAAAGCAGCATGTTTGGCCACCAAAGCTCTTTCAAACAAGCCATCTCACAGAGTAGCATGGCACACGACGACCGTGCAGGGCCACGTCCAAAATCCCAAAAGCTGCCTCCAAAAATGGATAATTTTGCATTTTTCAGCGCTTTCGTACGCAAAGACCGTAAGTCCAACCAAAACACAATTTGGCAGATCAAGAGATCTACTACTTCCCACTGCATGTACCAAATTTCAGGCAAGTCTGTTGAACGAGTCCAAAGTTATTAACGCCCAAACTTTTGACTTAAGTATGTAAGTGACCACTGAACCCTAACTATAGTGGTGCGACCGAGCCACTATTTTATATATATATATATATATATATATATATATATATATATATATATACACAGTTTCTCTCTCTCCCCCAGTGACCCTCATTCAGGTGGGAATTCTAGTCCGTCCTCCGGCGTCCATCAGCACCAGCTTCTTCCCCAGGGCTTGCCCTGGCAGGGTCGGTGGGGAGCGCCACCCCATTGCACTTAGGATCCAGTTCTGCTGGTCCGACTGGCTGAGGGTGGGGCTTGTGGGTGCCCACATCATCCAACCACTGGCAGTTTCCCTTCCATTTTTCTCCCCACAGAAAGGGGCATGCTAGGACCCCAATGGTGGTACCACGCATGATCCTGTACGTGGCATGCCAAGCGTTTGCCCTGCCTCTGCCCCTCCTTCTGGCAGCATCGATGTGCCAGCCATTAGCCTCTGCTAGGGGCCAGGCTAACAATGACTGCTGTTCCCCCCTCCCCAGAGGAGGAGAGCTGTCCTGGGGACACTTGATCCTCCTCCACCCTCCCAGCTGGCCCCCGGCTACCAGCTCGCACTGTGAATACAGGTTGCCGGTGTGGCAAGAGGTAAGGCATGGATGCCTCAGCCCTCCATGCCACTGGGCCGATGTAGAGACATTCTTAGAATTTACAATAGATTTAATGTAAATTCTAGTAATGTTCAAAGAAATTCTGTGCTGGGCTTTGTCTACAAAATGAAAATACTTTAAAGTTTACATGGGTGAACAAACTGCGTGGGAGCCCTGATGGTCTTCTTGACCTCAAGCTCATTAAACTCTACTTCTGCTACAGCCAGCCCTATTACCAACCTCCTCAATCTCTCTCTCTCTCGCTCTCATCAGCTCCTGTCTCAAATACCTGGAAACAGGTTACTGTTATCCCTCCCAAAGGTGGTGCTCTTTCCTCTTTTGTACTACTGGCCTATATCTCTCCTCCCCACCCTGGCTTAGGTCGAGGAACACCCTTGTTCTCACACAGCTTCCCCCCTTCTTGACTCCTCCCCCTTCACTCCCTTACAGTCTGGCTTCAGAAAGCCCAACTCCACATCCACGTCCACCTCTCTCCTCCAGCTCACTGACTCCATGCTTTCTGGGGTGGACAGAGCCAGATCAGCTCTTCCATCTTTGTCAACTTGGCTGAAGTCTTCAACACTCTTTGTCCCCCCTTTCTGGACAAGCTTAAGGTGGCAGGCGTCTGACTCCTCTGTCATACGGTTCCACTGCTACATTGAGGCTAGGTCACAAACTGTCCACATTGGAAGCAACCTACCCCCTCCACTTACTTATTCAACACCTCTTTCTTTAACCTGAATCCCCCTTTTGTTTTTCTTTTCTCACCAATACACCAGAAGAATTATTTTTCCTCTCTTTTTTACCTTTAATGCTATATTTGGGTCTGTTTCTTTCTTGCTATTCTGACTGCTCTTCTTGCCTTTTTCAATTTTCCTGGTAGACCTCCCAATTCTCCTCATTCTGCCCACTCTTATACTTTCCAAAGGCTGTCCTTTGGCCCTCACTGCTCCACGTACTTCTGTGGAAAACCAAAAGGGCTTCTGGTGCTTGCTTTTATACCTATCCTTGTTGTACAGCTTTTTGTCACTTTCAGGATACTCCTTTTAATGTCTTCCATCCCCTCTACTCTCACCACCTCTCCCAATTTCCTTCTAATTTCCCTCCTCACTTTATTAAAGTTTGCCTTCCAAAGATCCAGGACCACAGCACATGATGTGGAGTGCCATCCTTCCATGCCCATTTTGAACCATATTGAATTGTGGTCATTGGACCCCAGTGGTTCTTTCACTTCAGCCTCACCTACTACTTCAGTATTGGTCAGCACCAGATCTAGGGTTGCCAGCTCCTTCATTGGTGCCTGTATCAGCTACACTAGGAAACAATCCTACAGGCTGTTCAGCAGAGCCTGGCTACTAGTGATCTTGGCCACCTGTGCCTCCCAGTCTACATCGGGCAGGTCAAAATCCTCAACTATCACTGCCCTTCCTGGTGAATACTCTTCTGATTTCATCCTCCTGGGCTCTTTCACTATCCTTCTTCTGTCCTGGTGGCCTGCACACCACTCCTATCGTGAGTTTCCCCCCTCCCTCCTGCAGATGTAAGCTGGATCCTTAAGGATTCCATTTCACCATTCCCCCTGATCAAAGCATCTTCTGCACCCTCAATGCCCTCACATACAAGGACTCCCCCCACTCTTACCCACACTTCTATCCCCCTTAATATGAAGTACCCAGGGACTGTGAGGGCCCATTCATAATAGTCCAATACTTAAGATTCTGTCATGGCAACTACATCTGGGTTAGCCTCTACCACTAATGCCTGTGGTCACTGATTTTGCTCCCCAGTCTCTTGGTATTCAGGCTGATACCCCCTCCACTTGCTCCCCCTAGGCTTTCTCTGATCCCTGGTATTGAGATTGTTTTTGTCACTAGCCCCATTAATATTGGCTAGCCCTCTCCTATTTATATCTTTCCCATCTGGTCCATATAATCTCCCTTGCTCTCTTGCTTCCACTTCTTTTTTTATCAATACTTGCTCTGCTTCTGTCCCCCTTCCCCCATACTGTGGCTCTCCTGAGCTCAGCCACTACAATGTCTGGTGGCCTTACCGGTTATCCTAAGGAGGCAGTATAGCATAGTAGTTAAGAGTAAGTAAGTAAGTAATTTACTATTTGTTAGTGTCCAATCCCAGAGGCTCTGGGCGTCGCACAGTAAAAATGTTTTGACAGAGCATTTAAAACAATTAAGTTATGTAAACAATGTCCACAGCAAATAAATAAAAAATGTGTTTGTGTAAGTTAAAAAAACATCAGCAGGGAATGCTAAGCTAAAAAGGTGGGTCTTTAGGCCCCTCCTAAATGCTTCCACTGTAGGGGCCTCCCTCAAAGGTCTTGGCAGCAGGTTCCAAAGGACCTGGACAGCCACCCCAATGAGCACAAACCTGGAGACCTGGGTTTCAATGCCACAGCCCCCACTTGCATACTGTGTGACCCTGAGCAAGTCACTTAACTTCCTTGTGCTCCCAAGTTGCACCTAGAAACAAGTATCGGCTTAGTGTACCTTTCCTGGTTAAACAATTTCCCCTTTCCCTTTCCCAGGAGGATGGCCTGCCACCTGGGATCATGCAGAGTCTGTGGATGAAGTCCAGTGGCCATGGGCATTTTCCTCCATAGTTTTCACCCCTGGATCATGGTTGTGCTATGACACAGTTCATCTGCTGATGTCCCCACATGTTCTGCTGCTTCCGGTAGCACTGACACCCAGCCTCCAACAGTTGGCAGTTAGGTAGCGGGACAGACATTCATCTGTCTCCAAGGGAGGACAGCAGTCTTCTGGACACTCAATACTCCCTCACCTGGCTGACCTCTAGTGATCCAAGTCTGTTCCCAATGCCTGTGTGGTGGACAATAAGGCATCCAGCACCTCAGCCCTCTGTACCACTGGGCCAGTTTATTCCTGTCCCCTTTTAGCCCCATCTCCATTATCCCACAGTGCCTCTCTTTCCCTTCTCCTTATGACAGCTGTCCTTCACCTATTTTCTGCCCTGCCCTCTAATGCCCCTAGGTTCAGAACCACATCCTCCTTCTCCATGACCAACATAGTCATGGGAGCACTAATGGTCCCCTCCTCCCTCCCAGTCTTTAGGAGTCTGAAACCTTAGTTTTCCTTCCCTAGTTGAAATGCCCATCAATGAAGGCATTAAGCTTCTGCTATAGTGCACTAGCACCTTCCCATGTTGGATTCTTCAATGGACTCCTTTCCCAGAAGCGCCACAATCCCCTAAGAAATTATGTCCTCCTGCTTTGCACCACCCTTTAAGCCACTGGTTGAATGGTTTGACCTTCAGCTGCATTGCATCCCCATGAACAATACTGACAGGACCTCGAGAAGATCACTGATGTCAATACCTCCTGCAGTTCTCCCAGCCCTAGAAACTGGCCTTCATGTCTTCCATTTCCAGATCGATCATCATTTGTCACAAAGTGGACTATGACCTCTATTCCTTCCTCCATGCACCTAAAATGTTCCTAATTCTATTCCTATCCCTATCCCCTTTTGATGACACCCCAAGACATTTGACTATCTTACCCTTTTTATCCTGACTCCTGCTCCCATTGCTCTGCCGACAATGGCGTCAACTAAATGTTCCCTGCCTGCTCCTGTTGTCTCAACCCCCCACCCAGTTAGTTACCATATTGAGAGCCTGGAGACTGGGTGGTGTCAGATCTATTGCTCTCCTGTGGAGTTAATGGCTCCTCCACCTCCACCAGGAGCTTGAAGTGGTTCAGCATTGTGGTCCCAGGACCTTGCCTACTTCAGTGGACTTTGACCTGGTTCCCTACGTAGCCTTAATGCACAAACAAATATCTGCACCAAACAAGCACTTAACCAAAAAGCAGCTTTAATGTTTGAAATTCAAATGCACACGCCATAAACATCATGCTCAAAGACAAGGAGGTGGCCACTCAGTGTTGTTTCCTTGGAGCAAAGTCCTTACTTCCTACTTAGTCCTTCTTCCAAATAGGGTGGTATGGCCGCTTGGGGGTTTCAGTTAGCTAGTCCTTTTTTCCTCTGTTGCCCTACCCAGGGGCAGTTCAAGTGGCATTAATTATGGGGCCCTCCACAAAGTTCATTAAAGGGCTAGGTCCAGGGGCCATCTAGGCTCCCAGAAAATTTTTCAATTTTTGCAGCAATTTTGTCACTTTTTGATGTCACATGGTGTTCATTTCATTAAAATAACTTGTGTCATGACTAGAATTTATTCTTGATTTATCAGATTAAATTCATTACTTCGAGTAGGACATGAGTGATGCTGGTCAACCATAATGTCATGATTGGTGGTGTGCGTGAGTAGTGCTATTGTACCCTGATGTCTGGATGCAGCAGCATCAGTGATGCACATTAAGTGTCCTGACATCACAGTCGACCGGCACCACTCATGGCATCCCCCCTCAAATCAAGCATAATGATATCCCAGAACACTGTCACTAGTAAATCACACCACATCCTGACAAAAAGGCTAGTGGTTGCAAAACTTAACTTCTATGCCTGCACAGTAGACCCCAAGCCATCACACCCTGTGACCCTACGTATCATTCACCCACTGTCCCCCAACACACAGGACACCCCAATCTAAAATAGCACACACTGTGCCTCATCCACTGCACAGAAGCTCCACAAGCTAGTGCACACTGTACCCATATGGATCATTCCCCTTTTTCCCTCAAATACACAGAGCCCCCCATTTAGTACAAATGAATTTTGTGCCCCTCCATTACCTCCAGCATGCACAATGGTGCACCTCAGGGTTCCCAGACCTCTCAAGCAGTGTCCCTAAACCCTCAGCCATCACATACGCACGCACGCACATGGCCCCAAATTTTATGAACTTCATTATACATGTCAATCAACTCTACACCCCCTACCCCCACCCCAAACCCATGTCTGTGACTATGTTCAGTTTCTCTGCTGGGAAGGGCTTCACTACTACTACTACTACTACTGCTTAAAATAATTATACTACAAACTTTTCTACTATTAGCTAATATTACTACAGCTTAATCTGGTTCAGTTTCAGTTGGTTACCATCTGTATCCCCCTTCCCCGGTCGCCCCTGAAAAGGGGACTTCTATTCTCAGTGGGCCTACTGGATCAACAAAATTCAATAATAAACTATTAATACCATTACCGCTACTAGTAATACTACAGCCACCACCTCACCGGCTGTAGTGGTGCCAGGTTTGGGAACAAGGGGAAAGGTCACTTCACCATCTGCCCCCCCCCCAATGTACAGAGCCCTTCCAAAGCCAACACATACAAACATACACTATGCCACTCTACGTCCCCCAAATACACAAAGCAGACCCATCAGACTTCTCAGACCTATCACACAAAGTGCAGATGTGTGCATCATGACATAAACTGTTATGAGATTACACCTTGTAAGTGTGCAGGGCAACAAGCAAAATCCATGTTGTCTAGAATGCAACCCTTGGTGCCCAGGCTTTCCACCTCTTGGATATATGGGGACCCCCTTCCCCTTATATACCAAAAAAAAGAGCAATGTTTCATTATCAGTTGATGAGTACAATTATTAATGTGTTTTTTTTTATTTTTCATGTTAGGGCTTGTCCCTTAGTTTTCTTCATTAAGCACTGTGACAGGGTGCTCCCTGTCATGAGTAGGGGCTCTGATATTCCTAATTCCACCCCCCCATTTAGATCTGCAGTGTATTGATAGGCTTGGGGAAGAAGGTACAAGAGGGCATATACAGGACTGTCCATAGCAAAGGGACATTTCCTAGTTGAGCACTGTTGCTTGGAAACCACCCCTTCTGTCCCCCTATTGAGTTAAAAAGAATCCTGGTCACTGGCTTTTAGTTGTAAAAAAATAGACAGCTTGCTGCAGGAAAGCAAATCATGCCCAGCTAACGGGGTGCGTTAAAATCCCGACTAAAGAAACTACCACTGGGAACAGAGCAGGATGTATGTTTAATTACACTGTTATATGCCCTCCGTACAGTTCCCAGATTTGGAGAAAATGAGAGATGTCTAGAGAAAGAGAGAGAGATTCTTGTAAAATAAAGCAGGAGCACGTTTGCCCCACCCTGTTTTCTCTCTCTCTCAAGTAAACTGCTGAGAGGCATTGTTTTTTTCCTTAGCTGCCATTCCAGCTTTGGTCCTTGCAGTTCACTCGCGGAGTGCATGACATTTTATTGTGAGAAAAGTGCCCTTTCTGGTAGACATACTCTGTGGGATTTAAATAAATATATGTATATATTTTGAAAGAGAGAGTCACTTGGTTAATTTGCAGCAGCACACTGCTTTGCTTGCTCTCTCCCCCTGAGATACTAACAAATTAAAAGTGCTTGGTAACATAGTTTGATTACCAGAAAGCCTGATAACTGTATAAAATGTTGTCATGTTGCATAATGTACATGACAGAATTTAACAGTACAGAAACGCCTGTTTTTGTCTTTTATGATTGACGAGGGTTTTATGTTGAATTATGAACTGGACATCGTAAATACGGGAAGCTGATTGGCCGAGAGGTTTTTGAAGCTGTGATGATATCGGGCTACATCATCACGGCTTCAGAAAATCTCCAGCCACCAGCCTCCTCACTGACCATGCAGTCTTCCTCATCTCCAGCAGTCCACAGCGAGTCAGACTTTCAGTCGGCCGTTATTTTAAAAAAAAAAGAACTCCCACCAGCTGCGCACACAACAGAATTCAGCACAATGGAAGCCACTGGGAGCAATACTGTCAAAAGCAACATATCCAGCAGCATGCGAGTGGCAGCAATGGATGATTAATTTTTTTTTTTCTCTGAAAAGTACAAACGCCAGACCCGCGCATTGTAGTCATTCTCACACAAACCGTGGTTCCCCCACAAAAAGAAAGCTACGTCCCAGCCACATAGAAAAAACTGCCAGTCTTGTCCCAGACATTCCTAACCATTCTAATAGTAGCTCTTACAATAACAGTCCGATTGAATCGCACCAAGGCTCTACCTTTTTCTTGTTCATTCATCATTGGCTCGCCTCTCCAACTTCTCTCTCAGCTTACCAGTCCTCAGCATCCAATTCCTAGAACAAAAATAATAAAAATAAAGTGCACTGTGAATGGAGAACACTTTAAAAAAAGAAAACTGCGATGATAAGGAGCGGGTCACCCAGTCGCAAGAGGTCCACTTCCTCTACCACGGCCAACAGCACCATCTGCTGCCCAGAGCCCTCCAGGAACTATTTTATTTAAAGGTATTCCTCCAACACCCCCAAAACACATTTTTAAAATGTTTTTTTTTTTTTTACTTTAAAAAATATTTAAACCACTTCATAATAGCAATAATGCATTCCAGGGTGTGGTATATCATGGGATATCTTCACTTCTCGGGTCGTTGGACACACTGGGCCTGCGGCCTCGTGCCCAACCACCCGAGGCGTGACGATATCCCATGATACACCACACCCTGTCATGCATTATTGCTTAATTAAGCCCTCTGTTAAAACTGTTGCAGGGCATGACTTTAAATGTTTTGAATAAGCCCCGGTTTGTATGCTGTACCCTGTGGGCTTGCTGTGACCTGCAAGAATAAAATGAAAAACATGTTGAGAACCTCTTGGTTCTTTTTCCTATCTCTCATTTTGTTTTCTGGCAGGAACTCATGAAAAGTTGTGGCTTTTCCTTGTAATTATGCCACTGAGCTCCTGCACGACTACGCGAACGCAAGCGCCGGTGATTTCAGACCCGCTCGAACGTGCGCACATTCATGAAGGTATTTAACCTTCTAATTCTGCCCCGAATTACGTTTTTGCTTTAAAAGTCCATTTTCCCAAGTCCAATTACCCTCTGGAATTGAATTGGAGCACTATTGGGCTGTTTTTAAGTTCTTTATGTAACAAGGGATTTTCTGTTTTCTTCAGCATGTCAGAGCCGTGGATTTCTTCCTCCTTCTGCTGCAGCGTTTTGCTAAGAGCCAGCCGACCACTGTCTGTATTCTTTTATGTTGTTGTTAGAAGGGGTGGTGCTTCCTGAGGCTAGAAACAATGTATAAAATCCCTAAAGAGTGTAACCCATTTAATGAGTGTATATGCTATTACATTGGTTTAAAAGCATATTGCTACCGTAAATAAAATAAACTCATTGAAATAAAGATATAAAGTTTAAAGTAAGTCACAGGGGTGGAGTTAGGTAAGTCACCTGACTCCTGTATTGTATATAAATTGAGCACCTAGAATAGGTAGAGAGAGAGAGCGTGTCAGTCTAGAGCTGCCAGTGTGAGGTGTAAGACCTCTATTGCAAGAGCGTGTTCCCAGTTAATGAAGCTGCATGTGTGCCATTGGGCATAATAGTGATTTTTTTTTTGTGCTTTAATCCTGCCGCACTAACTAATATCCTCTTAATTTCTGTAAAACTGACTGATCATTTTATGCAAGAAAATAAAATGATAAGTGCCTTGCCGGTGCTTTTTATGCACTGATTTTGATGTCTACCTGAAATTTGTTTTCCTGAACAACAACCCCGCTACCAGCACCATTATTTTTCTATTGCTTGCTGCATACAGCTGGTGTTATAATCTATGGATGAAAAAAATGCCCTATTCAGTCAGGAGTCACAGACTAAATACACAGATACTCCTCCTCCGGTGATGGCTGACTGACACCCATTACATTGAGCCACACTGGTGAAAAAAAAGTAAGCCTGAGCCACAGCTAAAAAGTCTAACTGCAAATATGTGGTCAGTATAGCAACCCAGAAAGAGCAGACCGTCCTCATTTATTACTTTAATTTGGGCCATGATAATTGGCAAAAACAAGTAAGTTGCACCATGAGCCACAGCCAAAGTCTAACCTCAAATATACAGTGTCATGGTGGTCAGTACAGCAGAAAGACAGTCCTCATGTTTTGTTTTTTGTTTTGTTTTTTGCTATTTATTGTACTTTTGACCGTGCCAGCATCAGGACTATCTGCCCGGTCACGGACCTTATCCGCCCCCACTCCCAAATGAGCTACAGCTTCTCCCCATTGTCACTAGCTTGCCCCGAGGTGGAGCCATGGCATTGGACAGGTGTCACAGACACTGGTCAAGTCGGGGGGGGGAGACGGCCTGGGAGCTGTTGCAGAAGTGGCAAGGCGGGCATCATATAGGCGCTGGTATGGGGATTTTATCCCCTGTTTGTCATGGGGGCGGGGACATGCAATGACGTCCCGCATCCGCCCCACCCCCTGAATGTCCAGATGCCGGTTGCTGCGGTACCCCTGGCCTCCACCAGGGGTCCGTTGAGCACCAGACATACTCCCTACCCTCTCCCTGGAGAAGGAGAGCTGTCCATGGGATACTCCATCCTTCTCCCCCGGCCGGCCCTCCAATGACCTGGGTCCGTTTCCAAAGCCAGATCGCCAGCGTCAATGTTTTTTTTTTTTTACTTTTACTAGCTACCTTTGGATTCCTGGTCTTAAACATTCATTTTTGGCACCACAGGTAGGGTCAAGATGCACTCCTACCGAAGACCGATCATCAGCTGTGAGCATAACGCAATCTGAGGTGGGTAGACTAAACTTCGGTCAGTCATCGCTCCAAGTGCAATCTAAGAGGTGGCAAGCACGAAGCTCAGCAGTGCGTCTTCATGCCACTGCACATGAGCTAGCCTATGAACAAGCACTGATGCTCTCAGTCCCTGGAACTGCCCCGATGTGCTCCGGCGACCTCTGGTAAAGAGTGTCCCAGTAAAGAGTCAGTTCTCCAAAGTCATTACTTTACAAAAAATTAAAAAAAAGACTTCTGGGCAAAGCGGAACTCATTCTATCTTGCAGGGGGGCATTGTCCATACGGGCCTGTCTGTTCTGCAGCCATGTACTAATTAGAATGGACACTGCTGCACAGTCCATAAATGTATTTAAAAAAGAAAACTGACACCCCAAAAAAGTGGAGGGGCCAAAATACTTGTGTGGCCACCTTGTAAAAGTGAGGGGGCCAAGGGCCTGGTTGGCCCCACAGAAGGCCGCCCCTGGCCCCACCCCAAATAGAGGTTATTTATCTCTTCCAGGGGAGCCTGCCTCCACACTAGCTTTCCTTTTTGTGTAAGCCAGGCTTCCCATGGTTTTGTGCCTAGGTGGTCTTATGTGTTAGGGACCATTGTCTGCCCCATCCTGCTGTTGCAGTTCCCTAACTCCTGTCATTTTGCCCCTGAGGTACCATGGGCAGAGTTCCCTGCAGAACTGTGGACTATCTGTGGATGTCCTGAAGATGCCGCCCATCACTTCTCTTGCTTCCAGGTCACAAACCTCTACAGGAAGAAATAGGCTGGTACAGCTATGCTTTTGGGAAACTTCACCATGTGTCCTAGCCCTCCCCTGACTCTTGCCGACACTGGCATCTAGGTGACCCACCAATTACCTCCTATGCAGTTTCCCTCTTCCCCCTTCGCCTCTGTGAGTTCCACTCCTCTCCATTTTGTAACCTGGCCAGCAATAACACAAACTGAAAAATACAAGTACAGGGCTCACTGTGCTCTCTTTTGTAGCATGACAGCTGATTCTAAGGAGACCCTGCTTCCAGAGTCTGTGAGGGTAAGAAAAACAATTGAAGAGCTTTTTAAATTGCTTGTGTGGCTGTGCTGCTGGATGGCTGACACCATGTTTCAGCCCTCTCAACTGCTCTGAAACAACAGCATCTAAAGAACCCTTCTGCTATCTCCTGCACAGCTTCCCTTCCTATTCCCCTCCCATACGTGTACTCAGCTCCCTCCATTTTCACTCTGCCCAGCAATAACACCAACACAAAAATACAAGTAAGAGACTCACTTCACTCTCACAGAGCAGTCTCAGCTCCTCTCTGGGAGAGCCTGCTTCAGAGCCTGGTATAGGCATATTTAATTCATTCAACTTCCCTACCAGTCCTGCCAACCTCTGCAGACCTCTAGACATCAGCAACATTTCTGCCTTCTCCGGATTCAGTCTCAGTCAGCTGAAGGCCGTGCAGTTGTTGATATCAGACAGAGCAAGTGTTCAGCAGATTGACAGCATTTACCTCCCAGGGGCAAATGACAGCTATAGCTAGATATCATCCACATAGCAGTAAAACCATAAGCTATATTGTTTAATGACCCCTAAGAGTGGAACTGTTTTTCAACACAGTAACAATTTTGTTGGAAATAATCCCACTCACTCAAAAATAATTTTTGTTAAGAATGTATTTTTTATTGTCATTTTTTTTATTTCAAACTGTCAGACATGTAAAATGCAAACATTTTGTTAGCATAATTGCTCACTTCTTCAGGGCTCTGTACAAAACCAAGCAGAAAAAAATATATGTGTTTCCATATAATATAATAATACACATATATACATACCAATGTCATCCAAACATCTGCAAGTTGGTGCATGGATAGTGTGCTGTACTACCATTCATATTCATTACATTTATCTTGAAAAATAATCTCTTCCTCGCGCTTCCTTTTTGTCCCTAGGAATTAGAGGGTCATGGTGAGTCTCTTGCTATAAATGCTTAAATCTTCAGATGTTGTTGTATACAACTGAGATATCCCTCTTTCAATTAATGTTATGTCTAGCTGATTAGTCACACATTATGGCAGACTGATGCGTTTACCTTATCTTTACATCTTTTTCATATATACCTTTAAAATAACAATCTAAAATTACATTTACCTATACCCTGATTGTTATTTTGCTGATCTTTCTGCATAGTCAAATCATTCAATGTTATATTTTAATTGGTACTGGACTTGAGAGTGTGTGTATTTGAGAGTGGTCCTTAGAGATAGTTTGTTATATAAACAGAACTTATTGCTGATTCTATGACGTCTTGTAATGAGATATTCCATGTATTTTAAAACTTGTAATATAACTGTACAAGTTGGTGCTATTTATGAATCTTGTATTTTAAATGTTTTGAAATTTTCTTGTAAAGGCCAAAAGCTGAACAATAACTTAAAACAAACTGAGTCTCTTGCTCTTCTGGTGACACTGAGCAGCTCTAGATGCTGGTTCAACAACACTTTTGTCGACCGGCATCTCATCAACTGGAATCATGTTGACAAGTTGTGGTTTACATGATTCCTGTGTGTCTTTGGTCCTGCCCCCCACCCCATCTTTAGATTTCCAACTCCAGTCGGATAGATTTGGGGTGGGGTGCAGGACTGGGAGACAGTGTAACCCTGTTTCAGGCACACCAACACAGTGACCTGTCGGCAAAGTGTCGATTTTGCCTACAGGAGTGTATTTCACTGTGTTGGTGTCACCATACATGGTTACTACCCATTCAGCCCATAGCAACCTGACTGGAAGCACTACTACCTGGCAGACACCCTTGGGTGTACATGATAGGGTGCAAGGGAGTCAAGAGCAGCCGTAAGGGACATATTATAGACTTTCACAGCTTTCCCAGCACCCAACACAAGCACCTGCTACATGCATGACCAGCCCAATACTACTATGAGCTTAGAAGGTTCAAGATAATGTTTTGGGCACTATCAGACAAGCTCCACGGTGGGGGGGGGAGGTAATTTAACACTGAGATCCCCGATAAGAAATCTCACAGCATGATGATCCAACCAGACAAGACTCTTCAGCCTCTGCCCAGTTCTCTTACCATCTACCATCTCTCTCTCTGGATTCACCCACAGGAGAATCTCCAACAGATTGCACCCCCCTTGGCAAGGCTGAAGAGGGAGGGCTGTCCTTCCCACCTTGGAAACACATATGAAGACAGTTGACCAGGGGTCCTGAGTGGTGGAGCAGGTGGATGAGGCTTCATATGCCCTCCCCCACTTTTCTGTGTTCCGATCCCTCCCCCGACCAGCAGTGTGCAATGATGCTAGGCATATGTAGGTGTGTGTGTGTGTGTTTGTATGTGCACATGCACTACAGCATTCACTGTCAGCCTGCCCCTGACGAGTCACTCCCACCACCCTGCCATCATGCTCCCACGTGGTGGCAGTTTTGGAGCAGTGCAGTTGATCCTCCCTTCAGCAGAGGAGAGCAGTCAAATGAATGCTCAGTTTCTCTGTCACCAGCCAACCTTCAGTGACTTGAGTTCATTCTTGAACTGGGACACCAGCATGGTGGGAGGAGTGGTGTACAGCATCTCAAGCCTTCACACCACTGGGCTGCCCTGATCAGATTAATCTAGACGTCATATACATCAAGTGCCAGCAGGAAGTAAGTGATAAAATTAATTTTATTCAGGAATTACATACTCAGGACAAAGCCTATTTTTGGTCCAAGATGTGGTGCTGTCAGTGGTTCATCGAAGTACCCACCAGCGTGAGGCCCATCAATTCATTTGATGAAGGAATTGTTGACCAAACACTGAGGAGTCATTATCAACCCAGGAGCTGACGTCCGTCAACATTAACCACCTAGGGAACTCCAGTGTTAGGCTGGCGATGAACTCCCCAAATTCCTGAGAAACCCATTGTCATGTAACGGAGACCAGTAGGCAAGCAGGATCCTGCACCCTACACCTACGTCACCTCTCTCACAGTCATAAATTCAAATTACTTGGCCTCCCTCACTGACTATGGTGTGAGATTTAAACCAACTCTAAAACAGATGTCCACTCCCACCCCACCCTCACTTCAGGCAGTGCATTACAGAATAACCTGTTGGTATGGTTGCGTTTAGCAATGTGCCAGAGTTTTATCCCAAACAGGTCTCCATTATGCACACCAGGTCAGCTGAAGAATCCACGATGAAATCAGCCACCACTGCAGTCTTATTCCTCAGTAGTCTGACATTAACTAGAATTGCCCAAAGGGGGAGCCATTCTAGTCGGCCTTTGACTACCTGACCCATTAACATCTCAAGAGTTAGTCTCACTTTCTCCCAGGAAATCTCCCTATAATGCTTCTTATCCAGGTCACACTAGAAACAAGCCTTCACTCAGTGTGCCTTTCTCCTTATCAAATTCCTAAATGAATAAATAAAATTATCATACCTTTACCATTCACTAAAATACCACCAACAGCTTAATCTGGTTCAAAATCAGTTGGCATTCATCTGTATCCCCTCCCCGGTCGTGCCTGAAAATAGGCAGAATTGTCTAGTGTACTTACCGGTCAACAAAACTAACTAAATAAATAAATAATTTCCCATATTCTGACTTTCACCCTTGCTTTGGCTTCTCCCAAGCCCAACTTCCCTACAGTGGCATTATACAGCAGCTGGTGCGGCATAAACAAAAGAATGGCACTGATGAAGTCGATCAGGGAATAGGAGTAACAAGAGACACTAGTTAAAGGTAATAATTCTTAGAACAATAAACTAAACTAAACTAAACTAGTTCTAAAATACACTGTATCAAAGACGGGCCATCCCCGCACAAAACAGCAGCATCTATCTCCCAGAAACAAACAAATCCCAACACAATCCCATCTAAAACCCAGAAAATACCCTCCTCACAAATGTAACCAGTTACTACTCACCTCCCGCACATTAATTACACAACATCCCCCGAATTCCCTACAGATTAACTCACTACTCACATCATCTACTACCAAGCACACCCCACAATCACATGCCTAAATCACACTAAGTCTGGAGTTTGTTGTTTTCTGGTTTATTCTCCCAGATTCTGACTAGGAGAGTTCCTGATTCTTTGTGATGTATTGATTTAATGGCCTGAAAAGCCAACATCTCATGTGCAAACAGTAAGAACAATAATTTATGAAGCTAACCTCTGCCCAGATCCATTAGTTCCTAGGAGTCCACTTTCACAATTTCACAGTCACCACAATGATAATCCTGCAGGGTACAGTAATCTCATGTGCACTCCCTGCTACCAGCAGTTCAAAACCAGCACATAGTCCCTCGTTTCCACTTAAAAGGGACTCCTCTGGCTTCACTCTAGCAACACACGGATGTCCAGCCAGTAGGGCTTTCATAGCATTTTGAGTATAATTCTCGCATCCTCGCATCTAAGTTTCACCTTGGGGCAGAAAATTATAAGGGCTTTATTCAACCCTCCACGTCTCACCAGATTACATGGTTTCTCCAGTTATACTGTCATTGTCATTGTTTTCAGACCACAAAGTGTTGCATTGGCTCAGGAAAGGTTGCATCATAACCATTGTCAACCAATTGCCCTGGGTGGTGCTTTCCCGACTTGATCAGATTACTATAAACTACTGGTGGCTACAATATTTAGAGACACAAAGCACATCTTCTTGACCTGGAAGGACACTACTTCTTTATTCAGCTGTGAGCTGTGTGGGAAATTCTATATTGCACTTGATATCTGCAACAACGTGTACTTTTGCTCAATTCTGTGGGAGGTGAAACAAACTACCCTTGGTAATTGCTTTTTATTTACATATTTATTTAGTGTTTAACCAAGAAGGGACTTGCAAACTCTGTTTATCTTGTGAGTAACTTCAGAAGGATTTAAATACTGCATTTGGGTAGACCTTTGGAGGTAGCTAGATTGTCTACTAGGATTTTCTGACAGTTAAACTATTTTTAAATAAATTACAGGTGGCTGAGGAGTTGAATAAGGATCTTGCAAACTCTACTTATCTTGGAAGTAACTTCACAAGGGTTTGAATACTGCATTTTGGTTGTCCCTTGGGGGAAGCTGGATTGACTACTAGGATTTTGGGACAGAAACTATTTTTAAATAATTTACTGGTGCGTAGGATTTTGTGATAGTTAAACTATTTTTAAATAAGTTACTGGAGGTTAGTTGAATTATTATAAAGGGCAGTACTCACCAGGGTGGTGGAGCAGTGGTGTATTTGATTGTTTCTAACAGTCACCAGTGGTTGTGGACTACCCACCCACTCTTCCCCCCATCTCACCTCCCCAGGCGTGGCATTTACTTTATAGCCAAAGTTCTGACATCACTTCCTCAACAGGTCTTGGGGCAGAACTATCATATTCTTAATAATTCAGCACAGTGCATAAAGGGTAAGTACACCACACACACACATACATACAAAAAAAAGATATATAATACATATTGTATACTGTATATTATAAGGGAGAGGGACATGTGGGCAGTGGTGCAATGCACTGGCTGTGGGGCAGCAGTTTTCTGGGAGACATTCTGAAACTGGTTGTCCTATTTGCAGGCAACTGTCAGCTCTGAGGAGGAGGTTGCCCACCTCCAGGCTGAACTGGCAAGGACTAAGAGGCCTCCACCATCAAGAGCACCACTGCCACAACCACTGCCTTAGAGGTTGCCAAGTATGAAGAGCAGTTGGACCACTGTGGGTTCTGGGAAGGTGCGGGTGGTAGAACAGAGGCAAATCCCCCTAGTTGTATTTCTACACAAATCATATGCCAGTCTGGCAGAGCAAGGTTCCTCTATGATGGCACCCTCAGTGGAGACCAAGAAGAATGCTGAGGACATCCACAATGTAGACCCGAAAAAGGGTGGCAAGGGACACCACAGGGGAAGGAAACAGCTTCTGATAGGGGACTCAATTGTTAGGGGGTAGAACTGGGGAAGGGAGAGGAGAGGGAAGCAAGGTGCCTGCCTGGTGCCATGGCTTGGAGGGACAAGAAGCAAATCTTCAGGATTGCAGAAGCAGCATCACAGGAGAGGGAACTAGATATTATTGTCCACCTTGGGACAAATGACCTAGCTAGGCATGGAATCAGTGCAGTGCAGGATGAATTTGTGGAGTTGGGGAGGGGCCTCAGACAGGTAGCAAGCATGGTTACCTTCTCAGAGGTGCTGCCAGTCCATGGCAGGGGTGAGGCTAGGGTACTGCACACCATGAAGTTTAATGAATGGTTGCAAAACTGGTGCAGAGCACAGGGTTTTGGCTTCATTTTGGGACTGGGAGTACACCTGTAGAGATGAAGGTCTATACTGGCACGATGGTCTGCATCTGTCCACGAAGGGAACCAGGCTCCTAAGTGACAGGTTTAAATGCTTCCTTGGCAAGCTTTTAAACTAGCCAAGGGGGGGAGGTGCTGATAAGAGGCAGGAAATTTCAAGCCTCCCCCCCACAAAACATGGCAGGTAGTAAGGTAAACACTGAGGTACAGAGCTCAACAGAGGGCAGGACAGGGGTAAATGGAAAAATAGACAAGGCAATAAGAGCAGGGATGGGGAAAAAAAGGATAAAGCCAACATTAAATGGAGGTAAATGAGTACCAATGCCTGTAGTCTGGGAAACAAGCTTCCTGAGCTAGTAGCCCTGATGGAAGATGAACAATTGGATATTGTGGCAGTCAGGGAAACATGGTACATGGAGAACCATGACTGGGATGTCAACATACGGGGGTACATAGTCTACAGAAGAGATAGGGAGGGTAAAAGAGGAGGTGGAGTAGCTCTGTGCATAAGGGAAGGGATCAAAGCTACAGAACTAAAAAGTAAAGGGGGAGGACAAGAGGCACTCTAGGTCACCTTGGAGATAGGGAATGGCATCACAATGCGCATAGGGGTTGTATACAGACCCCCCGTCTCAAGGGGAGGAAATGGACAAGAAAATGATAGAGGACATTCTCAAGATGGCTGAAAAGGGGGAGATACTGTTGATGGGGGACCTGGATATGCCAGATGTTAACTGGATGACATGTACTGCAGACACATCCATGAGCAGGGTCATTCTCGATGCCCTGCAGGCAAGGCCTTAGACAGCTAGTGTTGGAACCCACTCGGGAGGGAGCAATACTAGACCTGGTACTCTCAAATGGAGAGAGGATCACAACTTTAGAAGTCAGTAGACATCTGGGAACAAGTGACCACTGCACAGTGTGCTTTGTGATAAGCACAACCATGGAGACAAGCCATACAAAAACAAGGATACTGGACTTTAGAAGGGCTGACTTTGGCAAAATGGGTGAATACCTGAGGAATGCACTAGCAAATGTCCAAAAAGGAGAGGTGGAAGAACAATGGAGAAAAATCAAAACTGCCATCATAGAGGCAACAAGCCTTTGTGTGAAACAAATAAAGAAAACAAAGCAGAGTAAAAAACCACCATGATTCTCAAAAAGTGGCAGGGAATGTTAAGGAGAAAAAGGCTGCATTCAAAAAGTATAAGGAATCACAGAAGAGCGTGACAGGGAACTGTATCAATTAAAGCAGAAAGAAGTGGGGAAGGCAGTCAGAATAGCAAAGGCCCAAACCGAGGAAAAATAGCCAACTCAGTTAAGAAGGGGATAAAACCTTCTTAGAAATCGTTAGGAGCATAGAAAGGTTAAGGAGGAATAGTGAAGATTAATAAAGGAGAGGAGGTGGGCAGAGGGAGACAATGAAAAGGCAGAGATACTGAATGAATACTTTTGCTCAGTATTCACGAAAGAAGATGAGGTGGAGTTACTCAAACCAGACAATAGAAGCACTCTGGGTAGGGGGGTTGACACCAGTCCATTTACAGAAGAAAGAGTCCTGAAAGAACTCCTAAAACTCAAGGTGGACAAAGCAATGGGGCCTGATGGGATTCACCCCAGAATCCGAAAAGAACTAAGGGAGGACCTAGTGACACCACTGACCACACTTTTTAACAAATCATGAGAGGATGGGGTGGTACCTGAGGACTGGAGGAGGGCAGATGTGATTCCCCTTCACAAAAGATGGAGCAAGGCAGAAGCAGGAAGCTACAGACCTGTAAGTTTGACCTCAGTGGTAGGAAAATGATGGAATCACTTCTGAAAGAAAGAATTGTTGAGTACCTAGAGGCCAGCGGGGCACAGGACCCAAATCAACATGGATTTACAACAGGAAGGTCATGTCAGATGAACCTAATTGATTTCTTTGACTGGGTGACCAAAGCAATAGACCAGGGAGGGCTGTGGATATGGCCTACCTAGACTTTAGCAAGGCATTTGACACAGTTCCACACAAAGATTAATAATCAAGTTAGCCAGCCTGGGAGTGGGTTCCAGGGTGGTAGCCTGGAGCAAATTGGCTGGACAACAGGACACAGAAGGTAATAGTGAATGGAACACATTCCAAAGAAAGGGGGTTGCTAGTGGAGTACCTCAGGGCTCAGTACTGGGTCCAGTCCTCCTTAACATCTTTATAGGTGACATTGCAGAGGGTCTGGAGGGAAAGGTATGCCTCTTGCAGATGACACAAAGATTTGTAACAGAGTTGATACACAAGGGGGTAGAAAGGATGAGAAGGGACTTGGCAAGGTTGGAGGAATGGTCAGACATATGGCAACTTAGGTTCAATGCAAAGAAGTGCAAGTAATGCACCTGGGAAACAAAACCCAGGAGAAAAGTACACAATAGCAGGAAAGGTACCAACAACAACAAAATGGAAAGGGACTTGGGGTAGTCATATCAGATGACCTAAAGGTGGGTAAGCAATGTGAGAAGTCAGTAAGAGAGAGCCAGGGGATACTGGGATGCATAGAAGGGGCATCACAAGTAGAACAAGCATTTGTCATCAATACTGTTTGCTTGCTGGCACTGGCATTGGTAGTGTAAGTTAGCAGAGTTGCATAATAGGAATGGCAGCGAGTATTGAACTGAAGCCAACCCCACCACCACACTGCAGAGTGGCAGGCATTGGGGTGTGCCTTTGGGTCATCAGGCATATGACCACACCATTTCATCACACCCTACCCTGCAGACACTGACAAGTGTCACGGTGTGCCTTAGGGTCTTTGGCCCTTATCGCACCCCATTCCATCAGGAAATATGGGTGAGATGGGTGTGGTATGAGAGAATGTGGTGAAGTTTGGGCCCGAAGAGTCCGAGGCACACCTTGATGCCTCTCACTGGCTGCAGGGTGTGGGTGGGGGTGGAATGGTATGAGCATGACAGGCAAGAATCCCAAGTCACACCCCTGATGCCTGTCATACTCTACAGGGTGGGGCATTATGGTCAGAAAGCCTAACGCCTCAGGCATTTGTTGGTATTTTCACTCCAAATTTTCAACATGTTTTTTTGTGACCCCCACCTCATGAACAGTGGCAATATCAGTTTATTAGCTGAAAACTGCTTTTGCACAGCGACTATGGCATTTGGCACCACAGGTGCAAAAACACATTCCGAACAGGATGTGAAAAATGACAGCGGTACTGTTCATGGGGAGGTGTAAAAAATGGCAATGTTGAAAATCTGCTGAGAAAATCTTAAAAAAACTGGTGAAGTCACGAGCACTGCACACCCGTAATGTAACTAGTTTGGAGATTTGTTTACAGCAGATTGTTAACACAGGCATTTTGGGACCTCCGATCATGAACAGTGTCAGTGCGATTTTCTTTACCTGTCCCGAACAATGATTTCCCACAGCGACCATGCATCTCTGCACTGAAAGTGCGAAAACACATTTCGGCCATGTTGTGGAAAATGACAGCTGTACTGTTCATAAGGAGGTGTGGAAAAATGCCACTGGTGAAAATCTGGACTGAAAATATTACAAATTCATGAACCTACGAGGGTGCGTGGAAACTGCGCAATGCTCACTTGTAACACAGTCATTTTATGGAGTTTTGTCACCAAATTTTCAACATAGCCATTTTAAGACCTCTGCTCATGATCTGTGTTACTGTGATTTTCTTAATCTGTCCCAAACATTGTTTTCGCACTCCGACTGTACCATTGTGCACTACATGTGCTGAAACACATTTTGGGCGAGATGTGAAAAATGGTAGCTGAACTGCTCTAAATGACAGCTTTACTGCTCATAAGAAGGTGCAATAAAATGGCACTGTTGAAAATCTGGTGTGCAAATATTACAAATTCGCCAACTTGCCAGCGTGCGTAGGAACTGCGCAACGTGCGCTCCTAAAACAGTCATTTTTGGGAATTTTTTCACCAAATTTTCAACATAGCCATTTTAACACCTCTGCTCATGATCAGTGTCACTGTGATTTTCTTAACGTGTCCCATACATTGATTTCGCACACTGACTGCGCCATTGTGCGCTACATGGGCAGAAACACGTTATGGGCAAGATGTGAAAAATGACAACTGTAATGCTCATAAGGAGGTGTGTTAAAATGGCAATGCTGAAAATCTGAGTGAAATATTGAAAATTTGCGAACTTCGGCGTGCATAGAACTCTGCATAGCTCGTAAAACAGTCATTTTAGAATTTTTCACCAAATTTTCAACATAGCCATTTAAGACCTCTGCTCATGAACAACATCACTGTGATTTTCTTAATGTGTCCCATACATTGATTTCGCAAACCGACTGCGCCATCGTGTGCTACATGGGTGGAAACACATTTTGGGTGAGATGTGAAAAATGACAGCTGTACTGCTCATAAGAAGGTGTGGTAAAATGGCAATGTTGAAAATCTGGAGTGAAAATATTGAAATTTACGTAAACTTACGGCGTAGGAACGCTGCGCATAGCTTCGTAAAACATGATCATTTGGAATTTTTCCATCAAATTTTCAAAATAGGCTTTTGAGAGCCCACCTTATGAACACTGGCAGTGTCGCTTCATCTATTCATTCCGAAAGGTGATTTCGCGCAGTGGCTGCGAAATCACCCTTATTCCAGTAATGCCATGGCAGTGCAAGAATTCATGAGGAGGGTCCCAAAACCCCATGTTGAAATTTGGTGCAAAATTCCAAAAATGCCTGAGATATGCAACAAAGTTAAAAACCCTATCTATCCCATTATACAGCTTACCGGCATTTCCTCAGTTGGTAGTCGGCTTTGAAGAGTGCAGACGTGTTCCCGGTCCACCAAAGATCAGCGCACCAGACTCGGAGGTAAGTATAGGGTGAGGGGTGGGAGGCGAGTGCGCAGTGGGTGGCGCGGGTGGGTGCAGACACTGTGAGGACCAGTTTTGCTTTTCAGGGTTATTTTTAATGATGACACGGGACATTGCCACGCTGGGGTGGGCTCCCAGCATGGCAGAAGTGATGGCTGGGAGGGCGTGGAGCTGACGGGGGATTGGCACCCCACAAATATGGCATTCCTGTTGCCACGCTTGGGTGGGCTCCCAGTGGCACCCTGTACTGGAGACAGTGGAGCCGACGAGGATTGGGCACCTCCGTCAGCGACAGCATGGGGGAGAGAGACAGTGGAGCCCCGACGGGGGATTGGGCACCCCGTCGGCCATAACATCATTTTGCCACGCTGGGTGGGCTTCCAGCGAGCACCTGGATGCTTGGGGTAGGGTTGCCACCTTTGGATGAGATGAAAACCGAATACTAAACCACACACCCAAACTCACACCCTAACTCCTCCCTTTTATGACTTATGAGGGCATCGCTGATTCTGATTCTTGATTTATTCAGAATTGCTGCTGATATTGCATTGTGTACAACTTCTTTAAATTACATCATGATTATTATTTTTGGTTTGTTTGATTTAGATTTAAATATTTTAAATTTCAGTGTGTGTTAACATTTGGTGGGGTTAGAGAGGCTGGGGGTTCAGGGGACTTTCCATCCTGTGTACACAGCTTAGCTGACACATCGAGTGACTACAAGGACACCTCTGACAACCAGCTATTTTGGAACAAGTGGCCTTTCCTGGTAAAACTCTTTCAATAAATAAACTACACCAGTAATGGTGGACGAGCTGTAATTACAAATATCATCTGACATTTTAAGATGTGCTACTGTCCTTCCCATTGCTCCTACTCTAAAGTTATTTGTAATGTCAGAGAAGTTTTTAAAAGTGGTAGGAACTATTCTATGCTGTTAAATACCCTATTTTATTTCCAAATCAGTCATACATTCCAGATAGCAAGATATGTGATATGTAGCATGGAGGCAGTATAGTGCAGTGGTTTAAGGCTCTGAGCTGCAATTCTGGAGACCAGGGTTTGAATCCCACAGCCCAGACTTGCATACTGTGTGACCCTGCACAAATCATTTCACTCCCTTGTGCTCCCAGGTTGCACCTGTAAACAAGCTTCCACTTAGTGTCTGTCTTCTGGTAAAAAAAAAATAATAATGTTTGATAAATTACCTAAATTTGCAGTGCCATCAAATCTAGATTGTGTTCCTTTCTCCTCACCAGCTAATGCTCTCTCTCTCTTCCTTTTCTCATTACTGTGGCTTAGCATGACATTAGCCACACTATTCTGTGCTGTTCATCTGAGATGCCTGGAATGGTCTTCCTGGAATATCCAGGTAGTTTGAAACTTGACAGCAATGACTGCTGAGGAGAGAGGTGTAGTACTGCTAGAAATGAAATAAAATATTAGATTATTAATTTAACAACAAATGGGGTAACAGATATTAAAATATAGGACAGACCCTAAAAGAAGAAATGGTGAGCATTTAAGGTATATCCGGCTGGCAGGACAGCCATAAGCTTAGTGCTACCTACCTTATGGAACAATCTACAAAAAACTCTCAAATTAAGCACTCTAATCAGTATAAATGCCTTCAAGATGCTTTATTTCTGCACAATCAGAGAAGTATGTAACTGCTTCACCCACTCAGACCCAGTACCGGTGTCTGTACTGGTATATAGCCACGCCTAGACCCAATTTTAAGTACTGACCCCCAGCTTGCTCCTCACCAGCCTAATTGTTCTCTCTCTCTTGTCCCCCTGTCTTATCAACACTAGGCCCGTCCATCCCCTTATTCTTCCTTTCCCAACCTCGGATAGGAGCTCACTACCCTGGGTTGTGACATCCTACCATGCCCCGTACTTTATAGCATTCAATCCGGGCTCACACATCTCCTTTTCCCCATCCATCTTCTCTACATCCCCTTTGCCAACTCCTTTCTGTGCACCGTGCCCTCCTAGTCTTTCTCCCCTACCTCCTCTCTTCCCCTACCTTCACCTCTACTTGGTATGTATTTTTATTTTTTTTCTTCCGTTACTTCCTCCTGCAACCTTAGATAACCTGCTTTATCTTCCTATAGACATTTCTATGTATGTAAATACCGTGTAATCTGTACAATATCTGTATAATTCTATGTACATATGAACTTCTTTTCTTCCTCTCTGTAAACAGTATTATCTGTATTGCCTTGTAAATACCTGTGTTGACCTGTATACAATTGTTCATGCTCCACCCAGGTCTTAGAACTACTTTATGCTGCAATCAATGTTTTAAAAAAATAAATGATTTTATGCAGCTAATACCAGTTATCTGGGTTTTTGTTTTCACTAAAAACAGTGAGGACCATTTATACACACACAATAAGACACTCCAGGGTGTGCATGGAACATATTTTATCACACAGCCAACAGCTAGAAGGCACTAGGCCTGCAACTTCGTGATACACACCCCGGCCATGCAGTAAAATATGTTCCATGCACACCCTGTCTTATCTTAATGCCCATAGTCAAACCTGGCTCAGGTACTTGTGAATATACTATTAATTTACAGTAATTGTAAGTATATTATTCTTGAACTGTATACTTATGTAATATTGTATAGTTCTATGATCTTAGAAGTATGCATTGAAAATCCCAATAAATAACCATTCTAAAACAAGCATTTGTCAATGCAGAATGTTGATTGTATATGTGCTGTTTAGGTATTTAGAGTGAAAGTACCCATGCCTAAGAACTATCACATGCCCCTCCAAGACATCCACTATGTCTTTCTGTTCAGTATTCACAGAAGGGGAGGGAGCGAAGAGCCACAGCAGTTGCAAAAGCACGAAGGGTGGACAATAGTCCATTCAAGGCAGAAGAATCCTGCAGAAGGTGAGTAAATTAGCAGTTGGACAAAGCGTGGGACCAGATGGCATACACCCAAGGATATTAAAAGAACTGTGAAGAGGATAGCAGTGCCTCTGGCAGCCATGTTCAGTAAGTCATTCAACACAGGGGTGGTACCAGAGATTGAAGGAGGCACATGTGGTCCTTCTAGAAATCCAGCAGTAGGGAGGAAGTGGGGAACTATAGGCGGTCAGCCTCACTTCAGTAGTGGGAAGATTATGGAGACATTGGTTAAAGAAAGAATAGTGGGGCATAGAGGCCAGGACCCATAGGCAACATGGATTCACAGTGGGAGGTCATGTCAGACAAATCTGGTTGATCTCTTTGACTGGTGACACAGAAAGTAAATCAGGGGTGGGGCAGTGGACAATGCTTACCTTGATGTAACAAGGCGCTGACATCGTCCCACATAGGAGCTGATAAACTAGCTGAGTAGGCTGGGAATGGGGAAAGGTGGTAAAGTGGGTTAGAAACTGGGTAGAGACAGGAGGCCAAGAGTGGTGGAAATGGGGTAAAGTCTGAGGAGAGGGTAACCAGTGGGGTGCCACAGGGTTGGTCGTGGGGCTAGTCCTGTTTAATGTCTCATTAGTGACATTGCAGAAGGCTGAAGGAAAGGTCTGCCTGTTTGCAGATTACACCGAGATCTGTAACACAGTGGATACTCAGAGGGTGGAGAAAATGAGGAGGGACCTGGAAGGTTGAGAATGGTTTGAGGACTGGCAGCTGAAGTTTAATTCAAAAAGTGTAGAGTATGCACCTAGGACACAGAAACCCTGGGAAAGGTAAAGGATGGGGAGGAGTTGCTGACAGTCACAAAGAGGAAGGGACCTGGGGTTTTATCTCAGATGACCTGAAAGTGTCAAAGTGGTAAGGCAGTTGGAGTGCCAGTGACATGCTGGGGTGCATAGGCAGTGGTATCACCAGCACAAGGGAGAGAGTAGTGATGCTATTATATAAAATAATGGTAAGGCTTCACATGGAGTACTGTGTGCAGTTCTGGAGGCACACCTTCGTAAAGATATTAACAGGCTGGAGATGGTCCAGAGAGGCGAATGAGATGGTACAGAGCTTGCAACACAAGACTTATGAGGAAGTTAAGGGACCTCAATATGTACCTCACTGGGAGAGAGGAGGAAGAGGATATGATAGAAACATTCAAGTACCTCAAGGGTATAAGTATAACTACTGAAAGCAGAGACACATGCTATAGGCATGTGCCAGCTTCTGTGTGATATTCTTTTGTTCCTATAAATCTGTAATCTCCAGTATTTCAGTAACCACATGACATACTGCCTTCTTTAGGCAGTTTTATGCTGGCTGATGCCTGGTGTCAGGTGGCAGACAGAAGACTCACCACATTGTGTGCCATTTGAAAAACTTCATAAAGTGTTCTTTACTGGTAGCGTTTTGGAAAGCTGGTGTAGGTCTCACAATTTTATTATGATTTTATCTCATAGGTTGTCCCCTTTGGTCCCCCATCCCACACCCAACAGTCATCAGTGGCCAGAGCTGCAGCCTTCTTCTTGCCCAGATGGTGAGTGAGAAACATAGAAACAGAATTTGAAGGCAGATAGGACCGGCTTGGCCCCTAGTCTGCCCATTTCTCTACCTGATGGATAAGCAGCAGATTCTAGGTAATCAACGACAGCTTCCTCCTGCCCTCCAGTAGAATTGCCTTATGTCTGTCCGTGAGCAGCTGCCTTCACAGTCTGTGAAGTCTGCGTCTTTCAGTGCAGCTTATTGGTCATCTTCAACACAGGCGGCGCTGCCACCAAAACTAACTCAGGACAAGCAGTTTTCAAAGTGGGAAGAAATGGGTGAGGAAGAATCAAGTACTCATTCAGATGTGGTGTTGATTTTAAGATCAGCATACTGGTGTGGACACTGCAAAAACCCAGCTCTTTAAGCAGCCTTATGAAGTAAAAACTTCTCAAAGCACTGGGGTTCTGTTTATTGTACTGTAAGTGGGCTGCATCTAGTTCGGTAATTTACTGTACCTTACATCTGGATGTGGTAGGCCCAACTTTGAATAAACACTGCACCTGAATTAACACATGATGCCATAGAAACATAGAAGTTGTCAGCAGAAAGGACCGCTCAAAGCCACCCAGTCTGCCCAAGTGTTCTCTACCTACCTTAACTCCTGCCTGTATATGTTACTGTATGTCTTATTCTGCCTATGTCCATCAGGACCTCCCTTGTGAATAGGCTTGTTAATGGATTTTTCCTGCAATGAACTTGAACCTACTCCACTTCTATAGTCCTATTGATCTCCGTTGACCCCTCCTTCCCTTTTTCTAATATACCTCGATGTTTATCTCATGCATGCTTCATGCCCCTACCATTTTGCTTCCACCACTTCTCCTGGCAGTCTGTTAAAGGGCATCTACCACCCTTTCAGTAAAGAAATATTTCTTCACATCTGTCCTGAATGCCCCCTGCCAGCTTCATTGTATGTCCCTTGGTTGGGTGCTCATCTTCATTTGAAGGAAACTCCCCAACTGTACCCTCTTTACCCCTGTAGAGAGTACTTTGTAGGCCTTGATCATGTCACCTCTCGCTCTCCTCTCTTCCAGAGTGTACATGTTGAGATTCTTCAGCCTTTCCTTGTAGGGATTCCTGTGAAAATTCTGAACCATTTAGTTGCCCTCCTCTGAAACCTCACCTTATGTCCTTTCTGAAGTGTGGACTCTAAAACTGGACACAGTACTCCAGCTGGGGTATACCAGGGAGTGATACAATGGTAGCACAACATCCCTCCTCCTCCTACTCGAGATGCCACTGCTTATGCACCCCAGAATCCAATTTGCCCTGCCCATAGCCTTGTCACACTGTACTGCCATCTTGAGGCCCTCTGATATAATAACCTCAAGGATCTTTTCATGTCTAGTGAGTATCAGTACCTCCCCCCATCCTATACCCAGCATCGGGGTTCCTATGCCCTAGGTACATGATTTTACACTTGTTGGCATTGAACCCCAAGTAAGTAAGAAAATGGAACTGATTTGAATGAATTGCAGGATTTTAAGCAGCTTTTCAGGGAGTGTATATGTGTGTGTGGGGGGGGGAGGCTCTGCTACTATAACTATTTGCTTTTGATTTGGTATTATGTGTGAACATACAAACCCTGCTCCCACTCCGTGTGCTATATCGAGATAAGAGCCCAGATAGCATTGGGCCAAGCACTGAGCCCTCGGCACCCGCCTGTCACTGCTGTGGTGCCAAGAGCTACCCCACCACCAAGCCTCTGCACCCTCCCCTGTAACCAGTTCTCTATCCATGTAGTCAGACCACCTTCACCAGTACCCCTCATTCCCCTCACTCTTCTCCCTCCTTGGCCTGTGTCCGTGCTCCTTTCTCCTCCTTATTCTTACTGGGTGGTGGTGCCTTCTGTATACACTCAGACCACTCTGCCCACCCCCTTCTAGGGTTACTACACCTCTGTCTTTACCTATATCTAGGGCGGTGAGCTCATCAGGCTCCCCTGTCTGGACCTTTCTACCAGCTTCAGTCTTTCGGCCACCCCACCCCCTGCCATTTGTTTAAATCCATCTTAGTAGAGATACACCCTTCTAATCCTGCCTTTTCTTTTTTTTTTACTACAGTGTCAGTGGCTCAGTAGGTAGCACACTCGCCTCTGAGGCCGGGAGATCAGAGGGCTGTGGGTTCAGTTCCCACATCTGGCACTTGGGTTAATATCCCAGTACTGACACTGCAGTGCAGCATGGAAGGTGCTGCACTTCTGAGGTGCCGTCTTCCGGATGGGACGTTAAACCGAGGTCCTATCTTCCTGGATTGGTGGTAGTTCAGATGGATGTTAAAGATCCCATGGCATATGTCGAAGAAAAGAAGTAGAGGGAATTTCCCGGTGTCCTGGCCAATTCCCTTATTCACTAAAAATACCACCAACAGCTCAATCTGGTTCGAAGTCAATTGGCATTCATCTGTCCTCCCCCAGGTCGTGCCTGAAAGAAAAAGAAAATGACGGTTTGTCTAGTGCACTTACCCGGTCAACAAAAAGCTAAATAAAAATAAAAAAACATATTTTCTCACTGGGCTATGGCCAGCTTGGTCATCTCGACCGACCCCCCTAGCCCTGCCCTCAACATCAGGCCGACCTGCTCACCTCCACGGATTACCCCCGTGGTGGGGTGGTGAGGAGCTTCCCAGGTCGACCCACCGGAGCAGGATCCAGTTGAGGAGGCACTATTCGGGGCAGGCAGGGGGGTCGGAAGCTCATGCTTCCTGACTGTAGCACATTTCCACTTTTCTCCCTTTTTGCAGAGTGTGGCGTTACCAATGATGCTTAGGCACAACGTACCAATGTCCGCCACAGTCCGCCACCCCTTTTACTACACGCTGTAGCAGCACCCCGTGGTCGTCACCAGGGGCCGCTACAGAGTGGTGGATCCCTGGATCCTGCCATAGGATAGGACAGCAGTCCTCCAGATGCTCAATCCTATCTCTCCCTTGCCAACCCCTGGCAGGCCAGGCTTGCGTCTGAATCCGGGTCGCCAGCGTGGCACGAGGTGTGGCGTCCAGCACCTTAACCTTCAGTGCCAGTGGCCCGGCAGCAATGCTGCCTTTAATACTCCCCTCCTCTTCCTGCTCCAGTGTACCCTCTCCCCCGTGTACAAGTCACTATTCCCCCTGACCCTACCCCAGTTAGTCAGTAACCCATAATGTTTCATGTGGCACCAATCCCTCAGCCACTCAAACTCCTCAAGCCTACCCTTCCTCTCCATGCTTGCACACAATACCAGCAGTACCTCCAAGAATGCCAGACTCCACCCTCACACTACCTGCCCCCAAGTACTCAGACCCCTCCTCACTACTTCCACAGTGTCCCCGCCAAGTCCATTTGTACACATGCAACAGTAAATGAGGGTTCTTCCTCCCCTCGGTGCCATGGGCAGTGCTTGCCCTGCCCTCTCTACCAGGGGACAGCTTCAACCCAAATATGGCTGTGCTTTTCCCCTTTCTGTCCCATCTCACCCATTTCAGTATAGAATCCCCCAGGATGAGTAAGCACCCTACCTGCCTTTCCTTTCTACTGCCTTCCACCACAGTATTCACACATCACCACCTGCAACTGCACCCTCTGACTGTGTCTGCCCCCTACTCCTCCCCGCACTTGTAGTTGCCTCAGTACTCCATCCCTTGAACTGCCCAAGCCTGACTACTTCCTGCTGAGCTTCCAAGACAGCCCCTCCTCCTGCTGATTTCCAACCCTCTCCTATCCCTGCTGTTGTCGATTTAGGCCCGCATTCCCTTTTACCCGATAGTGATGTGCCTCCCATCCTTCCCCTTCCCTTAGCCTCCTCTCCTTCAGTCACCACCCCTCCTTCCTTACTAGCCCCTTCTACCCTTTTTTCGCTCAAGTCTTCCCCTACCTGTTGCCATCCCTCTCATGCCCGCTTGTCCTCCCCTTCAGTATGTTCCTGCTTTCTCTGTCCCATAGCAGAGGTTCAAATTTATTTGTAGTCGACACCAGTTTTACATCTCTCCCCTATCGGTTCCCCACCCTATGTGTTCCCCTTCATGCCACCCTGGTCCCTCCCTACCTGCAGCCATCTGCTCTCTCCGCTGGTTCTTCCTGGTACTCCTCATTGTCTCTTCCTCCCCATCAGAGCCCCCTCCCTCACCTCAGGCACCCCTCCCTTCTCCTCTCTTTTCTGCTAGTAGCCTCTGATACAGGGGTCAGTTTCAGTCCCTCTTATTCTTCCTCCATCCCCTTGCCATCCCGTATTCCCTCCTCAGGATGCCTACCATGCTCATCTGCCCTGCCACTTACACTCCTCCCTAACCTCCACAGCTCCTCCCTCAAACTAGCCAGTCACCTACAGACCATACACCCCCCCATCCTCCAAGCCCAGTCCAGGATCATGGCACACCCACACCCTGTACACCCCATCCACCCTTCCAAAGATACCCGCCCTATTGACATGTGGCACCTGCCCAATTTTGGCCCCCATCTTATGTTATGGGCTCTTGATCCCAGTTTCTGTACCCTACTACAACTGTTAGGCCCCTATTTAGTCAAATTCCTGTCCCCCCACACTAATTCCCCTACTGACCCCTTGCCGACCAGGGTAATTCAGTCTCAAATCTCATCCATTAGATACTGTATGTGTAGCAATCCTAAAGCCTCCTTGTCCGTTTTCACCCTCAGCTACCATACTTTTCATTCTCGACTATCATTTAGTTTCCTTAGCCCAGTTAGAAATCATATTGCACTCCAAGTATTACTCAGCTCAGTTAGAGAAATAAACAAGACAAATAATCTGTATTATTCCAGCAATCCTAAAAGTATCCAATCATTGCTTTGTCGCCACTTCAGAGACCCTGCTGTAATATAGGACCACAAGTACCTGGGTGGGAGGGTGGGCAACTGTAAAGTCTGGCAGAGCTCCACTAAGCTTGCTCTCTCCCTTCTCTCACTCTCTCGTTCTATTTCTCCCGGCGCTGCAGGCTGCCCTTTTGCTGGGCTCCTGCTTGCACTAGCTGCTACTACACCCACAAAGAAATCTAAGCAGTCCTGACACAGCTCCATTGGTCGCTCACACCCCTCTCTCACTTCGCTCATTCTGTTTCTCCCGATGCTGCAGGCGGCCCTTTTGTATTGGGCTCTTGCTTGCATTGGCACCTTTTTCTGCCCAGAAAGAAATCTGCAGCAGTCCTGACACAGCTCCGTTGAGCTCACTCACTCCCCCTCTCTCACTCGCTCATTCTGTTTCTCCCGGTGCTGCAGGCTGCCAGTTTGTACTGGGCTCCTGCCTGTGTTGGTGCCTTTCTGCCCACAAAGAGCTCACAGCTGTCCTGACAGAGCTCTGCTGAGTTTGCTCCTCCCCTCTCTCACTCACTCATTCTGTTTCTCCTGGTGCTGCAGGCTGCCCTTTATACTGGGCGTCTGCCTCCATTGGTGCCTTTTTCTGCCCACAAAGAAATCTGCAGCAATTCCGATAGAGCTCCCTTGAGCTCACTCACTCCCCCTCCCTCACTCGCTCATTCTGCTTCTCCCAGCGCTGCAGGCTGCCCTTTTGGGCTGGGCTCCTGCCTGTGTTGGTGCCTTTTTCTGCCCACAAAGAAATCTGCAGCAGTCCCGACAGAGCTCAGTTGAGCTCGGTCACTCCCCCTTTTTCACTCACTCAATCCTTATCTGTCCCAAACACTGATTTCCCAAAGTGACTGTGCTATTCTGCGCCTGAAGCCCGAAAACACATTTCAGCCAGGATGTGAAAAATGACAGCTGTACTGTTCATAAGGAGGTGTGAAAAAATGTCAGTGCCGAAAATTTGGCGTGAAAATATTACTAATTTGGGAAGTTACAAGGGTGCATGGAAACTGCACAATACATGCTCGTAACACAGTCATTTTATGGAATTTCATCACAGAATTTTCCCATAGGCATTTTAGGGCCTTTGCTCATGAACAGTGTAACTGTGGTTTTCTTAATGTGTCCCGAATACTGATTTCCCACAGCGACCATGCTATTCAGCGCCTGAAGTGTGAAAACGCAGTTCGGCCAGGATGTGAAAAATGACAGCTGTACTGTTCATAAGGAGGTGTGAAAAAATGCCAATGTTGAAAATCTGTAGTGAAAATATTGCAAATTGGCGCGATTCTGACGTGTGTAGCAACTTCATAGCCTTGCGCTTATAAAACAGTCATTTTTTGATTTTTCTACCAAATTTACTACTCAGCTCAGTTAGAAATAAACAGAACAAATAAATATGTATTATTACAGCAATCATAACACTATAGCTCAGTACTTAGCTCAGTTAGAGAAATAAACAGAACAACTTAATCTGTATTATTACAGCAATCCTAAAAGTATCCAACCATTGCTTTGTTTCCACTCCAGAGACACTGCTGTAATATAGGACAACAGATGACTCTGGGCAGGAGGCGGGCAACTCTAAAGTCCAGGCAGAGCTCCATTGAGATCTCTCACTCCCTCTCTCACTTGCTCATTCTGTTTCTCCCTGGCGCTGCAGGCTGCCCTTCTGTACTGGGCTCCTGCCTGCGTTGCATCTTTTCTGCCCACAAAGAGCTCACAGCTGTCCTGACAGAGCTCCGTTGAGGTCCTCACTCCTCCCTCTCTCACTAGCTCATTCTGTTTCTCCCAGCACTGCAGGCTGCCCTTTTGTACTGGGCTCCTGCCTGCACTGGTGCCTTTTTCTGCCCACAAAGAAATCTGCAGCAGTTCCGATAGAGCTCTGTTGAGCTCGCTCACTCCCCCTCTCTCACTCGCTCATTCTGTTTCTCCCACTGCTGCAGGCTGTCCTTTTGTACTGGGCCCCTGCCTGCACTGACACCTTTTAATGCCCACAAAGAAGTCTGCATCAGTCCCGACAGCTCCGTTGAGCTCGCTCACTCCCCCTCCCTCACTCGTTCTGCTTCCCCCAGTGCTGCAGGTTGCCCTTTTGTACTGGGCTCCAGCCTGCATTGGCGCCTTTTTCTGTCCACAGAGAAATCCGCAGCAGTCCCGACAGAGCTCAGTTGAGCTTGGTCACTCCTCCGCTCTCAATCACTCAATCCTAATCTGTCCCAACACTGATTTCCAAAGCGACTCGCTATTCTGCGCCTGAAACACGAAAACACATTTCGCCAGGATGTAAAAAATGACAGCTGTACTATTCATAAGGAGGTGTGGAAAAATGCCAATGTTGAAAATCTGTGTGCAAATATTGCAAATTCGTGACGTTACGAGTGTGCATAGCAACTGCACAACGCACGCTCTTATTTTTTGTATTTTTTTCTACCAAATTTAGTACTCAGCTCAGTTAGAGAAATAAACAGAACAAATAATATGTATTATTACAGCAATCATAACACTACAGCTCAGTACTTAGCTCAGTTAGAGAAATAAACAGAACAACTTAATCTGTATTATTACAGTAATCCTAAAAGTATCCAACCATTGCTTTGTCTCCACTTCAGAGACTCTGCTGTAATATAGGACAACAGAGGACTCTGGGCAGGAGGGTGGGCAACTCTAAAGTCCCAGCAGGGCTCCATTCAGCTAGCTCACTCCCCCCTCACTAAGCTTGTTCTATTTCTCCCGATGCTGCAGGCTGCCCTTTTGTACTGGGCTCTTGCTTGCATTGGTGCCTTTTTCTGCCCACAATGAAATCCGCAGCAGTCCCAACACAACTCCGTTGAGCTTGGTCACTCCCCCTCTCTCACTCACTCATTCTGTTTCTCCCGGCACTGCAGGCTGCCTTTTTGCACTGGGCTCCTGCCTGTGTTGGCGCCTTTTTCTGCCCACAAAGAAGTTCACAGCTGTCCCGACAGAGCTCTGTTAAGGTCGCTCACTCCTCCTCTCTCACTCACTCATTCTGTTTCTCCTGGCACTGCAGGCTGCCCTTTTGTACTGGGCTCCTGCCTCCATGTGTGTCTTTTCTGCCCACAAGAAATTCTCAGCAGTCCCAACAGAGCTCCGTTGAGCTCGCTCACTCTCCCTCTCTCACTCGCTCATTCCGTTTCTCTCAGCGCTGCAGGCTGCCCTTTTGTACTGGGCTCCTGGCTGCGTTGGCACCTTTTTCTGCCCTCAAAGAAATCTGCAGCAGTCCTGATAGAGCTCCATTGAGCTCACTCACTCCCCCTCTCTCACTCGCTCATTCTGTTTCTCCCACTGCCACAGTCTGCCCTTTTGTACTGGGCCCCTGCCTGCATTGACGCCTTTTTCTGCCCACAAAGAAATCCGCAGCAGTCCCGACAAAGCTCCATTGAGCTCGCTCACCCCCCCAATCGCTTTCTCGTTCTGTTTCTTCCAGCACTGCAGGCTGCTCTTTTGTACTGGGCTCCAGCCTGCATTGGGGTCTTTTTCTGCCCACAGAGAAATCCGCAGCAGTCCCGACAGAGCTCAGTTGAGCTCGGTCACTTCCCTCTCTCACTTGCTCGATCTTAATCTGTCCCAAACATTGATTTCCCAAAGCAACCATGCTATTCTGCGCCAGAAGTGCAAAACCATATTTCAGCCAGGATGTGAAAAATGACAGCTGTACTGTTCATAAGGAGGTGTGAAAAATGCCAGTGTTGAAAATGTGGCGTGAAAATACTCCAAATTTGCGAGGTTCCGAGGGTGCGCTGAAACAGCTCAACGCACGCTTGTAACACAGTCATTTTATGGACTTTCATCTCCAAATTTTCAGCATAGGGATTTTAGGACCTCTGCTCACAAACAGTGTCACTGTCATTTTCTTAATCTGTCCCAAACACTGATTTGCCACAGCAACCGCGCTATTCTGTGCTGGAGGTGCGAAAACACATTTCAGCCAGGATGGGAAAAATGAGAGCTGTACTGTGCATAACGAGGTGTTAAAAAATGCCAGTGTTGAAAATGTGGCATGAAAATACTCCAAATTTGCGAAGTTACAAGGGTGCACTGAAAGAGCTCAACGCACGCTTGTAAAACAGTCATTTTTTGGATTTTTTTCCACCAAATTTGCAACACAGGCTTTTTGAGAGCCCACCTCATGAACACTGGCACTGTCGTTTCTTTAATCTGTCCCGAAAGGTGATTCTGTGCAGTGACTGCAAAATCAGGGCGAATAACACCATGACAGTGGCTGAATTCATGAGGAGGGTCCCAAAACCTCATGTTGAAAATTTGGTGCCAAAATTCCAAAATGCCTGAGACATGCACCAAAGTTGAAAAAAACTATTTATGCCATTATACAGCTTACCGGCATTTCTTCAGTTAAGTGGCCGGCTTTGAAAGAGTGCAGATGTGTTCCCGGTCCACCGAAGATCTTGCGCGGGCTCCAGAGGTAGTATGGGGTGAGGGGTGTGGGGAGGTGGGGTATGCAGTGGGTGGGCGTGGGTTGGGGAGGAGCAGACAGTGAGGGACCGTTTCTTCTTTTCAGGATGTAAAACAAAATAGACATCGCTGCGAGGTTTTCTTTTACAGGTACTCTTGGCATGCTGGGGGGCCTTGTGCAGCTACCCATGTGTTTTGGGGTGGGAGGCACTGAGCTGATGGGGATTGGGCACCCCCATCAGCACATACTTGGGGGCTCTTATGAGCCAAGGGGATTGGGTACCCCTCGCACAAAAAATAGGGGAATGCCGACGGGAATGGGCACCCCGCTATCAAAGAAATAAGGAAGGACATGATGCCGAGGGGGACTGGGCACCTCAGCACACAGTAACTGAAACTGATGGGGACTAGGATCCCTGTCGGCAAACTGGATTGGGGAGAATGCAAGGGACAGCCCTGCAATGACGGGTCCTCCCTCATTGCAGTGGATGATGCTTTCAATGTCGAGGCGGCCCATGATTGCAGCGGCCGAAACTTTTCAAGGTTGTGGCACACTGGCTGAACTAGTGTCAGCAGCAACATGCCACGGCATTGAAGAATAGGGGCCAAGCTTTAAAAGGCAGTGGGGGCATTGGCCACAACAGTGCCACACCTTTACAACCTGCTTCTGGAGCAAGCCGCCGCAATATGTTTCTTGTGCATGCGCACAATTAACATAAAAAACTTAGCTCAGGTTATGTCATTAATGTCAAATCAATCCCTTGTCTTGCACCCTGTGATCTCATTGGTAATGCAGTCACTTTATGATACAGTAAAAGAAAGTGAAATTAAATGTGATAATCAAAACAGTGCATGAGCATTTAGACTATTACATTTTAAATGTTGTTTTAATATTTAACAACTCCTTATACCTGGATATCAGAAGGCATTTCCAGGGTCCAAAGTGACAGTATGCATTACTTTAAACCAACTGACTTTAAAACTGCCAGAAAGGATAGCTTTATATTTAACTTAAATATTCAAAGATCACCATGATCCAATGCATTTATCTCCTGGCCTAGTAGGCCAGCCATGGTGATTTCACTGGACTTTCAATTTGGCCTACTAATCCTTCCAATTCCAACTCCCTTGTTGCTGCTCAGTTGAAGTTCCTCGATGGTCTCTGGCAGTCTATGTGCTAAGACTGTAATGATGATGATGATCAGTCAGTCGTGCAATAAGCAAATAGTTTGATCTGGTCGGTGTCCTTTTGTGTGCCATCATACTGGTTGGGCCACCCTCTCAACCCTGGCCCTCTACCTCACACACAAAGATTCACTGATGCTGCCACCGCCTGGTTCAGCTCTCACTCATTCCACTTCCTCCCAGGTCTGGCGGGGGAGGGAGGGGGGGTCATAGTACCATACTGTATGATCAGTCACATCAGCGGCCCTTTGCCTCCTCAGACCAATGTCTTACTTACTCTCGCCTCGTGCAGTTTATCTGACAAAACTGTGCACTGCAGCCACCAGTCACCATTCATCCCCAGCAGCCACAGCCTACATTAGCATACTCAATACTAAACAGACAACTTTACCACCACCAAAACAAGAGCCACTACTCACTGACACAACCGCTTCTCTCCATACTCGCCCTTGACTGACCAACCCAGTCCATCCCACATCATCGTTGACAATCCCTGTAATCACCAACTCATCTGCAGCCAAGCCAGACACTCACCATGTCCTGAGGCTGCCCTGCCCTCATGCTCATGTGTTTTATTGCTTGCCTTGCCCAACTTCTGCCTGCTCAACAGGCAGCCCCAAATGCATCCACATAACTGGCACACTTTGCTTGTCTGACAGCTCCTCCCTACTGACCTTCTTTTTTTTTTTTTATACTCAGGTTTATTAACATCAAATGGGCACAAATTCATTCATCTCCATCAGACTTTTCAATCCATTGATTTAGATACCATCTAGTTTACAGTGCTGTAATTAATTACATCTTTTCAATATTGTTTTCCTTAGTTCTAATTATTTCATCTTATTACTATGACACTTTTCTCTTTATCGTACAGTGCAAGGTTCAGTGGCCCAAGTGTTCATTCAGCCTTCCTAATTTATCTCTACCCTCTCTTAGTCATATCTCCTCCTCCCTCATAGGCTGTGTCCTGTGCGTATTTCTAAGTGTTTGTCTCTCCAAGATACCATCTTGTCCACCTTCTTATGTATATATGTGTTTTATGATTTAACTAAAGTCAATTCTCCATCTCAGAAATCTCTTTCACTATATTAACCCAGCTTTGAATCTGTGGCGGGCTAGACTTTCGCCAGGAAGCGAGTTATAGTTTTGCGCCGCCATCAATAAGTATAGCCCACAAGTATAGGGCATCAGGGGAACCCAGACCGGGGACACCAAGACCAGCTCCGTGAAGCCCAAAGCATGTGTTATCAAGAAGACCTCTTTTAGGGCATTTCTAATCCTTTCCCAATATTCTGTTAACTTTGGGCAGTCCCAAAAAACATGTGCATGCGTCGCCTCCTTTTCCCTGCATTGTCTCCAACATTCTGGGGATTGCTCTGGGCTTCTTTTATGTAGGGCAGCAGGAGTGAGAAAAAATCTTGCTTTAATTTTCCATTCAAACTCCTGCCAATAAGATGAGCTTGTGGTTTTGGTAGTGACTTGGAAAGCTCTGGTCCAGTCTTCCTCCCCCATGACTAGTCCAGCCTCCTCCTCCCATCTAGCTTTAATTTTATTTAAGGGGTCTTTTTTGATCTTTGAAATTGCTTTGTAAATATTTGAAATGTGGCCCTTCTGAATTCGTCCTGCTTGTATTTCTTGGACACAATTTAGTGAGCTGCCCAAGTGAAGTATGGTCTGAGCCCTGACAGTGTTTTATATAGCCCTAATTTGCAGAAATCTGAAGTGCTCCGACCTCCTCAGCTTATAGGTCTCTCTGAGTGCTGCAAAGTTCAAACTTGGTCTTCCTGTATTAGCTGTTCTAGATATACTAGTCCCAGCCTCTCCCATGTTCTGAAGCCATGATCCAGCTTTGCTGGGAGGAATCAGGGGCCCATGCTATTCTAACCAAGGGCCAGGTGGGCGTGTCAATTTATATTTCTGCCAGATCCTGTGGGTGGCTGCTATAGTGTTCCTGACTGCCGTAGTGGTGTACGGATGAGGATAGCTTGTTTTTGGGAGTAGGGATCTGACGTCCAGTGGGGTCTCTCCTCTGTCTCTCCCAGTTCTATTGTCTTCAATTAGAGACACACGAGGGAGTAGTCCAGGCCAGGCGCCTTTAGTTGAGCTGCTAAATAGTAATCTTCTAAGTCTGGTAATGACCTTCCCCCTCCTCTTCTATGCACCTGCATTATTTTGAAATTAATCCTAGGTTTTTTGCTATTCCAGATAAAGTTAGTTTTTAGTTTGTGCCATTTGATGAATTGTGTCTTCCCTATATATACAGGAAGGCATTGAAATAGATAAAGGAATCTAGGAAGGACATTCATTGTAATTATTTGAATTCTGGAGTGCATTGGAAGATTAATTAGGGACCATCTCTCAAAATCCTTTTTAAGCTGTTCTACTAGAGGTTTATAATTGGCCTCAAGGAGCTTAGAAGGATGCCTAGTTATCACCGTGCCCAGGTATTTCATCTTCTCAGCATTCCATTTTAATAGGGCGCTCGAGAGACCTCCTGCGATGGTGCGTGAGTGAAAACATAACACCTCCATCTTATTTTTGTTCAGGAATACCCAGAGTGTCTCCCAAACTCCTCCAGGATCGACCATACCCAGGAATGGATGTCTCAGGGTCTGCCAGTGTCAAGAGAGCACGTCCGCATACAGGAGATTCTCCTCTCCATCCCTCCTACTCAATACCCCTTATATTCTGTGACTGACATATGACCTCTGCCAAAGGCTCTATGTATAGTGCAAATAAGATTGGGAGAGAGCAGCCTTGCCTGGTTCTCTACTCAATCTAAACCTCTCTGACAAGCACCCATTCACTCAATGTAGGCCTGTGGGCCAGTATACAATGATTTTATGCTGTCTATAAATGGTTGGGGAAAGGCCATGGTCTCTAGCACCTGGAAAAGAAAGCTCCAGGAGACTTTATCGAAAACCTTCTCCGCGTCAAGGCTCATAAGACATGCTGGGGCCCGTGCTCTGTGTATTGAATCAATGGTGTCTAAGGTAGTCCGACCACTGTCTGCCGCTTGGTGTCCAGGGACAAAACCTGTTTGATCCATGTTAAGCAAAAGCGTAGGTGAGAATTTAATCTAGAGGCTATGATTGAAGTTAATATTTTGTAGTCAGTGTTAAGTAGAGAAATGGGTCTGTAAGATTCACATTTAGATGGATCCTTATTTTCCTTGTGGATTAGGAGATGGTAGCATATTGCCATGAGGGTGGGATGGGAGCACCATCCTTCCAAATAACTGAATAAACCTCTTGGAGGAGAGGGACACCTCTTTTAGAAAACTTTATAGAATTCTACATTAAAGCCATCAGGCCCTGGACATTTACCTGACTTCAGTTCTTTAATTGTATTTAGAATTTCGGTTTGGGTGATTGGTCTAGTCAAGGAGAGGCCCACCTCCTGTGTCAATATGGGAAGGGAAAGAGGCCAAAAACCTCTGTCTTTCTGTAGGGATGTTTCCTCTGGAGCCTGATAGAGTCTGGAAGTATGCAACAAAGGCCTCTGAGATGTCTGTCAGTTTAGTGCCTAATTTATTTGTAGCTGGGGAAACTATTTTAGTGATGGCTGTATTAGCCTGTTGTCTCCTCAGTCTAAAAGGCTAGCAATTTTGTAGCCCTTGGGCCTCCTTCATAGAACTTCTGTCTTAGAAAGTGTAGAGCCTTCTCCATCTCTGCCTTTGTATATCTTCCCCTCCTTCCTTTTATTTTTATCCCTTGATCTCTGTGTTTGTCCCACCTAAGCTTTTGAGCTTCCTCCAAACATTTAATTTGTAGCATAAGGTCTTGCTGCTTTTGTTTAGTTTCCCTCTTCCTTGCCGCCGCAATGGCTATCAATCTTCCCCTAGTCGTAGCTTTGATGGTATCCCAGACTATTTGTGGGGTGGCCCCCTCTCTATTATTTTCCTGCAGTGATCTAGCAATATGCTGCTTGATATCTTGTACTACATTTTTATCTTGTAGGAGGGAACAATTCAGCCTCCAATGTGTTTTTTTTTTTGGAATAGAGAAATCCATTTCCACGAAAATTGGATTATGGTCAGAGATTATAGAGGCTCCCACCCACATTTCCTGGAATTCCATTAAGTTCTGCGAAAAAGTAAAAAAAGTGTCTAGTCTGGAAAAAACCTTGAATCTGGGGGAGTAACATGTATATTCCCTGACCTTAGGATACTTCTCCTTCCAAATATCCTTTAGCCCCCCCTGTTCCAGTATCTTTCTAACAGAGCTGGCCTTTTTGATATCCGCTGTTGGAATCTGGGAGGTGGTATCCAGCGCTCTATTAAAAACTAAATTCCAGTCCTCTCCCATGACTAATATCCCCTTTGCCTTCTCTACAATTAGTTGAATAAGTGAGGAGTAAAAAGAAACTGGTGATCCAGGTGGAACATATACATTTGCAAACGTGACTGTAATTTCTTGAACTCTACCTATAACTATAATGTATCTGGCACCCTGGTCCTCTAGCACCTCCTGCGCCTCAAAGGGAAGAGGTGCCGCACATAAAATCGCAACCCCTCTCTTCCTGCCTTTCTGAAGGGAAGAGTGAAACACCTGGGGGAATCTCCTGGACTTCAGTTTCAATGTTTCTGATGGGGTAAGGTGTGTTTCCTGGAGAAAATTTACCCCACAGTCCTGGAGTGTTAGGTATTTCAACAGTTTCCTTCTTTTTATCGGGCTTGTGCAGCCATTTATATTAAATGATAGTATTTTCGTTAACTGTTTATCCATGTGGCTTTTTACTATTTTGCCACCTTACCTTGCACTGTATATACTGTTTTACCAAGCTATGTCTGATATATTTTGGAAGATTAAAAACTGTTACCCACATAATTATCAAATACAATCAAAAACAAACTTGTGAGCGTCGTAACCAAGTAAACTCAACCTTCATCGTTAACCTCTTTCCTGAAAGCGGAACAATATTAAAACATTTCAGAGGAGTGAACAAAGCATCCCCAATTCTGCTTATCAGTTTTGGATTTTGTTGACTTCCTAGGCTTAGCTGGTTGTCTTGCAGCCTGTGTATAAGCCTCTAGTGCTGTTATCAGGGACTCCAGAACAGAAGAGAAACCCCATTAGTCCCAGAGAAAACTCTCTTTTAGGACATGCATCGTACAGGACCAGATCTACATTCGAGCTATGCTCAAACCCCCGACTCTTGAGACTAAAATATTTTATACAGGTATTAAAGCCATTTCTTCATGCTGTGATTTAGTTTAATCCGTCTTCCCCCTTCTAAGTCCGGACCCAGCATGGGCTTGCGTTCTATAATCCCTAGGCCTGGGCATATCATCTGTTACTCTGGGGCTATCTCCTGTCTCCTGCAGTGATTAACAGGTTCGAGTTCCCAGCGTATCTCGGCAGACATTTATGAGGATGAGCCATGGTCAGCCGATCTACCTTCTGCCTTTTCAGGCAATCCTAGTTTACAGTGAGGTCTGGGGCTCCCCTGTGCTCAGGGACAATTTTCCAATTCTATCTCACAGACCCCTCCCAGGTAGATCCCGCCAGTCCCATCCAACTTAGTGGACAACAGAATCGTGATCCTTTGGCCTTGTCCCCAGGCTCAGCCCCTCCCAGTTTCATAACCCTCCCCATCCCCCTCCAGAAAGACCACAGAACCCATAACCCCCCTCCGGCAGACCCCAATATCCACCCTCCCTCCCACCAACCTTGTATGTTTAAATATCATTTCCTCTAATTGAATTTACAATTCTGAAAAGGTTAGCGTGAGTACAGTTGTAAACTGCTCAAACAAACTTGTCCTGAGTCAGCCATAAGTGAGTCCAGGCCCCACAGTTCAGGGTCGGGGGAGAAGCTCAGCTAAGTTATGTGTGAAAAAAGAAAGGAGAAGCCGCCGACTCAATCGGCATTACCACCTGGATAAACTTCAAGTTGAGTCTGCTGTCTCCATCCGGGCAGGGTTCGGTCCTTCTCTCAGGTGCTGTGCTTTCTTGTTTATTTTGGAGGAGTCGCCGTATTTTTGAATTAACGAGAAAATGTCCGATCGAAAGTCCGAGGTGGGAATCTTCTTCAAAGAGCCCGGAAGGGTCGCTCCTTTCTGTGCCACCAGCCATGCTGACGCAATTAGGTCTTTCTCATGCTTCTCTTTATACAGCGCTAGTATAGGTATCGATAGAGATTCCAGGTATTGTGAGGCTACGAGCAAATCAGGGAAAACCTTCGTGCCTTTATCCGTTGCAACCTTCAGTCGAGCAGGAAACAGGACCTGGGCCTTGATGGACTTAGCCCGTAAGAGTTTTACTATAGGCCACAGGACCCGCCGGGCCTCCTGGACTGAAGCCATGTGATCGTTGGCTAAAGCAACTCTCTGGCCACGATAAGTAAGAGGACCCTGTTGCCACGCGGTTCGAAGTATTTCTTCTTTGGTTTTATAGTATGTAAATCAGGCATCGGTGGCCTTGGTGAGCATTAGGATCTGGGGCTTGGCAGAACGGCAGAACACGCTCCAACGATAAGTCCAAGTCTTCAGGAAGGTTTAACATCTCTTTTAGCAAGTTCTTTAGAGAAGGCACGGTGTCTCGTATTTGTCCTCTGCCCCTTCCGGGATCCCATAAACTCGCACATTCTGGCATCTGGATCTCCCTTCCAAGTCATCAATCTTTAGAGTCAACTCCCTGTCCCTAGCCAGCAAATATAGCAGCAAACGATCATGTCTATCTGATTGTTCTGAGGTTTGAGTAAGGGCCAGCTCTAGTTGCTCCGTCTTATGATCGATATTATTTAGCTCTGACCGTATATCTGAAAGCTTTTTATCTATGTTTTGGACTGTTTGTGCTGTCTGCATAATTGTTTTTATGAGTTCTTCTGACAGACCTGTACCTTGCTGCTTGAATATATGGGGGCCTTCTTCTGCTGATCCAGTCTCTGCCCTCTCCTCTTGTTCTGCATATAGTAATTCTTTTAATTTTTGCACCAAGTGTTCGTCGGTCTGTTAGCCTTCATTCTAGTACTTTTAGCTGGGGAAGGCATCAGTTGGTTGAACGATGGCTTTGGAATTTGTCGGGTCGGGGTAGGAGCCGCCGAGCTAAGCCGCCACAGATCCGATGACGTCACCGGAAGTCCTCCCTACTGACCTTCTGATTGATGGAGAAGACTGTGGCAATGAAGAGGAGTTTTACAGGCTACTTCAGTTGTATTCAGCAACAGATTCTACCAACCAGTGTGCACTAGGATGGGCCAGCAGGGAAGCAAGCCATTTTGCCCATGTTAGAATTTACCCACAGACTTCAATCAAAATGTGATTAGAGGGAAGCAGGTTATGTAGATTTGTTTTATGTCTTAGGAAACTCAACAAGAAGGGAGAGATGTTAGGGGTGCATAGTGACTTGTCAATCAGGCAGCAGCAGACTGTGAAGTTCCTCAGGGCCTGTGGGGAGAACCAGCCAAGATTACTGTAAAGATCACATTGTTGTGTTCTAAAAGGGCCAATGAGGCAAACTGGTATATGCTGTTGTAAACTGTGTTTAGTTGGGTGACATAGACACACAGAAACATAGATCATGATGGCAGAAAAAGACCAGAGGTCCATCCAGTCTGCCTATACACCCCCTATAGTCCCTGGAACCTTACCTGGAACCTATTGCTCCTCCAGGGTACTAACCCTCCCATCCTATCCTCATTCTCCTCCTGGTCTTGTTGCCCAGGGCCGGAAAATGGGCTACCCTTTCCACTGATAATGGGCAAGAGACCAAAACTTTTCTCTTGTCTCTGCAGGTGAGATAAAGGGACTAGAGATTTCCTGTTACATGTTTTTTTTTTTCAGCAATAACAGTTTGTATGTTTATATGTACAATTGCTTTATTTCTTATGGTTACAAGGGTGCATTCTCGAGTTCTTTGAGGGAGAGAACTGTGAAGCTGAGTGGTTCTAACACACAAAAGACTCAAGAAGAAACTCTTACAACCATAAGAGACACTGGGACAGTAAATGTAAACATCCTATAAATCATGTTAAAGACCTTTGTTTAAAAAAAAAAAGAAATTTGAATTTAAAATCAAAATGTAATTTCCAGAATAGTAGAGATTTCCTTTTGTGAAAAACTGAACATAGAACTTCAGTATTTTATAACTGTGTGCACGAGACACCCTCTTATGATTATAAGAGTACCTTCAATGTACAAAAATAATCCTGCTTGGCTAAAAATGATTTCCATTATTGATAGTCTTGAATGGAAAATAAGATCCCTACAAAAGACAAAAAACAATCTTGTCACAGTGACAAACATAAACATATCAAGACGTGACATATTGCTAGATTTATTTATTTGAAAATTAGTGACCAGGAAAGGTACACCGAGCCAAGACTCATTTACAGGTGTGACCCACTGGAAGAGAACAAGGGATGCAGATACATAGACATACTCAGTTGCTTGCGAGTAAGTGGGAGAGGCATGGAAACAGAAAATGTGTCAGAAAAACACCACTGGAAATCTATACCTGCCACGCTTCAAGCCCTTGGAGAATTTGGATCAATTTCTGGATATAAATTGAATTTATCTAAAACGGTCATTATGCCCCTGAATTCTAAGACTTACAAGTATGATTTACCTTTAAATTTAAGGAGTTGTTGGTCAGTATCAGCTCTCACTATTTGGGTATTAAGCTGGCTATTGGCACTCTATCCTTGACTGGATGTAATTTGAACCCACTACTGCTTTCTATAACCTCTTTCATTGGAGACTTCACCTGCTTTCTCTATGGAGACGGATATCCCTTATTCGTATGAATATATTGCCTCAAATTCTTTATCCCTGCCATACGATAGGCATCCCCCTATCCCAAACATGGTTTATCCAACTCCAATGGCCAATTTCAGATTTTTTGGGAAAGGTAAAAAGCCCCCCGTATTGCTTTTTCTAAACTGACTCTTGCAAAATGTCACGGAGGGCTCCAGTTACCCAGTTGTTACTGGTATTATCTAGTATCCCAAGCTAGTAAATTCTTGGCTCAGAGTCTCCTGGACATGGGAGTTAAATCTGCTTCTCCTTGCCCATACTGGAAGGATACTGAGATTTAGTTAAGTAAGGCTAATGGTATTTCTTCAACTGCACTACCATATGTATTCTGGTTTACCTTACCTCTTCCTCCGTGGCATAGCCCCATAGGGAGGTTGATAAGAATCAACACATAGCTCTGTCAGGTTTTGAAATATGTGCCCCAGAAAGATCCCTTTCAGCCTATTAGCCTTAATTCTAATTTTAAAATAGACAGCAAACCTGGATGATCTCTCTTGCCTTTTCAGGGTGAACACTTGATTTCTTTTTAGCAGTTTTGGGTTGCTAATACCCTCACCCAGTCAACATTGTTTGTCTTTTTTCAGCTTACTCATTCAGTTCGATGTTACTTGGGCCCACGTCCCTGGCAACTATCAGATGGCACCAAATATTGTGACCTGGTTGCACTGGTGGTTAAATTGCACTCTATTTCACTTTTAATCAAATCTCTTCAGGATATTGTAGGTGTACAAACACAGTGGGTAACATACTGGAGAGGCCTCACCTGGAGTAATGTGTGCAATTCTGGAGGCTGCTCCTTCATAAGGACATCAGCAGGGTGGAGGCAGCCCAGAGAAGGGCAACTAAGATGGTACAGGGCTTGCACCAAAGGACATATGAGGAGAGATTAAAGGACCTCAATGTGTACTTGCTGGAGGAGTGGAGGGAGCAGGGGGACATAATAGAAACATTCAGATACCTTAAGGGCATAAACAAGGTGCAGGGGGAGGCATCTTCCAACACAGGAGGAGTACAAGAATGAGGGGGCATGATATGAAATTGGAAGGTAGCAGGTTAAGGGGATATGTAAGCACGTTTTTCTTCACAGAGAGGGTGGTGGACACATGGAATAAGCTGCCACAGGAGGTGGTGAGAGTGAGCACAGTGGAGGGATTTAAGCATGCCTGGGACAGGCATAAGGGAACTAGAGGTGGGAAAGAGGGAAAAAGCCAACAACCAGGTAGGGTCAAAGGCTGCAAACTAGTGTAGAGCTTATCGGCAGACTGGATGGGCCTAGAGGTCCTTATATGCTGACAATTTTCTATGTTTCTATGTTTCTACAGCTGAAAAGGGTGTACTGGGAAAGAGAATTCCAGGCTCATTCCACTTATTTTGGAGCATCAGCCCCCCGGGACTATATTCACCATTATATTAAATCGGACAAGTTGTGTCTTATGCATTATAAAATATTGTATAATGCTTATATTACACCACAGAAGAGGCACAAGTTTGGGCAACTGTCCAATCCCATATGTAACAGATGTAATTTTCAGGTGGGTACTCTCCATCATCTTTAATGGGATTGTCCTCCAGTGCAACTTTTTTGGAACCAAATTCAGTAGAACTTGGACCCACTTCTGGGACTTACACCAGAACTTTGTCTTCTGGGTTTAGGTATTGAACAGTTATTGGGCCCCTCAAAGATATCATATCTCGTAAGGGGCTAGAAGAGGAAAGAAGCAGTTCATTTCAGGGAAGTGACTGTTAATTTGTGCTGATTTTACTACAGTGGTTATTGTTTCTTTTGTAGCTCATTGTTGCTTTCAGTTGGTACCAGGTTATTTCTGGATTCATTTGGAAAGTTACCTGTTTGGGGGATTTTGTAGGTGCAGATGAGTGTTTCTGTGGGGAGTTGCTGATGTGGCTGATTGTCTCTGGTGGTCGGGGGGGATTGTCTCTGGTGGTCAGGAGGGGCCCATCCTCCCCACACCCCACCACCCTAAGCGCATCACTTCCTTTATACCGTTAACCTGTGACATCATATGGTACTAGCTGACTGCATGCACACACTGTTAGCCATCTTATTTCAGTTCACAATATAGGCACACACCACACCTGACATACATCCTCATTCCTTGATACATCATAACACTAAAGCGTACTGCAGTACAAATATATATAGCTGGGCACTGGACAGAGGTATAGAAGAAATGAGCAGCAAGAGAGTAGAGGACAATATGGGGCAGTTAGGACAAGGATAGTAGAAGAAAGATGATAAGTGTGGTGCTTTGCAGCAGATGTGGGACAGCAGTGTTCAGAAAGACCTTCTGGACACTGCGTTTGCTACTATCTGCAGGCACCTTTCTGTGCTGAGGAGGAGGTAGCTGAACTCCAAGCAGAGTTAGCAAGGATACACGTGATCTTCCCCCACATAGAGACCACCATGTCCACCACCACTCCCTCAGAGGTTACCAAGAAGGAGGGAAGGATGGATTATGGTGGGCTTGGGGAGGTGCAGGAGGCAGCACGGAGGCACTTCACAATTCATATGCCATCCTGGCAGAGCATAGAGATTGCACAGCATCTCGAAGTGAACACCATGGGGTTGAGGAGTCATCCAGGATGGAAACCAAAGGGCAGATGCAAGGAGAACACACAGGAGGAGAAGCAAATCCTGGTTGGGGACTCCATTGTCCAGTGGATTGAGCTGGGGTCAGGTAGCAAAGGTGAGAGGGAGGTAATGTGCCTACCTGGTGGCACTGTTCAGAAGGAAGGAAGGCAAGCAAATCCTTAGAATTGCAAGGGTGGTAGTAAGGAGGTGGGAGCTGGACATCATTATTCACTTGGGGACTAATGACCTGGCTAGAGAGGGGGTAGATGTTGGAAGAGTACAGGAAGAGTTCAGAGAGCTGGGAAGGAGTCTTGGGCAAGTAGCACACTCTGTCACCTTCTCGGAGGTGCTACCTGTCCATAGCAAAGGGGAAGGGAGGGACATCTGCATCATTGAATTCAACAAATGGCTGAAGAAATGGTGCGGAGAGGTGGGGTATGGCTTCATTGTGGACTGGAACCTCACCTGGAGGGATGAAGGACTATATTCTCCAGATGGCCTGCATCTATCCAGGGAGGCAAAAGTATCCTCTCTGAGAAGTTTAAGTGCATCCTTAGTGATCATTTAAACTTGTCATGGGAGAAGGCATAGAAAGTCAAGGGATTATCATAGCCCCCAACAGGACATAACTGAAAGCAGTGAGGACCCAATAACTAGCATAATATATAACCATAAAACTACCATGGTTACACTGAAGGAGAGAACAGAAGGTACATCTCTAATGCAGTGCAGGGCAAAGACCAAGAAACAAGGAACCTTAGAGGGTACACAGAGTGGAAGGTCATGTGCACAAATGCCCACAGTCTGGGAAACAAAATTCCAGACCTAAAAGCACTGATGACAGACACAAACCTGGACATTGTGGCTATTACAGAGACATGGTACGCAGGGAACCATGACTTGGATGCAGCCATACCAGGGTATACACTTTTTAAAGAGGATAGGGAGGGGAAGAGGGGAGGAGGGATTACTATGTATGTAAAGGAAGGGACTAAAGCTATTGAGGCTCAGGGATCCAGGGAAGAAGCAGAGGCATTGTGGGTCACTCTGGAGTCAGGGAACAAAACAACCATCCGTGCTGGAGTAGTTTACAGGCCTCCCACACAAGGAGGATATACATCTAGTATTGGGAAGCCATCCATGATATGGCAGCCAAAGGGAAGATACTACTAATAGGTGACTTCAACATGCGGATGCAGATTGGAATAGCCAGACTGCAAGTACATCAAGGAGCAGGGACCTCATGTCTGCCATGTATGGAGCAAACCTAAGGCAGCTGGTGGTTGAGCCCACCAGGAGAGGGCTGTACTGGACTTAGTGCTGACAAATGGGGACAGAACCATGGATGTTGAGGTGGGTAGTCCCCTTGGTACCATTGACCACAGAACTGTATGGTTTAGAGTCAATATACTGGCAGAAGAAAGCCATTCAAAGATTAAGATCCTATTGAGTGCCATCTGCTTATGTATTAAGTGGCCCTGGTAAATAGGGTCACTCATGCAATGTAATTACCATTGAATGTGTTAGTCTGTTTATTCTGTATGTATATGTATATTTAACTATTACTGCTCACTGTATACTATCTATTGTTTATCTTGCTGTCTTGTAACTCTGTACATTGCCCTCTTGTTGTTATGTACCTTGTTTGAACCTGTATTTTCATTGTACTGTCCTGGGTCGCACCTGAAAATAGGCAAACAGATTGTCTAGTGTACCTACCTGGTCAACAAAAGGTAAATACATAAATAGATTTCCGGAAGGTCAACGTCATGGAGATGGGGGAACAGCTCAAAATTGCCCTGGCAGCAGAATATATGGGGGAAGGGGTAGAAGAACACATCCACTTTCTGTGTCTGTCCCACCCTCTCTTGAAGTCCTCCACTGTGGATCTCTGAACCAACTCACCAGGCAGCGCATTCCAAGGGTCCACCACCCTCTCAGTGAAAAACCTCCTCCTCTTTTCCGCCCTCACCCTTCCACCTTCCAACTTCAAACCATGCCCTCTGGTGATACCTCCCTGCTTTAGTCTAACTATCCCCTCCACGTTTACCCTATTTATTCCCTTGAGGTACTTGAAGACCTCAATCATGTCCCCCCTGTCTCTCCTCTCCTCCAATGAAAACAGGCAGAGCTCCTCAAATCTGTCCTCATACGTCAAATCCCCTAGTCCTCATATCATCTTAGTTGCCCTCCTCTGTACCCTCTTCAGGAGCTGTATGTCCCTCTTCAAGTGTGGTCTCCAGTACTGTACACAGTACTCAAGGTGTGGTCTAACCAGTCCATTGTACAGCGGCAGAATCACTTCCCTGCTCCTAGAGGTGATCCCCCTTACGGTGCTTCCCAACATCCTGTTTGCCTTGTTAGCCACTCTCCTGCACTGCTCAGAGTTATTCATACATGCATCCACCATAACCCCTAGGTCTTTTTCCCCCGTTGAGGCCTCCAGCACCTCCCCTCCCAGGGTGTACCTGTGTTTAGGGTTTCCCCGTCCAAGATGTAACACCTTGCACTTGGTGATATTGAAATTTAATTTCCATGTGTGAGCCCAGCTTTCGAGGGTGTCCAGGTCCCCTTGCAGTGCCAACCTCCCCTCTTCCCCCTAAACTACTGCTCCCATCTTGGAGTCATCAGCAAAGAGACTGATTTAAAAAATTCAGCACTTTCAACTTGCACCACTTCCTTTGGGAGTTTGTTCCTTAAGTGAAGCACTCTCTGAGTGAAAACATGCTTCTTCATATTCATCACCCAATTCTGTTTCCCTTAAGTGAAGGATAATTATACATCCTCTAGTTCTACTGCCCTGAACAAGCTGAAGAAGGTCCCCTTAATCCACCTTATCCAATCCATTCCAAATTTAAAACCCTGAACACATATCTCCACTTAGCATTCTATTTCCAAGGAATAAATACCCAGCCTGTCTAACTGTTCCTCACAGCTTAACCTCACCATTCATTTAATCACTCTCTGCTGTGCCCTCGATTGCTGCAATACGTTTTGTGCAGCAGTGACCAGAAGGGCATAGAGCACTCAAGTGTGCCCTTAACTGTGCCCTATAAATGGGTTATGCCCCTTTCAGTGCAGCCAAGCCTTTGGTTTGCCTGACCCACTGCCATTGCACTCTGCTATGTCAGCTTCTACTACCCATCAATGATGCCTAGGTCTTGTTCGTTGTCCATTGCTGTTAGTGGTTATAAAACCACACACAGAAATCTAGTCTAGGGTTTGCTGGGACCAAAGTTAATACACTACGTACATTACATTAGTCAGCAGGTCACAGGCAGAGGGAGGCTTCTGGTGAAGCTTCTTATACTTTTTACTTCCCCTGCTCTGCTGATTATCCCCCCCCCCCACACTTTGACTTACCCCAGCTTGCTGTCAGCTCTTTTTGACAGTGACTGTGAACTGCCTGCCATGCTTCAGCCTCTTGTCTATTATGAGCCTCAGTCCTTTTCCTCCTCCACTGCAGCACGAGCAGCCCCACACAGTATCTAGGTCCACCATCCTACCTTTGTTTCTCCTCCCCCAGGTGCAGCAGCTTGCATTTGGCTACACATTGAATCAGAGAGTCCTGGAGTCTGAGCAGTCATGCAACTTGTACAGGGCCTTCTGAAGTTTGTCTCCATCTTCAGTGAAGTCTAACAACCTAGCCACTGTAGTGACATCATTGAAAATGAGACCCCAGCCTCCAGACTGGTGCTGGAAATGTTGAACAGACATGGTGCCAGCCCTGTCCCCTAATGGCTTGGAGATAGGAAGCAGATGGTTGTGGTGGAGTGGTGCTAAGCACCAGCAGCATCAGTTAGGGGAAGGCTTTGTGCCTAACAAATACCTGAAGTGCAGTATTCCCTTATGATCACACACCCTGTCTTTGAGTTCAGCCATTGGCTTCAGGCAGGACATTGCTAAGGTGATGTCAACAGCTTTGTAAAGGCTGCTTTCTGATTATTTCTGTTCTCCTGCTAAGGTCAAGATTAGGACTGTGAGACATCTTACCTCTAGATAAATATTTATCTGGAGGCTAGATGCAGGATAAACAAATGTATACAATATCAGTGGAGATAAAACTGCAAAATAACTGGTGATACAGTTAAGGAACTAGTGCCCCCGCTGTTTTAAAGCCTGAAATTATTTTAAATAATTCCAGTGTCCTTACTTGTCATAAATTTTGCAGGGGTTCTTGGTCTCATCATCCAGCTTTTCTCTCTGTCTTATGGGAACCACTCTCTTGGCTTTATTACTTATGTACTGTGCTCTGGGCAATAAGAGGCTCACAGGTGTTTAAAGTGGCAGAAGGAGAGGGAGCACTGGTACCTTAACTATATTCTTTTCTTTGGTCACACACCAGGTGGCTAGGGTTATTCCAGTAATCTGATTGGCTAATGGCCATGCATGAAATATGTTCCATGCATGGGTAAAAAAAAAAGTGCTTACAGTAAAAATGCCAGAATCAATAAGCTTTGGAATGCTGGCATTTTTACTGGCAGTCATCTTTTATTTGCACAGCATTGTAAAACTCATACTTACTTGCTGTGGAGCTACAAAGAAAAGTCAGTTTTGACATGAGCAGGAACGAATTTTCAGCATGTCAGATGAAGACTACACAACAGCAAATCAGCAGCAGGCAACTGGCTCAATGAATAATGTAAATGTGAATAAAAATGCCAGCCCTATGCCAAGCATGTCATGTCACCTGTCACTTACCTCTGAGGCTCTTGAAATCAAAGACGGCAAAAAGAGCTGAATACAAAGAAACCACCACAGGCCATCAAAGTGTTTTCCGATTGGCAAATTGCAAAGCAATACGAAACAAACTTTAAAACAGCAAGCACTGCTGAATTAAATTATGCTTTCTACCATTTCTATGCAGAAGTGAGGAACAGCGATAGAAGGAGTACTCTATTAGCAGCTACTGCAGTCTCCGATCATCACTAAACCATCACGTAAACTCTGTTGGCATAGGCAGCAACTAAACATCACCTCAGATCCTGCCTTCAATACGAGCAATAACGTGTTTGTTTATGTAACAAAACATTACCAAAGGCAACAAAAGATGTTTTCAAGCACCACCCATCTATCCCAAAGCCTGACTTACAGTTACTCAAACAATCCCCAGCTTTATCTCATGACACTGGGTCTGGCCTTCTTAGAAAAGTTTGGCTTGACATTCAGTTGTATATGGCCTGGTGCGGGTGGGAGGGACTAAGAAGCTTGAAACCAGGCAGCTTTCACTTTCCTGTGGATGAGAACAGAGCAGAATATGTCAGTATTGCCTTCAATGAGGCAACCAAGAATCACAGCGACCCCCAAGAAACAAATAAGCAGTCACACAGGGGGTTCATGTATGCTGAACTCAACTCCCCACTTTGCCCTGTCAAAAATTTGAAAAAGTACCTCAGCAAACTGCTGGCCGAGGCGCCTGAGCTATGTGGTCATCCCCATCATCTTCCACAGCATTTTCTGGACTGCAGTAAGACCTGGTACACCCAACAGCCATTAGGACTCAACTTCCTGTCAACCCTGATGTCCAAAATGAGCAAAGAAGCTGGGCTGAGTCAAGTTTACATAAACCACTCCATCCAATCCACCACAGTTCATTTACTTTCTGAGACTAGGCTACAGAGCCGCAAAGTGATGGCTGTAACAGGGCACTGCTGTGAGGCAAGCCTGTGTTCATATTGGGCTGCCTCTACAGATCGTCAATGCTGGCGCTTGATCCTTGGACAAAAGAATGAAAACAGAGAGGTTCCCAAAGAAAATAAATGAGGAGAAGAAGGTACTAACACCCAAGCTGAAATAAAGAGCACTGCACTGCCACCAGCAGGAGGAATGACAACATTCAACTAAGGCCAATTTACCTTCAATGGCCCCATGCATTTCAATGGACCTGTAAACTTCATTAGTCCTAGCAAGTGATTTTATTGTTTCTTTCACTCACTGGACATTGATTACATTTCCACCTGGGGTAAACTGCATTTGTACTTGCTTCAGTACCCACACCAGTTCCCAGTTGTTGTTGTTGTTGTTTCCCTCCCTTTCCCAGTCATATTAAGCAGAACTACTTTATGTTGTGTAGTGATTTTTTACAAAAAATAAATGATTTTATGCAGCTAATACCAGTTGTCTGGGTTCTTGTTTTCATAAAAACAGTGGGGGACCATTTTATATGCACAATAAGACACTCCAGGGTGTGCATGGAACATATTTTACCACACAGCCAGCAGCTGAAGGCACTAGGCCTGCAGCTTCGTGCCTTACTACACCCCCGGCCATGCAGTAAAATATGTTCCATGCACACACTGTTTTGTCTTATTGCTTACATAATTAAACCTGGCTCAGGTACTTGTGAATGTACTATTAATTTACAATAATTGTAAGTATATTATTCTTGAACTGTATACTTGTTAATATTGTATAGTTCTATGATCTTGAAGTATGCATTGAAAATCCCAATAAATAACCATTCTAAAACAAGCATTTGTCAATGCCGAATGTTGATTGCTTATATGTGCTGTTTAGGTATTTGAAGTGAAAGTACCATGCCTAAGAACTGTCATGCCCCTCAAGACATCCACTGTGTCTTTCTGTTCAGTATTCACAGAAGAGGAGGGGCAAGGACCACAACAGTTGCAAAGGCGAAGAGGTGGACAATAGTCCATTCACAGGCAGAAGAATCCTGCAGAAGGTGAGTAAATTAACGTGGACAAAGCGAGGGACCAGATGGCATACACCCAAAGATATTAAATGAACTGTGAAGGAGATAGCAATACCTCTGGCAGCCATGTTCAGTAAGTCATTCAACACAGGGGTGGTACCAGAGAATTGGAGGAGGGCACATGTGGTCCCTCTATAGAAATCCAGCAGTAGGGAGGAAGCGGGGAACTATAGGCCGGTCAGTCTCACTTCAGTAGTGGGGAAGATCATGGAGACATTGGTTAAAGAAAGAATAGTGGGGCATCTAGAAGGCATTGGAGGCCAGGACCATAGGCAACATGGATTCACAGTGGGGAGGTCATGTCAGACAAATCTGGTTGATCTCTTTGACTGGGTGACACAGGAAGTAAATCAGGGTGGGGCAGTGGACAATGCTTACCTTGATGTAAGCAAGGCCTTTGACACCGTCCCACATAGGAGGCTGATAAACTAGCTGAGTAGGCTGGGAATGGGGGAAAGGGTGGTAAAGTGGGTTAGAAACTGGGTAAGAGACAGGAGGCAGAGAGTGGTGGAAATGGGGTAAAGTCTGGGGAGAGGGGGTAACCAGTGGGGTGCCACAGGGATTGGTCGTGGGGCTAGTCCTGTTTAATGTCTTCATTAGTGACATTGCAGAAGGGCTGAAGGGAAAGGTCTGCCTGTTTGCAGATTACACTGAGATCTGTAACACAGTGGATACTCCAGAGGGGGTGGAGAAAATGAGGAGGGACCTAGAAGGTTGAGAATGGTTTGAGGACTGGCAGCTGAAGTTTAATTCAAAAAAGTGTAAAATTATGCACCTGGGACACAGAAACCCTGGGGAAAGGTAAAGGAGGGGAGGGGAGTTGCTGACAGTCACAAAAAGGAAAAGGACTTGGGGTTCTTATTTCAGATGACCTGAAAGTGTCAAAGTGGTAAGGCAGTTGGGAGTGCCAGTGACATGCTGGGGTGCATAGGCAGTGGTATCACCAGTACAAGGAGAGAGGTAGTGATGCCATTATATAAAATAATGGTAAGGCTTCACATGGAGTACTGTGTGCAGTGCTGGAAGGTGCACCTTCATAAGGATATTAACAGGCTGGAGATGGTCCAGAGAAGGCGAATGAGATGGTACAGAGCTTGCAACACAAGACTTATGAGGAGAAATTAAGGGACCTCAATATGTACTGAGTGGAAGAGAGGAGGGAAAGAGGGATATGATAGAAACATTCAAGTACCTCAAGGGTATAAGTATAACTACTGAGAAGCAGGAGACAGCTGCTATAGGCACATGTGCCAGCTTCTGTGTGATATTCTTTGTGCTTATAAATCTGTAATCCCCAGTATTTCAGTAACCACATGACCACACTGCCTTCTTTAGGCAATTTTATGCTGGCTGATGCCTGGTGTCAGGAGGCAGACAGAGGGCTCACCAGATTGTGTTGCCATTTGAAAAACTTCATAGAGTGTTCTTTTACTGGTAAGCGTTTTGGAAAGCTGGTGTAGGTCTCACAATTTTTATTATGATTTTATCTCCTTAGGTCTGTCCCCTTTGGTCCCCCCATCCCCACACCCGAACAGTCATCAGTGGCCAGAGCTGCAGCCTTCTTCTTGCCCAGATGGTGAGTGAGAAACATAGAAACATAGAATTTGAAGGCAGATAAGGACCGCTTGGCCCGCCTAGTCTGCCCATTTCTCTACCTAATGGATAAGCAGCAGATTCTAGGTAATCAACAGCTTACTTCCTCCTGCCTCAGTAGAATTGCCTTATGTCTGTCCATGAGCAGCTGCTTCAGTCTGTGAAGTCTGACATCTTTCAGTGCCACTTATTGGTAATCTTCCAACACAGGCGGGCGCTGCCACAAAACTAACTCAGGACAAGCAGTTTTCAAAGTGGGAAGAAATGGAGTGAGGAAGAATCAAGTACTCATTCAGATGTGGCGTTGATTTTAAGATCAGCATACTGGTGTGGACACTGCAAAGAGAACCCCAGCTCTTTAGCAGCCTTACGAAGAGTAAAGGCTTCTCAATGCACTGGGGTTCTGTTATTGTACTGTAAGTGGGCTGCATCTAATTTGGTAATTTACTGTACCTTACATCTGGATGTATGGTAGGCCCAACTTTGAATAAACACTGCACCTGAATTAACACATGATGCCATAGAAACATAGAATTTGTCAGCAGAAAAGGACCGCTCAGCCCACCCAGTCTGCCCAAGTGTTCTCTACCTACTTGTAACTCCTGCCTGTATATGTTACTGTATGTCTTATTCTGCCTATGTCCATGAGGACCTCCTTGTGAATGAGCTTGCTTAATGGATTTTTCCTGCAATGAACTTGAACCTACTCCACTTCTATAGTCCTATTGATCTCCGTTGACCCCCCTCCTTCCCCTTTTTCTAATATACCTCTATGTTTATCTCATGCATGCTTCATGCCCCCTACCATTTTTGCTTCCACCACTTCTCCTGGCAGTCTGTTAAAGGCGTCTACCACCCTTTCAGTAAAGAAATATTTCTTCACATCTGTCCTGAATGCCACCCCCCCCAGCTTCATTGTATGTCCCTTGGATTGGGTGCTCATCTTCATTTGAAGGAAACTCCCCAACTGTACCCTCTTTACCCCTGTGAGTACTTTGTAGGCCTTGATCATGTCACCTCTCGCTCTCCTCTCTTCCAGAGTGTACATGTTGAGATTCTTCAGCCTGTCCTTGTAGGGATTCCTGTGAAAATTCTGAACCATTTTAGTTGCCCTCCTCTGGGAAACCTCCACCTTATGTGCTTTCTGAAGTGTGGACTCTAAAACTGGACACAGTACTCCAGCTGGGGGTATACCAGGGAGTGATACAATGGTAGCACAACATCCCTCCTCCTCCTACTCAAGATGCCACCTGCTTATGCACCCCAGAATCCAATTTGCCCTGCCCATAGCCTTGTCACACTGTACTGCCAACTTGAGGCCCTCTGATATAATAACCTCAAGGACCTTTTCATGTCTAGTGAGTATCAGTACCTCCCCCCATCCTATACCCAGCATCGGGGTTCCTATGCCCTAGGTACATGATTTTACACTTGTTGGCATTGAACCCCAAGTAAGTAAGAAAATGGAACTGATTTGAATGAATTGCAGGATTTTAAGCAGCTTTTCAGGGAGTGTATATGTGTGTGTGGGGGGGGGAGGCTCTGCTACTATAACTATTTGCTTTTGATTTGGTATTATGTGTGAACATACAAACCCTGCTCCCCACTCCGTGTGCTATATCGGAGATAAGAGCCCAGATAGCATTAGGCCAGCACTGAGCCCTGCGGCACCCCGCCTGTCACTGCTGTGGGTGCCAAGAGCTACCCCACCACCAACGCCCTCTGCACCCTCCCCTGTAACCAGTTCTCTATCCATGTAGTCAGACCACCTTCCACCCGTACCCCTCATTCCCCTCACTCTTCTCCTCCTTGGCCTGTGTCCGTGCTCCCTTTCTCCTCCTTATTCTTACTGGGTGGTGGTGCCTTCTGTATTACACTCAGACCACTCTGCCCACCCCCTTCTAGGGTTACTACACCTCTGTCTTTACCTATATCTAGGGCGGTGAGCTCATCAGGCTCCCCTGTCTGGACCTTTCTACCAGCTTCAGTCTTTCGGCCACCCCACCCCCTGCCATTTGTTTAAATCCATCTTAGTAGAGATACACCCTTCTAATCCTGCCTTTTCTTTTTTTCTTTTTTACATATTTTCTCACTGGGCTACGGCCGGCTTCGTCATCTCGACCGACCCCCCTAGCCCTGCCCTCAACATCAGGCCGACCTGCTCACCTCCATGGATTACCTCCATGGTGGGGTGGTGAGGAGCTTCCCAGGTCGACCCACCGGAGCAGGATCCAGTTGAGGAGCTATTCGGGGCAGGCAGCGGGGGTCGGAAGCTCATGCTGCCTGACTGTAGCACATTTTCCACTTTTCTCCCTTTTGCAGAGTGTGGCTGTGCAATGATGCTTAGGCACAGCATGCTAATGTCCACCACAGTCCGCCACCCTTTACTACACCACTGTAGTAGCACCCGTGGTCGTCACCAGGGGCCGCTACAGAGTGGTGGGTCCCTGGATCCTGCCATAGGATAGGACAGCAGTCCTCCAGATGCTCAATCCTATCTCTCCCTTGTCAACCCCTGGCAGGCCAGACTTGCATCTGAATCCGGGTCGCCAGCATGGCGCAAGGTGTGGTGTCCAGCGCCTTAACCCTCAGTGCCAGTGGCCCGGCAGCAATGCTGCCTTTAATACTCCCCTCCTCTTCCTGCTCCAGTATACCCTCTCCCCCGTGTACAAGTCACTATTCCCCCCGACCCTACCCCAGTTAGTCAGTAACTTATAATGTTTCATGTGGCACCAAGCCCTCAGCCACTCAAACTCCTCAAGCCTACCCTTCCTCTCCATGCTTGCACACAGAACCAGCAGTACCTCCAAAAATGCCATCGACTTACCCCCTCACTACCTGCCCAAGTACTCAGACCTCCTCCTCCTCAGTACTTCCACAGTGTCCCCCAAGTCATTTGTACACACATGCAACAGTAAATGAGGTTTCTTCCTCCCCCTCGGTGCACGCTTGAGCAGTGCCTGCCCTGCCCCTCCTACAGTAAACCTGGGGACAGCTTCAACCCAAATATGGCTGTGCTTTTCCCCCTTTCTGTCCCATCTCACCCATTTCAGTATAGAATCCCCCAGGATGAGTACCCCCCACCCCTTACCCCCTTTCCTTTCTACTGCCCCTTCCACTGCCCCAGTATTCATTCTTCCCTGTCCCTTACCCTGCCAACTGCACCCTCTGTGACTCTGTATCTGTACCCCCTACTTCCGCCTCACCCTTTTAGTCTGCCTTATTACTCCCATCCTCCATGAACCCTTCCCAGCCTGACTACTTCCTACTGAGCTTCCCATGTCGCCCGCCCCTCCTCCCTGCTGATTTCCAACCCCTCTCCTATCCCGCTATTGTCGATTTGGAGCCCGCATTCCTTTACTCCGGATAAGTGATGTGCCTCCCATCCATCCCCTTCCAGCTCTCTCCTTCAGTCACCACCCCTCCTTCCTTACTAGCCCTTCTACCCTTTTGTTCTCGCTATGTCTTCCCCTACCTGTTGCCATCCCTCTCATGCCCCACTTGTCCTCCCCCTTCAGTATGTTCCTGCTTCCCTCTCTGTCCCACCAGAGGTTCAAATTTATTTGTAGTCGATACCAGTTTTACATCTCTCCCCCCCCTATCGGTTCCCCACTCCTATGTGTTCCCCTTCATGCCACCCCTAGTCCCTCCCTACCCGCAGCCATCTGCTCTCTCCCCTGGTTCTTCCCTGGTACTCCTCATTGTCTCTTCCTCCCCCATCAGGAGGCCCCCCGCCCTCACCTCAGGCACCCCTTCCCTTCTCCTCTCTTTTCTGCTAGTGCCTCTGATACTGGGGTCAGTTTCAGTCCCTACTTATTCTTCCTCCATCCCCCTTTGCCATCCCGTATTCCCCTCCTCAGGATGCCAACCATACTCATCTGCCCTGCCACTTACACTCCTCCCTAACCTCCACAGCTCCTCCCTCAAACTAGCCAGTCACCTACAGACCATACACCCCCCCCATCCTCCAAGCCCAGTCCAGGATCATGGCACACCCACACCCTGTACACCCCTCCACCATTCCAAAGATACCTGCCCTATTGACATGTGGCACCTGCCCCATTTTGGCCCCCATCTTAGGTTATGGGCTCTTGCTCCCAGTTTCTGTACCCTACTACAACTGTTAGGCCCCTATTTAGTCAAATTCCTGTCCCCCCCACACTAGTTCCCCTACTGACCCCTTGCCGACCAGTGTAATTCAGTCTGAAATCTCATCCATTAGATACTGCATTAGTGTAGCAATCCTAAAGCCTCCTTGTCCGTTTTTCACCCCTCAGCTACCATACTTTTTGTTCTCAGCTCTCATATAGTTTCACTTAGCCCAGTTAGAAATCATATTGCACTCCAAGTATTACTCAGCTCAGTTGAGAAATAAACAGAACAAATAATCTGTATTATTACAGCAATGCTAAAGAATCAATCATTGCTTTGTCTCGACTCCAGAGACCCTGCTGTAATATAGGACCACAGAGTACCTGGGCGGGAGGGTGGGCACTGTAAAGTCCCGGCAGAGGTCCACTGAGCTTGTCTCTCCCCTCTCTCACACTCGCTTTCGTTCTATTTCTCCTGACTGCAGGCTGCCCTTTGTACTGGGCTCCTGTTTGCACTGGCACCTTTTTCTACCCACAAAGAAATCCCCAGCAGTCCTGACACAGCTCCATTGAGGTCGCTCACTCCCCCTCTCTCACTCGCTCATTCTGTTTCTCCCGACGCTGCAGGCGGCCCTTTTGTATTGGGCTCTTGCTTGCGTTGGCACCTTTTTCTGCCCAGAAAGAAATCTGCAGCAGTCCTGACACAGCTCCGTTGAGCTCACTCATTCCCCCTCTCTCACTCGCTCATTCTGTTTCTCCCTGTGCTGCAGGCTGCCCTTTTGTACTGGGCTCCTGCCTGTGTTGGCGCCTTTTCTGTCACAAAGAGCTCACAGCTGTCCTGACAGAGCTCTGTTGAGTTTGCTCACCCCCTCTCTCACTCACTCATTCTGTTTCTCCTGGTGCTGCAGGCTGCCCTTTTATACTGGGCTCCTGCCCCATTGGTGCCTTTTCTGCCCACAAAGAAATCTGCAGCAATTCTGATAGACTCCCTTGAGCTCGCCTCACCCCCCTCCCTCACTCACTCATTCTGCTTCTCCCACGCTGCAGGCTGCCCTTGGGCTGGGCTCCTGCCTGTGTTGGTGCCTTTCCGCCCACAAAGAAATCTGCAGCAGTCACAACAGAAGCTCAGTTGAGCTTGGTCACTCCCCCTTTTTCACTCACTCAATCCTTATCTGTCCCAAACACTGATTTCCCAAAGTGACTGTGCTATTCTGCGCCTGAAGGCCGAAAACACATTTCAGCCAGGATGTGAAAAATGACAGCTGTACTGTTCATAAGGAGGTGTGAAAAAATGTCAGTGCTGAAAATCTGGCGTGACAATAGTACTAATTTGTGAAGTTACAAGGGTGCGTGGAAACTGCACAATACACGCTCGTAACACAGTAATTTTATGGAATTTCATCACAGAATTTTCCCATAGGCATTTTAGGACCTTTGCTCATGAACAGTGTCACTGTGGTTTTCTTAATGTGTCCCAAACACTGATTTCCCACAGCGACCATGCTATTCAGCGCCTGAAGTGTGAAAACGCAGTTCGGCCAGGATGTGAAAAATGGCAGCTGTAGTGTTCATAAGGAGGTGTGGAAAAATGCCAATGTTGAAAATCTTTAGTGAAAATATTGCAAATTCGCACAGTTACGAACATGTGTAGCAACTGCTCAACGCACGCTTGTAAAACAGTCATTTTTTGGATTTTTTCTACCAAATTTACTACTCAGCTCAGTTAGAGAAATAAACAGAACAAATAAATATGTATTATTACAGCAATCATAACACTATAGCACATTACTTAGCTCAGTTAGAGAAATAAACAGAACAACTTAATCTGTATTATTACAGCAATCCTAAAAGTATCCAACCATTGCTTTGTTTCCACTCCAGAGACACTGCTGTAATATAGGACAACAGAGGACTCTGGGCAGGAGGTCGGGCAACTCTAAAGTCCAGGCAGAGCTCCATTGAGATCTCTCACTCCCCCTCTCTCACTTGCTCATTCTGTTTCTCCTGACCCTGCAGGCTGCCCTTCTGTACTGGGCTCCTGCGTGTGTTTGCATCTTTTTCTGCCCACAAAGAAGTTCACAGCTGTCCTGATAGAGCTCCGTTGAGGTCACTCACTCCCCGTCTCTCACTAGCTCATTCTATTTCTCCTGGCGCTGCAGGCTGCCCTCATGTACTAGGCTCCTGCCTCCATTGGTGCCTTTTTTTACCCACAAAGAAATCCGCAGCAGTCCCGACAGAGCTTTGTTGAGCTTGCTCACTCCCCCTCTCTCACTCGCTCATTCTATGTCTCCCAGCACTGCAGGCTGCCCTTTTGTACTGGGCTCCTGCCTGCACTGGTGCCTTTTTCTGCCCACAAAGAAATCTGCAGCAGTTCCGATAGAGCTCTGTTGAGCTCGCTCACTCCCCTCTCTCACTCGCTCATTCTGTTTCTCCCACCACTGCAGGCTGCCCTTTTGTACTGGGCCCCTGCTGTACAGTTCATCAAGTCACAATTTTAAGGGACACTGAGAGATGGAGCTGATTGGCCCCTTTAAGAAATTTGCATTCTTGAGTGTTCTTAATTGATGACTGTCCTGATTGCAGGATGAGTCAGGCAGGAAAGGGAAGCATTCTGTAAACAAGACAGTATCTGTTTAAAACCGGACATTTTACCCCTAGAAGGAAAGTGCATCAGCCCAAGTCTTTATGGGGGACATCTTTGATGGAGAGAGCCATGACTGCAACAGCATAAGAGCAGAGAAGTTGCTCTTCTGAGTGTGGAGGAGTACTTAGAGATAAGGGGTGAGCTCCAGTTGTTGCAGCTGTGGTGCTGCTTTGAGTAAAACGTCTGTTTGGGCTGCTTTTTCCTCTGTGGTTTTGGGTTCTGGCCAGCCGATGATGGATGATTTGCAAGGGTGCATACCAGCAGCTCATGGCTGCCCTCTTGGAGCTGTCAGAGGAAGCCTCATGTTCCTTGCTTTGGTTCCTGCTATGTAGGTAATTAGGTGGAAGTAGAATTTTCTGTTGTGCTTGCCTTTCTTTTTGCTGGTACCCAGCCCTCTTTCTGCACTTGGGAGTCAGGGTTCTCCTCAGGTGGTTCCTCATAGATAGGTGGTGGGCTTGCTCAAGTTCCAGGGTGCCACATGGCAGGATCAGGTGCAGTGTCCATTTCTTGGGGCTCCTCTTGTCACTCCATGTCTGGAAGCTTTGCTGCTTGCTAGGATCTACAGATGAAGGCCTCCTCAGCCTCAGGATAAAAGAAGGAGCGAGGGACACTACTGCGATTGATGCTCAAGGTAGCTGGGTATCTTAAAGGAAGGGGCAATTGTTTAACCAGGAAAGGCACACTCAGCTGGTGCTTGTTTCCAGTTGCAGCCTGGGAACACAAGGAAGTTAATTGACTTACTCAGGGTCACACAGTATGCAAGTGGGGGCTGATTGGATTCAAACCCAGGTCTCCATGTTTGCAGCTCAGTGCCCTTAACCACTCTGCTATACTGCCTCTATAAACTGTAGGGTACTTGTAAGTCCACAAGAGTGTGTCTGATTCTGGTGAACACCTGATGGCATTTAGTAAGCATGGGAAAGAAGTCTAGGTAAATCTGTATTTTATGTCCATGCCAAGACAGAGGCCTCTCTTTGTGCCAGCTGTATAACATGTTCTTTAACTGGGAACCGTAAAAATTCACTAGGTTAGGTTATGGATGTTGGCCTGGTTTAGGCAGTGGGGGGGAGCAAGGATAGGTGCGAGCACTCAGACTTGATGGGTCCAGCCCACTGGTGTCAGAGTATGATTGGCAGTACATTTTGTAGGAAGGTGTTAGTGTCTTTGCCTTTGACACCCTCTGGGAATCTGACTAGTTGCAGATTCTTCCATGTCCCTAATTTTCTAAATACTCTTGACAGTCCCACAGCTGATGGAGCATCTGATCCTGTTCTCTGATGTTTGCCTCCATTTGATCATGTTTGAGATCCTGAAAGTCTACCTGTTGCTCCGTTCTGGCGATCCTTTGCGATGAAACTATGTTTCTCCCCAGTCTCACACCGAGGCTTTTAGGTCACCTACTTTGTTTAAAGTTGTGCGAACATTTGCTGGATCTCTTGTAAGTCATCCAACTTGAAGGGGCTGAAAAATACGATACTGGAGTGAGAAGTGCCATTTTTCTGGGTTGCACAGCTTAGACAGGCAGGGAACACTTCAGCAGAACAAACGCTGGATTCACTGTGGTGATCAGACCACTGGCAGAGATTTCAGATGCTGGAGATCCAGGCAGCCAAATAAGCTGCAAGAAGGGTTCCATTTTTGCTTTTAGATGCTTGGATTATACAGGATAAAGCTAGCACACAGGAGATCTGAGATCAGGCTGATATCTTGATGTCTGTCCCCCAAAAGGTAAAACTGTTTTATAAAATCACATGTTTGCACCCAGCAGGAGGGCTGCATATGTTAGATTTACCAGACAGGTAGGTAGTGGTTTGCTGCTCTTATGAAGCAAACTAATGATGCTGCTGTTGTGGTGCTATGGACACAGTAATGATACTGAGGAGTAAGTGTTGTGGGGCTTGAAGCATCTTCCTGGGCTGTAGGGAGGGATGGGACTGGGTTGCAACCTGCTGGGAAGATGGAGTAAGGAGCTATGCTCTTCATGGCATAGTATGCTTTTCATCTGAGCTGTATCTGAAGTACAGCAAGTTACTTGGTGGGCTATGAGCAACCTGCTGTGCTGGAGATAGGGTTCGGATGCAGCTTGCTGGGGTTTCAGAAGGGGACTTGGGGAAACTTTAGCTGGGGAAGGTGGCCACATAGTGGGCTGAGAAAGGGCTAATAATGTTTAGGAATGGGGGCTGGGGTGAAACTTGCTAAACTTGGGGGATGAGGTAGTGGGGTAGTAAGTCCTATTACAAACACCCACAAAATGTGACAGAAAGTACCAAAACTCAAAGGGCCCTTTTCTCAAAGCTCCTGGCACAGCACAAGGGGCTTGCACCACAATGAATGAAGCAAAGTGCCCCTTGCACCAAAAGATGCACCGGGATCAATTTTCAAATGCAGCCTGCGTCAACCACAGGCTACCTGCACCAAATGGGCTTGCGTTGCCTGAGCACCACAAATGGGCTGCAGCATAGTGCTAGGAGCTTAGGCAGATGCAAGCTGCTAAATTCCTAAATTGGGATTCTCAAAACTCTCCCGGAGGACACATTTTTAAATACCATTAGACCAGCCAGGGCTGGTCTAAGGGTACTTATAAATATGCCTCTGGCAGAGTTCAGCAACCTACACCAATGTGCTGTGGTCCCCTTTCCCCAGCCCTGATGTCACCAATAAATATTTGTATTAAAATTTCCCTGGTGATCTAGTGGACTGCCCTCTCTGATCCCTGATGTCCCCAATAAATATATCATTTAATAATTCCCTGGTGGTCTTGCAGACCCTCCTCCTCAATCCCTGATGTCCCCAATAAATATATAATTTAATAATTCCTTGGTAGTCTAGTGGACCTCCCTCCCCAATCCCCAATGTCCCCAATAAATATATAATTTTATAATTTTCTGGTGGTCTAGCGGAACCCCTCTCCCAGATCCCTGATGCAGCCTGTATATTTCAATAATAAAATAACCCCTTCCCTGGTGGTCTAGTGGACCCCACCCCACCCATCCCGGCAGGTTGTGTCCACCATCCCGCTCTACCCACCATCTTGAACCATGGGCTGGTGACAGGCACAGCCCTCCTCTCACCACCATAGCTGGCCACTGACTGAACTATCACTGAGTATGTACTGTATAATACAATATGTGCTCACTGACTGGCAGCTCAGCTCAGCAGTCAATCAACGAGCATGTACTGTATTATACAGTACACGTTCAGAAGTCGGTTCAGTCAGCGACCAACCATGGTGGTGAGGAGAGGCTGTATGACTCATAGCTCGGTGTTCAGGATGGGGAATGAGATGTGAGGCACTACCTGCCGGGGTGGTGGGCAAGGTCTAATATACCACCAGGGAAGGGGTTATTTTATTACTGAAATATACGAGCTACAGCGGGGATCAGGGAGGGGGGTCCGCTATACCATCAGGAGATTATTGAAATACATATAGTATCTATTGGGGGCATCAGGGATTGAGGAGGGGGGTCCGCTTGACCACCAGGAAATTATTTAAAATAATATCTATTGGGGACATCAGGGCTCAGGGAGGAATTATCAAATTATATATTTATTTAGGAACATCAGGGCATGTGAAGGGAGGTCCACTAGACCACCAGGGAATTATTTAACAAAATATCTATTGGGGACATTGGGCTCAGGGAAGGCATTCCACTAGACCACCAGAGAATGCTTGGGGACATTGCTGCACAGCTGCCCATGACTTGTGGCAACCTGTCCAGATGTGCCCTCTGTTTGGTGCACTGCTACAATTGCCGGAAACCATGGGACTTTGCCACTAGGACCCTACCCAATCAAGAAACAGACACTGGGTCCCTGGTGCTCTGGCAATCAGCATAAGCTGCCTTTGGTGTGACTTGTGCCAAATTTTGAGAATTGAGCCCAGCATTTTATGGGGCCTAGGCAGCCCCAGACTAGAGATGTGAAGCTGACAAACTTCACTTTGCAAATTAATATGATGAAGTATAACAAATTCTTGAGGTGCCAACCATCTCTAGTCTTGCAGCTTTGCCATGCCTTCACCTGACTTCAACTGAAAAAGTGCCACTTCCCAGGAAAACTCCCTTCAATGTTGTGAAATGGTTACCCCTGTCCTATAGTTTACATTTTGGAAACTTGTGCATACACTTTTAAAGCCTGGTTACTCCAGTGGATCTGAGTTCAGCCCTAATCTGAGTCATCATAGTTTCAAGTTACAAATAATACAGAAGAAATTAGATACATGTTGCTACATGTGAACATATGAATGTACAACATTGCTAGTAGAATGTTGTCATATGGTATGTCTAATTTGCTCATCACAGAGCCCTATGCACTTATGTTAACATGGTGCCTTGCCCCCCTGTAGCCTTACCTTCTCCTTGAGCCTGTCCCACTCCCTTTTGATGCCCCAAACCATTTTCTGATTGATGACCTTCTCAGTTCATTCCACACTGCCACCTCCCTCTGTGAAGAACTATCTCCTGACATCCTTCTTAAGCCTCCCACCCACCAGCTTGTACGTGCACCCCTTTGTGTTTTTATTTTCACTTAGTCTAAAGAGATTTCATGGCTCAACCTTGTTAATACCTTTGATATACATGTTAAGATTTCTCCTTCTTTCCTCATACAGAAGATCATGCTGACCCTGAATCATGCTTGTAGTTCTTCTCTGTACTGCTTCCAGATGGTTTATGTCCATCCTTAGGTACGTATGGATTCTAGTACTGCACACTGTATTCCAGGTGTAGAACCACTATAGATCTGTACTGCAGCAGAATGACCTCCTGCCTTCTACTGGTGAACCCCCTAGATATGCAGCCCAACATTCTGTTTGCTTTTGCTGTTAGTTTTTCCATTGTATAGAGGCTTTAGGTTGCTAGTTATAGCTACCCCCAGATCCTTTTCCTCAACTGAAAGTGTGACATTTACTCCCCTGGTTTATACTCGGCTCTTGGGTTCTTGAATCCAGTATGCATGACCTTGTACTTTTGCACTGAATCTCAGCTGCCAGATTCCAGACCACCTTTCCAACTTCAGTAGATCCTCTCATAGGTTCCTATATCCCTTCTCTGTGTCCATCCTCCTGCAGAGCTTGGTGTCATTTGCAAAGAGGCAGGTTGTACCCTTCAACAATGTCATTATTGTACATTAAACAACACTGGGCTGAGCACTGTTAAAAGAAGAAAATGTGAGCCAGATTAAAAAAACAACAACTTGTAATTCTTGTAAAACCCTTCTCATAATTTCTAGAGATATTCTGTATATATATATATATATATATATATTATACTTATATATATATATATATATATATATATATACATACATATATATATATATTATGAAGGCACTTCTATGTTGAAGTCAACATTTTGTGCATTAATAACTTTGGACCTGTTCAACAGATTGGCCTAAAATTGCATATGTGCAGTGGGCATGGTAGATCTCTTGATGTGCCAAATTTCATTTCAGTTGAACTTATGGTCTTTGCGCTCGAAAATGCTGAAAAATGCAAAATGATCCAGTTTTGGAGGAAGTTTTGGGGATTTTGTCCGTGGCCCTGCACGGCTGTCATGTGGTGTGCTGCTCTGCGAGATAGCTCATCTGAAAGAGCTTGGCTGGCCAAACATGCCACTTTTTGTTTGGTGAAAAAATATTAAGGCATTCAAAAGTTATGCCACTTTTAAGCTCCCATTATAAGTCAAAGGGGAAAATGTATGAGGTTGTTTTGTGAACAAAGAATGGGGTTTGGGCCATCTCATCCCACCTGGCGGTCAAAGAATTTGCAGCCTCTCGGTTCAAGAATCTTTGTCCCCAAGAATTCTTTGATTGCGAGGTCTGCCATCTTGTTTTTAAATTCCAATCATAAAAAATGAAATATCTCAGCTGTGTGGTCACTCCTGAAGTAAAACTTACATGAGTTTTACTCAGGGGCTTCAATCTATCGAGCTATGCCTTTGGTTTGATGTAAAATGGTCAAAAAATAGAGTTATAGCATTTTAAATTCTTTGATCACGGCTCGCTAACACTCTTTGATCGTGAGCCTGCATTATGAGGTAAAAATACAATTTTCTCAGCTCAGGGGTGGCCTAGGAACACAAATGAGGGTGGGTTTTGATCAGGGGGCTTCGTTCTATCGAGGCATGGTGGTGGTTTCATCTAAATCTTCCAAAAACTCGTGTTTCACCATTTTTTATTCTTTGATCACGAGCGTGCAATTTCTTTTCGAGCCTGCAAATTCTTTGATCACAAGATTCTTTGATCGCGATCTTGCATCGCGAGCGAGGGACAAGATGGCCCTTTGGAAGCGCAAATTTCTCAGCTCAGGGGGGGGGCCTAGGAACACAAATGATTGTGGGTTTTGCTCAGGTGGCTTCGTTCTATCGAGGCATGGCAGTGGTTTCATTTAATTCTGCCTAAAACTCGAGTTTCACCATTTTTTATTCTTTGATCATGAGCCTGCAATTTCTTTGATCGCGAGCCTGCAAATTCTTTGATCACGATCCTGCATTGCGAGCGAGGGACGAGATGGCTCTTTGAAAAATTCAAATTTGTCAGCTCAGGGGTGGCCTTGGAACACAAATGAGGGTGGGGTTTGCTCAGGGGGGCTTTGTTCTATCAAGGCATGATGGTGGTTTCATGTAGCTCTGCCTAAAACTCGAGTTTGACCATTTTTTATTCTTTGATCTTGAGCCTGCAAATTCTTTGACCATGAGCCTGCAAATTCTTTAATCGTGATCTTTGATTGCGAGATAGGGACAAGATGGCCAGATTTTATATTGCATTAGATAGGCCAATTTACCAATCTTTAAGTTTAAGTATCTCGAAATGGTTTGGTCTTTTACTTGAAATTTGGAGGGTGTTCACAGCATGTCCTGTAGATGTGAATTTATTAAAAAAATGTTTTTGCAATTTTTCTTGCCATCTAATATGTTACTTCATTTTTTTTCATAACGTTGCAATACAAATTACACCTTTGACCTTCTACAACGTTATTTTAATTGCATAGTTTCAAAATTGCCACCCAGATTAGAAAAACTTGCCCTTAATTTGCTAGCAAGTCATCCAAGTGCACATATTTGTAAAATGCTTAACAATGGCGTGTATATATCTGCAAAGTCAGTGACATCTGTTTCAGGTATTTCTCACAAAATTACATATTCTATTTCAGTGTTCACCATTTCAGAAATAACAGCGTGTGGAGTCTGTGTATATTGCACAAAAAATAACTATCCAGCTTATTTCCCTATAAACTGCTTTTAGTATATAATATTGCTTATTTTTTGAATATTTTGACTTGTCAGCCTCGTCTTAGCCTAACAAATGTATTGTTTTGTTTTACTATGGCTCATCCCGTTCGCTTTAACATGCAACAAGGTTAGAAATGGTAAGAGTCTTGACTGTTGAAATGCTGACTCAAAATAAACGAACTGGAAAAAAATCGATGGCTTAACTGGATTTATTATTTCCAATGAATTCTGAAACTCAGTAAGGTTTGCTTTTGCAGATTTAGTTGCCATGCATTTCTATTATTGTAGCTCAGAAAGTCCCAAAGTAAAACAGAAAAGCATGTGTCTTGACTTTCTCTAAAGTTTAGGCATGTAGAAATACTTTTACTTTGCTGTATAAGGTGACAATTTACCAGATCCGCTGAATATGAGTTTATTTTATTTTAGCTGAGAGAATGGCTATGTTAAGCACTCAGTTTCTCGACAATTCAATTTTATTGGGATTTACTATCATTTGTGCTGGGACTCCTTGGGGAAATAATGCTTTGATTAATGTAATCCTGGGCTGGGATCCACCACATGCCCCTCTCCCAGGAGAACAGCCCTGTTTGACAAACAAAAACAGTGCAGCAACTATTGAAATCTGTATCCAGCTATAGGAAACAAAACCATAATAGCTACATTGGAAACTATCTTCACCTTCATTTATACACAGTGTTATTTTATACCAGATAGAATCTTTATCGCTATGTCCACATGGAGCTTCAAATGCATTTTGGTGTGTTCGGGACAGAAAACAACAACCAGTTGTGCTGAACACCAGCAGAAAGAGATGAGACGAGAGCAAAATATTTTAGCAATAAAGCTAAATCGATGGTTTCGACCACGTTCAATGAGAGAGGAAAAAAAGCTGTAAAGCAATTGAAAAAGGACTAGTGACTGCAATGGGTTTTTGTTTTATTACACATGTACTGTCTTTTGCTACTAAGTTAACCTCCTGACCTGTATTGTATCTTACCTCTACTTACTTCTAATGTTAACCTCCTGACCCTGTATTGTATCTTACCACTGTTTTGCTTCCACGATGCTGTGCTGAACCTTTGTAAAGAACCCTTAGTTCAAAGGTATTTGTAATCCTAGTAATAAATAAATAAAAATAAAAAAAATAGTATTTACTACTTTAGAATACCTGGTCTGTTTAGCAATGTACTAATCAGTGAAACATTAACCTGTCAGCATCTATGTCTTCTATAATTGGTTCTGCTTCTTTAAATGACTACAAAGGCCTACATATGCACAGATGAAAAAGTCTAGGTCGAGAAAATATTTTGCATGTTCCATCTGCAATCAGGTCTCAGACTGGAAGAAGCATACTCCAAGTTCTGAAGCTCAGACTGAGGCCTTCACCCTGTAAAGCAGAAACAAGACCTTTGTTAAATCTACCCAAACACTCGGTGTATATGTGTGGAAAACAATGATCTGTATCAATACTATAATGTCAGATCAGCAAATGATTTGGATCAATCGTCTCGATACTATGTAGCATGTGAGAACACTGTCTAACTGAAACCTTAAATAATTGAGAGACAGTTTACTGTCTGAAAAAATTATGTCACATAGGCCTTTATAACTGGATGCGGACTTTCCAAAACATGGAGAATAGACAATAAGTAATTCGAATATACTGTAGCGTGACGTCCTGTATTTATCCCATCTGGGTTAGACATGTGCTCTGCTTTTTGTGCCATTTGGGTGTTAGGAAATTGATAAAGTAGAAAGGATTACTAAAAGATGTATGTAGTACACAGACTATTTTTCAAAAGCTGGGCACCTCTTAGAGGGGCAGTTGATTTGAATGCGTTAAACAGCAGTATAGGCCACCACTGCTGCTATGGGGGGGGGGTGCTGGGGTGCTGGAAGTCATCTCTGACTGGACCAGTGAAGTGGCAACTAGCAAATATGCCACTGATTCCAAAATATTTGTGTGTGTGTGTGTGTGTGTGTGTGTCTGTGTGTCATGTTTTGACTATTGCACCCCCACTGCCACAGCGAAAGCAGTGGAAGAAGTTCTTATAGCTTCTGAACTCTCTGCTTTATTTAGCTTAAATTCCCTCACATAATCCAGTTTTAAAAATAAAATTTAAGCAGGTGAGATGGGAAATGAACACTGAAAGTTGGCAGATGTAACAGCAACCTTAAGCTGCACAAAATGTTCTTCTTTCCCAATTACCTCCTCCTTAAATAATGATTCAGAGTCATCCATTATACATGTGATAGACAGACAGACAGACAGACAGATATTTGTTCTAAGAATCCAGGTTAAAATATCATGAAGAAGGGCAACATAAATACACATTAATGATTTCATTGTGAGTGCTGGCATATCAGCAGTGGGCAGAAGACGTAAAGAGCTGTAAATCATCCCAGGCAAGTAAATAAACACGTAAACTTCCTAATTTTATTCAGCAGAAGGACAGCGCGTACATGTGTAAGAAATGCCAAAAAGAGCATCCTTTTAAGCGTCACCTATTGCAAACTGCACCAGGCCCCACAGACAATAAACAAGTTCAGAAGTCAAAAAATCTAATAAAAGAAAACAAAGCTGCCAACCTGTGCAAACAGTTTCATAGTTTACCCAATTATTAATAATGCCGCTCACTGTTAACGCTGGTTTCTTTGCTTTAAGGAGTCCATCTAAGATATCCATATTTTTATACAAATATATGAGGCTGTAAACAGTGTTTGAAATTTATATGAAATATGCACGCCAGTAAAAGAGTGGCGCTGGGTAATTTGTCACCTTGACACATAGAACAGCAGTGAGGTATCACGTTATTGTAGTTTCCATAAAACTTAATTTGCATAACATTTACATTTCATGTTAACAAGTAACAACAATCTACCACTTCTCTGAAATTTCTTCTAATTCATATACAGTTCTTGGGATTTTAGGGTGCCTTATCCTGGTCCCAGCTTTAGTCAAATAGAATCTGTATATAGAATAATGTTACTTTGCTATTACCTTGCCTCATTTATATTCCAAATGGTAAAATCCTCTGCTCTGTTGATTGGCAACAAAACAAAATGCTTCAGGATTAGGAACTAAAGCAATAAGTGACCCTGTTACAATTGAATTTTGGAAGATAATTTCAATTTATGAGGAGAGAGAGAGAGACAGATTAGAGAGAGATAGACAGACAGACAGATACATAGATAGGCAGGCAGACAGACACACATACACAGATGTGCTGATTACTGTTACAAAATGGGGAAAGGATTTCAAGCAATCTGATTGGTTGTTAGCCGTGCATTAGCTGTGTCTAATGCACAGCTAAACTAGAACCCCATTTAGAATACACAGGCCCATTTTATAAGTGCAATAAGCCACTCCTGGAATGTGCATTAGACAGTTCTAATGCACGGCTAGGGGACGTAGTGAGGCACGAGGCCACAGGCTAAGTGGGCATGTATTATATTTACTATCCTGCATCGTGAGCGAGGGATAAGATGGCCCTTTGAGAAATGCAAATTTCTCAGCTCAGGGGTGGCCTAGAAACACAAATGAGGGTGTGTTTTTCTCAGGGGGCTTTGTTCTATCAAGGCATGGTGGTGGTTTCATGTAATTCTGCCTAAAACTCGAGTTTGAGCATTTTTTATTCTTTGATTGTGAGCCTGCAAATTCTTTAATTCCGAGCCTACAAATTCTTTGATCGTGAGATTCTTTGATCACGATCTTTGATCATCTCGCTTAGGGACAAGATGGCCAGATTTTATAATGCATTAGATAGGCCAATTTACCAATCTTTAAGTTTAAATATCTCGAAACGGTTTGGTCTTTCTACTTGAAATTTGGAGGGTGTTCATGGCATGTCCTGTAGATGTGAATTACAGTGTTTATGTGTCAGAAAATTTATGTTTTCTTGAGGAGATATTGTGTGCGTGCAGTTTACGTTCTGCGGGACAGCGTTTTGCATCATGGTGGTGGCTTGAAATTGATAGGGTACATAGACTTAGTGTCATGGATGTAATTTTCAATCATTGTGTCTGTAAAATGTTAACAGGTCGGAACTCTACAACTCCGACGAATGAAAATCTCAAACTTTAAAATGTTATATCTCGGGCATGATTTGGTCTTTTACATTGAAATTTGGAGGGTGTTGATGGTAGAGACGCATTCACAGGTTGGTGGGAGCACAGGGCCCAAAGGGCCCATGCTTCCACCAACTTCCATAAGTTCTTAGTTTTGTATTCTTTCTCAAAAAGTAAGGAAATTCCATGCAAAAAACTGCGTTAATGCATCATTTAGGGTTAAAACACAAAAAGTCAGGAAATGAAAAATCTTTAGTGTTGCCCCTCCCCCCATGGACCCGCCAATCATCCCAAGATTGACAGATGACGGGGTGTGTCATTGGTTGTGAGCCTAAATGCTGCCCCATTTTTGTTCACTGTTGCTTCTACATGATTACACAAGAAATGGGCAACATTTAGGTCTCACAACCCCAATGACACACTCCATCATCTGTCAATCTTGGGATGATTGGCGGGTCCATTGAAGGAAGGCAGCCCTAATGATTTTTCATTTCCGGACTTTTGTGTTTTAATCCTAAATGATGATGATACAGTTTTGCATAGAATATATATATATATATATATATATATATATATATATATACTATGCAAAAACTTCATTAATGCATCAGTTAGGGTTGTTCTACTGCAAAAAGTGAGGAAATTAGATTTTACGAGGTTCTCACCTTGCCCCACCCCAGCCCCCCCCACCAACAGGCATTGGGGTGTGCATTGGGATCATTGGCTCTAACTGTCACCCCATTCTCCTACACTGCAACACCCAGCTTGTTTACATAGGGATGGGTGATAGTTAGGGCCAATGACCCCAACGCACACCCCAATTCATGTTGGTGGGGACGGGCTGGGGGTTGGGTGCAAGGGGTGGGAACCCTAAAATTGAATTTCCTCATTTTTTTCACTGTAGAAGAACCCTAACTGATGCATTAACAAAGTTTTTTGCATAGAATTTCCTTACTTTTTAAGAAAGAATAGAAAAGTAGAAAGTTGTGCAAGTTGGTGGGAGCGCGGGGCCCACCACATGATTTTGTGTGACATAGTAACAGTAAGTGCAATGCAAACGCAAGCGCAAACGGTTATGCACATGGTGATACAAACGTAAATGGTAACACAAACAGAAATAGAAATGCAAGTGCAAAGTGATGCCAAAGTGAACAGTAACAGAAATGGAGATGCAAACGGAAGTGCATACGGAACGCAACTGGTAATGCGCACGTTCATGGTACCGCAATTGGAAACGCAAATGCTAATGGTAACATCAACAATAACGCCAAAGGAGACAGAAATGCAAACGCAAACACAAGTGCATACGGAAATGCAAACCATAAGGTGCACGGTCATGGAACCACAATTGTAAATGCAAATGGTAATGGTAACAGCAACAATAATGCCAAAGGAAGAGAAATGCAAATGCAAATGCAAGCACGTACAGAAACGCAAACCGCTATGTGCACAGTCATGGTACCACAATTGTAAATGCAAATGCTAATAGCAACAGCAACAATAAAGCCAAAGGAAACAGAACTTCAACACAAATGCAAGCGTGTATGGAAACGCAAAACCGTAACGCACAGGGGCACAGTACCTGAATGCAAAATGCAAATGGTAATGGTAACAGCAACAATAACACCAAATGAAACAGAAATGGAAACACAAGTGCAAATGAAAATGCAAACCATAACGCATAATGTGGTGTAGATGGAACGGTGACGCGAACAGTAACGGAAGCACAACTGGAAACGCTAACTGGCACAGTAACGAAAGGGCACACCCTTCTTTTCCCCAAAAACTGCATTGAAAAACACACTGAAAACAAAGAATGTATGCATAATAATGGACCTCGGAACACAAAATTAGGACTTGGAATACTAAATTGCTTATATCTCAGGAACCGTACAACATAGAAAAAAAATTAAAATTTCGTATGAATTATGACTTTCCTGGCTAGTTTTGTATTTATCCCCCATGTGGGGAGGCTAAGCATTTTTGTGATGAAAAGTCCGTATTTCACACCGTTTCTGAGATACGGGCCCTGAAAGGCGCGACGGACGCCAAAATGTTATCCTATGGGAAAAAGCGTCAACTTTGGAGTGCCGTCACTTTGCTGCCCTGTAATATTTTTTCACCAAACCACCAAAAGGCACATCTGTGGGATGTTGGCTTTCTTACCTCCAAATTTCAGCCCAAAAGACCAAACTGTGGTGGCAAAGAATTCCTGTAATGCAGAGGATGCCGTAATGTTATCCTATAGGAAAAAATGTCAACTTCGTAGTGCCATAAGTTTGCTGCCCTGTAATATTTTTTGACCGTGCCACCAAAAGACACATCTGTGGGACGTTGCCTTTCTTCCCTCCAAATCTCAAGTAAAAAGACCAAACCGTTTCCGAGATATTCAATGTCAAACATTAGTAAAATTTCCCTATCTACTCCATTATAAAAAATCTGGCCATCTTGTCCCTATTTTGCGATCAAAGATCGCGATCAAAGAATCTTACAATCAAAGAATTTGCAGGTTCGTGATCAAAGATTTGCATGCTCATGAACAAAGAATAAAACTGTTCTAATTAAAGAAATTCAAAGAATTGTGGTAAACCACCACCATGGTTCGTCAGAACAGATCCGCCTGAGTAAAACCCACCCTCATTTGTCTTCCTAGGATACCCCTAAGCTGAGAAAATTGATTTTTAAATCTGGCCATCTTGTCCCTCACTCATGATGCACGATCGCGATCAGAGAATCTCACAATCAAAGAATTTGCAGGGTCGCGATCAAAGAATTTGCTTGTCGCAAACAAAGAGTGAGGGACAAGATGGCCAGATTTTAAAATGAGTTTTCTCAGCCCAGGGGTGCCCTACAAACTTAAATGAGGCTGGGTTTTGCTCAGGGGGCTTCGTTCTGCCCCATCTGAATAACAATAATAATATATTAAATATCCCTGATAGTCTAGTGCCCCCACCCCCATCATAATAAAAAATGTAATCATGTGTAATGTCCTGAGATCTAGTACATACCTCTCACCTACATGGCTAGCCGCCGACTGTTCAGCATGAGTGAGCCTAATGCAAAGAGGCACTCTGAAAATATTTCTCAGAGTGCTTCTTTGCATTAGCGACTACTCGCAGACAGTCGCGAACCGGCCATGGAGGTGAGAGGTGGGCTGTGCCAGTCACGCTGGGGAAGGGTGGGGGTGCTGGGTACTGGCATGGCTGGGTGGGGTGGGGCCACTAGACTACCAGGAAATATGAAATAATGATTGATTTTATTATGATGAAGGGGCCGCTAGACTACCAGGGATATGTACAATGACAATGAATATTATTTCATACAGATCGGGGGGCCACTAGACTACCAGGGATATTAACAGTAATAATTATTTTATACAACTCGGGGGGGCCACTAGACTACCAGGAATGTAAAAAAATACACATGGGGGGCACTAGACTACCAGGACATTGCACATGATAATATTTTTTATTATGATGGGGCCGGGATCACTAGACTACCAGGGATATTAAATACATTATTATTGTTATTCAGATGGGGCAGAACGAAGCACCCTGAGCAAAACCCAGCCTCATTTAAGTTTCTAGGGCACCCCTGGGCTGAGAAAACTCATTTTAAAATCTGGCCATCTCGTCCCTTGCTTGTGATGCACGATCTTGATCAAAGAATCTCACAATTAAAGAATTTGCAGGCTCGCGATCAAAGATCATTAGCGAGCCGCGATCGAAGATTTTAAAAGCTCAAAACTCTGTTTTTGGACAGATTTGGATAAAACCAAAGGTATGGCTCGATAGACTGGGGTCCCCTGAGTAAAACCCATCCAAGTTTTACTTCAGAAGTGACTCCTGAGCCGAGATATCTGTGTTTTTACGATCGGAAATTTCAAAACAAAATGGCAGACCTCGCGATCAAAGAATGTTGAAAATCCTTGGGGACAAAGATTCTTGAACCGCGAGGCTGCAAATTCTTTGATCGTCAGGGGGGACCAAATGGACAAACCCCATTCTTTGTTCGCAAAATAGACATATACATTTTCCCATTGACTTATAATGGGAACTTAAAAGTGGCATAACTTTTGAATGCCTTAATATTTTTCACCAAACAAAAAGCAGCATGTTTGGCCACCAAAGCTCTTTCAAACAAGCCATCTCACAGAGTAGCATGGCACCAGCGACCGTGCAGGGCCACGTCCAAAATCCCAAAAGCTGCCTCCAAAATGGATAATTTTGCATTTTTCAGCGCTACATCTTGAAAGACACGTAAGTCCAACCAAAACACAATTTGGCAGATCAAGAGATCTACTACTTCCCACTGCATGTACCAAATTTCAGGCAAGTCTGTTGAACGAGTCCAAAGTTATTAACGCCCAAACTTTGACTTAAGTATGTAAGTGACCACTGAACCCTAACTATAGTGGTGCGACCGAGCCACTATTTTATATATATATATATATATATATATATATATATATATATATATGTATACAGTTCTCTCTCTCCCCCAGTGACCCTCATTCAGGTGGGAATTCTAGTCCCGTCCTCCGACGTCCATCAGCACCAGCTTCTTCCCCCAGGGCTTGCCCCCCTGGCAGGGTCGGTGGGGGGAGCGCTCACCCCCATTGCACTTAGGATCCAGTTCTGCTGGTCCGACTGGCTGAGGGGTGGGGCTTGTGGGTGCCCACCATCATCCAACCACTGGCAGTTTCCCTTCCATTTTTCTCCCCACAGAAAGGGGCATGCTAGGACCCCAATGGTGGTACCACGTATGATCCTGTACGTGGCATGCCAAGCGTTTGCCCTGCCTCTGCCCCTCCTTCTGGCAGCATCGATGTGCCAGCCATTAGCCTCTGCTAGGGGCCAGGCTAACAATGACTGCTGTTCCCCCCTCCCCAGAGGAGGAGAGCTGTCCTGGGGACACTTGATCCTCCTCCACCCTCCCAGCTGGCCCCCGGCTACCAGCTCGCACTGTGAATACAGGTTGCCGGTGTGGCAAGAGGTAAGGCATGGATGCCTCAGCCCTCCATGCCACTGGGCCGATGTAGAGACATTCTTAGAATTTACAATAGATTTAATGTAAATTCTAGTAATGTTCAAAGAAATTCTGTGCTGGGCTTTGTCTACAAAATGAAAATACTTTAAAGTTTACATGGGTGAACAAACTGCGTGGGAGCCCTGATGGTCTTCTTGACCTCAAGCTCATTAAACTCTACTTCTGCTACAGCCAGCCCTATTACCAACCTCCTCAATCTCTCTCTCTCTCGGTCTCATCAGCTCCTGTCTCAAATACCTGGAAACAGGTTACTGTTATCCCCTCCCTAAAGGTGGTGCTCTTTCCTCTTTTGGTAACTACTGGCCTATATCTCTCCTCCCCACCCTGGCTTAGGTCGAGGAACACCCTTGTTCTCACACAGCTTCCCCCCTTCTTGACTCCTCCCCCTTCACTCCCTTACAGTCTGGCTTCAGAAAGCCCAACTCCACATCCACGTCCACCTCTCCCTCCAGCTCACTGACTCCATGCTTTCTGGGGTGGACAGAGCCAGATCAGCTCTTCCATCTTTGTCAACTTGGCTGAAGTCTTCAACACTCTTTGTCCCCCTTTCTGGACAAGCTTAAGGTGGCAGGCGTCTGGCTCTCTGTCATACGGTTCCACTGCTACATTGAGGCTAGGTCACAAACTGTCCACATTGGAAGCAACCTACCCCCTCCACTTACTTATTCAACACCTCTTTCTTTAACCTGAATCCCCCTTTTGTTTTTCTTTTCTCACCAATACACCAGAAGAATTATTTTTCCTCTCTTTTTTACCTTTAATGCTATATTTGGGTCTGTTTCTTTCTTGGCTATTCTGACTGCTCTTCTTGCCTTTTTCAATTTTCCCTGGTAGACCTCCCAATTCTCCTCATTCTGCCCACTCTTATACTTTCCAAAGGCTGTCCTTTTGGCCCTCACTGCTCCACGTACTTCTGTGGAAAACCAAAAGGGCTTCTGGTGCTTGCTTTTTATACCTATCCTTGTTGTACAGCTTTTTGTCACTTTCAGGATACTCCTTTTAATGTCTTCCATCCCCTCTACTCTCACCACCTCTCCCAATTTCCTTCTAATTTCCCTCCTCACTTTATTAAAGTTTGCCTTCCAAAGATCCAGGACCACAGCACATGATGTGGAGTGCCATCCTTCCATGCCCATTTTGAACCATATTGAATTGTGGTCATTGGACCCCAGTGGTTCTTTCACTTCAGCCCACCTACTACTTCAGTATTGGTCAGCACCAGATCTAGGGTTGCCAGCTCCTTCATTGGTGCCTGTATCAGCTACACTAGGAAACAATCCTACAGGCTGTTCAGCAGGCCTGGCTACTAGTGATCTTGGCCACCTGTGCCTCCCAGTCTACATCGGGCAGGTCAAAATCCTCAACTATCCTGCCCTTCCTGGTGAATACTCTTCTGATTTCATCCTCCTGGGCTCTTTCACTATCCTTCTTCTGTCCTGGTGGCCTGCACACCACTCCTATCGTGAGTTTCCCCCCTCCCTCCTGCAGATGTAAGCTGGATCCTTAAGGATTCCATTTCACCATTCCCCCTGATCAAAGCATCTTCTGCACCCTCAATGCCCTCACATACAAGGACTCCCCCCACTCTTACCCACACTTCTATCCCCCTTAATATGAAGTACCCAGGGACTGTGAGGGCCCATTCATAATAGTCCAATACTTAAGATTCTGTCATGGCAACTTCATCTGGGTTAGCCTCTACCACTAATGCCTGTGGTCACTGATTTTGCTCCCCAGTCTCTTGGTATTCAGGCTGATACCCCTCCACTTGCTCCCCTAGGCTTTCTCTGATCCCTGGTATTGAGATTGTTTTGTCACTAGCCCCATTAATATTGGCTAGCCCTCTCCTATTTATATCTTTCCCATCTGGTCCATATAATCTCCTTGCTCTCTTGCTTCCACTTCTTTTTTTATCAATACTTGCTCTGCTTCTGTCCCCCTCCCCCCATACTGTGGCTCTCCTGAGCTCAGCCACTACAATGTCTGGTGGCCTTACCGGTTATCCTAAGGAGGCAGTATAGCATAGTAGTTAAGAGTAAGTAAGTAAGTAATTTACTATTTGTTAGTGTCCAATCCCAGAGGCTCTGGGCGTCGCACAGTAAAAATGTTTTGACAGAGCATTTAAAACAATTAAGTTATGTAAACAATGTCCACAGCAAATAAATAAAAAATGTGTTTGTGTAAGTTAAAAAAACATCAGCAGGGAATGCTAAGCTAAAAAGGTGGGTCTTTAGGCCCCTCCTAAATGCTTCCACTGTAGGGGCCTCCCTCAAAGGTCTTGGCAGCGAGTTCCAAAGGACCTGGACAGCCACCCCAATGAGCACAAACCTGGAGACCTGGGTTTCAATGCCACAGCCCCCACTTGCATACTGTGTGACCCTGAGCAAGTCACTTAACTTCCTTGTGCTCCCAAGTTGCACCTAGAAACAAGTATCGGCTTAGTGTACCTTTCCTGGTTAAACAATTTCCCCTTTCCCTTTCCCAGGAGGATGGCCTGCCACCTGGGATCATGCAGAGTCTGTGGATGAAGTCCAGTGGCCATGGGCATTTTCCTCCATAGTTTTCACCCTGGATCATGGTTGTGCTATGACACAGTTCATCTGCTGATGTCCCCATGTTCTGCTGCTTCGGTAGCACTGACACCCAGCCTCCAACAGTTGGCAGTTAGGTAGCGGGACAGACATTCATCTGTCTCCAAGGGAGGACAGCAGTCTTCTGGACACTCAATACTCCCTCACCTGGCTGACCTCTAGTGATCCAAGTCTGTTCCCAATGCCTGTGTGGTGGACAATAAGGCATCCAGCACCTCAGCCCTCTGTACCACTGGGCCAGTTTATTCCTGTCCCCTTTTAGCCCCATCTCCATTATCCCACAGTGCCTCTCTTTCCCCCTTCTCCTTATGACAGCTGTCCTTCACCTATTTTCTGCCCTGCCCCTCTAATGCCCCTAGGTTCAGAGCCACATCCTCCCTTCTCCATGACCAACATAGTCATGGGAGCACTAATGTGGTCCCCTCCTCCCTCCCAGTCTTTAGGAGTCTGAAACCTTAGTTTTCCCTTCCCTAGTTGAAATGCCCATCAATGAAGGCATTAAGCTTCTGCTATAGTGCACTAGCACCTTCCCATGTTGGATTCTTCAATGGACTCCTTTCCCAGAAGCGGCCACAATCCCCTAAGAAATTATGTCCTCCTGCTTTGCACCACCCTTTAAGCCACTGGTTGAATGGTTTGACCTTCAGCTGCATTGCATCCCCATGAACAATACTGACAGGACCTCAGAGAAGATCACTGATGTCAATACCTCCTTCAGTTTCTCCCCAGCCCCTAGAAACTGGCCTTCATGTCTTCCATTTCCAGATCGACTACATCATTTGTCACAAAGTGGACTATGACCTCTATTCCTTCCTCCATGCACCTAAAAATGTTCCTAATTCTATTCCTATCCCTATCCCCTTTTGATGACACCCCAAGACATTTGACTATCTTACCCTTTTTTATCCTGACTCCTGCTCCCATTGCTCTGCCACGACAATGGCGTCAACTACAAATGTTCCCCTGCCTGCTCCTGTGTGTCTCAGACCCCCCGCAGTTGTTACCATATTGGCAGAGCCTGGAGACTGGGTGGTGTCAGATCTATTGCTCTCCTGTGGAGTTAATGGCTCCTCCACCTCCACCAGGAGCTTGAAGTGGTTCAGCATTGTGGTCCCAGGACCTTGCCTACTTCAGTGGACTTTGACCTGGTTCCCTCATGTATAATGCACAAACAAATATCTGCACCAAACAAGCACTAACAAAAAGCAGCTTTAATGTTTGAAATTCAAATGCACACGCCATAAACATCATGCTCAAAGACAAGGAGGTGGCCACTCAGTGTTGTTTCCTTGGAGCAAAGTCCTTACTTCCTACTTAGTCCTTCTTCCAAATAGGGTGGTATGGCCGCTTGGGGGTTTCAGTTAGCTAGTCCTTTTTTCCTCTGTTGCCCTACCCAGGGGCAGTTCAAGTGGCATTAATATGGGGGGCCCTCCACAAAGTTCATTAAAAGGGCCAGGGGTCCAGGGGCCATCTAGGCTCCCAGAAAATTTTTCAATTTTTGCAGCAATTTTGTCACTTTTTGATGTCACATGGTGTTCATTTCATTAAAATAACTTGTGTCATGACTAGAATTTATTCTTGATTTATCAGATTAAATTCATTACTTCGAGTAGGACATGAGTGATGCTGGTCAACCATAATGTCATGATTGGTGGTGTGCGTGAGTAGTGCTATTGTACCCTGATGTCTGGATGCAGCAGCATCAGTGATGCACATTAAGTGTCCTGACATCACATCGACCGCACCACTCATGGCATCCCCTCAAATCAAGCATAATGATATCCCAGAACACTGTCACTAGTAAATCACACCACATCCTGACAAAAAGGCTAGTGGTTGCAAAACTTAACTTCTATGCCTGCACAGTAGACCCCAAGCCATCACACCCTGTGACCCTACGTATCATTCACCCACTGTCCCCCAAAACACAGGACACCCCAATCTAAAATAGCACACACTGTGCCTCATCCACTGCACAGAAGCTCCACAAGCTAGTGCACACTGTACCCATATGGATCATTCCCCTTTTTCCCTCAAATACACAGAGCCCCCCATTTAGTACAAATGAATTTTGTGCCCCTCCATTACCTCCAGCATGCACAATGGTGCACCTCAGGGTTCCCAGACCTCTCAAGCAGTGTCCCTAAACCCTCAGCCATCACATACGCACGCAAGCACATGGCCCCAAATTTTATGAACTTCATTATACATGTCAATCAACTCTACACCCCCTACCCCCACCCCAAACCCATGTCTGTGACTATGTTCAGTTTCTCTGCTGGGAAGGGCTTCACTACTACTACTACTACTACTGCTTAAAATAATTATACTACAAACTTTTCTACTATTAGCTAATATTACTACAGCTTAATCTGGTTCAGTTTCAGTTGGTTACCATCTGTATCCCCCTCCCCCGGTCGCCCCTGAAAAGGGGACTTCTATTCTCAGTGGGCCTACTGGATCAACAAAATTCAATAATAAACTATTAATACCATTACCGCTACTAGTAATACTACAGCCACCACCTCACCGGCTGTAGTGGTGCCAGGTTTGGGAACAAGGAAAGGTCACTTCACCATCCCCCCCAATGTACAGAGCCCTTCCAAAGCCAACACATACAAACATACACTATGCCACTCTACGTCCCCAAATACACAAAGCAGACCCATCAGACTTCTCAGACCTATCACACAAAGTGCAGATGTGTGCATCATGACATAAACTGTTATGAGATTACACCTTGTAAGTGTGCAGGGCAACAAGCAAAATCCATGTTGTCTAGAATGCAACCCTTGGTGCCCAGGCTTTCCACTTCTTGATATATGGGGACCCCTCCCCTTATATACCAAAAAAGAGCAATGTTTCATTATCAGTTGATGAGTACAATTATTAATGTGTTTTTTATTTTTCATGTTAGGGCTTGTCCTTAGTTTTCTTCATTAAGCACTGTGACAGGGTGCTCCCTGTCATAGTAGAGAGCTCTGATATTCTAATTCCACCCCCATTTAGATCTGCAGTGTATTGATAGGCTTGGGAAGAAGGTACAAGAGGGCATATACAGGACTGTCCATAGCAAAGGGACATTTCCTAGTTGAGCACTGTTGCTTGAAACCACCCTTCTGTCCCCCTATTGAGTTAAAAGAATCCTGGTCACTGGCTTTTAGTTGTAAAAAATAGACAGCTGCAGGAAAGCAAATCATGCCCAGCTAACGGGGTGCGTTAAAATCCCGACTAAAGAAACTACCACTGGGAACAGAGCAGGATGTATGTTTAATTACACTGTTATATGCCCTCCATTACAGTTCCCAGATTTGGAGAAAATGAGATGTCTAGAGAGAAAGAGAGAGATTCTTGTAAAATAAAGCAGGCATTTGCCCCACCCTGTTTCTCTCTCTCAAGTAAACTGCTGAGAGGCATTGTTTTTTCCTTAGCTGCCATTCCAGCTTTGGTCCTTGCAGTTCACTCGCGGAGTGCATGACATTTTTATTGTAAGAAAAGTGCCCCTTTCTGGTAGACATACTCTGTGGGATTTAAATAAATATATGTATATATTTTGAAAGAGAGAGAGTCACTTGGTTAATTTGCAGCAGCACACTGCGCTTTGCTTGCTCTCTCCCCCTGAGATACTAACAAATTAAAAGTGCTTGGTAACATAGTTTGATTACCAGAAAGCCTGATAACTGTATAAAATGTTGTCATGTTGCATAATGTACATGACAGAATTTAACAATACAAGCACTGTTTTGTCTTTTATGATTGACGAGGTTTTATGTTGAATTATGAACTGGACATAATCATCTGAGGCTGATTGGCGAGAGGTTTTGAAGCTGTGATGATACGGCTACATCATCACGGCTTCAGAAAATCTCCAGCCACCAGCCTCCTCACTGACCATGCAGTCTTCCTCATCTCCAGCAGTCCACAGCGAGTCAGACTTTCAGTCGGCCGTTATTTTAAAAAGAACTCCCACCAGCTCGCACACAACAGAATTCAGCACAATGGAAGCCACTGGGAGCAATACTGTCAAAGCAACATATCCAGCAGCATGCGGTGGCAGCAATGGATGATTAATTTTTTTCTCTGAAAAGTACAAACGCCAGACCCGCGCATTGTAGTCATTCTCACACAAACCGTGGTTCCCCCACAAAAAGAAAGCTACGTCCCAGCCACATAGAAAAAACTGCCAGTCTTGTCCCAGACATTCCTAACCATTCTAATAGTAGCTCTTACAATAACAGTCCCGATTGAATCGCACCAAGGCTCTACCTTTTTCTTGTTCATTCATCATTGGCTCGCCTCTCCAACTTCTCTCTCAGCTTACCAGTCCTCAGCATCCAATTCCTAGAACAAAAATAATAAAAATAAAGTGCACTGTGAATGGAGAACACTTTAAAAAAGAAAACTGCGATGATAAGGGCGGGTCACCCAGTCGCAAGAGGTCCACTTCCTCTACCCGACCAACAGCACCATCTGCTGCCCAGAGCCCTCCAGGAACTATTTTATTTAAAGGTATTCCTCCAACACCCCCAAAACACATTTTAAAATGTTTTTTTTTTTTTACTTTAAAAAATATTTAAACCACTTCATAATAGCAATAATAATGCATTCCAGGGTGTGGTATATCATGGGATATCTTCACTTCTCGGGTCGTTGGACACACTGGGCCTGCGGCCTCGTGCCCAACCACCCGAGGCGTGACGATATCCAATGATATACCACACCCTGTCATGCATTATTGCTTAATTAAGCCCTCTGTTAAAACTGTTGCAGGGCATGACTTTAAATGTTTTGAATAAGCCCCGTTTTGTATGCTGTACCCTGTGGGCTTGCTGTGACCTGCAAGAATAAAATGAAAAACATGTTGAGAACCTCTTGGTTCTTTTTCCTATCTCTCATTTTGTTTTCTGGCAGGAACTCATGAAAAGTTGTGGCTTTTCCTTGTAATTATGCCACTGAGCTCCTGCGACTGTCTGAGCATAGCGCCGGTGATTTCAGACCGCTCGAGCGTGCGACATTCATAAGGTATTTAACCTTCTAATTCTGCCCAATTACGTTTTTGCTTTAAAAGTCCATTTTCCCAAGTCCAATTACCTCTGGAATTGAATTGGAGCACTATTGGGCTGTTTTTAAGTTCTTTATGTAACAAGGGATTTTCTGTTTTCTTCAGCATGTCAGAGCCGTGGATTTCTTCCTCCTTCTGCTGCAGCGTTTTGCTAAGAGCCAGCCGACCACTGTCTGTATTCTTTTATGTTGTTGTTAGAAGGGGTGGTGCTTCCTGAGGCTAGAAACAATGTATAAAATCCCTAAAAAGAGTGTAACCCACTTTAATGAGTGTATATATGCTATTACATTGGTTTAAAAGCATATTGCTACCGTAAATAAAATAAACTCATTGAAATAAAGATATAAAGTTTAAAGTAAGTCACAGGGGTGGAGTTAGGTAAGTCACCTGACTCCTGTATTGTATATAAATTGAGCACCTAGAATAGGTAGAGAGAGAGAGCGTGTCAGTCTAGAGCTGCCAGTGTGAGGTGTAAGACCTCTATTGCAAGAGCGTGTTCCCAGTTAATGAAGCTGCATGTGTGCCATTGGGCATAATAGTGATTTTTTTTTTGTGCTTTAATCCTGCCGCACTAACTAATATCCTCTTAATTTCTGTAAAACTGACTGATCATTTTATGCAAGAAAATAAAATGATAAGTGCCTTGCCGGTGCTTTTTATGCACTGATTTTGATGTCTACCTGAAATTTGTTTTCCTGAACAACAACCCCGCTACCAGCACCATTATTTTTCTATTGCTTGCTGCATACAGCTGGTGTTATAATCTATGGATGAAAAAAATGCCCTATTCAGTCAGGAGTCACAGACTAAATACACAGATACTCCTCCTCCGGTGATGGCTGACTGACACCCATTACATTGAGCCACACTGGTGAAAAAAAAGTAAGCCTGAGCCACAGCTAAAAAGTCTAACTGCAAATATGTGGTCAGTATAGCAACCCAGAAAGAGCAGACCGTCCTCATTTATTACTTTAATTTGGGCCATGATAATTGGCAAAAACAAGTAAGTTGCACCATGAGCCACAGCCAAAGTCTAACCTCAAATATACAGTGTCATGGTGGTCAGTACAGCAGAAAGACAGTCCTCATGTTTTGTTTTTTTGTTTTTGGTTTTTTGCTATTTATTGTACTTTTTGACCCGTGCCAGCATCAGGACTATCTGCCCGGTCACGGACCTTATCCGCCCCCCACTCCCAAATGAGCTACAGCTTCTCCCCATTGTCACCTTGGCTTGCCCCCCCCCGGGGTGGAGCCATGGCATTGGACAAGGTGTCACAGACACCTGGTCAAGTCGGGGGAGGCGGCCTGGGAGCTATTGCAGAAAGTGGCAAAGCGGGCATCATATAGAGAAGCGCTGTTATGGGGATTTTTTATCCCTGTTTGTCATGGGGGCGGGGACATGCAATGACGTCCCGCATCCGCCCCACCCCTGAATGTCCAGATGCCGGTTGCTGCGGTACCCTGGCCTCCACCAGGGGTCCGTTGAGCACCAGACATACTCCCTACCCTCTCCCTGGAAGGAGAGCTGTCCATGGGATACTCCATCCTTCTCCCGGCCGCCTCCAATGACCTGGGTCCGTTTCCAAAGCCAGATCGCCAGCGTCAATGTTTTTTTTACTTTACCTAGCTACCTTTGGATTCCTGGTCTTAAACATTCATTTTGGCACCACAGGTAGGGTCAAGATGCACTCCTACCGAAGACCGATCATCAGCTGTGAGGCATAACGCAATCTGAGGTGGGTAGACTAAACTTCGGTCAGTCATCGCTCCAAGTGCAATCTAAGAGGTGGCAAGCATCGAAGCTCAGCAGTGCGTCTTCATGCCACTGCACATGAGCTAGCCTATGAACAAGCACTGATGCTCTCAGTCCCTGGAACTGCCCGATGTGCTCAGCGACCTCTGGTAAAGAGTGTCCCAGTAAAGTCAGTTCTCCAAAGTCATTACTTCAAAAATTAAAAAAGACTTCTGGGCAAAGCGGAACTCATTCTATCTTGCAGGGGCATTGTCCATACTGGGCCTGTCTGTTCTGCAGCCATGTACTAATTAGAATGGACACTGCTGCACAGTCCATAAATGTATTTAAAAAAGAAAACTGACACCCCAAAAAAGTGGAGGGGCCAAAATACTTGTGTGGCCACCTTGTAAAAAAGTGAGGGGGGCCATGGCCTGGTTGGCCCCCCCATATAAGCCGCCCCTGGCCCTACCCCAAATAGAGGTTATTTATCCTCTCCAGGGGAGCCTGCCTTCCACACTAGCTTTCCCCTTTTTTGTGTAAGCCAGGCTTCCCATGGTTTTGTGCCTAGGTGGTCTTATGTGTTAGGGACCATTGTCTGCCCCATCCTGCTGTTGCAGTTCCCTAACTCCTGTCATTTTGCCCCTGAGGTACCATGGGCAGAGTTCCCTGCAGAACTGTGGACTATCTGTGGATGTCCTGAAGATGCCTCATCACTTCTCTTGCTTCCAGGTCACAAACCTCTACAGGAAGAAATAGGCTGGTACAGCTATGCTTTAGGGAAACTTCACCATGTGTCCTAGCCCTCCCTGACTCTTGCCGACACTGGCATCTAGGTGACACCAATTACCTCCTATGCAGTTCCCTCTTCCCCCTTAGCCTCTGTGAGTTCCACTCCTCTCCATTTTGTAACCTGGCCAGCAATAACACAAACTGAAAAATACAAGTACAGGGCTCACTGTGCTCTCTTTTGTAGCATGACAGCTGATTCTAAGGAGACCCTGCTTCCAGAGTCTGTGAGGGTAAGAAAAACAATTGAAGAGCTTTTTAAATTGCTTGTGTGGCTGTGCTGCTGGATGGCTGACACCATGTTTCAGCCCTCTCCAACTTGCTCTGAAACAACCGGCATCTAAAGAACCCTTCTGCTATCTCCTGCACAGCTTCCCTTCCTATTCCCCCTCCCATACGGTGTACTCAGCTCCCCTCCATTTTTCACTCTGCCCAGCAATAACACCAACACAAAAATACAAGTAAAGGACTCACTTCACTCTCACGAGCAGTGCCGCAGCTCCTCTCTGGGAGAGCCTGCTTCCAGAGCCTGGTATAGGCATATTTAATTCATTCAACTTCCCTACCAGTCCTGCCAACCTCTGCAGACCTCTAGACATCAGCAACATTTCTGCCTTCTCCGGATTCAGTCTCAGTCAGCTGAAGGCCGTGCAGTTGTTGATATCAGACAGGCAAGTGTTCAGCAGATTGACAGCATTTACCTCCCCAAGGGCAAATGACAGCTATAGCTAGATATCATCCACATAGCAGTAAAACCGCAAGCTATATTGTTTAATGACCTCCCCTAGAGTGGAACTGTTTTTCAACACAGTAACAATTTTGTTGGAAATAATCCCACTCACTCAAAAATAATTTTTGTTAAGAATGTATTTTTTATTGTCATTTTTTTTATTTCAAACTGTCAGACATGTAAAATGCAAACATTTTGTTAGCATAATTGCTCACTTCTTCAGGGCTCTGTACAAAACCAAGCAGAAAAAAATATATGTGTTTCCATATAATATAATAATACACATATATACATACCAATGTCATCCAAACATCTGCAAGTTGGTGCATGGATAGTGTGCTGTACTACCCATTCATATTCATTACATTTATCTTGAAAAAATAATCCTTCCTCGCGCTTCCTTTTTGTCCCTAGGAATTAGAGGGTCATGGTGAGTCTCTTGCTATAAATGCTTAAATCTTCAGATGTTGTTGTATACAACTGAGATATCCCTCTTTCAATTAATGTTATGTCTAGCTGATTAGTCACACATTATGGCAGACTGATGCGTTTACCTTATCTTTACATCTTTTTCATATATACCTTTAAAATAACAATCTAAAATTACATTTACCTATACCCTGATTGTTATTTTGCTGATCTTCTGCATAGTCAAATCATTCAATGTTATATTTTAATTGGTACTGGACTTGAGAGTGTGTGTATTTGAGAGTGGTCCTTAGAGATAGTTTGTTATATAAACAGAACTTATTGCTGATTCTATGACGTCTTGTAATGAGATATTCCATGTATTTTAAAACTTGTAATATAACTGTACAAGTTGGTGCTATTTATGAATCTTGTATTTTAAATGTTTTGAAATTTTCTTGTAAAGGCCAAAAGCTGAACAATAACTTAAAACAAACTGAGTCTCTTGCTCTTCTGGTGACACTGAACGGCTCTACGATGCTGGTTCAACAACACTTTTGTCGACCGGCATCTCACCAACTGGAATCATGTTGACGGCAAGTTGTGGTTTACATGATTCCTGTGTGTCTTTTGGTCCCTGCCCCCCCCCAACCCCATCTTTAGGATTTCCAACTCCAGTCGGAGTAGATTTGGGGTGGGGGTGCAGGACTGGGAGACAGTGTAACCCTGTTTCAGGCACACCAACACAGTGACCTGTCGGCAAAGTGTCGATTTTGCCTACAGGAGTGTATTTCACTGTGTTGGTGTCACCATACATGGTTACTACCCATTCAGCCCATAGCAACCTGACTGGAAGCACTACTACCTGGCAGACACCCTTGGGTGTACATGATAGGGTGCAAGGGAGTCAAGAGCAGCCGTAAGGGACATATTATAGACTTTCACAGCTTTCCCAGCACCCAACACAAGCACCTGCTACATGCATGACCAGCCCAATACTACTATGAGCTTAGAAGGTTCAAGATAATGTTTTGGGCACTATCAGACAAGCTCCACGGTGGGGGGGGGAGGTAATTTAACACAGATCCCGATAAGAAATCTCACAGCATGATGATCCAACCAGACAAGACTCTTCAGCCTCTGCCCAGTTCTCTTACCATCTACCATCTCTCTCTCTGGATTCACCCACAGGAGAATCTCCAACAGATTGCACCCCTTGGCAGAAGGCTGAAGAGGGAGGGCTGTCCTTCCCACCTTGGAAACACATATGAAGACAGTTGACCAGGGTCCTGAGTGGTGGAGCAGGTGGATGAGGCTCTATGCCCTCCCCACTTTTCTGTGTTCCGATCCCTCCCCCGACCAGCAGTGTGCAATGATGCTAGGCATATGTAGGTGTGTGTGTGTGTGTTTGTATGTGCACATGCACTACAGCATTCACTGTCAGCCTGCCCCTGACGAGTCACTCCCACCACCCTGCCATCATGCTCCCACGTGGTGGCAGTTTTGGAGCAGTGCAGTTGATCCTCCCTTCAGCAGAGGAGAGCAGTCAAATGAATGCTCAGTTTTCTCTGTCACCAGCCAACCTTCAGTGACTTGAGTTCATTCTTGAACTGGGACACCAGCATGGTGGGAGGAGTGGTGTACAGCATCTCAAGCCTTCACACCACTGGGCTGCCCTGATCAGATTAATCTAGACGTCATATACATCAAGTGCCAGCAGGAAGTAAGTGATAAAATTAATTTTTATTCAGGAATTACATACTCAGGACAAAGCCTATTTTTGGTCCAAGATGTGGTGCTGTCAGTGGTTCATCGAAGTACCCACCAGCGTGAGGCCCATCAATTCATTTGATGAAGGAATTGTTGACCAAACACTGAGGAGTCATTATCAACCCAGGAGCTGACGTCCGTCAACATTAACCACCTAGGGAACTCCAGTGTTAGGCTGGCGATGAACTCCCCAAATTCCTGAGAAACCCATTGTCATGTAACGGAGACCAGTAGGCAAGCAGGATCCTGCACCCTACACCTACGTCACCTCTCTCACAGTCATAAATTCAAATTACTTGGCCTCCCTCACTGACTATGGTGTGAGATTTAAACCAACTCTAAAACAGATGTCCACTCCCCACCCCCACCCTCACTTCAGGCAGTGCATTACAGAATAACCTGTTGGTATGGTTGCGTTTAGCAATGTGCCAGAGTTTTATCCCAAACAGGTCTCCATTATGCACACCAGGTCAGCTGAAGAATCCACGATGAAATCAGCCACCACTGCAGTCTTATTCCTCAGTAGTCTGACATTAACTAGAATTGCCCAAAGGGGGAGCCATTCTAGTCGGCCTTTGACTACCTGACCCATTAACATCTCAAGAGTTAGTCTCACTTTCTCCCAGGAAATCTCCCTATAATGCTTCTTATCCAGGTCACACCTAGAAACAAGCCTTCACTCAGTGTGCCTTTCTCACTTATCAAATTCCTAAATGAATAAATAAAATTATCATACCTTTACCATTCACTAAAATACCACCAACAGCTTAATCTGGTTCAAAATCAGTTGGCATTCATCTGTATCCCCCTTCCCGGGTCGTGCCTGAAAATAGGCAGAATTTGTCTAGTGTACTTACCCGGTCAACAAAAACTAACTAAATAAATAAATAATTTCCCATATTCTGACTTTCACCCCTTGCTTTGGCTTCTCCCAAGCCCAACTTCCCTACAGTGGCATTATACAGCAGCTGGTGCCGGGGCATAAACAAAAGAATGGCACTGATGAAGTCGATCAGGGGAATAGGAGTAACAAGAGACACTAGTTAAAGGTAATAATTCTTAGAACAATAAACTAAACTAAACTAAACTAGTTCTAAAATACACTGTATCAAAGACGGGCCATCCCCGCACAAAACAGCAGCATCTATCTCCCAGAAACAAACAAATCCCAACACAATCCCATCTAAAACCAGAAAATACCCTCCTCACAAATGTAACCAGTTACTACTCACCTCCCGCACATTAATTACACAACATCCCCCGAATCCCCTACAGATTAACTCACTACTCACATCATCTACTACCAAGCACACCCCACAATCACATGCCTAAATCACACTAAGTCTGGAGTTTGTTGTTTTCTGGTTTATTCTCCCAGATTCTGACTAGGAGAGTTCCTGATTCTTTGTGATGTATTGATTTAATGGCCTGAAAAGCCAACATCTCATGTGCAAACAGTAAGAACAATAATTTATGAAGCTAACCTCTGCCCAGATCCATTAGTTCCTAGGAGTCCACTTTCACAATTTCACAGTCACCACAATGATAATCCTGCAGGGTACAGTAATCTCATGTGCACTCCCTGCTACCAGCAGTTCAAAACCAGCACATAGTCCCTCGTTTCCACTTAAAAGGGACTCCTCTGGCTTCACTCTAGCAACACACGGATGTCCAGCCAGTAGGGCTTTCATAGCATTTTGAGTATAATTCTCGCATCCTCGCATCTAAGGTTTCACCTTGGGGGGGGGGGCAGAAAATTATAAGGGCTTTATTCAACCCTCCACGTCTCTCACCAGATTACATGGTTTCTCCAGTTATACTGTCATTGTCATTGTTTTCAGACCACAAAGTGTTGCATTGGCTCAGGAAAGGTTGCATCATAACCATTGTCAACCAATTGCCCTGGGTGGTGCTTTCCCGACTTGATCAGATTACTATAAACTACTGGTGGCTACAATATTTAGAGACACAAAGCACATCTTCTTGACCTGGAAGGACACTACTTCTTTATTCAGCTGTGAGCTGTGTGGGAAATTCTATATTGCACTTGATATCTGCAACAACGTTACTTTTGCTCAATTCTGTGGGAGGTGAAACAAACTACCCTTGGTAATTGCTTTTATTTACATATTTATTTAGTGTTTAACCAAGAAGGGACTTGCAAACTCTGTTTATCTTGTGAGTAACTTCAGAAGGATTTAAATACTGCATTTGGGTAGACCTTTGGAGGTAGCTAGATTGTCTACTAGGATTTTCTGACAGTTAAACTATTTTTAAATAAATTACAGGTGGCTGAGGAGTTGAATAAGGATCTTGCAAACTCTACTTATCTTGGAAGTAACTTCACAAGGGTTTGAATACTGCATTTTGGTTGTCCCTTGGGGGAAGCTGGATTGACTACTAGGATTTTGGGACAGAAACTATTTTTAAATAATTTACTGGTGCGTAGGATTTTGTGATAGTTAAACTATTTTTAAATAAGTTACTGGAGGTTAGTTGAATTATTATAAAGGGCAGTACTCACCAGGTGGTGGAGCAGTGGTGTATTTGATTGTTTCTAACAGTCACCAGTGGTTGTGGACTACCCACCCCTCTTCCCCATCTCACCTCCCCAAGTGGCATTTACTTTATAGCCAAAGTTCTGACATCACTTCCTCAACAGGTCTTGGGGCAGAACTATCATATTCTTAATAATTCAGCACAGTGCATAAAGGGTAAGTACACCACACACACACATACATACAAAAAAAAGATATATAATACATATTGTATACTGTATATTATAAGGGAGAGGGACATGTGGGCAGTGGTGCAATGCACTGGCTGTGGGGCAGCAGTTTTCTGGGAGACATTCTGGAAACTGCGTTGCTGTCCTATTTGCAGGCAACTGTCAGCTCTGAGGGAGGAGGTTGCCCACCTCCAGGCTGAACTGGCAAGGACTAAGGAGGCCTCCACCATCCAAAGAGCACCACTGCCACAACCACTGCCTTAGAGGTTGCCAAGTATGAAGAGCAGTTGGACCACTGTGGGTTCTGGGAAGGTGCGGGTGGTAGAACAGAGGCAAATCCCCCTAGTTGTATTTCTACACAAATCATATGCCAGTCTGGCAGAGCAAGGTTCCTCTATGATGGCACCCTCAGTGGAGACCAAGAAGAATGCTGAGGACATCCACAATGTAGACCCATAAAGGGTGGCAAGGGACACCACAGGGGAAGGAAACAGCTTCTGATAGGGGACTCAATTGTTAGGGGGTAGAACTGGGGAAGGGAGAGGAGAGGGAAGCAAGGTGCCTGCCTGGTGCCATGGCTTGGAGGGACAAGAAGCAAATCTTCAGGATTGCAGAAGCAGCATCACAGGAGAGGGAACTAAATATTATTGTCCACCTTGGGACAAATGACCTAGCTAGGCATGGAATCAGTGCAGTGCAGGATGAATTTGTGGAGTTGGGGAGGGGCCTCAGACAGGTAGCAAGCATGGTTACCTTCTCAGAGGTGCTGCCAGTCCATGGCAGGGGTGAGGCTAGGGTACTGCACACCATGAAGTTTAATGAATGGTTGCAAAACTGGTGCAGAGCACAGGGTTTTGCTTCATTTTGGGACTGGGAGTACACCTGTAGAGATGAAGGTCTATACTGGCACGATGGTCTGCATCTGTCCACGAAGGAACCAGGCTCCTAAGTGACAGGTTTAAATGCTTCCTTGGCAAGCTTTTAAACTAGCCAAGGGGGGAGGTGCTGATAAGAGGCAGGAAATTTCAAGCCTCCCCCCACAAAACATGGCAGGTAGTAAGGTAAACACTGAGGTACAGAGCTCAACAGAGGGCAGGACAGGGGTAAATGGAAAAATAGACAAGGCAATAAGAGCAGGGATGGGGAAAAAAAGGATAAAGCCAACATTAAATGGAGGTAAATGAGTACCAATGCCTGTAGTCTGGGAAACAAGCTTCCTGAGCTAGTAGCCCTGATGGAAGATGAACAATTGGATATTGTGGCAGTCAGGGAAACATGGTACATGGAGAACCATGACTGGGATGTCAACATACGGGGGTACATAGTCTACAGAAGAGATAGGGAGGGTAAAAGAGGAGGTGGAGTAGCTCTGTGCATAAGGGAAGGGATCAAAGCTACAGAACTAAAAAGTAAAGGGGGAGGACAAGAGGCACTCTAGGTCACCTTGGAGATAGGGAATGGCATCACAATGCTATTGGGGTTGTATACAGACCCCCGTCTCAAGGGGAGGAAATGGACAAGAAAATGATAGAGGACATTCTCAAGATGGCTGAAAAGGGGGAGATACTGTTGATGGGGGACCTGGATATGCCAGATGTTAACTGGATGACATGTACTGCAGACACATCCATGAGCAGGGTCATTCTCGATGCCCTGCAGGGGGCAGGCCTTAGACAGCTAGTGTTGGAACCCACTCGGGAGGGAGCAATACTAGACCTGGTACTCTCAAATGGAGAGAGGATCACAACTTTAGAAGTCAGTAGACATCTGGGAACAAGTGACCACTGCACAGTGTGCTTTGTGATAAGCACAACCATGGAGACAAGCCATACAAAAACAAGGATACTGGACTTTAGAAGGGCTGACTTTGGCAAAATGGGTGAATACCTGAGGAATGCACTAGCAAATGTCCAAAAAGGAGAGGTGGAAGAACAATGGAGAAAAATCAAAACTGCCATCATAGAGGCAACAAGCCTTTGTGTGAAACAAATAAAGAAAACAAAGCAGAGTAAAAAACCACCATGATTCTCAAAAGAGGTGGCAGGGAATGTTAAGGAGAAAAAGGCTGCATTCAAAAAGTATAAGGAATCACAGAAGGCGCGTGACAGGGAACTGTATCAATTAAAGCAGAAAGAAGTGGGGAAGGCAGTCAGAATAGCAAAGGCCCAAACCGAGGAAAAAATAGCCAACTCAGTTAAGAAGGGGGATAAAACCTTTTATAGGTACGTTAGGGAGCATAGAAAGGTTAAGGGAGGAATAGTGAAGATTAATAAAGGAGAGGGGAGGTGGGCAGAGGGAGACAATGAAAAGGCAGAGATACTGAATGAATACTTTTGCTCAGTATTCACGAAAGAAGATGAGGTGGAGTTACTCAAACCAGACAATAGAAGCACTCTGGGTAGGGGGTTGACACCAGTCCATTTACAGAAGAAAGAGTCCTGAAAGAACTCCTAAAACTCAAGGTGGACAAAGCAATGGGGCCTGATGGATTCACCCCAGAATCCGAAAAGAACTAAGGGAGGACCTAGTGACACCACTGACCACACTTTTTAACAAATCATGAGAGGATGGGGTGGTACCTGAGGACTGGAGGAGGGCAGATGTGATTCCCCTTCACAAAAGATGGAGCAAGGCAGAAGCAGGAAGCTACAGACCTGTAAGTTTGACCTCAGTGGTAGGGAAAATGATGGAATCACTTCTGAAAGAAAGAATTGTTGAGTACCTAGAGGCCAGCGGGGCACAGGACCCAAATCAACATGGATTTACAACAGGAAGGTCATGTCAGATGAACCTAATTGATTTCTTTGACTGGGTGACCAAAGCAATAGACCAGGGAGGGGCTGTGGATATGGCCTACCTAGACTTTAGCAAGGCATTTGACACAGTTCCACACAAAAGATTAATAATCAAGTTAGCCAGCCTGGGAGTGGGTTCCAGGGTGGTAGCCTGGGTAGCAAATTGGCTGGACAACAGGACACAGAAGGTAATAGTGAATGGAACACATTCCAAAGAAAGGGGGGTTGCTAGTGGAGTACCTCAGGGCTCAGTACTGGGTCCAGTCCTCCTTAACATCTTTATAGGTGACATTGCAGAGGGTCTGGAGGGAAAGGTATGCCTCTTTGCAGATGACACAAAGATTTGTAACAGAGTTGATACACAAGGGGGGGTAGAAAGGATGAGAAGGGACTTGGCAAGGTTGGAGGAATGGTCAGACATATGGCAACTTAGGTTCAATGCAAAGAAGTGCAAAGTAATGCACCTGGGAAACAAAAACCCAGGAGAAAAGTACACAATAGCAGGAGAGGTACCAACAACAACAAAAATGGAAAGGGACTTGGGGGTAGTCATATCAGATGACCTAAAGGTGGGTAAGCAATGAGAGAAGTCAGTAAGGAGAGCCAGGGGGATACTGGGATGCATAGGAAGGGGCATCACAAGTAGAACAAGCATTTGTCAATGCCGAATGTTTGCTTGCTGGCACTGGCATTGGTAGTGTAGAAGTTACAGAGTTGCATAATAGGAATGGCAGCGAAGTATTGAACTGAAGCCAACCCCACCACCACACTGCAGAGGTGGCAGGCATTGGGGTGTGCCTTTGGGTCATCAGGCATATGACCACACCATTTCATCACACCCACCCTGCAGACACTGACAAGTGTCACGGTGTGCCTTTGGGTCTTTGGCCCTTATGCGCACCCCATTCCATCAGGAAATATGGGTGAGATGGGTGGTGTATAGAGAATGTGGTGAAGTTTGGGCCGAAGAGTCCGAAGGCACACCTTGATGCCTCTCACTGGCTGCAGGGTGTGGGTGGGGTGGAATGGATGAGCATGACAGGCAAGAATCCCAAGTCACACCCCTGATGCCTGTCATACTCTACAGGGTGGGGCATTATGGTCAGAAAGCCTAACGCCTCAGGCATTTGTTGGTATTTTCACTCCAAATTTTCAACATGTTTTTTTTGTGACCCCCACCTCATGAACAGTGGCAATATCAGTTTATTAGCTGAAAACTGCTTTTGCACAGCGACTATGGCATTTGGCACCACAGGTGCAAAAACACATTCCGAACAGGATGTGAAAAATGACAGCGGTACTGTTCATGGGGAGGTGTAAAAAATGGCAATGTTGAAAATCTGCTGAGAAAATCTTAAAAAACTGGTGAAGTCACGAGCACTGCACACCCGTAATGTAACTAGTTTGGAGATTTGTTTACAGCAGATTGTTAACACAGGCATTTGGGACCTCGATCATGAACAGTGTCAGTGCGATTTTCTTTACCTGTCCGAACAATGATTTCCCACAGCGACCATGCATCTCTGCACTGAAAGTGCGAAAACACATTTCGCCATGTTGTGGAAAATGACAGCTGTACTGTTCATAAGGAGGTGTGGAAAAATGCCACTGGTGAAAATCTGGACTGAAAATATTACAAATTCATGGACCTCACAGTGCGTGGAAACTGCGCAATGCTCACTTGTAACACAGTCATTTTATGGAGTTTTGTCACCAAATTTTCAACATAGCCATTTTAAGACCTCTGCTCATGATCTGTGTTACTGTGATTTTCTTAATCTGTCCCAAACATTGTTTTCGCACTCCGACTGTACCATTGTGCACTACATGTGCGGAAACACATTTTGGGCGAGATGTGAAAAATGGTAGCTGCACTGCTCTAAATGACAGCTTTACTGCTCATAAGAAGGTGCAATAAAATGGCACTGTTGAAAATCTGGTGTGCAAATATTACAAATTCGCCAACTTGCCAGCGTGCGTAGGAACTGCGCAACGTGCGCTCCTAAAACAGTCATTTTTGGGAATTTTTCACCAAATTTTCAACATAGCCATTTTAACACCTCTGCTCATGATCAGTGTCACTGTGATTTTCTTAACGTGTCCCATACATTGATTTCGCACACTGACTGCGCCATTGTGCGCTACATGGGCAGAAACACGTTATGGGCAAGATGTGAAAAATGACAACTGTAATGCTCATAAGGAGGTGTGTTAAAATGGCAATGCTGAAAATCTGGAGTGAAAATATTGAAAATTTGCGAACTTACGAGCGTGCATAGACTCTCAGCATAGCTCGTAAAACAGTCATTTTTAGGAATTTTTTCACCAAATTTTCAACATAGCCATTTTAAGACCTCTGCTCATGAACAGCATCACTGTGATTTTCTTAATGTGTCCCATACATTGATTTCGCAAACCGACTGCGCCATCGTGTGCTACATGGGTGGAAACACATTTTGGGTGAGATGTGAAAAATGACAGCTGTACTGCTCATAAGAAGGTGTGGTAAAATGGCAATGTTGAAAATCTGGAGTGAAAATATTGAAATTTCGTAAACTTACGGCGTAGGAACTGCTGAGCATACGCTTCATAAAACATGATCATTTTGGAATTTTTCCATAAAATTTTCAAAAATAGGCTTTTGAGAGCCCACCTTATGAACACTGGCAGTGTCGTTTCATTATTCATTCCGAAGGTGATTTCGCGCAGTGGCTGCGAAATCACCCTTATTCCAGTAATGCCATGGCAGTGCAAGAATTCATGAGGAGGGTCCCAAAACCCCATGTTGAAAATTTGGTGCAAAATTCCAAAAATGCCTGAGATATGCAACAAAGTTAAAAACCTATCTATCCCATTATACAGCTTACCGGCATTTCCTCAGTTAGGTAGTCGGCTTTGAAGAGTGCAGACGTGTTCCCGGTCCACCAAAGATCATCGCACCAGACTCGGAGGTAAGTATAGGGTGAGGGGTGGGAGGCAGTGCGCAGTGGGTGGCGCGGGTGGGTGCAGACACTGTGAGGAGAATTTTGCTTTTCAGGTTATTTTTAATGATGACACGGGACATTTGCCACGCTGGGGTGGGCTCCCAGCATGGCAGAAGTGATGGCTGGGAGGGCGTGGAGCTGACGGGGGATTGGCACCCCACAAATATGGCATTCCTGTTGCCACGCTTGGGTGGGCTCCCAGTGGCACCCTGTACTGGAGACAGTGGAGCCGACGAGGATTGCACCTCCGCCAGCGACAGCATGGGGGGAGAGAGACAGTGGAGCCGACGGGGATTGGGCACCCCTGTCGGCCATAACATCATTTTGCCACGCTGGGTGGGCTTCCAGCGCAAGCACCTGGATGCTTGGGGTGGGTTGCCACCTTTGGATGAGATGAAAACCGAATACTAAACCACACACCCAAACTCCACCCTAACTCGCTACTTTTTATGACTTATGAGGGCATCGCTGATTCTGATTCTTGATTTATTCAGAATTGCTGCTGATATTGCATTGTGTACAACTTCTTTAAATTACATCATGATTATTATTTTTGGTTTGTTTGATTTAGATTTAAATATTTTAAATTTCAGTGTGTGTTAACATTTGGTGGGGTTAGAGAGGCTGGGGGTTCGGGGACTTTCCATCCTGTGTACACAGCTTAGCTGACACATCGAGTGACTACAAGGACACCTCTGACAACCAGCTATTTTGGAACAAGTGGCCTTTCCTGGTAAAACTCTTTCAATAAATAAACTACACCAGTAATGGTGGACGAGCTGTAATTACAAATATCATCTGACATTTTAAGATGTGCTACTGTCCTTCCCATTGCTCCTACTCTAAAGTTATTTGTAATGTCAGAGAAGTTTTTAAAAGTGGTAGGAACTATTCTATGCTGTTAAATACCCTATTTTATTTCCAAATCAGTCATACATTCCAGATAGCAAGATATGTGATATGTAGCATGGAGGCAGTATAGTGCAGTGGTTTAAGGCTCTGAGCTGCAATTCTGGAGACCAGGGTTTGAATCCCACAGCCCAGACTTGCATACTGTGTGACCCTGCACAAATCATTTCACTCCCTTGTGCTCCCAGGTTGCACCTGTAAACAAGCTTCCACTTAGTGTCTGTCTTCTGGTAAAAAAAATAATAATGTTTGATAAATTACCTAAATTTGCAGTGCCATCAAATCTAGATTGTGTTCCTTTCTCCTCACCAGCTAATGCTCTCTCTCTCTTCCTTTTCTCATTACTGTGGCTTAGCATGACATTAGCCACACTATTCTGTGCTGTTCATCTGAGATGCCTGGAATGGTCTTCCTGGAATATCCAGGTAGTTTGAAACTTGACAGCAATGACTGCTGAGGAGAGAGAGGTGTAGTACTGCTAGAAATGAAATAAAATATTAGATTATTAATTTAACAACAAATGGGGTAACAGATATTAAAATATAGGACAGACCCTAAAAGAAGAAATGGTGAGCATTTAAAGGTATATCCCGCTTCGGCAGGACAGCCATAAGCTTCGTGCTACCTACCTTATGGAACAATCTACAAAAAACTCTCAAATTAAGCACTCTAATCAGTATAAATGCCTTCAAGATGCTTTATTTCTGCACAATCAGAGAAGTATGTAACTGCTTCACCCACTCAGACCCAGTACGGTGTCTGTACTGGTATATATCACGCCTAGACCCAATTTTAAGTACTGACCCCCAGCTTGCTCCTCACCAGCCTAATTGTTCTCTCTCTCTTGTCCCCCTGTCTTATCAACACTAGGCCCGTCCATCCCCTTATTCTTTCTTTCCCAACCTCGGATAGGAGCTCACTACCCTAGGTTGTGACATCCTACCATGCCCCGTACTTTATAGCATTCAATCCCGGGGCTCACACATACTCCTTTTCCCCATCCATCTTCTCTACATCCCGCTTTGCCAACTCCTTTCTGTGCACCGTGCCCTCCTAGTCTTTCTCCCCCTACCTCCCTCTCTTCCCCCCTACCTTCACCTCTACTTGGTATGTATTTTTATTTTTTTCTTCCGTTACTTCCTCCTGCAACCTTAGATAACCTGCTTTATCTTCCTATAGACATTTCTATGTATGTAAATACCGTGTAATCTGTACAATATCTGTATAATTCTATGTACATATGAACTTCTTTTTCTTCCTCTCTGTAAACAGTATTATCTGTATTGCCTTGTAAATACCTGTGTTGACCTGTATACAATTGTTCATGCTCCACCCAGGTCCATCTTGCAAATGAGCTTCTGCTCAATGATGAACGCCTAGTTAAATAAAGACTTGATTGATTGATTGATTGAAAAGTATTCCTTATCACAGCAGTCAAAGACCATACTCACAATGCAGCCTAGAAAGGATTAGGTTGATTTGCTGCTAATGGTCTTAAGAGCCTTACTTTACACCTCTCAGATTTACTAGTATACAAACAAAGGTTTACATGACATCAGAATTTGTTTGTAATGTGAACATGCAAGTAAAATGGTGAAGGATTTAACAGAATCTGTTTTACTAGTATGTGAGCATTCAAAATGACTGAAAAAGTACTAACTCTGAATAAAACTGGATTAGCAGGTAAAGTTTCTGAAACACATTGTACAGTCCACACTGGACAAGAGGCTACCCTAATGTGGTGCCTGTCTGAATGTCTAAGGGCTTCAGAAAAATGAAGGTGTTAATTAAGGTGATATTGTTTACCCTTCCCATGAATAATCTTCCAATTTGCTGGTGTGAAGTTAGAGGTGGCAACTGAGCAGACAGGGACACATTTGGCTCTTTAAGTTCCCTGCACTTGAAGGCACTTCCTGATTAGCATGCACTGCAAGCAAGCAAGCACGTTGAAATGTCAGACACTTGCTTACAGTCAGATGAGAAGAAACAAATAGTTAGTGGGGAATCTCACAGGTGCTGCTTGACCCACCATAAAAAACGAATTTGCAATGGTGAAAACAGGAGGACCGAATCTGGACCTAGAAAACCGAATCATTCGGTCAAAAACTGAGTAGGTGGTAACCTTATTTGGGGGCGTACAGCCGGCGGAGATTGGGCACCCCGTCAGTGGCGTACAGTGTGGGGGAGGAAAGGTGCATGAGCACGCAGTGTGCGTGCGTTGCGCGTGTGTGTGTGTGGGGGGGGGAGAGCTCTGCTCACTCAAGCGGAGCTCTCCCTTTCAACTGTATGCCACTGCATTTTTCAGCTGTCATAGACAGCTGGAGCAGTGATTGGTGCTCTGCGACCGCGCCTGCAAATACACTGACTGAATTGAAAGAGGCTGACACACCTCTGGAAAACTCATATGATGGCACTATGTTTCTTGCACATGCGTGCAAGCAAACATAAAAAGGGAAGTGATTATCACTCTGTACAGACAGTTGGTGAGACCCCATCTGGAATACTGTGTGCAGTTTTGGAGAGCCCATCTACGCAAGGACATAGACAGGATGGAAGCAGTCCAGAGGAGGGCAACTAAAATGGTGCAGGGTCTGCATCAGAAACCATATGAAGAGAGACTGAGAGAGCTTAATATGTATACCCTTGATGAAAGGAGGGACGGGGGGACATAATAGAAACTTTCAAGTACCTCAAGGGAATCAACAAAGTCCAGGAGGGTAGCATCTTTCAGAAAAAGAGATGTGTAAGAACAAGGGGGCACAATTTAAAGATAGAGGGGGGATGGCTCAGGGGTAATGTGAGGAACTTTTTTTTCACAGAGAGAGTGGTGGATGCATGGAACTGCCTTCCTGGGGAGGTTGTTGGGTCTAAAACAGTGGGGGAATTCAAACATGCATGGGACAGACATAAGGCAATTGTAGTGGGGGGTTGCAGGAAGTAGGCTGTTGGTTAACTATAATCTGCAACTTATCCAATAGGTAGGGAAATGGGCAGACTGGGTGGGCCAGGTGGTCCTTATCTGCCATCAAAGTCTATGTTTCTATGTTAACTCTTACTGCCTTAACAAGTAGCACACACCTTTATCACATTGAATCTGTTGACACGCTAACCCACAATTACTGCATGCCAGACATGCCAACAACATGGTTCATGGGCCACTTATGTCCACAGCAGCTAGGTGCCCTCACTGGAGCCGCAGTTCTCTCCAGCCATCTCATTAACTGGTCAGTAACAGACAGGCAAAAGGCAATTGCCTCCAAGCAAGGAAAACAGCAACCTGAATTCACAAGTGTGTAAGAATGTGAGTCACTGCGACAAAGGTGTCAAACGTCTGTCCGTTCTTCTCAATCCAGAACAGGTGGGGAAAGAGAATCAAAGCAACAATCTTCCACTGCTTAGTGACTGACAATATTTCCCTAACCAACACTAAAATTCTTAAAAACTTACTCACTGACCAGAGAAATACTTGCCTAATGCAGGAGTTAAATAAAACTCACAAAAGTCCAGAAGTGGCCATTGTCCCTCATCTCTGCTGCTGATGGTCAGCCCCACACGGCCATCATATATATCTAGACTTAACTCAGTAAATGTTTTTCCAGGAGGTACAAAAGCACCATAACCAGGGGCATGGGTGGAAGTTGATGGGGGATTTAAAATGGATGCAAGAAAGTTGTTTTTTCATGGAGTGGGTGGTGGATAAATGGAATAGTTTACCCAAGCAGGTTGTTAAAGCCATCTCAGTGACAGAGTTCTAGCATGGGTGGGCCAGACAAAAGAGGACAGTAAGGTCTAAGAGAAGGGGGAGTATAGACAGTGCAGGGAAGGGGGTACTGAGATGTAATTAGGGCAATCAGCTCAGTAAATCTGTTCTGGACTGAGGTCGGACATGGAGTCAGGCAGATAATGAACAGATTGGATGGACTGCTGGGTTTTTATTTGCCAATAAATTCTATGTATCTTTGTACAAAACCGCCTATTTTTAGTTTTATTTTTACTGGATAGGCAGGTAAACTTCCAGAATTTGGACTTTCTACACACCGATAAAAAGCAAAACATTTCATAAAATTTGGCATTCTCATTTTACCAGGCAGTGAATATACAGAATGTGTATTTTTCTATAAATTCTTTCTTGTACTGTTTTTATTTTGCTTTGTTTTTCTTGCTGTATATTTAGCACTATTCTGAATATTTGTACACATACTAAACGTTTGACAGTAGAGGCCTGGGAAAATAAAAAAATTAGACTAGCAATTACTGGACAATTCCTTGAATTTCAAGTCTTGAAACTGGAATTTCATTACTTAAAAACATCATAAATCAGTACCCTTGTCTGTGTATGTAGCCCCATGACACAGTATTTTGATGCTACAACATAGGATTATGACTTCTAGAAGGTAATAAGCTGTTGGCCTGCCAGCACAGTGGTAGCACTACTGCGTGTGATGCCGATGACCTGGGTATAGGAATGGACCAGGAGCATCTGAGGGTCAGCCAGGAGGAGGAGGACAACTGAGCAGCCAGAGGACTGATCTGCAGCTCTGGAGAGGAAGAAGCATGGTGCCCATTGTTTGCTTGGCACTTAGCAGTGGCTGGAGTATAGGACATAAGAGCTGCAACCAGTGGGCATGAGGAACAGCAGATGTTGGGTGTGCCATGTGCAGAAGTGTGCATGATGTCACCCTTGACATCACTGCATGCATGCTCCTCATGGTGGGAAGAAGAGTCAGAAATCAAACTGGCTAGCAGGATGAGCACTGACCCCTTGCAGGACCCACACCAGTGACCTAGGCTCCAGCTGTAGTGGCTCCTTGACCGGAGGGTTGAGGAGGGAAAGGGAAATGGAATATTGTTTAACCAGGAGTAGCACACTATACTGAAGCTTGTTTCCAGATGCAACCTGGGAGCACAAGGAAGTTAAGTGACTTGCTCAGGATCACACAGTATGCACCTATGTGTCTCTGGGATTCAAACCCAGGTCTTCAGAGCTGTAGCTCAGAGCCTTAACCCACTGCGCTATACTGCCTCCTTAGGACTTAAGACTCCTCGCCACCCCACCATGGGGGCAAGCCTTGGAGCACCAACCAAGGTAAGTTCAGGAAGAAGCCAGGTGACAGGGCTGGGGTGTCACTGTGAAGAGGGCAGCCAGGTGAAGGAGTAGAAAAATAAATAACAGAAAAAATAAAGAAAGAAATAAGTTGTGGGGGAGACGGACTGCAAGGGGCTAGAATCCTGTTTTCATGTACATTTCCTCTGCAGTAAATAATGGGGATCAGAAACAGAAAATACATGAAAGCTTGAATTGCAACTAAAGATTATATGAGCTGGAAAAATGTCATTTGCATAATATTTTGAATACAAATCATGTCTTGTTGATGTAAACAGATGGCTCTTTTACAAATATCGCCAGGGTGGTTCTGATCCAATTGGGCAGATGCAAATGCAGGAGGCTCTCACTTTTGCATCTCATTCTGACTCTTTTAGGTCCATTGTTTCAGTTTTTCTCTGCAGCATCAGCAACTCTTTAAATAGTGCAAAAGCAGTCATGAAACAGAAACACTGAGTGCAAACACTAAGCAAACACAGTAAAAAATCTTTAGATACTTAAGAGAAATAAACATACTTGAGAGAAATAAAAATACATAAATCTGTTAGGCAACTAAGGGCCTCAAGTGGAAATGACCTCATTGATAAGTAGAGTGAAGTATCAAAGTGTGTAAATGATTACTGTATTTTTCATTAGTTTTTACAGCAGAACAAGATGGATAAATCTTTTAATGGTGACCATATTAATATGTTTCACTTGAATTGCTCAAGAGAATTAATACTAAGAGGATTTCTGGAGTGGATGGGTTCCATCCAAGAATTCTAAGAGAATTAGCTCATGTGTGAGCAATACATTTTACAATAATGTTTAATGAGTCAACTAGGACAGGGTGTGTACAGGATAGCAGAAGGGAGGCATATGTATTCCCAACAGTGTAATAGTTTCTACAAGAGAACCAGATTTACACCAATACACATAGCATCAATGTCAGGAAGATTAATGGCAGTGGTTAACAGAAATAGGATAGCTGACCATCTACTGCAATATCAGTCCATCAATATGGATTCAGCAATGAGAAGTCATATCACATTATCAGCAATTTTATCACTGATATTTTTGAAGATAATATTTAAACACAATCATCTTATGGTTTATAGATTGTCCGCATTTATCTCCTCTTTGTTTTTCATTACCAGGTTTGTTTGCATGGAAACCGAATCCTTGTCCCTTAGAGCGCCTCTGCTTCTGCTGTTCAGTCCTTTGCTGAGGTCAGAATCATTTGTTTGTGACATCATAGAAGTGACCGTGATGTCACAACAGAGGATTCTGAGTTCAGCAAAGGATTAAACAACAGAAGCAGATTGCCTGTAAGAGAAGCAGATTCTGTTTCCATGTAAACATGCCTAAGAATGGAAATTACGTAACACAGAAATGCAGGAAATCTACAAAACATAAACTGAGCTCTGTCTAAATACTATGTTTTTCAAAGATTTGCCAAAAGTGGCAAAATCATTTTAAGTTCATTAACTAAGAAAGAACTAAATAGTGAAGTGAAACCTGGAGGTACTGGACAATAGAAGTCAGAGTAGTAGTTAATATCTGTAATAAAAAACTATTTAAAAGACAAAGAACCTCTGTGCGTAAACACTGAGGCAAGGGTTACCCCAAAGGGCATTTGGCTGGGAAGCCAAGTTTCAAAAAAATACACAATCACACATGCCCCCACAATGCAAAGCATCATGGGCTGCATATGCAAATTACCACAGAATGTTATGCTGGTCCAACGTTAAGCAGAATTGCATGGTGCCGAAAGGCCTCTCACACAGTTTGCAAAGGGTGCTAACAGAAGACATAGACACGTGTTTCGTCCTACCAGGACTCATCAGTATGCCTCGTCTGTTTGACACCCCAGTGGAATGGACCAGCTACCCCTAAGGCAGTGTGCCTGGGATATATTGTGGTGAACCCATTAAAATAAGAAACTATTTAAAAGACAAAGAACCTCTGCGCGTAAACACTGAGGCAAGGGTTACCCCAAAGGGCATTTGGCTGGGAAGCCAAGTTTCAAAAAAATACACAATCACACATGCCCCCACAATGCAAAGCATCATGGGCTGCATATGCAAATCACCACAGAATGTTATGCTGGTCCAACTTTGTAATATCTGTAATGCTCCATTGGTGTTTCTCACCCCAGTATCTGTCTCTCCCCCAGGTCACACCTGGAAACGAGTCTTGGGTCAGTGTGCCTTTCCCGGTTATCAACTTTTAAATAAATAAATAAATAAATGGTGATCTTTCGGAATAGCATCAAGTAATGAGTGGGATGCCACAGGAATTAGTGTTGGGGATCGTTCCATTAATTGTATTCAGAAGGGACCCAGATTTAAAATGAGTAGCTGGGATTCTAACTTGGGTGACTAGTAAGTTCACGGGAGAATGAATGAGCATCACAACAGATTAAGGGAGTGGGCTAAATGGCAAAGAAGGTTTAGTGTTGGAAAATGTAAGACTGCTCAGATTGGCTTGATTATACCATCAAGGACTCTTGGCGAGTTTGCTTAGCTGATGAGAAAGTTACATTACAACAAAAAGTAGACCCCAATGTTCAGATTTGTTGGATTAAAAAAAGGCTAACTGCTACTCACATCCCTCTTACTGAACACTACAGTATGTTTTGTTTTGCATTGCACTGAATGGTGGACTTGGGCTCCTTATCTTTCCCACTTAACATTAGATGTGGAAACAACATGCTTCTAGCAAGACTATTTGCTGCATGTGTGGCTCTGGTCTGAAAACATTGGATTTTAACATAGTAACACCGAAACTGAAGGTCAGAAGGGACTCTAGGTCCATCATGTCTGCCCACCCTGCTTCAGAAGCAGTGATGAATAAGTATACTATGCAAACATGCATTCACTTGTTGGGATTTCTTACCCACTCTGTTACTCAAGGTACAGTACCCTGTTATTCTTTTGATAAACACAACTTTTTGAAGGCTTACAGTACCTTGAAGGCCTGTACTGTCATCTTGTCCACTGTATCCACTGGTAGACTGTTCCATAGGTTCACCACCCTGTGGGGGAGGACTTACCTCCAAATTTTACCCCTTAACTTACAACTTCTGGCCTTCAAAGCGTGTTCCTGTGTCTTACTGGAGGATACTGGATCAGAAATCACTGTCTACTCAGTCCCTTGTGCACCCTTGATTCTTGGAAATTCTCCTCTTCCAGCATTGTGGTGGAGGCTGCTTCAGCTCTGATCCTGCAGGACATTACCAACATGTTAGCCCAAGCACTCTGGGATACAGATGACCTAAAGGCAACTACATCTCAGACCACACAAGATGTCAAGCTGTCAAACGGGTGTGTCAAGGAGGCAGAGACCTGAATCCTTCAAGTGGAATGCAGGGAAGGGGACACTCAGGGGACCCTGCAGGCAAAGACTTCTACAATCAATCAAATACCTGCTCCAAAAGGTTGATAACCTTGGAAATCTGGCCGAACAACATATGGTTCATTGGGTTCCTGGAGGGCATAGAGGGAAACAGTGTGACTAGGTTCTTGCAGGCAGCTATCCCTGAACTACTTAATGCACCAGACTGTCCTCCTGTCTAAATGTAGTGAGCACACCACTCCATAGCCCCAAAGCTCCCATCAGATGCCAGTCCCCGACTGATCTTGACAAAGCTATTGAAGTTCCCAGTAAAAGGGAACATTTTGCACCTGTCATTATTGAGGGGCCCTCTCAACTAGCATGACCACAAAATCCACCTATTTCAATATTTCTCAATAGAGTTTACCCAGTGCTGCAGGTTCTTTGCCCCACCCACAAACTGCTAGCTCAGCAGGGCACAAAATATTCCCTTTGCTACCCAGCCAGTGTATGGGTCCCGGTGAATGGGTTACCCATGGACTGCCACATGACAGAGTTGACTACTGCTTTGTCAGAAAGTCTGCATCAACCGGGGGGGCCTAATTAGATGACTATAAACCCAGATTCTCATGTTTCCCAGGTTCCATCTCCTAGGGACACCGCAACGCCTCTTCAAGATAGTGGGCCAACTCAATCTCAGGACACTCATTGACCTTTGGCTGAGAACTGGACCCTGACACACTATTTGGGTGGTGACAGCATCACCAGAATCAGCGTAAGAACCCCTTGACCCCACCCTGCTCAAGGTCCCACAGCAGAAGTCACAGATCATGATCTCCAGCCTCATCGATGGGGAGCGTGGGAATCCTGGTGACTCCTAACAAATATCAGGCACTGAAGGCTCCTTCACGGAAGTCAGATGCTCCTCCCACCACACTGCAGCAGCTGCCAATGATTTTCTCACCTGTCCCTTCTCACCAAACATCATGGCCACTCCACCCTGCTACCAACAGGCTTTAATTCTGGCCCAGAAAATGACTTACACAGAAGCTGCAAAGGGCTCTGAAAAGACTGTGTGAAGGGGCCTGTATGAAAGGTATTGTTTCCTGTGATTTCTGCTGATGAATCCACTGAATGCCACCAACTGTCTTGTTTGGGCCTTTTGATGTTAAGGATGAGCCCACTGCTGCAACCAAGGGCTCTGGGGGGACTCGGGTCTGGGATCCCACTGTGAAGGCTGTCTTCTGGGTAGTGACACCTGTGCTTTTGGGAGGGGGCTCTTTCACCTCCAAATGGTGCATTTGAGCATTGATAGTAAACTGTCTGCATTACTGGATTTTTTTTTTTGCTCACCTTATGTTCCCCTCATGTGTGCTACCTGTTTTTGGAAGACACAGTTTTTACCCTCTCGCTCAGTACTAGTCATCCTTTTGGATGACTGAGCTCCAGACAGGGCTCCATTTTAAAGTTTTTACTTGTTCCATAATATGGGTCATAGTTGGACTCCTTCTAGGTATGGATAGGGAGTTAGATACTGTGATGTGCTGTCAGCAGTTGTGAACTGGTCCTGCTTGCTTCCATACTGCTCCACTATGAGCATTTGAGGTCAGCATGGCTGTCCCAGCAGCCAGTGATCTGGACAGCACTTCTGATTATGTACAGCCCTCCCTTCTTAGCCCATTGTGTCATCTCAGGCATGACAACACGGACCTGTCAGAAAGTGGCAACCTAGGCCTGATATACACTCCCCCCTCATGTTGCACACTGGTAGCTCACCACTTGTTTCCCAGAACAGGCTCTGTGAGTATTCTACATGGGGGCAGATTACAGAAGGGCTGGTTGGTGGCTCTTTATTTCTAGACCTGCCAGATTCAAGGTCCGGCTCGCAGGTCTGTTTTTGACTTCTGCATGCCTAAGTTGCACTGCAGCAGCAGGGTGGAATCCTATTCATACTGCACTGCTGCATTTGTCACTGGTGACACAGGGTAGACTTGAGGGCCCTGTTGGCTGGAGACTGGGGACACTGGAAGACCAGCCTGGCATGGTTAAATAGATTTTTAGTGCTATATCCCCTCCTCATTATAGCTAAGGATGTAAGTTTGCCATGGATGAGGTTTCAATAACTCATTGGTTGTTCATGGAATCATTAGTAAACTGCCTGGCACTGTCATCGTTACCATTTTTTGATGACAATAGTGAAAGTCATGGAAGTCCTGGATAAAGACCAAACGTCATGGAATCCATGACATGTATGACTGCCCTGACAAACTTACATCCCTAATTATAGCTGCTCAGAAAAAATAGTTCTGCTTCTTTCTGCTGCTGTAATTGGGCTTGATTGGTGGGGTTACTGGGAGATAGGGTCTGGGCCCTATATTTTTTCTTCACACCCTATCATGGGTGTTAAGACTAATAGGGGGCCACTCAGGGGGCAACGTAGTGAGAATAAGACTTAGAAACATAGAAGTTGATGGCAGATAAGGACCGCAAGGCCCATCCAGTCTGCCCATTTTTTTTCTACCTTTTGAATGTGCCATAGGCCTTTATTCTGTCAATGGTCTATCTATTCATATTCATCTGTATTGCTTCCTTATGCCTATCCCATGCCTGTTTGAAACCCTGAACTGTATTCATATCCACCACTTCCTGAGGCTGTTCCATGCATCCACCACCCTTTCTGTGAAAAAGAACTTCCTCACATTACCCCATAATTGGCCTGCCTCTAATCTCATGCTGTGTCCCCTTGTCCTGCTATTTTTCTTATATTGAAACATGTTAGACTCTTTCACCTTGTTAATGCCCTTAAGATGTTTGAATGTTTCAATCATATCACCTCTCTCCCTCCTTTACTCTGGTGTATACGTATTGAGCTCCGTTAATCTGTCCTCATATGTTTTCTGATGCAGTCCCTGCACCATTTTTGTTACCTTTCTCTGGACTGCCTCCATTTTGTTAATGTCCTTGTGCAGGTGCAGCCTCCAGTACTGCATGCAGTACTTCAGATGGGGCCTAACCAGTGTCTTGTAAAGAGGGATTATTATCTCCCTCTTACGACTTATGATACCCCTACTAATAGACCACAACATCTCTCTAGCCTTACCTTCTGCTTTAGTGATCTGCTTGGATGATTTCAGATCATCTGTAATGATGATGCCCAAGTCACTTTCTATCTTGTGATTGCCAGCAACTCCACTCCCAACCTATAGGTAGCTTCAGGGTTTCTCTTTCCTATGTGTATGATCTTGCATTTCTTTGCATTAAACCCCAGTTGCCACTCTTCTGACCATTTTGCCACTTTATCCAGATCTCTTTTCATTCTGTCACCCCATCTGGATCATCTACTCTTTTGCAGATCTTGGTATCATCTGAAAACAGACAAACCTTACCTTCCAGTCCATCTGCAATGTCACTGATGAAGATATTGAAGAGAACTGGCCCAGGACTGATCCCTGAGGATCAGGATTTGATTTCCAGGTTTGACCCAATTTAGGGGGGCATCCTCACTCCCCCTCTTTTTGTTACCTTGCTGGCCATATTGTATTTGGATGGGGGCTAACGTCTGAACATGGCCAAATGCTGGTTCACCCACTGATAAGTGATGTATGATGGTTAAAGCTTGTTTGCTCTTGGTTCTTGAATGGTCTTGTATACTGTGCCCAGTTGGGATTTGGGGTATATTTTGGCACAAAGATCTTGCGGTGTTGGTTCTGGCTCTGTTCTGGGGTAACTATACAACACTCTATTATGGACTTTTCTGTCTAAGTTCTGGGCTCAATTTCTTCACTTGTAGTACTGCACCCAAGCTGAGAGCCTTTGGTGCCTTGGAAGCACTGCACAATCCCGCAAGATACAGAGTCCCCTGGTGTAATGGACCCCCATCTGGGTGACTTCCCCTCTACTATTGGCTTTGCATGTATTGTACTATCACTTGTGAGAGAGCCTTCCCCACTTAGCTGGGGATTTCTTTAATGTGGCTTGCCACTGAGCTTGTGTTCATTACTTTAGACACTCCCTACTGTGATCTCTGCACAACTGGCCAAAGTTGTTTGTGTGTAAGTCATTATTGTTTTGGCAGTTAGTAGAATAGACATATGGTTTTATACTAATGGTAGACCTCATTGCTGGCAGAGGTTCCCTATAGGGGTACCACAGGTAGCGCTATGTTCCTTACAGGAAGGGGGCATTGGGATCTTGAGGTTGGAGTGCTCGCTAGGCTATTTTTTGTGATACCCTGCTTTATTTGTGATTTTATTACCTTTTCAGCAATTTAACTACTAAAACGTTTGATACGTTCATTGCTGGTGCTGTCCCCTTTTTGGTTGCTGCGGTTTTAGGTTTTGGGCAAGGCACAGTATCTGTGGAATGCTGTAATTGTTTTTTTTTTTCTATGACCACTGTAGGAATCTCTTGGGCACTCTCCAATGGTTGATGTCTCTTGCTTTACATGGAATGTCCATAGGCTGAACTCCCCTATTAAACATAAAGCAGTGCTGGCACATTTGTGTAAACTTAAATGTTAAATTGTCCTGTTGCAGGAGGCAAACTTAATGGAAGGAGCAGCCAGAAAGCTATGCTGGGAATGGGTTGGTCTAGAGGCCCACTGCTGTACTCCTACTGCTAAGAGAGGTGTCTCCATTTTAATCCATAAATTCATAAAATGGACTACACAGCCACAACTCTCGGATGGTCCCGGAGGCTGGCTGCTGCTTAAGTTGGCTACCACTTAATGTTCATTTGTCTTGGGATTGGTAAATGGCCCTAATAAAGATGCTCCCACCTTTTTCACCCCACTGACTCAGGACACTGAAGACCTTACTGGAGGGGGAACTCCCTGCCTCTTGGGGGGGACTTTAATCTTACTCTGAACCCTCTGGTTGACCACTCTGAATCTGCCAATGAGGCCTACCCTCAATTAGCTTAGGTGGTCAAGAAAATGATGTCTGAGCTTTTGCTGTCTAATATCTGGAGGATCTTGTATCGTTTTGATAGAGATTACTCTTACATCTCCCTGGTGCGTGCCTTGGCCAGATGGGTAGATTTATGGCTAGGCTCCCCACAGATCATGCATGCAGCTATCAAATCAGTCACAGGAACAATAGTTATATCAGACCACACACCTGTGTCTCTTCTTTTGGTTTGGGTCCCTATGGTACCAAGGTACTCATCTTGGAGACTGGAACCCTTGCTTTTGCAGGACAAGTCATTCCTGGATTGGGTCACAAAATCTATTGCTGAATATTTTCAAATGAATGACACAAGGGAGGTTAGTTTGGCCACACAGTGGAAGGCATACAAGGCCACTCTGAGGGGCCAAATAATGCAGCTTTCCTCTCATAGGAGGCTGACTGTGCAGGACCACACTGGTGCTACTCCAAACTAGACAAACATTCTGGGAGGGGGCGAAAAGCCTTTCACAGCTGTTATCTTACTGCCGTCAGAAACACCAGGTGAAGCATCACATCTCTGCCATTAGCAATCTCTACGGGGTTACTTCTCATAGAGCTCCCAAAATATATTCTATCATGTCCATGTTTTACAAATCCATATACACCTCACAGGGTCAGGTGGATAACTGACTCCTAGATACCTTTCCCCAACCTATTGATCCCTCAAATTAGCCAGGCCCAACTCAAGGATCTTGTGACACCAATCATAGTAGAGGAGATCTTGAGGCCATCAACTCTATGAGTAAACATAAGCCCCCCAGGTGACTTTCTTCCAGTGGATTTGGATTAACATTTGTTGAGCGTATCAGCCAGTCTCTCTGCAGAATATTTGCAGAGGCCCGTGGCTATGGACACCTTCCACCAGCACTCAATGCTAATTACCATTTTACTGAAAGAAGGCAAACACCTGCTCAGTTCTGCCAGTTATTGTCTTATCTTTTTAATTAATGTGGATGTGAAAACTCTTGTGAAGGTGCTTGCCTTTCACCCTGAAGGTATTCTTCTAGGTCTGATACATCCATCCCAAGTTGGATCTGTGACGGGAAGGCTGAGCACTGATCATCTCTGATCACCCATCAACTTATTCCAGGCTGTAAAGGCTAATCTCACTGATGATGCAGCCATCATCACTGATTTTGAAAAGGCATTTGATTCAATGGAGTGGTATTACCTGTTGCATATTCTGGAATGTTGGTATTTGGGCCCCCCTTCCTGGCTTGGATATAGGATCTATGTGCTAGACCATTAGCCAAAGTTCTGACCAATAATACATCATCCACCCCCTTTCATTTGTACAAGGGCACCCAACAGGGATGCCTTCTTTCTCTCCTATTGTTTGTATTGACCACTGGAGATGTCGATCATTGCCATCCAGTTCCACCCTCAGATATCTGGCATCAAGCAATTAAAATGGTTGTGACCCTGGAGCTGTTACATCATTTGTCTCAGCTACCTATTGTCACTCCAACCTCCTAGTTTGCAAAAATTGATGCCTTGATAGGCAAATTTGCATGGGAATCCAAGGCCCCTCGATATAGTAGAGCTAAGCTGCGATCCCAGTGGAAAAATGGTGGGTGAACCTACCCTGGTTTTATACCTATCATATGTCTTTCCTGGGGGCTCAAACAATAAAATGGTTTCTGCACCCTCCAGGATCTATCCCTGTATGGTTTGGAATGGAGCGGGATTTGTGTGCAGGTCTGGTTCCTACTACTCTGTTATATGTTGCCCCACCTGCATCACTCAAACACTGGCTTACCATCAGGCCCTAGGTGAGAGCTTGGCACCAATTATTTAAGCTTACTAAAACTTCCACTTCCTCCTATGGACTGGGCTCCTCTCCGGGGCAACCTACTAATTACTACTGACAGACAGACTAACCTATGGCAACAATGGCAGGCAGGCAGCAAGGATTCACCTGATCTGGAATTTATTTAGTCCAGGTTTACAAACCATGGGCTCATAGACCACAAGCAGTGGTACGATCTTCAAAACCGAGACTTTCGGAGGTATCTGTAGTTCTGCAGTATCCTGCACCCTCTTCTACAGACAGCTAGTAGATCTCCTATCTCCCCCTTGCCCATCTTGGCTTGAAGTCAGGTCACCCGGGCATGTGCCAGCAGAATGTATCATGCCATCATTGGCTGTATACCAGATCAGTCCCAAAAAGCTCACAAGCAATAGGAAACTTTCCTGAATAGACCTGAATCAGCACAGGAGCGGAGTAGATGTTGGGTAATAGCTAAGAGAGATTCCTATGATACCCATGTCTTGATAATTCAAAACTAGATGCTCCATTCATGGTACTAGACGTTGGACAGACTGCATATCATAAGTCTGATGCTGGACAACAGATGTTGGCGCTGTCTACACCCAGGAGGAGCTTTTTTCACATCCTTTGGGATTGCCCAGCAGTGGGCTCAACATGACTGTGCTTTGGTGGTTGGTCCTGCCTTTCCATTAACCCCATCACTACTTCTTTTGGGTCTTCCATTGGAGGGGTTACACCTCTGACACCCATCTATATTGGCTGCTAGCAGTTTGTGTGAAATTCACACACCTGTTGCTTCAGAGATGGAGGATAACAGTGATGCCCTCATTGTAAGAGAGGAGGGGTCATTATCCTGTCTAGCTTCCCTCTCCATAATGTCCTATCTGATGAAAGGCACCCTAGTCCAGTCCTATAAATGTTGGGGGCCATACACCGCCTCATCTCAGTGGAAGTGAAACTCTTGCTTCCATTTCAGGGAACGTGAAATAGAGTTTCCCATTATTTTCAATGGGACTAGTTAGATGTACTGTGCAAAAAAGGCTCCTTTATCTCAAATGGGTAATCCTTTGCCGCAAATGGGTAATCCAGTCTGGCAAATGGGAAATCCTTTATCGTGCTGCCACCATCTTGTTTTTCTGTTAGTGAGGAAAACCTATTTTAAATAACTAAACAGCATGATTTATTTGGTTGAACACCACCACATGTAGCTTGCTTATCAGGACCCCCTCAGTTGTATTCTGCACTTATCTGTTGCAGAAATGCTCCTCAAGTTTCTTTTTTTTTTTTACATTTGATGGAAAATGAAGATTCAATGATTGATGGAGTTATCCCCTAGTAACGGCCCTGGATGCTGTTTCTGTCACTGACAGTCAGTAAAACAAATCTTACAGCTGCACATAGACAAGATTTTGCAATACATACTATTTGCCGTGTAAGCCAGTAGCAAGTATGGCTAAAAATATGAAAATCTAATAAATATTGTTTCTTCTGCAATTAATGTGAACAGTAACATAATCTTCTTTTACTGCTGTTGCCTGTGTCATCCCCATTGCTGACTTTGTTATCCCTGGTGTCTAGTGGCACCTCCCCCCACTCTCCGATTGCCATCCCCCTTAATTTTTTCTTCTCTCTGGTGTTTAGTGGCACCCCACCCTCCAATTACTGTCCTCCTTGTATTTTTCTTATCCTTGGTGTCTAGTGGCACCCCCACCCTCTGATCACTGACCCTATTGTTATTTTTCTTATCCCTAGTGTCTAGTGTCACCTCACCCCACCCTCCCATTTCAGGTGCAACCCTGAAATGATGAAAACGGTCTCACAATTTTTTTTTTACAAACCTATAAAAAAAGAAAACAGTCCCTTGCCAATCAGCCCCCCCACCTCTCAATCAGCACCCATCATGCCACCCCCAGTACATCCCCATGCACCCTCACTCACCTCAACAGATCCCAGGTTTGAGATCCACTCTCTGATCAAAGACAAGTCTTGTTGCTGGAACCAGCGACTGCAATATGAGAAACCAAGGTAAATGTGGTTCAGTGTATTTCAATGGGGGTTTCAACTTTGATGCATAACTCAGCCATTTGTTCAAATTTTGACACCAAATTTTCAACTTGCCTTTGCCCCATCTCATGAACAATATGACTGTCATTATGCAACTCCCGCTTGAAAGATGATTTTGCGTTTGCTTGGCAAAATCACCTTTCTGGTGGGATTTGAATATTTGCACCACATTGGTTCATGAGGTGGGGTCATAAGAAAGCTATGTTGAAAATATGGGGTCAAAATATGTAAAAATGCCAAAGTTATGACCATCAATTGCAATTTTGCTATGCACACTCGTAACTTTGGAAATTTTAAATATTTTGACCCCAAATTTTCAACATAGCCTTCTTATTACCCCACCTCATGTACAGATGTGTCAGCCACAATGAAGCACAGTAACATGCAGTAATGATATGTCACAAAATCCTGCATGACAAAAGGACTTAATTGCCATTGACTTACAATGCCCCCTGCAGTACATTGCAGTATTCTGTGATATTCTGCAGCACTTCTGTGCTTCATCCTGGCTTGGCACATCTGTATGTCACAGCTGTTTTTCAAATTCTGGGCAAAATGTGTTTTCACACCAGTGGCATGGAATGGCATTGCAGTTACACAAAATTACATTTTGTCAAGCATTTGAAAAGTTTCTGTAATGGGTACATGAGGTGGGGTAATAAGATGATTATGTTGACAATTTGGTCACTGTTGCCCTATAAATGGAAGTGCAGGGTCCTGCCACTGGTACATGCACATACACATCTATGGAAGGCTAGGAGCACAGTCCCCAGAGGGCCCTGTGCTCCCACAGGCAAATAAGGCTACAAGATATGTTATAGTGGAGGATATAATTATACCATCTCAAAAACTAAGCAAATTCTTGGCAAAAAACTTTGTTCACGTATCAGTTAGGGTTACAGCTACAAAAGTCAGGAAATGTGCTGTTTGAGTTTTCAACCCTAACACCCTACCACCACTGTGCAGGCAGCAACAAGTGTGGAGGGTGCCTTGGGGTTGTCAACCTTAATGCTCACCCTATTCTATGTATATGTATATGTATATGTATATGTATATGTATATGTATATACAAATGGTCAATTAAGTTGATCCATGATAATGCCAGAAATCTGGAGAAAAAAATGAATCTTTTTAGGACATGGGTTAAATTGGAATCTCCAGATATAATTACTTTAACTGAAACTTGGGTTTATAAAGGGATTAAACAAGATGAGATTGAAATAAATCATTTTTATAATTACAGACAATTTAGGGGATCATATGGGGTGTTAAGGTACATTAAGCTCTCCCTTGGGCCCTCAAAAATCTTGTATTCAGGAAAAATGAAAGACACTGAATGTCTGGTAGTTGACCTGCAGCATTTAGATGTAGTTGTAAGTGTAGTCTGTTCCCCACCTAAAGTAAAAACAATCCATTTTGATAAATTGACCCACATAATAATGGAACATATTGGGAACAGGAAAACAGTACTCATCAGTGAATTTAATGCTGCTTGGGGGTGTCCACATTGCCAAAAATTGGAAGATTCCTTACACATTTTAAATTTAACCCAAATAATAAATATCCCGACTAGGAAAGGAAAATTAACCAGCCTTGGAAATATACTTGATCTCATTTTTGTTTCACCAAACTTACTAGTATTAGAAAAAGGAGTAAACCCTCCTAGCCTATGGGACCATAATGAAATAAGCTGAAAAACTGCTGCCAACCTGAAAGCAAAATCAAAATTCAACCACACTCACATATTTAAGAGATGTTATAAAAAACGTAAAAAGCTACTATTCAGAATTTGTATATTAAAGTTGGAATGTATAGGGTATTCTTAATGCTTGATTTGAATATGGCTGTGGATGAATTTACTGCAAAGTTTTTGAAAGCATGTAACAAGTTTTCCCCTTTTAGGAAACAAACCCAAAAATCTAATCACTTGCCATTGATAAATGCAAGCATTACAAGACTAATAAGAATAAAAAATCAACTTTGGAAAAAGGCAAACAAATCCCTAAATCAGGAAGTGTGGTCTGAAAAAAAAAGAGAAATAAAGTTACTCAGGAAATTAGGAAATCAAAATATGTTTTTACAAACAAAAAATAAAACTATAGATCCCAAACAATATTGGTCCTTGATAAAATAAATCTTACAAATCCTGTTAAAAATACACCTGAGATAATGATCTCAAAAAATTGGATACCTCAGTAACCTGATAGATCTGTGGACCTGCTAAATCACTATTTTATAAGTTTGCCAGACTTAACTGTAGAAACAACTAATGTAAAAACAACAAAAATGGACGAAGAAGGAAATCATGTTTCCAAACAAGATGATAATAAATCAGGTGAAAAGATTTTACCAAAGTTTAGATTTAGAAAAATTTCAAGAATTATAGTACTTAAGGTAATAAATAAACTGAAAGCTAACAAAGCCAGTGGATAACATAGAAAACAGGTTGATAAAAGATTCAGCATTAGAAATATCACAAAGTCTGACAGATATTTTTAATTGGCATTTAAATGAAGGAATCTTTCCACAAAGTTGGAAACTAGCTTACATAGTGCCAGTTGTTAAGAATGTAGATCCCTCTGACCTCTCAAACTACCAACCAATAGCACTCCTTTCGGCAGTCTCCAAAATTATGGAAAGAATTGTATATGGTCAATTACACAAATATCTAAGAAAATGCAATAAATTAACACAGTTTCAATCAGGCTTTAGGAAGGGCTTGTCCACAGCCACCACACTCATGGATGTCTTAGATTTAGTGGCTACCCCTCTTGGGATTGTGAGGTCCATGGATGCGGTGTTCATGGACCTGTCAAAAGCCTTTGATCTTGTTGATCATGAAATTCTGTTGGACAGATTAGAAGGGATTGGATTAGCCAAGGAACCATGTAGATGGTTTAAATCCTATTTAACAGATAGGACCCAGGCAGGTACCATTAATGGTCGTCAATCTAAAATCTTGCCCATGACACATGGTGTGCCACAGAGATCAATACTGGGGCCTTTATTGTTCATTATTTATATAAACTTACCCAGTTACATGAAATACACTAACATTAGACTGTATACAGATGATACAGTTCTTGTGTCTGAAAGGAATGGTCCTGAGGAGGTGGAACACAACTTGCAGGTTGATTTTTTTGGAATGCTGGAGTGATTCACCTTCTCGGGTCTATTGATTAACACTAAAAAAACACAGTCGATGTTCTTCAGTTCAGCCTTGACCAGTAAAACAAAGAAAACTGTTAAGTTAGAAATAAAAACCTTGAAAGGTACAACTTTAACACAATCATCTGTGTATAAGTACCTAGGTGTTTATTTTGATCATCATTTGACATTTGAACATCATATAAAGGAACTAACCAAGAAAATTAATGTTAGAATTGGAGCCCTGAGTCGTATTTCACATTGTACCACAAAAAGCGTTTGTCTATCAGTAGCTAATCAACTAATCTTGCCAGTAATTGATTATGGGAGCTACATACTGTATATTGGCACGCACACAAAACAACAACAACTCCATAACATGGACATTGCCTATAATAGACTAGCAAGATATATATATTAAAATGTGAATACAACATCCGCCATTGTATAATGTATGCATGTCTAGGCTGGAGCTCATTAGATAAAAGGAGAAAGGGCAACAGCAAATCATATTCAAGGAATTTTAAAAAATAAATCACTGCCTGGTTTATTAGGTAAATTACAAAAACCTAATCACAGTTTTCAATTAAGGAAAAAGGGTGCTAGAGATCTGATTGTTCCAAAAACAGATAATAATCATGGTAAAATGTTCTTCCAATACAAGGCGGCATATACTTGGAATAAAATTCACCCTCATCTCCAAAATTTGGAAATATCCCCTACAGCCTTAAAACTGCAGAGAAGCAAGAACTAAATTTTAGATGCGAATGTAATAGGTGAACTAATGGATATTTACTATAGACCCCAGCTATCTGAACTGTAACTGTAATTTATTGTATTGTGTATATTTTGCATTATGTGTGTTTTGTATTGTTATGTTTTTACTTTTATGTGCAACTTATATTAGATGTATCATCCTACAGGAACACCATGTAAACAGGGTATTTATAACCCTAATGGTGTAATTATTTTTTTCTCTAAAATTCCTGCATACATAAACTTGTTTTTACTACTACTATAATACTGTAACTATTTCAGCTTACTTACACATGGAATGAGGTGAGAGTTAGGGCTGACATCCCCAAGGCACCCCCCCACTACTGTTGCTGCCTGCATGGTTGGGGTGGGGTGATAGGTTTGGAAATCCTAACAGCACATTTCCCAGCTTTTGTCAGTGGAACCCTAACTGATGCATTAATGAAATTTTTTTGCCAAGGGAAAAAAAATATATATGTATATATATGTACACACACATACAGAGAGAGAGAGAGAGAGAGAGAGAGCGAGAGAGAGAGATTATTTCTTTGCAAAAAACTGCATTAATGCATTAGTTAGGGTTCAGGTTAAACCAACACAAGTAGGAAAATGTGGCATTAGGGCTGCCAACCCTAACCTTAACTCCCCACCCACTCCAGAAGAAATGGGACAGGAAAAGGAGGTATGTAATAGGTTTTGTGCTCATGATAATTGAGGCCCTGACACTGGAACACACAACAGTTTCAAAGTAGATAACAACATTAATGGAGCAGTTCTGAAGTAACATTGACCTCACTGAATGTCAAGAACCAATAGACAGGATTATGAAATCCACTGATGATTATGAAGAGGACATCAAAAACCAAAAGCTGAAGAAATTCAGTTTCAATCTGATAGACTATAGGAACAGGGAGGTGTATGTCTGGTTCAAAAATAGGCCTATCTGTCACTTTCAAAAGTGGGCAGTTAATTTGGATGGTCCTAAATAGAACATTTTCAGGAGTAAAGATGGTCACTAGTGGGGTCTCCCTGAGCTCTGTACTGAGATCTGTTCTTTTACACATGTGCATTTCCAACATAGCAGAAGAGGTTACGGTCAAGGTATGTCTGTTTGCCACTGACACTAACATATCTGGGAGGATGGAAAATGCAGAGGTAGTGAGGGATATAGTTAGAGATGTGGAGAGGGTAGACAGTTGGTCAAATATATGGCACTTGAGTTTAACAGTAAGAAGCGACAGGCCATCAAGAGGAAGAATCTTAGAACTGAATACTTGGATCTATGTCATAACGGTGAAAGGCTAAAGGTGATTGCCATTATGCAGAAGTCAAGAGTGCCAAAAATTTATTTTGGCACTCTGACACCCTGGCACACAGCAAAAGGGTGCTGGGGACTTTGTTTTTAATGTTTTCTGTGGGGGGCTATGCTCCCCCATCCCCCACAGGGGGCTTCACCCCCTGCACCCCCCCTACTAAAGGATTCTCAACTCCAGGGGGGGTACATGTTGGGGGGGTGAAAACATTAAAAAAAAAAAGGTTTGGGCCGAGTGCAACAGAAATGCACCAGTGCCCAGACACGAACCCAGTACCCTGCTGACCGATGCCGGTAACCCACCCACCACGCCATGGGGTCAGCACAGCAACTAACCGTACCACCCCCCCACATCCCTCGCTGTGCGTGCCCACTTCCATCCCCGCGCATGTACATATAGCGACAGGATGTTGCTATAGTCGCCCCCTCATCCTGCCACGTATCCCCTCAGAGCCATTCCTGCAATGAGCTGGGGAGCGGGTCGCCATTATTGTCGGTGCCCTCTCCCCGGCACCCTCTCCCCAGCGCCCTCATCACGGGCTGCTGAATACTCAAGAGAGAAGTTTAAGGCTGGCACAGACAAAAGAAAAAAGAGACTTGGAGATTATCATTGGTGACAGCCTAAAGTCTAATGCGCATTGAGCCAAGGCATGTGGGAAGGCCAGCAGAGGTCTTTGATTCTTAGGGAAGGGCATTAGTAGTCATAGGAAGGAGGTGGTCCTACCTTTGTATACAGCAGATTCTTGGTGAGGCCACACCTTGAATATTGTGTCGATTTCTGGTCCCCTCATCTTAAAAAGAATAGGGGAAGCTTGGAATCAGTACAGAGGAGCATGCCAAAGATGATCAGTGATTTTTAGGATAGTACATGTGGGAGTCACATGATGCTAGCTCTGTAGGTGCAGCCTGATCCTTCAGCTCCAGCCTCCCGCCGACTTAAAGCTTTTATATTACCAATTTCAGAGGAGTTTGGTTACTCTGTCGGCTCCAATTGGTTTGCTAAGCCTGAACATACTGTTTTGGTGGAGAAATCGGAATATATGGAGGTGGAAATGCGGCGGAATGCCCCCCGACACACGCCGCCAGTCTCCCCGACGAAGGCCCAATCAAAGAAGGTGAGAGTGGGTGCAGACGCCAAAGGCCCTGAAAGTGAAAGCTCAGCCCACGAAAATGAGTCTTTAACGCTAGCGCAGTTCCTGGCTGAATTTAAACCTTTTAGGGAAGAGCTATGTGCGGTCACCGATGAGCTGAAAGCGGTCACCGTAGCTCTGGAGGACCTATCTCGGCACACGGGAGACACAGAGGCAAAAGTTTCCTCGATAGAAAAGAGACTAACAAAACAGGAGCCAGAAATTGTCAATCTAAGGCAGAAAATTGTTAAAATGGAAGCAAAGATTGAGGATTTAGAGGGTCGGAGCCGGAGGAACAACTTGGTTGTAGTCGGTCTCCCGGAACACGAGGAGGGATCCGACCCGATTTCATTTGCGCAGACATTCTTCAAGGAGGTGGTAGGCCCAACGCCTTTTGGAGACAAATTTATTATCGAACGGGCTCATCGGGCCTTACGTGAGGCTCCTCCACCCGGTGCTCCCCCACGGGTCTTTATAGTCCGCTTCTTAAATTTTCAGGAACGACAAGTTGTGATTCTAAAAGCAAGAGAGATCAAAGATATAAAGTGGAAGGGGGTCTCTATTAGAATAACTCAAGACCTACCGGTGGCGGTACGTCAGAGAAGAGCGGAGTATCACCCGATGGTATCGAAGTTAATTCCTGCTGGTATCAAATTTAAAGTGCTCTATCCAGCCAAGCTGCAGGTCTTGATCGCTGGCCAGTGGATAACGTTCGAGGATGCGGATGCTGCCAGGAGGAATTTGGCTACTGCATCTCTTTAAATAACCCCTGGGTCAGGGTGATCGGTTGTCTGCTGCCGGCTACCAGGTTGGTGCGCCTGTCTGGGACTTTAAGTTAGTGGATCGCACTGCTCATCGGAATGTAGAACACGGATGTGGTTTTTGGTTTTGTGGCCGTTGCCTGGAGACAAAATTCATTGATTACTCTTGGCTTCAAACCCCTTTTTTTTTTTTTTTGCTTGCGGTAAAGAGAGCAGTTTCTTGTTATCGATCGGGCCCATAGATCTTGACCCCGGCATGTACTGGCTCTCTGGCGCACGAAAAGTCATAGGGGAGAAGGGAAAGGCTAACCCCAATTACTCTGGTGGACTCTGTGCCGCGATCGGTGTCTGGTTCTATCATAGCAGTTACAATGCGGTAAGCAGTCTAAGATGTAGGACGGCTCTCTCCTATACCTGCTTACTAGTGGATGTGGATGGCGATCGAATCTCCTCGATCTCGTTTAGATCGCTATGGTATTGAGTCAGAGTCCATTGCTTGGCAGATGGGGGATGTTATGCCATTAGCTGTGGTATCACGGACCAGAGGGAAAGAGTGTAAACCCGGGTCTGGATCATCGGGGGACTTAGGGACTTGGAATCATTTTGGTGGAATTGATCCATCAGTATGCATAAATTCTCAACGTCGTTTGTTGGGACTGCCTGTTTGGTGAAGACACAGTCTCCAGGGGTTGGTACCCTCGCAGATAAGACTATTTTCAAATCCCCCCCCTTGTTGTGGGTAGGGGAGGGGGGATGGGTTTTTTTTTTTTTCTGTTCTCTTTCCTCTTTGCAGCATTGGACAATTTAAATTTATTATAAGAACTGTGGATTTACTTAATTTATAATTATATGGGCTGCTGTATGCGGGAAATAAGTTGGGCACTGGGGGTGGGGGTCAGAGTATGAGGGGTTCAACCAACCAAGAGAGGGGTTTTGTGGTATAAATTTATGGGGGACAGTGGAACTGAAGTATAGAGCTTAGTAGTGGTTTAGGTTAGTCTGAAGTTGGTGCTTAGTGATACTGTCGGGGGCTGGAGGAAGGTTGGGGTTAACGGAGCTAAGGAAATCATGGACCAGTGTGTTTTTGGGAGAGGGAGGGGGTTGGGGGTGTTGGGAGAGTGTTTTTCAGAGTGTTGGGATTATAATTGTATTAGATATTGATGTATGTACTAGGATTAATATGGGGATTATGGGCAAGTATCAGGGGGAGAGGGGGAGGGGGGATTAGTAAGGGCTTAGAGGAGATAGGTAAGGGAAGATCCGCTCACCCGAAGGTACGGGACGTGAGAGTGATGGAGACGGTAGTGATGGTAAATAGAAGGTCTTTCGAAGATTACTGGGAGAATGAGTAGTTTGTTTGAGTTTTTCACGTGGAATGTGAAAGGGGTCAGGCAAAAAAATAAAGAGATATAAAATATTAAAACACCTGCAATTATTAAAGGGGCAGATAATATGTTTACAAGAAACGCATTTTCTTGGCAGAGAACTCACTACGCTTAGATGCCAGTTCATTGGCCAGGTATTTGGGGCTGGTTTTAGTACATCTGGCAGAGGGGTTGCACTCTTGTTACATAGGAGCTGGCTTTTGTGCGAGGAAATAGTAGATCCGCAGACCATTATATAATTGTGGTAGGGCTTTTAAACCAAACAAGATTAGTACTGGGAAGTATATATGGACCTAATGTGGACACCCCTGGGTTTTTTATGGATCTACTAAAAATATTACGTCCATTTCAGCATCTTCCGATACTGTTGGGGGGAGATTGGAACTTACCATTTACTCCGGATTTGGACAAGGATGGTAAGCGAAATAAAGGCCTTTCTCCGGCTCAGAGAGCGGTCAGGGATCTAGTTGACAATTTGGGTTTGTGTGACCCGTGGAGGGTTTTGCACCCAACATGCAGGGAGTACACCTTTGTATCAGAGGTCCATAAGTCTAGATCCAGGATAGATTATTTCTTCATGAGTAGAGGGTTGTTGTCAGGACTACTGAATAGCAGTATCACCCCTGGGATTTTCTCAGATCATTCTATAGTCCGTTGCTCCCTCAGTTTGGTCCCTAATACTCCTAGACAGACTATTTGGAAATTGAATAACCAAATACTTCGCTCTATAGAAATAAAGGAGTATATCGGATGCAGGATTGAACAATACGAAGCAGAGAATAATCACTCAACTATTAGAGGGGACTTGTGGTGGTGTACCCTAAAGTGTGTATTAAGAGGAGAATTTATTCAGTTAGCGGTTGCAAGGGAAAAGAAGGGGGAGGAAAGGATTAGGTCTTTGTTGGAGCGAATCAGGGATTTAGAGAGGACTCTGTCACAGAGCACCCCAGAGGAATCTAAGGAATTATTGATCAAATTGCGTCACGAATACGATGGGATTCTGGGCGAGAAGGCAGAATATGCGATTAAGAAAACCAAGGCCCTTTATTTGAATCAAGGAGAGAAGTCTGGCAGGCTCTTGGCTATGCGCCTAAGGGCAGCAGAGGCATCTAGCATAGTACAAAGTATCATGTCCCGTGTTGATGGATCGGTTAAAACCTCACCCAAGGATATTGTTAGGGAGTTCGAGGACTATTACAAAGCATTATATAGCCCAATGACCCCTAGACCTAATAAGTCAGAGGTGGATGGTTACTTAGCTACTTGTAACCTTCCTCAGGTCTCAGAAAATCAGAGGAGAGAGCTCTCACTTCCCATCTCTGAAGAGGAGATTTTGGAGGCAATACGAATGCTTTCCAATGACAAGGCTCCTGGTCCAGATGGGTTCTCACCTAACTTTTATAAGTGTTTTGCGACCCTGTTATGTCCCAGCTTGAGAAGATTATTTCAGAGTATATTGACCTTGAGCGTAGTAGATGATTACTTATTTGAGGCTTTGATAGTGCTTATCCCGAAAGAAGGGAAAGAGTTAGATAAAGTCACTAGTTACAGGCCTATTTCATTGATCAACTACGACATTAAGATTCTGGCGAAGATCCTAGCCTCATGGTTGTCCAAGGTCATGCCTAGGTTAGTTCACCAGGATCAGGTTGGGTTTATGAAGGGCAGGTTGGCGTTGGACCATCTGCGTAAACTGTCTCATGTCTTCTCGGTCTCCAGGGATTGTAAATTTCCATGTGTTTTGATGTCGGTGGACGCAGAGAAGGCATTCGACAAGTGGATTGGAGATTTTTAGCTATTGCCATGGAGAAATTTGGTCTTCCGCCCAGTTTATAAACTACGTATTTGCTTTATATAGAATCCCAAAGCTAAGGTATATTGCAATGGCGTTTTCTCTGCAAGTTTCCTCTCAACTCGGGCACTAGACAGGGTTGTCCCTATCACCTCTTTTATTTAATTTGTATCTGGAGCCTCTCCTCTCCAAAATGAGATTAGATCCCGGGTGGTGGGTATCAGAATAGGGTCACAAGAGCTCAAAGTTTCAGCATATGCGGATGATATCTTGTTGCATGTCGCTCAGCCAGGTGGCTCAATTACAGCGGTGATGGCTATAATTGGAGTATAGTAGATTGTCCAATTATAGGATTAACGTGGAGAAAACCCACATTTTCCGTTAAATATGAGAGTACATAAGTTTGAGGTTTCGAGTTGGGCATGCAATGGACTCCCATGTGTTAAGTACTTGGTATCTACTTGGCCAGAACTGATCGAAGCTGGTTAGACTTAATTTGGATGCCATTAAGAATACCATTAAACAGGACCTGCAAAGGTGGAATGGTCTGCTGCTCTCTCTCTGGGGCAGGGTTAACATAGTTAAAATGAATATTCTACCTAGGGTATTCTACCCTCAATATGCTTAATGTAGTAATACCACTAAAATGGTTCAAAGAATTACATTTATTGATAACGGAATTTATTTGGAAAGGGTAGAGGCCCCGTAGAGCTTATAATAGGCTGGCAGCCCCTAGGGAGAGAGCGGGATTGAGACTTCCACACTTTGGTTTATACTATTGGGCAAGTAACCTCTGTAAATATCTAAAATGGCTGGCTCCTGCAGGCAAACTTGAATCTTTGCCCTATGTCCCCTCCTGGGTTGGATTGGAAATGGAGGCGGTTAAAGAGGCTGGTATAAATCCATTCGCACTGCTTTATTCCGCTCCCCAGAAGGTGTCTCCTAAATTGACTGTTAACCCAATAGCAAATTCTTTGCGTATTCATAGACAGATCTGTAGTAGATTAGATTATGTTCCGGATAGGGACATGCATTAACCGGTATGTCAAAATACCAATTTGAAAATTGGGGGGAAAACGATACCGGGGGAATGGTTACCCCAACTAGAAGGATTACGTGTTGAGGATTTAATGGGGATGGTTGTGTTCTCCAATAAGGGATATTCTGGAAAAGTACAACATAGACTCGAAGCAAGTTTTCAAAGTATTCCAGGTTACCCATTTACTAGGTCAGGTGGGGACTAAATTTCGGGTAGGGCGTGTGGATGGGAATTGGTTTGAGTCATTAGCTCAAGTTGTTTGGGAATCACATGCGATTTCTAGAGTATACAAGGTACTTCTTGACCAAGTTCTTGTTGACACGGACTTCAAGCCCAAGTATTGGACTAGATGTCTGGGGGAACAGGAGCGGGACTGGGAGACTGTTTGGAGTCACGTGTACAGATATGTTAAACAGGACAGATTGAGGGTGATGCAGTTTTTTTTCTTGAATAACCTGTTTTGGACCCCTTCCAAACTACATAAAGTGGGTAGTAGACCTGATCAAAAATGTTATCGGTGCCACCAGGCAACTGGAGATTTGTATCACATTTTTTGGGAATGTCCACCGATAAAGCGGTTGTGGACACAGATTAAACAGAGGGCAGACCCATTGCTGGGTATTGATCAATATTTCACTCCGGATATATGTTTGATAGGAGACTACTCTGACATCACAGTCAAGGAGCGTAGATTTTATATGGCCCTGATCTCCGGCTTGCTTAAAAAGGTAGTCTTGCGATATTGGATGTCAGACTCCCTTATTACGTACACGGAATGGTTACAAGAGATGTTGTTTAATTTAAACATGGAAAAATTAGGAGCGGGAAGGGATAACCAGTTTCATATATATGAGAAGATTTGGAGCCGTTTTCAAGCACTATACCTTCCCCAAGAATAGGCAATAGTGGTCAAGTAGGGTAGAGAGGATGGCGGGTGAGCGGATCTTCCTAGAGGGTTTGTAGTATGATATAGGGTGGTAAAGTGGGGGGGAAGGAGATTTTCCTTGGGGGAAGTGGGGGAGGGGGGAGGCTGGTGGGTATTTGATTCAATTTAGGTCATCTGTTGAGAAGTTATAAAATGTTCTTTGCACTATGTACCGTGTTTATGATATGTGTTTTGTCGCAATAAAATTTAAATTTCAAAAAAAAAAAAAAGGATAGTACATGTGATGAAAGGTTACAGATTCTGAATAGATTCTCACTGGAGACCAGGGACATGATAGAAACATACAGATTTCTATAGAGAGTTAACAGGGAGGACACAACAAAGCTGTTTAGAATGAAAGGGACCCCAGTTACTAGGGAGCACAATTTTAAGTTGGCAGGGAGTAAGTTTAAAAGGACACAAGGAAGTTTTTCTTCACAGAAAGGATAGTAGAGGACTGGAACAGCATACCAGAGAGATGGTAAATGTTGGCATTGTAGCGATGTTTAAGGGAGGTGGTGACACAGATTCAAAGGGATGTTATGTGGTGCAGAGAAACCCATCCCAGAGTAGTTAATTGAGGTTTGGATTACTAGGTAAGTGATAAGACAGATTTGGTGGGCCTTGAGCCCTTTTCTGTACTCAGCATCCTATTTTTCTGTTAGTAGTAGCATATATTTTCCTACAAGTTGACCTTACATATAAGTCAACACCCTTTCTCTTGTCAATTTTAGCTAAATTACAGACATTAATTTGCTGCCAAAATTGGATGAAAAAAAATATTTTATGACTGAAATCGGACAATGAATCTGTCTTTGTGGCCAGAACTGGTGATAAAATTAAGTTGTACAGTTGCGGAAATGGTTTACCATCATAAACCCCTCAGGTCCATCAGTCTGCCGGGCTATTCGATCTTTAGGCAAGATCATAAATCTAAAAGAGGTGGCGGTTGTGCAATCTACCTCAAAGACAGCCTTCAGGGCATAGTCCTGAATTTACCTAGCCTAGGGTCGTTCTCCCAGGCCCTTGCCATTAAGGTCCTTCTTGGGCCTACAACAAAACTGTCACAATTCTATCTGTCTACATTCCCCCAAAGAACTCGGCCCAAGGTCTCCATACTGTCATAGACTGTCTTGGAAGCCTAGCCCTAAGCTCTGAGGTTTTACTCTTAGGTGATTTCAGTATTAATTGACTTGCCCCTGAAACTAACCAATTCAAGGATGCAGTTCAGGCTATCCACTTTACCCAGCTCATTGAAACACCCACTAGGACTAACTACAGGTCGTGCACTAGTACTTTGATTGACTGGGTGCTCACTAACCGACCTGAGCATGCCTCTAACGCCTCTGTCCTCCTGGACGACATCAGTGACCACTCCCCTGTCATGTTCAGTTGGGCTAATAATTTCTCCAAAGCCCCTCCTAGAACAATCACCAGCAGAGTTCTCAAACCTGGTCACGCTGACCGCTTCAAAATGGATCTCCTCAGTGCTGACTGGTCCTTGATTTTTGAGGCTTCCGACGTTGACGACGTACTCAACCATTTCATTCTCCTCTTCAGTGCAATCTGTGACACTCATGCTCCCATAAAAAAGCAGAAGATCAAAGGCTACTTTAACCCCTGGATGAGCCCTGACACCCTTGAACTAATGAAAAATAGAGACCACCTCTGGCATATAGCCAGGACCACTGGCAAGCAGTCTAATATGCTGAACTACAAATGTGTGAGGAACAACTGTACCAGGACCATCCATTTAGCCAAAAATGTATACTATAAAGATGCCCTAACCAAGAACTGGAATGATGGGCGCAAAGTCTGGGCTAACCTAAATGAGGTCACTGGGCGGGAGCCCAAAACAGCCCCTGCCATGCTTTGCGTTGATGACTCCCCCATCCTAGACCCTAAATCTATCTCCAACACCTTTAACAATGCCTTCACTGGCCTGCAGCATGTCCTCCCAGCCGATTTCTTCTTCCCCACCATCCCTGCTACACTCACGCAATCTCCATCGCATCCCCTCTTTCGCTTCAAGACTATTACCTTCAGAGAAGCCAGGAAATATCTGCGCAAAGTGCTTGGGAAGGGGAGATTCAGTGGGATAACCTCGATCTGAAACTAATCTCACTCTCATTTGAAGAAATCCTGTCCCCTCTCACCCATATCCTTAACCTCTCACTCCATCTCACAGTATTCCCCCAAAAATGGAAAGTTGCAGTAGTCACCCCTGTGTACAAGAGTGGGGATCACCCTCCCTAGGAACTATAGACCCATCTCTATACTACCACCACTCTAAAAGGCCCTTGAACGAATCATTGCAGACCAACTTGTTGAATATCTGGACAAGCACATGCTCCTATGCACAGAGCAATATGGCTTTAGGGCTGGGAATAGCACCACTACAGCTCTCCTGGAATACACAGGCTTCATCCACAGATCCCTCAATCTTGGCCAGCTCATTGGGACTATCTATATTGACCTAACAAAGGGCCTTTGACATGGTCAACCATGCCCTCCTAGTTGACCAACTCACTGCCATAGGCCTTGCCCCTAAAGGGGCTGAATTGTTACGCAGCTACCTACACTGCCGTTCACAGCAAGTCAGGATAGATAGCATTCTCTCTGACACCAAGCCTGTGTGCTGAGGCATTCCACAGGGGTCAATACTGGGCCTCCTCCTTTTTAGCCTATTTCTGAATTGCCTCCCTCTAGCCAGTCAGTGCCATATCCTCCTCTACGCGAATGATGCAGTTATCTTCTCTAATGGATCTGACCCCATTACTCTTGAGCAACAGCTACAGCATGACTTCACCAGTGTAGAGTCGTGGTTCAAAAATTAGGAATTGATAACGAACTACAAAAAAACCAAAAACATGTTGTTCACCAGCCTTCAGAACAACGCAAAAACTACCTGCTATCAATATGTGATAGGGGTGGTGTTTCTCTTGAATGTGTTCATCACTTCAGATATCTCGGAATCACTCTTGACAGTTCGCTGTCCTATGCCCTCCACATAGACATCACAGCTAAAGCAATCAACAAATGCATAGGGCTACTTTATTGCCATAGGCAGAGCCTGATCCCTGAAGCCCTCAGCATAGCTGCCCATGGTTCTGTGGGTTCCCTTGTGGACTACGGACTGCCAATATATGACTCTGCCACAGATACTGCCCTCTGATATATAAAAACTGCCCTTAACAATGCCTGCAGGCTCACCTTAGGGGCACACCGACTAACCCACACCTGCGATCTCTATGCAAAGGCTCACTGGCTAACGCTCTTTGGTCGCTTAAAATATCAATCCTGCCTCTTGGCCAAAAAGATCTGCTTTAGTCAGCTCCTGACTGTGGTCCAACAACTCCCAGTTCCAAGCACTAATCCCAGGCCCTCCCAAAATTCAGAACTGCAGTGCTTCCTGACTCCAAAATGTCAGTCATCTCAAGGACAAAGGTCCTTTGCCTATCTGGCCCTGTTGTGGTTCAACTCCCTCCATGAGAATAGTGTCAGCCTGCCCACTCTGTGGACCTTCAAAAAGAACCTAAAGAACCATTTGATACAGGACTCTCAATGTGTCTGCCATCGCTAGCATCTAGCAAAGGCATCTCTTACCATCTGCCCTTCTGCTAAACAGATCTCTCTCTCTCTCTCTCTCTCTGTCTCTCGTACCACCCTGCATTTGGGGCTCGCTCCCCCACCCCATCTCTCCAGCACTTCTATGCTCTAATGCCCTCGTGTTGCTGACAACTAATAGGCTCCCTGTTGGACACAGTTATTTAGTCTGTTCCTGTATGTATCTGACTGTGTTTACTTAATTAGTTTTAGTTTTCACTGTATTTTTTTTGCATTCCTTTGTTTAAAGACCAAATGTACCTAAATGTTCTCATTCTAATCCTATTGTCTTGTTTGTCTCACTCCTCTGTATAATCACCTACTTGTTCTAAACGTACTATCGTGGAACCTATATAAAGTGCTCTGAGCTCAAATGGTTAATCCGAGAACTGAAATAAATAAAAAAAAAATAAAGATTGTGATGGTAACATTTGCCTAATCACTTTATTTTCATCCTAGATGGATATTCAAAATGAGCATAGAAACATTGAACAAACTTAACAAGCACTGGAAATCAGGTGAAAATCTTCATTCCCATCTCTTCTATACTAGATACAAATAAAGAAACTGTAAACCCTTTTGTAGGGACATTTACAGTAGAAAAGATACCACCATTAAGGAACAGAAGCAATTATTTAGGGCCCACATTTTCAAAGGAGATGCATGGCACAAAGCAGAGATGCGCCATCCATATCACAAAATGTGCCCAAGTGCAATATTCAAAGGGGGGGAGATGCGTTATGCATCTCCAGATGCACCATCATGCAGAGATAATGTATGCAGTGCAAATAAAGGGGGCATTACCATGAATATGCCGTGTATCCTTATATTCAGCCAAAATGTGCTGTGCATCTGCCGTGCATCTTGGAAATTCGCTGCCCAAAGTTAGGCATGGAAAAGGCATGCTTAAATCGGCCAGCCATGCACAGGCAGGCCACAGAACTGCAGGAAGACCATCTGGAGACAGCTCTCGGAGGTGCACCAGAACATGCTTAAGGCATCCACACACAGCTGTCATGCCAGGATAGATGTGCCCAGAGCCACAGGTGCTGCATCACCAGTGGCACCATCCAGAGAGCAACCCCCTACACCACACCTTGGATGTAGACACCCAGCAGTCACCTGCTGGTGCTTTCAGGTGTCCCCAGTCACACTAGTGGAGCAGACAGCCACAATGCAGCCAATGTACCAGAGGCCATGGCCTGCATCTATGCGGCCTGCAGGGTGTCACTTGGAAGTTGCATACACCCAGGGTGCCATCTGGGGCAATGATGCCCAGGTAGCCTGGTGGATGGGTGGCAGCCTGGCACAGGCCAGGGACTGATCTGTGGCACACACCCATGGTGGAACACCACAGGTGCACCCAAGTGGGACCCACCGACTCAGGTACCTGGTCAGGCTCTGCACACTGCCATTCCTTGCAGTCATCACCATGTTCTTCTCATATGGGGGATGTGGGGCACTGCAGGTGACTGTGCACTGCATATGGGGCTGGTGTATCACATGCATGTGGTATACCGATCAGACTGTGTCACCCTGTGCCCTCCCCTGTTGCATGTCCAGGTGGGCCCCTGTGGCCACTGTCCAGGTGGGCCCCCTATATCCCAGTCTGACCCTGTACATGGCTATGGGTAATAGCACTGTAAAAGGCCAATGCAGTCCACCCACCCACACACAAACAGTCCATCACACCTGCCTGATAGGCCGCAGTACCCCCTGTTCACCTTTCTGGAGTGGTGGGGCAATGCTGCAAAGCTGGAACTGAGCATGCCTGGGGTATGTAAATGGTCTGAATACATTCCAGTAATGAACTGCACATGTGGGAGATGGTCTTGGAATGTACAATGAGGTCGTCTGCATAGTCTGGCTGAATATTGCAACTTTGTGTACCGAGCAAGTGGCTTTGCATTGTGCATTTTCCCATGCTCTGCATAGGGCTCAGGTCACCTGCTGCACCACTCATCTCCCACTGCATGATCGCACTTCTTCAGGATATTCAGCCGGACATGCACAAGTTTATCTCATCATGGTACATCTTCTGAGTATCTCATTATTTTGGGCTGGTGAAATTCAGATGCGTGGTACAGACACTTGCGTGATTTTGCAGAGGACTTTTGAATATGGGGGCCTAATTCTGCAACACTGCTTCTTAAAGAGACTTTTTGCAATTTTTTATTTAAATGTGTGTGTGTATGTGTACAGCACTGGCAGTAGTATTCATAGATACCACATAAGATTATTAAGCCATCAGAAAGCCCAATTCTGCTTATATTCTGCACAGCGGTAGGGGTTGTACCCCTTCCTCTAAGAACCATATAATTGTAAGTTTAAACTGAAATGATAATATATATCTCATAGGATGGTGTGCTAATTTATTTAGCTTGTAACTGTTCATCCTGCAGAAGCAGGCTTGTAGCAGACTAGCAAAACATTGACAAATATACAGTGTTGTTTGTGATTTCCAGTGCTTACATGACTGATAATAAAAAAAAAGATATATAATATTATTCCGTTTTGTGTCTGGTATCCTGCATCTGTAGATTTAGCCTGTATTGGAATACTGTAGCTCTGAGTTTTTATTTACAGTGTCTCTGTAGCCACTCTAGAACCTAACCTTATTCTTTGAAGAAAATACATGCTAAAGTTAATGCCTGGACAAAGCTTCCCCAAGGATTAAAACTCTTTGCACCAACATATGGGCACAATTTCTTTATTTTATTTAACATGGGTATTTCAACAGGATATCCCAGTTAAGCTGGATAGCTTGTTTACAGTGGGTTACTGCCTGAGGGCAGGTCATAAACACAGCACTTTAACCCTAGTACAGTAATACAAACACATTAACCTGCATTCATGGTTTGCTGGTACTCATGGAGGATTAGACCTGAAAAACTAGAAAGGGTTGTTGAGTATAATTTCCAGGGAATAATTATTTTGGACAATGTGAGATGGTGTAAAAACATTAAAAATAGATCAAAATTGACCATGCAAGCTCAAAGAGTATTTTAAGCTTTAGTTAACCTACAAACATTCCGTAAAGTTTTCCAACTAAAAATCAACACACTGATGCAATAGAGAACCACAATTTGGGATGGAAAGATCTAACACTATTATCCAAAACAAATGTCTGTAGAACATGATGGTAGTTCCTCCCTCATCTTATTCAGCTTTTAGTAGAACAGAAACCAGTAACTCCTTTATAATGGCACAGGACAACATAAGGATATTTTTTTTCCAGGGGTAACACCAGTGCGTTTTTTAATTCTTGTTTTTTCTCAATAGAATCTTTTCACTGATGTAGCAGGCATGTGGGGGAACTGCCATTGCATTTTCTTTTATTTCTGCTGTTCTAGGACTGAGGGCAAACAGTCCTTTGAACTCACCAAAGAATAGGATTCTATATATCCTGGGAGTGGATATTTGTTTATATACAAACAAATGACCAGGACAGGCTAGGCATCCCCAGCAGAGCAGTGGGCCATGTGAACAAAAGAGAAGGGTTGGAATCTGCTTAAGAAACACAGACCAGTTCTGTCTTGGAGATGGACTCACAATCAAAGGAATGTCCATGCTATGATGTAAGAGAGCCAGGACACTAGGCAGCACTCAGATCAAGTCAAAAAAATACACTTATGAAGTCTATATATTGCCATCCAGTAGAAAGTTTATTTTACTATTCGAGACACAGCACTAGTACCCTAACGCTTCGAGTCATAGATGCAACACTTCGTCGGGGGGTGAAGTTAGAGAGACAGGGCAGATGATGTGTGCAAAGGGGCCCACCAGGCACAGGTATTTTGGGGATTGCATTTTCCTTATGAAAGTCAGTCATACCTTTGATTTGTAGAGGGGAGGTATTACCTCTTTCCTTCTGCTATCAGTACCCTCCCAATACATCCCAGCATCCTGTTAACCTTGCTATAGGCCTTGTTGCACTAACTTGATTGCTTAAGTGAGTTGCTAATGATGAAGTACAGTTGTTTAAGAACTTACCATAACAGTAGATCTTTGAGAGGAGCTCTTGCAGCAGGTTACACCATTAGTGAATCCACCAAGAATAGCAAACAGTCGGTGCAGTCAAAAAGGGCAGCCAGCCCAAAATGAACCACAAAGCAGAAGCTGACTGCACTCAAACAAAAAAGTGTCCAAATCAGGCGCCAACACAAAAAATTATGTTTTTACAGCATTTATTGCTAGATCAGTGTAACGCCTGTTGCAGTCACATTACCATTCGCCTCGGCACTTTGGGATAAAACCCTTCATCAGGACTGAAGTCAGTAGGTGCCAGAACCCTACAGAAAACATCAAGCTAGCAGTATAAAGTGGGGGACTGCCCCCTGACATCAGCCCTCCCCCAACATCCACCTATGGTATAAAAGGGGCGATCCCCCAGCCCTACCCCAGTTCTCCCGCAGGAGACCCCAGCATATACTAAAACTGGAGAACTGAGGTGGTTATGCTACACTGAGGAAGAAAAGTTACAGTAATGGAGAAGCAATCACCAGGAGGATGGAGGGAGGGAAGGCAGCACCTGCTGCAAGAGCTCATCTCAAAGATCTACTGTTATGGTAAGTTCTTACATAATTATACTATCTTACTTCGAAGGGGATCTTGCAGCAGGTTACACCATTAGGACTGAATCCCAAGCAATGAAAGGACTGACCCTGGTCTGCTGGGGCGAGGCAGAAGTCAGCGTAAGGCTCTCAAGAGAGCAGGCCCTGCAGGACTGCTAGTCAAAAAGTTGCTCTGTGCCTAGATGCAATGTCCAGACTGTAATGTCGAATGAAACTATAGACAGAACTCCAAGTGGCTGCTGCACAAATGTCGGCAATGGACGCGTTTCAAAAGGAGGCAAATGAAGCCACCATGTCCCTGGCAGAATGGCCTTTAACCAGTCCCAGTAAAAGCTTGTTGTATCTGTGGTAGCAGTAAACAATGCAATTAACTAACCATTTGGACAAACATTGTTTTGAAACAGGGACCCCTTCTTTCCTCAGGGTGAATGGAATAAATAACTGATCAGTTTTTTTGAGGGTTTGGGTGCAGTCCAAATAATAGTGAAGCACCCGGTGGACATCCAGAGTATGCAGTGGGGCCTCCCCTTGATTTGAATACTCTGGATAATACACAGGCAGGTGGATGTCCTGATTCAGAGTAAACTCAGACACCGCCTTAGGAAGAAACTTAGGACTGGTTCTCAAGGACACCCTGTCCTTGTGGAAAACTAAATAAGGCTCTTTGCACATCAGAGCCTGAAGCTCAGAAATTCTCCAAGCAGAGGTAATAGCAATTAAAAATAACGCTTTCTAGGATAGAAAGCATAGCTGGCAGCTTGCGGCAGGCTCAAAGGGAGGCAAAGCAAGCTTTCTGAAAATGAACAAAAGATCCCGGGGGGGGGGACAGGGTCCCAGAAGGGAGGTTTTAGATGCAGTATGCCCTGCAAAAAGGTGCAGAAGACATCTAGCTGGGCAAGAGTCTTGCCTGCTATGGGTGCATGGTATGCAGAGATGGTGGATAAGTGCACCTTAACTGAGGAAGAACTCAAACCTGAATCTGATAGGGAAAGGAGGTACTGAAGAATGAGTGTATCCTGACAAATAAAGGGATCTAGGTGATGAGTGGAGGCCCATATGCAGAACCGCTTCCACTTCATAGTATAAGTGGCTCTGGTGGAAGGCTTCCTGGCTGCCACTAGAACATCTGCCACCCGAGGAGCTACCCCAAATCGGGCAACAGCTAAGTCTGCAGGACCCATGCATGAAGGTGCAGTGGCTTGAGCCCTGGGTGGACCAGAGTGCCTTGTTCCTGGGAGAAGAGATCAGAGCACAGAGGCAGGGGAATCAAAGGTTCCACTGCTAGTTACTGGAGGAGTGGAAACCATATCTGACATGGCCAGTAAGAGGCTATTAGAATCATCTCTGCCAGACGCCACACCTCGCTCCATGCCGGCGACCCAGGTTCGGGAGCAGACTCGGGTCGCTGGTGGGTCGGCCGGGGGGAGTTAGGCTTGAGCGTCCCACAACGGCTCGCCTACTCTGGAGAGGGTTGAGGCCATAGCCCGCATACTTGCCTGACTCCATGCGGAGGCTCAGAGTACTGCAAAGCCCCTAACATCAGGGACATGGGCAGCCGCTATACAGCGTGATGTTGGCACTTGATGTCGGGGGTCCTACGCTGTAAGGGGTGGGGAGAAAATGGAGAAAATGCCTGCCATCACCAGGAAGATGGAGCCCCCGGAGACATGTCCTCGATGTGCCTTCGCCTGCCCGACGGCCCCCGGACCGACGAAAGTTGATTGATGGGGTAAGGGGGCTCTGCCCCCTCCTTGCTCGGGGGGTAAGCTGAAGCTCATGGGATCCAGTGGGGTTGTTCGGGTAGGGTGGAAGGTAGAGGGATGTCTGCCTTGGGGCTCCTGAAAGGTCGGGCATGGCAGGTAGGGAAAGGCAGATAAATAGCGATTTCAAAAAAAAAAAAGAATCATCTCTGCCCCCTCTGATTGCAGCTTGAGAAGCACCCTCTGCAGCAATGGAAAGGAAGAGAGGGCATACAGAAACCTCCCTGTCCAGGAGAGGGACAACACGTCTCACCCGAAAACACCAGGCCCTGGATCTAGCGAGCAGAAACTGGGCAATTTTGTGTTGGATGGGGACACAAAGATGTTCAACTTGGGACAGCCCTGCTTGTCAAAGAGATCTTTGACCATTGAGGGAAGAAGTTCCCACTCATGTGCCTTGGACTGGGAACAGTTTAGGTTGTTGGCCAAGGTGTTCTGAATGCCTGGAACATGCACAGCAGTCAGGTCCAGGTGATGTTCTATGGCCCAATACCAAACTCTCATGGCCTTCCTGCAGAGGGTGTAAGAATGGGTACCCCCCTGCTTGTTTATGTAAAAGACCACTGACATGTTGTCCATCTGGATTAAGAGAGGACCTGGGAGTAGGTTCATCTGAAAGACCCTTAGAGCATATAGGATCACCCGCATCTCCAAAACATTGATGTGGAGATGCTGCTCCCAAGGGGATCAGAACTCCTGAGTCTGGTGGTCTTCCAGGTGGGTGCTCCAACCCTGTCCTGATGTGTCCTTGGTCAGGATCTGTCGAGGTGACTTCGACAAGAAATTAACCTCCTTGGAGACATTGACTGGGTCCAACCTCCACATCAAGGACTGTCACCCTGATTTGGAGACCAACACCGGTTGTTCCAAATTGTCTGTGCTCTGATTTCATTGGACCCAAAGGTTCCATTGGGCTACCCTTATGTGGAGGTCAGACGGAGCACTGTGGCAATGGCCAGTGCCATGTGTTCCAGTAGCCTGAGAAATGCTCTGACTGGAACTTGGTGAGATGAGGAGACCAGTTAAGCCTGTGCCTGAAGGTGTTCTGCCTTGTCTGGGGGAAGAAAAGCTTTGCTTTGGGTGGTGTCCAAGATTACCCCTATGTATTGAAGTCTTTGGCTTGGTGAAGGGGAGGATTTTGGGAGGTTGAGCATTATCCCCAGATCCTGAAACAGAGAGAAAGTGGCCTCCATGGTTCTGAGCAATTGCTCCATGGTGGGCGCTGTTAGAAGCCAGTTGTCTAGATAAAGGAAGACATAATGACCGTATCTCCTTAAGGCCACTGCCACTACTGTGAGGCATTTTGTAAAGACTCGAAGGACTGAGGACAGGCCGAATGGCAGAGCCCAAAACTGGTAGTGGTTTCCTTGGAAGCAGAAGTGAAGGAATCTCCTGTGGGGTGGAAACACCAGGATGTGAAGATAAGCGCCCTGCATGTCCAGAAAACAGAGCCAATCCCCCTGATGAAGTAAGGGGAGAAGGCCGGGAAGAGAGACCATCCTGAACTGCTTGTATTCTATGAACTGGTTCAGGTGGCTGAGGTCCAGGATTGGATGCAGGTCTCCTGTTTTCTTTGGGACCAGAAAGAAATGTGAGTGGAACGCCATCCCTTGTTTCACTGGTGGTACAGGTTCTATGGCTTGTTTTCACAGGAGGACTTTGATCTCTTCCTGGATAAGGGTGAGATGGACCTGAGGGCCATCAGGAACTCATGCACAGCAGCCAGATAGACCAGGGCTCTGGCTCCAGCCAGTCCTGTGTAGTAGGCTCCACTTGAGGAGGCAAGATGGTGGCGGAGTTGTGCTTGCCACTTGCAGCTCCCTAATTTGAGAGCACCTCTTCTGTGTTTTCCTGCATTGTTTATGGGGTTTTAAAGTAAAGTAAGAAGCTAATTTCATTGAGCTTGATCTCCGGTTCCCTGTTTGACTGGAGATCCGAAAAATACTTTTCCTTTAGTGGTTAGTCTAGGGCTCCTAACCTGAGGCAGGGCGGGGAAGTGAGTTTCAGTTTTTATAGGGATATTTATTAATTATATTTACCTATGCTGACATGTTATTGTTTTTATATTGATTTGTATTACTGTACTGATAATGTGCTTTCATTGTTCGGCAACCAGAGCCTCTGGGATTGGGTGCCAGAAGGATAAAATTTGCCTTGCCATGCCTTGCCTAATGAGAGGGGACTGGAAGATTGTCCAGGAGAATCTCTAAAAATTCTAAAGTGTGTCCCTGTTCCACTAACTGTAGAACCCACTGGTCTGAGGTTATTCTGCACCACCCCTCTCCATAGAGAGAGAAACAACTCCCCATCACCTCCCCCAGAGATTTGGCTGGGGGAGAGTGGTCGGGTAAGGAGTCAAGTGGAGGTGCCAGGGACAGGCAATGCAGCCTGGCAGGTTCTGGGAGCTCTGGGGGCAGAACCTCCTGTAGCTTGGGAAGTAGCCTTCCTGTTAAAGGCACTTCTGAACTGTTGACCTCTGGCTAGCTGCTTGGAGGTGCGAAGAAAGGACTGCCACTTGGACGATTTTGGTTGAGATCAGTACAATGTGTGAACTGAACATATTGCCTTACCCGACTCTTGGAGATGAGTGATTATATTTTGAGAATCCTCATCAAACAAAATGAGGCTTCTGAAAGTGGTATCCAGGATCTTAGACTGGACATCCAGAGCAAAACCGGAGATTCTAAGCCAGGAGTAGTGATGAAGGCAAACTCCCATGGCTGCAGCCCTACCTGAGGAGTCTGCAGAATCATAAGAGGCTTAGAGAACGAGTCCCCACATCCAAACCTAACTTCAGAAGGTGTAACAGTTCAGCCTTTCCAGGAAGATCAGGCTGAGCCTGTGCCAGTTCGAAAGCCTTCTCCCACCGGGCATTCTGATATTAAACCATGTGGGCTAGGAAGTTTAGGGAACGGATAGCACTGGTGGTGGAGGAATAGACCTTCTTACAAAAAGGGGTATCTGCCTGTAGTCCTTGTCGGGGGTTGAGCGCTAAGATGCCTGGGCCACTTAGAAAGGCCATGGGCCACGTTAATAACATCCGAGTCAACCCCTGGATGTTCCCCATAGAAAGGTTTGTCTCTCGGGGCATTATACAGGCAATCTACCTTCTTGGACGTCGCAGGTGTAGTAGAAGGATGTTTCCAAGCAGCCCTATTGACATCCTTGAAGGAGTCAATAAGGGGTGGGATGACCATGGGCAAAGACTCCCTTTTACAGAGGAAGATGGCTAGCTGATGTCATTCAGGATCCAGTTTCTCTGTATCCCAACCCATAAGGGTCTGAATGTGCCTCATCACAGCCATAAAAGTTGGGTCATCTGGAGGAGACTGCTGGGTGTCCTTGACCTCCTCTGGTTCTGACGGTAGGTCAGAGTCCCTGGAATCATCATAAGAGAAGAAAGAATATCCCCTGACTTGCTTGAATCCAGAGAGGGAAAGCGATGATGCCTACGTCAGTGGGTCGTCGGGTGACTGGTGCCAGCTCCATCTGGTTGTGGAGCAGGCTCCTTGGGAAGTGGCATCAGGGCCCTCCTGGGGGGAACCAGCTCCTTAGTTGGATTGGGAGGATGGTCCCATGGAGTCGGAGTTGAGGGCTCTTTCAGGGCCTCCTTATCCTTGAAGTATGTCCATCAGGCCGCACAAACGGTGTTAAGGTTTGTGGGTGGGTTCTGAAGCATGTCTGGGAGAACTGGCATCTGTAGCTTAGGTTGAGAGGACCCCAGCATCAGTTCCTTAGGCTGCAGTAACCCTGGCATTGGATCTACTGGTGTCAGGTTAGCTGGTGTTGAACCCTGGGATAAGGACCCATCCTGCATTAGCCTGACTGCAGTAGAGAGAGGCTGGGCATCGGTCCGTTGGGCATCGGCTGTGTGACAGCAGGACCTGCTGCCGACTGTGGAGGGTTGGAAAATGATGGTTGAGGCATCACCAGGGTCAATGTCAGGGTGGCTGGCATCAACAGGAGAGGCACAGGCTTATGCTGGTCTGGTGATGCAGCCGGCACCAGTCTAGAAGTTGAAGCCTGTCCCGGGAAGCTAGCTCACGAGCGGGGCAGAGGCGTCACTCTTGCGAGGTAGGTGAGCGCATGCCCCTTGCTTTGCATAGAGACATCGGTCTCTGATGTCAGAACTGACTTAGCAGATGCCTTGACCGGGAGGGCGACGAGCAAAGACCCGCTGCCTGAGGAGGACCTGGCCGAGCTACCTGGCTGAGGACCCACCTGCTGAATGGGCCTGAGCTTCAGGGGCTTAGAGGTTAGGGACAAAGTCTCCATCCCCAAAGAACCACTGCCCAAGACAGTAAGGAGAGTGGGTGGTTTGACCACTGGGAGCCCTGAGGGGGAGAGAGGGCTGCCAGAGTGGAAGGGGCCGACCTCCTGAAGGAGGAAGACCCATGTCCGGTGCCCAACTTGCATGGGAACCTAGAGCAGGAAGTTGACTGGGGCTTGTCCTGGTGCTTCTTTCACTGTTTGTGCTTTCTTGAAGACTTCTTCTCCTTAGCTGATGAAGAAGTGGATGCCCTGGAGGCTGGGGAAGAGGAGGTACTTTTGTGAAGCTCCTTCTCCATCACTGAAAGTTTTTGCTGCAGCAGGTAGGCTTCCAGGGTCTTCTGCCGGCAAAGCCGGGTATGCTGGTTAAAATCTTGGCAGTGCTGGGAAGCCTCAGTGTCGTGGTCTGGGCCCAGGCAAAGCAGACACCATGAGTGGCCATCGTTGTGGGGAAGCTGCTTTCTACAAGCACACTTCATTCACCACCACGCCACAGAAGAGGATGGAGAAGAAGACATGCACAAAAAGCTGTAAAGATTGTGGGAAAAAGGAAAATAATAAAGCGCGGGTAACACGAAGAAAATGGTGGTCAACTCTAGCAGAAGGTGTTCATGAAGATCCAACTTGCATGGGTCGACGGCAGGAAAAGAACTGAGGTAGGGCTGGGGGACCATCCCTTTTATACCATAGGCGGAAGTCAGGGGCGGGCTGACATCAAGAGGCGGTTCCCCACTGTATACTGCTAGCTAGAAGTTTACTGTGGGGTCCTGATGCCTGCCAGCTTCAGTCCTAATAGTGTAAACTGCTGCAAGAGCCCCCTCGAACTGGAATCTCCCAGATCCCGTTCCTTATCTGTAGTGCTAAGTCTCTCTCCTCCCATCCAGTACTCTATCCTTGGGTTCTTTTTCTCTTGGTGAATTACCTTGCACTTTTTAGCATTGAGTTTTAACTGCCAGACCTTTAACCACTCCTCTAGCTTTTGTAGGTCTCTCTGCATTTCCCTTATTCCCTCATTACCTCATTACTATCCACCCTCCCACATAGTTTTGTGTCATCTGTGAAGAGATGCAATCTGCCCCGGATTCCTTTTCCAAAGTCACTAATAAACATGTTAAAGAGGACCAGACCCAGGACCGATCCCTGTGGAACCCCACTCATAACCTCCCTCTGTTCTGATTTAATCCCATTGACCACCACCCTCTGCTGCCTCCTCTCTAGCCAGTTACCCACCCAGTTCACCATGGCTTTAGCTGCACCCAGGTCTTCCATCTTCTTGTGCAATTGTTTGTGAGGTACCGAGTGAAAAGCCTTGCTGAAGTCAAAGTAGAGCAGATCTACATCAATAGATGATATCAGTATATTGATCAATATATGTCAATAGATATCAATGTGTATCATGCAAAGGAAAAAAAAAATAACCTCAATGACCTTTGTCACTAGGCAGTGACTTGCCTAGCTCTCTCTCCTCCCCCCTCTCCTTCCAGACCCTTGATGGTGTTGTGATAGTGGGTGCCTCCTCCTTCAAACACCTAGGGTATGGCTGGATTGTCATCCGAATTTCTGTATCTGGATGCCATCCATAAGAAGCTGTACCCTAAACTTGAAGCACGTTACAGGAACAAGTATCCCACTTCCAGCTGGTAGAGAGATTGTGATGAAGATGATTCTACCTATCTTCCGTCATGGTAACTGTATATATTGCTGCCCCCAAGTCCACCCTTGCCAGGCTGGATCACCTCTTTCACACCTTCTGCCATTTTGCTCTGGATTGCCTCCCCAGAACCCACCACTATGGGCATGCACCCTCTATTCCTCCCTCTCCTTGCCTCCCTTGATGCCAGGTGCCTTGCTCATTTTGTCACCTTTGTCCCTAAATTATGTCTGGGCTCCCTCCCCCCACCTTTTCTCCTTCTCTTCTTCCCTCCTTTCGCTCTCTACTCCCTTTGCAGCTCTGATACCCACTTTCACACTCACCCCCTGTAAGATCCTCTGCTGGTCAAGCTGCTTTGTCCTTCTGCTTCCACAAACTTTGGAGCACCCTCCCTGTTGCTATTCAGAATGCTCCCTCTTCCATAGCACTGGAATACCTCCTCCATGACTTCACAACTCACTCCTGCAGTTTTCTCTGAACCTAGGCTAATCCCACTGCTCCTCCATCCATACAGTCCCTCCCACTACTGGCCTGGTTTATTGGTCCACTTATTGGTTTGACTAGTCCCCCATTATACTCACTATTTCCCATCTCTCCCTCATTTTGCTGCCAGCTGTAGCTGCAGGTGCACTTTGCAGAACTGTTGCTATTGATATGCTATCAATATGCTGTGTTTTGAACTGCTTACTTTGTGTTTTCTCTGAATTGTCTACTGAGTACCTTTTACTTTTTATGTTTGCTTGTGCGCATGCACAAGAGGTGGGTTGTGAAGGTGCGGCACTGTGGCAGCAAACGCTGGCACTGCATTTGTGGGCTTGGCACTGTTCACCAATGGAGGCCCAGTGTTCTGATGCCACTGGTTCTGCAGAAGTGCCACCAACTTGAAACGATTTGGCCTCTGCAATGAGGGGCCACCTCGTCATTGCAGCATCAGCCATTCCCCTGCAGTGAGGGAGCAACCTGTCATTGCAGGGTAGTACCTTGCCTGGTATAACATTCCTCTAAACATGGCAGCGGTAAGCCCCATGAAAGCCAATGGGGGTGCCAAATCCTCCTGTTGGCATGCCCCCGACCCAATTCATTTGCCGATGGGGGAGCCCACTTCCCGTCTGCATAATGACCCACCATTTGGTGTGTGCCGAAGGGGTGCCCAATTCCCCTCGGCATCATGGCCCCCCCACACACACACATTTCTGTGCCAATGGGGGGGCCCAATCCCCATCAGCTTCAGTCACCTCCACCCCAAAATGCAGGTGGCACACTGGGTGCCCTCCCCAGTGTGCACATAGGAAGCCTACAAAAAAAAAACTTTCTGCAACATCTTTTATTTAAGTTGTGTCTCTGAAACAAAGAAAATGGCCCCTTGCAGTCTCTCCTGCCCCTCCCCAACCCAGCCCACCCTCTGTGCACTCACCTCCCACCCCCTCACCCCATACTTACCTCCGGAGCCCGGCATGACAATCTTCGGTGGACTGGGAACATGTCTGCACTCTTCAAAACTGACTGCGAACTGAAGAAATGCCGGTAAGCTGTATAATGGCATACAGTAAATAGGGTGTTTTCAACTTATGTGGATATCTCGGCCATTTTTTTGACTTTGGGCACCGAATTTTCAACATGGGGTTATTAGGACCCCTCCTCATGAATTCAGTCACTGTCATGGCATTATTCAGTCCTGAAAGGTGATCTCGCAGTCGCTGTGAGGAATCATCTTTTGGGACCAATTAATGAAACGATAGTGCCACTCTTCATGAGGTGGGCTCTCAAAAAGCCTATGTTGCAAATTTGGTGAAAAATATCCAAAAAATGACTGATTTATGAGCGTGCATTTTGCAGTTTCCATGCATACTCATAACTTCGCGAATTTGCAATATATTCACTCCAGATTTTCAACATTGGCATTTTTTGACACCTCTTTATGAACAATACAGCTGTCATTTTTCACATCCTGGCCAAAATGTGTTTTCACACATCGGGTGCAGATTAATGCGGTAGCTGTGTGAAATCAGTGTTCAGGACACATTAAGAAAATCACTGTGACACTGTTCATGAGCAGAGGTGCAAAAATGCTTATGTTGAAAATTTGGTGACGAAAGTCCATAAAATGACTGTGTTACGAGCGTGCGTTGTGCAGTTTCCACGAACCCGTGTAATTTCGCAAATTTGTAGTATTTCCACTCCAGATGTTCAGCATTGGCATTTTTTCAGTCCTCCTGATGAGCAGTATTGCTGTCATTTTTCACTTCCTGGCCGAAATGTGTTTTCACACTTCTGGCACACAATAGCACAGTCGCTGTGGGAAATCAGTGTTCGGGACAGAGTGTGAAAAAATCACAGTGACACTGTTCATGAGCAGAGGTGCTAAAATGCCTATGTTGAAAATTTTGTGACAAAAGTCCATAAAATGACTGTTATGAGTGCACATTGTGCAGTTTCCATGCACCCTCGTAATTTCATGCATTTGTAATATTTTCACGCCAGATTTTCAACATTGCCATTTTTTCACACCTCCTTATGAACAGTACAGCTGTCATTTTTCATATCCTGCCCAAAATATGCATTTAGACATCTGGCACAGAATAACGCGGTCACTGTGGGAAATCAATGTTCGGGACAGATTAAGAAAATCATAGTGACAGTGTTCATGAGCAGAGGTCACAAAATGCCTATGTTGAAAATTTGGTGAAATAATTCCACTAAATGACTGTGTTACGCGCATGTGTTGTGCAATTTCCACCTACGCTCGGCAGTTCGAGCATTTTTAATATTTTCACTACAGATTTTCAACATTGCCATCTCTTCACACTTCCCTATGAATGGTACAGCTTTCATTCTTCACATCCTGCCCAATCTGTGTTTTCGTACATCTGGCACAGAATGGCATGGTCATCCCGGGAACTCGAAGTTCGGGACACATTAACAAAATCACATTGCCACTGTTCATGAGAAGAGGTCCCAAATGCTTTCATGAGGTGGGGGTCACAAAAAGGGCTTGCTGAAAATTTGTAGTGCAAATACCAGCAACAGCCTGGGGTGTAAGGGTTTCTAACCATAACATCCCACCCTGAACAGACTGAAAGGCATCAGGGGTGTGCCTTTGGATTGCTGTCTGTAATGCTCATGCCATCCCACCCCCACCCTCCACCCTGCAGCCAGTGACAGGCATCGAAGTGTGCCTTGGACTCTTTGGCCCCAGAGTTCACCCCATTCTCCTATACTGCACCCATTTTAGCGTATGTCCTTATAGAATGGGGTGACTGTAAAGCCAAACACCCCAAGGTACACATCAACACGTGTTGGAGTCTGCAGGACAGGGTGAGGTGAAATGGCATGAACGTTATGGGCGATGACCCAAACGCATACCCCAATGCCTGTCCGTCTCTGCAGGGTGGAGGTGGGGTTGGTGTGAAGTTCAGTACTTCACTGCCATTCCTATTCTATATCTAACTCCTGCTTTTCCAATGCTTATACCAGCAAGCAAACATTCGGCATTGACAAATGCTTGTTATGATTACTATTGCAACATTACTGATGTAACTTATTACTGCACTCTCCACATCCCCTTCCCCCAGGACACATCTGGAAACGAGTTGTTAGCTGTTGAAATAAACAAACGTTGAGGGAGGACCAGTCTGTGACACTGGGTAAGAATCCTAGAAATGGAAAAGAACAGATTACCAAAATTAAGTGTGTGTACTGGGTTGTTGCAGATATTCAGTGCACTTCCCCTGCCTCATGGGCTCAAATAAGGTTGAGGGGCCCGGGTTGTTAACTCCTGTGAGGATTTATTACCCATAAGATGTTAAATTGAAATACATTGTCACATGCCTCCACCCATTAAAAATAATTGGGCTTGGTCACAAACTACTGTAGTACCCACCCTGGGAAACAATACCAATGGACTGTGATCTCCACTGGCACAACCCTACCAGTTCCCACACAGTACAATAACAGTTGTTTTCTACAGTAACTTATACTCTACAGCCATTAAACTAGAGAGTCAATAATTCAAGCAGATATGAAAGGGATTCATTAGGGGGACAGAATGGGGTCATAAGAGAAGGAAAATGCAAAGGTTAAAGCCAATGAAAATAAATATCAGAAGTGCTCCAGTAGTTGTATTTTATATGTCAGTGCAGCCCCCCTCCACAGTAACTACAAAGCCCTGCCCAGTTTTACTGTCAGGGACTACCATCTCATACTAGTATCATGCTAGTCTTAAGGAACTCCTAAGGAATGATGGACAGCTATTTGTTTAAGCAAAGTAGACCTTTCACTGTTGCATGTGGTTGGCTGGGGCTGGAGCACCTAAATTAAACAACTGATATTTTGTAGCTGACCCCCAAGTTTGCTATCCTAGACTGATGGCCTCATCCACCAAAATTATATCTAACTTGTGACCTTGTAGCAGCTTTATAAAGGATGTATCACAAGGCCCACGGTACCTATTTGACCACTCACATTTTTTCTCCATTGTACAGCAGCAGCTGTCTTCCCCTCTCCATGGTTTTGTGTGGATATACTAGCTCCTCATGTCTGCATAATGGATCCCACAGGTGACTCCTCAGCTCTCCTAGTCATTATCTTCTCACTTCTGATGATCAGTTAGTCTCTTCCTTAGGGATCCTGCTCTCAGGGTGCTCGGGTGGACAATAGATAGCGAGCAAACCATTGCTGGACATCACCAGTTCTGTGCAGGCTGTTCTGGCTTAAAGGGAATAGTCATTTAATTTCTCTCTTGCTCTCTTGATTGTGATTGTAAGGCAACTCCCTCACAGCCCAACAGCTTGTGGCTGACTGTTCACAATCAGTTGATGAAGTTACAGCAGTCCTGCAATAATCATCTCCTCCTCAGCAGCTGAGATAGCACACTTAACTCTCTCTCTCTCACACACCAAGGCCTGACAGTGCTGGCTTACACTCACAGACAGTATGTCTGCCTCCTCAGACAGACAGGACTGCACATTCAAAGCTGGGCAAGTTCTATGTTGCAAAATCCAAGCAGACAGCCTTCCCATTGGTCAAGGTTGGATGTTAGCACAAGGGTGGACTTGTTGATCTGCTCCTCAACAGCTGATTGGGTCTATCAAACAGAGGTGAATTAATGAAGTCCTTCAGTAGACCATAAACCGTCTGGTAGCTGTGAAACAAGCTCTATTTGATTGATTGCTCACTGTCCCTGGACTCTGATTGTCAAACGGACATGGGATGGGGTGTAAAAGATGTTGGAATCTATCAGTCCCAAAAGCCCACCCTTGAAAAGTTCTTTTTAAACAACACTGACCCTTTGAAACTCACATTGTTCCTAATCCTATGTCCTCTGTGGGCAAGTGCTGGTGTCCGGTCAGTTGGTAGCCCAGTTCAGGAAAGTCCCCTCCACATCACTAGCATCACCCATGCCTGTAGGTGGCAGCAGTACAAATTAGTTGATGTTTAGAGAAAAAAAAAACTTGCACGCATGTCAAAGGTCCAATGCTAGGACACACTTTATTAATGTAGCACTAAGTGCAGCAGCACCCCAGCTCCACCACCAGTGTTTCAATGTTTTGTGCATCCAAGCTTTGTCAAGAGAAAATGTCTCCCCCTTGAGCCATTGGTTAAATACAATTTTCTTAAAGGTATAGTAGGTGAGCAACTCAAAATACACATAATGATCAGAGAATTGTTAAAAACAGGAACAAAGATACTGTATGCAGGATGCTAATAATGGAAACATGTCCTTGTTGCTCATAGTGCATCTCAAAACCTATATAGGAGACAAAAAAAGAAACAAGAATAAACACAGATCACATATTACATATGGTATACAGGTGCAACATCCAGCTTACAGAAATGCGGCACATTCAGGTTTATCATTGAGGCCATTATCAGTAGTGGTCACTAATTTAAAAATACAATACCCCTCTCACTCTGAGAGAGCACCTTTTCCAGATCACCACCACGTGGCCTGATAACTTCTCTCTCAGTGCCCACAAAACTCCATTTGTGTGCTGCTGGGTTTGCTGACTGTACAATATGGGCATGTGTAGCATACTCACAGTTCCTTTGACTGAGGACTCTAACATTGTCATCCATTCTATCCTTCAACTTGCACTTAGTGTGGCCACAAACGACAGCAAGAGCAAGTCGCGAGGTACATCATGTGGGTGGTGTTACAGTTTGCAAACTTAAAAATATTGTAAGTTTCCTTAGTCATGGGATGGTCAAAACATTTGGTTTGTTCAATTACCTTTCTTAAATACATGCATCTTCTGCAACAGTAACATCCAGGGGGTAGGGACAGAAGCCGAGACATCCTTCTGATCCTACCTGAACAATTTAAATCTGTTATAGATGGGTATTTGTCACAGGCACACATGGAGGGGTGGACAGATCATATCACCAGGGACTTTTTGGTAAAGGACCACCCTGTGCGTCAGACAATATACATCTTACCCAAGGTGTACAAAAACTTGAAAGCATAATATCAGGCATAGGGTCAGTCACAAAGCTACTTTCTGCATATGTGGACCGCCACATCAAATCTTTTGTGGGTGGCCTAAGATCCTATATTAAGGATATAACATGGGCATTAGGTGTTTTAGAGGGCCTCCACATTGAGGGTGATGAACTTTTGGTGGCCCTCGACGTGGAGGCCCGTTATACTAACATTCCTCATGGAGGGGGTTGCATGCTATGTGCACATACCTGTATTGCAGAGCAATTTGCAGTTTAACACTAAGTGACTTTCTGGTGGAACTGTCTGGGTTTATACTGGAATTCAACATCTTCAGCTTTATGGATGATTACTTTCAACATATCATTGGCACGGTGATGGGGACAATTTTTGCCCCTAATTTCATCAATTTATACTTGGATCTGTGGGAGGAATGGGTGGTGTATGATGCTGAGACAAACTCTCTCCTTTCGTGCATCTCCCTGTGGTGTAGGTATATAGATGGCGCCATACTGGTGTGGCAGGGAATGGAATATAAGCTATCTTGTTTTGTTGACCTTATAAAGCTAGTAATTCCAATCTATGTCTTTTCTGTAATGAGTAGTGAGATCAACGTTTCATTTTTGGACATGTTAATTATGAAAAATCAGTCTGGAGGGGTGGATACAAATCTCTTCCATAAGCCAATGGACTGCAACACGCTTCTTCTCACTAGCTCTTGCCATCCCTATATACACCATTAATAATATACCTACTAGTCAAGTTCTGCATATCTGCAGGAATTACAGCCATGACATTGATTTTGAGAGCAAAGCAAGGGATCTAGCAGGACATTTTCATGAAAAGGTTATTCAGGATAAAGCATTCAGAGGGCTTTTATATGTGCTAGGGAGACAGAGAGGTTCTCTTTCCTACAATGGCAATACCAATCTCAATAGGTGTAGCTTTGTTACAACATATAGGACACAGGCAGGTGCAGTCGAGAATATCATAAGGAAGAACTGGCATATCATCTCAACTGAGCCAAAGCTGACAGAGTGGGTAAAACAATATCTATGGATGGTATTCAAGAGATCACCTAATTTGGCTGATAAATTGACTCACAGCCTTCAGCCTGTGCCAAGAAGCATGTCTTGGCTTCTGTCCCTACCCCCTGGATGTTACCATTGTGGAAGATGCAAGTATTGCAAGATAATTAAACAAACCAAAATTTTTGTCAATCCTACAACTAGGGAAATGTACAATTGTAAGCCACCCCTCCCCACCGGTGTCTAGGGCGCCTGATGGAAAAGTATGTGGAAGGGCACCCAGCATAGCGGTAGTCCATCCAAAGATAAAGCAGATTAGATGCCACATACCTGTTTCCTGCAACTCAAAAGGGTTTTTTCTTCATGGCTGCAAAGAGCAGCTAGGCAGGGGGAGGACTGCACTCTGACGTTTCCTTTGGGGCAATTGATGTTAGCAGGCAGGAGGAAAATTCATAAATAGCAGGAGGCCACACTCAGTTAAAAGAATAAAACAGAATTAATTTATTTAAAGTAACTAACAACAGCTCCCAGGAGCTGGGGGCATGGCATGGAGACAGGCAGATTTAAACAGTGTCATATGGCCACGTCAAATTACTTTAGGCTGAACAGGTCAAGGAGCTGGGCTTCATGGAGCTGAGGGGCTCTGGATCTCAGGTAGCAACATTTTAGGCCACACAAAAATCAAACACACCGTGGCCTACCCAATGACAGCTTGACTCCTTACTCACTGCTCAGCACAGTACTCAAATGTGATGGCCCCAATACAGGCTGCAGCTCTATCTTCATGGTTCCTTTTCCTCCTGCAACCAAGAGCAATAAAGCCCAGGCCCCTGGCATCCCTGTACCTAGCATAAAATATGGGTGATCTGGGGGACTCACTGGGCCCTCTTCTGTCTCCCTGCAGGCTATCTGAATGAAATGGAGTGCCACACCAGGTAATGGGACAGGAGGGCTACTACCACCTCCTAGCCCCACACCATAGGCTACCACCACTATGGTGTCCCCACTGTTCCACATTCCAGGCCTCCAATAATGGGAACAAGCCCCGTTCTGCCCCATTGCCATGGAGCATGAGGTAGGCGACCAATTCTTCCCTGGGCCGCGACTCCCGCTATGCAGACCCAGTCCCCATTATGGCCACAGTGCCCTACACCACCCTTCTGTTCCTGAATAGAACTCTGTCACTGAGTCACCAAGGCCCGAATCCTGGGCTAGGGCCAGAGCCCTGACCCACTGGTGACACCGTGCCTCTCTCTCCCACTGGCCTCCCCTAGGTGCTCAAACTGTCCCAATAAATACCTGGGAGCCAGACTAGTTCCACACGACCAGCAGGTGGCCAGCTCCCCAAGCCCATACATTGAAGAAGTGGGAAGAGAGGGCTACTTAAGTAAGCATCCCCCGAAGAGTGCTTACACATGTTGTACGTTTATAATTATAACACCACTTACGTGGTGTGCTGCGACTTTGCTCTTGTTCTTGCTTGTATGGTGGCTATACTAAGTGCAAGTTGAAGTAGCAGGTGGGGAACTCCGTTAGAGCCCTCATCAAAGGAACTGTGAGTATGCTACAGCTGCCCACATTGCACAGTTAGCAAACTCATCAGCACACAAATGAAGTTTTGCGGGCGTTGAGAGAGAAGTTATCGGGCTACATGTGGTGATCTGTAAAGGTGCTGTCCCAGAAAGAGGGGTATGTGATTTTAAAATTAGGGGCCAGTACTGGCAATGGCCTCAGTTGTAACTTTGAACTTGCCTCATTTTCTGTAAGCTGCATGTTGCACCTGTATACCACATGTTAGGACCTCCTTGTGAATGAGCTTGCTCAATGGAGTTTTCCTGCAATAAACTTGAACTTGAACTTGAACATGTAATATGTGATCTGTATTTATTCTTGTTTCCTTTTTCTCTTTTGTCTCTTATATAGGTTTTGAGATGTACTATAAGCAAAAAAGGACATGTTGCCATTATTAGCATCCTATATACAATATCTTTGTTACTGTTTTTAACTACAGTATTCTCAGATCATTATGTGTATTTTGAGGTGCTCTCCTACTGTGCCTTTAAGGAAATTGTATGCTGGCTCTGTGATGCTGAGTGATGGGGGATTGCTGTGGCATGGTGGTGACCTGGGTTCACACTCCACACCTGGGACTTCAGGAGCGGAGGCCAGCAGGGAGAGTGAAATGGCATCCTTTGGATGCTCTCCTCCAGGAGAAGGAAGCAAGCAGTGGGACTCTATAGTGGCTCCTAGTGGTGGCTGGTGGAGGTGCTGATATTGACATGGGTGACCACACACCATCAGGCACCCATTAGGCTAGCCATGTGTGCCCGCAAGCTATTGAGGTGGAGGGTGATTGGAACACAAAAATGGGAAAACACCAGTTGGCACACTAGATAACATCCTTCCTGCTCCTCCCCATGCCTGGACCCTCCTCAAGGTGCTACAGATATGCTCCTCCACTAGACCACAGCATGGCCCCAGGCGGGGATGAGCTGGCTAACGGAGAGGGAAGTATGGAGCTGTCAGATGCATTCCCCATGACAATGGCTGGGGAAAACCCCAACAAAGACAAGCCAGCTCTGAAAGGCATCTGGAGGTCTAGATTGGAGCATGAATTAGCGGGGTTCCAGGGGGCACAGTGGGTGCAAAAAAAAAAAGAAAATGATATTTAACCAGTGGCACTAGGGGGCCACTTTGTCTCCTGACAAATCACTGCTGCATCAAATGTTGAGGCATGGTGCTGAGACCAGCATGCTGCCTCACTTTTTGCTGTATTCATAAAGTGTGTCCCAGCATTGGACCTTTGGTGTCAGTGCGAGCTTTTGTTTCTTTGAGTATGGTCTTGCACACCATACTCAGAAAAAGTTCGGAAAAGAGCATTAACGATTATGTATAATAAAGAGACTAGTTATAATGAGTTATTAGAAAAATGTAAGTTGCAAAGGTTAGAAGAAAGTAGAGAAAAATAGGCCAGAGATATGTTCAAAGAAATATGTGACCCCAGTCATAGACTGCATAACTTATTACTACCCAGAGAAACTGTAAAACATGAATTATGAATACAGTGTAGATGGTGAAAACCAAAAGTTGGAACTCAGACTTATACAAAATATTTGTTCATACAATATCTTGTAAATAAGTGAAAGTGTACAGAGGCATGTTAGAGGAAATCTAGGTTTGAATATGGATGTATGTTTTGTATAGTACGTTTTATGTAGAAAAGTATATATGTTTTAATGTGTACAGATTATGATACTGTATTAGAAAACTTTTTAATGTAATCATATATGATTCACGATTCCTGTTTATGCCTTTTTAAAAATTTATATGTGTAGAATGTGATCAATTTCAACATCCCCTTTGGGAACTGTTACCATAATAGCAGTAAAGTAAATAAAAAAACATACACCAGTGACCCTGATCAGCCTTTTCTTTTCTACATCATTTAAGGGTTTGTACACAATGACCAGTCCAGATGCGGGAGGCACTAAAGAAGCAGCACTCTTCTTCACTGACTGCATGACCACCACTGACACAATTTGCAGTCTTAGGTGGTTGTGAGGAACATCAAAATGTCCATAGCACAAAAGGGGGTGCGTGGAGTGAGTTTGAATAAAGTCTACAAGCTTTTATATTGCTACCAAACAGTGGTGGAATTGCAGCTGGTGACTGCGAGCTGAGTCGACTAGTTACAAGTTGATCATTTTTTGCTTTGGCACCAGTTTTACATCCTTGGCCTTCTTCACTCTAACATTGTCTCGATGCTTACCAGTACAGCTGAAGTCTCACTGATGGGGGAGTGTTACAAAAGTTATAGAAAGGCTATGAAAAATTGCCTTTATTAAGATAGAGCCTTTCCATGGGTCAGGGGAGCCAGAGCCTTTCTAAAAGTGTGTGTGTGTGTGGGGGGGGGGGCAAGGTACGGGGTGAGGGGCTGCAACAATGGTTGTGCATAATAAATGCTGTTCAGACACAACTGGTTGTTAGAAAACAAAAGCAAAAACATAAAGCCTTTATGTACAACTTACCATTGTCAGATCTTTCCATAAAAGTTATGGCGTGTGTCACTGGCAACACAAAAGTTACATAAAACATTTTTGAGGAGGTGGTTTAGATGCTGTTCTGTCATGGATGATCTTAGGTATGTTTTCAGCCATTGAGGGCACAAAAAACTGCACTCAGCGTAGCATGAGACATCAGGATAGTAAGGTAGATTCTTAAAAGTTTATCAACTTGTGAAAAAAGACAGTGCATCTCTGCTCTTTCTGCCAAGATTTCTACGATAGTGCCACTTTTTGTCACCTTTTTGATGCATGCCATAGGATGCGATTTATTGTGAGTGTCCAAGAGAGCCAGCAACATGTTCAGCTGTATTTAAGGTCTGTCAAATGCAATGTCATCAGAGTATGTATCAAAGCTCTTTTGAGGTATTTGATAACACGGCTGACCATTGATAGTATCGATGAGCATTTTTTCAGTGCTGATGAGAAGTAACAAAGTGGGCTGGTCAGATCTGTGGTTCAATTCAGCCATAAGCAAATCAATCATCAGAAAACTGGCTTCTAAAGTAGTCTTCAGGTGTTGCCCACTGATGAGGCTCTGCACTGTCATCATAGCGACCTGGTGCTCTTCATCTCTGGGGAATGGCAGGAGCCTCTATTAGTCCACCATTAATGATTCGCTGTGTATCCTCAAAGATTGTGCGAAAATCCTCTGAGTCTCTTATTTTCATCAGATGAGCCTGCAGCATTTCAACAGTACAATTAACAGCCTCTGATGTAATATTTTTTGACTGCAGCACCCCAGCCACTTCTTCAGCTGCCAAACACATCTTCAACAACACTTTAAGACCAAAAAACACTTTGAAGCGTGTCATCAGAGCTCCAAGTCCAGGCGCTTTCTTTGTTGTTTTTGTGTTACCCTCAGCGGCTATTAATTTCTCTAACGTGTCATAAATGGCTACGTAATTGAATAGTACTGATTCAATCATTGGAGTTCTTGCCGTCCAGCGAGTGGGACAGATAGGCTTTTGCGAATGTTGTAAACCACCTGATGGGGAGGAGGAGTAGGATGCTTGAATATTCTCAAAAATGGCCAGTCTTTTTGGTGATGACTGAATACTTCCATGAAGTTCCTGTAGTAAGATCAAAGCCCTTTGAATCATGACGCACTTGCTACCAGCTTCCTGTAGAATAAGATTCAAACTGTGGTCAGTACAATGAACTGAAACAGCCTTTAGATTAACATCTCTGAGTTGTTTAGCTATGCTTGATATCTGACCCTGAAAGACCGATGCACCATCGTACGTTTGCCCTCTCATGCAATCCATATCTAACCAACAATGTTTAAAATATCCGTTATTGTAAGGAAGAGTGATTCCGCATCCATTTTTTTAGTCATACATTCCTACGAGGTCTTCACCGATGACATAGTCATGTGACACCCACCATAATGAGAAAGATAACTGCTCATGTCCAGCTACATGCTTGTGTTTCATCAACGATAATGGAATAGATTTCTGCCACCTTAATCTATGAAAAGAAGACAATTGAGGTACTCTTGATACATTTCCTTGATCAGTTTATTCAGACTATCACATTATGAACACTTTGCTTTAAGGGTTTGTAACTAGGGGTTATTTTGCTACACTAGCTCGACTAGCTTGTGGAGGTTATTTTCTTCATCAATAAGATCTCTACCAGCGAGACCCTGCCTTACAAGAAATTACAAACAGCGTGGTTGTTCTAAAAGGCACCACTGGTTCTTTTCTTGATCAGCAATCTTTTGATAAACAAGTTGCAAATCCAAAGGTACTTGTTTCAAATAAGCATTGTTTAAGCAAACACTCCCTGAGAAAATGCAAATTTTCATGCAAATCAAAATTTGCAGGACAATTTTTCCAGTCATTCAGTCTGACTTTCATAAATACATCATCTCCACATTTTGAGAATATCACTAGATGTTTTGCTCTTGCAAAATGACAAACTGAACAAAAAGCTGTCATTCGAGTTTTGCACATAACAAGCCAGTCTCTGTTTTTGTACCACTCATAGCTGAAATGTCTTTTTTGCATTTTTTCACCTCTTCCATATACTCTAGCAATGTCGTTCTTAGGGATTTTCAGCTGAACCACCGTACCCAAATTGTTAATGACACGGCATGATCCCTTACATTCTATTTCTATTCTGCTGTCTGCATTAGGCATTTGTTCTCCCACCCTACTCTGAAAATCTGCTGCCAGAGATGTAGGAATTGTGGCCTGACCAGTTGCAGATGGTAATGTAAATGCACCCAAATTAAACTTTTCTTGAGTCAACGTTCGCTTACGTGGTGCTTCAACAGCTGCTTGTTCTTGTTGTTCTTGTTTGCTCATTGCTTAGTTAAGTCCAGACCAGAAGAAACTGCCCAATCATCAAAAACTAACTGTGCTGCCACACGTCGCTTCCACTAGGTGATGGTTTATGATAGTAAAGAGAGGAGACTATCGTGAGACTATCAGAAAACCATGCTCATGCCCACAGCAGGCGATACACACAGTAAAAATGTACAACTGGCCTGACTTCTGATAGTATCCATCCCTCCCTCCCTCTCTCAATTTTTTAGTTGCAGTTTTGGTGATTAGTGAAAGAACCGAAACAGAAACTAGATTTTTTTCCAGTTACCAATGTACCATCTTGACTTATAATTACCTTCTCTTTGATATCCAGCTCTGCTACTACACATACAATTCAGGTGGGGAGCAGGTTATAGAGGGGAATGAGAGCTGTGTATTTCTGCTTCTGCAACCTTCTTTCACAGCCCCAGCAATGGATCATGCAGCTAACCAGCTGCCACCGCAGAGCAGTCTGGGTCATCGCAATGATATTCCAACCTGCTGCTGCTGCACTCTGTGCCCTAATGCTGACCAAATCCATAACCAGTGAGAAGCCACTGTTATTTATCACACTGCGTCTGAACTGTCCTGCTAGATGCCCACTAAGCAATAAAAACATATTGAGCAGCTTTTCACCAGTGACACCTCAATGTAACAACAACCTGCTGCAAACAGAAAAGGAAACAAAAAACAGTCTGCAGACTCCACACACTCCTGTCACAGAATCAAAAAATACAAAATAAATAACACCGATTACAGATACATAACCCATGGGGAACTGTGTGGTGCTGGCACATACATGTTTTGTCTTATGTTTAGCCCTTTTTGCATCACAGTCCTCCTCCCCCCTGCTGTCACTTTCTTCAAGCACCAGCTGCAGCCGACCCTCTCCTGACTTTGCCACAGTAGTTTTTCCAGTATGCAAAGGGGATGGATGATGAACCACTGTAGGGAGGAGGCATGGCTTCTTTTAATGAGGTTCACTGTGAAATTGTGAATGTATCTATACTATAAGGACCAAGGTGCAGGGCCATGTAAATAATATGGTGTTGAAATTGGGGAGAGGCCACAGTTCTTCTGCTTCCATGACTTGGCATGGAACTGCTGGGAAATAGCATAAACCGACGGGAAAAGAAACTCACTGATTACAGAACAGGTTCTGAATCAACATTCCTGATCCAAATCCCACAGTGTTTCTTTTGTCAAAAAGTGAGGGTGGGGGCCATGGCTCCCTGCCCCCGCTCCAGCACCCCTGCCATGGGTTAGAAACCTTCATAACTCACTTTTCCATATTATCCAGGGGCCACTTTGAGATTACCAGGAGGATATTCCTAGGAGTTTTAAGGAAAGTATCCTTAATGGGATTTTAGATATCATGCAACAAGTTGACTTAGCAAAAAATCTATGGTTCAAAAGTATCAGCTATTACCCAAGCAAAAAATTATTTTTTTTAATGGAAACCTTATTTATTTTTCCAAAAACAAAATCCTAAATTGAAATTCAGTATTACTAATTTGAGGTGTGAGCAAATGACCGCCGTTAGGACTGCAGAAAGATATGCTGATAGTCCAAAAGAACGGATATGTTTTTTCCTGCAATACAGTCAATAGAAAGCTTGAAAATGTCCTGCTAGTGTGTTTAATATTCCAAGAGATGAGAAGTCCTTGAAACTATTCCAAGAGTTTGTGCCTTGACTGTACTCCCTTAGTATTGTATGCCCAAAATTCAAATGATATAATGGCAATGGAGAATGTTTTCTTATTTTCTTGAGCAGCAAATCTTATCAAGGAAATAAAAACCTTGTCCTGTTAATGAAGATGGGATCTGAAACTGTTTATAAAGTGTTTCAAGTATACTAGCCATGGTTACTTTGGATTGAGGCTCTGAGCCTCACCTGGAAAAAGTCATTTGCCTCAGCATGTCACCCTGGTAAAAAAAATAAAATGAAGAAAGTATTCATCTGCGTGTATGGAATCAAACAAGTATTTTGTATTTTATTTCACTTTCAGATTTCTCTTGAGGTATACATCTGACTTTTAACGCTTTGCTCATGGACTCACCTGAGATTCTTAAATTTGATTGTGAATTGGTAGGAATCTATCCTTTTTTTATTCTTATTGTATTTCTGCACCTCCTCGGGGCTGGCAGGTGACACTGGCTCCCTCTCTGAGGGCTTGTATTTCCGAGCCTGGCCATCCTGATCTAGCCCTAACCCGGTGGTCCCCCATGGATTATCCCCTGTGGAAGGGCCAGAAGGAGGAGTGCGGGCTCTTCTCTCCCCCAGAGCACAATCCAGATGCCAGGAGTAGTCAGGATCTAGACATAGCCAGGCCATCACAAAGCCTGCCAGTCTTCACTTTTCCCGGTTTTCTACCTGCCTCCCTCCCCCTTGTGGTGTGAGTGTGCGCGTGTGGAGGCAGATGCATGTAACCATGCTCCTGTGCCTCCCTGGCTCTGGTGCTGCCCTCAGGTCTCCACTAGGGGCAGCCAAGGAGTGGAATGACAACCCTTCCCTCTCCAGGAGAGGAGAGCAGTCCATCAGATGCTCAGTCCTCTCCCTCCCTCCCCTGCTGACCCCTGGCTACCCAAGGTTGCTCCCAACCTCGGGTCACTGGTGTGGTGTAAGGTGTGGCATCCAGTGCCTCATCCCTCAGAGTCACCAGGTCTGCCAGAAGCTTATCTACTTACAATATCTGTATCTGGATGCTCCCTAAAGGCAGAATGAAAGCTCTTTGCCAAACTAAATGACGATGTTGCTTTTGAGTTTATAGAGGAAGCTTGAATATAGGGCTGGCAAAACTTGGTAAAATTGTGGCACTTATTAAATAAGAATTAGAACACAGGGAGGTTCAGATTAGTCCTGATTTTTTTATAAATATTTGACTAAATGTGCTAAAATGCATAAAAGGGACCAAACTCTGTAATATTCAACAAAGATGTCCGAAGGGAATATTTTAATTCATTATTTGTCTTACATACAAAGTATACCACTAATGTGGGAGAGAAAGGAGTCAGGCAGTGGAACTCAGTGCCAGCAGGGAAGGGGTCATCTACAACATGTGATGTGGTATGCAGTTGCTCCATCATGGCCTCCCTTGGTGACACACCTGCTTAGACCTTTGTGAACATTGCTGGTTGTGCCAGAGGAGACCAGGCCAAAATGCAGCTATGAAAGAATGATCAAAAGAACAGCAGTAAGAGCCACCCACCCTACCCATGTGATGCAACTACACTGCAAGTCCTAGTGTACTATGGTATACTACCTGGTACAGCAGGTGGTATTGTTTTCCACTTCTTCTATTTTGCAACATCTTTTACACAGGAAATAAAAGCTATCTTACTAACCACCACCCAGTCACATCAGTCAAGTGCAGTCAATAATAATTTACAGTATGCTGTACACTTGATGACACACGTAACACATCCTTCCTAGTTCCAACGCACAATTTCTGCCAAGTACTGTAAGTATATGTAACAAAACGTAATCCAAGCCCAGCCAGTTTCTGTAACCGAGCTATAGTATTACATCATACTACAAGCAATCAATGAATGAAAATTAACAGTTTTCTCTGTAAAGAAATCACAGCCAGATATTGAGGGATATGAATATTATCCAAAGAAAAGCATTCTGCTAAGCCATCTACTGTAACAAAAAACAGTATATTTTCTCATGCATCATACTACAGATGGTAAAATAATATTTTATGCAGTTGCTGACAAGTAGTATTAGTAAGCAATACCCTACCATCCATATCAGATTCAGTTCCAACAAAGTTTGGGATGTGAAATGCAGCTGCTGTAGTTAAAAAAAATATAGACTCTCCAGACCCATTGATGATATTTTTTTATTTTCCTATGTTCATTGTGTCATTCAAGTAATCCTGGCCTGACCTGACTTGTTGCCACTATCATATCATGCCTCATGTATTAATTAAGTGAAGACCCTATTCAAAAAAGATATTTACCATAGGCACAATGGGAGAAACTGTTTTACTGAGGGGCCTCAGAGTCAGTATGTCTTATATTCATTCAGGCATCATATCTGAAATTAAAGTGAGGAATGCTGACATTCTGAAATGCCAAATGCTGGGCATTTTCTGGTGACAAGCAGAATATGGTGTCAGTACTGTAATAACATTACCAGCTGAGCTAATCAATTGTTCTAAATAAACGCCAGTAGGGAGTGCAATGCATGTACCTCATAACAATTTGTACTAAAGCAGGCCACATATTCTGTTTGTATTTCTAGTATTTCAAAGGATCAGCATTCCAGTCAATATTGTGCATTGCCAGGTACATCTCAACAATGGTCTGTGCTGAGGTTCTGTTAGAAGAAGTGGATGAAGAAATTACAATAACATAAGTGAATCCAAAGACCTGAAACTGAACGGTGTGATCATGGGACAGTGTTATTTGATTATGGCAAAGAAGAAGATCCTGGTATAGTGGTCAAAGAAGAGGAAGAAGAGGGAAAAAAATATAAGTAGAACACCAGAAGAGGGTCCATCTGATGCTGGGTTGTGTTGTAAAGAAGAGTGTTCTGAATTTGATTCTGTACTTGGTTCCATGATAGATTTAACTTCATCAATTATTTCTTGCCTGTGTATCTAAAAAGATGTGTTATCATCATTCAGCAGTTGCTTTAATTTGCATTGTGGGTCCAAGATTGTTACTTTAATATAGTGGTCAGACCAAAGCATTTTACATAGTTTTTCATCTTCATCAACTTTTATGATCATACATTTGGCCACATCTTTTTGTATTCTGGTGGGCAACCAGTTTATGTCAACAGTGGCAGCATGTGGGATAGAATTGTTCGCATTATATAAATTGTCCTTAACCAGATTCAAGTGGTATTTTAAAATGTTTATTAAGGACAGTACCTTCCTCAGAGTTGCTGTTTGCACTTTTCTGAGGGCTACCACTAGAGAGGGAAGATGGCAGCTAGGCTGGGCAGGCTGTCATTTGGAGCTCTTTAATTTTATGCTCCAAAACTTTGCAACATCCTCCTCTTTTTTAGGTTCTGCAGAAGAATTCTGACCTTGCAGTGTTTTTAGCTGTTAATTCTCTGCTGTACTCTTAGTATCGTGATTTTAAACTTAATTTTAGGGTAATGGTAGCATCTAATATTAGTTAAGGGTGTTAGTGAGAGAATGAGGTGAGCGTAACCTTTTAGTTTTAGTATCATAGCAGTCACAGTAGTTCAACACAGTTAGCAATGCATTATACTGTCATCTGAACAGTGCACATAATCTTACTTGGCAGCACTGCGAATCTGCGGTGCAGTAGAAGCTGCAGAGGTACCTTGACATCAGGAAGTTTGTAGCCTGAGACTTGATTTTCGTGCTGTTCCTGGTGTAAGAGAGCAGAGAGAGAGAATTTCCTGATGCTTCCCGAAGACTGGAGTGAGATAGAGGGCTGAAAGTGGGTCTGGGCAGTTCAAGAGTTATCGGACGTCCAGGTCTAGTGGACAGGTAGCAGTTACCTTTGAACACCCAATCCATGGCAGTGTGAGGATCCAGCCACAGGAATCTGGTGGTGTGACTGGGCAGTGGATGTGTACGCTGTGCTGTGTGGCATCCCTGTGACTATCAGAGCGGATTGTCTGTTTGTCAATGGAGCTGGGTTAGGCTTTGATTTCACGAACTGTGGGACACTGTATGAAGAAAGAGCAGTGATCTAGGAACTGAGCACTGACTGTCAAAAAGAGCCTGCAAGTAGTGAGAGAGCCTGTAGGCTCAGAACTCCTTATATATTTACTATGTAGCTTAATATTTGGTATAAAGATTGCAGTGGGAGAGCTGTCTTGATCCCACTGCACCAGTTTAACTAATCTTTAACTTCTTTGGTGTGAGCAGAACTTTGGAGTCCCCAGTGTTCTGGGAGAATACTTTTTAGTACTTGAACGATTTTGTGGACTTTTCAGGACTGTGGTTTTGAAAAATTTGCATTTCAGGACACTTTGCACTGTGGACTAAGCCTTTCTGTGGTGACTGTTATTTACAGTATTTGTCTGATAATTTCACTGTTGATCAATTGTTTGTAGTGAGTAGGGGTGTGCGTGCGTACAGCAGGTTAGAAGTGCATCTGGCAAGTGGTTGATTTTATAATGGAACAGTGCGTAGTTAAGAATTATTTTGTAATTTAGCACTACTTGTTTCAGTGTGATTGCTTATAGGATTGTAGAAAGTGTCTGTATGGTATGAAATATTGGTTAGTGGAGGAAATTTTGTTTAAGTGGGTGGGTTTCTTAATTTATTTAGGTTTTAGGAGGTATCTTGTGCATGGGTTTGGGACCCTCCAGTTTAGTTACTCCCTGACCCAGCTGCTGGCACTATGCCCCTTTGATAACCCCCCTATTAGCAGTGGCATATAGCTGCTGCAGAGAGGGGTGGGCATAGTAAGGACCCATGGCAGTAGGCAGCAGGGTGTCAGGAGTGCTAATGGGGATAACCATTGGGCTGGTGAGGACCAGGAGATGCCCTGGGGTGAAATGAGACCTAGAGAGAGGTCAGTCATGGTTGGTTCCCATATCCAGGGCTCCCACCAGACCGAGTGGGCTGGTAACTGCAAGGCCAGTGGCTTCCATCCATCCCCTGAGAGTTATTCTTTGCAATGCCAGATCAATCATGAACAAGACTGCCATTATAGCAGATTTAATATCTGGTTCCTCACTTGATCTGGTTTGCATCCCATAGACCTGTATAAGTGATGATGCTGGTTCAGCCTTGGAGGTGGCAGTCCCAGATGGATTCTCCACAGTACACTGCCCGTGGGGGAATTGTGTGTGTGTGTGGGGGGGGAGGTGTTAGCAATCTGTTTTAGATCCAAGTTGAACTTTGCTGTGCACCCAGTGGGAGAAACTTTGCTGCTTGAATGCATGGCCGTGCGTGGGTGTCCAGGTGCAGGTTGCAGAATCCTTCTTGTGTACTGGCCTCTGGGGCATAAGAGGGATTTCCTGCAGGAAATCATGGACTTCATTGCTGAAAGGGTATTGGAGTTGCCCAGATGATTTTGACTATGAAGCCAGGATCAATGATGAACTCTTGCAGTTTGGTCAGGATTTCTTTCAGTTGATGGAATCACTGGGCCTAGCAGGGATTACTTCTATGAACCATCAACACAGATGTGCCTTGTACTTGTTTTTTCCCTGGGGCTTGAGATGAACAACTTTGAGATTGATCTGGGCAGTTGGTCAGATCATTGCATAGTGAAGATCTTGTTTGCCTCCCCAGTAATCTACCTCTTGGACCACTACTGCCCTGTAAGGCAATTGTTTTTACTGTATGTTAAGGGGATAATTCATTTTTGTAAAATGGTAACTTATTTTCTTTAGTACTTTGCTTTGTTTTTGCTCCTTTGGCCATCCCCAGCACTATCTCTTCTGCCTCTCTTTCTCTGTCTGTCCTTAGCAGCCAGAAGCCCCTTTCATGAAAAGGTTATTTTTTTTTTGTAAAATTGTAACTTTTGTTTAGTAGTTTCTGCTTGACTTTTTTGGCCCCCTTGCCCTCTCCCAGCACAATCTCTTCTGTCTCTCTTTCTCTCTCTGACTCTGCCCTGACTTCTCAGCAATGAGAAGAAGCCCCTTTTTAAATTTTTCATTGCTGAGCGGTGTCACGTGACACCTGTTCTGCAGCTACTGTGCTATTGGCTGCACTACTACTGGCTGCCTACTGATGCTTTAGGTACAGCACGGTGTGCTGATTGTTCATGCTGTGTGTCACCCAGTCCTCTCCTCTTCTCACCCAGCAACTCTAGATGCACATTTAGTGTGACTCGTAGGGGTGGGGGAGGAGCACTCTCAGTGACTGCAGTGGGGGGAGTAGGAGCTTTCTCAATGACTGCAGCAGCACTCCAAGCACTTCAGCCAGCTACCCATGGACTCAGAATTGGAATCCATAGACTGAGTCTGTATTTATCTGCGTCTGTGGTAAGTGCTGGATCTGGAGGGGTCTGTTTCAAAAAAGAACAGTCTGCCCAGCCCTGCTTGAATAGCATATACATATTATAAGCTGAAGGGATACTCTAGACCAACCAGAGTGCTCCTTTTCCCTGCATGTGAAACCCTCTTAAAGAGTGTCTCGCATGCAGATGCCTTGGAAGTGGGCAACTTTGGGGAAGTATTTTATTTTTTAATATCTATTCATATTTTTTGCTCACCAGGTAAGTAAAGGCATAAAGGTGCCTATTTTCTGGAATGACCCCTAAAAAGAGTACAATACAATAAAACAGTGCAGCATATATTGCAAAACAATGGTAATACAATGATACAAGACAGCAATGTGATCACGGCTGATATAACTGATAATTTCAACAAAAAGCAGAGTACAATAAGTTGTAATCACAATAATCATGCTCACTCAATGATATAACAATACTCTACATCCTGCGAGATCATTCTTACAGTTGCAAGCGGAGTCTCACTTAGATTCTTAGGGTATCAGGACTGTTCACCTTTTGTATCTGGTTCTCACAGGCTCAGAATGTACATGAGACCATTCTGACAACCAGAACAGCGGTCTTGGAGGAAGTATCAACATACAGTACAATCTTTCTCCCCCTATCCTTCTTCAGATGAATACTGTCTAATGTGGCCAATTATCTGTGTGGCACTTTAACGTAAGAGTATTCTAATATGTGTGTTTATTCAACCATGTGTTTGAAGGCCAGCCCAGCGGAGGAGTGGTTGCACTTCTGCTCCCCACACCCGTGACCCAGGTTTGGGAATGGACAAGGGTTGTTCAGTGAGCCGGCTGGGTGAAGGAGGGTCAAGTTTTCGATGGCAGCTCTCCTGCCTTGGGAGGGGGGACACCAGGTCCCACTGCAAATTCTGCCACCTGGCAGAGGCTGGGTGACTGTGCAGTGGGAGTGCACGAAGGGCACAGCTGTACCATGACATGCTTGGCACACATGTCCAACACTACAGCCTAGAGGGAGAAAACGGAGGAAACAGATGCCAGGCTGCCTATGGTCATCACTCCCCACAGGCTCTCACATGACTGACACGGTGGGCCACACTCTGAGCAAGTGGTGGATAACCTGTGAGTCCATCAGAAGGCCAGTGATGGGGCTGGAGGGGGTGCCATCGGGTAGATCGGAGGGGAGAAAAACTACTGATTGAAAAACAAAGTGTTTGTACTATTTATTGAAGTTTATAATAATGGTTTTATTGTACCTGTATGGAAATAGTGAATGTCAAAATGCTGATTAATGAACTGAACTAGTATTTAGGAAGCACTTATTATTTTAGCATTATTTTGCCCTGCTATTCAGCAAGTGTTTTTATAGTTGTAGTTCAGCTATATTTTACTTTATTTCACTCATGCTGTTTTACTCCACACCTATGGGACAGTACTAAAACAAGAGTGGAGTAAAACCATAAGCAGAAGAATACAAAAAATAAAACTGAGAAAACATAATATTTATTCCTGTAAAGGTTATTCTGCCAGGTAAGGATATGGGGACTGGCAATGAACTTATATTCAAAAGTGACATGGGGGAGGGAAGGGAGAGAGGTGGGGAGAGAGAACCATAACTACAGTACAATGGATATATACAAATATAATGTACAAAAATTATTTGTTGAATCGCACAACAGATTTAATTAGGTATGGGTAAGATGAGAGGCTCAGTAAAATGCTTCATGAATAGTGGGGTAAAATAAAATTTTCAACTCCCTAGAAAAACTCTTCTTGAATATACTGTGGGATATTTACCAGGAATGCCAACATCTACAAACATGTGTGGGAAATCCCTGCTGGTAAGCAGAATTTTACTATTCCCTTGCTCCCTGGTAATACTGTACTTTTATTCAGTATCACAGAAACTGCTGTGGGTGAGCAAGACAACTCTGAGGGTGCTTGGGCAGCCCAGCACATCTGGACACTGCGTCTACTCCACTGAGCAATATGCAAATACATACTGTACATACATACACTATTTTTTTTTTGCCTCATGTATTTATACCCCCTCATGTGCCCATCGGCACCCAATTTCTTTGGGCCTCAATTGCCCCCTTTACTCACCAGAGTCACCCATTGCTTCATCACTCTGGAACCATGCCAGACCACGGTCTTCACATCCTGTAGCCTTTTGTCCCTGCCAGGGTCTCCCTCTGGTAATCACAGGCAGAATGAGTCATTTGGATCCACTGAAACTCCATCCCCTCCAGCTAGCTTGTCCTTGTTGGAGTCTTCCTCTTGCCTAGAGACTGAATGGTCCATGCAAGACATGCTGGGGGGTGCACTGATGTAGGGAGAGACTAAGAGGCCATCTTCCAGCATACAATCAGTGTGGCATTTTTGCCTTTTTCTTGTCTGCCCTTCTACTATTTCGGGTTTGCTAAGGCTTGCATAGGGGCTACCGGATATTGTGTGGTCACCCATGCAATCAAAGGTACCTCCACCATGCAACAGAAGCCACTACAGAGCAATGATGTGAGAGGTCACCTTTGGGAGGACAGGCTCTGAACTCTCCCTACTAGATTTATTTCCTGACATCCAGGGCTCAGAGAATGAACCGAGGTTGGCAGCATGCTAGAGCCATCCTCCATTGCTCAGTGCCATGCAGCCATCTCATACACAATATCTAATGCTAGCATGCATAAAAAGGTACAGAACTGAAGTCTGTATATAAGTACTGGTATGGTATATGGACTTCTCCACAGTGAAGTGCTAACAAATATCTGTGTCCAAGATACTGTAACACCTTACCAATAATAGTTAATTATTTTTCCCTGGCAAACACACTTTTCATTAAACAAAATCAGTTGCATTCAGAACACAGATGACAAAGAAGAAAAACCTTTTTTATATCAGCTTGGTCCAAAGTAGCTGTTGTTAGCCACACGAGCCTGTGTCCTTAAACCAGGAAATGAAGAGGTACAAGTTAGATGTGAGATGGCAGTGACCTAAAATTTCTTTTTTTCTCTTTTACGTTTAAGCAGCGTGCTTACAGAATTGGAAAGCACCGTGTAAACATTCTGAATTAGAGGCGTCAATACATGTGACAGGAGAAACTGCACTTGCTGGTGGCTTGTGGAGTTCTTTAGTCTTTTGAGGTTGTGCAGCATCAGAGATGTGGAGTTATGGTCTCAAACAGAAAAGGAAAATGTAAACTGAAGGTTTTTTAATAGGAGGTAGCGCTTATAACATTATGGGCCAGATATTCAAAACTTTGCCCCGTGACTAAATTATCACTGCCCGGCGTGCTAAACTAGTCCGGATCCAATAGCCCACTATATTCAAAAGGGACAGCATCAGTGCTAAGCCTACTGAATATAGCATGCTAAGGAAGCTGGGCAAACTGGGCTGGGAGTGCAGTGCAAAAATAGCCCGGGAAAAGGACAGCTCTGAATATAGCAACCAGGAAGTGCAAACCACAACAGCATCCCAGGTCACAGCTATGTGAAGGAAGGTAGAAGTGAACTACTGTATGTGGCCAATGTGAGTGCTAGCAAAGGAGTGGAGTCAGTAGAGCTGCAAGCAGCAGCGCATGTGAAATTACATTGTGCAAAAATGTACAATATTTCTGAAATGTTTGCACAGCGCAAACACATTTGCACAGGCTTAGCACAGAGCTAAGCCATTTGGCCGGTGCAATCACGTTTGCCCGGGGCAAAACTTTGCTATATTCAAAAGTGACATGCAAATGAGCCTACTTAGGTAGTCTGTGGCAAACATCCAGATTAACAGCTCATTATGACCTGATTTGCATGCAGTTTGCCCAGCGCTATTGCAGGGTCCCACAGCTCCATCTGTAGGTCGGTCTGGAAGTACAGGGGCTGGCTGGGTCTGCCCACAGTTCCACCTGTAGGTCAGTCTGGCAGTGCATGGTGGAAGCTGCAGGCTAGATTTGTACAGTACAGCATAAAATATTGTGCCCCAGGGGACTACACAGCACAGGCACAGGTGGTGGTGCTGCATGCAATTGTCAAACTGTAGTTCATGCTACAGTGCACAGCAAAAGCTACAGTAGCAAGGGGGTCAGTAGTGTGAGGGACACAGCAATGCCTATGGTGTGTAGGGCAGTGATGACCACTGCATTGTACACAGTGACAGGCCCAACTTGCAGGTGTTTACTGACAGTGGACATTACTGTTATGCTGTTGTGTGACCCACAGACGCTGAACCACTGGCATGGGAAGCTCACAGTGACATATACATGGCTGGCTGTGCATGCTGTGATGTCTGTACAGATGTGCGGTATGTGACTGGGGGGGCACATACCATCAGACAGGCACACTGGTATTGGGGTATTCCCAACACTGGCCCATGTGCACTGCGTGGCTTGTCCCAGCCTTGTGGCCACACCCAGTCTGTGGTGCAGCCTGGCCACTTATACATCCTCCCCTCAACACCCTCCATGCCCACAGTGCTGTATATGTGTGCTGGCATCTGCTGGTGTTCACTGAAGGGTGGTCTGCGGCATGTGCCGTATGGCCGCACTGCCATGGTGTCCCCTGGGAGCCGGGTCACCACTTACTGCCTGGCATGGCTGGGACTGGTGGCAGATGATGACATCATAGGGATGCCATCAGTGAGCAGCATTTTTCCTCTATGTCTGGGTTATTTCTATGTGTCATGCTAACTGGTTAGGGTTGTGCAAAGCTGCACAAAACTGCGCAAAGTCACAAAGTTGTGCAAGGCTGGTTTGCCCAGAGTTAAGACTACATTTTCCTGGGTGGTAATTTGCACTGCATGAAGTGTTGCGCTAAGTCACACAAAAACTCTTTGCATGGTGCTATTTGCTGAATATAGCATTGCACCTGTATTCATGTACATGTCCCCTCAGTTTGCCCTTTACATACATTATAATTTTGCCCAGTGCTACTGCCATTGGCACCCGCTATTTGACCTTTTGAATACAGCAGACCCACGCTAACCCTGCATAAATGGTTTGTGCCCAGCACAAAGTTTTGAATATCTAGCCCTTTGAATATTAGAAGGGGCAGGCAAACAGTCTAACTGATGGGCGTTGGGAAATAGTCCGCTTTGTGTTTTTTTTTTTTTTTAAATGTAGCACTGTTTTTTTTTTTGTTTACTTTTCACTTGGGGCACTAAGAAATCGATCACTGTATATGACAGCAGTTAAGGTACCTGCTTAGGTCTGTGATTGTGCAAGAGGTACTGCAGTTAGGAGCAGGAAGACCCATGGTGGTAAAAGCAGGACAGATGAGCTGTGGAAGTGCAAAGGCGGTACGGAACTGTCATGATGATGTATGGCACCAGGAAATGCTTTATTTTACCAGTAGCCTCATTTATGCTTTTGTTGACAGCTTGTTCATTTGCTGCTGTACTATGGTAGAAGTCAGATAATTTAGAAATGTTTGGGTCGTTGTTTCATGAGGAACTGTCGTATGGCACCCTACGGGACTCTCTGCCTAATTGTCTTGCCCATTTATGGATGTGTGCTGATGACTTGCGGTTTGCAATTAAGCAACCAGCTTTATGTAGTGAGAGAGAAACCTCCCTGCATCAGAAGTTTGTATGAGGGGTGCCACTTGGTGGCACGTATTTTTGTATTATATTCATCTTTTACTTGATTCTGGATTATTTTTGGTACGGGGAGAGGGGTAGGGTGGAACTTTAAATATGAACTGCTGTGTGAATACTACTTGCCGGGACACAAAATAAAATGGCAGGTGTGCCACTTTCGAAAACTGACTTGCACTTTGATATTTGTGGTGCGGTCCTTGGCACCAGTCCTTTTAAAACCTGGGCTCTGTTGTCTGATAGACAACCACCCCGTCAAGCCTATCAGCCAATCAGAGCCCAAATAATTTTTTGACCATTTTCTAAAAGTGCACTGATGTATAGAATGTGTATAATCAGGACTTGTTCATTCTGATCTGACTCAAGGCTTTTATTTAAAAAAGTTCCTAGCCCTAATTGTTCTTCTGTTAGTCCTTGCTTAAGATAATTTCTTTGAAAAGGTATAACATTGGAACTGTTATAGCTGTGAACTTAGAATAACAAAGAACCTAAGTGCAAAGGCACTGGTAATGGTTACTCTGGAAGGACATTGGCAATAAAGCCAAGTTTCACAGAAATGCAAAATTACACATACTCCACTAATGCAAAGTGTCTCGAGAAGTACAGTATATCGTATGCAAATTACCATGAAGGAAAGAAGGATTGCCCACCTAATTTTGTATTTCTAGAAATGTCATTGTTTTCTAAATGAAAGCATAGGATCAGATCAATAAACAATAGTAAATATATGCTGATACACATTAAATGGGTCACTACACACCAAAATGCATCAATATATTTTAAATATATTACATTGAATTGTATAGCAATATATTTCAAGGTGCATAAATGCATGACAATTGTATCAACATGGTTTGACCATGTTGGTGTTATCCTGAGCTTTTAATAAAACAATGAAGTTACTTGCCCTGCAGGTATCAAAGTTATCCCATTCTAAAGAAATTATCTTTAGAAAGGGAAAACTTTGGTACCCTTAGGGATAGGAACTTCAGTTTTTCTTAAAGCTAAGGATCAGATCACCATTGTCAAGTCATGGGGAGGTCGCAAGTGGGTTGCCACAGTGAACAAACTCAAACTGAAAGAGAAGCTTCTCTATTGAGAAGTTTAGTGACTGACTGGATACCTCCAGCAACAGTTGTTGCTGCAGGATAAATTCAGAAAGGTTATGATGCATGCCCTGCATGATAAGATGAGGCATTTGGGATGTGAAAAGACTTTGGATTTGGCCTGCGCTAGATTCTACTGGCCTGGGATGGGACCCAAGATTGAGGTACAGCAAGCAGTGCAGCTGATGTGTTCGGAGGAAAGGTTTCCCAAAATATTTTAACCAGTGCACCAATGATACTTGTGTGCATTGAGTTTTCTCAGCCTATAGCTGGACAGTAGGAACATTAGAAATGTGCTAGTGGTGACTGATCACCTGGTATGGTCAAGGCTTTACAATAAAGGATCAAAAGATGACCACCATCGAAAAAGTTTAGTTGAGAACTTCTGAGTGAATTATACAGCCCAGCAATGGTTTCATTTGGACTAGGGCCAAGGTTTTGAAAGTAAACTTATAATGAAACTGCTGTCTCTGTGGGGAGTACAGAAGTCTGGAACCACAGACAACCACCCTCAAGGTGATCCTCAACCTAAATGGTTTAATCAGACTGTGTTAAACATGTTGGAAACCCTGGACCCCAACCAGAAGGTCCAATGGAGCCAACAAGTGAGTACCCTGATTTTCTCCCCATTATCAGCTATTTGTGTGAGAAGCCTGATTGCCAGTTGACCATACTTTCAAAGTTCCCACTGATTGAGTGTGGCAAGAGACTTATCTGGGGTATATACAGTAAGAAGATTAAAGGCCCAGCTGACTGCTGCCTACAAGCTGGCCTCAGTTACTGCCTCCCAGAGGAATTAGGCCAATTAGGAATGCTATAATAAGAAAATTAGAGTTCTGGAGTTGTTGCCTTGGGATGGATTCTTTTTGAAGAATTAAGGATTGCCTTGTAAGCACAAGCTCACTAGAAGTTGGAGCAATTCCCCCTATGAAGTACTTCAGCAACTTGGGAGTCTGCCTATGTATACGATATAGCTTGAAGGATACCCCAGATGTCCAAAGGTGATCCATAGAAATCATCTGTTACCAGCTGGACAGTTGGTGCCTAAAATGGATGCTGAAGATGCAGACCACTTGAACCACCAATAACTACTTGTTACTCGCAAGTGTCAATTCAAGCAGGTAACAATCCAGTCCCCAACTAATACTTATGGAGGAGACCAGGACAGTTCAGATGAAGAAACAGAGAGGGTAAGATACCATTCTACCATGGATCTCCATAGTTTCATGGCTAATCTAACAAAACTCCTACATGAGATGCTTCTTGAGAAAGGCTAATCTAACAAAACTCCTACATGAGATGCCTCTCGAGAAATCTACAGTAATCCACCTGAAACTTAGTTGGACCCTAACACAACACCTTATGTGCCTTCAGACATAAGGCCATTACCCAAGGATAAGTAATTTAAACTAGAATTTAGTGATAGTAAATTTTATAATGTTAATAAATAAGATGGCTTCAATCAAGTAGCAGCGTCTCCATATATCTAAATGTATCAAATGATTTAAAACCGTTTATTATAGCATGATGGAGTAATATCTCTTGATACGTTGTTCCAGAGGTGTGGGAATATAATGTAGACAGCAGCCTGCTGAAATCCATTCTTGCAGTAGAGGACCAGAAACCTGTTACCCACTTTGAATATTAGGAGGTAGGCTTGGTTACAGGATGGCTGTATCAAGGAGTTTAGGTAGGAGGGATTTACCAACTCAGTATTTAGAAGCAAGAGAAGCAGTATGATGTAAACATCTGGAATGCAGGGTGGGCCAATGCAGTTGTTCATACAAGGGACAGTGATGAAGTCAAGGATGGGGTGGGGTGGGGGATGAAACAGCCTAGCATGAAACAACAGGATGACTTGAAGAGGGTATCAAGACTGGTGACATATGGTTTATTGGCAGCTCAATTATACCACATCTGAAGATGCAGGTTAGGGAAAAGCATCTCTTCAACAAGAAATTAGGGATCAAAGAATTGTGGATGTGTACATACATATATTTTGTTTTCCTTAAGTTCAGTTAGCATAGAATGCAAGTAATTAAAATGTGAAATCATTGCTTGGTTTTAAGTGCTTCTCCAGCAAATCTAGGAAATCAAAGCTTAGAAAAATCATGCACAAAATAATGAATTGCTTTTATTAATTAAAATGACCTGGGTAGCCCATGAGCGGATGCCTTCCTGTTTTCATGAATGGCCAGAGAGTAACATGAAAAAGAGATAAAAAGCATGAACAACAATACAGAAACATTAACAGACCCAATAATTAAACAAAGCATTGACAGATTTTAATTGCTAACTAATGTGTTTTCAAACAAGGATGCTGCCAAGATGCACCACAATCCTACTTTAAAGCCAAAAATGGCCGTCTAGCAATAGTTGCAGTATTAGTAATAAAACTTTACTTTTTTCATTATGAGAATACTAGGACATGAGTTCTACTGTATCTCTTTACAAAGTTGGCCTGATTAAAAAAAGGTTACATATACAGTGATGTCCGCTAGGATGAAGTGCAGTGTCATAGGTTTCCTGCATGACAAAAGGGATTAACTCCCGCTGAAATTGCAAAGTTTGCTGCAGTAACTCTACTGCAGAATTCTGCAGAGTTGGGCTTCATCCTGGTGGGCTTCACTGTACATAAAAAATAACAGTACATTGTACAGAAATGCAAATAAAACATTACAATTGTAATCTAGTAGGTAGAATTTTCAAAGCAATCACAATGGTATACAATTTCTTTATCTAGTTCATCAACTACTGTACCAACAAAGACCCTAAAACACTCTGAAGTCGGCATAACCTGAAAATTACCGACCCATTGTGTGGTCATGCTAGGGTACGCTGTTCAATAATGCTGATGGAGAATTGCAGGCCTGCTGATTTATTCAATTTATTTATGTCAGGAGACTCTGTCCCCCACACCCCATTTCTTTAATGTAATTTTTATTTAATAATTGGGGTGTGTGGAGTATTGTCCCCCAACATAAGCAAAAACGGTTAGCTGACATGATTAGTGCTGTTTGAGGGAGATCACAAGTCTGCAGTACTAAAAGTGAGCTTACTTCCAGGATTGCAATTCTTAAGTTGTGCCCTATTGTGTCTCTTTCAGAAAAAGAGATGTGCAAGAACAAGGGGACACAATTTGAAGATAGAGGGGGGACGGCTCAGGGGAAATGCGAGGAAGTATTTTTTCACAGAGAGGGTGGTGGACGCATAGAACAGCCTTCCTGAGGAGGTCATGGGGTCAAAAACAGTGGGGGAATTCAAGAATGCATGGGACAGACATCAGGCAATTCTGGTGGAAGGTAGGAAGAAGTAGGCTGTTGGTTAACTAGGATCTGCAGCTTATCCAATAGATAGGGAACTGGGCAGACTAGGTGGGCCAAGCAGTCCTTATCTGCCATCAAAGTCTATGTTACTATGCCCTGAAGGCAAAGCATAAATGGGTCCCCCCAGCAAGAACAATTCTTGAAGACCCTTTACCCATTCTACCTATCTTTCTACATCTCTGATGTTAATAGACTGAGCTGTAAAGTAGGGAGTAACTTTGTGATAGCCTGATACTACATTGTAAATCTGTCTAACTTAGAGAGGCCTTTGTTGTGTTGTCAAAAAAAATAAACAGAAAAAGTAAACTTCAGAAGCAGGTGAAGTAGTCTTGCTCAGCCCAGCATCACTGTGTGACCCCCATGTGCAGCTAAGGTTTTAACAGGTTGGTCCATCATTTAAGGGTTTCTGCCAGTTGGCATTGCTTGCAGGAACTAAAAGGGGTGAAGCCACTGATAAAGAGTTCCAGAACTCCCTATAGAGTAAAACCTGGTGGATGTGTACCTCCCTGTCTGGTATGCACAATAGATCTCCAGTGTGCTAGGGCCTAATTTGTCTCCAGAGTCAGACCCTGAGCCCAGACAGTGGTGTACATGGGGCTGAATTGGTGGAAGCCTAAACATCGATGCCCTTGTGGAGTTTGAGAAATGGGTCACCTAGCCTGGTGCATTCACGTGAAAAAACAGGAGAAGTCAGTGATTGCATCCACTGCTGTAGAAGCAATGCTGAGAAAACAGAGGAAAATGAGGTATGGGGAGAATGCAGTGCCGCCTTCCTTGGTGGAGCTGGTGAGATATTGTGCAGTGTGCCAGGGTCTCTGTCCAGCTACAGTCCCACAGTGGGACTGCAGACATCTTATTACACCCTTTGCTATTTGGAGTCCTTGTAGTTCATGGACTTAAAGTAACTCCTCGCAAGCAGCGGAGCAAGAGTTGTGTGTCAAAGAACTATTGAGTGCTCTTTGAGAGTTGGTCTCTGAGGTGAATTCTTCCCTAGCGGAAGCAAGCTGGGTTTGTGCCATGACAAATACTCATCATTGTGCTATTTGCAAAACTCCTACAAATGCAGCTGGCAGGCTATAATATGCAGCTATGTGTTGGAAAGCTAGCGCCTGATTATGTCAGCAGAAATGAAGTTGTGACTTAACTGAGGTCCCAATGCTGGAGTCCAGCATCATGCAATCTGTGATGTCTTTTCTGCATCTGTTCCTATGCCTAGGAGCAGCCAGGGTACATATCTCATACTTCATTGGATATGCTTCTGTGTATACCGAGTTACTGCATTCGTGTGTAAAATGTTTAAGGTGTCCCTCCACCTCAGGTTCTATTGTTCCATTAGAGACCTTAAAAGAAACCGTGCTATCCCCCTCCCAAGGTGAAGGGCCCTATATTACCTGGCAGCTGGGGGTTCACCACATCTGCTTGCTGAATTTAAGCATACACATTTATACACATACTCACAATGGGGCTACTGAAGACAAATCTGTGCAAATGCACAACCGTGTATGCTGACTGCTTTGACAGTTTAGCCCATGGTGTCATTAAAGGATGTTTAAGATATGAAAATTACACTCACTTTCAATGTGAGATCATCATAAATGTGGCATTAACAGGATTCTGCTGTATTTACATTATGTGAAGGGTTCCTGACAGAAAGAGTGACTTACAGCACCCTGAACAATTATCTCTAACAAATAATGTGGTTTACTTTCACTTTTCTCTGTCGGCATGATTTGATGAAATTTATAACCTTTGAACTTTCCTAGACAGCTGAAACTTGATCAGATTAGCATCACTAATGTCTCCTTGCCTCAATCAATCTTTACTGAAGGTTATAATGTGAGAACAAGCTGTGTTACTCAGTCCCCCTGTCCCCTGGGGATTGCGCTGTTGTAGACACTGTACAGCTAAAACAGAACCAAACTCAGGCATTCAAACAGACTCACTCATTCTTCTCCTTTTGATGGAAAGGGTCAGTGGAGGTCACCTTGGCTGGTTGACTCTCAGGGCTTGTGAAAGCTTTGGTTGCTTCCTGATTTACACTAAACCACTGCATATCATGCATGCTTTTCTGAGAGTGCTAATATTGAGCTCACGGGTTTCACTGAGCAAATTGATAATGAATGTTAATATTCTCATTTTTTTGTTGTGGTGAAATACTATGTGTTGGTCAACTGCAATATCTTACTCTATATGTAATGCTTCTCTTGCGACCACCTGGTCCCTGGTTAACTTGATTAGAGCACCATCACAGGCGGGTGGGTTGGGCATCCCCATTAGTCATTAGGTGATGCCCCAGGATCCTTCCTGTGCAAAGGTTGCACTGGACAGGGGGGAGTCCCTCACAGCAAAACATTTATATGAATTACTTGATCCTGGCTTTAATGTGGGACTTTAATGTCTGCATCTTAATCTCACATGCAGCACATGTGAGACTTTACTTAAACTGCATAAGTTCATCTGTATTTACAACGAGGTACAGGGACCCAGTTTATCCTGGTATGGCAATTCATCATTATATTCACATCACATCTACTTTTTGTAATGGCAGCTCCACTACTGTAGCTCTTCTCACATAAACAGCAACAGGTTTAAGGCTCTGCCAGTCTTTGTTTTAGGCTGCTTCAGCCTTTGAAACATTTGTCATTAGGGCATCTCACTGGAACAAGTGAGACCCAGGGATGAGAATGCATGATAACTGTATCTCTCCTACAAACCCTCACAAGTCACTCTCTGCTACTTCCTAGCAGGCAATAAACATTATTGTCACTCAACTAGTGACCTTCATGCTGTCTCTCTGTTCCTTTGGCCTTTGAATCAGATCATGGAGACCTACTTGTCTCCAAGTTGAAAGACAGAACTACATACCCATAGACACAAAATTGCAAAACATTTTGGAACGATAATGCACCACTAGCAACACCCCCCCCCACAGCTTTTTTCAAGCACTCTTTGAAGGATCAAAGCATTCAGTGTGACCTCCGAGATCAGACATTAGATAAACTCTCCTTTAAGCTCAGCAGTTTATGTTAAGTTGCATTAGGATGAGTACAGTCATGCAGGTTTTTTAGAACACATTTCTTCCTTCTGCACAGAGATGGGTCTGGCTAGATTGCCTGCATACCCTGCTTACCCCAACATCATGGCAGATTCATGACCTGGGATCCCTTTGCCTCGGGACTACTCAGGTCTGGAGACTGGCCATTTCCTACCTTGATGTAGACAGATTTCTCCTGAGCCATCCATGCTCTTCTGTGTGCCACCTTCCTTAGTATGGGCACTCATAGGCAATGCTCCCCACCAGGGTCTCCCACTGAGCTTAAGAAGAACTGTTCTCAGGCCAGCCAGCCATCAATGTGCTCTCCTTGAGGGGAGACCCCCCCCACCATGATCCCCATACTCTCCCAATGACCAGATTATATTTTAGTCATATGATTTTCCCCGCTCAGACCCTGAGGGCACCATCCTCAGGGGCTACTCCCCTGGGATCTGCTGTGTCTATCTGATCTTACTGATTCCCAGATCTAGAGCTGAACAGAAGTGAACTGTCTGTCCTAGTCAAAACTATACATAAGTTCCCACCACTGACATTAGCTACTGCCAGAATGAAGCACACATGCCAATATCAGCATGGCACATACTAGTAAGTAACCACCTCCCCTACTGTAAGGAGGATGTTGTTACACTCTCCTATGTGAAACCCATTTCCATCCCTCCAGGGGCCATGTCAGGACAAGGCTGATGACAATCACCTCTCACACCAGCACAAGGAGATGGAACATCTCAGGCCTTCATGTTACTACCTGCATGAGCAGCTGCAGTTGCTTGTCACTATCCCAAGATAAAACCTTCCTAAAACAACCCAAAACAAAATAACCCAATCTACACTTAGGCTAAATGTTCCCACTCCACGGTGATCATTCTCATACCTTGTGCTCACATTTCCATGTGAAACAGCAAATGTTTTTACCCTTTAGATGACTAGCCTTGCTTCTGGCCAGGATGTCTCCCTAAAAGAACCATGGGCACCTCCCATTCTCTTACCTTCCTCAGGCAAACTAGAAAACACTTCAGTCTATTGCAGTAATGACTACTAGTGGCAATTTCCTTCTGCTCAGGAAAACTAGCTTGTGGTAGCCTGGGTTACCGCCTGCCCCAAGTTATGTACAATACTTGCACTAGCAGTCCTCAAACCCCCTCTCCAGGCACAGAAAGAGGCACACACAAAGACCAAACAGCAGCAAAAGTACTGCAAAATATAGTCCTATGACTCATGGTGTGAGGAAATTGGTTGGTACCATAGTTTTTTAATCAACCTCCTCTGAGCCATGAGTCTCCTGTCATTTCAACACTGCCACAGCTAGACCAGGAAGAACAGGGACTTGTACCCTCATCTTTCTTTCACTCAGCAGGTGATTTTGCAGTCTACTTAGCACAGTTATAACAGATAGCCCCTGTTGCTAACAGGGGCAATCAATCCTCTGTGTTCTCCTCACTTTGAGGTGAGATTGTCTCTCCACTAGGGATTGGTTTGGTCCAAGCAACCCAGATGTCATGCCTGATTGGTCTCACTCATTGTGGTCCAAGTGGGTGTGTGGACTGTCCCCCCAAGAGTCATATAGTGATAGTTCATCAGTTTTGTCACATACAGGGAGGATAGGTTCAGGGTAAAGTTTTGACTCCTCATCACTGTCCATTTCTGTGATCAAAGGGAACAAGCATGCTAAAAGGAGTACCACAAAGCTCCCTAACTCTAAACACATTTCAAGACAAGCAGGCTCTAACCTTTGCATTATTCACAAAGTTCAAATTAGTGATGAGCAGGTACAAAATTACCTGACCGCTAAGACTACCTATGGGTACCCCAAAAGTATCCCCCAAAAACCCAGATGAAAACCAAGTAGTTGAGTTGGGTAGCGACTACCCAACTTTTTCTACTACCCGATTACCCAACCCTGACCATAACAAAAATCATGTAAAGACTGTTTTTTGGGGACTATTACACTGTCTGTTAGGTGCCCCAAGCCATTATACCCATGAGGGACAAAACTGAGTCAGATACAAGAGGCATAGGCTCTCTTAGCGAGCCTGCTGCTGTTTCCAAAAATTATACCCGTGGTGGGCATTGCTGAGACAGGTGCAAGAGGTGCAGCTACTCTTAGCGAGCCTGTTGCTGTGTCCAAAAATTATATGTATTGCAGGCATTGCTGATGCAGGTAAGAGACGCACATCTGCACTTAGTGAGCCTGCTGCTGTTTCCAAAAATTATACCCATGGTGGGCATTGCTGAGGCATGTACAAGACGTGCAGCTGCTCTGAGTGAGCCTGCTGCTGTTTCAAAAGATTATACCCATGCAGACATTGCTGAGGTAGGTATGAGAGGCACAGCTGCTCTTAGTGAGCCTGCTGCTGTGCCAAAAATTATACCCATGAAGGGCCTTGCTGAGGTAGGTACGACAGGTGTAGTTGCTCTGAGTGAGCCTGCTACTGTTTCCAAAAATTATGCCCATGGTGAGCATTGCTGAGGCAGGCACGAGAGACACAGCTGCTCTTAGTGAGTGCCTGCTGCTGTGTCCAAAAATTATACCCATGGCAGGCATTGCTGAGGCAGGTAGGAGAGGCTCAGGCTCTCTTAGGGAGCCTGCTATTTCCAAATATTATACCCATGATGGGCATTGCTCAGGGAGGTACAAGAGGCGCAGCTACTCTTGGCGAGCCTGAAACAACAAAGAAGCTCTGCGAGCCAGCGGTGTGAAAGGTGCGCACACATAACTTGAGAAGCCACCCCAACAATTGATTACAAGCACCAAACAGGTGGGTGCACTCCAGCATGTGACATTTTAAGTTACTAATGTGTGGCTGTCTGTGTAAATCAGTACAATGTTCTTCAGTCAAGCATTGTAAAAGTTCTTACTGTGACATACTTCCAGGTTTTCCAAAAGCAAACACTGCAGACAAGCTGATAAATTCCAAGCATTTATTGTTCACCCACTAGACAGCAAACAGTGGAGACAGTTATCGTGTAGCTAATCACTGCCCCAGCACTTCAGGTTTAACAACCCTACCTCAGGAGATGTAGCTTACAGGGTACACATCACTACTTAAATACTATTTGAATAAATACATTACCTGGTGACAATTAATTATACAGTGCTCGTAACTAAATGAATTACCTTAAAGCAGGTGTATGTGATACAAGTATAAAAAAAAACTGCATTTACAGAACAATTTTCAAGTACAGTCCCATGCTAAAATCAATTTCCAGTGTCATTAGTCAGTGTCATTTTAACCTATTTTTATTCCAGCATTCAATATTTTTCTGTATTTCATAAGAATAATAATAGCACTGATTCAGGTTCTATATGCAGTTATCGTGATGATCTTATATGGTAATACATTCTAAATGTTTAAATAAAAAGATTTTAATATGATAACTGCATATGCATGAGGTCTGTGAATGAATAATTACGTTCAAGGATGCAAGATTTTAAACTTGAGCACAAGAGGTGAGGTTTCTAGATAGAAAGGTTTAAAAGAGTTGAAAGAAAGGATAACTTCAAAAAAGTGGATATACGAATAAAAATAAAAAATAAATTGGAGGGTAGGCTAGTGCCAAGTTTAGGAGTGGGAGGTTGAAGCTTTTATTCCATGCTTCAGTGAGTTGGTCAGCACCCATGTCCAATATTGCTTCATAGCCTGATGAAATCCCAGAAATGAAAGAATAGAAAAGATAAACAGTTCTGATTCTCCGAGGTCAAAATACAATTCAGGAGTTCAAAGTCTGGAAGTCCAGGGTGGGGGTGGGGGCTTGGGGTTGTACAATGAGCAGAGGCAATTTTCATTTTTTGCATTGGTAATCAGATCTTATAGGTGTGGTTTAAGGTCCCACCATTCATTCAGCCCATTTGGTTTAACAGATCTGATTGTATAAATATAAAAACTTTCTTTTTTCAAAAGAAGATATTTTCTGTTTCCACCATATTTTGGAACAGGTATATGTTCTAGACCAACAAATTTCACAGTTTTAGGGTCTGATCCATGTTTTACCAAAAAATGTGCTCCCACTGGGGTGTCTGTTCTCACATTAACAACAGACCTAATGTGTTCTTGAATTCTGTTTTAGGGGTGTATAGTGCATCCCACATACACAAGACTACAGGTACAGGAGTGCATAGATGCAAAAAGGGGTGTTATAGGTTATGAGTTTCCTAACTTCTACACTAATGTCTTCAAATCTTGGATGTCTGAAAGTTTTTGTTGTATCTGAGTACTTACATATACTACATTTCATGCATTTGCAGAAGCCTTTTGGTTTATCAGCGAACCACCCTCTCCCTGTTTTTGATATTTCACACTATCTACTATTCACAAACATGTCCCATAAATTTTTGGCCCTTCTAAATGTCACTCTTGGTTTGGGTCCAATAGGCATAGCTATTGCATTATCTGATTGTAAAATGGGCCAGTTTCTGAATATTGCGTTCCCAATCCTCCCTGCCATGTCATTATGGCATGTTGAGAAGGTAATGATTTTGGCAACACTTGGTGTACTGGTTTTCTCTTTCTTTGTTTTAGGAGATTCTTTCTATCTTTTTTACTCTTTCTTTAGATTCTTTCAATAAATCACCATCAGACTTCCTTTGATTGAATCTTTCCTCCAGTTCCTGAGACTGTGTTTCAAAATCTTCTATGTTGCTCCAATTTCTATATAACCTTAGGAATTGTCCATAAGGTATAGAATTTTTAAGGGTAACTGAATGGGCATTTTCATACTTCAGTGGGGAGTTGGTAGCAGTTTCTTTCCTGTGGCATTTAATTTCTAGATTTTTCCTGTTTGGGATATAAATATGGTGAGGTCCAGAAAGTTTATTTCCACTGGGCTTATAAAATGACTAAATGACAAGTTCAAGTCATTATTATGTGTCCATCCCAGAAATTCTTGAAATTCTGTCTCACATCCCTTCCATATACATAGACTATCATGCACAGCTCTGTACCATCTATGTATTTTGTCAAAAAAATGGGTTGTTTATTTCATTAAGTATCCAAACGTATTCCCAAAAGCCCAAGAATAAATTAGCATAACTGGGTGCCATACAGGCACCCATTGCTGTCCTGCACTTTTGTAGGTAGTAGTCCCCATTACATTCAAATAAATTGGGTGTGAGGATATACTCTAGACTTTCAAGAAGGAATTGAACTGGCATCTGGTTTCTTTCTTTATGGTTGTCTACTGTAAATAGAATGTACAAGCATCAATTCCCTTGTCATGAATTATAGATGCATATAACGAATTAACAACAACAGATAGATGACAGTAAAAAACCTTCCTGCTACTCTGTGTCACTGATCTTAATAAGTTGTGTCTTTTAAGAAAGACTCAATACTCTGTATGCATTTTTGTAAAAAGAAATCCACAATTTGTCCTAACTTTTCTATTAGTGAATCAATCCCCCAAATAATCAGTCTTCCTGATGGAGTTTGCATACTCCTGTGGATTTTAGGGAGAGCATAGAAGCCTACAATTTTAGGGTTTTCTTGCTAAACGAATTTGAATTCATTTTCTGTGATGTCACCGCTGGCTATAGCTTATTACAGCATTTTCAAAAGTTCTTTTTTATATTGTGCACATGGATTACAGCTCAATTTTTCATAATTCTGCATTGCAGTTAGTAAATCCATCACCATTTTTTATATTGTTCTGTTTCTATTAACACAAGATTACCCGCTTTGTCCACAGATTTTATTACTATGCCCCTAAGATTATTTAGCTCTGACAGTGCCTCCATTTCATGTTTACTTAAATTGTGATTCTTCAGAGATTCTTTATCATTTTGTAATAAATCATTTACTTGTTTAAATACGTTTTTTTTTCAAAGGTAGAGATGTTAGCATTGTATAAATTTGGGCAGAATACAAATTTACCCTTAAATAGCTGCTTTCTTTGTTTTTTGATATATTTAGAAACTTGTAAAAGGAGTGGTAAATCTGACTGTGTTACTTGCAAATGGTCCCTTTCTGAGCTGTCATTCTGGTCTACATTTTCTAAATATAATTGTTCCAGGATTTCCAGATCTCTCAACATTAGCTCATTATTGTCATCACCAAAAACATTCATACCTTCCAACACAGTGTCCTGTTCCTATAACTGTGTAGGAACTTGTTCTAGTGTAATCCCCATATTGGAAAGATTCTGGGCCCAATTCTAGAAGAGTTATGCCTGGTGTAACCTGACTTGCACCACAAGAAATGGCGCAAGTAGCAAGTTACACCAGGAGTTGCGACATACGGTATTCTACAAAGTGGCCTGCGACATGCCGCAGACCACTTGCGCCAAAGTGGTCTTACGCCAGCACTTACACCCTAAACCCCTTGTGATGTGGCACTAGGGGGTTACAGCAGCAGTTGTGCCCAGTTCTGGTAGGGCAGCAATAAAATCCCCAAGTTCGGGATTCTACAACAACCCCCGGAGGAGAACCGGCAACGTATGTTAGACCAGCATTTAGCTGTCTTATCTGTATGCATGCCCTCTGGGGTTGTGTAACCCCACCAGCAGACTGCATCCACACCATGTGCCTACCCCCATACCCAGAACACTGCTGTAGGTGCCCCACTGGGCATCTCCTCCCCATGATCCCCCATATTGTATGTGCCCCTCAGGGTATCACACCCCCCAGCCATTCCCCCAACCAGTACATGCCCCACAGGACTGCCCACACACTCCATACCCCCAAACCTCCACACCATTATAAGCCCCATAGGGCAGCTGTGTACCACCTCCAGGATCTGTTCCCCGACCCCAAATCCCAGGTCCCTGCAGTGCCACAAACTGTACAAAATTAATGACTCCCCATAATCCCTGATAGTCTAGTGGCCCACCACCCTCCCACCCAGCAGTGCCAGTCCACCCTGCACCTCCCCACCCATCCCCAGTTGGCGACTGGCACAGCCCACCTCACACCTCCATGGCCAGCCACTAACTGAGCTCGCTTGAGTGCTTACTGTCAATTCGTGCTCAATGAATAAATGCATTTGTTCATTGAGTGCATATTTACAGTAAGCGCTCATACAGAGCTCAGTCGATGGCTGGTCATGGAGGTGAGAGGTGGACTGTACCAGTTGCCAGCTGGAGATGGGTGGGGGGTGTGGGGTGGACTGGCACTGCTGGGTGGAGGGCCACTAGACTATCAGGGATTACGGGGAGTTATTCATTTTGTACAGTTTGTGGCACTGCAGGAACCTGTGATTCAGGGTCAGGGAACAGATCCTGGGGGAGGGACACAGCTGCCCTTCGGGGCATTCCCATGTGAGGTGGCTGGAGGAACACTGCTGCCTTGTGGGGCTTTGGAGGGGCACTTGCGCTCAATGAGGAGGGGGGATGTGACTTGCAACATGCCCCTTGGGTACACCCTTAGTTTGGCATAGTCCTAGGCATGTCGCAAGTCGCAGGACTTAGCTGCAGGGACCCTGACCCTTCTAGAATAGGGTGCAGGGTCCATGTCGCAACTGCGTTTGGCGCAAGTCACCTTTGGCAGCGACTTGTGCCAAGCTTCTAGAATTGGGCCCTCTGTCCTTTGAACACTTCTTCTAACCTGTGAGACATCCGAAAGCCATGGGACAGGCAACAGCATTTTTTTAATTGCTGAAATGGTTTATTACATCTGTGCTGAGTAACTCTGTGTGTGGGGGGACATCTCTGCAACTTCAGGCAGCAGGAAACAGGAAGGGGCAGATACCTGTAGTTTGTGGGAGAATCCATGAATTACAACATTTCAGTAGCTGCACCCTTTCATCCTTGGGGTATTGTAGCCTTAGGGGACACCTTGACAAACTCCACGCAGGAGTCAGGAGGATTTTTAAATTGTTTGGAGGAGGTTTACTGTGCGAGGGTAGAGCTGTGACCCTGGGAAGATTTCCGGGTCACTGACTGAATAAATACTCACCCTTCTGCGAGCAGGCAAGCCGAGTGGGGCACACTCATCACTGGGTGCAGAGATTCACGCTGAGATATATGAGTTTTAGGACATGTTGGGTGTGTCTGGCAGGTCTGGAGGGTTGGAGGACTAAAAATACAGTAAGTCCTATTGTGCAAATATTCTATTACAGTTGGTACACAGTATCACCTGACCTGAATAGTGTTGCTCTAAACAGTACCAGTCCAGTATACATAGAAACATAGACTTTGATGGCAGATAAGGACCACTTGGCCCACCTAGTCTGCCCATTTCCCTACCTAGAGGATAAGCTGCAGATCCTATTTAACCAACAGCCTATTTCTTCCTACACCTCACAAAAATTGCCTTATGTCTGTCCCATGCATTCTTGAATTCTCCCACAGTTTTAGACCCCACAACCTCATCAGGAAGGCTGTTCCATGCATCCACCACCCTCTCTGTGGAAAAATGCTTCCTCACATTGCCCCTGAGCAGTCCCCCATCTATCTTCAAATTGTGTCCCCTTGTTCTTGCACATATCTTTTTCTGAAAGATGCTACCCTCTTGGACTTTGTTAATTCCACTGAGGTACTTAAACGTTTCTATCATGTCCCCCCCTCCCTCCTTTCCTCAAGGGTATACATATTAAGCTCCTTTAGTCTCTCCTTGTACGGCTTCTCTTGCAGACCATGGACCATTTTAGTTGCCCTCCTCTGAACTGCCTCAATCCTGTCTATGTCCATGTGGAGAAGGGGTCTCCAGAACTGGATGCAGTACTCCAGATGGGGTCTCACCAACTATCTGTACAGGGGGATAACAACTTCCTGTTTTCTGCTGGTGATGCCTCTCCCTATACATCCCAGTATCCCCCCAGCCCTCCCTACCACCTTCTCACACTGCTTGCCAACCTTAAGGTCATCTGATATGATTACCCCCCGGTCCCTTTCCATTTTTGTTGTTGTTACTACCTCCCCCACTGCATAATCTTCCCCTGGGTTTTTGTTTTCCAGGTGCATTATTTTGCACTTCTTTGCATTGAATACAAGCTGCCATACTTCTGACCATTCCTCCAACCTTGCCAAGTCCCTTCTCATCCTTTCCATGCCTCCTTGTGTATCAACCCTGTTGCAGATCTTTGTGTCCTCTGCAAAGAGGCATACTTTTCCTTCCAGTCCTTCTGCAATGTCACTTATAAAGACATGAAAAAGGACTGGACCCAGTACTGAACCCTGTGGTACCCCACTAGTAACCCCTCTTTCTTCAGAGTGGACTCCATTTACAATTACTTTCTGTGTCCTGTTATCCAGCCAATGTTTTACACAGGCTACCACCCTGGGACCCACTCCCAGGCTGGTTAATTTGACTATTAATCTCTTGTGTGGGACTGTGTCAAATGCCTTGCTTAAGTCTAGGTAGGCCATGTCCACAGCCCCTCCCTGGTCTACTACTTTGGTCACCCAGTCAAAGAAATCTATTAGATTAATCTGACATGACCTTCCCGCTGTGAACCCATGCTGCCTTGGATCCTGTGCCCCACTGGCCTCTAGGTACTCAACAATTCTTTCCTTCAGAAGTGATTCCATCACTTTTCCTACCACAGAGGTCAAACTGACAGGTCTGTAGTTTCCTGCCTCTGTCTTGGTCCCACTTTTGTGAAGGGGAATCACATCTGCCTTCTTACAGTCCTCAGGTACCACACCATCCTCCCATGATTTGTTAAAAAGGGTAGTCAGTAGTGTCACTAGTTCTCTGTTTAATTCTTTTAGAATTCTGGGGTGAATTCCTTCTGGCCCCATTGCTTTATCCACCTTCAGTTTTAGGAGTTCTTTCAGAACCCTTTCTTCTGTGAAAGGACTGGGATTGACCCCCCCTATCCAGAGTGCTTCTGTTAATTGGATTAGTGTATTGACTGGGAGGTAATTGTAGTGCTCCCTTTGATCACTTTTAAAGATTGGAGGATTTGAGGGGAAGACCTGAGGAGGCTAACTATTAAGTGACACCCACAAATGTGTCAGCTTTATTTGCGGAGTTAAAGAGCAAAGTTTTAGGAGGCATGGTTCTCCCCCCTCCAACATATATGGCAGCTTATCTGCCAGTTAAGCAATCCATCTGTAAAGTTCTTGTTTTGGCAGGCTGTATTTTTATTTATTTACAGTAACTCATAAAAATTATCCATGGCCCTGGGGTTAAAATGCTCACAGTTCTGGATTTGGAGCTGTGTCCCCACAGGCAGAGCTAGGGAGAGGTCGGCTTTCATCACTCCAATAGGCTTATTTGAGTTTAAAGTAATGCCTTTCGGAATGAAGAACACCTTGGCCACTTTCCAAAGGTTGGTGAACCAGGTGTTAAATGGTGCTGAGGAGTACTTTGTGGCGTACCTGGATGACATTGCCATCTTTAGTACCAGTTGGGAGGAACACCTATCCCACCTTAGGGAAGTGCTGGGCAGGATACAGAGGGCCGGGCTCACTGTCAAAGCCAAGAAGTGCAAGGTGGCCATGGGAGAAGTGGCATACCTTGGGCATGTGGTAGGCCGGGGACATCTCCGTCCTAACCAAATAAAGATAGAGGTGATCGAGGTATGGCCCAGACCAGAAACACAGAAGCAGGTCAAGAGTTTTCTAGGAACAGCAGGGTACTACAGGAAATTTGTACCCAATTACAGTGCCCTGGCTGCTCCCCTATCTGAAAGAAAAGGATGCCCAAGAAAATTACTGGGGGCCCAGCCTTTGAGGAAGCCTTTTCCAAATTAAAGGAGGCACTGTGCAGTGCTCCTGTTTTGACAAGTTCTGACTATAGCAAAACCTTTATAGTTCAGACTGACACCTCAGACGTGGATATTGGGGCAGTACTGTGTCAGACATCCAATCAAGGGAGGGATCACCCAATAGCCTACCTGAGTAAAACGTTACTTCCCAGGGAGCAGGCATACCCCATGGTGGAAAAAGAATGTCTTGTCATAGTGTGGGCCCTAAAGAAGCTTGAGCCATACTTATATGGGCAGCATTTTATAGTGGAGACTGACCACAACCCCCTGGTTTGGCTGACGCAGATGGGAAAGACAAATGGTAGATTGCTAAGATGGAGTCTTACTTTGAAAGGGTATGATCTGAAAATCATACATAGGGCTGGAGAAAAAAAAACAGAACTCAGATGGGCTGTCTAGGGTCTATGAGGAGTGAACTGATTTGGGAAGCTCTCATCCCATGCATGGGATAGAGCCTCCAAATTCAGTCTAGGTGGGGAGGATTGTGATGTGGACAGCCAGTTCTGAGTGCTGTATGATTATTTTTTGTAATAAATAAAAAATGGGTTATGGACTGTCTCCCATGAGAAATGCTAAAACAGCATGTGAGATCACACACACACACACACACACGCACAGGTTTTAGATACAAGGTTACCTGGAAGGTCTGAAGCTAATTACAGAGTAGAACAGACCTTGATCAAGGATCTCCTGTTTATCTAAAGTTAATTACAGGTTGGAAGAGTTGAGCATATCCATTTTATGATGTTTCAAGAGGAGAAAACCAGGTTTAGTAAACTGGTGCAAAATCATAAATGCTTTTAAGTCTGTGTGAGAAAAGGATGCAGCTAAAGATCAAAGAGAGCAATTTGCAGAACATGAGTTACGTTGAGGTTGCGGAATTTAATACTTTGAAAAGACATCCTGTTTTTGTATAGATATATATTTTTTAGATATTCTGACAGAGAAGGAGCTAAGTGACCTCACAAAGGGGTTGGCAAATACAGTTTTCTTTAAGGAATATTTCCTTTAGAGACCCTTCTATCTAGACTGACACAGAACCATCTTTGGAGCACTTTAAGCTGGTATTTAGAGACAGAGACAAATCTAATTACTGTAGTAGGAATTGAACTGTTTAAAACCTTGTTCTTTTAAAAGATTTGTATGTCTTGTGATATAATAGTTCTGTATTTTGTGTTTTACATATTTTTATCTATTTTAGTAAAACTCTTTTTAGAGCATACTTGGTCTGTCTTTGAATTTCTTTCATTTGCAAGAAAAGTATATATGGTTATAGCTGACACTAGGCATAAGCTTGAATCGTGAATTTATTTATTTATTTAAGAGATTTACCAGGCAGGCATACTGAGCGGGGACCGCTCATTTCCAGATGCGACTTGGGGGTTACAATAGAAATGCAAAATACAGCAGGACAAGTTCAATACATGGGTAAAAAAATACATGGGTAAAAACATCAGGTCCAGAATAGTACAGAGCTGGACACGCATTTGATTACAGTCTACTACTACAGGGTTTAGTCCTAGAACGCATAGTATATACAGGCAGAAATCATGCAGGTATACAGTAATTTGTTGAGACATTTGAGCTGTCAAGGTACATCTAGGTGCCCCTTTGTTTCGGGTCTGGGTTGCTGGTAGCAGTTGCATGTGTCAGAGAAGTGGTCATGGAGTAGTGGTTTAAGTAGCCTAGGGGTGGGGGCGAGCCTGATACCAGCAGGAAGATCATTCCAGAGTTTGGGCAGATGGTATTTGAAGGTGGATTGACCCTTTGAAGTGCACATGAAAGGGATTTTGAGTAGTCTGGAGTTGGAGCATCTGAGAAAGTAGGCTGGGGGTTGTGCCGACAGAGCGGAGTTGAGGTGGGGAGGTATTTGTCAGGAATTTTGCTATGGCGTTTGCGCAGTGTATCGACATCTCAGATCGAGCGACGGTAGTGCTAAGGAGCTGTATAGGTCACAGTGATGGGTGGGGGGGGGGAATTCCAGGATGAAGTGACAGTAGGAGTGAAAGAGGGTGTCCAGACTTGCTAAGGTGGATGAGGGTGCTGAGCCGTAGACCACGTCACCATAGTCAAAGATAGGGAGAATCATTTTATGCACTATTTCCCTCCGGACCGTGGTGGACAGGCACCCTTTATTTCAGTGAAGTGCACCCAATTTGGAGTGCAGTTTTTTGTGTAGTGAATCAATGTGGACGGAGAAGTCAAGGTATTGATCAAGCCATACTCCCAGGTATCTGAAGGAGGTACAGGACTCCAAAGGTGAGCCCTCCAGGGTATGGAAGGTGGGGGGAGGAGCTAGGCGGGAGAGTCGGGGTTGTGTGCTGAAGGTTAGGGAGACAGTTTTCTTCGAGTTTAGTACTAGTTTATTGGACCTGAGCCATTTTTGGACGGCATCAAAATCCTGTTGGAGGGCTGCATACACGTCCCGAGAGGAGGGGCCGGAGGCATACAATATGGTATCATCTGCATACATTTGTATGGCTGAGTTTGAGCAGGTCAGTGAGAGGTTGTTTAAGAATATGGAAAAAGTAAGGGGCCCAGGACAGAGCCTTGGGGGACCCCCATGGTGATGTGGAGTGGGGGGGATACTTGTGTACCAATTTTTACTGACTGTTATCTGCCAGTTAAGTAGACCTGGAACCAGCTAGTGGCTAGGCTGGAGAGGCCTGCGTCATTTAGCTTTGCGAGTAGCTTAGGATGGGAGACAGTGTCGAAAGCCTTGGCCAGATCTATGAAAATGGCCAAGGTCATATGCCCCTTGTCCATCGCTAATGAGATGTCATTAGAGAGTCTTAAAAGCGCGGTGATGGTGGAGTGAGATTTCTGAAATCCTGACTGATAAGGGGTGAAGAAAGAGGTAGACTCGAGAAAATGGGTGAGTTGGGTAAGGGCTACATGTTCCTGAATTTTGGCCAGAATTGGGAGAAGGGAGATGGGGCGATAATTTCCAGGTGCAGAGGGGTCACCACCCTTTGGTAGGGGTATGACGACTGCCTGCTTCCAAGTGGTTGGGATTTGAGCCGTGGAAAATGAGAGGTTTAGGAGGTCAGCTAGAGGGGCAGCAATTGCAGGGGCTGATAGGTATAGAAGTTTGGCGTCCAATCCTAAGGGGCATTTGCCTTTGTTGGGGTCGAGAGCTCGCAGGGCATGGAGTACTTCAGCCGTTGAGACTTGATGAAATGAGAACGTGGAGACGGGTGGGGGGTGCTGGGGTGGTGTGGAGGGTATGGGTGCGGGTGTGGTCCTCGGGTGGCTTGTGAGGAGAGACACAGCGCAGTTAGTAAAGTAGGTGTTGAAAGCTGAGGCAACTTTGCTAGGGTCTGAGACAGTGTTGCAATGGATGGATAGGGTTGGGACAGGCGGTTGGGCCGGGGGGGGGGTGAGCAGGGTTTTGATGGATTTTCAGAATTTAGAAGGGTGGCTCAGGTTGGAGGCAAGAGCCACCTTGAAGTAGTTTTTCTTTGCCAGCCATATAGCTTTGGTACAGGAGTTGCGGAGAGTTCGTTATTGCTGCAGGGATTCTGATGTGCCAGTTTGCTTGTGTTTCTTCCAAGCCTGGTCCCTAGCTCGGCATACTAAACTGGAAAAAGAAGCATTTTAAATCTGAGGTCTTATAGAAACATAGATAGAAACATAGAAACATAGAAGCTGAGGGCAGAAAAGGACCGCAAGGCCCATCCAGTCTGCCCATTTCTTTTTCTACCTTATGAATGTGCCATAGGCCTTTGCTCTGTCCATGGCCTATCTATTCATCCTCATCTGTATTGCTCCTTTCTGCCTATCCCATGCCTGTTTGAAGCCCTGCACTGTATTCATATCCACCACTTCCGGAGGTAGGCTGTTCCATGCATCCACCACCCTTTCTGTGAAAAAGAACTTCCTCACATTACCCCTCAATCGGCCTCCCTCTAATCTCATGCTGTGTCCTCTTGTCCTGCTATTTTTCTTATATTGAAACATGTTAGACTCTTTCACCTTGTTAATGCCCTTAAGGTGTTTGAATGTTTCAATCATATCACCTCTCTCCCTCCTTTGCTCTAGGGTATACATATTGAGTTCAGTTAATCTGTCCTCATATGTTTTCTGATGCAGTCCCTGCACCATTTTGGTTGCGCTTCTCGGGACTGCCTCAATTTGGTTAATATCTTTGTGAAGATGTGGCCTCCAGTACTGCACGCAGTACTCCAGGTGGGGCCTAACCAGTGTCTTGTAAAGAGGGATTATTACCTCCCTTTTCCGACTTGTGATACCCCTACTAATACATCCCAACATCCCTCTAGCCTTACCTACTGCTTTAGAGGTCTGCTTGGATGATTTCAGGTCATCGGTGATGATGACGCCCAAGTCTCTTTCGTCCCTTGTGACTGCCAGCAACTCCCCTCCCAGCCTATAGGTGGCTTTAGGTTTTCTCTTCCCTATGTGCATGATCTTGCACTTCTTTGTGTTAAACCCCAGTTGCCACTCTTCCGACCATTTTGCTAATTTATCCAGATCTCTTATCATTCTGCCCACACCATCTGGATCATCTACTCTGTTGCAGATCTTAGTGTCATCTGCAAACAGACGAACCTTACCCTCCAGTCCATCTGCAATGTCACTGATGAAGATATTGAAGAGGACTGGCCTCAGGACTGATCCCTGAGGTACCCCACTTGTGACTTGCATCTCTTCTGACTGTATACCATTTACCACCACTCTCTGTTTTCTGCCCGTCAACCAGTTTGCCACCCAGTTGACCAATGTCCGACCCACCCGAGCCTACCCCAGCTTATTAATCAATCTTCTATGTGGAACAGTATCGAAAGCTTTGCTGAAGTCAAGGTAGGCGACATCAACTGCTCCCCCTTGGTCCACCACTCCGGTTACCCAGTCAAAGAAATCTATGAGATTAGTTTGACAGGACCTTCCTTTTGTAAACCCATGCTGTCTTGGATCTTATGCTCCTATGGATTCCAGATGTTGCACTATCCTTTCCTTAAGGAGTGTCTCCATAATCTTGCCCACTACTGAGGTAAGACTGACTGGTCTATAGTTCCCTGCCTCCTACCTACTACCACTCTTGTGGAGAGTGGGATCACATGAGCCCTTCTCCATTCTTCTGGGACCTCTCCTGTGTGCACAGACTCACTAAACAGTTCTGATAATGGCTCTGCTAGTTCCACCCTTAGCTCTTTTAGTACCCTGGGATGTATGCCATCAGGTCCCATTGCCTTGTCCACCCTGAGCTTATCAAGCTCTTGCAGGACCCTTTCTTTTGTGAAGGGTCTAGTGCACACATCCCTTCCCCCATGTCCATGGTGCAGAGCTGTGGGCCCTTCCCTACCTTCTGTTTGGTATCCCGTGATAATCGCGACTGTATAATAGCGACTTAAAAAAACGTGCCTACAGAATAGCGAGCACATGAAGGGCGACTAGAAACAACAGCGAATTAGCCATAATGGTGAATAAAATTGCCATTCAGATAACAATTATCGCGACTGCCAAATTAGTGAGTGCGCCAGTCACAGCAACTTGAAACCCCTCCCAATCCTGAGATGCAACAGATCTCCAAAGAGAAGAAATTACCTGCATAGTTCAGGAGCCCAAACATTGTGCTGCATTTACCTTTACTTACATTTCAGACCACAAAATTGCTTTTTAAACTGTAAAAAACAATTTCTTTCACTGTTTTCATGAAGTTGGAATAAAAGCAGTACTTCGAAATGTACTCCAAATAACTGATTTTCTTAATATAACAGTAATTGCCCCCGCCACAAACAGCATTTTTTGTGTCCTTTACTTGGTTTTAATTTGTTTAATTTTTAAATTCCTACTGTGTTTTCAGCATCCTGTTTTATCTACAGCTAATGGACATCTTGATTAAGAGTGAGCATCCCCCCCACACACACACAGACTGCTTTTTTTGTGGTCTTTAATTCTTTACTTTGTTTTTATTGTTTCTGTTTCAAGCTTTCATCTGCGGTGCTGCAGCATGAGCGATTAGCTTCCCGATTTGTGGTTTATTTGATTTTCCCACATACTGTAACACAGTATGAGGAGCAGAATAATGCTAAGGGGTGGGGAGGGATTCTGCCATGAAGGAGGAAAGAATATGAAAGAAACAGCAGCAGTGATAAGAAGGATGACTGGAGAAACAACACCTGCGAAAAGAAGCAGATGTACAACATAGGCAGAGGGATATCTGAAATATAAAAAATAATACTATAACAATAGGAATGCATCTATTGTTAATTTGTAAATAAAATGGGCAAAGGACTGCATGCTCGGTTGGTGCTATCTTTACACAGTAGCGATATATGCAGCGCTATAATGCTGGGTCGCTAACTTGCTAATCGCGGTTTTGTATTCACTGTTGTTTTAGGCACTATTATGTGGTCGCGATTTTTAACATGGAACCTTCTCTTCAGTAAATACTGAGCAGAAGTATCTATTTAGGATAGATGCTTTTACATGGTTCTCCTCCTCGCATGCCCCCTTATCCCCTTTGATCTTAGCAATACCCCCATTGGACTTTCTCCTTTCACTAATGTATCTATAGAAAGTCTTATCATCTTCCTTTACTGTTCGTGCTAGTGTTTCCTCAGTTAGGGCCTTTGCCTGCCTTACTGCCTTCCCTGCTTCCCTTAGGGAAGTTTGGTATGCCTCCCTATTTTCGTCCTGCTGCGTTCCCTTATATTTCCTGAAAGCCAGCCTTTTGGCTCTGACCTTTTTCTGCTACTGTGTTTGAGAACCAAAGTGGTTTCCTTCTTCTTTTGCACTTCCTTTTCTCACTGACACAATGGGATGTTGCTTCAAGTACTGCATCTTTAATGCTTGCCCACTTTGCCTGTACCCCCTCACCTGTATTTCTTTTTGCCAGGGCTAGCTTAACTCTGTTGGCCATCTTATCAAAGTCAGCTCCTCTGAAGTCCCATATTTTTGCCTTGGAATGGGATGATTTTGTTCTAGTGGCCAAATTGAACCACACCATGTGATGGTCACTGGCCCCCAGGTGACCTTCTATCTGGAGATCTGTGATCCTTTCCCCGTTAGTCAGTACTAGATCCAGGATAGCCCTGTCTCTTGTGGGTTGTAGTACCAATTGTTTGAGGCCCTCCTCCTGCAGGGAATCCACTATGTGTCCAGTTCTACCGGATGTTCCTGCTGGTATTGACCAATCTGTATCTGGCATGTTGAAGTCTCCCATTATCAGAACCTCCCCTTTAGCTGTCATGTTTTGTATATCTTCTAGCAGTAACGTGTCTATGTCCTCCCCCTGGTCTGGAGGCCTGTACACAACACCAGTTCGTATGGCTGTCCCATTTCCTGTTTCCAGGGTGACCCACAGTTCTTCTGGCTCCTTATGTGTATTCTGAATTTCTGTAGCTTTGATATGTTCATTGACATACAGAGGCCCTCCACCCCCCCCCCTTCTGCACCTTGGTCTCTTCTGAACAGTACATAGGCAGGTACTGAAGTCTCGCAAGTGTGGTTACTGGTAAACCATCTTTCACTAATGGCTAATATGTCCAGTTTAGCCTCTGTCATTATTGCCTGCAGGTCTGAGATCTTGTTTCCCAGACTGCGAACATTTGTGTCTTTACAAAAGTTTTTAAGGGTTCATTTCTGTACACCTGGTTAGGTGCCCGTGGCAATCAATCAATCAAATCTTTATTTATCTAGGTGAACATCATTGAGCACAGCTCATTTGCAAGATGGACCTGGTAAGGTCAAGGTTCAACTTACATAGATATAACAGATATACAACACATACAAAATGATCTATTATATACAAAATTCAAAATCACATTGTCTAACATACATCCTAAGCAAAATGTTCAATACTTCAATATTTAACATAGATAATGGAGACAAGAGGAGGGGGAGCTGGAGTGGATTGCAAGTTGGCGGGGAACAAAGAAGATGATATTAGTTATAAAGTGAATGGATAAGTGATAAGTGATGCCTGAGAAAGGGCTGGGGCCTGTACTGGGGGTAGAATGACAGGGGTATAGGGCTATGATGTAGTTAAGGAAGTGCTGGGAGCTGGATGAAGGGTGGGGTGTAATACATCTAAGGGGTGGAGGCACTTGATAAGGGTGGATTCATTCCATGGAATGACTGTCTGAGGAGGGGAAGGATAAGATTAGCACTAATACTAAAATACACTAGTACTAGTGGAAACAGTTACATTTTTCTTGGATAAGCCTTGTATACAGATGTTTGAAGGATGTAACTGTAATGTAGCTGCTCAATTTCAGGGTCTTCAGCGTCATATTCCATAAAGTAGATAGTGTGTAGCTGATCGTAGTTCTCCCGTACCGAGTATTGAAATTGGGCACTTTAAGCATGATGAAGTTGAGGCTTCTTAAGGCATATTTACTTCCTGTGACTTGTGTGAAGCAGTCTGAAATATAGTTTGGGAGCTTCTTAGATAATGCCCTATATGTCCATAGTATGGCATTCCTGTTTCTTCTGAAATGGAGTGAAGGCCATCCAACTGCAGCATAGAGCGAGCAGTGATGAGTGCTGAGGGGAAGATCTGTAATGAACCTCAGTGCTCTATGGTAAAGTGTGTCCAGTTTGTACAGATAAGAGTTAAGGCAGCGACCATATAGAAAGTCTGCATAGTCCAATACTGAGAGAAATTTGGCCTGGACCAACTTCTTTTTAGAATCCCTATTTAGAAAATGCTTTATTCTGTGAAAGAGACCAAGCCTCTGCCGGAGTTTTTTCAGTAGCTCTTCCAGGTGAGTTAGATAGTCGAGTCTATAGTCTAGCCAGACCCCCAGATATTTGAATTTTTTAACAAATTCAAGATTTTCACCCAAAGATATCTGGCCCCCCCAAAGAAAGAATTATCTGAGCCTGTGCATTGGGTACACTAGCAAGAGCTTCACAGTTTGAATCCCTCCAAGACTGGAGACCAAAGGTTGATCTGAACTCACAAAACAGACAAGAGGGTTACCTTGTTCTGTTAAACTGTTCACAAGACTGTGCTCGGAGGTTGGCACTTTGGGAGTAGAGGGCTGACCTGTTGAGTGGGTTTGTGACAGATTGGTTGGCAGCGGTGTGGATTAATTTTGGTATCACAAGCTTTTATTGTTCTGTGTCAGCTTGAGACCGTAAGCTCACTTGCAAAGAAAGAAAAAGGCAGAGGTTTATTTTAAAATGAAACAGAACTATATCACTTGGCATACAGTCAAGTTCCTACCCGTTTTATTTTTTTTTTCTAAAGTGCAAGTCAGAGTAACCATAGTGAGGGAAGAAGAAGATGGCTTTTGACTACAGCAGGCACACTGTAGATTACTTAAAGCAGTTGTGCGGGAACAGAGGAGTCCCATTCGAGGTGACAGCCGAAAAGCAGAACCTTATAGATGCCCTGATGGTAGCAGATACCCAGAGCAGTGAGTCACGGACAGTGACTGGAAAGGACCAAACCTCGAGTGTGGCAGGGCTAGCTGCCAGTGCAATGTCCAGATCTGATGAGGAGGGCAACAGGGCCACTGTCACTGAAGGGCCACAGCAGCAGGGGAAGGTCACCAGTATCCTAAATCCAGAGGTACTCAGGCTGCAAATTGAGTTGCGCAGGATGGAGCTGGAGTTCCAGGAGAAGAGAGAGTGGGAACAATGAGAGGCAGAGCAAGAACAGAGAAACACAGACCATGAGGAGCATGACTGCCAGTGAGCTGCAGAGGAGAAGAGGGAATGAGAATGCCAAGATGCAGACCATGAGGAGCAGGAGTGCCAGAGGCAATACGAACTGGAGAAGCTACGACTCTGACCAGTGGCACCAGAGCAGGTAAGTGGCTTGGGTTTAACTGGGACTGCAGGACTGGTTACAAACTGAATTCCAAATTAATAGCCGAATTTAAAGAGGGGGAGGACATGGATGCCTTTTTAAATTCTTTTGAAAAAGTTTGTATTCAGGCTAAAATTCCTAGAGAGTCCTGGAGCTTCCAGCTATCCCCGTTACTTACTGGGAAAACTCGGGATGCATTGGGTCAAATGGACAATGAGGACAGTAATAATTACAGCGAACTAAAAGCTGCACTGTTAAAAAAGTTTGAATTAACTGCTGAATCATACAGAACTAAATTCCGTAAGCTCAGGAGAAGCCCTGATATGAGCTAAGAATTTATCTAGGCCCAAGTGGATAGAGGCTGTGAGCCTTTCCATTCTTTGTACTTCTTCCACCTTCTGGTACCATAAGGAAAGGGCTGAAGGATCTGGGGAGAGCCACTGCAAAGTAATACATTTGAGGGCCACTAGTCTTAAAATATGGAATAGCCTGTGTCTCCCCCTAGCATTCACCAAGTGTGCATCAGCTCCCAGTACTAATGCCTGGAAAGAACATGGGTATGGCAATTCAAGAATAGATTGAATTTCAGCATGTATTTGCTGTCAAAAAGGCCTTAATTTAGGGCAGCCCCAGAAAACATGCCAATGGGTACCTCGCTCTCCACATTTCCTCCAGCATCTATCAGTGTTCGAGGGATCAAAATATTTGGTTTGGGTGGGAGTCAAAAAATACCTAGTAAGTAATTTCCAATTAAACTCTCTCCAATTAGGAGATGACATGACTGCCCATCCCTTCCCCGATCTCAGTGACCATATGGTTGGTAATACTTGTATATTTGCTTCTCTTTCCCATTGTGTCTGAATTTTGTCAGTTAAGGGGGGTGTATTCCATTAATAGCCTATATAATTCGGAGATAGGCTTTAATTTGATTGCCAACCCAACACACCAAAAGAAGAGATCCTCCAAGTCTGTGCGTGGTCTCAGGATTAACTCCAGATGATTTCATTGAAGGAGGAAATTCCTGACCTGGAGGTATCTAAAATGGTCCTCTTTTCTTAAGCCAAACTGCTTCTAGAGCTGTAGGAAGCTCATACACGTGCCCCTGGAATAAAAGTGGGAGAAACACACCAACCCCCTCCTTTCCCAGTATGCATAACCTTTGTCAATAGTGGGAGGGGTGAAGTCTGCATGATATCTGATCAGGGACATAGGGCTGAGCTCATTTGGTGTACTTATCCTTTCCCTTAATTTTATCAATGATTCTACTGTGTGTTTGGTCCATGGATTACATATTTTAGCCCAAATTGACTTAGGAAGTTTGGCCATGGGCAGTGCCCATAGAGGCATGCCTGCCAATTGCTCTTTTTCTATTCTGTACCAGCCTGAGTCCTCTTTCTGCTTTAGCCAAGTAAGAATCCATGATCCCTGGGCTGCCAAATAATAGTTTCTTAAGTCCGGAAGACCCAGACCACCTGTTTCCCTGGGTGCCATCAATAATTTATGGGACAGTCTTGGTCTGCCCCCAAACGAGTTAGACAATTTTAATGCTTCAACATTATTAGGAAACTCTTAAAGTAGTTGCCCAGAGGTAGAAATGTTATTGGGAGATTATCCTGAGGATTCTGCTATGCCTGTTTCTGATTCACAGATTGAAGGAAATTTTGATTTGGCACTCCATCTACAGTACTGAATCAGGAGAGAGTGTGTGATAGGTCAAAAATTGGTACTAGCAAAATCACTCAGTAACTTTAAACCTAAGTCTTTCTTTTGCTCTCCCCATCTTCTAATCATTGATTTGTAACCTTCAAGAGACTGGCACAGAATGAAATCAACAGTTTATTTGAAGGAGACTGTTTAATGGAATATGACTACAATATAATTACTGGTAACGCTAATTATCAGCCGAATTACCATCACTGTCAAATGCTGTAATAACCTGAAAATGGGTTATTATGGCATTCTGAAAACAACTCACTTGCACTATCCTTGAGTGTCACTTTCACTTTTCTGCCAAGGTAGCGTGATTGAGCAGTGTTCATTTCAGTAAATATTATTCCCCAAAATGTACACAAATAGCAGAGCTTTGTTGAAAAATTCTGTCAGTTATAGGAGTTGACCTCATTTTTCTTATTTTTGAGTTAGAGAAGCAGCTGAGTATAGACTGAGGAGAGTGAGTGACTCGGCAGCTTCAGAAGATGACATTCAAGCTACAGCAACACTCGCTTATGCTTGAATTCCATCTTCTGAAGTCGCTGAGTCATTCACTCTCCTCGGTCTACACTCGGCAGCTTCTCTAACTCAAAAATGAGAAAAATGCGGTCAGCTCCTACAACTGACAGGATTTTTGGACAAAGCACTGTATTTCTGTACATAGTGGGGAATATTATTTACCGAAAGGAACACCACTTGGTCATGCTTCACTAAAGGACCTGACAAGTCACTCGCTCTCTCTGAATGGAGGATAGACTAAGGGGCTGCAGAAATGAAACAGATTGTCTCAAGGAGTAAGTCTTCGCACCAGTAATTGTAAAAAACAAAGTCTAGGCAGGTGTATGTTCATGATGTTTTTTTACACACCCTTGGTGAATGACGAGCTCATAAACCTCTCTAGCTTTGCTCTCAAGGTTTATGGCTCATTACTCACCTCGGGTGTGTAAAAACACATCATAACACACACCTATCTATTCAGTATTCTGTATGTCTCCACCCAAGAAGGAGCTGATATTGAAGAATTTCAATGCATTCTGGATATTGAAATCAAACCAGTAAATAAGGGTGGGGGCATTGTGGTAATGCTTAATGAATAGCAATTTGGCAAATAACTTATGCTATAGAAAGTTACAAACTAATCCTATCTCTGCTTTCCAGAACTGACTTGATGAAATCCTCCACCAGCCATTAGTCTGGACAGATTAATCTGGATTACTTCAACTTTATCAAAGTAAAAAATCCAATAAACCCTAGTTTATATGGATTACCAAGAATCCAGAAATCACTGGATAATCCACCAAGGTGTCCAATTGTCTTCCGATCATACCTTCTGAAATGACAGAATGTCCAGGCAAAAACTTGGGTGAGCGAAAGGCAATTCTGTTTATTTACACCAACTTGAAATCACATTACATTTTTCAATCATCATCACAAAGCATAACAGCTCATATTATTGTCCATCAGGTTTCACATTCAATCTTGCATTGAATTTCTCATCATGTTCCATTCTCCACTTCGCCAACTGCTTTCTTCCCGGGATCCAGATGCCTAATCCGACTCCCCCCATCACTCTCAGTACAACTCTCCCACCTTTCTTGTTGGGTCTGGATGCAACAGATCCAACTCCTAACTCTTCTATGCTCCCCTCCCCCTCTAAACATGTCCAGGTGCACTGCCCTGGCCCATGCAGCCTACCCCACCCCCCCAAACTGCCTCCCATTCCCTCCTTGTATGCCCTGCCCCTCTACCCTCATACTTTCTTCCACTAGTCCCCACCTCTGACCTGCATTGGAATGGCAGGGCTTCCTCCCTTGTGGGGCCTTTAGCTATCTTGCAGCCTAGTCTTGGCTAGGTACCATAGGGGCAATAACAAGAAAGCCAAACCTGCCTCAGAAAGGTGAACCCTGTCCTCTCTGTATAAAATAGTTTTATTGAAAGAAATCCCCCTATGTGACATGTAGGCCCCCCCCATCTCTACCAAGAATGAGGCCATCCTTCTATTCAATCTCTTCTGAGCCCTGTCATTCGCCTCCACATTCCTGACATGCTGCCAGACCCAGCGAGATATGATCTCTGACCAAACTAATTCCACTCTCCACCACCAGCCCCTTAACGTATGAAGGTCGTCCTTCATGTCCTGGAGCAAAGCCCCCCAAGATGTCTGTCCCAAATCATTCCCCCGAGGTGGATCAGCAGTATATCCGGTTCTCCCCAGGTCAACCAAAGCTTCCCCACCAGAGTAATTGGGCCTAACGCATTTCCCGGACACCTTTCCAGCACACTTGCAGGCTGCCAAGATAGAAACATAGAAACATAGAATTTGATGGCAGATAAGGACCGCTTGGCCCACCCAGTCTGCCCATTTCCCTACCTAATGGATAAGCTTCAGATCCTAGTTAATTAGCAGCCTACTTCTTCCTACCCCCACCCCCTAGAATTGCCTTATGACTGTCCCATGCATGCTTGAATTCCACCACTGTTTTTGACTCCACAACTTCCTCCGGAAGGCCGTTCCATGCATCCACAACCCTCTCTGTGAAAAATACTTCCTTAAATTACCTCTGAGCCGCCCCTCTATCTTCAAATTGTGCCCCTTTTTCTTATACACCTCTTTTTTTGAAAGATGCTACCTCTTGGACTTTGTTGATTCCTTGAGGTACTTGAAAGTTTCTATCATGTCCTCCTCTCCTCCTTTCCTTGAGGCTATACATATTAAGCTCCTTAGTCTCTCTTCATAGTCTTCCGTGCAGACCCTGCACCATTTTAGTTGCCTCCTCTGGACAGCTTCCTTCCTGTCTATGTCTTTGTGGAGATTGGGTCTCCAGAACTGCATGCAGTACTCAGATGGGGTCTCACCAGCTGTCTGTACAGAAGGATAATAACTTCCTGTTTTCTACTGGTGATGCCTCTCCTATGTATCCCAGTATCCCCCAGCCCTCCTTGCTGCCCTCTCACATTGCTTGCCCACCTTTAGGTCATCTGATATGACTACCCCAGGTCCTTTCCATTTTGTTGTTGTTAGTATCTCACCCCCATTGTGTACTCCTCCCCTGGGTTTTTGTTTCCCAGGTGCATTACCTTGCACTTCTTAGCATTGAATCTAAGCTGCCATACATTTGACCATTCCTCTAACCTTGCCAAGTCCCTTCTCATCCTTTCCACCCCACCTTGTGCATCAACTCTGTTGCAGATCTTTGTGTCATCTGCAAAGAGACATACTTTTCCTTCCGGCCCCTCTGCAATGTCACTTATAAAGACTTTGAAGAGGACCGTTCCTAATACTGAACCCTGCGGTACCCCACTAGTAACCCCCCTTTCTTCAGAGTGGACTCCATTTACTATTACTATCTGTGTCCTATTCTCCAGCCAATTCTTTACCCAGGCTGTCATCTTGGGACCCACTCCCAGGCTGGCTAACTTGTATATTCATCTTTTGTGTGGGACTGTGTCAAATGCCTTGCTAAAGTCTAGGTAGACCATATCCACAGCCCCTCTCTGATCTACTACTTTGGTCACCCAGTCAAAGAAATCTGTCAGATTTGTCTGGCATGACCTTCCGCTGTGAATCCATGCTGCCTTGTGTCCTGTGCCCCTCTGGCCTCTAGATACTCGACAATTCTTTCCTTCAGAAGTGATTCCATCATTTTCCCTACCACTGAGGTTAAACTAACAGGTCTGTAGTTTCCTGCTTCTGCCTTGCTCCCACTTTTGTGAAGGGGAATCATATCTGCCCTCCTCCAGTCCTCGGGTACCACCCCATCCTCCCATGATTTGTTAAAGAGGGTAGTCAGTGGTGTCACTAGTTCTACCCTTGGTTCTTTCAGAATTCTGGGATGAATCCCATCAAGACCCATTGCTTTGTCCACCTTCAGTTTTAAGAGTTCTTTCAGAACCCCTTTTCTGTAAATGGGCTGGTATCAACTTCTGTATCCAGAGTGTTTCTACTGTTTGTTTAGGTACCTCCCCTCTTCCTTTGTAAATACTGAGCAAAATATTTGTTTAGTATCTCTGTCTTTTCACAGTCACCCTCTGCCCACCCTCCTCCCTTTATTAAGCCTCACTATCCCTCCTTGGTCTTCCTTCGGCTCCCTGATGTACCTATAAAATGTTTTATCCCCCTTCTTAACTGAGTTGGCTATCTTTTCCTTGGTTTGGGCCTTTGCTGTTCTGACTGCCTTCCCAGCTTCCTTTTGCTTTAACTGATACAGTTCTCTGTCCTGCTCCTTCTGTGATTCCTTGTACTTCCTGAATGCTTTCTTTTTCTCTTGAACCTTCACTGCCACTTCCTTTGAGAACCATAGTGGTTTCTTACATCGTTTTGTTTTGTTTATTTGCTTCACACAAAGGCTTGTTACCTCTGTGATGGCAGTTTTTATTATTCCCTATTGTTCTTCCACCCCTCCTTCCAGCCCATTTGCTAGTGCATTCCTTAGGCACTCACCCATTTTGGCAAAGTCAGCCCTCCTAAAGTCCAGTACTTTTGCCTTTGTATGGCTTGACTCTATTGCTGTGTTACTTGTGAACCGTACTGTTCGATGGTCGCTAGTTCCCAGATGGCTACCCACTTCTACATCTGTGATCCTCTCTTCATCTCCATTTGAGAGAACCAGGTCTAAGATTGCTCCCTCTCGAGTGGGCTCCAATACTAGTTGTCTAAGTCATGCCCCCTGTAGGGCATCTAGAATAACTCCACTCTTTGAAGTGGCTGCTGCAACTGCACTCCAGTTAACATCTGGCATATTCAGATCACCCATCAGCAATATCTGTCCTTTTTCTGCCATTCTAAGTGTACTTTCTATCATTTCCTTGTCCATTTCCTCCCCCTGAAAAGGGGGGCTGTATACAACCCCTGTGCCGATTGTGGTGCCATTGCCGGTCTCCAAATTTACCCACAGTGCTTCTCCTCCTCCCTGTTTACCATTTTGTTCTGTTGCTTTGATTCCTTCCCTTATGTAAAGAGCTACTCCTCCTCCTCTTTTACCCTCCCTGTCCCTCCTGTAGATAGTGTATCCTGGTATGTTTACGTCCCAGTCATGGTTTTGTGTGTATCATGTTTCTGTGACTGCCACGATATCCAGATGTTCCTCCTCCATCAAGGCTACTAATTCAGGAAGCTTGTTACTCAGACTACGGGCATTGGTACTCATTGCTCTCCATTTTTTGATGGCTTTACCTTCTGTTGCAGCATCCCCTACTGACCTTTCTACCTCTGTCTTTTTCTCATTTAGTACCCTGTTTTGTAGGGAGAGGCTGGGATTTTCCTGCTGCTTATCAGTGCCTCCCCCCTTGACTAGTTTAAAAGCTTGCCAATGAAGCATTTAAACCGATTGCTCAAAAGACTTGTTCCCTTCCTGGACAGATGCAGACCATCCTGCCAGTATAGGCTGGTGTCCCTCCAGGTGGAACCCCAGTCCCCAATGTAGCCAAACCCTGTGCTCCACACCATTTTTCAACCATTCATTAAACTGCATGGTGCAAAGTACCTCGCCTACTCATGCCATTGACTGGCAGCACCTCTGAGAAGGATACTGTGTGTGCTACTTGTCTTAGGTCCCTCCCCAATTCTACAAAGTCCTTCTGCACTGCTCTAATCTCATGATGAGCCAAGTCATTTGTCCCTAGGTGGACAATGATGTCCAGCTCAGACTCCCCGTGCAGCTGTTCTCGTGATCCTGAGGATGCGCTTCCTGTCCCTCCAAGCCATGGCACCAGGCAGGCACCTTACCTCAGTTTTCCCTGCTCCCCCCAGTTCTATCCCCCTAATAATTGAGTCCCCCACCAGGAGCTGCTTCCTTTCCTTGTGGTGTCCTCTGCCTCCTTCCTGTGGGCTTCCCTTGTGACAGTTGTCCTCAGCCTCCTTAGTCTCCTCTGCGGGTGCATCCATAGGGGAGCTATGCTCCCCCAGAATGGTGTGTGGATTGTGGAGTGGAACAACTGACTGGGTGTGCCTCTGTTCCACCATCCTCACCCTCCCTGAGCCCACTGTGGTCCAACTTCTGTGCTTTCTTCGCAATCTCTGAGGTAGTGGTGGTGGCTCTGGTGCTCCCTGGATGAGGGAGGTTCCCTTCCTACTGTCCAGTGTGGCCTGGGGGAAGGTTCCCTTACTACTGTCCAGTGTGGCCTGAAGAACGGGCAACTTCCTCCCTCAGGGCAGAGAGTTGTCTGCAAATAGGGCAGCATCTCAGCCTCCAGAAAGACTCCCGGAAGACTGCTGCCCTACAGCCATTACATTGCACTACTCCTCACATGTTTATCTACTTTTTTTTGTGTGTGTGTTTGTGTGTGTGATTGGTTTGTTATATAGAAATATATATATTATGCAATGTGTATGCTTATATTGTCAGTGCAGTGTGCTAGAGAGGATATGACAGTGATATGCACCTTGCACTCTTGAGGAAATGATGTCAGAACCTCAGGTATAAAGGAACTATTTCCAGGGGTGGGTGAGGGGTCGGAAGGGGTTGGGCCTAAACTGTGCCCTCACAAAACAATCAGCTAAAAGCACTGACCACAACTGCGAGTGAGTGCCTTCCTGTCAGCAAGATGCCCTACACAACAATTTGACAGAGAAAATACCCTGCTAATCAAACAGAGAAAAATCCAGACATCCAAGTCAGACACAGGTAAACCTCCCCAGCCCCAAAACAGCCTGGTGGTTTGTACTCTGAAAGCAGTCAGACCCAAAATAAGTCAGCTGTGCTTTAAACCCTTTCTGCACTGAAAATCTTAAGAATTGGATCAAAAGTAAAGCTAGATCCACCTCCCTCTGTTGCTTGAAAGACTGTCTTTTCCTGATAATTCTAAGTTCCTTATTTCACCTTTCAGTTAGAAGTAACCTCCACCTGCAGAATATCTGCTACAAACCAAATACAATTGTAAGGTTCACCTGCCTCTGTTGTGAGCACAACTTGCTTTCTTGCAAATCCTATGTTCAGATCCTTCAGCAACTCCCAGTCACCCATAGGGGATCGCACATGTTGCTCTGCCCAATATATAAATGAGTGCTCCAGTATCCACATCGTCTTTCTGTACTGTATACCTGCAGACAGAAGGAAAGAGAAAACAATGGTTATTTAAATTCTGATGTAGAGCTTATAACAAGCAGATCACCATCTGCCCAGCTTCTTTAACTCCTCCTCTGATCCCCATAGGCTAGCTAAGTTAGAGGCTGCACCTATCCCTGAATGAGTGGGTAGCGTAGAGGGCCGGTTCCAGACCCTTAAATGCCAAAGCCTTTTTTAGGAACTCCCCCCCCAACCTGATAACTAGTCACGACATTCCCATTGCCATGCCTAAACCAAGCCCCCATGCCTGCCAGCTGGCTACTTCTGTAATGCTCCATGGCCCGCACTGCACATGTCCATGCCTCCCCACCAGCTATAATGTGTACCCTTGTCCCTTCTCCCATATGGTCTGTCTTTGAATGCTGTACCCAAATAGCTAAACCAGCCCTGCTAAACTCGACATCTCCTACCTGCAGGCCTCCTTCCATGTCCCCTTTGTTTTTGGCCATCACCTCACTCACCCTGAATGCCCCTCTGAACATCAGCATAAAAATGGCCCTAAAGAGACATGCCTCATTAGCCAAGATGCAAACCATCCCCAGGGCTCCCAGTATGCCAAACAAAATGTTTGGAGTGGTGGCTTTCCGAGTGTCCCTCCGATTGCCCTGTCCCTTTTGCCATTCCAAAAGCATTCATCTTATCCTTCTTCCCTTGGTAGGCCTGGCCATCCATGAGTGTTTCATGCCCAACCTATCCACACCAATTGTACTGCCATGGTAGAGTGGGTTAAACCCCTGTCCCACCTGTCTATCATAACTCTCATCACCTGCTCCTCGGTAACGGGTGAACTTACCACCATGCCCCACTGCAACCGAAAACCCTGGAAGGCTTCCCATTTCCCTTCATAAGCCTTCAATGTGTTGGCTGACCATGAGTTCTGGTACAACATTCAGGCTCTTGCCACTCAATCTCTCACAGCTGCTCTGGTTCTTGCCACTTCCGCTTGAGGGGCCAGCCTCCTGAACCTGCTCAGCTGCAAACGGGAAAGGCTGTCTGCAATTTCATTCTTAACACCTTCCACATACCTGGCTCTAAATGTAAGGCTGAGCTGCAGCCCGAGCAGCACCATCTGTCGCATAACCCTGATTACCATCTCCGTAAACCCCTTCCTTCTGTTAATCACCTCCACCACCCCTTTGTTATAACATCACAACAAAACTTTCTTGTTCTGCATCTCTTTCCCCCATACTACTAATGCTACCCAGATGGGGAAAATCTGTAGCTGGGTGATGTCCGACAGCAAGCCCTCATCCAGCCACTGTGTTGGCCATGCCTTGGACATCCACTTACCTCTGTAGTAAACACCCAGACCCAAAGCCCTGGACGCATCTGTGTGCAACTGCAATGTGTCGTTATCGATCCATTCCTCCTGCCAAAAGGTGACTCCATTATAATCCCTCAGAAATGAGTCCTAAACCCCAAGGTCGTCCCTTACGCCCTAATTGATGTCCACCCAATGGTGTTTACACTTAGCTTTTCCTGTGGCCCAGGCCCAGCCGCCTGGTGAAAACCCTGCCCAGGCTGATGGCCTTGCATGTGAAAGTTCAAATGACCCAAAAGCTGCTGCACCAAAACCAACAGTACTCTTCTCCTATCCCTCACCTGCCCCAAAAGTCCCTTGAGCCATTGAACCTTGTTTTGAGGCAGCTGAAAACATTCCCTCAATGTATCCACCTCAACTCCCAGAAATTCTATCACTCTGGCGGCTCCCTCCGTCTTCTCCTCGTTAAAGGAATACCAATCTCCCAATACATTTCCCGAAAATCTCGTAATATACGCTGAACCTCCTTCCTAGATTCCCCAATTAGTAAGAAGTTGTCTAGGTAGTGCACTACCCTCTTATGCCCATATCTGACTCCAAAAACCCACTGCATCCATGAGCTGAATGCTTCAAAGGTAGAGAAAGCTACCGAGCATCCCATGGACATGGCCTTGTCGAATAGATCCCCCTTTCAAACTGGAAACTCAACAGATCCCAGTCTTCCAGGCTAACTAGTAGGAGACAGAAGCCTAATGTCTATCTTTGCCAGCCAGACCCCCTGGACTGCCCTGATCAATATCACTGCTGAGTACAGTGATGCATAAGCAAGGCCCCTAGAATTCTGCAGCCACAGAATTTTGTGCTGAACTTGCAATCTACTGCAGAACTTCTGCGGTGCCGCAGAATTCACTGTTTTGGTGATTTTTTATTAATATTTCTGTTTATCCATAGAATCTGGTTCCCTTCCCCTCTTTTTATATCCAAAACCCCCCTATATGCTCAGAATGTGATGTTATCATTGCCATATCATACATTAGCTAATGAAACGGCTGCATTCTGCAACAGAAATGAACAGTCACTTATCTACCACAGCTCCCACTGCCAGAGGCAGTGGCACAGCACATCGGGCATGGTGATATTTGCTCAACCTGCACTACAGCCTAATACAGTTTTCAGTCTTACATTATTGCACTAGAGCCAACTTAAACAAAACCTTGTCAATAGCACAGACCTGTTAAGTCCATACCTCACTTTGTGCAAACCTATTTGTGCCTTTAAGGTATAGAGATGCCATCTAAAATGAATGACTGGTAAAATTAATTTAACTGTCATTTTTAAGAAAAATAAAGTAATTATGCCCAGAAAAGTGGAATATAATAATGTGTAGACCTGTTGAAAGAATAGACCTGTTAAATAAATAATTGCACTGTACACATTTTTGCCAGAGTTATTGATTACATATTGTCATTGGTTGATAGAATCACCTAAAAGTTATGGAGAAATGTGTGCAGGGACAGCTGTTGGCCCAGAGGTGCTTACGTGTGTTTCTGTGCTGGCAAGTCAGGTTCAGAGATTAGCTCTGGGAGCTGGCTGGGCAGCACAGTGGAGAACATCACTGCTCGGAGTCTGGGAAGGTATGGTACAGTGTTCTGTCACATGGTGGACACATTGTGATGGGCTGGAGAGCTGTATCTCACAATCGGTTCACATGCATGTCAGGCCTGATGGTGTTACGCAGTGTGTCAGGGAAAGCAGGTTGACATGAAAAATGAGTTTTGCAATAACTCCTCTATTCCATTTCCAATGGGACCGGTATGAATGAGGATGCAAGTTCATGGAAATTAAAAAATATATATATACATATATATATATATATATATATATATATACACACACACATACACACACACACATATATTTGTATATATGTTACAGACTGCATATAAATATATAAGTGATACACAGTGGGAACCTCATGAGTGGTGTAGAAAGCACATGCAAATATATAACTGATAGACAGTCGAAACCTCATTAGTGGGATAGATAGCATGCACATAGAAATACCTTATTTATCACATAAGCTCCCCCTCTGCATATGTCATTTATGCAGCAGGCTAGGACCTTAAGGGAGAGACATTTGTTTTGCCTTTTTTAGCCATAAAATTATTTTTATAAGTCTGTTATTTTTTGAACTAGTGTTACTGTGCTTTCCACCATCCTGATTGCTATAACCACTGCCATGAAAGTGAAGTCAGGATGACAAGCTGACACTGTGATGTGGTAGTTTGTTAGTGCCGCAGAACTTCCACAGAAATTACAAACCACCGCCGCCGAAGTTCTGTGGCAAATGGTAGTCTTGCTGCAGAACTTGGTCCCCCTGTGCCACAGAAAAGTAGGGGCCCTGTGCATAAGATACCGCACTGCATTCCTTCGGTATGCCGTCATTCACCGATGATCCTTCAGGATACAATAGGTGATGGATCAGGCGGAACTCCCCTGCCTGTTTTTTGGTGACTATTCCCAAAGGGGAAATATGGAACTGCAAGCAAGGAGGGCGTGCTAGAGGGCCCTCAACCCTCCCCACGGCTTTCTCTTTAGCAATTTTCTGGTGGATTATGACCTCCTTCCCTCTTACTGAAGCCAGATTCTTAGCCCTGGTTCCCACCCTAGTACCTTGATAAGCTAATGTGAATCCCTTCTTGAAACCCTCCCTCAACATTGCCCCTTAATTCTGATCAGGATAATCCCTTGCCCATGCTTCTACGACTCTGACTTTAATTGGCATCCTGGCCAAGGAAAAATCCCATCTCAAATCTGCCATGCCCCGGTCCTCAGTTCCACTTGTAGTTGGCATTGTATCCCCCCCAAACCCATACCCCCGCCCCCTTTTCCACTACCGTTTCCTCCCGTCCCCCCAAGGAACCTTGAAAGGACTGTTCCTGGTTATTTATTCCCCCAGAGTGCTCGTTGTTCCCCCTGTACTTCAATACCAGCTGTTGCCCACTACATTTAGAGCATACGTGCTTGAATTTACAACTGGTCCATGTGCACGCTGCCCTGTTATAAGCCCAGCAGAACTTTGCTGCCACTGGCACTGTAGGTTTCTTACTACCTTCCACCACCCCACCTGACTGACTTGATAGGGTTCATACCTAGAGTTCTGAATGCGTGCAAGTCCCATCTTAGCTGCCCTCTTGCCGCCATCCTCTGTTGGAAGGCCTCATCATACTCCAGCCACCTCTACCCCTTCTGCGGCTTGTAGGCCTCCCTGATGATGGCCATATAGGTCAGAAGGGGGATAGCCAAATCTGGCTGCTTTTCTAGCAGGATGGTGCTATAGATCAAGAAACCTGCCTGCCAAGTGTCCAAGTTCTTCCTTTTATACGTGGCCTCCTCCTCTTTGTGTCCCACCACCACTAGCACCACCATTTCTGATTTTCCCACCATTTTCTTCTGCTCACATTTTTTGGCAGTTTTTTTATCCGATAAGCTGAATATGTCCACGTACTCCCACTTCCATATCTTATCCTTGATTGAGGCAGGGGCGTGATCACCTAAGGAAAACCTCGGTGAGGCCTAATAAAGTTTTTTCCCCCATTATGCCAGGCTCCACCCCTCCCAGCAGCCCCCTTTTCCCCTTTGTCATTCTTAAATTCCTCCAAAATCTTCTCCATCATATCCAAACCTTTTTCTCCCATCTCCTCTAACAAACCAGCCATGTAGTCCTTCAGGTTCTCCTCCCCCAATGGACCTCCTGCACCCTTACCCAGTTCAGTGTCCGGGTCCACGGGCTTCAGCGTGGGTTCGTGGGGGAACAGGCTCCAGGTCTGGGGCATGCCTCCTTGGGCGCTTACTGCCAACCCCCCTGCCCGGGGACCCAGCCGGTTGCTTCCTCTTCCTCTCCACTGCTTCCTCCTCTTCCTGCTTCTGAGCCTTGTCAATGGTCTTGGTCACCTTGGTCATCAATGCCACTGCCTCCAGATGTAGCTGTGCACTGGAAGCTGGAGCTGGTTGTTTCTGTGAAGCCATTGCCGTTTAATACTATAGGGGAACTGAGAGGAGAAAAGAGAAAGGGGGGAGGAGGAATGGAGAAAAACATGTCAATGCCCAAGTCAGCTAACGATGATGCGCCCTGCTGTGCAGAACTGTAGCGATAACCCCGTTGCCCCACCTGGCCTTTGCTGCATGGATAATCCCACAGATCCCCAATCCTCTCCCTGCACGCCTGGCACTGCAGCATATTCTGCTAAATTAAAGAAGGCTGAGGGAGTGCTCTGCAAAACATGGTTCACTCCTGCTACTTATTACTTGTTGAGCAGAGTGAATTGTAACTGCCTGCCACAGCCAGGCAAGGCTGCATTCTCCTTGATGTAATGCTCGGGAATATGCACATAACCCTGAGGCATTGACCTCCATGAAGCCAAATTACACTGGCATGCTTCCCCCAAGGCCTCGCGCCTCAAGGGTTCCCCTTCCGCTCGCAGCCCCTCCCAGAAACATAGCTGCAAAGGCCACCCCAGTCCCTGGATTGGAAGATGTGGCCCAAAATACCCCATGTACTCCACCTTATCCCCGATGCCTTTTTAACTTATTTAAAACAATAGAGCCCCTTAATAAGGATTTTTTTAATTTTTTTTATTTTTTTAGTGGGCTTTGAACTTGGAATCTCCCAATTAGTAAGCCCAGGCAGTGCTCTAAACACAGGACCACACGGCCCCACTCCTTGGAATGAATACCAGCACCCAAACGGCTCCCCAGTTGCCATGCAGGCTTGCCATACTTCCCCTTTATTCCTTCCTTATTTACTAAAACCAATGGCACATTAGAAATTGTTAATAATGCCCGGTCCTTAGACTTTGGCAGGTGTAGGACACAGCCTCAATAAATCATTGAGGTCTCAGAATCATGGTTTAAACTTTGCCAGCATTGTTCTGAAAAATTTTATTTTTTCAATGCCTGGTGTGGTTTATTATGTATGCCAATGGTGTGTTTTACCTGTATTGCCCCCCCAAGCCCCACCCAAAAAGAAGGGAAAATTGCTCGATAGGTTTCATATACAGTATGCACTGGCTAAAATGAATTCCTAGGTAGTTAATCAGGTTCAAGGAGGTGCAAGTCCAGCAGTGAAACAAACCCCCAAAAAAACCTTTTGTCGTTGACTGTGTGGTGGTGACGTCAGATGCCCCCATGTGGCCAAGTGGCCCCCGCCATCAACTTTGCTCCATGACTGACCAGGCCCTTTGGCCCACACCGCTACACTTGCTGGCCACTTTTGCCATCCACCTTCAGAAAAGGAACAGCCTCTCCCAGCCAAGCACACCATGGAACAAGAAACCCTCACTCACCTGCCCCACCGTGAGTCCCTCATGGGCCTGCGTAGCTTATGAGAAACAGCGGCTTCTGTGAGTGCCCAAATCCCCTTGTTCAGTCTAGTTCTGACAAGCCACCACCATCAGCTATATCCTGCTCCCATAGATGCCTGGGGCATTAGTCAAACACCGCTTCTCCGCCTTCAGTCAATGCACTTCCACGGGGGGAAAACACCAAAAACGCTTATTCCCATGCCCTACCACAGTGCAGTAACCTCATGGTTAATCCACCAAAAGGGGTAAGAAAAACACCCACCGCCTCATTGGGAAAAATGTCAGCAGAAAGTACATACTCCTGCGCAGATTACATAGGCTTTTAGGCTCGCTGTTTCAGCCATGGAGAGACCCAACCATACTAACGATGCTAAAAACATTCCAATGGTGCCATGGGTGAAACTACCTGGTTGGCTTCTGGACCCACCGACTTTAGTTTGCAACATCTTTGGCCTAAATCTCCTGGCTTGTAACTCAGCACTTCTACCCCTCGCTCTATAATTCTCCAACCTTTGCAAAAACTAGTCAGGTTCATCTTCCAGTAATCTAGCAGAAACAGCCTTACTAATCCTAAAATCACTAGTTCTCTTCCATGCCTATATATTCTTTTTTTTTCTTTTTAAGTGGCCTCATATGAAGCCCTACCAATTAACCTCCTCAGAGCAAATACATGGCTCCAGGCCCAGTCTGCCATGTGGCCTGTAGGCCTTGATAGCCCACAAGTCAGGTCAAATTCTCAAATCCCTTAAATGAAATAAATTTATCTAGCTCCTTTCTTAACTCTTATCAGCAAACACATAAACTACTCTTCTGTCCCCTAAATTAAATTCCCTTGTGTCAAACCTTCGGGGCCTGGTGGACCAGGCCTTAAAGCTGCAATACCTTACCTGATGGTGCAAACAACAAAACAACAGAAATTGACAGACGCTGTGCTGAGATCCAACTCAAACAAAAAATCCCAGCAGAAAGAGGGAGAAATCCTCCCAACCTGGGTTTATAAATCCCCTAAGGACCCCTAGCAAGGACCCCTTCTGGCTCCTCTCCCTGTCTAATCTTAAGTTCCTCAGGTGTACGCATCACATTTTTGTACCTGTCATGCCTGTCCCTCCCCTCCACAGTACCTGCTGCCACTCATGATTCACTAAGCCCACCCCTTCTCTCCCTGACCTGCCCATCCCCTCCCTCCCTCCCTGCCTTCCATCCCTTCTTCTTCTTTTATCCTACTGTTCCATTTCCTCAGGCATGCCATCAGAAAAATTCAGGTTGCCTTTTAATGGCAACCCTGTTTATCTTGGGCATAGGCTCAAGCACAGCAAATCTTCCAAGATATATCAATAATTTTTTAGAGAGTTATTGTTGTAATTGTTCCAGCCTATCTCTGAGACAAGATGGATGCCCTGAACAAGTTTGAAAACTTTAGATGAAATTTATATTATCTGTGGCTAACAACTGATATCACTTAACTGTGCACCTAAACTGCACATGAAGATGACTTAAATGTCATTAGGTGCTATCTACAAAATACATCAGTCACAGAGCAGTGCCATCTGATTTGATTCTGGAGGGACCTGAATTCATTTTGACAATCATTTTTTATTTAATGGGGTTTTCTACCACCAGCCCAGGGGTACAGTGATGGGGCCACAACGGCCCCATCATATGCAAATTTGTTCCTGGGCTAGTGGGTGGAAAACTATTTTTTTTTTAATTTGAATGTTGACCCTTTTTCCTCCAGAATTGTTCAGTGGCATACTGTAGCGTCAGTGACAATATTATTTGTTTTTGGCAAGGTATGGAAGAAGAAGTTGAACATTTCATGACATGGCTCCACATTAACAATCTTAATTTAAGCTTTATTAGTGAACGTGACAGTATAGTACATCTATTCAGCTTTTGGACACTGAATTAAATATGGACAAAAATGTAGAGATGCAGAGCAAAACATATATCAACAAATGTACTTTTAGAAGCAGGTAGCACGCATCCAAGCCATCTCCTGAATAAGATACCAACTATAGAGTTTATTCAGAATTGAAGAAATTGTTCCAATGATCAGGCCTTTGAAGAACAGGCTGGTAATCTGTTTTCTAGATTCATGGAATGAGGGTATTTGGCTTCAGTTGTGAACAAAGCATTTTTCTGGCAGGTAATCAGTTTTTATTTTAAATTGTCAAACACAAACAACAATCAACAGTACAGAAATTGAAGGCACCATTTAGCTGAACTATAAAAGCATTCAAATTGTACACGGAGATAGAATTGAGCAAATAAATAAAAGAAACATCTGCTCATAATACGTCATTACATTGGACAATCATAAAATGGGGAGGAAAAGGAGAAGCGTACAAAAAAACATAAAAAAGTTAGGAGGGACAGCCAGGCCTATAGGTACTACAGAAGAACAAAGCATATTGAAAAGCTAAAAATATTAACAGAAGTAACACCCTTGTTTCTAGACCAAGAAAAATGTCAAGCAATAATGTGCAAATAGTGACTTTTGTTACAATGTATACTGCTATGTCCACCAAAATAAGAGATGTAATTTGGAAAGACTGGCATTTATTGGAAAGTGACCCCTGATTTCTGCCTGTGGATGACCTAAACATAGGATTAGTCCTAAGAGGACCAGTTATCTTTCTGATTTATTGGCACATAGTCATTTTTAAACAAACACTGAAATTGAACTGGTGGTACATTAAACCACTGAGTTTTAGATGCCAAAATAGCAATATCTGAAAGTACATGGCTACAAGGACTGGTGTTAAAATTCCAACACTGAAAGAACAATTCATATTATACATTTTGGAACATGTAATACAACGTATGATATATGCACTGTATCATAGTACATATGCCCCAAGTTGCATGTCAGATGTACTGCGAGACAAATCAAATTAAGGGTACAAGAGTGTATATGAGCTGGTCATGATGGTGTGCCTGCTAATATCCTAGTGGGGCACTGTTCTCCATATCATAGAATTGTGACCCTTCAGCTCTGAAATTTATAGTTCTACAACATTGTTGCACATAAATCACAAGGAGGGGACTGCATTGTATCTCTATTACAATGCGTAGCCAGGTGGATACATAGATTAAAAGCATTAAAACCCCGATAGTCTGAAATAAATTTTGGCTTGGGTGCCTTTTTTTGCAAATTATTCATCCATTATGCATCTGGAGTTAGTTAGTGACATTCTAAATGACTCTGAGTACGTTTAGCATTTCTATGTAATGTCTTTTGTAGTATTATTCAAAATTCTTTGTTGGCTTACTGTTTTTTATTTCTAGTTTCAGCTGTTTGTTAGATATTTCTGTATGAAATTAACACTTTCCTGTCTTCCTCATATATGATAGTATCTGCACAAATTTATGTGAAAGCACTAGACATTTTCAAAAGACTGTGATAGGAGCAACTGAAACAACACTTTGAAGAAGTGAAGAAGAAAAACAACAGATGAAAACACCTGAAGTTCTGCAAATCAATCAGAAATAGTTATGAATTTAATATTGGGTAGTGCTTTAATTGCAGTTTAAAAGGACACTGTTACCCATTTTGAATCATATTATCTCTAGTTGAAAACCCTCCTGCTATAACTGCTTACCTTCTCTAAAATTCATTGATGTCACTGGCTGTTTTATCAGCTTCGTTTCCTTATAAAACTGAAATGCATGGTAATGGCATAATTATACCCTACCCTGTTTTGATTCAACCATTGATCAACTCTTATTGCATAGTTCTTGAACATTATGAACATCTCCAAATAGTGCAGCCACTGATCATGCAATAGTCTCCTCTCCTCCCACTGCATCATGAGTGGCTAGATTGTGTTGGGGATGTTTCCAAATCTAGAAAAGATGCAGTGAGAGTTTATCAAGGAATGTAAACAAATACATTTTTGCGTGGTAGCACCAGTATGGTTGGCAGACTGTTTTTCCCTTAAAAAAAAGCAAAGAATCAGAATCAAACAACCACATACATCTGTAGTTTCTGCAGAATGTAAGTACAATTTGAGGCCAAAGGGGTTGACAGTATAAATTTATTTCTTCTCTGTTTTCTTTCTTGTACTCTTGTAATTTGCCATTGCAATTTGCTGATATTATTATGAATATACTTTAGTATTTTATGGCAGACTAATCGAGACATCCTCTTTTTTTCTTGCTTTTAATTTCACTTTTGCACTTCTCTAGTTGCTGGTTTTAGTGTAACTAGCAGACTGAATTCTATGGCAGCACAGGTTCCTCGTGCAGTATCACAATTATGTAGTAGATCAACAATGTTAAAATCTGATTACTATAAAAGGAACCTGTAAACTGACCAGTACAGCCATCTATCAAAGCCTCTAATGAGGTGAAATGTTGGGGTGTTTGGTCTTGGACATTTTAAAGCTCTCTTGCCATGCGATGCTGTGTGTGAGTTGTATTTCACACTTTAATTTGCACTTTAACTTTGGCAACTATACAAAACAAAATTGCTCAGTAGCATATACTGTTTGCCTGTTTCCCTCCTCTTTGTTCAGTGCACTCACTTTTCTTTCAGCTACATGGATCTCCATTGTGAGTGAGCACCTTTGATCCTGGAGTCCAGTTTAAACTTTTTGTTTATTGTCATGCACTGTGTGGAGAGCTAGCCAATTGCCATTCACTATTTGCAGATATAATGCTGTTACATCTATATATATCTATATCTATATATCTATCTATCTATCTATAAATATATGTATATATATATATATATATATATAGAGCATGAATACAGTATTGAGAGACTCATACCTACTGCACATTGACACCCTGTAACTTTTTGCTGAATTGTTAAAACGTTCACATGACACACCTAATTTGTAGTCCCACATTAGGAAAGATATTAAACATAACATGGCCCAGTTTGGTTCCACTATACTCTTTCAGTTTTATCACAAACATCGATTTACCCCTTCAAATACGGTTCCATTTTGTGACATTGCTTCCATTCCCAATTTAAGTATTTAAATACAGCCCTTTATTGTGCCTTAGAAGCCCAACTGTTGTTAATGTGTTATCTAATTACTTCATTTAAGCCTCCTCCAAGAACTCCTTGTACAGAATAAAAGTTTTTGCCTTTTATTTAATCATTTTATACAGCTGTAACATTCATTACATGTAGTGTCCATCTAGTACCTCATCCTAAGCAGACTGTGCCTTTAATTTGCATGAACTGTGGTCCAAAAGCATTATTGTGTCTGGTGACCTTCTTTTAGTTACTGACATGCTACCAAAACCTTGCAGTTTGTTATAACTCATTTATTTAGAAAATTCCCTTTTTCCATGGCGTGTTATTTTCGTGTCATTTTGTTACCCACGTTACTATTGGTTCCTCCACCAGCCCAGAATGTTCAGAACCAGAAATGCATGCTGACACCTTCAGTCATTTTTTTTTTTTATTTAGCTTTTGTTGACCGGGTAAGTGCACTAGACAAATCCTGCCTATTTTCAGGCATGACCCGGGGGAGGGGGATACAGATGAATGCCAACTGACCTTGAACCAGATTAAGCAGTCATTACCCCATGGCTCTTTAAAGCTGTGGACCTGGTGGGTCTGTATTCTTTTTATTGCCACCTACATTCTGGACAATACATGTTGTCCTCCTGAAGTTTGGAGTTATGCACGTTACAGGCACTACAGTGGGCTATTCTCTCTGCATCTCAGGTGCTCCTTTGTTCCCCGGTGTGTCAGATGTCTGCAGATTGTAAAGGTACACATTTGCTTTTTGGGAAACACAGAGACATGTAGTCGGACCTTGCCTCATGGTCCCAAGATGCTGTGCTTGGGGTATGAAGGGTGGGGTAGGGGCAGAGAGAGTTGATTATAAAGCATTTTAAAGTTAAACAACTGCAGGTTTCCTAGATTAAATGGTTACACATATTTACCTATTCTGTAGACCAAGACTCTACATGGGGATCATTCTGTGTGGCCTGGTCCCTGTGGGGGGGCATTTTGTGTGATCCTATTCTCTATCAGGGGCACCTTTAATGTTACTGCTGCTAAATAGTTTGTTCTGTACTGGGCAAAAAAACTGCAGTTTTGGGGAGTATATCAATTGGACCTGGTTAGTGCTGGGGTTCATTTTGTATTAGGCATCAGAACACCATATCTACAGTTTGGAGAGTTCTGTAATGAGAAATAAAATACATGTTGTATTGGGGAGTAAATGAATAGGACCTGGTCTCTGCAGGTGCTCAGTTTGTGTAGACCTGATCTCTTTAGGGGCTTATATTGTGTTGGAGGCATCAGAACACCAGAACTACTTTTAAACTACCTGCTTATCTGCTAAACTTGAAAAGAAATCTTGGTTATTATCATATTTATTTTTGTAAAAACACTTCTGTAGAACAGAAAAAATGGTCAGCACTCCAAACGTACTCACAGTACTTATTTATTTTATGTGCAAGTGCATCGAAGCCATTTAGCAGCAGAAAAGCAAATAACAGCAGCAGTAAATGAAGCGTTGGGTAATCCACAAATTTCTCAGATCCACAGGAGTCTATAAGATGGCAACTTTTAAAAAAAAAACATATTGCGCACCCACTGACTCAACACTGAGCACCCAAACGCCAGCACAGAACCATTTACATTTCAGCAATATGTTTTGTAATCATTAGGTGTGGCATGTGCTGCATGTTAGGCCAAGAGTCTAGCATGGCACATTAAACAATTACTGAGATTCACTGCAACAGTAAAATGAGCCTAAACAGGCACAAACACCAAAAATGGATGTAAAATGACTGTAATTGATGGTAACCGGGTTGCAGTCACCAAAAGCATCAACTCTGTTCATTGTTTTTGTGCAGTTTTAGGCTCATTTGGCTGCTGTTGCAGTGTATCTCAGTAACTGGGCTATGTGCTACATGGTATGCCCTTAAATGGCTTCCACGGCAGTACAAGTGAAGAAAAATACTGTTTTTTCCATACTGGGGTGATTGCTGTCAGTGACTGTTAAAGTGTTACCCTTTGTTCTGTATTTTTTTTTTCATTCAGGTTTTGGTGTGCACTTTTCAGCTTACTTTGCTGTTGCAGTAAATCACAGTAATTGTTTGGTGTACCATGTGCTGCATGATAGGCTGAGGGCCTAGCATGGCATAGCAAACAATTACTGACATTAACTACAATAGCTGAAGAAACCTAAAAGTGCACCCCCCTCCCAAAATGCACTGGTTGTCATATGCACCTGCAGGACCATGCTGTGGACACAGTGAGTGACGGTACCATGGAGGGGTCCATTTGACAACAGGAATGGGCTGTGTCTTCAGTTGTGGCTGTGATCTGTGGGATGGCATCATTAGTAGCAGGGATAATTGTGAATATCTGCACCATACAAGGGGACCATGCAAAATTACCTTGCACTCTGTGATTACAGAACTTCACCAGATTTCAGGTCCATGACTTTCCATTTGTATTGTGCCAACCTCAGAAAATCTCCTGGACACAAACCTTGTTTGCCCATAACAGGGCTTTGGAATATTGACATCTGCGCAAATGTGGGTTTGTGCAGAAAAACTAGGCTTTGCACATGAGCAAGCTTTTGAAGATCTGGCCCCTGAAGTCAGTTTTTAATTTCATTTTCATTTCTTAAAACACATTTTAAGATTGAAGCAACACACTCAAGGGTATAGTTCTATTAGTAGGAAGTAACCCACTCCAGGGTGTGCAGTTATTAGGGATTAATCAATACGAGTGCATTGTGAAAACGCGAGGCTGCTGGCTGAGTGTCCTCCACAGCACCCAGTGTGTTGCTTAATCCCCAATAACCACACACACCCTGGAGTGGGCTATTACACTTATAACAGAGGGTGCACTACAAAACAAGGAGAAAGCAATATACATGTTTTTCTCCTTTATAAAAAGACAAGCAAATTACTGTATTCTGCTGCCTAAAAAATAGTCCCCAACAAAATGGCTGTCATGCACATACAGATGTCAGAAGGAAAGTGTTGCTATGCTTTCTCTGACATTTATATACGTAAATAACCTGCTCTCTGGTTTTAACACAGTAGCTCCGAAGTGCAAAATATGGAGTTGCCTCTTGTGGTACAGACACGATGTCTATACCTCCACTGGCTTAGCTGCTCTGTTTCTCTGTCTGTGGTTACATTAAACATAGAAACATAGAATTTGACAGCAGATAAGGACCGCTTGGCCCACCCAGTCTGCCCATTTCCCTACCTGATGGATAAGCTGCAGATCCTAGTTAACCAGAAGCCTACTTCTTCCTACCCCCACCCCCTAGAATTGCCTTATGACTGTCCCATGCATGCTTGAATTAATGCATGGCAAGCAAGTAAACATTTTCCCCAGCAGTGCAGTCACACAGTCTACCAGACTATATTCTACCAATTAAGAAATGGCAACTAATGAGACTCAGAGCTTGCAGGTCTTTCTGGAACTCTGTTTCTCTGCCCACCAGCATAAAGCTCACTTTCAGATCATGACATCATTGGGGGGGGGGTTCCCCTCTCTTCACACTGTTCCATTTAACTTTATGCCACAACTATGGGATTTACCAGTCAATCTGGCTGTGCAACAGTGTGCAACAGAAAAATGACCATGGGGACCACACACTTCACTCTGGGAACAAGCTTGGGTAAGAAGCAAGACTACAAACTTTGAACACTACAGCTACTGTTGCTGCACTACCTGGGACTACATGGCAGGCCTTGGCTCTCACTCACTAAGCAGGGATAGTAATGGCTGCTCCACAGACTGCAATTTTGCACTATGACAAGATCAGAACAGAAACACAGGCTGATCTCTCAGAGGGATGGTTCACCACTAGCTGTCATATATTGTGAGTAAGCAATGGTCACCTGATGGTTGTTTACCACCTGCCTTTATCTACCCCATGTTATAAGTCACTAATACACTTTCAGTGTTTTGCCTTCAGCCTTGAATATCACAAGCAGCAAGGGCATGCATTAATCCCAAACATCCCCATTCATCTCATAAAGATATAGTTGGTTTCCCTCTCTCTTATTGTAGGCTTGGGACCAGCTGGTATATGTAATAGACCAGGTGAGATTCAGTCCATACTACACTGTAACATAAAACATTTGTGAATATCTTAAGTTAATATAATGTTGTGACTACAGTACAATCTTCAAAATGTTCAAAAAATGTTATACCAAATATCCATAGTATGACAATCATTTTTTTGGTTGAACATTAGCAATAACTTTTGGTATGACTTAGTGAGACACTTGGTATGATACTGATGCTACTGTTCTGGTGTCCATGTTACTCATGTGACTTCTTGTGTTGTGTCTGTGTTACTCGTGTGACATCCTGTGTAGTCTGAGTTACTCACGTGACATCCTGTGGAAAAAACCCTTGCAAATAAAGTATAATTCACTTTCTGAAAATTAAGTGATTTCTGTCTTTTCCTATGAGGGTAATATAGTTGTGCAAGAACAAAAAAAATGGGCTAGAAAATCAAGGACGTAAATGTGGTAGCCAAACTTAAACATGTCCAGATTTGGGCATACTGTGATCAGTAAACATATTGTGGCATAATTACCAACAAGTTAAGTTTATGATAAAAACTGAAAAGTTAGATATTATGCTACCTAAATAGATACCATAGACATAGTAATATCAAAAATATATGTTTGATAATATGACAAATTTGCTGTCAAGGACACGATGTTACTCACATTACGTTGCCCCTGTGGGAACTTTTAATCCCATTTTTTAGCACCTCTGAACTACAAACTATCTTTATGTTAGGGACTGAAATACTACCACTTGCACCCAATGTAAATATGATATGGTTATGACAATTGGCCCAAATAAATTTTGGAATCTGATTGTCACACTTTGTCTCTCGAGTATCATATTGGTACCTATATATATTCTATGCAAAAAACTTTGTTAATGCATCATTTAGGGTTAAAACACAAAAAGCCAGGAAATGAAAAACCTTTAGGGTTGCCCCGTCCCCCCGGACCCGCCCGTCATCCCAAGATTGACAGCTGACAGGGTGTGTCATTGGAGTTGTGAGGCCTAAATGTCACCCCATTCCAACTGAAATTACATTCACAAACCACAGTAAATAAGAATGGGGTGACATTTGGCCTCACCCCCCAATGACACACCCCACCAGCTGTCAATCTTGGGATGATGAAGCGGATCAGGAGGGCAACCTAAAAGGTTTTCATTTCCTGACTTTTGTGTTTAACCTAAATAATGCATTAACAAACTTTACTAGAATTCCTACTTTTGAGAATGAATAAAAACTAAGAACTTGCACAAGTTGGTGGGGCGATGGGCCCTTTGGGCCCTGTGCTCCACTGACTTAAGAACTTTGTGGAAGTGCAGGCCCTTCAGGCCCTGCGCTCCCACGAACCTGTGGAAGGTGGTGAAAGCGCGGGCTCTCCGGGCCCTGCATTACCACCAACTTGTAAACATATGTGTACCATCAACACCCTCCAAATTTCAATGTAAACACCAAATCATGTCCGAGATATAACATGTTAAAGTTTGAGATTTTCAGTTGTCAGAGATGCAGAATTCTGCACCTGCTAATGTTTTACAGGCACAATGACTGAGAACTACATCCATGACACTAAGGCTATGTACCCTATGAATTTCAAGCCACCAGCACAATGCAAAACACTGTCCGCAACACATAAATTGCTTCACACAATATATCTTCAAAAAACATTTTCTCTGACACGTAAACACTATAATCCCCATCTACAGGACATGCTGAGAACACCCTCCAAATTCAATGCAAAAGACCAAACCGTGTCCGAGATATAACATTTTAAAGTTTGAGATTTTCATTCGTCAGACTGGCACAGTTCTGCACCTGTTGACATTTAACAGACACAATGACTGAAAACTACATCCATGACAGTAAGGCTAGGTATCCTATCAATTTCAAGGCACCACCACAATGCAAAACACTTTCCGCAGAACGTAAACTGCACCATGCAATATCTCCACAGAAACAAATATTTTCCAACACATAAACACTGTACTTTACATCTACAGGACATGCCGTAAACACCATCCATATTTCAAGTAAAAAGACCAAACCATTTCCGAGATATTTAATGTTAAAGATTAGCAAAATTGCCCTATCTATTCCATTATAAAAAAATCTGGCCTTCTTGTCCCTACTTTGCGATCAAAGATCGCGATCAAAGAATCTCATGATCAAAAAATTTGCAGGCTCATGATCAAAGAGTAAAAAATGCTGTAAATCAAAATTTTGAAGGAATTGCGGTAAACCACCACCATGGTTCGACAGAACGAAGCCCTCTGAGCAAAACCCACCCTCATTTGACTTTCTAGGGCACCCCTGGGCTGAGAAAATTTATTTTTTAATTTGTCCATCTCATCCCTCACTCACAATGCATGATCAAGATCAAAGAATCTCATCATCAAAGAATTTGCAGGCTCACAATCAAAGAATAAAAAATGGTGTAATTCAAAAATTACAAGGCATTGCAGTGAACCACCACCATGGTTCGATAGAACAAAGCCCCCCGAGCAAAACCCACCCTCATTTGACTTTCTAGGGCACCCCTGGGCTGAGAAAATAGATTTTTTAATTTGGCCATCTTGTCCCTCGCTCACGATGCATAATCGTGATCAAAGAATCTTGCGATTAAAGAATTTGCAGGCTGGCGATCAAAGAAATTGCATGCTTGTGATCAAAGAATAAAAAATGGTGAAACACAATTTTTTGACTGATTTAAATGAAACCAACACCATGCCTCGATACAACGAAGCCCCCTGAGCAAAACTCACCCTCATTCGTGTCCCTAGCCCACCCCTGAGCCGAGATAATTTTGTTTTTAGCTCATGATGCAAGATCGCGATCAAAGAATCTCACGATCAAAGAATTTGCAGGCTCATGATCAAAGATCATTTGAGAGCCGCGGTCAAATATTTTAAAACCTTATAACTCTATTTTTTGACCATTTTGAATGAAACCAAAAGCATGGCTCAATAGATCGGAGCCCCTGAGTAAAATCCATCCAAGTTTTACTTCAGGAGTGACCCCTGAGCTGAGATATTTGAATTCTCAGGGGCAAAGATTCTTGAACCACGAGGCTGCAAATTCTTTGACCACCAGGTGGGACAAGATGGCCAGAACCCCATTCTTTGCTAAACATACATATAAATTTTCTCATTGACTTATAATGGGAACTTAAAAATGGCATAACTTTTGAATGCCTTAATATCTTTTCACCAAACGAAAAGCGGCATGTTCAGCCACCAAAGCTCTTTCAAACAAGCCATCTTACAGAGTGGCACACCACATGATGGCCATGCAGGGCCACATACAAAATCCCAAACACTGCCTCCAAAAATGGATAATTTTGCATTTTTCAGCATTTTTGTGTGCAAAGACCATAAGTCCGACCAAAACAAAATTTGGCAAATCAAAAGATCTACCATGCCCCACCATGCATACCAAATGTCAGGCAAATCTGTTGTATGGTTCCAAAGTTATTAATGTGCAAAATTTTGACTTTAACATAGAAGTGACATCTCAACCCTAAATATAGTGGCTTGACCGAGCCACTATAATATATATATTTTTTTGTGTGATTTTGTGTATGTGTACATACCACAAGAATACCAGTGTTAATTCAAGGGGCACATGAAGAGAGAGACTGGATAGCTTTTAAAAATGTCTGACCTTCCTCTGACCTGAGGGGCAGCTGCTTGCCAGGAAGCTAGGGTGGCATTTCCAGGTCCCTTAACAGAGATATGCCAAAATCCATTTACCTGTCATAAACCATGCACTTCAGAGCCCAAGATGTGTTAAACAGGATTTTGGGAAATAGCCATTCTTGACAGGACACTGCGAATTAGCTTACAGGGTGTTATACTGAGACATCAAAGTTTTAACCCTGAAGTCATGTTTATGATTATTATATGTACCAGGAAGTTGTGATGTCAGAACCTTAATAGGACAATTTTGGGAAAGCACAAGAGTGACATATACTGGCCTAAAAAAGAAGGCCCCTTTGGGATTAGAAAGTTCTTTTTCTTCTGGCTTCCTGCAGCTATATAAGGAATTGAACAAGGGTCATTCACTCTCATTTTTGCTGAGCATCTACCAGGGACACTCTTCTCCTGACAATACAAGAAGCAAAATTGCCAGTACAAAGGAAACTGAATCTTTTATTTACTTTCTTTGGACTTCAATTCACTATGGACTTAAGAAAGACTTTAGATAACAGTTACAGTGCATTTTCATGTATACAGTATTTTCCCCTTTTATTTTTGTTATTCTGTGACCAAATTAGTGCATCTTTTAGTTACAATTGTATGATTATTATTTAAGTATTTTAGTAAAAACATTTGTTTTTAAGAAAACTGCCTGAGCAACATTTTTAAATTGTGTGTGAGTTGTGGGACAGTTATAAATAATCTGTGACAAACTGTTATTGCTAAGGGGTGCCTTCATAAGCAACCGATCAAGCAAGTGTCTGTAAGAGACAGCTGGGTAGAGATAGGGAGAATACCAAAGTATCAAGGAAGAGTCTGTAAGAATTTTGAACAAGGTTATTGCATATCCTGTTGAAGAAGATGAAATCAGGAGCACACTGGTACCCCAAAGACAGTGTGATGCCTGGATCGTCCCTCTTTTGTATAACAACCAAGAAAGGGTTCATATTTGGCTACAAGACTTGAGACTGGTATTGTACCCTTATCCAGAGTTCAGAGGGATGCCCTGGATCCTCGTGCTGGGTGTTCAACCATGACCTCAGTGAGCATTCTAAGAGGATATGAGGAGGGAATCCCTGCCCCCCATCATGGATTGCACTTAGGGGTGGGCACTATGAGCTCAGGGGACCTGACCCTCAGGAGTGGGTTCTGAGAGATCTGGTTGCATAGTGTTGCAATTCGAGAGATATTGGTGGCACAGGCATAACAGTTGGATTCAAAGCCAGTGTATCAGATTAATAAATTGAAAGCAATCCACACACAATCAAGGCAGAGATTTGGAAAAATATAATTTGATTACAGTATAAAGTTCCATTCCTGTTTAGTTTTTTTTGTATAAGCCATTGCAGCAGTAATTAGGGAAGAAGATGGCTTCCATCTACAGTGAATACACTGCAGACTATCTAAAGCAATTGTGTCAGGAAAGAGGGGTCCAGTGAGAAGGGTGAACCAAAAAGCACCTCGTGTAGGCTCTCATGGCAGCTGATGAGCAAACAGTTGCCCGATCCTTGAGTCCCAGCAAGTGACTGAAAGTGACCAGACCTTGGGTGTGGGGTTGCCAAGGGACGTCTCAGAGTCCAGTCTCAGGGAGAAGGACAGTGAGACCAGAGGGAACCCAGGGCCACAGCACCAGAGGAAGGTCACCACAAAGCTGGAGCAGGAAAGGATCAGGCTGCAGCTGGAGTTGAGGAAATTGGAGCTGGAATTCAAGCAGAGGAAGTTTGAGATGGAGTTGCAAGAAAAGCAGTGGCAGAAAGAGGCCAAGGAAAGAGAAAAATGGCTTCAGAGAGAGAGAGAGAGAGAGAGAGATAGGCTGAGAGAGAGGAAAAAGAGCGCCAGAGAGAATCTGAGCTGGAGAGGCTAAGACTCCAACAGCCAATGCCAGAGGAGGTAAGCATCGGGGCTGGACCTGAAACTTCAGGGCTGGGGTATAAGTTAAATTCAAAATTAATAGCTGAATTTAAAGAGAGGGAGGATATGAATGCATTTTTAAATTAATTTGAAAAGATCTGTATCCAGGCCAGAATACCCAGGGAGTCCTGGAGTGTCCAGCTATCCCCGCTACTTACTGGTAAAGGGCGTGAGGTGGTAGGTCAAATGGACAATCATGATAGCCAAGATTATGAGAAATAAACTGCTTTACTTAAAATTTATGAACTTACTCCTTAAGCATACAGGGATATGTTCTGTAAGCTCCAGAGAAGCCATAACATGAGCTATGAGGAATTCACCACAAAGCAACATCAGTTTTTGAAACGTTGGTGGGAGGGAGTAGAAGCAAATTCTGTGGAACAAATTGAGGAGGTTATGCCATTAGAGCAGTTCTTTTGGGCTTGCCCAGCAGAGCTAAAAACCTGGTTAGTGGACTGAGATCCAAAAACAGCGCAGCAGGCTGCTGAGCTCTCGGATCACTATGCCAGGAGCAGGCCTGCTCTGAAAGGGAGTGGGGCAGTTGTGGCAGTGCAGAAAGGGAAAAGCGCACCTCCAAGGCAGCTAAAACCATCACTGCCTCCACAGAAAGGGGGATGGCCAGGTACAAAAAAGGGATTTCTCAGATAAAAGAAATGATGACTGTTGGCTTTGCAAACAGCCAGGGCATCTTGCTAGGCAGTGTCTTAAAAAGGCACAGAGTGGACAAAGTGGTGCTCAAATGGAGTTGGGTGCACTGTGTATCCCTGAAAACATGCTTATAAATATGAGGGCACACACACACCTGGTTACTGTAAATGGGGTGGAGACCCATGGGTAAAGGGCCACGGGGGCATCTCTTACCTTAGTAAAAGGGGATTTGGTTGGGTCTGAACAGCTTATACCTAATCAGTTTGTAACAGTGAGGGGATTCACTGGGGTGGAGAAATCTGTACCACTAGCTAGTGTTCTCCTGAACTGGGGGTGCAAAAAGTGGCCATGGCAGACAACCTCACCCTGGATGTGATAATAGGGAACAAGCTCCAGAAGGGGGTGGTGTGTGCAGTTACCTGCAGTCAGACGGTAAAGGCTGCTTGTAGTTCTCTGGACCCCATAGAAGCCCCTGTGAAAACAAATGGGAGGCTGGTTCCCCAGTCAGTGTATCCTGGAATGGAGAGTAGTGAAAGGGAGGTAGGACTTCCCCAAGTAGCAGTTCACAAAACAGCTACAGAAGGTTACTCTGAAGAGGGAGGGGTAACAAATGGTCAGAAGATTAGGGATGGCAGTGGCCCTGAATGCCCTGATGCTAGAGCTATGGACCCCAGTTTAGGAAATGAAGGAGACATGTCCCATGCCTTGGGAAAATGTGAAGATTTTGCAACTGCTCAGAGAACTAACCCTAGTATGGAGAGGCTGAGGGCAGAATCTGACTGGACAGAGGGAGGTGACATGAGACATAGGGTATTTTGGGACAATGGACTGTTGTATACTCAGGATGTGAGGAAAGAGGGAGGGGTGATGGGCAGGCAGCTTGTTGTTTCCTAGGGGTATCGTGAGCAATTGCTCAAGGTTGCTCATGACATCCCCATGTCTGGACATCTGGGAATCACATGCACTACACAGTGACTGGCCCAGAATTTCCACTGGCCCAACTTCACCCAGCAGGTGAAAGAATATTGCAGGTCTTGTCACGGTGCCAACAAATAGGGAAGGCAGGTAGTCAAACCAAAGCCACCTTAATTCCCTTGCCCATTGTGAAAGAGCCATTCCAGAGGGTAGGAATGGATATTGTGGGACCTTTGAGTACTTCAAGCTGTTCCGTGAAGAAGTTTATCCTGACGGTGGTCAATTACACCACCCAATACCCAGAGGTGGTTGGCCTCTCCTCACTTAGGACAGACAGAGTGGCAGATGCCTTGCTAGGGATTTTCTCCCATGTCAGGTTTCTGCAGGAGGTTATCACTGATCAAGGGGATACCTTCATGTCGGACCTAGTGAAGTGTTTGTGGAAGAAGTGTGGGGTGGTGCAGAGATGCACGACACCTTATCACCCACAAGCCAATGGGCTTGTGGAAAGGTTTAATGGTACCCTAAAATCAATGCTCCAAGCACTGAACAGCATGGGAAGGACTTGGAGAAATACCTTCCCCACCTGTTTTTTGCACACAGAGAGGTGCCCCAAGATCCCACAGGGTTTTCCCCCTTCGAATTCTTATATGGATGTAGGGTGCGTGGACCCTTAGACTTGTTCCGGGAAGAGTGGGAAGGAAGCACGCCACCCAGGGAACTCCCATCGTGGAGTATGTCCTGAAGTTTAGGGAGGAAGGGAAGGGGGAAGGGGAACATTGTTTAACCAGGAGTAGCACACTAAGCTGAAGCTTGTTTCTAAGTGCAACCTAGGAGCACAAGGAAGTTAAGTGACTTGCTCAGGATCACACAGTGTGCACCTAGGTAGCTGTGGGATTCAAACCCAGGTCTCCAAATCTGCAGCTGAGAACCTTAACCCCCTGCACTATACTACCTCACGGAGAAGCTGAAGGAGCTTATGGGGGCAGCCCAAAGCAACCTGTCAGCTTCCAAACAGAAGCAAAGAGTCTGGCATGACCACAGAGCTAGAGCTCACTCGTACAGTGTAGGTCAAGAAGTCATGGTCCTAAGTATGGTCCAGAAGGACAAGCTGCAGGCCGAATGGGTGGGACCATACAAGGTAGTCTGACAGGTAAATTACATAAATTATATTGTGGAATTGCCTGACAGGAGACATACCCATAGGATGTACTATGTCAACATGATGAAGCATATGCAAACAGGGATGACATCATATTTGCAGTGTGTAGTCCTGGGGAAGGGATGGATGAAGAAGACCCCCTACTGGAATTGCTGGAGGAAAGCAAGTGGGACTTATCTGTGGAAGCAATCAAACTGTCACCCCAGTTGGCCCTGGAACAGTCCCAGGAAGTAAGGGAGGTTTTAGAGGACTTTTCCCTTTTGTTTACTGCCAAGCCTGGACGAAACCCCTTAGTGACACATGATGTAGATACGGTGACACAAATCACCCATACAGCAGACAGACTATCGGGTGTCTGAGGCCATCCTAAAGGACATTGGGAGAAGGTGGAGGAAATGCTGGATTTAGGGGTAATCCAGACATCCCACCGTCCCTGGACCTCACCCGTAGTTCTCGTTCCCAAGCTGGATGGCTCTACTCACTTTTGTGTGGACTATCGTGGACTCAACACAGTCACAAAGTCTGATGCCCACCCAATGCCACGGATGGATGAACTACTGGACAAGTTGGGAGGGGCGACATACCTTAACACAATTGATTTAACAAAAGGGTACTGGGAGGTGGAGCTAACTGCCAGAGCTAGAGAACAGTTGGCCTTCATCACTCCAAAAGGATTATTTGAGTTCCGGGTAATGCCTTTTGGAATGAAGAACACCCCTACCACTTTCCAAAGATTGGTCAACCAGGTGTTACATGGTACTGAAGAGTATGCAGCGGCTTATCTGGATGATGTTGCCTTCTTCAGTACCAGCTGGAAGGAACACCTGTCCCACCTGAAAGGAGTGTTGGACAGGATACAGGGGGCAGGACTCACTGTAAAGGCTGAAAAGTGCCAGGAGGCTAGGGTGGAGGTGGCATACCTAGGTATGTAGTAGGGCAGGAGCAGCATCACCCTAATCAAGCAAAAATTGAGGCAATAGAAGCATGGCCCACGCTGGAAACCCAGAAGCAGGATAGGAGCTTCCTACAGACCGCACGGTACTTCCAAAGGTATGTCCCCAATTGCAGTACTCTGGCAGCCCCCATCTAGTTTGCTGAAGAGAAGACAGCCAAAAAGGGTAAAGTCGGAGCCGACCTGTGAATGAGCCTTTGCATGTCTAAAAGAGGCACTGTGCTGTGCTCCTGTGTTGGCCAGTGCAGATTACAGTAAACAATTTGTAGTCCAGACAGAACATTGCTACCTCCTCTACTCTGACCTAAACTGGCTGTCACCTACTGCTGCTAGGCTTTACTCCCTTGGCTCGACTGTCAACAGTATTATGCAGTCTCACGCTAAAATCCCTAGCAGACCTATTTGTTCCTGAGACGTCAAACTATGGTCTCCACTCAGCAAGAAGATCTATCATATGTATCTCAAAAAGAAACACTGCCAAAGGCACCAGTGCTTTTGACCACCATGCTCCACAGATATGGAACTCCCATTTGGCAAGTACCCTCACATAACGCCTTTAAAAAGGAGCTCTGTAGTTACCTCATCTCCTCAGACCAATGCCTCTGTTTCAACCCCCTTAGCACCACTCCTAATTCTCTATGGTGCACTTGATCTCTCTCTACCTAATGCATGCACTTATCCTCCACTTGCCTATCTTATTGTCTCCCTTCCCTACTTGATGCGTTTTCTCCTCCATGACCTGCTACTCTCAATAACCCTTTGCCCTGTCCTACCATAACTAATTCCATGACTCATTCTAAAACTTCTTAGGTCTCTCTTATCACTACTCAAAACTCCTTCCTGCAGTACTCAGTGCCCTATCTCCCAAACCATGTGAATATGTTTCTCTCCCAAGGATCTGCCTAGTGTATATTAATTTGTAAATTTCCCCTCTCAGAAAGCTCCTTGCAAGTACGTGGATGCTTTGTATTACAGTGAATTACAGTGAACCTCTTGCCTAACCTGCATCTTGGAAATTCCTTGTAAATATGTTGATCTATATCCTGCACATGCCAACAAATTGCCTTCAGCATGTTTGTAATGTATCACACTGTGTTTTATCTTGCTCTGGCTTGTACTTTTACTGTAAAAACATGTTATGTTTATCATGTTCCTATGTCATTCCACTTTGTAACCTCCCGGGCTGTGCTTGAAAATAGTCATTTCTATGGCTAGTGCACCTACCTGGTAAACAAAAACTAACTAAATAAATAAATGCCTTGGGTGTGGGGATTGGAGCAGTCCTCAGTCAGACATCTAATCATGGCAAAGACCGAACAATAGTGTACCTTAGCAAGAAGTTACTTCCCCGGGAGCAGGCATACTCCACAGTAGAAAATGAATGTGTTGAGCTGGTATGGGCCCTGAAGAAATTAGAGCCGTATCTCTATGGAAGACGCTTTGAGGTCCAGACCGATCTTCATGGCTGGATTACGCCATGGCATAGGGCCCCGTGGTTCAGCAGGGCCCCCTCACTGTTTAATGTAACTTAATTTATTTCCTTTTTCCCTACTCAGCAGACCATAGCTGTCAACCTCGGACTGGCCATACTTGCTGTACTGTCAAGCGGCTGTGGGATCATCGCATTCACAGCATTGCCAAAAAGGAAAAGTACCCCCCCAAGTCAGGTTCCCCTCCCCGCTCTGAGCGAGTCTCTCTGTTTCTCTGGCTCCACCTCTCAGGGGCGGGGCGAGCTGCACAGCACAGACAGAGTAATCTGCGATCTGTCCACCCTGACCCCACCACCACAACCAACCATGTCTCAGAGGTTCTTCTGGAGGTGTGGCTACTAGGAAGCAGGAATCTGCATGCATGTGAGTGGTGTCAGGGCATGTGGCTGGGCAATGAGGAGTCAAGGACAGAGGAGGATGAGTGGACAATGGTCGGTCGGAGATTGTCTCGCTCTCAATCGAAGAAGACTACAGATTACTAGTAGAGAGAGCAGGCCGGGCCAGAGTCGACTGATTTGCCACCGTCCAGTGCTTCTTTTCATCAGATGTTGATGACAACTCTGATTCTGAGTGTTGGGAAGATGGTGTGCTGCTCATTGTGTGCTGGTGACTGTAGTCAGTCAGTGCTGCTGCTGGGCCTCTGGTCCTGTGAGGACTCCCAGGCCAAGTCCGATGATCGACCAGTCTGTCAGGGCAGGCCACACTACCAGGTATGTTGTTACTTACTGCATGCTAAGTGCCAACACTGTCATGTTGACTTTCTTATTTTGTCTTGACTTCAATGATTTTAGGATTAGGTGGATGATTTGGTTGGATTGGAAATGACGGGAAAGGAACACTTAACAGCAGTTAATTGAATTGAAGCAAAAAAAATGACTAAAAAAACAGAGAAAAGAAAATAATTGCATTTGCATGGGGGTGAGGATTGCCTGCTACTGCTGCTAGCCTGGGCTCAGGGGGCTGCAAGATTCTATAGCCATGGTGGGGCTACCTAGTATATTCACTGTTTGAATTTAAATTATTTGATGCATCATTTATCAGAAATCTGGGAGCAAAACCACATTGCTCTGAAAAGATTCTACTGAGCTTTACCACTAAGCTAGAGGCTAATTGTTAAATTGATGAATTGCTGGAGTTTACAAGGTTTCTGCATGCCCGGCACCACAGAAGAGTGGCATTTTGGCATTTAGGGCCCCCCCGGGTCCTAATATATGGCTTGGAGTAGGGCACCCACATATATTAATCTGGCCCTGCCGATCATAGCCCCCTGGTGTGGCTAAATCAGATGGTTAAAACAAATGGTCATCTCTTAAGGTGGAGTATTGTCCTACAGGCCTATGACATGACCATTAAGCACAGGGCTGGATCAGCCAATGCAAACACAGATGCCCTATCTCACCAATTAGAACAGTAACAGAATTTGTGAAAACCTTGCTATGCAGTAGGGGGCATCTTCCTAAAAATTCAGTCTAGGAGGGAGGGATGTGGTGAGCTAGCCACTGCTAGTCATTATTTGCAGATGTAGTTCTGTTATATATTTTTATGTTATTTTGTGTGTGTTTAATGCCACAAGAAAATGCCAGTGTTAAGAACAGGGGTCATATAGAAAGAGAGAATGGATTTTTCAAATATCTGATATTCATCTTTGGCCTAGGAACCAGCTGCTTGCCAGGAAGCTAAATTACACCCCAACAGGAGTGAAACTGTCTTGTAAACTTAACTGAGGGAAGCAGAGGTAATAGAAAAGTTTCAGGAGATAAACCTTTGCACTTCAAAGGCAGGATGCATGGCAACCAGAACCTGGGAAATAGCCATTCCTGACAGGCTGGTGTGATTTGTCTTACAACTGTTATATTGTAGGGCAGTAGGACATCAAAGGCACCAATTCTAAAATGTTATTAATATACCAGGTGACGGTGATATAAGAACCTAAATAAAATAATAATAATAATTCCCTAAAATTTTGGGAAAGCACAAGAGTGACACCTACTGGCCTAAAAGTTAGGACCAGATCAGGGATTTTGTTAGACTATCTAAGCCACTGTTAAACAGATGCAAACCTCCTCTTTTCCTGGAGCATTTCAAAGGACAACCTTCCTGACAAGACACAGAACAAACTGCCAACAGACACTGAAAGCCAGTGGTTGAACAAGAAGCAAATGACTTTTCAGATTTCACATTCTTCTGGAATTCAATTCACTATAAACTTAAGGTAGAAATTAGATAAAAGTCATAGTGTGTTTTTCTTGTACGTGCCCACTTTTATTTGTGTTATTCTGTGACCAAATTTATTTTTTTTATACTTCCTTTATTTAAATTAATAATTTCTTATATCCATTTCTGAAATGACAATATTATTACAAGTACAGGTGGTGGCTGTTCCAACATACAGCCTTTCTAGTACATAAAAAGGGAACCAGAATGAGAACTCTAAAAACTCTAAGCAGGACATTAACATTGGAACATGAGTGTCTATGTCACAGGACCGTGGGATAAAAGATGGACCAAGAGACAGTTGCTGGAGTAGTTTTTACTTTCAAACATTTATTTTAACAAAAAGGTGAACTGAGCGTCAGAAAAACAAATAATAAAAAGCACAGTAACCAAAACAGAATCATGTACTAGCAAGCCCTAGTACTTTGGAAGGCTTGAGACAGCACTTCAGCACTTCCAAGTCCGACTCCTGGAGTCAACTAACTCCTTTGCGCTAAACATAGTGCTTTATATACTCTTAGAGGACATGTGACCACAAACTCCTCCCCTAGATTCCTTTTTATAACATAAATTCTTTCTCTGTACAATAAATGAATTCATTTTTACACTCCAGTACTTTTCTTTTAATCACAATATATATTTTTACATTGCCAGATGAAATAATAATTGTTTAGGTGTTGAACACCCTAAAATGAACTGAAATAGGAACTGCCCCCTTTAATGATTGTATAAAGTCAGCTGTTCAAGGGCAGGCCAGATCCTAAGGATCACCTCCACACAAGGAAAATAGCAGGCAGGGGTTTACCTAGCAACCAATATGAATAGAAAACCCTCGTTTATAAAAAGGATTCAATATTCGACAACCGCCACCTTATTTCATCTTTAGCAGGTAAGCGAGAGTCATTCCACTCGATTTTGTACTAAAACGCAGCAATTTGAAGGCAGTACAAGGCAAAATGCCTTCACGACCATGCGCACATTCGCGCGGTAACTTTTACCGGCGAATTCATTTTCTGACTTATTTCTGCAGTATTCCAGCGCAACAACCGCATTTCTTTATAAGCAATATAACCAGGGCATTTCTTACAATATAACACAGTCCCAGCACCCTAATAAACTTAAAATATATATCTAATCGGAAAGCTTCAGAAACCAACCTGAAGCCCACTTAAAGAAACAGAGACCTGCCATGACTGAATAATGTAGTCTTTTAAAACGCTATACTGTTCCCTCTCATACTATTCTAACTAGGTATTACAGGGGATATATCTAGGAGTATGGAAAGATAATGGGAGGAAACTGGAATGTAATTAACAAATAACCACAGCAGACAGACAAAAGACAACACAGAAACAAAACGAGAATATACTGCACAAAGTGGGTGGCCAGCCCAATAAACAACATATAACAGTAAGAACGCAACAAGAACAACAGTACATCCAGGTCCCATTATCACTCTATATAATTTTTTTAATTTTCACTCTTTCACAGTCTACCTATGCATTGTTATAATTTGTTCCTTAAAACTCATTCTAAGAGTTCTAGATTACCAAGAAGATAGGAGGAACAATTAATCAAATATATAATTATACACAATAGATAATCAAAATCCCATATACTGATATCAATGGGGTCTGATGTCTGATGGGATGACCAATAATCACTTTAATATATTTCTTTAGTTGGCCTGTGACCAAATTTCTAAATCTTTTAGTTGTAACTATACGATAATTAATTATTTAGTAAAAACATTTGTTTTAAGAAATCTGCACGAGTGAGATTTTTATATTATGTGTAACTGTGGGACAGTTAGTAATAATCTGTGACCAATCTGTTATTGCTAAGTGGTGCCACCATAAGCTACCAATCAAACAAGGATCTGTAAAGGGAAATCTGGGTAAAGACAGGGAGAATACAAAAGTCTCAGGGAAGAGTCTGTGGAAGATTTGAACCAGGTTATTGCACGCCCTGTGGGAGAAGACAAAATCAGGGTTATGAGGGTACCCTGAAGAGATTGTAACACCTGGATCTTTCCCCTTTGTGCAACAACCAAGACAGGTTCTCATTTGGCTACAAGATTCAAGACTAGTATTGTATCCTTATCCAGAGTAAAGAGTGAGCCTTGGGACTGCATGGTGGATGTTCAGTTGTGAACTCAGCAAGCACTCTGGGAAAACATGAGGAGGGTATTCCTGTTTCCCTGTCCCTGTCACAGATTGCACTTAGGGGTGGGCACTGTGAGTTCAGTGGAACGGGCCCCCAGGAGTGGGTATGTGACAAAACCTAAAAGCGGGATAGACAGAATGGCAGAGATAAGGAAGAATGGGACTAAAAACAGGAGGGGAAGAGAGGAAGATGTGGAGATAGGAGCAGAGCTACTAGAAGGGGAGATTGCAAAACTTGGAAAGCCATGTGCACGAATGCCCACAGCCTGGGAAATAAAATCTCGGACCTAGTGGCTTTGATGGCAGAGGCAGACCTGGACATTGTCGTTGTTACAGAGACATGGTACACGGGGAACCATGAATGGGATATAGCCCTACCAGGTAACACTCTATTTAGAAAAAACAGGGTGGGAAAAAAGGGTGGAGGGGTGGTTATCTACATCAGGGAGGAAATTAAAGCAACTGAAATTCGGAGAACGCAGGAGTGAATAAAAACACTGTGTGTCACCCTTGAGACAGGAAATGGCACCATCATTTGCACTGGCATGATCTATAGATCTCCAACACAAGGGAAGAGATGGAGGGGTACTAGTGGAAGCCATCCACAAAATAGCAACCAAAGGTAAAGTGCTGCTGGTGGGAGACTTCAATTTGCCTGATGTTGATTGGAGCACCCAGGCTACAGCCACAGTCAGGAGCAGTGACATCCTGGATGCCCTGCAGGTGGTATGCCTCAAGCAGCTTGTGGTGGAACCCACCAGAGAAAAAGCAATATTGGCCCTGATACTCACCAATGGGGACAGAGTCAGTGATGTAATGGTTGGTAGCCTCCTGAGGTCCAGTGATCATCATACGGTATGGTTTAATGTGAGAACAGTGGAGGAGTCAAACCTCATGAAAGCAATGGTCCTGGATTTCAGACGGGTCAAATTTGCAAAAATGTGGGAATGTCTCAAAGAAGCACTGGCAGGGGAAGAAGAAAGGGGGATGTAGAGAAACAATGAGCTAACCTTAAGGCAGCCATAGCAGAGGCAACAAGTTTTTGTGTTAGGCAACTCAGCAAAACAAAGAGAAAGAAAAAAACACTATGGTTCTCAAAGGACATGGCCGGGAAGGTAAGAGAGAAAAGGCTAGCTTTCAGGAGGTACAAGGAAACACAGGAGGGGGGGACTGGAAACTGTATCTGGAAAAGCAGAAGGAGGCGGGCAAAGCAGTCAGGAGCGTAAAGACACAAACAGAGGAAAAAATAACCCAGGCATTTAAGAAAGGAGACAAGACCTTTTTCAGGTACATTAGTGAAATAAAGAAGACCAGGGATGGGATTAAGAGGTTAGAAAGGGAGGGAGAGGGTGTGCAGAGGGAGTCCTAGAAAAAGGAACTATCCTGAACAAATATTTTTGTTCAGTATTCAGAGAAGAAGGGGAAGGAGAAGGACCACTACTGAGCGATAGCAGCACCAGTGGGAGAGAGGTGGACAACTGCTCATTTATGGAGGAAAGAGTCCTAAAGGAACTCGAGAATCTGAAAGGAGACAGGGCTATGGGGCCAGGTGGGATACATCCCAGAATATTAAAAGAACTTAGAGATGTGCTGGCAGCACCGCTAAAAGCCCTATTCAATTAATTGATAGAGATAGGGGTGGTTCCAGGGGACTGGAGCAGGGCAAATGTGGTCCCTCACTACAAAAGTGGGAGCAGGGAGGAGGCTGGCAACTACAGGCTAGTCAGCCTGACAGCGGAGGCAGGGAAATTAATGGAATCACTGCTAAAGGAAAAGATTGTGATATTTCTTGAATCCAGCAGAAAACAGGATTCGAGGCAACATGGATTCATAGCAGGAAGGAGCTGTCAAACAAATCTGATAGATTTCTTTTGACTGGATGACCAGGGAAGTAGATCAGGGAGGGGCAGTGAATGTGGCCTACCTAGATTTCAGCAAGGCCTTCAACACCGTCCCACATAGGAGGTTAGTAAATAAGTTGGGCAGCCTGGGAGTGGGCCTCGAAGTGGTAAACTGGATCAGAAACTGGTTGAATGACAGGTCCCGGACGGCTATGGTTAATTGCCTTCAATTTGAGAAGAGGTGGGTGACCAGTGGGGTGCTACAGGGATCCGTGCTGGTGCTAGTCCTCTTTAATGTCTTTGTAAGCAACATTGCAGAAGGGCTAGAGGGGAAGGCATGCCTCTTTGCAGATGACACTCCGGGGGTGGGGGGGGGGATGAGAAAGGATCTAAACAAGCTTGAGGAGTGGTTGAGAGTGCAACAGCTAAGATTCATTGCAAAGAAGTGCAAAATCATGCATTTTGGGTACAGAAATCCAAGGGAGTAGTGCAAGATGGGGGGAGGGGTACGGACAGCCACCGACCAAGGGTGGGACCTGGGGGTGATCATATCTGATGACCTAAAGGTAACCATACAATGTGAGAAGGCTATGGAGAGAGCAAGTGGGATGCTAGAGTGCATAGGGAGAGGTATCACCAGTGGAAAAAAAAAAGAGGTGGTTATGCCACTGTACAGATCACTAGTGAGACCTCATCTTGAGTACTGTGTCCAGTTCTGGAGGATGCACCTCTGGAAGGACATAGACAAAACAGAGGCAGTCCAGAGGAGGGCAACAAAAATCATATGAGGAAAGACTAGAGGACCTCAATATGTATTCCCTGGAGGAGAGGAGAGGAGAGGAGAGGAGAGGAGAGGAGAGAGGGGTGATTTGACAGAGACATTCAAGTTCCTCAGGGGTATAAACAATGTGCAGGAGGGTAGCATCTTTCAGAAAAGAAGATGTACAAGAACAAGAGGGAATGATATGAGGCTAGAGAGGGGTAGGCTCAGGGGTAATATGTGGAAGTACTTTTTTCACAGCAAGAGTAGTGGATGCTTGAAACAGTCTCTCTGCATAAGTCGCTGGGGCAAAAATGGTAGGGGAATTCAAGAATGCATGGGACAGACATAAGAGTAATCTCTCAATTGGGAAGAGACGGTAAGCTGCAGATCAACTAGGGTCTGTAGTATTGCATTAGGTAGGGAAAAGAGGCAGACTAGGTGGACCACACAGTCCTTATCTGCTGTCACCTTCTATGTTTCCATGCTTCTATGGCAGTAGAGCCACAAGACAGAGAGACGGGTTCCTGGACAACTAGATCCTTCATTGTTCGAGATTGGAGACCCTTCTTTGTCCATAGAATGGCGGAATAGAATCCAAAAGGAGCTGACGCAGTGAACAAAGTTTTCTCCTTGAAGAAATGAGATGTGTGGTGTGCCGGGGTGTGGAGCATCAAATTCAAATAATGGATGAGAGGCCTTTCTGGGACAGACCAAGACGGCTGAGTCTGGCTGACATAGATGATGTCTGCAAACACTTGCAGGAGATGCTGGCCACAGGCATTATTTAAGAATCCAGGAGCCCCTACGCATCCCTTACAGTAGTTGTCAGAAAGAAGAGTGGGACTGTCAAGATGTGTGTGGATTTTCAAACAATAAACAAAAGGACTGTACCTGACCAATTCACTATGCCATGAGTGCAAGATACTCTAGCCTGCCTGAACAAAAGTCAATGGTTCAGTGTTATGGACTTGAGGTCCAGCTGCTATCAGATTCCCATGGCTGAGCAAGACCGCAGAAAGGCTACCTTCATTTGCCCCCTGGGGTTCTATGAGTTTCTTTGAATTTCACAAGGGATTTCAGGGGCATCCACCACTTTCCAATGGCTAATGGAGAGAGCCATGGGTGAAATTAATTTATTAGAGTGCCTAGTGTATTTGGATGATATTATCATGTTTGGGAAGACCCTGGAAGAGCATCAGGCCCAGTTGTTTAAAGTGCTTGATCAACTGGAGGAGAATGGTCTCAAGTTATCTGTTGCCAAGTGCCTGTTCTTTAGGATCTTGGTCAAGTATGTGGGCCACATTGTGTCCCACGATGGCATCAGTACTAATCCCAAATATTTCCAGGCCATTGCTACCGTGCCTAAACCCACCTGGCTGAGAGAATTGTAGTTTCTTGGGATTTGCCAGTTATTACCGCAGGTTTATTGAAGATTACACCAAGATTGCCAAGCTTTTGCAAGACCTAACCCATGTGTATCCTCCTGCCAATCAGAAGATCAAATGGGTATCACATCTGCTCCTGGAAGGGTTTACTATAGAGTGCATGAACCATTAGGGCACAGATGGACTAAAGCTTGTGATGAAGCTTTTGAAGAGATAATCAGACAATTGACCAACGCCCTATGCAGATCCCAGTAAGCCATATGTGCTGCATACTGATGCCAGCCTTAGTGGATTGGGAGCAGTGTTGTACCAAGAACACCCACAAGACCTGTGGCTGATAGCATATGCCAGTCACAGTTTGTCTCCCTCAGAAAGGAACACAAGCTGGAGTTTTTAGCACTCAATTGGGCAATTGTCTATCAGTTCAATTAATACCTGTATGGGGCCCACACTACTGTCCACACTGATAATAACCCTCTCACATACGTGCAAACTACAGCAAAATTGGATGCTTCAGGTCATCACTGGTTCTCATCTCTATCCATCTATGACTGTGTGGAGTATCATCCAAGGAAGAGCAACATTGATGCAGACATGCTTTCAAGACGACCTCACCAAGAGGCGGCAAGGCAGGAATGGGTCCAGATTTCCAAGACTGCTGTCAGAGCTTTGTGTAATATATACAACCCAAAAGAGGCACCTAGTTGGTTTGGGCGACCCCCTCAGATTGCATACCAGTGGTCTATTGCAATATTGTGTCTCTCAGTGAATCCACATTGCCACAGATGAGCCCTCAGGACTGGAAGAAAGAGCAGATAGAAGATTCTATAATCAGAGATATTATCAATCCTCACCAATGAGGGGGCAGCCCAGAATTCATCAAAGTAAATCACCCCAACACCACCCTGTTACTGAGAGAATGGAGTAAATTGAAAGTGCAATATGGTGTGATTTATAGAGAAACCCAGAGCAATGATGGATGAACTCTAAAACAGTTATTACTATCTGTAAAATTCAGAAAGATGACCCTCAATGCTCTGCATGATGAGATGGGACATTTGTGGGTAGATAAAATGCTGGACCAAGTCTCAAGGAGTTTTTCTTGGCCCAGAATGAGTTCAGAGGTGGAGAACAACTGCAAACAGTATATGAGATGCATCCAGTGGAAAACGCTGCCTTCTCGAGTAGCTCCTTTGGTGAACATTACCACAAGTGCCCCCATGTACTTCGTGTGTATTGACTTTTTGAATTTAAAGCCAGATCAAAAGAATATAGCTAACATCCTAGTGGTGACCGACCACTACTCCTGATATGCCTAAGCTGTTTCAGCCAAAGACCAAAGGGCCACCACTGTTGCCAAGATTCTGGTTGAAAAATATTTTGTTCATTATGGATTTCCCAAGAAAATCCATTCTGACCAGGGTTGGGATTTTGAAAGTCGACTGATCAAAGAGTTGCTGTCTCTGTGGGGAATTAGGAAGTCTCAAACCACTCCCTACCACCCCCAGGGTGACCATCAACCTGAAAGGTTCAATAGAACTCAATTAGATATGTTAGGCATGTTGGATCCTCAAAAAAAGCAGACTGGAGTCAACAAATGAGTATGCTGGTCCACACCTACAACTGCACTTGCAATGACACCACAGGGCAATCCTCATATTTGCTCATGTTTGGATGAGAGACCAGGCTTCTAGTAGATCTTGCATTTGGAATGCCATCTGATGGGGAAAACTTAGAGACTTTCACCAAATATGTCCAAAGACTGAAACAGCAGTTGGATGATGCTTACCGGTTGGCCACAGAGTTGTCTAACAAAATAAATTTGGCAAATAAAACTGTTATGACAAACATGTCAGAGCTCATGAGTCACTCCCTGGGGACAAAGTTTTGGTCTGAAACTTGGGGTTGCCTTGAATGCATAAAATTGCAGATGGGTGGGGCAGCATCTTCTATGTGGTTGCGGAAGCATACAGAGTTTGTCCAGAAGGGGAGCCTCAAAGAAATAAAACTTTGCAATGCAGCCATTTGCTCCCCATTGGACAATTGGATGTTCCAGAGCAAGAAAATGGCCCCATGCATCCTCAAAGAATGAAAACCAAGAGTTCTGGCAGACACAACAACCAGACTACTCATCCTGACTCCCAACTGGATAACAGTCTCCCTGGGCCTCCCAAAAGGTCTGTATCGGACCCAGCACCCAATGACATAGGCTCTTCTGACAAGGAAAATGACCTTGTGAGGTATTATTCGACAGTGGACATTCCCCAGCTGATGAACAGTTCTGATAAGTGGTGGATGCCAAATACTCCTTCCATGCCACTAAACCCTGAAACAGAACCTTTTGAACCCTGACTTGGGCTAGAGCATGAGGAAGATCCTATAGAGACTGAACAGGAACCAGACATTGTACTCAAACCAGCTAATGCTTAAAAGCCCCATTCGCCTCCCAGAGATGGGGATTGTGTTCCCCCAGTTGTTCATGAACCTGAAGGAGTCCCACTGAGGTGGTCAGAACAGCCTATTAAACCCCTCTTGAAACTCAGTCATGATTCCCCTGGTGCCCCCACTGACCTGCCTCTTTATGTAGTGCACTGTGGAATCTATGTCACTCCCCATTCACTACCCTGTATTCTATTCAATAACCCTGAGGTGTAATGTGGGGATGCAAAGTACTGGGCATGTTGGTTAGGCAGGAATCAATTGTCTATACAGAACTGATGACAGAAATGTAGTTAATTCTGTTTCTATTAATTATGTGGATTTGGAATTTGAAGCTAGCATGCTAGGAAGCATTTGTCTAGATAGAACTGTTAGTGTTGTTGTTGTTGTTGCCTATTTGTGTTTTCTTACAGATATGCACTAGATGGGACTAGTGGAATTGCTGGGACGACAATTTGTGATCTGGGGGAGAGTGTAGCCACCTCCTCAGGAGGGGGACTTACCTGTATGCTGGTGTGCCACCCTCTTGATTTCCTCCATTGACCTGGCTTGCATTACAGAGACTTGGTTGAGTGATGCACTGGTCCAGTTTTGGAGGCAGCCATCCCTGCTGTGTTTTCCATGGTGCATTGCCCACAGAGGGACCACAGGGGTGGGGGAATGGCCATCTGCTTTAGATCCAGCTTGGGCTTCACTGTGCACCCAGTGGGCTCTGCCAGGTCTTTTGAGTGTGTGGCCACATGTGGGGTTCTGGGTACAGGTTGCAGGATTCACCTCATTTACCGATCTCTGGGGCCAGGAGGAGAATTCCTGCAGGAGGTCACAGAGTTCATAATTGACCAGGTGATGTAGTGCCCCAGTTGTTTAATTCTGGGGGTCTTCAATGCCTGGGTTGACAATGAATCCTCGCAACTTGGTCATGACCTCCTCCAGTTGATGTCATCACTGGGCCTGACACAAGTGGTTACTTCCGTGACCCATCACCACGGCCACATGCTCGACCTGGTATTTTCACTCAGGCTTGAGGTAGCTAACCTCATGACTGATCAGGTTGTGTGGTCTGATCATTGCACAGTGAAGCTCCTGCTTGGGGCCCCCCCAAAAGTCCTTCCTCTGTGGAGATGGTCAGCTATCACCCTTTTTGGGGACTGTCCCCAGAGGGACTGCTGGTGATAGATGACTTATCTAGTGTAGATGTTGCATGTGCAGTCGGCACAGGTGAGGCCGTGGCTGCCTATAATAGGGTGGTCTCCAAAGTGCTCAATGCCATTGCACCAGTCTATATATGACCCAGATCTTCTCACTTGAGATCCCCTTGGTTTGATGGGGATCTCAAGGCGATGAAGATCGGGGGGTCAGAAGTTAGAGCATTGCTAGTGAAGGAGCCAGTTGGAGGAGGACAAACTGGCCTTGCATGCTCATTGTCATGAGTACCAAGGAGCAATCAACTGTAAGAAGGCAGATTTCCTGTCCAGGAAGATTGCTGCAGGGAGAAACAGACCATCTCAGCTATTTCAGACTGTGGACAGACTTTTACATTCTCTCTGTCTACAGCCGAAAAAAGCTTTTCGACCACACTATGTTAGGAGTTTGCTCTGTTTTTCTCAGACAGGGTCTCCTCCATCAGGTCAGGGATCCTGCCGGTGAGGCAGGTGTTGCCTCATAGTGGTTGGCCTGTGATGAGCAGAGGTGCTCCATCTGTCTGGAATGAGTTTAAACCAGTGGAGGTGGCTGAGATCATTGAGGTGATCTTGAAGCTAAAGCACACTTACTGTGAACTAGACCCTGCCCGACCCATTTCATGATGACATGTGTTGGGTACATTGGCCCGGTGTTCACTGGGATTGTCTGATTTTCAATCTTGGAAGGGATCTTCCTCAATGCCTTGAAAGAGGCTCTGGTGAGAATTCTCTTGAAGAAGCCATTTATCGACCCTGGTGTCCTAGCGAATTACCGTCTAATCTCCAACCTGACATTTTTGGCCAAGCTAGTGGCGTAACAGCTCGAAGAACACCTCATGTCCTTTGATATCTATGAGCCATTCCAGTCAGGTTTCAGGGCTAGGCATTGCACTGAAATGGTGTTAGGGTGCATACTGACCTCCTCAGGGCTAGAGGTAGAGGCGACATGTCAATTCTTGTTCTCCTCGATCTCGTCTCATCGTTTGATACCGTGGATCACATTGTGCTTCTGGATCACCTTTGAGAGTATTGTGGACTCGCTGGCATTGTCATCAACTGGTTTGAGTCCTTTCTCTCGGGGGTAGTAATGGGGAATTTCTCCTCCTCCACAGGCCCCTGTCTTGTGGAGTTCCACAGGGTTTGATCCTCTCGCCTACGTTATTCATTGAATACATGCTGCCTCTGGATGAGCTCATTCAATAGTGCAGTGTGGGTTTTCACTGCTATGCTGATGATACCCAACTGTATCTGTCCTTTACCCCTGGAACACATGATGCCATGGGAGTGCTTAACAACTGCTAGGCTGAAATCAATGCCTGGATGTCCTCCAGCTGGTTTCAACTGAACCCGGATAAGACGAAGGTACCGGTGGTTGAGGCAGGTTGCGGGTGTGATGGGAGTGCCTCCAGAGTGGGTACAGGATTGTTTCTGTGATCCGCGTCATTGATGGCTTCCCCTAGGGTGTGGGATCTTGGTGTTATCCTGGATAGCAGATTGACACTTGAAGTTCAGGTGTCATCTGTGGTCAAAAGTGTTTTTTACCACTTGAGGAATATCACCAGGCTCAAGCCCCTAGTTCTACCTGCCAATACTGGTACATGCCTTTGTTATGCAAGGCTGTACTACTGCAATGCTCTTTACTTCGGGGTCACTGGAGGGAACCTCTGCTGGCTGCAGCTGGTGCAGAATGCAGTGGCTCAGTTGCTGACAGGGCTGGCTAGGTCTAGTCATGTGACCCCAGTCCTGTGGACTCTGCACTGGCTGCCGGTTAGGTGGAGGGTCATCTTCAAGGTGGGCTTGCTCACCTACAAGACCCTATATGGACTGGGCCCTGGCTATCTGGCTGATCTCCTTACACCTGCCACCTCAGTCAATTCCCTCTGTCTTCAACTAGGGACCTCCTTGATGTTCCCAGGGTCAGGCTGAAAACATCCGGTGACCGCACTTTTAGTGTCGCTGGGCTGACTCTGTGGAATGCCATTCCAGCTGCTATCAGGGGGGCCCCAACCATTCATGCCTTTAAAAAGGGGCTAAAGGCGCAGCTGTTTTCCCTGGCCTTCCCTACTTAAGATATCTAACCTGTACTGACCACCGGTGGTTTTATGGATTTTGAATTCTAATGACTGTTTTAAATTAATTTTGTTTATATATTTTTTTAAAAGAGTTGTACTGTTCCTACCTAAGCTCTTTTAATGTAAGGTGCCCAGATCCTCAGGGATTGGCACCCTAGAAATAAAATTTGCCTTGCCTTGTCTTGCCCTAACTCTGCAGCCTGTCTCCTCCCTCAGTCCAGCCCTGGGGCTGCCACTGGAAAGGGGACTGGAGGAGCCACATGAAACTTTCTGCACTTGTGCAATGCAGTGTGCGCACGTTCAAGCTGCAGTCTGTATGAATGTAGGTGCTGTCCTGGTGGCTCGACTGTTTCTCAGTACTGGATGTGCCCTCTTGCCAGGAGCTCTGAGAGCTGCATTAGCGGCAACCACAGCAACCTCCCCTAGTGTGCTCTGGTCCCAGATAATTTAGTGGGCACCAGGAGGCTCAGAGGCACTCTGGGGAGAGAAGAAAGGACCAGGACAGTTGGTGTGCTGCGCCTTTAAGATAGTGATTCCTTGCTGCACACAGAGAGTGCCGGCATTTTGGGGGGTGAGCAGAGAACAGAGCCCCTGATGGGGAACATGGAAGTCAAACCCACTCCATGCCGCCACTGGATAACAGCTCAAGGGGGCTGCAACTAATTCTGGGACAGAACACAGAAGGGGCAATTTCAAAATAAATAATTTATAGACTTTGTGAGCACACGGCTCCATTGAAGAAAAAGGGCTGCAATCTTTGTGACCTCTCACCTGTTGAGTCACCAATCACAAGGCAGCAAGACACAGCAATGGTTTGTGGGAGGATATGCAACAAGTTCCTCCCAATTGGACTGATGGGCGTTTTAAGCCAATCAGAGGGCAGGGCCTGTTAGAAGGATTGATGGACGGCCCTGTCTGACCTATGAGGGAAGAAATGGAGGGAGGGAGAGAGAGATTGGTGGGCTTTGGAGGAGTGAAGTCAGTCTGAGAGAGAGTGAGAAGGATGTAGACCTGCTGCTGGAGATAGAAAACAAGAGGCCTAGCCAGGCTAAAGCATTCTGTGAGTCCTCTCCAGGGTTCAAGCAGAAAACCCTTTGCGAGCCTTTCCCTGGGTTCACACAATTCAGAGATTGTGCCAGACCAGCCCTGAGTGGGAGAAATTGTCAAAAGTGTGAACCAGTGGGCCACTGCAGTATTCAAAAGTTGTTAAGCTGAGCCGAGCTTGAACAGAAATCTGCATCCTGCCTGGATTACTCTGGACTCAGGTAAGGAGCCAGCTAGCCTGTATCCAGTGGGGTGGAACAGCAAACAGGGAGATACGGATGCATACCTGTGTGCAGATGTAAGTTTGATCCATAGGGGAGTTGGACCATGGGGTCACCCCTGAGGCTGGGCTCCTTGGAAACTGGGAAGCCACTGAGTAGTGCTCCTGCCTCATGTTGGTGAGCCAGAAAGATTGCCTCCTGAGAAGTGGAGGTGTGAGGGCTGTCACCATAGAAGTGTGAAAAATAAGGGTCTAGCTATTGTCACCTGCTGGAAAGAATCCAAGGCTTCTGGGCTGCTATCCTGCTCCAGTGTGTTGCTCTCTGCATCTCCTGAATGGTGATTCTGCTCCAGTCTGCTGCTGCTTATGTCTTCTGAATTGCTCTCCTGCCCCAAGTGCTGGTCCCAGCGTTGGATGTTCTTTGTACTCCATGGGTCACGTGAGTGTCAGCATGGCTGGCTGAGTTCTTTTCAATTTTCCAGCTGGATTACAATTGTTGCCTTTGGATGGCTGATGGTTCCACTTTGATTTCAAGTTCTAAAAGTTCTAGGGATGGGGGGAGCGGGAGGGGGAGGAAGGAATATTTCGTGGTTTATATTCTATGTATTTTCTCGTGACCATCTGTTTATCTGGCTGCATTTGATCTGTGTTAATAATTGTTACTTTGTTGTTAAGTAAAATGAATAAAGAGAGAATTTCAAAAAAAAAAAGTTCTAAAAGTTGTGCTAGCGCCATATGGCCTGTTGGAGGTTAAATTGCAAGCTTGCTAAATGTTCACCAAGTGCACCACCAGAGGATCCCTGGCAACTCTGCAATCAGGCCTGCAACAGGACTGTGTTATAACACCTGGGTACCCAGAGTCTAATGTTTAATATTGTACTTTTATCATTGGCAGTGGTAAAAAGTTACCACGCTCTATGCAAAATAGTCACCTTCTGTGCCCCTTGCTTGGGTGGGTGTCTGTATGCTGTGTGGGGCTGAGAGGGTGGTAGTGACTCACAGCACAATGGGGTTCAAGGGGAATTGCCCGAGGGTGATTGTGTATATAGCAACTTGTTATTGTCCAAACCCTGCTCTCTCCAAAGTCTCTGTGCCTGTGTGCAAAAATAAAGCACAGTTTCACATGATGAATGTTATCACTGTGAGTATTCAATCTGTACATGCTAACTAAATTATTGTCTGGTTAAGGTAACAGCTGTTGGTGGTCCCCAGGTAGTGGTAGTGTCCAGTGTAGGGATGTGAGGGTACTGCATCCCAGAGAGCGGTACTACATACATCTGGCCCACTTATTCTCGCTGAGTGGAGGCACGATACTATTTACTAATTGGGGATGAACCCCCCTCCTGCAGGAGAACAAATGAACTCAACCATCCTCAATGAGGTGTTCCACCTTACAATCACCAAGCAGGAGTGTGAACCCAGTTGCCTCACCAACCAAGGGGGTCATGCATAGTTCCCCCACCCTGAGTTACAGAAACACCAGCCCACATCCCACAGACAAAACTCCAAGGAACATTACTTGATTTTCTGATTTTTTTAAACTGAAATTCAAAGAAATATAGCAAACACTTTTCAATTGTTTAAAAATGCTCTTTTTCATTTAATACATTCTATGGCAGTTAGAAAATGAAAGAAAACCAGTGACAATTTCAAAGTATGCCTCAAGATTCTTTTTCCAGAGTGCTGTTGAACTATTGATGTGATGTCAGAATATTAGTACAACAACAGGATGACATCAGAACAATGGTACAACAGAATTTTGCTGAAGAGGAATTTGCACTGATAACAACATTTAGCAGTACACTATATAGCACCCTAATTCAGGGACATGATACACATGGAGTGGCAGGTCAGCGCCTACTTCCCCAATGCAGTGATCAGAGAAGCAGCAATATACTGTAGTTGTTTTCATTGGGGGTGCTGCCTTTTCTACTCCCCAAACGTGCTGTAACTACTAGACATTTCCACTTTATTTGGCCCCAAGGAGTTTGAAGTACATTCTGGAGCCGCTTGTTTTCTTTTTCTTCAGTCACATTTTTCTTAGCCTATCCCAGCTCAAGTAGTCACCAATCCACACCAGTCTCATGCACCTTTCCCACTCCAGAAGTGTACTGAGTAATGCAATAATTGGTGCTCACCAAAACACAGGTCACGGGATTGGAAATGAATGCAGCTCTGGAAGAATTTGAGAGGAAATCACTTCAAAAGGATTTATAAAAGCAGGGTTGCTAAAAATGTATTTACTGTATTTCCTTTCTATACTCAGAGAAACAAAACAAATGCATACTCCAGTCCCTTCTGTTCCTCTAAAATTGTTCTTCTCTCAGTACCATCCACTAACCAACCCACTAGAAACAGACTGGCAGTATAGCCCAGAGGTTAGCGTAATGAACTGTGAATGAATTTGGTATATCCAGCAGACCTGGGTTTGATCCCCATAACCTCCACTTGCAGACTCTGAGCAAGTTACTTATCCTCTCCAGTGCTCCTGGGTTGCCTATGAAAGCAGGCTGTATAATTAGTGGGCTGTAACTGTCTCCACCCACCCAAAAAAAAAAAAAAATAGTAGAGCCTGCTCTTCTGTTGTCCTTGCCATCTGGAACAGTTTACCCATCTCTCTGTGTCTAGTCATCTAATTACCTCCATCCCTCTTTAATTCTCACCTAAAACCCCATCATTTCATCCTTGCCTTTCTCTATTAAACTTTCTCACTAATTGTATTTTTCCCTTCTGTTTATTTGGCTCTCTGACTGCTAATTACTGCGGCTGACCCTGATAGTACCACTGTGTACTGCACGATATACTGTTACTGTGTCTGTAAAACTGCATTTTCCTGTTTATATTGCATTTCTTGTTTTTACTCTTGCCTCTCTGAAGCACTTTGAGAAGTGATTTGTTTGCATGGCACAACACACAAAAAAGATCCTGCTGTAATATATACTTTTAGAATCAGGCTTTACCTTAAAGTGGTGGTTTGTGGAAAACACATAAAGTCTTGTATGCTGGATGTTTAGGTTATTTTAAAACTTCATAGAATTATGGTTCATGTTGAAATTTTACAGTCTAGACCATTTCTAATTATAAATTCACCTAGAGGTTTTAAGAACACATGACTGCATATTTAAGGAAAAACGTGGTCTTGGCTGCATTTCCTTTGTAGGTGTTGGAGAATTATAGCCCTCTAAAAGTTAGCAAGACTACAATTAGGGCTGCGCGAACTTGATCCCTTTTAGTACTTGACTTTGCAACTGTGACTCAGTTGGAGCTAAATAAGAATCTGTTTACTATTCATCCCCCCACATGGCATAACCTTGGCAATAAAAAGGTAATTTTCAGCTCATAAAAAAGGAAACTGTTAGTACTTTCAAAAAGGGGTGGGGGCAACTGCAAATCTACTGTACCAAATAGACCTGCAGGAAACATCAAAAATAGAGAAAAAGTATGACTAAAAGATAAGCAAAAATATTTTCAGGGCTTTTACTTGGCAATTAAATACATAACAAGCTTAACCTTGGTTCATCTACTGAGTTTTAATCACATTTCTAATATATGTTTTTACATTTGTAGTAGGGGCGCTATCCTCCCCCCATTTCTTAAAGGCACCTGCATATCATTTTAAAGTTTTCTATTGCCTCACTCACTTTCTTTCTTCATTCCATGATTTTAAAAGGGGTTCTTGGTTTCATAAATCAGCTGAGTCTTGATTAAGCCTGAACATCCATGACAAGGTGAGCACTTAATAGGTCAGGCACCTTCTAGTTTTAATATGCCAAAGTGAGCTGTGTTCTCACTGCTTTTCCTATCTGCCTTGTGTGAAGACCAATCTCTGGCTTCCTTTTTATGTCTGATTGCCAAAGGCTAGCAAACATATTGCCCTCTCCTCCAACTCTACTTGTTTCCAATAGTCTATGAACTCTCTATGTGCTGAAACTCTACACTGTTTTGTTGCTGTGTGGCTTAACTTAATCTTCATATTTAACACATGCATATTTTGTCTTGGTTATAGTCCACTGGAACTGATGAAGATGTTTTACTGTTTTGTATATACCAATATTTGACGTGGAACCTTTGTAAATGAGCACCTGTGCTCAAAGGTACTTGCCAAATAAAATAAATAAATAAATACACAAATTGGTCTGAGCTCTGGGGGAAGGGGGGCTGGCATCCTGCACCTTTTACAGCTTCAGAATACCTAATCTCTGCCTCAGTTCTGCCCACTCTCTCCCTACCTGCTGCTTTTTCCTGATGTACTTAGCTAATCACAGTGCTGAAAATTGCATGGTGGAAGTCAGTTTTCTTGTGCCCCATATACTTCTGACAGCTAACATTTCTTGTGCAGTTTGTTCCCCTTCACTGGTGCTGTACAGTGGTTTGTATCCCTCCTATCCTGGAGATGACAGAGATGTTATACATTTGTTACAGCTTCTTCCTGTTTGTTGTCACCATGTCAAATGTTCCACTCGGTGGTACTTGTACTGTTTGCTGCCCCACACACTGGCAGTGCCAGTTCACCTCCAATGGCATTGCAGGTAGTTTGTTTACTGGTCGAAGGCACTTGCTCTCCCCCCACCCCAAAACATGCTGGCATTTCTGGTACTTAGTAAGCTGCTTTGTGGCACTTGATCTCTTTCTCCCCTTCTGTAATCTCTGCTCCCCCCATCCCTGGTTACAAACAATACCCAATGCAGTATTGTGTGATACTGGGATGCCCACCCCCTCCAATGAAACATAGAAGCACAGAGGCACAGAATTTTATTGGTAGATAAGGACCACTTGGCCCACCTGGTCTTCCCCTTTTGTCTCTGCCTATACTTTCAATGCAGACCCTACTTGATCTCTGGCTACCCCCTCCCCTGTTTCCCAACTAAGATTCCCTTGGGCCTAACCTATGCATGCTTGAAGCCCCCCAATGATTTCAGCCCCACTATCTCTGCTGAAAGACAGTGTGGCTAAACAACACCCACTCTCCGCCACACTATATGATGCCGGGGTGCCCAACCCCACAGTACTACCATAAAATACACCGACTCTGGGATGCCACATCCCTAGCATCAGCTGCTTGAAAAAAGAAACCTGTCGCTCATCATTTCCTTTTTATTTGTCACCAGAAACAAAGAAACCCATGCATCAATGAGTAGCCCACCTGTCTAGAGATGTTGCGAAGGTAAAGTTTGCCCAAGAACTTCAAGCGAGGTGCTGAAAATTTGCACTTTGCATAATTCATAGAGTTCTGGCTGGCCACTAAAATTTCGATTCGTGTGATCTGAGTGAAATTTTTGGTGAAATTCATGATTTTTTACCATGAAACATAAACTTTGCTGGCAATGCGTGAAATTTGTGGGCAGAATTTGCAAAATTTGCAGCCGTGAATTTCACAAAATTGCTCTGTGAAATCTTCAAATCACTCCATGGAGTGAACTTCACAGACTTCACACATCTCTACACCTGACCCCCACCCAGACCCCCCTTAGCATCCATCCCCCACTCCTTACTTATCTTTCTATGTTCCAATGATGTAATCCTCTCTGCGACCGGCAAACATCCTTCTGCTACTCAGCCTGACCGTGAACAGATTGAAAACACCGTTTTGAGTTTTTACTTGCAACTTTGTGTTATTTTGTAACATTTTTGTACCAAATTTTAAAGATATACTTTTTTACCCTACCTCATGAACAAGGCAACTGTAATTTTTCAGATCTCCTCTGAAAAATGTTACTGTCTATACAAATTACTTGCTTTCAGTGTGACAGGCTGATAGTTGGGGAAATAGAAGCTGAGGCGGGCACTTCGCGATCAGAAAACTCAGAGCAAACTGGTTCTAAACACTAAATTGTTTTGGCCAGTGGCTGATGCTCCAGTAGTGTTATGTATTAAAAGCCTAAGAAAAAAAAAAAACTAAATTAAAGAAACTGTTTTTTTCGTTTGTTGTTGAGCCAAAATAGAGGGTGGGGGAAGGGAGGAGAGGGGAGCGTGAGCATGTGGAAGGCTGGCAGGCTGCATCTTATTACAAAGCCCTGCTCTTCTACACTCTGCTTTGGACAGAACCTGTTAAAAAATAAAATAAATCATTTGGATTTGAAAAAAAAATGAAATACTTTATTAAAGGAACTAGAAACAGCTTTTTTTTAACAGTTACCCTAACTGAAAGGTTCGGATTAGGTTTTGATAACCATCCAAACCTTTTGTTGCTTATCAGAACGTTTTAGAACCTCAGAACCTTTTTACATTTGCCCATCCCTAATTTACTGTAGAGTTGTATTTCTGAGGAGCTTCACTGGCTAGGAGTGGTCATCTATGTGTTCTATAATGGAATGTTCCACATCAACACAATAACATCTTTAAAGACAAAAAAAAAAAGAAAATTTGGGGTCAGAATCTCAAACAACCACCACATTATGAACAAACATTGGCAATTTTCAACTTTTACTCATAATACTGCAAATTTCTTACATTTTGAACCTATTTGTCTCTGGTTGGAAGGATGGAGAGCAGATCCAGGGGATCTCTAGGGTGGCAGAAGATGGGAGGGAGCTAGTTGTCATTGTCCACCTGGGGACAAATGACCTTGCAAGGGATAGGTTAGGGGTTGTGCACGGCAATTTCAGGGAGCTGGGAAGGGGTCGCAAGCAGGTAGCATGCACGGTGGCATTTTCTGAGGTGTTACCTCTATACAGCTGAGAAGAGGAAAGGTTACTCTGCACTAGGGCTTTTAACAACTGGTTGAATGCATGGTATATGGAGGAGGGCTTCAGCTACATTGAAGACTGAGGGCCTGCCTGGGAGAATATGAGCCTTTATAGGGGAGATGGCTTGCATCCTTCTGGGAGGGGGATCACAGTCCTTATTAGTGGGAGATTCAAATGCTGCTTGGATGAGCATTTAAACTAGTGGGGGGAGGCTATAATATCAAAATTCATCCCCCCAGATGATGATGTGACAAGGAGGGGAGACTGAGGGGATGAAGCTCCTCCAGGGCTGGGGTTCAGGAATATAGGTGTGGGGACAAGGCAGAGGACAAAGGGATATAAATCAGGAAAGCAAAAAGAGAGGAATAAAGGAGACAGATAATGAAGAAGGTAACGAGGGAAGAGTGTGGGATCAGGAAAACTTCAAGGAACAGCACAGGTGGGGGGAAGCAGGGAACAGAGTCATGGTTCACTGACAGCAATGACTTGGATATGGCCATACTGGGCTACTCTCTGTTCATGAGAGACAGGGAAGGGAGGGAGGAGTGTATGAGGGGAGTAGGGGTTGTACTATTTGTGAGGGAGGGCATCAAGGCTACAGCAGTACAAGGGTAAACGGCGCAAATGGAAGGACTGGAGATGCTGTGGATCATCCTGGAGACAGGCGCTGGGACCACTGTCCATGCAGAGGTGGCATATACCTCCAGCACAGGGAGAGGAGTTGGATAAGGAATTCACAGAAGACATCATCAGAATGGCAAAAAAAGGGGAGGTGCCTCTAGTTGGTGATTTCAGCCTCCTGGATCTAGATTGGAGCCTTCTAGCTTCAGCTAGAAGCAGGGCTATCCTTGACTCCCTACAAGGAGCTTTTCTAAGGCAGCTAGTCAACGAACCCACTAGGGACAGGGCAGTGCTGGAACTGGTGCCTACAAACAGGGACAGCATTGCAGATGTCACCTTCTGCGGTCCCCTAGGGACCAATGATTGCTGTACAGTGTGGTTTAACATTAAGACAGGAGAAGAGGCAAACTACATTAGGATGAGGGTCCTGGACTTTAGGACAGTGAAGTTTTAAGAAATGGGATACTGCCTCAATAAATGTCTAGTAGAGGGATTACCAAGGAGGGGTACAGGTACAAACATACAGTTTAACCACACTCCAGGAAGGAACAAACCAGTCACCCATGCGAGAAGCAGAAAAACAGGCCCCCATCACCGAAAATAGGAGATGAAAGGCAACAAATCACACACCAACAAAGTGCAAGGAATCAGTTCTAGAGTCTGATGTTCAGTTGATGGTGGGAAAGGAAAGAAATAAGGGGGATTGGGGATGCACATGTTATATAGGTGCCAATGATTCATGTCAACGTGGATGGCCTGCTATGTAAAACTTTCTGTCGTCCATGTTCTATAGGTGTGGCTCATTGGAGGGTGATATCCTCGAAGAAGATCATGTGTTTTGTAATGCATAGGGAGTAGACAATGGCCTAGCTCAAAGGATACGGTCACACCTACTAGCCTGGTATTAAATAAGGACCCACTCACCAGATTTTACATTTTCATACAAAATGAATGTATTTAGTTTTTTCAAAGTATCCCGTTCCACACAATATAAACTGTCAATGTTTCTCAGTGTTTTTCAAGGCTATGGGTTTATTCCACATAGTGTAACCTGTTGTTTCTCAATGTTTCTCAAGACTATTGGCTTGTTCCACACAGTATAAACTGTCAACATTTCTCAATGTTTCTCAAAGCTATTGGCTTGTGCCATACAGCATAAACTGTCAATGTTTCTCAGTGTTATTCAAAGCTATTGGCTTGTTCCACACAATATAAACTGTCAGCATTTCTCAGTATTTCTCAAGGCTATTGGTTTGTTCCACACACTATAAACTGTCAATGTTTCTCAGTGTTTCTCAAAGCTATTGACTTGTTTGTATGAACTGTCAATGTTTCTCAGTGTTTCTCATGGCTATTGGCTTGTTCCACATGGTTTAAACTGTCAACGTTTCTCAGTGATTCTCGAAGCTATTGGCTTGTTTGTATAAACTGTCAACATTTCTCAGTGTTTCTCAAGGCTATTGGCTTGTTTGTATAAACTGTCAACATTTCTCAGTGTTTCTCAAGGCTATTGGCTTGTTCCACACAATATAAACTGTAAATGTTTCTCAGTGATTCTCAAAGCTATTGGCTTGTTTGTATAAACTGTCAACATTTCTCAGTGTTTCTCAAGGCTATTGGCTTGTTTGTATAAACTGTCAACATTTCTCAGTGTTTCTCAAAGCTATTGGCTTGTTTGTATAAACTGTCAACATTTCTCAGTGTTTCTCAAGGCTATTGGCTTGTTCCACACAATATAAACTGTCAATGTTTCTCAGTATTTCTCAAAGCCAGTGGCTTATTTGTATAAACTGTCAACATTTCTCAGTGTTTCTCAAGGCTATTGGCTTGTTCCACATGGTATAAACTGTCAATGTTTCTCATGGCTTTTGGCTTGTTCCACACAGTATAAACTGCCAATGTTTCTCAGTGTTTCTCAAGGCTATTGTCTTGTTTGTATGAACTGTCAATGTTTGTCAGTGTTTCTCGTGGCTATTGGCTTGTTCCACATGGTATAAACTGTCAACGTTTCTCAATGTTTCTCAAAGCTTTTGGCTTGTTTGTATAAACTGTTAACATTTCTCAGTGTTTCTCAAGGCTATTGGCTTGTTCCACATGGTATAAACTGTCAGTGTTTCTCATGGCTATTGGCTTGTTCCACATAGTATAAACTGTCAATGTTTCTCAGTGTTTCTCAAGGTTATTGGTTTTTTTCCACACAGTATAAACTGTCAGCATTTCTCAGCATTTTTCAAGGCTATTGACTAGTTCCACACAGTATAAACTATCACTGCTTCTCAATGTTTTTGAAGGCTACTGACGTTTTCCACACAGTATAAACTGTCAATGTTTTTCAAAGCTATTGGCTCACTTTATCAGGACTAGTTTGTGGAAACTCAATGTGGATACCTAAAGTTACAGTAACTTTTTATACACTTGATTATTTGTGAAATAAAATCCCTTACATGTTGATTAGTTAATTTTGTTCGTATGCCAATCAAACAGCGACACCTGTACCGCGAACAACAGTACAGCAACACAGCAATGGGTCACTGCACTGTCACCATGGGACCCTGGCATTGCTTTCTTGGGGTCTTGCACCCCCTCCCTGAATAATCTCTGATTCGGAGTTGATTATATGAATTACAGGGGGTGTGGGGGGAAGAGCCCCACACATGGGGGGTTCAGGGGGCAAAGAAACAAAGTTTTTTTGGACAGACTTATGCTGATAACAATTGCGGTCAACATAAATCTATCGCTATAACGTCAGTCAACAACTTTGTTGTCGAACTGGCATCATGGATCCCATTCTGTTAAGGCTCTGTTCACTCACATTTCCTGAAATCACATAAACTTCAATGTCATATCTTTTTGTTTCTAGTCTACTTTTTGTTTCTTTTTATAAATTGCTGTCTCCAGTTACCTTGTACTCTGAAGTGCTCTCCATGGACTGACAACAGGAGTTGGAAAACTAAAGAAAACCTATACAAATGGAAAGATGGCTATTGATAAAACAAAAACTGTAACAAGAAGATAAAATAAAGGGGGATATGAATAAGTCAAGTCAAGTCAATACCCTGGAAATTTACAAGGGTAACTGGAGGCAATGATTTATTAAAAGGAAACTACCCTCAGCTTTTATTTTTCTGTGTTATTTCTTTCTACCCCTACGTGCTCCATGGCAGCCACTCCTTCAGGCTTACCAAGGCAGTCCTCTGACCCATCCATTCTCCAGGATTCTGCCTCAGATCGCAGCTGATCCCCAGGGTGACCCGGCATAACCCTTTGCCAGATGGGTCCTCCTACTCCGAGGGGGAAGGCACCAGCCAAGGGGAGCAGACCAGTGCTCCACTTTAGCCCCAGGGATGCTGCTGAGATGGAGAGCTCGGTAGGACCTTGATGGCCTCAGAGTGCCAGGCAACCATCATCCAGCTACCGTGAAGCAGTATTTCCGCTTTTTCTAGTTACTCCCTCTTTCTTGCGTGCATCAGCAGTGCTCCTGGTCTCCACCAGAGGCCACTGTGGTGTGACAAGAACCCACTACCCACCCCCAGGAGAGGAGAGCAGTCCTATGGATGCTCGATCTTCTCCTACCCCTGCCAGCCCCCGATGACCCGAGTCCATTCCCGAACCCAGGTCGCTTGCATGGGATGAGGTAAGGTGCCAGTGCCTCAACCCTCTGTGCCACTGGGCCAGCTACTCTCAGCTTTTTATTCTGTTTTCCTGTGTAGTTTGTAGGCATACACAATGATAGCCTCTATTTCACCCTCCTAATTTAATTAGGATTTAAATGTAAATGAAGGCACTTAAGTCTGGTGTGAAAAGCTCCTTGACTCCATTGCAAAGGTTGTGACCTGACTCGTGTAAGGCATCCTGGAATTTTATGATGTTTTGGTGCTAAAGCCTGCAGTAGTTATACTGTATTAGTGCTGTTGCTGTCCTCTGCAATCCCTATGTTCTTGTCTTATGCTGGCCATGAAACTTTTCAAGGCATAGTAAGTGCCCTGCTGTTTTCTGTAGTTTATAAAATTTATGAGTTAGAAAACAAAAATGCTTTTAAAGAATACAGGGACTTCACAAGATATGTAACAGAACTTAATGAGAGTATAACTTCTGCTGGCTTGAGCATGTGTGCATCATCAACTCTCATGATATCTTACATGAGTGGGGTTATGTCCTTTGGAATGGAGAAAAACAGGTTTTTATAACAGGGCAAAACAGAGTAATGCAACCTCATTTATATTTAAATTAGGATGACATTAGGAGAATGCAAGAGAGGGAATTATTGTTCATGCCTGCAAACTGCACAGGTATACAGAAAATAGACTGAGAGGACTTTCCCGTTAAAGAAATAAAAAGTGGCTTTTAAACATATATATAGGCATGGTGTACCCCTATAGTTAGAGCTGAGTAGGCACTTTAATATTTAACCTCAAATTTTTCACATTAATAACTTTGAAACCGTTCAATGGAGTTGCACAAAATTTGGCATGTGCTGTCTCGCTGGGTAGATTTCTTGACATGCAGAGTTTTGTTCCAGTCGGATGTGTGAATTCTGAGATCCGGATAGTACAAAAACCTTAAAATTTGTCTTTTTTGCACTTTTTTCCTCATCACCTTGTGCACAAATGGTATGGAAATTAATGTGAAATCTACATGGTAGAAAGAGCTTGGGTCACAGAACAGGCTTACACTTGGTTGGTGAAAAAATATGAATCTATTCCAAAGTTATTGCATTTTGTAAGGTCCCATAATTTTCAATGGGAATTTCACTTTCCAGGATAGTGGAATGAAATGAAAAAGGATTTTGGTCTCATGAAAAAGGATTCTTTTTCATGAGATGCCAATCCTTTTTCACCAGCAAAAATTGTTTTTTCGTGAGCCGCAATCTTGTTTTCTCTTTTTTCACACAGCAAACTGTCATAACTCTGTCCAGGGATGTCTTTTACAGACATCCAAACATGTACTGTATCTTGCTCATTGGGAGCTGATGAGCTTCACTTAGTGTTTTTTATAGCTCCCATGGCCTGTGAACATTTTTTTAACTATTTAAATCCTTTTTCATGATTCACTAAGTTCCTTTTTTGCAAATCTTTCTTCGTCATCGCAAAAAAAGAAATCAGCAGTCGAAAAAGGATTTATTTAGTTAAAGCATTGGTGGTTAGTGGCACTCCCACCCGCCCATATCCTCATAAATTATAACCCTGGTGACTAGTGGCACCCCCGCCACCCTCCGATGCCCATATTTATAATACCTTTACACTTCACTGGTGGTTAGTGGTACACCCACCCTCCTATGTACTAGTGAAGCTCCAAATAAGAAATCATCTTTTGATGTCTTTTTTAACCCAAAAAAGGTCCAGTGCTGAACACACCACACCACAGACCCACTCTCCCATTGTGCAGCCACCTCCCCACACCCTCTTGACCTCTTCACATGCTCTCACTCACCTGAATTGCTAACATAGTGAAGATTCACTCTCCAATCAAAGACACATCTTGCTGCTGCAACCAGTGACTGCTTTCTAACAAGTAGGGTAACTTGTAACAGGGTTGAATAGGACCCTGTCCCATTTGTTATGTAGAAAGATGTGTTATGTAGAAAGAGTTAAATGCAAGGATCTGTTTTATCCTCTTCTATTCCGTTCCTTGTTTGTCTGACTGTACAGTCAAACGTTCTTGAGAAACCTAGGAACTGGCAATTCCGATGGTCTCACTATCCCTCCTCCCACTATCATTCTGTCTTCACTTGCTGTTTCTATATTTTCTTCCCCCTTGCATATCTGAAGTTATGAAATATGTGTGAATCTTTGTGTGAAACTGGGATCCCTTGGTTTGAAAATGTATATAGTTGTATTGTTGAAATGATTGCAAAAATCTATTTGGAGCTCAAGGGGTTAACTTGAGATGTTGGTTTGCAAACTCCTTGCAGAGCTGTAAATAGGAGGTCAGTTCTGGAACACCATGTACTGTTTTGTTGTGCCTGCAATGAAGGAAACTGACAAGAACATTTTCTGAAAAACAGGATGTCTTCTTAACGAGTTCCCAGACAAAGACTTATAAAAAGAGCAGCAATACGTTTGCTAGAGAAAGACAGAGAGAGATGGAGAGATTGAGATTTGAAATTGAGAAGAAACACTCAGAAGAAGGACTTTGTTTTCTCTGTTTGTACTGCCTTTGTAAATAGTTATACTTCACAAATAATCTTTTATTTTGCTGTTATTACTAATAATAAAATGTTACTTGTGAATTTTATACCTGCTCCTGGTTTTCCTATGCTTCCTGACCCTTGCCTCAACAACATACTGTAACTGAGGATTAATGTAAAAATGCTGGACACCAAATCGGTGCTCCCACTGCCTAATTTCACCATTTCATACTGATCAGTGGTCTATAGCTATATCGTTTTATTCAAACAGTGAAGCTATAGACTGCTGAACAGTGTGAAATGGTGAAATTAGGAAGTGGGTGCACTGATTTGGTGTCTGGCATTTATAATATAAAAGTAAAATTGTAAATAAATTTTCTTTTACAACAATCTGAATCAACTTCTTCTAAAATAAAACAAACACAGTAAAATCAGTGTCAACATACTATATAGAGTTACATGTGTCTACATAGGTGCAGTCTGGTATCTTTGTAAAAGATACATGTGATATTGTTTGTGGCAAAACCACTGAAGCCATCAATTTTTTCCAGTGGACTTGTGCATTGCATCTAAAAGAGGCCCAACCATAACACATTTGGAACCTCAGGGTGCCCAGCATACCATGATCAATGCTTCTTAGGCTGTAGTTTGATTATATTTTCTGTATAAAAGAGATGTAATATAATGTGGCAGGTCTGATCTGAGAGCCTTTTGAGATCATGGGCCAGATTTTCAAAACTTTGCCCCAGGGCTAAATTAGCATTGCCCAGTGTGCAAACTTAGCCTGGACCCAATAGCCTGCTATATTCAAAAGGAATAGCCTGGGGCTAAACCTACTGAATATATCATGCAAAGGAAGCCGGGCAAACACTGAATATAGCAAATAAGACTGCACTGAATATAGCACTGAGCCAGGCAGTGCAAACACCCACAGAAACACAGTACAGAGGTGATACTGCCCACCCTGGAATATATGCAGAGAATAACAGCCCTGAATGTGAACACAGGAGCAGACAGCAGTGCAATACCTCTGAATGCCAAGGAACAACCAGGAACCACATGTGACAATCACAGAACAGTACAATTCCCCCAAAATATCCAAGCACCCAAACATGACACATGACACAGGACACAGGACACAGGGATGTCATAAAAAAGTGTTTATAAATGGAAAAGGCAACAAGAAGGGCAATAAAAGTACATGAACAGTAATAGAAAACACAACAATGGCCATCCACAGCAACAAACAACAGGAAAATAAAACAAAGGAGAAAAACAAAGCGAACAAAGCCAAGCAGTAAAACTGGCATAAAACTGAAATGGGCACATCAGAATGGGAAGCACATGATAAACAAGGTAATCAAGAACATATTTACAATGTCTACATATGTACAGAGGCAGAAGAAATGTAGGGGAAGGGGAGAGGGAAGTGGACACAGACAGCAAAGGAGGACAACAGAAAGGGAACAACCGAGGGTCAGGCAAAGGGGGGGGCAGGAAGAAAATCTAACAAAGGGCCACAGGTAGGACTGGTTGTTGGAGGGTGCTGTCAGTCATTCCTCCAGTAGAGATGCCACCCTCCTGGTCTCCAATATAAGAACAGCCTGTTTTTCTATAAGCGTCCTCTGCTAATGCACGATTCGCCGCAGGAGCTCATCCCTCCCCTCAGACTCCTCCAGATGGGTGGCCCACAGTGAGGACCAGCGTGGACCTACAGGAGAAAGAGGGGCCATGTCAGGATGAGATACCAACAAAGAGGCACAATGCAACCCCAGGTGGCAACTCAGGTGTGGACAGCATGTTCCAACAACCATGCCCACGTGGCAATACAAAACACTATGCAATGCACACCCAACACGTGCCTGCATGACGAGGCAGGATGACACAGGCAGCAAGCACCATCCCAATGTACACAGACATGCATGGCATGTTGCTGTCAACACCACAGTACAGTGGACACCACACATCTCAGTGGCGCACACTGTGACACAGAGCAATCAGACAGCTGTTCCCTGTGATGTGAACGACAGTGGGCCATTGCATGACATATACATGGGATGGCACACGTTGGGTCATGCTGCCCACAGGAACAGAACTACAAAACAAAATGCAGACCACATCCACTAGAGGAATGGGAACAGCCACAACACAGTACAATGGCATGCAGCCCATACTGTAGCCTAGCCTAGCAAGGCATGTGGTGAGGCCAACCACCGGTACAGCAGCACACACACACTGCTGAAATGCATGGTCACCACCAGGTCACTAAAGGATGCTGGCTATGTCCCAACAGCATCAGGACTGCAGTAGGCCACACTCATGCCAGGTACAGTGACACTCACACATACACACACACACACAGCATGGAACCCACCCCTGGGGCCAACACACCAACCCCAAGGGCAAACACCTGTACAGCTTGCCAGTAGAACAGTGCAACACCAGTCACCACCCAGGCATGACAGGCGTAGAAGCACCAGCCATAGTATGGAATAGGCAACACCTGGTGGGACAGGAATATGGACCCCACTGCTCCATAGGTGCTAGAACAGGTGGGCCACAGTGCCATGGCCCTACCGGTTGCAGTGGCAGCCCTATCAGTATGTGCTAAGCAATAGGAACAGCAACCCCCAACCCCCTTGGGCCTACCACTGTACAAACCACATTGGCACCACTGCACACACCCCTGCAAGAAACCATTGGCACACAATGCACACAGCATCACCTGGCAGAACACCAGAGGACCGTCATACCCCAGCATGCAAACTGTAACACAGTGTAGCCAGACACATATTACACCTGGCCAATGGAATGGCCATAACAGTACCACGTGTCACAGCACATTGTACAGGGTATACAGCCATGTGCACATACGATACAACAGTGTCAGGCCATGGACCTACCCACCCACCCAGTGTATAAGCCAGGCAGTGAACATCCAAAGAGTACTCATGCAATACGCCCTGCTGTCCATCACTGCTCTCCTCTGCATGCTGTGACATGTGTGGTACCCTCTTGCCATCGTGTGGGCTCCTGGATCAGTGGGTGCCCTCCTGGGCCCAGTTGTTAGCACCAGACGTTCCCCTGCACTCTGTCGGGAGAAAAGAGTACAGACTTTCAGTACATGAACATATACCAAGGTCAGAAGCAGTAATGCCCATGGCACATGGGTACCCCACAACATAGCACACCCCTGACATCCATGGCATGCCACAGTGTATGCACATGCCCCCCATGCACAGGATGACACTGTCGCCTGTATCATGCACATGTATGGACAAGTGTGGACAAAATGACCTACCATGCAGCTGCAGTGCACATAGTACAGTAGTGGGTGGCTACATGCAGGCAACCTTTGGTAGGACTCACACAAAGCAGTGGCAGCACTTGTGATGGGTTACAGTCACACGCACAGACACATACTACAACACACAGACACACGTGACAGCAGATCCACCACCACCACACACACACACACACACACACACAAAGGCACACAGTACAGGCATAGCTGTAGTGCCACAGTCCACCTACCTGGCACTGGCACAGTTCCATCTCGGACCATGCATTTGTAACACTCCAGCTGCCTAGTCTGATGCCTCTGGAGGTCCACATATCTGTGTCCGCACTTCTCCCCATTCCTAGGTATCCCAGTGTGGGCTGTGAGATGGTGGGCAATGGAGGCCCACACCTGCCTGCAGGGCAGGTCCTGGTCCCTAACCTCCCCAAACAGGTGCCTGTGTCGCTGCATAACCAGCTCTACCAGATTGGCATCTTCAACCTCCCCCCATCTCCTGTCCCTGTGCACTACTGCTCTCTGTCTTCTGCTGCCTGACATATTAGGAACAGCACAGGTTGGCACTGTAATGGCACTGAATACTGGCAAACCCTACACCTGGCAAAAGAGCAGAGCTAGGCCTGGGAATGTCCACTGCGTTATTGTGGCCGTGATTGAGCCATGCAACCAGAAAGTGAATACAACACACATGTGCAACCCTACAGTGACCCCAGATCACAACAGTGCGCATGCACTTCTGGCTGCGCAAACCCATGCATAGCGCAGCGCTACCGTGATAGCAATGTGTTAGCGCCACACCACAGTGCATGCACGGGCATTGCCCATGTGAATATGCGCTGTTGCATTGCGCAACATACGTTAGAGAAGTGCTATCTCAATAACACGGTGCTGTGGTATACCGGAATAGTCCGGCGCTAATACATTGCCCAGCCCTATTCATTTGCTCAGTGCTAACTGTTGGCATATTCAAAGGCAGTATGCATTCAGGCTCATTTCTCATGCACAGGGCAGGTAGACTGATTTGCATCTCATTAAGTTGTCATTTCCATCTCAAACAGGGTGGATTGCCCAGCCGGGCTATTTAAGGGCAAACAGTGCACCACCTGTGTTACTCACAGGAACTGCAGTGCTGCATTTTGACAGTGGCTGTGAACAGAGCTTGCAGAATGTCCCAGGGAACTCCACAGGAAACAACAGGTTTGTATAGACAACAGGCCACTCTGCTGGTCTGCATAGCTATTGTAGGCAGCACAGTGTTCTGTTGTGCCCTTAGGTGGCCTGTCAATGTAGGGAATGGACACAGTGGCACTCAACACCCACTCACACAGCACCACGGGGCTATTCAGTAGTCTGATGGCAGCACATGTGAATGCCTGATATCTCATATGGCCCGGTACGCCCGGTGTGGTCAGGGGAACATGTGTCCAGTCGCCAAGCAATGGCAACACATAGGCCCACTGGGGGGTACCTGTGACACAGGTGGTGGCTGTGTGCTGCTGCACTGCCAGCAGTGTTTGTGCACAGCACTGTAGGCCTAACATCTGCTAATCAGCAGCACAGCTAGCAGTGCCATACCCTGCACATATCACAGCTGTGGGGTGCCACGGACAACACATAGTGGGACAGTGCCATATGCACAGTGCCTACTTCTATGCAACGGTGTACTGTGTGCATTGCAGATAAGGCCCCTAGAATTCTGCGGCTGCAGAATTTTGCGCAGAACTTGCAATCTACCGCAGAACTTCTGCAGTGCTGCAGAATTCACTCTTCTTGGTGATTTTTTGTTAATATTTCTGTTTATCCATAGAATCTGGTTCCCTTCCCCTCTTTTTCTATCCAAAACCCCCCTATATGTTCAGAATTTGATGTTATCATTGCTATAACATCATACATTAGCTAATGAAATGGCTGCATTCTGCAACAGAAATGAACAGTCACTTATCTACCACAGCTCCCACTGCCAGAGACGGTGGCACAGCACATCAGGCCTGGTGATATTTGCTCAACCTGTACTACAGCCTAATACAATTTTCAGTCTCACATTGTTGCACTAGGGCCAACTTAAACAAAACCTTGTCAATAGCACAGACCTGTTAAGTCCATACCTCACTTTGTACAAACCGATTTGTGCCTTTAAGGTATAGAGACGCTATCTGAAATGAATAACTGGTAAAATGAATTTAACTGTCTAAATTTTTAAGAAAAATAAAGTAATTATGCCCAGAAAAGTGGAATATAATAATGTGTAGACCTGTTGAAAGAAAAGACCTGTTAACTAAATAATTGCACAGTACACATTTTTGCCAGGGTTATTGATTACATATTGTCATTGGTTGATAGAATCACCTAAAAGTTATTGAGAAATGTTGTGTGCAGGGACAGCTGTTGGGCCAGAGGGTAGCATGCTGTGTTTCCGTGCCGGCAACTCAGGTTCAGAGATTAGCTCTAGGAGCTGGCTGGGCAGCACAAGGATTGGTGGAACACATCACTGCTTGGAGCCTGGAAAGGTATGGTGCAGTGTTCTGTCACATGGTGGACACATTCTGATGGGCCGGAGAGCTGTATCTAACAATTGGTTCACATGCATGTCATGACCTGATGGTGTTACGCAGTGTGTCAGGGAAAGCAGGTTGACATGAAAAATGAGTTTTGCAATAACTTCTCCTTTTTCATTTCCAATGGGACCTGTATGAATGAGGATGCAAGTTCATGGAAATAAAAAATAAAAAAAAAATATATATCTATATATATATATACACATACACACACACACACACACACACACACACACACACAGTATCTCTGTCTCTCTCACCACACACACACACATATATGCACAATTGTATGTATGTTACAGATTGCATATAAATATATAAGTGATACACAGTGGGACCCTCATGAGTGGTATAGAAAGCACATACAAATGGTTGAGCAAGGAGGTCATGGAAAAGGTAAGGAGGAAAAGAGCTGCCTTTAGGAAGTACAAGAAAACAGGGAGGGGGGAGGACAGGGAGGAGTACTTGACAGAATCGAAGGAGGTGACAAGGGCAGTAAGGGGAGCCAAAGCATCTACGGAACTCAGGCTGGCACAAGGCATTAAGAAGGGGGAGAGGACTTCTTTAAGTACATCAGGAGAAAAGGAGCTGTAAGGACCCATAGTAAGGATTAGGAAGGGGTTGGGTGGAAGCAGGGTGCGATAAGGCGGAAGCACTAAATGAGTACTTTGCTCAGTATTTACTAAAGAGAAGAGGGGGTGATACCCAAGGTGGAAGAAATGGCAGAAGCAGGGGGGGAAGTGGTGACAGATGGGGAAATCATGGAGGGCAGAGTTTGAGAGGGTTTGAAGGCATTGAGGGTGGACAAGGCACCAGGCCCAGATGGCATCCACCCCAGGGTACTGAAGGAGCTGGCAGAGGTCCTTGCAGGACCTTTGGCAGACCTATTTAATGCCTCACTACATTGGGTGTGTACCTCAGGACTGGAGGATGGCTCATGTGGTGCCCTCCACAAGAGTGGCCCCAAGGATGAACCGAAACTACAGACCAGTGAGCCACACTTCCATCGTGGGTAAGCTAATGGAGACTATCCTGAAGGAGGCTGGTGGCCCTCCTAGAGGCCAAGGACTACAGAACAGCAGACAGCATGGCTTCATATGTGGCAGATCCTGCCAAACCAACCTGGTTGAGTTCTATGACTGGGTAACTAGGCAACTGGACAGGGGCCATGGTGGATGTCCTGTATCTGGACTTCAGTAAGGCATTCGACTGTGCCATGGAAGGCTGGGAAGGAAGTTAGTAGGCACAGGGGCGGGTGCAAAGCTGGTGAGCTGGGTAGGAACTGGCTTCAGGGAAGGCAACAGAGGGTGGTGGTGGGTGGGGAGCTCTCACACCCAAGGGCAGTGACGAGCGGTGTTCCACAGGGCTTGGTGTTGGGACCAGTGTTGTTTGGGATATTCATTGCAGACATATCATGGGACATCAAGAGCAAGATCAGTCTGTTTGCTGATGATACCAAGGTAGGCGCAGTGGTGGATGACCTAGGGATGGCAGGGGTTGCAGGATGATCTGGCAAAGCTTGAAACCTGGTCAGACACCTGGCAACTGGGGTTTAATGCCAAAAAGTGCAAGGTGCTGCATTTTGGGATGAAGAACCCAAGGAGGAGTTACCAGCTGGAGGGAGTGCAGCTAGCCCAGACAGAGGAGGAGAAGGATCTGGGTGTGCTCATTACAGGGTCAATGAACAACTCAGCACAATGTAGGAAGGCAGCTGCAAAGGCCAACAAAATGCTGGGTTGTATTGCAAGGGGTATATCCTGGAGGAGGGAGGAGGTGATTCTGCCACTGTATAGGTCATTAGTTAGACCACACCTGGAGTACTGTGTGCAGTACTGGCGTAATATCTGAAGAGGGACATTAAGTTACTGGGAGGGTGGCGCAGGGCGACAAAAATGATCAAGGGCTGGGGACTTATCATACAGAGGAGGTTGAAGGAGTTGAACATATACTCACTGGAGGAGAGGAGGGACAGGGGTGACATGATTGAAACCTTTAAATACATGAAAGGAATAAACAAGATGGGTACAGAGGGGCTGTTCAAAGTAGGGAGGGAGGGCCACCAGGGCCATGATATGAGACTGGAGGAGGAAGGTTCAGGAGGGAGATGAGGAGACACTTTTTACAGAGGGTGGTGGCTGGTGGAATGCGTTACCTGCAGAAGTGGTATGCAGTAGAACAGTGGACTGCTTCAAAGGGATGGGACAGGACAAGGGGAGGTTAATGAAGGGGAAGGGTGGAAGGGAGGGGCAGCTGCAGAATAAGGGGTGCTAGCTGCACATTCGAGCAGACTTGATAGACCTCTAGGCCTTTATCTGCTGGCAAATTTCGTATGTTCGTATAAGTGATAGACAGTGGAAACCTCATTAGTGGGGTAGATAGCATGCATATATAAATACCTTACTTATCGCATAAGATCCCCTCTGCATATGTCATTTATGCAACAGGCTAGGACCTTAATGGAGAGACATTTGTTTTGCTTTTTTAGGCATAAAATTATTTTTATAAGTCTGTTATTTTTTGAACTAGTGTTACTGTGCTTTCCACCATCCTGATTGCTATAACCACTACCATGAAAGTGAAGTCAGGATGACAAGCTGACACTGTGATGTGGTAGTTTGTTAGTGCTGCAGAACTTCCGCAGAAATTACAAACCACCTCCGCAGAAGTTCTGCGGCAAATGGTAGTCTTGCCGCAGACCTTGGTCCCACTGTGCTGCAGAAAAGTAGTCCATTGGTAGATATGGCATCCTGTGAGCCACAATGGTAATGGTGGACATGCAGAAGCTCTGCACAGTATGGGACAGTGTACAGTCACCTGGCATGGTGCAACATACATGGCCTGTGGCATGTGGCACGCACACTCCCAGTGTGGGACACCATGTCAACATCCACACACAACCTGTGTATGCTACACACGGGAGAGTGTGGTGCACATGCACCATGGCAGAACAACTGGGGGGGCATCTGCATGGGTGTGTGTGACACATGCAACATGCTGTGGCAATGGGACATGCCTGGACAGCTTGCAACCTGCCACTGTTCCACTACGATGTGCACGTGCTACACATGGCAGGCACACAGCCATCCTGGGGTACACACCCACTGTGTGAGAACATGGCCACCATGTGCTGTGTGACAACCACGGATGTTGTGCTGCATGGTATTGTGTGAGTTCAGCACTGCACCAATGATGTAGGTGTGGCAATGCTGTTGTCAGCTGCACAGACACTTGCATAGTGGAGTTATCTGGGGTGCACTGGGGGCAAGTTCGGTACCTGTATTACAGTGTGTGCCACAGCTGTCCCATGTGTAGGCACGTGGGTCCTATCATGCACCACTGGGTGGGTAGTCTGACATGTTCCATGGGTGCAGTGTTATACATGCCTCCATTCCCCACCAACATGAATAACCTCTTAATCCCATCTGTTCCATACAGGTGCTGCCGCCAACCAAGAGAGGCTCCGTGCACACAAATTCAGCGGTGACGAGCTACGTGCACTGGTCCATGCCTGCAAGGACAGGGAGAAGGTGCTGAGGAACAAAAAGCCAATGGATCCCATAGTGCACCAGATGTGGAATGAAATTGCTGCAGAGGTAAATGCAGTGGGTGGCTGTGACCACAGCGCGAATGCTGTCAGAAAGTGGTGGAATGACCTGCTGTGGCCAGCCAAGAAGGAGGAGGCCCAGAGGCTGTAGGAAACACTCAGGATATGAGGTGGCCTACAACCATTAGAACAATGGGACTGGGACCTGATCCTGGCGTTGGTTGCCTCCACCCTGAGGCCGGTGGCAGTGGAGAACATTGAGGGTGGTGGTTGTGAGACACAGCTGACACCACCATGACAGGTATGTACATGTCATGCATACTACAGTGCTAGCATGACACATCCAGGGGGTTGTGTGCCTTCCACTGTCATGGCCTAGCTGCACTTGACAGTCACACATATGGGGTGGTTGCTGTGCATTAGCGGTTCATGGCTACACAGGACTGTGCATGTGTTTGCATCACATATTGGTCACCACTGCTTGGATGCACTGTAAGGTTTGGGCCCTCACACTGCTCATTTGAAGGGGCTGGGTATTCAGCTGGCTATGCACTGGAGTGGTATGTGTTGCATGGTGGTGGAGATGCTGTACACTGTGCTGTACAGATTCACTGACAGTGATGGCTCTGCTTCACAGCACAGGGTGTACCACTAGCCAGTATGCAGGAGGAGTGTGGGACAGCAGCCGTGGAGGATGTGGAGGATGCAACCTGGGCAGTGACCTCAATGTTGGGCATGGGGGGTCACACATGGACCGCATGTGGCTGAGCATCGCAGGGGTGCATGTGGCCATGGCACTCATCCAACGGTGGACACCATCACAGCATATGGTGCGGGAGACAACAGTGATGATGATGATGATGATGAGACCATAGACAATGCCGTCCAACTGGAAGATGCACAGGTTGAGGACTTCATCAGTAGCCCTGTGATCACATTCATGGTCACCAGCGACCAGGGTCGGGGTGTCTCTGATACTGAGGATGAACTACCACCTGAGGGACCTGTGGACAGGGACAGTGAGATTGTACCTGCAGGGCTGACACATCTGATTGCAGAGCAAGGGGGGCACAGGCACAGGGTAACACTGAACAGCAGCATGGTGTTGTGCATGCTGATATCCAGCATGCACAAGTGGACCTGCACCACTGGTCACAGGCCATGGTGCATGTACAGTCCTGTTCTGGGCCACAACAACAGCAGCAGCAGCATCCGGCACAGCAACAGCAACCTCCACAGGTCACTTAGCAGCTCCAGTGACCCTAACAGCTGCCACCCCCACTGTCTGCAGGTGGGGGAAGGGTGTCCTCCACAGGACCAGATGGCCAGGGTGCATGGCCTATGCTCCGTGCTGCACTGCAGTCATAATATGCCGCTCAACAAGACCTGCACGACATCCACGGGGAGATGTGCCATGAACTCACAGTTGCATGAGATAGTAGGTTTGGCCATTCGCTGTGACAAGCAGCGGACTGAGAAGCGCATGACAGGGATACTTGCCACTGTGGAGCGGGGCTTTGGGGACCTAATGGCGGCAGTGCATACCCATGCTGAGGTGATGTGTGCAGCACTCCTGGCTGGTCAGTGGGGCATGATTACAACACCATGCAGGAGGACCAGTACCACTCCCCGGTGTGGCCTGTGCACATGGTGTGGGTACTAGGTCATCCACCCCAGCCTTCCAGTCCTCTGTGGGCCAGGCATGGTGACATGGTCACCCACCCTCCATGGCTGGTGCATGGTCCAGCCATGCCTGTGAGTGTGCTGCTGTGCATACCTCCCCATAGTCCTCACCACCTGTGTCCTTGACACAAAGCATGCCCACTTCCATGTCCCGCAGACATGGTGCATGCCGTGTTCATGGTGGTAGGCACCAGAGATAGTCTGGCACATCCTAGTCAGCACCCATTTGGGACACACATTTACACACTCACACTCACACAAACAATGTCACATACATGCACGGTCCCTCACCCACACACTGGAACATCACACCCACAGTATCCCACCTGCCAGTCCACACCCCCAGCCTTACAACATGCACACAATGCACTCTTGTGTCATCCACCCATTAGTGCCATGCACTGTGCACTGCCCCACACACACATATATCACACGCACACTGTAACACTACCTGTAACCCCAGGTGTATGCACTTTTGTCACTGTTCTTCACTGTACATAATTTGCAAGTCTAATAAAAGCATTGAACTTAACCTGTTTGTCTGTGTTCTGTTCACTCACCTTCCCATCCATGCTAGTGTGTCAATAATGCTGCTCCTGTGCTCCATGGATCTGCGGGCCATTCGAGGATCTCCTCTCGAGTTGCTCTACTATCCCCTGGACCTCTGGCTCTGGCTCACTGTCTGACTGTTCCCCAGGTTCAGGTGCACGTATACCATGGTTTAGCGCCAAGTTGTGCAGCATGCAACACGCTAGGATTTTACGGCATATCTTCTGAGGACTGTACGGTAGGGCACCACCAGAATGGTCAAGGCAGCAGAACCTTATCTTCAGCATGCCATAGACCCTCTCTCTGATGTTTCTTGTGGTGTCGTGCACCTCATTATAACTTTCCTTGGCCACTGTCACTGGCCACTGTACCAGTGTAAGCAGTCAGGGTCTCAGGGGATAAGCACTGTCCCCTGTGAAGATATGGGTATCTTTTAGCTGCACTGTCCTGCTGTCTGGCCATTGCCAATGTACTACACATGTGTTGCGGTCCAGTCCGGCCCCCCCACCCTGTCCATGCTTCACTGGCACTGTTGCCCACAGTGTGTGCTGCCTGTCATGGATGCATATACTCACCGAGAAGTTGCCCACTGGGTATTCTGCCCTCCTCAAAGGCCTGGAACAGCCTTGATTGGTACCATATAAAGGCATTGTGAGCACTGCCAGGGTACCATACAAAGACATTGCTGATGCACCCTGTAGCATCGCACACCACCTGGCAGTTGATGGAGCTGAACCCCTTCCTGTTGACATATGTATCACTGCCCTCACCAGGTGGTGCACAGATGGCAACATGGGTGCAGTAAATAGCACCAAGTACTGCTGGTAGGTGCGCACCTCGATAGAATTGCTGCATGGTTGCTCTGAGCTCAGCTGCTGTGCCGTACTATGAATTTGGCAGCGTGTGGCAAGAAGGCATCTAGCAACTGGGTCAGAAGGTGCGAGGTGGCAGACTGCGATACCCCAGTGGTGTCTCCCACTGGGGTTTGAATGTCCCAGTGGCTAGAAAGCACATTGCTGCCATCACCTTCTCCTCCACTGACATGGCATAACTACGTCTGGTGTTGGGCTGCAGCTGCTCATGCAGGAGTTTGCATATCTGCCTCAACATGGCCCTGTTCATCCTGTACCAGCCAGTGATGTGCTCATCAGACAGGGTCTCAAAGGAGACTCTGGGCTGGTACAACCTGTGTGCAGCATATCTCCTCCTTGGCCTGCTGTGTGGGCCATGGTGAGCCTGGTCCCTCTCCACCTCCTGCACTACTTCCTCCATGATGTACAGCATTACTGCATTTGTGAAAGCAGCCATGTTGGCTTCCTGTCCTGGCCACACACTCCTTTTTGGTTTGCACTAGGATAAGACCTGCCTTTTATAGGTGGTAACTAGTGCCATGCTACCTGTCGCGCAATGTGGCCATGCACTGCGCTAAACCTTTGAGTATGCCGTTGCACTTGTATTTAGGTTCCCACCCCTCAGTTTGCCCCTTGCATATATTAACTTTTTTGCACCGGTACTAATGCATTGTGCCAGCGCTATGTCTTACTTTGAATATTGCAAACCTGCACTAACCTGGTGCAGTCCCAGTGCAATCTGTTTCCCCGTGGCACTAAGCTTTAAATATCCTGGCCCGTGAGTATATTTGCATTAATCTCTTAGTTGGTAATGATGTCCAGTTCATTAATGAATACAATAAACAATGACTGGTGTAGTGCCCCAGGGAAATTGGGAGCACCACAGAAAATAGGGGATCCTCAGAGATATGAGGGGTCAGACAGTTATGGGGACCCTGGCAGATTAATGGGGAACCCTTGAAAAGCGCTGGTGACCCTCTGAAACACAGAACAGTCCTAGTAGCCTAAATTCAGGGTTTTAAAAGAAAACCATTTTTTTCTTTCCTCCCCCTTCCCCCTGCTCAAGACCAACACCCAGCCAGCCAAACCAGTTGGGCAACATCCCTGTTCCCAGTGGAGAAGGAAGCCAGGCTGAGCCCTCTCAGCCAATCCCTGTGGCTAGGGTAGATTCAAATCTGGAGATTTTTTTTTTAAGCCACTGACCCAGCTTCAGGAGGCTGACCTCTGGATGAAGAAGCCAATCCCCTGGCAGGTAGCCAGGACCACCCCAGCCTAGAAGAAGCTCTTCACAGACTGGAGAGAGAGAGAGAGAAAGAGTTTGACCAGGGAGGGTGAAGGACAGCAAGGCAATGGAAGTCGGCTTCCCTGTTAGGAGGTTGAAGCAAATCCCCTGGGTCCCTTTGGTGTAAATCCCTCCAGAAGATCCCCAGTAGCGGTCGTTTTTTGCAGAAATGTGCCGTCTAGTTGGGTCCCCCAGTGTGTCGAGTCAGTTCATTTGGCCGGGAAACAGACCCAGCGAACCTTCCATGCAGCAGTCTCCAGGAGAAGAGGTCTTATCACTCCTTCTTGGTTGTGCACTCCCCAGAGGACAGAAATCTTGGTTGAACTCCAGGAGTGAGTAGGATGTTGGCCAGCATTTCCTTTAATAATTAGTTCTAGCTAGACCTACTTCAGCCAGGGGAAGGATTGTTTGTTTAGCAATTGTATTGTTGCACTGTGTAATTATTGTTTAAAATTGTTAAATTGCTTCCATTGTACCCCCCCCCCCGGGTGGGGGAAGCTGCTACCTTGTCCAATTGTATAGAGATAGAGACAGAGAGAGAAATAAGAACCAAAAAGGCAGAAGCTAGAGGGGTTCAAACCAAATAATTGTTGGACCAAGATTAAAGGTGTTTGTGAACTCCTCTCTTGAAAGAATCTCTGCTAGTTTAACTTATTCTAGGCAGTCTGTGGTCCATATAGAGAGACTTGGGCACTCCCTCTTAGCCAAGAATCAAAGAAGTGCTAGGTAAAGCCAGGTCAAAGTATTATTGGTGAAAATGTGCATTTCCTGCTGAATTTCTAATTGTTTAGCTGTAAGAAGCTAATTACTAAAAGCCTGGCAGAGCCTTATTGCATGCTTTGCTCAGAGTTCTAGGGTAATCTAAACCCAAGTAATGGAAAAACTTAGTCCTTTGTCCATGTAGTAGAAGGGTGTGACATCCCATAGCTGGGACAGAGACACTAGGTACCCTGGTCTCCATATTCAGAAGGGGAGTGGGTCATCAAACTGTCTCAATGCCCATGAAGCAAACTGTATTTTCTTTATCTGCCTGCAATTTCCTTTTGCTTGCCTACCCCTCAGCTGTTCCTGATTTTCAGAGATGTCCCTGATTTTGCCTCAGAAATTTCTTCTGTCCCTCCTAAACCTGGCATTTCTGACACTAAAGAGTAGGAACTGGGATCACAGAATAATGCCAGCCATTGATGTTGCAGTCTCATTCTCATTAAGAAAATGCTATTCACACTAAGAAACGTGGTATACAGCTTCTGGGACTAATATTACTGTTTTATCTGATGTGTTCCTGATTTGGGTCATTTGTCCCTGCCCTGTGATGAGGGAAGTTAAGAGGTATGGTTGCCTGGACCCACTGCTTGTTGTGTCTGAACTGCTGTATTCAATCAAACTGTTTTAAATTGTTGAACTGCTTGCTATGACTGAACTGTTATATACAATTGAGGAGTTTAAATAACTGCACTGCCTTATTTTCTCAAATGTCCTGTGTGACTGCACTGCCCTGAGGAATTGATTACTGCACTTGCCTCCTACTACTCCCTCTGAAGACATTTGGGGCCACCCCATCCCAAATGGCAGGGCTCTCGGTCATCCAAGGGGGAGTGGAATTGCCTTTCAGGGTTTTAATTTTTGTTCTGTTCCAGGTTCCTGCACATACCTCACACCTCATCAAGAAGTCCTCCGGTGTCTCTTCTTTGACCCGGGGAAGGTCCCTGGGAAGCCCAGTATCACCTGCACCCACTTCCAATGACCTCCAACAACTCCAAATTTTCACCACAACGCCCCAGGTTTGAGTTGCGGGTCATAAGTGGTAGCCAGCTGGTAGTTAGGGCCCACCAAAGTGAGTCAGATTAGGGGCTGCCCCAGCTCTAGCTCAAGGGACTTAAGTCATCCGCTGAACTCAGAGTCACGTTGCCCATTTTCCCGAATAGACATTGTCCTAAGGTGGCAACAGTACTGGTGGCCTATACCAAGGTCTTGCCGAGGATTGCCAAGCTCTGTGCCTCATCTCCTGAGGTGGCATAAGTACCAGTGGTCCATGCAAGAGGCCACACCAAGGGTCACCACACTCTTGATTGAACTGCCCATAGGTGGCTCGTGTTCCAGTGATGCATCAAGAGGTCACACCAAAGATTGTCAGATTCTGAAGCTGCAGGAGTGAGGTGGTAAGGGTTCCGGGGACCTGCCCAGAGGTTGTCCAGTGGATCATCGCACCCAGCATCCATTCCTCAACTAGAGATCACCCGCCTGAGGTCACCGCAGGCGACATCCCCAGATAAGGGTCCTCTTCCCCTACAACTGGGAATCAACACCCATCTTCAACCAAGTGCTTCCCTTTTGATGTTGCCTCAGTGATGCCAGGAGTCACCTTCTTCACAGGGCCAGGAGGCCTACAGTGTTTTACTTGGTTTTTGGTTCACTGGGGGATGCCCCATTTTATGGCCTGTGTAGGAAGCGCTTCCTTAGGTTCACCCTCAGCAGTTGGCCGACCAAAATACTAGAAACCCAAGCTTGGTGCATTGGATCACTACACCTTTAAGACTTGAATAACCTGGACTTTTGTAGGACCTTAGTGGGGCCAGTTTGTGGTCCTGGTAACCTTATTCACTTTTTCTCATGTGTATAGTGTTAGTGAATGCTAAGTCTTTTCTGCATTCTCCTACTGTGGCTAATAAACCTTACATCTTGGCTCTAGAGTATGCCTCCAGCCTCTCCTTCCAGATTTATCTGGCATCACCCTAAACTATAGGGATACGAACCACCACAGCTCGTCCACCACAACTTGGCGTAGTCGGCAGGATCAGAGTCAACAAGGAGCCCAAAGCCGGAGCAACTCCAACCCAAGATGCCTTCAGATACTGAAGGAGCCACAGCATCATCCTCACCTTCAGTTCAACCGCCCCCAATAATGATGCCTTATTACTTCGGGGCACCATGGCTACCAAGGTACATGGGGGACTGAAGCGCAGACACCTGCAGCCTCACCGACTTCAGTGCGAAGCTGCAGGCTATGTTCCATCTCTACCAAGTGCCAGAGCAACAGAGAGTGGAAATCCCCATTGGGCAGCTGGGAGGAGCTGCTAAATGGGAAGTTGAAAGCTAGTCAGATGAACAAAAGGACACTGCTGAACGGATTCTGACCCGGCTAAGTGACATCTTCGACAAGCGGAGTGTCTCAGACCTCAAAATGAAATTCTTCTCTCGCACACAGGGCCCCTGGGAGACACTGTGGGACTTTGCCTTGATCCTGCAAGAGGCACACCAGGCCCTGCAAAAATGAGACCTGAGGGAGAACCATGACCCAGACCAAGTATTGATAGAGCGGTTCATCAAGGGGGCCTGGGGAGAGCCTCTACATCAGAAACTATGGATGTTGCACCATCAAAACCAAGATGCAAAATTTGTGGACTTGAAAGAGGAAGCCATAGAGGTCTTAGGCTCTGGACGGCTCGAAGATGTGATGGTGGCCTTCCAGCAGATGGCTGGAGTCATCAGAGCCATGGTCACTGGGGGCTTAATGTCTGAACCCTGCTCCTCTTGCAGTGCCTTCACCAGATTGACAGCAGAGAAGGACTCCAGCCAGAGAGAAAACTATCCACTGGAGTTTCAGAAATATGACTCGTGATCAAGAGAAGGGGACTCCCACCAGCAGTGCAAGAGCAGCTAACACGGTTGGCACGTACTATACTGGATTTGCAAAAGGAGCTGGCATCACTCAGGGCAGAGATGAAGCAAGATGCCCAGATTCAGGGTGTGCAGTGTCCACACAGATTCAGGAGGAAAAGGAACCGAGGTCAAAGACACCCGGATAGATGGGAGAAGCAAAGCAGACCCAAGTGCCAAAGTGAAGTAACCACTGGGCCCATTCCACAGCCATGTCAGAGGAGTGTTGCTGGGAGCAGTGAGATCAAAAGAGCTTGATGCCAGCTGTACGAGGAGACCAAGATGGAAATGGAGAAAATTAATCAATGCAGCCAAGCTGTCGGAACACCATCAGGAAGCCCACCAAGAGTTTGGGATGTCAGAACTGAGCGTCATGCACAGACACCGAGAGCAATGGTCCGTGATGTGAGCCAGCAAGTTCTGGACCAGAATGGCCAAAGGGAGGCCCAGTATCAGGAGCTTACACAGCGAGTGGCAGAGTATGGGAAGCAGAAGGCTGAACTGCAAGAAGAATGTCACAATCTCAGAAAAAGTCTACAGCAGCAAGCTCAGAAGATCAAGGAGCAATCTGAGCAAGTACATCGCCATGAAGTGTCAGGAGCAGGGTATGCAAAGAGTATCCAGGAATACCAGATTCTGGCCAGGGACCTGAATCGTAAGCTGCTCTTAGAGATGCAGGCCAAAGGAGAGCAACAATGGGAACATGAAGCACAGTTAGCAAACTATAGGTCCAAGTTGACCATGTTGGAACAGGAGAAGGAGAGGCTCCACAGATGGTTAGTGGAGTTGCAGACACCCTCACAGGAGGAGAAGAGCATCCAGTTGAATGCTGTATGTCTCCACGAACTGAAAAGACCCATGGGGACCAACTGCCCAGAAGTAAGTGATGAACGAACCAGTCAGCAGTTGCGTCCAGAGGTACCTGAATTCTACCTGGCACCCAAGAAGGAACCAGGGAGAAAATCAGATCCAGTCTGGGCCACAGTGACTGGTATCAGTTGGCTGAACACTCAAGCATTGCCCTCCATTCAGGTGACCACCAACGCAGTTGAAGCACATCATCAAAATGAGAACAAGACCTCTCCTCAAGTACAGCCCAAGTCACCAGCCATTCTAAAGGTGTGTGCAACCCAAGAAGATGGGAGGGGGTCAGATGATGCCTGCAATCGGGAAAAGCCATTACTCATAGGAGAGCAAGTGATGGTCAAGTCAAGGAGCAGTGGGATATCATCTTCTGAGTGGGAGCCCAACCCATTTGTCATCTCAGAAATCCCATGCCCAGGGTATCAAATCTACCAAGTCCAGGCATTGGATGGAACACAGACTTAGAAGATGGTACACCGAAACCAGTTGAAGTCCTGCATGGTTAATGTTGAGTGGGATGAACAGATAAACAAGGTGAGGCAGGAGCTACCCCCAACCAAGGGAACACCCCCAGGGTCATTCCCCACTTAGGTACTAACCCCATGGCTGTATCCAATGGTGCCACACCCTCCAGTAGCCAATGCTTTAGAACCCCCTCAACATAGATCCCAGAGGTCAAACTTTGGGGTACCCCTCAGAGGTATGTGACTGAAGCGGTACAAAGGGTGTCCACATACAAGTAGAAAAATGAAAGAAGAGCCAAGACCACTGCCCAGTTGTAAATATGGTTTCTTGAAATGTTCTAAGATGTAAATAAGAGCTTTAAAGATGCAAGGAGTCATAAATGTTTTCTCATACACTGACAAAACCACTACCATAATGTTTATAGTGTTAGGAAAATATGGAATTAAGGATTTAAAGTTTATAATCTGTAGGCTGTTATGAATGTTTTGTTACCATAACATGTGTGAGGAATATGTCATTGTCTATGGATGGAACTGTCAAAGAGTTTAAGATTCAGAAGGTAAAAATTTGGGAAATACATGAGGACATGTATTGTTAGGCTGGCCTGAATCTGTGGTGCCCCAGGGAAATTGGGAGCACCACAGAAAATAGGGGATCCTCAGAGATATGAGGGGTCAGACAGTTATGGGGACCCTGGCAGCTTAATGGGGAACCCTTGAAAAGCATTGGTGACCCTCTGAAACACAGAACAGTCCTAGTAGCCTAAATTCAGGGTTTTAAAAGAAAACCATTTTTTTCTTTCCTCCCCCTTCCCCCTGCTCAAGACCAACACCCAGCCAGCCAAACCAGTTGGGCAACATCCCTGTCCCCAGTGGAGAAGGAAGCCAGGCTGAGCCCTCTCAGCCAATCCCTGTGGCTAGGGTAGATTCAAACCTGGAGATTTTTTTTTTAAGCCACTGACCCAGCTTCAGGAGGCTGACCTCTGGACGAAGGAGCCAATTCCCTGGCAGGTAGCCAGGACCACCCCAGCCTAGAGGAGGCTCTTCACAGACTGGAGAGAGGGAGAAAGAGTTTGACCAGGGAGGGTGAAGGACAGCAAGGCAATGGATGCCGGCTTCCCTGTTAGGAGGTTGAAGCGAATCCCCTGGGTCCCTTTGGTGTAAATCCCTCCAGAAGATCCCCAGTAGTAGCCTCAGTCAGTTTTTTGCAGAAATCTGCCATCTAGTCGGGTCCTCCAGTGTGTCGAGTCAGTTTATTTGGCCTGGAAACAGGCCCAGCGAACCTTCCATGCAGCAGTCTCCAGGAGAAGAAGCCTTATCACTCCTTCTTGGTTGTGCATTCTCCAGAGGACAGAAATCTTGGTTGAACTCCAGGGGTGAGTAGGATGTTGGCCAGCATTTCCTTTAATAATTAGTCCTAGGTAGACCTGCTTCAGCCAGGGGAAGGATTGATTGTTTGTTTAGCAATTGTATTGTTGCACTGTGTAATTATTGTTTAAAATTGTTAAATTGCTTCCATTGTAGCCCCCCCCCCCGGGTGGGGAAAGCTGCTACCTTGTCCAATTGTATAGAGATAGAGACAGAGAGAGAGAGAAAAATAAGAACCAAAAAGGCAGAAGCTAGAGGGGTTCAAACCAAATAATTGTTGGACCAAGATTAAAGGTGTTTGTGAACTCCTCTCTTGAAAGAATCTCTGCTAGCTTAACTTATTCTAGGCAGTCTGTGGTCCATATAGAGAGACTTGGGCACTCCCTCTTAGCCAAGAATCAAAGAAGTGCTAGGTAAAGCCAGGTCAAAGTATTATTGGTGAAAATGTGCATTTCCTGCTGAATTTCTAATTGTTTAGCTGTAAGAAGCTAATTACTAAAAGCCTGGCAGAGCCTTATTGCATGCTTTGCTCAGAGTTCTAGGGTAATCTAAACCCAAGTAATGGAAAAACTTAGTCCTTTGTCCATGTAGTAGAAGGGCGTGACAGCCCATAGCTGGGACAGAGACACTAGGTACCCTGGTCTCCATATTCAGAGGGGGAGTGGGTCATCAAACTGTCTCAATGCCCATGAAGCAAACTGTATTTTCTTTATCTGCCTGCAATTTCCTTTTGCTTGCCTACCCCTCAGCTGTTCCTGATTTTCAGAGATGTCCCTGATTTTGCCTCAGAAATTTCTTCTGTCCCTCCTAAGCCTGGCATTTCTGGCACTAAAGAGTAGGAATTGGGATCACAGAATAATGCCAGCCATTGATGTTGCAGTCTCATTCTCATTAAGAAAATGCTATTCACACTAAGAAACGTGGTATACAGCTTCTGGGACTAATATTACTGTTTTATCTGATGTGTTCCTGATTTGGGTCATTTGTCCCTGCCCTGTGATGAGGGAAGTTAAGAGGTATGGTTGCCTGGACCCACTGCTTGTTGTGTCTGAACTGCCGTATTCAATCAAACTGTTTTAAATTGTTGAACTGCTTGCTATGACTGAACTGCTATATTCAATTGAGGAGTTTAAATAACTGCACTGCCTTATTTCCTCAAATGTCCTGTGTGACTGCACTGCCCTGAGGAATTGATTACTGCACTTGCCTCCTGCTACTCCCTCTGAAGACATTTGGGGCCACCCCATCCCAAATGGCAGGGCTCTCGGTCATCCAAGGGGGGGAGAATTGCCTTTCAGGGTTTTAATTTTTGTTCTGTTCCAGGCTCCTGCACACACCTCACACCTCACACCTCATCCAGAAGTCCTCTGGTGTCTCTTCTTCAACCCAGGGAAGGTCCCCGGGAAGCCCAGTATCACCTGCACCCACTTCCAATGAGCTCCAACAACTCCAAATGTTCGCCACAATGCCCCAGGTTTGAGTTGCGGGTCGTAAGTGGTAGCCAGCTGGTAGCTAGGGCCCACCAAAGTGAGTCAGATTAGGGGCCACCCCGGCTCTAGCTCGAGGGACTTAAGTCGTCCGCCAAACTCGGAGTCACGTTGCCCATTCTCCCGAATAGACATTGTCCTAAGGTGGCAACAGTAACGGTGGCCTATACTAAGGCCTTGCTGAGGATTGCCAGGCTCTGTGCCCCATCCCCTGAGGTGGCATAAGTACCAGTGGTCCACGCAAGAGACCACACCAAGGGTCGCCACACTCTTGACTGTACTGCCCATAGGTGACTCGTGTTCCAGTGATGCATCAAGAGGTCAAACCGAAGACTGTCGGATTCTGACGCTGCAGGGGTGAGGTGGTAAGGGTTCTGGGGACCTGCCCAGAGGTTGTCCAGTGGATCATCGCACCCAGCATCCATTCCTCAACTAGAGATCACCCGCCTGAGGTCACTACAGCCGACATTCCCAGATAAGGGTCCTCTTCACCTACAACTGGGAGTCAACACCCATCCTCGACCAAGTGCTTCCCTTTCGACGTTGCCTCAGTGACGCCAGGAGTTACCTTCTTCACAGGGCCAGGAGGCCTACAGTGTTTTACTTGGTTTTTGGTTCACTGGGGGATGCCCCATTTCATGGCCTGTGTAAGAAACGCTTCCTTAGGTTCACCCTCAGCAGTTGGCCTACCAAAATACTAGAAACCCAAGCTTGGTGCATCAGATCCCTACACCTTTAAGACTTGAATAACCTGGACTTTTGTAGGGCATTAGTGGGGCCAGTTTGTGGTCCTGGTAACCTTATTCCCTCTTTCTCATGTGTATAGTATTAGTGAATGCTAAGTCTTTTCTGTGTGCTCCAACTGTGGCTAATAAACCTTGCATCTTGGCTCTAGAGTACGTCTCCAGCCTCTCCTTCCAGATTTATCTGGCATCACCCTAAACTATAGGGATACGAACCACCACAGCTCGTCCACCACATTGGTTTGTATTTTTTCTCCAGTTATGAAAATAATGTCCCTATGATATGTTTAAATGAGCTAAGAAGGTTTTGACTTCCACATATCCAGCATAATCCAACAGTGGTAAACAAGTTTTTGTAACCAACCTTTTCCCTGCAACCTTATTGGAACACAGCTTGTTTCTAAAAAAAAAAAAAGATTCCCACTTGGATTTTGATTTTTTACACAACTAATACAAGTGCACACTATATGGTTGATCCAAAAGTCTTGATAAGTATATCTTGTACACATTTAATTTATCACCACTAAAGATATGTATATTTACCCCAGCGACCTCTTTTTCTTTCAGTGTCCTTGTACAGAGCAACAGAGTCTTTGTTTTTTGACCTGCTACCCATGCCCAAATATTGATCTTGGTCGTGCCTTACACCCCCGTTAAGATGTGCATCCAAGAGCTCATAAGAGACATACACAATGGAAAAACGGATAGCTCTCTGGGTGTGCATTTTATGGGGGTTTATGAATTCCATTCTAATGGAGCCTGGCTCATGGGAATTGAACATGTTTGACCTAGGGTATATGAATGGTGGCAATAGAATTTGAGTCATTTTACTGAAAGAAGCACATTGGACCTTTAACTTACATAACCTAAACCCTCAATCCATTCCAAAAAGTTGCACTTCCACCTCTGAAGCTGCTAACAAATGCAACATTGTGCAAACCAGAAAACTAAAAAGAATAGAAGACACACACAACACTACAAGGAGATGATGTTGTATACACTTTCTCTCCTTTTTTATGTTGCTTGCACGCATGTGCAAGAAAAATAGTGCCATCATCGGAGATTTCGGAGGTGTGTCACCTCCTCCTCCAATTCAGTCAGTGTGTTGGCAGGCGCGGCCCCTGTAAGCCAATGCATTTTGTAGCTGTCTATGACACGCTCCAAAATGCAGTGGCATACAGTTGAAAGGGGAGCTATGCTTCAGTGAGCACCGATAAGATATCGGCTGCTCCGCGTGCAGCTCCCTCCCCACAGACACCATGAGCGTGTATTGCACCCCCGATTCCCTTGCACTTTCTTATGGTGCCCAATCCGGCTGAGCTGCTCCTCCCAGTAGTAAGTGCCACGCTGGGAGCCCACCCAGTGTGGCAGTGATCCTTGGCCGACGGGGTGCCTAATCCCCATCGGCTGAACGCCTCACCAGCACGCTTGGGAGCCCACCCCAGTGGCAAACGCCCCACGAAGTCATTTTAAAAAAACTGTGAAACAAAATGGTCCCATGGCGCCTCCCAACCCTCCCACTACCCGCACTCCACCCACTGCGCACCCAGCCTCCCCACACCCCCACCCCATACTTACCTCCGGACCCGCGGACGATCTTCGTGGACCGGGAACACGCCTGCACTCTTCAAAGCCGACCGCAACTGAGGAAATGCCGTAAGCTGTATAATGGGCTAGATAGAGGGGTTTCAACTTGTTGCATATCTCGGTAGTTTTGTTGTTTTAGATAACATAGATTGGGATCTCTTCATGAATGATGGATTATTCAGGTTCGAAGGGTGATTTCGCAGTCACCGCGCAGTCACTGTGCAAAATCACCCTTTGGGCCTGAATAACGCCATGATAGTGACATCATTCATGACAAGGGGTCCCAAAAACCCCATGTTGAAAATTTGGTGCCAAAATTCCTAAAAATGACTGTTTTACGAGCGTGCATTGCGCAGTTCCTACGCACGCTCGTAAGGTAGCGAATTTTCAATATTTTCACTCCAGATTTCCAACATTGCCATTTTATCACACCTTCTTATGAGTAGTACAGCTGCCATTTTTCACATCTCACCCAAAACGTGTTTCTGCCCATGTAGCACACAATGGCGCAGTCGGTGTGCAAGATCAATGTATGGGACAAATTAAGAAAATCACAGTGACACTGTTCATGAGCTCAGGTGTTAAAATGGCTATGTTGAAAATTTGGTGAAAAAATTCCAAAAAATGACTGTTTTACGAGCGTGCGTTGTACAGTTCCTACGCACGCTCGTAAGTTCGCGAATTTTCAATATTTTCACTCCAGATTTTCAACATTGCCATTTTACCACACCTTCTTATGAGTAGTACAGCTGTCATTTTTCACATCTCACCCAAAACGTGTTTCCGACCATGTAGCACACAATGGCGCAGTCGGTGTGTGAAATCAATGTACGGGACAAATTAAGAAAATCACAGTGACACTGTTCATGAGCAGAGGTCTTAAAATGGCTATGTTGAAAATTTGGTGAAAAAATTCCCTTCAGATGTTCTGCAATATTACTAATGACGACATTGAACAGAACTGGCCCCAGGACCGATCCCTGCAGCACCCCACTGGTCACCCCCTCTCCCTAGACTGCATACCATTTACCACCACTCTCTGCCTCCTGTCTGTTAGCCAGTTTCTAACCCAGTTTACCACCCTTTCCCCCATGTCCAGCCTACCCAGCTAGTTTATCAGCCTCCTATATGGGATGGTGTCAAAGGCTTTGCTGAAATCAAGGTAAGCGTTGTCCACTGCCCCACCCTGATTCACTTCCTTTGTCACCCAGTCAAATAAATCAACCAGATTTATCTGACATGATGTCCCCACTGTGAATCCATGTTGTCTATGGTCCTGGTTCGATGGCATCTAGATGCCCCACTATCCTTTCTTTAAGCAATGTCTCCATGATCTTCCCCACTACTGAGGTGAGGCTGAATGGCCTATTGTTCCCTGCCTCCTCCCTTCTGCCGGACTTGTGTAGAGGGACCACATGTGCCCTCCTCCAATTCACTCATGTTGAATGACTCAGTGAACATGGCTGCCAGAGGTACTGCTATCTCCCTTTGCAGTTCTGTTAATATCCTTGGACGTATGCCATCTGGTTCCATCGCTTTGTCTACCTTCAATTTAGTGAGCTCTTGCAGGACTCTTTTGCCTTTGAATAGACTATTGTCCACCTCTTCACCCCCTTGGCAACTGCTGTACTGCTGTGGCCCTTGTCCCTCCCACTCTTCTGTGAATACTGAAGGGAAAGACACAGTGGATGTCTTGGGAGGAAGGCATGAAACTGTTACTTCCAAATACCTAAACAGCACATACAAGCAAGCAACATTCGGCATTGACAAATGCTTGTTGTTTTATATACTAAAGTCAGCAGGTGTTCATGAAACACAGAAACATGGAAACATTGAATTTGATGACAGACAAGGACCGTTTGGCCTATCCAGTCTGCCCATATCTCCTACCTACACTATTACTACAAAGAATGCCAAATCTACAGCTCTTTCTCCTTCCCCCTTCCTTTCCACTGTGATTCCCTTGTGCTTCTCCTATGCATTCTTGAAGTCCACTACTGTTTTGCCCCACCACCTCTGCTGGAAGGCTTTTCCAGAAATCAACTACTCTTTCTGTGAAGAAGTACTTCCTTACATCTCTCTTGAATCTACCCCCCTCCCAACTTCATAGCATGTCCCCTTGTTCTTGGGCACCTTTTCTTCTAAAAAATACTTTCCTCCTGTTCCTTATTTACCCCATGAGGTATTTAAAGGTCTCTATCATATCCCCTCTCTCCTTCCTCTCTTCCAGGGTGTACATATTGAGGTCCTTTACTCTCTCCTCATAAGGTTTTTGATGTAGACTCAGCAGCATTTTAGTTGCCCTCCTCTGGACCACCTCCACTCTGTCTATGTCCTTCCAAGGATGTGGTCTCCAGAACTGGACACAGTACTCTAGGTGGGATTTTACCAGTGATCAATACAAAGGCAACACTACTTAAACAATAATGACCAAGAAGCTGGTCATTTCCGAGGGATCAATGACCGGTTGGGGGGATGGGTGGCCCGAGGCACAGCTCAGTTTTTAATCCAAGGAAATGACCAGCTTCGAGGTTGTTATTGTGATTATAAGTCTAATCGCAATACCAATTTTCTTTTTCCCCATTTATTTTTTATGTTTTTGTGGTTTCAAGCAGGGTGGCGCGAACGTTCAGTTGAAGGTCTCTGCCATGCTGGGCATTTCTAAGAGATTTCAGACCGACACAGCAGTCAATCAATGAGCTACTTTAGCTCATGAATAATTAATTAGACTTATAATTCCCTCTTTCTGCTGGTGATACCCCTCCTTACACACCCTAGCATCCCACTAGCTCTCCCTACTGCCTTGTCACACTGCCTGGCCACCTGTAGGTCATCCGATATGTTTGCCCTCAGATCTCCTTCCTGCTTGGTGATCAATAGCACTTCACCTATTTTGGACTCCATCCTTGGTTTCTGTGCCCTAAGTGCATTATTTTGCACTTTTTCACATTGAAACTCAGCTGCCATACCCTTGACCACTCCTCTAGTTTTCTCTGCTCATCCTTTCCACCACCACCAGTAGTGTCCACCCTATTGCAGATGTTGGTGTCATCTGCAAAGAGGCAGACCTTCAATTCTAACTCCTTTGTGATGTCACTTATAAAGACATTAAAGAGGACTAGTTCCAGCACTGATCCCTGAGGCACCCCGCTGGTCACCCTCCCTTCCTCAGAGTGAACTCTGTTTACCACCATCCTCTGTTGCCTGTCCCCTAACTAATGTTTTACCCAGATTACCACCTTTGGCCCCACTCCTAAGCTACCCAGCTTGCTTATGAGTCTCCTATGTGAAACTGTGTTGAAAGCCTAACTGAATTCTAGGTAGGCCACATTCTCCGCTCCACCCTGATCTAGTTCCTTGGTCACCCAGTCAAAAAAATCTATCAGATTCATTTGACATGACCTCCCCACTGTGAAACCATGCTACCTCGGGTCTTGTAACCTTCTGGATTCAAGACAGTTCATAACCCTTTCCTTCAGCAGTGATTCCATTAACTTTCTCACCACCAATGTCAGGCTGACTGGCCTATAATTTCCAGCCTCTTCCCTGCTACCACTTTTGTGTAGTGGGACTACATCTGCCCTCCTGCAGACCTTCAGAACCACTCCTGTTTCCATTGAGTTGTTACATAGAACTGTCAGAGCTGTAGCCAGTATTTTCATGAGCTCCCTCAATACCCTCAGATGCACCCCATCTGGCCCCATTGCTTTGTCCACCTTCAGATTATCAAATTCCTTCAGGACTCTTGCCTCCAAAAAGGGGCTAGTGTCCACCTCCCTCCCTCAAAAGCTTTTGTTATTTTGTGGTCCCTCCTGTTCTCCTTCCTCTGTGAACATCGAATAAAAGTATTTGTTCAGAATGTTTGACTTTTCCTGGTCCCCCTTCCCCTTCCCTTTTTAACCTTACAATCCCACCCCCGGTCTTCCTCTTTTCACTTACATACCTAAAAAGTATCTTGCCCCTTTCTTTACCTCCTGGGCTATTCTTTCTTCAGTTTGCACCTTTGAGCTCCTTACTGCTTTCACCAATGGGCTTGCAGTGAGTACAGTACTCTGTCATTCATGTGAATGACAGGGTACAGTACTCACTGCAAGCCCATTGGTTGACAGGGTCCACCAATTGGCTGTCAGTAGTACAGTAGCTGTCAGACATGGACAGATCTGTCGGCGGGCAGCCATGGAGGTCTGCGTGTGGGTTGTGCTGCCCGCCGATGGAGGGACTCAGCTGGGATGGGGGAGCAGGTCTGCTGGGCTATGGGGGGGAGGCCGTATGGATTGCTGTTTGGGTTGGGGTGAGGAGAGTGGGTTCTCCTATCATACAATATCACCGCAGGGAGTGGCAGGTGAACGAGGATGCAGGTGGGGAGGGGGGTTTACTGTCACCATATCTGTCACTGAGAGCGGCATTATCACGGGGATGCAGGCAGGGAGGGAGTATTCAGCATACATGGGTGTACCATCGCAGGGTGCAGCAGTCAGAATGGAGGTTGTGCAGGGAAGGGGGACCACTGGATAACTGGGGCGTTAGTGTGGGTGTCCCCACAGCCGGTGAATGGGCCAGGATGTGTGGGGGTGCACTCCGCCTCCCTGGGGCTGTGTGTGGCCCATATCCATTGCAGGGTACCCGGCACATTCCACTGGGTGCAACCCTGTTAGGTGCATGCAAATGGTGCCATCATGACATGCAAATGGCCCCATTGCACCTTGCATGCCTAATGGCCCCATTTGCATGTCTGTGGTTGTGAATGGCAGCTTTTGGCACAGCGCATTGGGAGATGCTCTGCCCCATTGTGTACCCTGCCCAACCGGGGGTTGTGCCGGCGCATCTTGGACTGGGCACAACAGTGGTATTCACAGAGGGGATGTGCTGGGAGCATCCCCCGGTGCATCTTCTGTGAATACCACTTTTGGCGCTCGGCACATCTCATGTGTGCCGGGGCATCCGAGATGCACCAAGGGCAAGTGCTTCAAGAATCCTGTCCACATGTAGTCATACTGACAACTGCCCTCTGATGAAGCTTAATTAATTAATGAATGTAGGTATTAATTTATTTATTATTTCAAGAGTTTCAGCAGGAAAAACGTACTGAGTTAACAGCTCATTTCCAGATGTGTCCTGGGGAAGTGGATGTGCAGATGCAGTAATAAGTTACATCAGTAATGCTACAAATATTAAAAAATACTAATAATAAAAAGTAAAAATTAAGGTTTATTTATTTCTTTGAAAATTGGTGACTGGGAAAGGCACACTGAGCCGAGTTCCAGGTGCAACCCAGGGGAGCTGGAAAAGAGGGGGAACAACAAAACAAGTTACAGTGCAATTAAGTATAGAAGTAAAGTGCATTTACAAAAGCAACATATAATAAATATGCAGGTACATCTTGGAACAGTTTAAAGTGTGAATAGACATCATGCCAAGTGCACATGCCATAGATAGAATACCAAAACAAGCAAAATGAGCAGGCAGTGCTCTAGACAGAAGAGGCAGAAGATAAGATAAGCAAAACCAGAACCAAAACCTGCCAGTGTAAGACAGGGAGGACCTCTTAAGGAAAACAAGAGCAGGTCAAGGGTGGAAGGAGTTTCAGCAGGTATCTAAAAGAGTCTGAGGTGGAGGAATGGCAGAGGGGAGGAAAGGAGCTTGTTATGTATGGTGTTGGGGTGCCCTCTAGTGGCTTCAGTGTGTCCTGGTATTACTAGGTCATGTGATATGTTCTAGAGGAAGTGGAAGTAAAGAGATGGTGTTGATTGCAAGCTGTTTGTCAGAGCTCCTTTTTGTGAACCGAATAAAAAGTGCTTCTCGCAGCTGCATACACAACAAAACTGGCGACATGGATGGTAAACCTCTGCTGCACCCACTGCTCCAAAGATATCAAAGTAAGAGCTATCTTTAATATTTGTTTGGGATTGTTTTATGCAAACGAGAAAGTGAAAGCAAACTGCCGGGTATGCCTCAGTTTGTGTGTGTTTGCAAATTATTCGGAAGGGGAAGAGCATAGCAACTCTGTGTGCCAGTCAAACTTCTAGAAAAGACTGAGTTATCAGTGGAAATATTGAGTAATCGGAATGAAAGTGCAAAATGGCTATGATAACAGGACTTATGGGACCTTTTGATGAAACTGTAGAACAATGGAACTCATACAGAGTGGTTTGAATATTTTGTGACTGCGAATGATATTACAGAGGATAAGAAGGTAGCTACTTTTCTGGGTGTGATGTGTGGAAAAACCTTCAATTTATTGCACAGTCTGGTGCAGCCTGATAAACCTGGCACAAAATTTTATGCAGAGATAGTGCAAGTATTACAAGCACACTTTCCCCAAAGCCATTAGTGATCACAGAGAGGTTTCGCTTTCATAAACTGAACCAAGAAGAAGGAGAAACAGTCTCCCAGTTGGTGGCAGTGTTAAAAAAGTTGGCTGAGCTCTGTGATTTTGGTAACGTGCTAAATGATACGCTGCGAGATAGGCTGGTGTGTGGATTGCGCAGTGAAGCAGCTGAGAAACATTTGCTGACAGATGCTAACCTTATACTACAAAAGGCTTCAGAAACTGCAGTTTCTATGGAATTAGCTGCAATGGAAGCTCAGGAGTTGAGTGCATCTACTAAAGTGCATAAAGTGAATGCTGAGAGTATGAATAAAGTGACAGGAAGCAAAAATTGCAATCATTGTAGAAAGACTGGTCATTTTGAATATGAATGTTGGTGCAAAGACCAGATATGCCGGAATTGTAATAAAAGAGGACACATTGCACATGCGTGCAAAAATATGACAGATGTAGTATATGAAAAAGATAAGCCAGATCGGAAAGATAAATCTGATTGAAAGAGACCAACTGGGTGGCGGAAAAAGAAATCCAATCTGCATTCTGTACAACAGGGTCAGGATACGGAGAGTGAAAGTCAGTCCGAAGAGGAGGCACCAACATATATTTTGGCTATGATGGGTATTCCACAGGGCTACTGGGTGACCCTGTTGCTGGAAGAGAAGTCACTGCAGATGGAGGTGGAATCAGGAGCTGCTCTATCACTGGTATCTAATGCTGTATATCGAGAAAAACTGCAACATCTGCCACTGCAGCCAACGAAGGTCATTCTGAAGATCTACACAGGAACCTGTACGGATGATGGCCACCATGGATGTCTGTGTGACACTTCATGGACAATATATAAAATTGCCATTGTTTGTGGTAAAGGGTGACTACCCAGCTTTGCTGGGTAGTCATGGCTTGAGAAAATCTGACTGAACTGGCCTGAGATATGTATGATGAGCAACCGTGAGGTGGGTCTGGCTGCCATATTGAAGAAACATGCTTCCATTTTTAAAGAGGAGTTGGGGAACATGAAAGGCATTACTATTAAACTGACCATTAAGCCTGACAGTAACCCAAAGTGCTTGAAGGTCAGAACAGTGCCATACACCCTTAGGCCAAAGGTGGAAGCTGACTTGGAGCATCTAGTGAAGGTGGGAGTGCTAATGCAAGTCATTCATAGTGAGTGGGTGACACCTATTGTTCCAGTCCTGAAAAAGGATGGCTTAGTAAGAATTTGTAGGGATTTCTAGATCACCATCAATCTGGTGCTATGTGCAGAGCAATATCTGCTTCCTCTTATTGAGGACCTGTTTTCTCATCTTGCTGGTGGACAAAAGTTCAGCAAGATAGACTTGAACCAAGCTTATCTACAGATGCATGTCCATGAGGAGTCACAGGAACTGTTAACAATTGTGACACCTAAAGGACTTTTCCACTATCATCGTTTGCCTTTCAGAATAGTATCAGCTCCAGCTTTGTTTCAAAGAGCTATGGACCAGAGCTTGTGTGGACTTCCAGGAGTACAATGTTACCTGGATGATATTCTGGTAACGGGCAGAAATAAGAAGGAACACCTCAAGAACCTTGATGCTACTTTACAGAGGCTGGAGGAGTATGACCTTAGAGTTCGAAAGGACAAGTGTGCATTCTTTCAGCCCTCTGTTGAATATCTGGGACATGTGATTGATGCAACAGGCCTCTACACAGCTCCTTCCAAGGTCAAGGCCATTCTGTAAGCTCCTACTCCTCAGAATGTGAATCAGTTGTGTTCTTTCCTGGGACTGCTTAATTATTATGGACAGTTTATTCCTAACCTGGTGACAATTTTAAAACCCTTGCATGTCCTTCTTTGTCAGAACAAGAAGTGAAACTGGACAGCAGACTATGATTCAGCATTTGCTCGAGCCAAAGAATTGTTAGCGAATTCCCAGGTTCTGACACATTTTGATCCTGCATTGCCACATTTATGCAGTTGAATGGCATTCATCATATTAAGTCGGCACCCTATCATCCAGCTACTAATGGGCTAGCAGACAGACTTGTCCAGACCTTGAAACGGGCTTTAAGATCAGCTAGAGGACAAGCTTGTCTGCAAAAATGTTTGAACACCTTTTTGCTGTCTTATAGAAACATCACTCATGATACTACAAAAGTGTCGCCAGCATTCTTAATGATGGGTCGACAACTGCACACTTGTTTTGACCTGTTGAAACCACCTGCAGCAGCACAAGTGGTGCACCATCAACAAAAGCACAAGTGAACAGGTGTGAACCAAGGGCCAAGGACAGAATCTTTCAGCCTGGACAACTTATGCTAGAACATAATTTTGCAGCTGGGGAAAAATGGATTCCGGCCACAGTGACTGCACAGGCTGGACCTGTGTCATACACTGTTAAGACTGAAAATGATCTTGTCTGGAGGAGACATGTGGATCAGCTTTTGTCAAGTGTTACTGTATCTTCCATGGTGTCATCTGCTGGACATTTTGAAGGTTTAGACCTGAATATGATATCGGAAAGCACCCCAGTTCCACAGTCAGTCACTCCAGATTCTTCTCCACAGGTTAGTTCTACTGAAGGGACTGTACACCCAGCTCTTGTTGAAGCAATACCAGAGCCTGTACAGACCTCACCAGCTCCCAACAACAGTTTCTGGGCCACCACCTTGGGGTGACAGCACCAAAGCTAGTGCACCCAAGGTTCCAAAAAGATCTACCAGAGTGCGAAGACCACTTCATCATTTGGATTTGTAGTTAGTGGCACACCCAGAACTATTGGGGCAGAATAATCCCCCGGGTGAGCCAGGAATCGAGGTAGTCTACCCTCATTCCCTAGTTAAGGAGTGTTTTTTTCTAATGAATATTACCTGTTCTTGTTCATTATGGGGACGTTTTCAGTAAGGGGGAGGAAATGTTATGTATGGTGTTGGGGTGCCCTCTAGTGGTGTCAGTATGTCATTGTATTACTATGTCATGTGATATGTTCTAGAGGAATTGGAAGTAAAAAAGATGGTGTTGATTGCAAGCTGTTTGTCAGAGCTCCTTTGTGTGAACCGAATAAAAAGTTTGCTGGTCCCTGGAGCGGAGAGAGCATAGGGCTGGCGCAACAGGGAAGAAGAGCAATAATAGGTAGGAGGGAAATGAGTCAAACCAGTATTTGGAGATGAAGGAGGAACAGTGTACCTGGTTGCAAGATGCTAGAGAGATGGTTCAGTAAGAGGTGAAGTGATGGAGTGTCAGACATCTCATTTGTTAATAAAGCACTTTATGTATCTGATACTTTATTTGACTGCACTGTTCTTTGTGCTGTTTGACACCCCTCTCTAATTCTGTCCTATACAGTAGCTGTGAAGATCAGCTGTGCTGTGCATGCTTAATCCCTTCCCCCAAAAGAAGCTTCATTCTGGTTCTCAAGCTTGCACCAGCTGTAGAACTGCTTGTAGTAGTACTAGCATGAAGGGGGTATGATACTGTCGCTTGTGACTGAGATTTTGGGGGTCTTCTATTGGCTGAGCATGGCTTAGCACCTCATTAATATGCAACCCTATTTATTTAGTTATTTGTTGACCATGTGGGTGAACTGGCACCACACATCTTTTTCAGGCATGACCTTAATACTAAAAAACACATTGCATTGTATAGAAACATGATGCAACGGTACATAATGTACAAAATATGAGGTATAATATACACAGTATACAAGCAATGGTATTAAAACAATGGACTGCGAACTGTTAACAGTTATGTCCAATGAAATAAAGATTACACAAAACAAGCATTTGCTTGCTACGCTCGGGCATTTATTTAACACGTTTTTCATTGTTACATAGCACCAGAGAATTTATAGGCAGAAAAGGACTGGTAGGCCTATCTAGTCTGCCCTGTTTCCCTGTCTATTTCTACACCCTGGACCTTATTAGGTCACAGGTGTCCCTTCCTGGTCACAGGTGTCCCTTCCTGCTCCCCTTTCTCTATCTATAATGCCCAAATGCCTATCCCATGTATGCTTGAAGTTTCCCAATGTTTTCGTCTCTACCTCCTCTTCTGGCAGGCTGTTCCAGGCATCCACCACCCTTTTTGTGAAGAAGTATTTCCTCACATCAGTCTTAACCCCCCCCAAGCTTTATTGGATGTCCCCATGTTTTGGGACTCCTCCTCCACTGAAAGAGACTTCCCTCTTGCAAGCTGATCAACATGGCATGAGGTTCTTATAGGTTTCAATCCTGTCCCTACTTGCTCTCCTCTCCTCCAGGGAGTACATGTTGAGCTTCTGCAGCCTGACCTCGTATGATTTCTTGTGTAACCCCTGCACCATTTTGATAGCCCTCTTCTGGCCACTTCCACCCTGTCAATGTCTTTGAGGAGGTGCAACCTCCAGAACTGGACACAGTACTCTAGGTGGGGTCTCACTAATGAGCAATATAGTGACAACACAGCCTCCCTTATTTTGCTAGAAATCCCCACCTGCCATTGCAACCCAGTATCTAACTAGCCATGTTTACTGCCTTGTTGCACTGCCCTGCCACCTTGAGGTCATCAGATATGGTTTCCCCAATGTCCTCCTCTTCCTTGGTGTCTGTAAGTACCTCCCCCATACATAGCCCACAGGTTTCCCCTCCCCAGGTGCATCACTTTGAACTTTTTGGTATTGAAACCCAGCTTCCACATTCTATACCACTCCTTAGGTTTCCACAGATCCCTTTATGTTTTATCCACCCCTTCCTGGGTGCTCACCCTGTTGCAGATTTTTGTGTCATCTGCATAGAGACACACCTTCCTCTCCAGTTCCTCAGCAATGTGTCACCTATGAAGACACTGAAGAGGACAGGACCCAGTACTGTTATCCCTTTGGTACTCCACTGGTTACTCTCCCATCTCCAGAGTGACTGCCATGTACCACCACCACCCTCTGCCTCCTATCTTTCAGCCATTTTGACATCCAGTTTATCACCTTCTCTCCAACCCCAGGTAGCTAAGTTTCTTAATTGGTCTCCTGTGTGTCGCAGCGTCATAGGACTTACTGAAGTCCAGATAGGCCAAATCCACTGCCTTCCCCAATCTACTTCCTTAGTCACCCAGTCAAAGAATTCTATGAGATTTGTTTGACATGACCTCCCCGCTGTGAAACCATGCTGCTGGTGGTCATGTAGCCCATTTGCCTCCAGGTACTCCACCAGTCTTTCCCTCAGCAAGGTTTCCATTAATCTCCTCATCACTGATGTGAGACTGACTGGCCTGTATAATTACTAGCCTCCTCCTTGCTGCCACTGTTTTGCAGAGGGACCACATGAGCCCTCATCCAGTCCTCTGGAACTACCCCCATCTCCAGAGAGGTGCTGAATAGTGTTACCAGTGGTGTGGCTAGTACTGTGCTCAGTTCTTTTAGTACCCTTGAGTAGATCTCATCTGGCCCCATGGCCTTATTTTCCTTTAGAGCTTCCAAACCCCTTCGGACCCTCTCCTCCAAAAATAGACTTATGTCCACTCTTCCATCCCCCTCCCCCCGTGCCTGTTGATACATTCTGGTTTGTCCACTCTCCCTTCCACTGTGAAGACTGAACAGAAGTGCTCATTTAAAATGTTATCTTCTTCTTGGTCTTCCTCTGTTCAGCCCTCCCCCATTCTTCTGATCCTCACTTTCCCACCTCTTGCTTTCCCCTTTTCATTCACGTACCTGAAAAAAGTTTTTTCCCCTTTTTTGACCTCCTTGGCTATCCTCTCCTCTGTTTATACCTTAGTTGCCTTCACCTTTCTTCCTGCCACTCTTTGTTTATCTAGATATACATCCCTGTCTCTTTCCATAAGGGTCTTCTTTTACTTTTTAAAAGCTATTTTTTTTCTCCCTTACTGCCTACGCCCCTACTTTTGAGAACCATAGTGGCCGCTTCCTCCTCCTAACCTTGCTTATGTAACCACTAGATGGCGCTATCCCAGGGGCTACTACCCCTGCCTGATTTGCCACCAACAGGTTGAGGGGCCTGATCCAATGGCGGTGCCTCACCCAGAGGTCAGGGTTTGCAATAGTTAAACTTACTTGGTCACAGCCCTCTGGGACACTGCAACCCCTTTCTTCCCACTAGTGGCCCACACAATATATCAGAATTACCTTCACAATATACACTTACCCCCAGGGCTGGTTCAGGCACTGGGACCTCCTGTAAAATAAGATAAAGTGCAACAATCACAGTACAATACTTTAACATAGACAAATACCTCAGGCAGTATAACTTTGCTGAAACAAGCAGCTCGGATTTATTTAGGGGGAATATAACAAGGACAGGGGGAAATCAGGTTAATTAGCTTATCACTTTACTCATCTACTTTATGGCTCTTGCACAGATAGCTCATCCTACCAGTTACTGTCCTGGGTACCCAAGCCCTAGTGGCTAGTCCAAACCGGGTGGCAGCTGGTAGGGCCTTTCCCACAGAGAAAAGAAAAATTAGTTTAAACAGTCAGCAGTACAGTGATTCCATTTGGATTCAATGTGGCAATTCAACAGGAGCGACCCTGAATTAGTACTCATGACCTCCAAACAAGATAGGGTCCTTCAATGTCAGCAGGGCTACTCTTGAGCTCCACGAGACTCCTCACACATTTATATGGCAAACTGCAACAGGCAAAAGTCCTTTAATGGCAGCAGGATTCACTTGAGCTAACCAAGCCTCTTCACACATTTATATGGTGAACAGTAACAGGCAAAAGTCCTTTAATGGCAGCAGGATTCACTTGAGGTACACAAGCCTCTTCACACATTTATATGGTAAAACAGAAAGTACTATACCAGGCAGGCTGCTTCTCTATCCCAATTGCAATTACTGCACAATACCCGGGAGAACACACAGCAGATTCAGTTCCTGACAGACCGAGTGCAATTCAGCAATTTCTCCAGTCTTCTACAGGGTGAGCCTGGTTTCTACTCTTCAGATATCCTTTGATTCTCTTCACAGGACGGATTCAGTCCTAACAAGCAGTTACACAAGCTGCAGACCGAACTCTGGGCCTACACACGTTTCCGACTAAAACTGCACACTGAAAAGCACAGGGCTCTTCCTTCTTCACTGCCAGAGCTCAACTGAAACTCCAACAGACAAAACCGGCACTTCCTTTGAGTTCCTCCCAGTTCTTGACTGGATTGGCTGTCACTCACAATAGACTGCTCCTGTTGGTCCAAAAGGCCAAGTCTAAACTACATCTCCCAGAGTCACTGCCCATACAATCCTCTTGTGGCTGGCTCAGATTATGAGTCCAAGTTACTGATTCGTCCAAGGCACCATTTTAGAGCTAGTACCCCACACTGATTGGTCCAGTTCAGCAGTTCAAAACCAGAATGGGGAACTAGGCAGACACAGTTCTGACTGCAAGAAAGCAGGTTAGACAAACTGTAATTTCATTATTACTTAAGTGATTTCTGGCAAACAGTTACATCTTTCAGATAGGTTCCTTTGCACTCCTAGTGACTGCAAAAATGGAGTGAATTGGCAGCAGCTCGAGTGGTAGTCAAACAGGAAGCACACAGTCCCCCATACAATTAATTATGTCTGCAAGCAGACAGCTGTTAAAGAGACAGTACCAGAGGCTCTAAAACACTCACTGATAAATGGCTTAAATGCCAAACACCATTCAGGCTTGGAGCATTCAAGCAAGCTCCTGGAAGTCTTTTTGGGAACCCCATTTGCAGGGGTTACACCTTCCTGGTTTGGAAAGCTTGACGTTCACGTCAAGCAGCAATTCTACAAGTTTCAATTGCAACCATATACATTTGCATTAGGCTCGCATATGTAATCATCAGTCAATATATCATTTTACCAAGAACACTTTTCTGAAACATTGCAGTACGTCCTCTTTACAGTATTACATACACATTGTACCATAACTCAAGTTATTACCTCTTGTACATGAAACCTGAGAGAGGGGCCCTTCCCTATCAGTTACCTTGGGCTGGATAGGGCAAGGGCACCATACTTAGAGGAGCAACACAAGTAACTTGAGTTAGCACTGACGCTCAGTTTGGGCAATGAGCCGGGACACATACACTCCTTTATGGACAACATTGAGAGGCAGATCCACTGGCCGCCCAGGGAATCATAACTGAGGTGCACCACAGGCTTTACAGCTCGACCAGTCTTTCTAGGAGGAACTGTTACAGTCTCTGCACTCTGAGCCTCATTTCAGCATTGTCCTCACTTGTCAGGGAGTCTCCATGGGGTAGAGAGGCTAGAACTTGGGGCACTTTCAGCTCCAGGAGTTACAGTTTCTGAGTCCACAACATTTGGCTCGCATGGAGGCTTTCGGATACTGGCAGTGGACTGTCAGGGCACTCAAAATACTCTTCTTGTTCTGGTGTATCACCAGTCCGACCAATCCATCATTTTCCTCCCTGAAAGCTCAAACAGTTCAACCATGCACAATGATTCCATTTCATCTGATCTGATGCTTTGCACTTCACTTTCTGGGAGCATTGGCTCCAGGGACGAAGCTGGGGGCTTGGACAGTCCAGAAGGCCCAGCTTCATCTCCAGTATTGACTAGGGATTGCCTCAAACAATTGACTCAGTTCGTAAGAAGGATAGTATTCAAAGTCACCTCACTTTCTTCCGATATGGACTGACAGTCATGCTCAACTGGGACTTGTGGAGGGAACACTTTAACTTTGCTTCTGTAGGTGCAGACTTTCTTGTTCTTTTCTTAGCAGCAGCTCTAGTCACTGGTCCAGAGGGGCATCTTCTAGGGCTCAGACTCAATTAAGATTTGTCCAATGGGCAGTAAATGATTTCTATGCATTGTTTTTACATCTTTGAATTATTCTCAGGCCTTACTTTGTACACTGGCAGATCATCTAGTTTGCCCACTACAATGTGAGGGAGATGGTGCCATCTGTCAGCAATCTTGTGCTTGCCATGCAGTCCCAGATTTCTTAGCAATACCCAATCTCCCTCCTGGAGTTCCTAGCTTTCACCTTTTATCATACCTTTCTTTGTTGGCTGATTTCTTTTGAGCAGCCATGGTTTGAGCCAGTTGTACGCATGAGTTAGCTGGGCCTTAACTTTTGCACATACTGTAAATAGTTGTCAGCTTGAACCCCATCAGGAGAGACCCCAAAACACACATCTACCAGTAGTCGAGCTTCTCTTCCAAACATCAGGCGGTGGGGAGAACCCAGTGGCATCACTTTTTGGTGCAGTTATAAGCATGTACCAGGGTGCTAATTTGTTGGCTCCATCTAGTCTTGTCCTTTGGGTGCAGGGTGCCTAGCATATCTAGCAAAGTGCGGTTGAAGCGTTCAGGCTGTGGGTCCCTGGGGTGGTAAGGAGTGGTTCTGGACTTTCTCACTCCCACAAAGAAAGCTTCTTTTGATCAGACGACTCTCAAAGTCTCTCCTTGATCAGAATGGATTCTTTGTGGAGCCCCATAGTGAACAAAAAGTTTTCTACAAGTACTTTGGCTACAGTGGATGCTTTCTGGTCTTTGGTGGGGAAAGCTTGGGCATATCTCGTGAAATGGTCAGTGACCACCAGCACATTACTGATATTTCTTTGATCTGACTCCAAACTCAGAAAATCAATACAGACCAGCTCCATGGGTGCACTGGTGGTTATGTTAACAAGGGGGCAGCCCTCTGGGGCAAAGCTTTCCTCAGTGTTAGCGACTACAAGTTCGAATGTGTTGCTCCACATCAGCCCCATCTTAGGCCAATAGAATCTGGATCTCACCAAGTCAAGTGTTCTGTCTATACCAAGGTGCCCTAAGTGGTGTGCAAGGACCTCAATACTGAGTCTCGAAAGGCAGTGGGCAGCACCAGTTGTTGTTTGTCTACTTGCCCCTCTGTCTACTGTTTCTCTGTATAACAGTTTATTGATCAGTTTCAACTTAGGACCTTCTTTGTATAACAGTGCAGTTCTCAAATCAGTGGAGCGTAATTTGGACACATCTTTTCCTGCATAGAGGGCTTCTAAAGCTGATTTGATCATAGGATCGTGGGATTGAGCCCGTCAATACTGTCATTGTCCAGCTGAGGCAGTGCACCAATGTCTATTGGAGAAAAGTGGCAATAGCAGCAGGTATGCAATTCTCAGAGGGTCCCAAGCAATCCACCATGCAGTCCACTGCATCCGGGACATTGTTCCTCCTGTCAAACTTCGCAGAGTGCCCGAATGTCAGGTTCTGCCAATCGGACCCAATCATTCTGGGGAACAGGCCTCCGGGAGAAAGCATCAGCATCTATGTGGTTCAGACCTGCTCGGTATTCGAGAGCTAGTCATATGTAGATAATGCAGAAAGCCACCTGTGGCCAATGGCATCCAACTTAGCTGAGGTCTGCACATAGGTCAAAGGATTATTGTCAGTTTTTACTAGTATTTTAGCCCCATACAAGTACTCATGGAATTGGTCAACAATAGCCCACTTCAAAGCTAGGAACTCTAACTTATGTACAGGATAGTTCTTTTCGGATGGGGTCAGGCTTCTACTGGCAAAGGCCACTGGTCTCAGGCCATTCTCGTGCTCTTGGTACAACACAGCCCCCAACCCTTGCAAGCTAGCATCAGTGTGCAGGACGTAAGGTTTTCTTGGATCGGCATAGGCCAGCACTGGAGCATGGTAGTTGATATATGATCTCATGAAAAGCAGTTTCATTAATCAGGAGTCCAGCGGTCCCAAATACTTCACCGGATGAAAATACACTCTTCAGTCTTGAGGGACGCTGACTTTTGGTATTTTTGTGGGTTGGGGATACCCTTGAGTAAGGTTAAGAAAAGGCGGATCACTTGAATAGTCCTTGATGAAACGCCGATAATAACCACAGAATCCAGGAATCTTTGCAGTTCTTTAGATTTTTTGGCTGTGGCCAGTGGTCAAGGCCTCAACTTTACTTGGGTCGTCTCTATTCCTCGGTGGATACTATGTGTCCCACATACTTTACTGATGTTTGAAAGAATTGACACTTATCAATGGACAGTTTAAGGCCAAAGTCCTCCAGTCGGTCCAATACCTTAAATAATCTGCTCATGTTCCTCCAGTGAGCTGCCAAACACAATAACATCATCTAGGTATACCAGGCACTCTAGTAAGTTCATGTCCCCACTGCACGCCCATCAATCGTTGAAAAGTGGCTGGGGCACCTGAAACCCTTGAGGCATCCTCATGAATTCATAGAAGCCAAGTGGACAGATAAAGGCTGTCTTCTCACGGTCCTCTGGGGCCATCGGGATCTAGTAGTACCCACTGCAGAGATCCAACACAGAGAACCACTTGTCCCGTTTAGGCAGTCCAAAGCATCCTGAATGCGGGGCATTGTGTACTGATCAAGGAGAGTCCCGCGTTTAAGGTGCGATAATCCACACACATCCTTACTGTCCCATTCTTTTCCTCACTACCACAATGGGGAAGCATAAGGGTTCTGGATTCTTGTATTACACCAGCAGCTAACATCTCTTGCAGATGCCATCTCACATCATCTATGTCAGCAGGTGCCAGGCGTCGAGACTCTCACTTAAATGGTTCTTCGTCATGCAGCCAGATATTGTGCTCAGCTCCTGCACGATCCTACATCCCATTCCTTTAAAGAAAACACCTGGTCTCTCTGGGCAAGCTTCTCACTGATCCTCACTTTCCATTCAGCTGGCAATGGGAGTCGCAAATCAAACAAGTTAGGCGTTACTCTGTCATTCTTCCTTGAACTCTTTGCTGTGGTAGCACTGCAGTGTCTGCACAATGCACATTAGCCAGGATGCAACCTCTATTTACCTCGAATGTCTCTTTCAGACACATTATGAACTTGGACCATTACCCTTCTGGCATAAGCATGGGCTCTAGCGGCAAAATACTAGGCTTGACCAGCAGTCCCTCTGGCAATTTTCCATCGCCTGGTGCATCCAACATTAATATTTTATTCTTAACATCCTTTCTGATACTGCCCTCCCTGTAAGGTACACTGGGCATTTGGCGCCAGGATCAGAGACTCAGGATCCTTCTTCCATACAATTCCGACCGGTTCCTCTGGTTCTATTTTTCAGCATCTCTCTGTGTCTCATAGGCCTTCTTAATTAAAGCCGAACTCTTAAAGCTCTACTAGTCTTTGACCCTGTTTTTCATAACATAACTGTGCCAGCCTTCCAACATATGAGCATTTGTTCCAATCAACAAAGGGACACCATCATACAGTCCAGTGGGGGACACACTAAGGCTAGGGTCTCTACTTGTTCGGCCACTCCAGCCACGGAGGTGGGGAAAGACAGCCAAATTCGGATGTACCCGGAATAGGGGTAGGCCTTCTCACTTAACCCCCATACATGCAGTCCTTCTAATGGTTGTAAGGGTACATCTGACAAATGCTTCTGATACAAATCTTGGAACATAATTGTCACTTGGGAGCCACTGTCTAATACAGCTCTTGTAGACACTCCATTCACCTTTACAATGGTCTCCATGGAGGGACCCACTATTCTGGACCAGTCTGGAGAGGCGGTAGTGGGGGCCTGGGCAACTGACCTTGCCACAAAAGATGTGAGTTAGCATTTTGGTGCCCTCACTGGGATCATTTTGTGCACCTCTTAACCACTGATTTGTTCTCCAAGCCTCCTTGTAGCCTATATGCAACTTTGTCAGTGTCTTTGGGGACCAGCATTCCTCTTCATGTGCCCATCCTTCCAAATTATAGCAAAACATACTTTCTGGAGTTTGAGCTGGCGAGGCGCCACACTGGGAGCCAGGGCGGGATACTACTAACTGGAAACCTTGGTGCCATCTCTGTTCGCGGCGTGATAAGCATTTGGAGACATCTCGTCAGTTTCTCCACTTCCATGGTCAAGGAATTGAGTTTGAGCTGTTATCAGCAGGAGATACATGGTGGGTACCCCCACCCCACAGCAGATGCATTCGGATATAGGTCAGGGCCTGCATTGCAGGCGTGGCCTTCATAAAGGGACTATTTTTGAATTCCCGATCTCTCTCAACAAGTTCACCCCATTGTGACATATCTTTTCCTTGTCAGAGCACTCATTGACTGTCAACCTCTGCCCCTGAACTTCACTTGATGGGTCACCTCAGTCACCGGTCGAGCCACAGCTGTTGGTGCAGGTCCCTCCCGAGGTCGCTTTTTCTCAACTCCTCAATTTCTCTCATTAACTCATCATAGGAGGGTGGGATTCCAGTCGATTTGCCAGGTGTAACTGAAGCAACAGCAGTTCTGAGAAGGGGCAGACTTAAGGATTCTGTCCAGTCTGGTTCGGTCCAGTTCAATGCTGGCAACCACCCTTTCTGAGGCATTCTTGCAACAATTTTTCCAGTCGAGATACATACACAGACAACAACCCCTTGGTACTGTTGTGCATTTCTTACTCTCCACCATAGGTCCTCATCAGAATCTGGGCTCCCATACACATTCTCCAAGGCCTCAAGATAGGCCTGTGCAGTCGCTCAGGGTTACTGGCCCGCTTAGCACGGATGGTAGCCAGGGCAGGACCCGGAGGCTCTCACTAACCCTCTTTGCTTTTTGGCTTCTGAGCATTGCCATTCTAGCACTTGGGGGCAACATAGTTCATCCAGGTCTCCCAGTCATCCTCCCTTGGGGGTGGGAGGTGCCAGAGAAGATCCTCAACCTTCGGTAAGAGTTGTGACTAATGGCAGGTGCAGAAATAGGAGTCTGCATTGGTTCAGCCACCATTACGGGCACTGGAGCAGGAGAGGGTGTTGGGGAGGAACACCCAGGTGGCAAGAATAGTTTCTTCAAGTCCTCCACAGTTTTCCTCTCCCAGCAACCATTTAGCAAATTTCTCCTCAAAAGTTTCAGATAGTGGTGGGGCTCATTCCCCCGGGTCTTTACAGTCCTTAGTTATCACTCTCCAAGCAGTGAGGGCTCCCTCTGGGGTAATGGTCTGTGGCACTTTGGAGCTATCTATGGGATCCTTAAACTCTACTAGGGCCAGAAAAGTGTGGGTGAGCAGATTAGCATGCCGACCCACCACCACAGGGTTTTGTAAACCTTCCACCTTGGAAAGCACTCCCTGTACAATGTCCGTATTGATACCCAGGGGGATGTCCAGTATAAGCATAGCATTTTGGGGGTCTTTCTCCTCCCCAGTACACCACTCCACCAGCCGGTGCACAGCCACTTCTGTTGGGGTACCCATTTTTCTTAACAGTGGTTCGAATATGGCCACTAGAGGACACACAATCCCAGCGGTGAGCCTCCAAGATGTAACCCCAGATGGCGCTATCCCAGGGCTACTACCCCTGCCTGATTTGCCACTAACAGGTTGAGGGGCCTGGATCCAATGGCGGGTGCCTCCACCCAGAGGTCAGGGTTTGCAATAGTTAAACTTACTTGGTCACAGCCCTCTGGGACACTGCAACTCTTTCTTCCCACTAGTGGCCCACACAATATATCAGAATTACCTTCACAGTATACACTTACCCCCAGGGCTGGTTCAGGCACTGGGACTTCCTGTAAAATAAGATACAGTGCAACAATCACAGTACAATACTTTAACATAGACAAATACCTCAGGCAGTATAACTTTGCTGAAACAAGCAGCTCGGATTTATTTAGGGGGAATATAACAAGGACAGGGGGAAATCGGGTTAATTAGCTTATCACTTTACTCATCTACCTATGGCTCTGTGCACAGGCCTATCCCTACCAGTTACTGTCCCTGGGTACCCAAGCCTAGTGGCTAGTCCAAACGTGGCAGCTGGTAGGGGCCCTTTCCCACAGAGAAAAGAAAATTAGTTTAAACAGTCAGCAGTACAGTGATTCCATTTGGATTCAATGTGGCAATTCAACAGGGAGCGACCCTGAATTAGTACTCACGACCTCCAAACAAGATAGGGTCCTTCAATGTCAGCAGGACTGCTCTTGAGCTCCACGAGACTCCTCACACATTTATACGGCAAACTGCAACAGGCAAAAGTCCTTTAATGGCAGCAGGATTCACTTGAGCTAACCAAGCCTCTTCACACATTTATATGGTGAACAGTAACAGGCAAAAGTCCTTTAATGGCAGCAGGATTCACTTGAGGTACACAAGCCTCTTCACACATTTATATGGTAAAACAGAAAGTACTATACCAGGCAGGCTGCTTCTCTATCCCGATCGCAATTACTGCACAATAGCCGGGAGAACACACAGCAGATTCAGTTCCTGACAGACCGAGTGCAATTCAGCAATTTCTCCAGTCTTCTACAGGGTGAGCTTGGTTTCTACTCTTCAGATATCCTTTGAGTCTCTTCACAGGATGGATTCAGTCCTAACAAGCAGTTACACAAGCTGCAGACCGGAACTCTGGGCCTTACACACGTTTCCCAACTAAAACTGCACACTGAAAAAGCACAGGGCTCCTTCCTTCTTCACTGCCAGAGCTCAACTGAAACTCCAACAGACAAAACCGGCACTTCCTTTGAGTTCCTCCCAGTTCTTGACTGGATTGGCTGTCACCACAATAGACTGCTCCTTGTTGGTCCAAAAGGCGCCAAGTCTAAACTACATCTCCCAGAGTCACTGCCCATACAATCCTCTTGTGGCTGGCTCAGATTATGAGTCCAAGTTCTGATTCGTCCAAGGCACCATTTTAGAGCTAGCTACCCACACTGATTGGTCCAGTTCAGCAGTTCAAAATCAGAATGGGGAACTAGGCAGACACAGTTCTGACTGCAAAGAAAGCAGGTTAGACAAACTGTAATTTCATTATTACTCTAAGTGATTTCTGGCAAACAGTTACATCTTTCAGATAGGTTCCCTTGCACTCCTAGTGACTGCAAAAATGGATTGAATTGGCAGCAGCTCGAGTGGCACTCAAACAGAGAAGCACACAGTCCCCCCATACAAACTAATTATGTCTGCAAGCAGACAGCTCTTAAAGAGACAGTACCAGAGGCTCTAAAAACACTCACTGATAAATGGCTTAAATGCCAAACACCATTCAGGCTTGGAGCATTCAAGCAAGCTCCTGGAAGTCTTTTGGGAACCCCCATTTGCAGGGGGGTTACACCTAGTTCTTTTTAACAACTTGCCGTTGCCTTAAGTGTTCCCTCTTTTATCCTTTTCCATTGCTCCTCCACTTTCACCGGGTCATCCCCCTTCAAGATATTCCCTTTTTTTTAAAATTTGCCCTCCTGAAATCCAAAACCCTCATCCTAGTGTGTTTTTTCTCTTTCCCAATCTGTATGCCAAACCACCCTATAGGATAATAACTTGTACCCAGGGGGCTATCCACTGTGACTTCTGCGATGCTGTACCTGTTAGTAAGAACAAGGTCTAGCACTGACCCATCCTTAGAGGATTCTGTAACCAGCTGCCTGAGAAAAGCTCCCCCCCCCGTAAGGAGTTAAAGGTGGTTCTGCTGCTTGTTGTAGCTGCAGCAAGAATGCTGCAGTCTACATCTGGCAGATTAAAGTCCCCATAATTAGTACCTCCCCTTTGCTTGTCATTTTGCCTATGGTCTCACCTAGAACCCTGTCTAACTCCTTCCCCTGTGTTGGTGGTCTATACACCACTCACGTACAGATAAAGACCCTGTCCCTAAGCCAACCCAAAGAACCTCCAGTACTTCCATGTACCCACTGTGTCCTTGTACCTCCATGGCCTTTATGCCTTCCCTCACATATAAAATGACCCCCCTTCTTCCCTGTCCTATACTTTCAGAATATGTTGTACAGAACCCCAGAATGGCCACATCCCAGCTGTAGCTGTCAGTGCACCATGATTCTGTTATGGCCACCAGACCTAGGCCTACCTCCGCTATAGTTGCTTTCTGGTCAGGAATTTTATTTCCTAAGCTCCTTGCACTGGCGCACATGGCCCTCCACTTCTTTTGTTTTTCCTTGCCCCCATCTTCCTTCCTTTACCTTCGTATACTGCCCGACAGCGACATGTCGACATCGACCGACACTACAGCGACAACAGTGCCAGGTCACTGTAGTGTCAGAGCTGGACCCTGGCACTGTTTTCTGAGGGTCTTGCAACCCCTCCCCTAATCAGCTCTGACTCAGAGTTGATAATATTAATTGGAGGGGTTGGGGGCAAACATGGTAGGCAGTGACAACCTTTATGTCAATCACAAATGCGGTCGACATAAAGGTTTCGATGTACCATCGGTCGACAAAATCTTTGTCGCCTTTATATTTCCCTTGTCCCTGTTACTGCCATCACCTTTTTCATTTTCCCTCTGCCCACTTTCCTTAGCAATTCCCTTAATCTTAGAACCACCTCCTGACCCTCCTGTCCCCTCCTCCCCCCTTTTACTACACCACTCTACTCCTGGAGCATTTATTTCCCCTGGGCTTTTCCTCTCTGTTGCCCCATTTTTTGGGGGGAGGGCATTCACTGCCTCCTTCATTTTCTCAACATCCCCCTTGGCTCCTTTAAATACCCTGGCTGGCAGTATAACTCAGAGGTAATTTAACGAGCTGCAAATGAACTTGTAACATCCAGCAGACCTGTGATTTTTTTTATTAACCAGGAGAGACACACTAAGCTGAAGCTTGTTTACAGGTGTGATCTGGGAGCACAAGGAAGTTAAGTGACTTGCTCAGAGTCACACAGTATGCAAAAGCGGAGCATTACCAGACCTCACTCACCAACTCCTGGGGCTCAGGACAAAAGTTCTGGAACAACATCAAAGACCTGCGTGGCAAAGCTACCAACTCCACCCCCAGCCAGCTCAGGGTTGATGGGTGCCTTACCTCTGACCCAGCCCGAATGGCTGATGCCTTTAACGATGCCTTCTTCAATCTTAGTCGGGTTCTCCCTCCTAACTTCTTTGACCCTACCCCTGACACCTCCCCCACCCTCCCATCTGCCCCACCCTTTCGCCTGCATGTCATCTCTCCCAAGGATGCTGAGCCTTACCTCAGGAGGGCTCTAAGTCACTCCCGATATAGCAGTGACACCCTATACCTAAAATTACTTCGACTCTCACTCACCGAGGTGCTCGACCCCCTCACTCATATTCTAAATCGCTCCTTATGCCAAGGGAAATTCCCCTTCCTCTGGAAATCTGCCCATATCACGCCCATCTTCAGAAGTGGTGACCATGCCCTTACTAACAACTACCGACCCATTTCCATTCTCCATCCCCTATCCAAGGCCCTTGAGAGGATAGTCTCTGACCAACTAACGGTCCACCTAGACAAATACAACCTGCTTAGCCCGCAACAACATGGCTTCTGGAAGGGCCACAGCACCACCACTGCCCTTCTGGAACTCACCTCGCACATCCACTCGGCCCTAGATAGAGGACATATCACAGGAGCTGTCTTCATAGATCTTACCAAGGCATTCAACACCGTCAATCATCCACTCCTGCTGTCCACTCTGGCTAGTATGGGTTTCTCCCCGGATGCCCTGGGATGGTTCTCTGACTACCTGTCAAACCGCTCCCAGCAGGTTAGGATAGGTGACACTGTCTCCAGTCGTCTACCTGTCCTCTCGGGTGTCCCGCAAGGGTCCGTCCTGGGTCCATTACTCTTCAGCCTCTTTCTGAATTCCCTCCCTAAGACCTGCCCCGGGAACCTTCTTCTATATGCAGATGATGCCATCCTCTATACGTCCAACACTGACCCGCTACAGCTCCACCTATCCCTCCAGTCCTCCTTCAGCACCGCAGAGCTATGGCTTGCGGGCCCATCGCCTTGTCCTGAACTATTCCAAGACTAAGGTTATGTACTTCTCCCATCCATCTAACTCAAAAAAGGCACTATGCCCACAACTTAGGACTGCCAACCACACCACCCTTGACCAGGTGGACTCCTTCAAATATCTAGGCCTAACACTTGACACTGCACTCACATTCCACCAGCATATCCACCTCCTTTCGACTACCCTCAATGTGCGGCTCGGGCTCCTGTATCGTCTCAAGCACTGCTTTACCCCTAATGCCTTAAGGCTAGCTGTCTCCTCCTCAGTCCTCTCCCTACTAGATTATGGCCTAGTCATCTATAGGGGGCGGCTAACTCCTCTGCACTCAACAGACTACGTGTCTCCCTAAATAAAGCTTGCCACCTCACTTTAGGCTGTGACTGGCTAACTCATACATGCACACTGTACAGTGCAACCAACTGGCTTAGCCTGGACAATAGGCTCAAGTTCCACACATGCCTCTTGGCAAAAAAATTTGCCCTTGGTCCCTGCCCTTCAGGTCTCGCTCCACTAATAAGACTGGCCCAATCGTTAAAGCACACTCGGAGTTATGGAAAACACTTACTGTCTGTCCTCCACTGCCGTACCTCCCTATACCAGAGGTCCTTCAGCTGCAGAGCCCCATCCTGGATGAATAGTCTGCCCCCACCGATTGCAAATGATAACAGATTAGGATCCTTCAAAACCACTCTTAGATCCCACCTAGAGGCCTCAAACCTTTGTGCCTGTCCTTGACTAATACCTCATCCAACGACAGACCTAGGCTATGGCCGGCTCCCCCTCCTCATAACCCTGCCACTTACAGTGTTTTTTTTGTATAGCTCTGCTCTGTTATACCGCATTTTGTGTTGCTTGTTGCCCTGCACTGCTATACCATGTTGTGTTGCCTGTCTGCCTTAACTTGACCTAGGTCTCCTCTGAGAGACCCACAAATGCCTCTGTAACTACTGCTTATGTAATACCTGACTATGTACTACTGTACTGCTATGTAATCTCTCTCCTTGTGTGTAATACCTGTGACATGGAACCTTTGTAAATGAGTCCTTGACTCAAAGGTACTTCCGAATCTCCAATAAATAAATAAATAAAATAAAGTATGGGCTGTGGGATTCAAACCCAGGTCTCCAGATTTGCAGCTCAGAGCCTTAAACCACTGCGCTATACTGCCTCCTCAACTGATTCCCACAACCTCCACTTGCATACTGTGTGACTTTGAACAAGTCACTTAACCTCTCCAGTGCTCCTGGGTCATCCTGAAAAAAGGCACTTGTGCCTAGTGAGCATTACCTGGTTACTAAAAGAAAAAAAAAAAAATAAATATAATACCCATCAAAGTAGCATTTAAGTCTTCCACTCAGGACTGCTGTTACTCTCCTGGAAGGATGTAGGCCACCTCCTTTATACAGGCCTCTATACCCCCAGGTAGGACCCCAGTCCCGATGTAGCCAAACCCTTCCTCTCTGCACCATGCCTTCAACCAGTTGCTGAAGACACAGGTGCAGTTTTTCCTAGTCTCCCCATGGCTGTATACAAGTAGCACCTCAGTGAAGCTACTTGCTTCAGACCCCTCCCCAGCTCCTTAAACATATCCTGCACCCTCCCCGCTGATTCTCTTGCCAGGTTATTAGACCCAAGATGGACAATGACATCCAGGTCTCCCTCCTGCCTCTGCTCCTTAGCAATCCTGAGGATCAGCTTGCCATACCTCCGTGCTGAGGTGCAAGGTAGACATCTCACCTCCCTCTATCCCTCCCGACCTATTCCCCAAACTACCCCTCTAATGATTGAGTTCCCCACCAAAAGTTGCTTCCTCTTCCATGGGGAACCCCTACCTCTTAGGCTGACACCCTTCGGGATTGTTTCCTCTACCAGCATGTGAGGGAACTGACCAGGGAAGGGGACATTCTAGACCTGTACTCATGAAGCTAGGACCTCATTGAAGGGGTAACTGTGGATGCTCCCCTTAAAACAAGTGACCACAATACAGTGTAATTTAATATCCCCCAAAGGAGCAGGTTCCCAGACTCTAAAATGGAGGTACTGGACTTCAGAATGGCTGATGTCAGAAAGATGGGTGAAATTCTGGAGACCAGGTTTGCAAGTATAGAGCAGCTAGAGGTGGTGGAGAAAAAATTGGAAACTATTAAAACGGGAAGCCAGGAGGTCACTGAGGTATGCCTAAGGGTTGCTAAGAAAAGCCAGAAAAAGTAAAGGCCCATGTGGTTCTTACAGGAGGCAAGAAGGATGGTAAGTGTGCAAAGAGTGGCCTTTTAAAAGTATAAATGATATTAGATAGTAAACAACAGGGCAGATTTCCTGAAGACGTTAAAGGACTACTGTAGAAGTGAAAAAGACCTAAGCAGAGACTGAGCAACAGATTGCAGAAGGAATGAAAGTCAGTGACCAGGCCTTTTCAGGAAATGTCAGTAAAAATGGAAAAAGGAGAGCACAGAAAAGTTGACAAAGGGGCAGGAGTGGGTGGTGGACAACCAGGGGAAGGAGATGTGCTAAATTACTTCTTCTGTTCCATTTGTAAAAAAAATGAGAAGAAGGTGCTCTGCTAGATTGTGGACTGGTAAAAGTTCAGCGTTAAAGCCACAAGCAGAAGGTGGGACATGTGTCAGCTGATAAGGTTTACTAAGGCCTGATGGAGCTGGAGATAAACAAATCTCCAGAGCCAGGTAGCTACACTCTCTGGGTGTTGAAGAAACCTGGTAATCTACTGGATGCATCTCTGGTGGACATGTTCAACAGCTTGATAGCTTCTGGAATAATTCCTGGGTGTTAGAAAAGGGGTATATACAGCGGTACCAGCCAGGATGCCATACTGCATGGAACAAAGTATTTCAATGGCAGTGAAGCCCTTTTGTCATGCAGTATTTTGTGATATGTTATCTGCTGCAAGTTACTGTGTTGCATTGTGGTTGGCTCTATTGTAATTCCATTTCACAAGAGGGGGAGGACAGGGAGGACCTGGGTAATATCAGGCCTGTAAATCTGACCTCAATAGTGGGTAAACTGCAGGAGACCATTTTGAAGGAGAGAACTGTGGAGTTCCTGGAGGAAAATGGACTACAGGATCCAAGACAGCATAGCTTTGTTAAGAGGAGGTCATGCCAAATGAACCTCATTGATTTCTTCAGTGTGGTTGCACAGGCAGCTGACAAGGGTCATGCTGTTGACATTCTGTACCTGAATTTCAGAAAGTCCTTTGACTCGGTTATGCACAGATTGGAGAATAAACTATGGGACCTGGGTTAGAGGAAAGTATAACCAGGTGGATTGGGAGCTGGCTACGGGGTAGGGCCCAGTGAAGGGTTGTAAATGGGGAGAAGTCAGTGGAAAGGGAAGTCACCAGTGGGGTGCTACAGGTATCTGTCTTGTGTGCAGTCCTGTTTAGCCTATTTATCTGCAACATAGGTGAAGGAATAAAGGGTAAGATCAGTCTGTTCACAGATGACATCAAGTTGGGGAGGAGAGAGTTAATCTTTAGAAGACTGCAGGCGTATATATACGTCCAGAATCTATATACGTTCAAACATATTCAGCAGTGTAGAAGGTATCAAAGACATGAAAAGGGACCTGCATAGACTAGAGATGTGGTCAGGGGTTTAGCAGCTTAAATTCAACCCCCAAAAATGCAAAGGCATGCATATTGGCATGAACAACCCTAAACCCAAATATTAGCTTAGAGAAGTAAGATCAACCAAGCTGACTGAGGAAAGTGGCCTGGCTGTGACATTTGCAGACAGCATAAAAGTTATGGCACAATGCAAAAAAAAACAAAACACATGGGATGGTGAACAGAATGCTGTGCTGCATCAGGACAAGTTCTCTAGTAGGAATGAGAGGGTGATCCAGCCCCTGTACAAGTCTCTGGTGCAGCTGCAACACAAGAAAATAGTGTTGCAGCCAGAATAATTCTTAATAACAAATTCACTGAGGTAAGGGGTTCACAGCAACAAACGCCAAGTCCCCCAGTGCTTCGTGATGCTCTGGCACTTCATCAGCGTGGTCGCAAATGAAGTGCTGTGCACACTTCTAGAACCATCCCCTGAAAAAAACAGAGACAGACTGGAGCTGTACAGAGAAGGGTGACCAAGATGGCACAAGGGCAGCAAAGGAAGTAATATGAGGAGTGTTTGTGCGGCATGGACATGTACCCTCTGGAGACCAGGAAAGAGAGGGGCTACATTTAATTAGTTAGTTAGTCAGTTCAACGTTTTACCAGGAAAGTCACACTGAGCTGGTATCAGCTCATTGAGGGTAATCAACAAGGTAAACAGCCAGCAGGTGTTCAGGCACTGCAAGGGGTCTACCTAAAGGGGGCATAGGTTCAGATGAGATGTGAGAAGTCCTTTCTTGATGGAGAGAGTAGTGGGCTGATGGAGCAGCTTGCCTACGGATGTGATGAAGATGAAAACTGTAGTGTGCTTCAAAAGTGGGTGAGACTGATATAAGGGGCTGGTAAGAACTGAAGGGGTAAGAACCAAGGAGCCCCTTATGAGGGAGGGGGTGCCACACTACCTTTAGTGGGTGCAGCAACAAACACACTGCATTGGGCGGTAGAGGATATAGGTTAGGTAGGAATAGAAAAGACTTGATGAGCTTAGGTCTTTTACTGCCTGAAAGATTTCTCTGTTTCTTTGTCTCTACTTGCTTAGGATTGAAATCCAATGGCATCACTGAAAACGATACATTCACAAGCCTGCTTTGTGCAACTGAGTGATGGAGGATGACTAACACGCCTGTAAAATGGGTTCACACCCTAAGCACTGGTCAACAGAAGCAGGGGCCGAAAAGGAGTTCTCAGAGCCCTTCTCCCAGAAGGGGTGGGCACACAGTGCCACACAAAAGAACACCTAGGGGTGGTACAGTGGAGGTGCAGTTTGTGGTGTAGGTAATTACACACTGCCTGGCACCCCCTCCTCTAAGATGGTTGTGAATACACATGCTCATTCATTGGGAAATGGGAAGGCATTAAGAAGGGAGAAAATTCCCTCTGATTCGAGCACAGTAATGATGCAGCCAACACCTACCTACTGTTTGCTGACTGGCACTCAGAAAGACTGGCCCCTTACCTGATGTTTGTGCTCCAGAATGCATTTACCTCTCTTGGAATAGGTCACAGCTACGCCAAAAGGAACTGGGACCCCAGCTATGGGGGAACATAATGGACATTTTGAGTGACGAGTCAGTAAGAGACAATAAAAAAGAAGACATGCATGAGGCATCCAGGTGCATATCAGCTACTGTACTTTTTAGCACTGAACCCACTTTTAAAAATAGTTCCCCTCAAAATGAGGAAATCCTGTGCATAATGCACCTACACATTATCAGCTCCACCTCACCCAACCACACCTGCATTTTTTAAGGTTGACCGGATAACTCAGAGTCTGATCTGACAGCTACATGGCACAGGGGACATTGTAGAGAAAGGAAAGGCAATACAAAATGCAGACATGGAGATCCCCAGGGGTCATAAATCAAGTAGGCAAATTTAGAAAAAAAAACTAGCAGCAAGAAAAGGAAAGAACACACTAGAACAATACACACAAGTCAAAAGACTGCACAACTTACTGTTTTGTAAATGTTGACTGTTCTTTTTTATCATGCTCAGTCCCCCATTACTTTCCAACCTCTTGGATCACTGTCATGGTATATGTTTTAAAATGCATGGCAACACAATATTTACTTCTAGCATTTCTAATACAGTATCTCAAATATATTCTAGCATTCTGACCTCAAAGGTAGTACAGTATGACCTACATTTAACTTCTGACTCATAGAAGCATAGAAGGTGACAGCAGATAAGTATCATGTGGCCCACCTAGTCTGCCCTTTTTCCCTACCTAATACAATACCGCAGACCCTAGTTGATCTGTGGCTTACCGTCTCTTTCCTATTGTGAGAGTACTCTTATGTCTATCCCATGCATTCTTCAGTTTCACTACTGTTTTTGCCCCCACCACCTCCGTATGGAGGAGTCTGTTCCAAGCATCCACTACTCTTTCTATGGAAAAGAACTTCTTCACGTTGCCCCTGAGCCTCCCCCCCCCTAGCCTCATATCATGCCCCCTTGTTCTTGTACACCTTCTTTTCTGAAAGGTGCTACCCTCCAGTACCTTGTTTATACCCCTGAGGTACTTAAATGTCTCTATCATATCACCCCTCTCTCTCTCCTTTCCTCAAGGTAATACATATTGCAGTCCCCTAGTCTTTCCTCATATAACTTTTGGTGTAGTCCTTGCACCATTTTTTGTTGCCCTTCTCTGGACTGCCTCTATTTTGCCTATATCCTTCAGGAGATGTGGTCTCCAGAACTGGACACCGTACTCCAGATGAGGCATCACTACTTATCTGTACAGTGGCATAACCACCTCCTTTTTTCTGCTGGTGATACCGCTCTCTATGCGTCCCTGCATCCCACTGGCTCTTCCCACAACCTTCTCACATTGTTTGGTTACCTTTAGGTCATCAGATATGATTACCCCCAAGTCTGTTTCTTGATTGGTGGCTGGCAGTACCTCTCCCCCATCTTGTACTTCTCCCTTGGATTTCTGTGCCCCAAATGCAAGATTTTGCATTTCTTTGCATTGAATCGTAGCTGCCATACTCTTGACCAATCCTCAGGCATGTTTAGGTCTTTTCACATTCCCCTCCTCCCCGGAGTGTAGACCCTGTTGCAGATCTTGGTGTTGCCTGCAAAGAGGCATACCTTCCCCTCCAGCCCCTCTGCAATGTCACTTATGAAGGCATTAAAGAGGACTGGCTTCAGCACGGATCCCTGTGGCACCCTGCTGGTCACCCCCCCTTCCCTCGGATTGAATGCCATTTACCACCACCTTCTGTGTCCTGTCACTCAACCAGTTTCTTTTTTTTTTTTTAACTTCGTCAAGTTTATTAGTGTCTTAAATAAGAAAATCCAATACAACTAATCAATTTTAGTAACACAGGAAGTAGCATTCTGATATAAATTCAACTGTTTCCATTACTACAAAATATCTTATTACCTAATATAATTCAACACAGGTAATGCCTTCCTTAACCTGAAGTGAATTTGAAACATTTTAAAGAAATAAAACAAGGATACACACTGCTTGAAGCCTTAGGCTTCCTAATGATGGATACAGTTCTTTGCAGCGTGGCCTGTATTAGTGTCTCAGTCCTTAGTTAGGTTGTCAGTGTCCAAGAAAAAGATGTCAGTCTGTCCTGGAGGCTTGGTTAAAACTGGATATGGCATATCAATCAAAATTCTTAACAATTAACTATAACAACAAACAGAACATACCTATGCACAGTGACTTTACATTTTAAATGTTCATTAAATCATATTTGTAGGTGTTCTACCCCCATCTCTCCTTCTCCTTCCCCCTGCATCCCTGCTCCTAAGTAAACCACAATTGATGTTTACTCGATCTGTGGACCATTCTCCTCCCCCAGCTCAGCCCCCCATGCCTCCCTCCAAATATGCCAGGGTCACCAAATCTCCAGGAATTTTTCTTCCTTCAGATGTATTGCATAGGTAATGTTTTCTAATTGCTCTAGCTCTTCCACCTTAGAGACCCATTGTGCCAAAGATGGGGGGTCTGGTGTTAACCATTTAGTAGTATTACATTTCAGGGCTGCTACCCGCAATATCTGACACAACTCTACTAGTTTCCTTTTTTTGGAGGACAAGGTGGGGAGGCCCAGGACTAAGTCCTGAAAGGTAAACGGAAGAGAGAGCCCTCCCAGCTGTTCCAAAACTTCATGGGTCTGTGACCAAAACTGCTGTATCTTCCCACATCCCCAAAATATGTGGTAATGTGTACCCTTGGTTTCCCCACACTTACGCCAACAAGCAGACGAAGCTTGTGGGTTAAAATGTTGGGTAATAATCGGGATCCTGAAAAGGCGAGCCAAGACTTTCCAATTAAATTCCCCCCAGACCGTGGCAGATGTCACCTGCCAACCCCTTTGAAGTAGATGGGTCCAATCCTTTCTAGAGATGGTATCTGCAGCCTCCACCTGCCATTTTTCTCTTATATCCTCTAACACCAGAGTCCCCTGCTGAACAGTGAGAACCCCATACAATATCGAGAGGTAATGAATTTTGTCCTTAATTTTAATGGAGTCCCATCAGAAAGTCTCTAACTGTGTTACTCAACCAGTTTCTGACCCAGTTTAGCACCTTGAGGCCCAACTTATTTACCAGCCTCTTATGTGGGACGGTGTCAAAGGCCTTGCTGAAATCTAGGTAGGCACATCCACCGCCCCTCCCTGATCTATCTCTCTGGTCACCCAGTCAAAGAAATCTAACAGATTTGTTTGACAAGACCTTCTTGCTGTGAATCCATGCTACCTTGGATCCTGTGCTCTGCTGGATTCTAGAAATATTCAAACAGACAAATAAGGATAAAAACAACAAACAATAAAACTTGCTACGTAGAAGATAACAGATGGGCAACAGTGAACAACAACGCTGTGTTCATACTGAGAAGTTGTCATGACAACCAAGTAAACCTCGAGAGTGAAGCAAGAGGTTTTCGGTTGTTATGCAACCTTGAGACTTGAACACAGCATTTTTATTTACTGTTGCCCATCCATTGTCTTTTATAGTGTATGGGCAATAGATAAACACAGACAGAGCATTTCTCGAGAAATTTGTGTATTTAGTAAATTTTTCCCGCTTGCATCCAGCCTATTCCAATCTGCCTCTCCTCAGCACTGCACGCTGTTTCAAATCCCCCCCGATCAAGCATCGTTCCATCCCTGCTCACACAGACTGTATTTATTTTCAAATCACATCCATCTTATCCCAATTCTGCCTCTCCTCAGCACTGCTTTCCTTAGCACTGAGCGACTGTTTCAACCCCCCTTCCCCCGATCAAGCACTGCTACATCCATGCTCACACAGACTAAATTTGTTTTAAAATAAGTACACCAGAATGAGCCTTTGATAAATGTATACACCTTGGAGTCCACTGTATTTTTCTGGCTCTTCCTTGTTATGGCTCTCCTGGTACTTTGGCGACAGTAGTAGTCAGACACCATTGAAGTGTTTGAATGCGGAATAGTGAGTGGAGATGGAAGCAGCAGCGTGAGATGGCATTCAGTCTTATTGTACCAACATAGTGACATACTCAAGAGGGTACATCAACTTCTTTACGTCACAACGATGGTACAAAAACTCTGGGATTTCATTGAATTTAGTTAATAATAGCCCTCTTCCATACACTACACAGGAAATAAAAATCTCAGATTTCAGTGTTAAAGTCCTTAAATGAATGTTTAAAGGTTTTGTCAAACATCAAGCAATGTTTATAATGAAAGGATCTGCAAGGTTTTGGCATAGTAATCAGGTCAAAGGTCTTAAATACTTTTCAGAAAATGGCTCTGGGTTAGAACATTCTTTAAATTCTGTGCTCTTTTAAATGAGATGCAGAGCTGATCCCGTACAACATTCCCCATGGCACCATCTGATAAAAACATGTCCAATTGGCATTTAATCACAGTCAGATTTGACATTGTTACTAGTTGCATTAAAGTTAGTTACAAAATAACTGGTTGCCTCTGAAATGACAAACATTGTTTAGGAACCAACAAAGTATTATGTTCTGATTCCATTTTTATGTTTGCTTGCACGCATGTGCAAGAAACATAGTGCCATCATCGGAGATTTCGGAGGTGTGTCACCTCCTTCTCCAATTCAGTCAGTGAGCTGGCAGGGCGTGGCCCTGGCCAATGCATTTTTGGAGCTGTCATGACCGCTCCAAAAATGCAGTAACGCCGGATGAAAGGGAACTCGGCAGTGAGCAGCGATAAAGAAGCTGCTCACGCAGCTCCCCAGCCGCAGGGCGAGCGCTCCGCGATGTACAGCGTATAGCCGACGGGTGCTCAACTCGTCGGCTGAGCTGCATCGTCCCCCAGTAGTTGATGCCACGCTGGGAGCCCACCCCAGCGTGGCAATCAATCATTTTGCCGGCAGGGGTGCCCAATCCCCGTCCGGCTGAGCATCCCAAAGTCCTTGTGCCACGCTGGGAGCCCACCCCAGCGTGGCAAGCGTCCTGAGGTTTTTATATTTTTTTGCACGGCGGGGTGCCCAATCTCCCGTCGGCTGAACGCCCCAAAGTCCTTGTGCCATGCTGAGGCCCACCCAGTGTGGCAAGCGGTCCACGAAGTCTTTTTTTTTTATTTTGCCCTGTAAAACAAAAAGCGTCCTCGCGCTGCCTCCCGAACCCCTCCCACAACCCGCACTCCACCCACTGTGCACCCAGCCTCCTCACACCCCTCACCCCATACTTACCCGGACTCTGGCGCCGACGTATCTTCGTGGACGGGAACACGCCTGCACTCTTCAAAGCCGACTGCGAACTGAGGAAATGCCGGTAAGCTGTATAATGGGCTAGATAGGAGGGTTCAACTTTGCATATCTCAGGCATTTTTGGGAATTTTTGCAAATTTTCAACATGGGTTTTGGACCCTTCTCATGAATGATGTCACTGTCATGGCGTTATTCGGGCTCGAAGGGTGATTTCGCGCAGTGACTGTGCAGTGACTGCGAAATCACCCTTTGGGACCAAATACCGCCATGACAGTGACATCATTCATGAGAAGGGGGCCCAAAACCCCATGTTGAAAATTTGGTGCCAAAATTCCAAAAAATGACTGTTTAACGAGCGTGCGTTGCGCAGTTCCTACGCAGGCTCGTAAGTTCGCGAAATTTCAATATTTTCACTCCAGATTTTCAACATTGCCATTTCACCACACCATCTTATGAGTAGTACACTGTCATTTTTCACATCTCACCCAAAATGTGTTTCCACCCTTGTGGCGCAGAATGGCACAGTCGGTGTGCGAAATCAATGTACGGGACAAATTAAGAAAATCACAGTGACACTGTTCATGAGCAGAGGTCTTGAAATGGCTATGTTGAAAATTTGGTGAAAAAAATCCTAAAATGACTGTTTCACAGTGTGCATTGCACAGTTCCACATGCCTTTCGTAGGTTTGCGAATTTTCAATATTTCCACTCCAGATTTCCAACATTGCCATTTTCCACACCTCCTTATGAGCAGTACAGCTGTCATTTTCACATCCTGCCCAAAGCGTGTTTCCGCCCATGTAGCGCACAATGGCGCAGTCGGTTACAAACTCAATGTATGGGACACATTAACAAAACCACAGTGACACTGTTCATGAGCAGAGGTCTTAAAATGGCTATGTTGAAAATTTGGTGAAAAATGCCTAAAATGACTTTTACAAGCGTCGTTGCACAGTTCCTATGCTAAGTAAGTTTGCAAATTTAATATTTTCACTCTAGATTTTCAGCATGCCCATTTTATTAAACTTCCTTATGAACAGTACAGCTGCAATTTTTCATATGTCACCCAAAATGTGTTATCGCATGTAGCGCACAATGGTGCTGTTGGTGTCTGAAAGCAATGTTTAGGACAGATTAAGAAAATCACAGTTACACTGTTCATGAGCAGAGGTCTTAAAATGGCTATGTTGAAAATTTGGTGACAAAAGTCCATAAAATGACTGTGTTATGAGTGAGCATTGTGCAGTTTCCACGCATCCTCGTTAGTTCATGACTTGGTAATATTTTCAGTCCAGATTTTCACTAGTGGCATTTTCAACACTTCCTTATGAACAGTACAGCTGCCATTTTTCACAACATGGCCGAAGTGTGTTTTCACACTTTCAGTGCAGAGATGAGTGGTCGCTGTGGGAAATCATTGTTCGGCACAGATAAAGAAAATCACAGTGACACTGTTCATGATTGGAGGCACCAAAATGCCTGAGTTGACAATCTGCTATAAAATATCCCCAACCTACTTATATAATGGGTGTGCATTGCACAGTTTCTATGTACGCTCGTGACTTCACCATTTTTTTAAATATTTTTACTACACATTTGCAGCATAGCCATTTTTACACCTCCCCATGAAAGAGTACAGCTGTCATTTTTTACATCCTGTTCGGAATATTTTTGCACCTGTGGTGCTACATCCCGTAGTCACTGTGCATAAGCAGCTTTCAGCTACCAAACTGATATTCCTCCTGTTCATGAAGTGGGGTCACAAAACAAACACGTTGAAAATTTGGCGTTAAAATACCAATGAATGCCTGAGGTATTAGGCTTTTCAACTAAATCGCCCAACCCTATAGAGAATGACAGGAATCAGGGGTGTGACTTGGGATTCTTGCCTGTGATGCTCATACCATTCCACACCCTGCAGTCACTGAGAGGCATCGAGGTATGCCTTGGACTCTTTGGCCCCAAACTTCACCCCATTCTCCTATATCGCACCCATCTCACTGTATTTCCTAATGAAATGGGATGCGCATAAGGGCCAAAGACTCCAAGGAACACGTGACAGTTGTCAGTCTCTGCAGAGTGGGGTGTGGTGAAATGGCATGGCCGTTATGCCTGACGACCCAAATGCACACCCCAATGCCTGTCACTCTCTGCAGGGTGGTGGTGGGGTTGGCTTCAGTTCAATACTTCACTGCCATTCCTATTACGCAGCTCCGTAACTTCTACACTACCACTGCCAATGCCAGTAAGCAAACATTCGGCATTGACAAATGCTTGTTATCAATGCACTAAAGACACATTCTGTTGAATAGCCAAGATCCAAGAATTCTTGACAGAGCATCTCCACTTGTATTCTAAAATCTTCCACACTGGAACAATTTCTTTTGATCCTTAAGAACTGCCCATATGGGATTCTATGTACAAGACTTCTTGGGTGGGCAGGTTTAGCATGAAGATAGTTATTACATGCTGTTTCTTTGCTGGAATTTGATGAAAAAGTTTTACCATTCAACACATCTCCTGTTAATCAAATGTCTAGAAATTCAGTTGAGCTACTATGCATCTTGATAGTAAAACTCAGAATCATTCCTACCAAGTTTTTCCACAAACTTCTCAGCCTCTTGAGCAGTATGTTACCAAATGCAGATTATATCATCAGTATAACAATGAAAGTGCACCACCTATCTTCTGAAATCCAGCTCAGAGTTGTCCATTACACATGCCACACAACATTTCAAATAGATGTTTGCATATTAGAGTGTCAAGGCCATACCCATGGCCATGCCACATTGCTACTGAAAAAAAATTAAACAGAAAATAGTTCTTAGTCAAAATAAAATTAACCACTTTTAGAAACAATTTGACAGGTGGTGTACCGGCACCTAATCCATTTCACAAATGTCTTTCCAGTGCTTGCAAATCCCTCTCATGTGGAAGGAGGCATAGAGGGAAGCCACATATAAAGTGAGCCAGATGCAGCCTCCTTCCACTGTACTCACTTCAGTTTATTCAAAAAGTGTATAGTGTCTCTCGTGAATGAAGGGAGGTCTCTTACCAAGACCTGTAGAAATAAACCTATAAATCTTGAAAGGTTTTTGGTGAGAGACCCCCCCCTCCGACACTATCAGGTATCCTTGTGTGTCAACCAGGCTCTTGTGAATTTTAGGCAGATAATAGAATATAAGGATGATCTGGTTTTCCTTTTCTATAAATTCTCCCTAGCTCTCCAGTCTCCATCCCTGACTCAGAGCCTGGTCAACCCAACTAAATAGTTTGGTCTGCAAAGCACCTGTAGGATCTTTAGACAATCTATGGTAAGTGAGAACATTAACTAGGACTTGATCCACTAAAGGGTCTCAGCCCCTCTGCACATGCGGAGGACTCGTAAAAGCTGCTGAGTGACCCCTATGACAGCATGCCCACCATGGAGGCACTCTGAAGCATCCACAGAGTTGATGCATCCCTCCTCAGCACCCAATCCCTGACCTGCATGCCTGGAAGACCATGTGAATGAGTATCTATGTGTATGATTCTGGGGCAAACATTTATAGTTAGTAAGGAAGGCTAGAATAGGGGATGGTTACTAAACCTGCCTAGGACCAGCAGTAGCAGCAATGTGGCCTCCTCTGACAAGCCACATAGAACAATTCTGGCACTGTTCCTCCCTCTGTCCTCTAGTCCCCAATCTGAGGAGCCTCTCTAATGGACTGGTAGCATCACCATTACCAGCCAATTTTCTTTCAAGTAGTATATACAGTATTTTGAATTGGGGATATGGCAGTCAGTGGGATATGGACATGGACTGCCATATTCCGTGGTCCCCAGCTCCATGCAGAGCAGGGGATCCACTACATTGCTGACTGAGGCATCTAATTGGATGCCTGGTATTCTAGATAGCACCAACTCACGGAGCCACCCCCTGCCCCTACGCAGGGCTCTGTAAATGCGGGGCATGGGGGGGTCCATGCAATATTTGTTGATTTTAAATTTGGTGACTGGGAAAGGCACACTGAGCTGAGGCTCATTTCCAGGTGTGACCCAAGGGATGGGAACAAAAAGTAGAAATAATACAGATCAGACAAGTACAGTGTTACATAGAAGTGAAAAGTCATGGAAGATCCTGCCCTTCCATGCATGGCACTGGGGTGTGCAGTGGGGTGTCTGGGATACATTTAATTTGAGCATACCCTGGCAGCTACTGCAGATTCAGTCCTTAATTTTTGCCTCCTGAATGTAGTCCTTATTGGGTCTATGATTTTGCCTCCTTTATCAGCATTTTTATTTACAGCCGAAGTAAAGGCCTTAAATTTCTCTAGTGCCTTACTCCCACCCACAGAACAATTGCTTATGCTTTTTGCATACCTGTGTTCAAACAATTTATAAACTTCACTTAGCACTAAACTTTCAGAGTCAATCAACCCAGCATTCCCTCTGGTCCCTGGATTAAATATCAAATGTTTCTTAAATGGTTTGCGAAATAAAATTGCTCATATATATTAAAAGTTTCTGAGTTCTGTACTCTGTTTTTTATTATAGAGGGAGTCAAGTTGTCTTCAATTTGTGATGAGTCATTAGCTGCTTGTTAAAAATGAAACATTAAATCCAGAGCAGAATCATCCAAACTACAGTTCACTTTATCTTAAAAATTGAAAAATCACAGTTCTGATATTTGATATACATTATATCTGTTCTCCCCACTAGCTGAATCAATCACATTTTCCACATTAGAAACATATTCAGATCTTGAATTTATCTTCTGAGATGTAGTGTGGGGATAAAATGAAACATGCCACCTTGAATGTCAAAGTGACTTGAGGTCGGGTTGGGACCAAAGAGAGACCTTTTTGGAGAACTTAAACATGTCCTTTACTCAGGACAACAGCAGAAAGATTAATAATTTGATTTTGTTGTTATGTCCACTTTGTAGTCTCTCAGCTGTCTCTTATCTGCTTTTGTTGTATTTTCATTCTTTCTTTCCCCCTCCTGGTGTTGCCTTTATTGTTCCTTTTCATGCAATTTGCTTTTTTGTGCAATGTGCTTTTATTACAATCTGCATGACATTAAGTAGAGATCACTGTTGTGTAGTCAAGCTGTGTACAGTACTGGAGAAGAGTTGTTAGAACTCTCATTTCATTGATGTCATCACAGTACACGCTGGTAGCCATCTTAGAGATGAGGCAGAGCAGGCTGTTTAAAAGAGGAAAACTTTTGTTTATATTTTTTCAACAGCTATGAAACTGTATTTCTGTTAATTAAATAAACACAGTTTCAGCATTGATGTAAACAACAGCCTTTCATTTACAAGGTCATGAAGCCAATTATTTTACAACTTGATGTGTCAAATGATGGGTTTAAGTGTCCTTTAATAGAACCATCAGGTAGTGCAGCAGTGGTAGACATAACTGACTTCCACGAACTATGCTATTTTATCATACTAGCGCAATAATTTGGTAATAAGGCATGACCAGCAGGTAGATTAACAGTCTGTTAATCACCCCTTAGGGACATAATGTGGCATAAGGTGCAGCCAAGTGCCATGATGCTCCTAGGGGAGTGAGTAACTGACTGTTAATCTAACTCCTCGGAGAGTATTTTTGCTATTATAAAAAACTTATTTAAAAAGTGTTACAAGTATACCTTTTGAATATTTTCCTCATTGGAAGGGAGATTAATAATAAAATAGTTTATCCAGCAACTGTTTAAGAATTCTGATTCAGAATCAAAATGTGTCATTTCAGTCATTTATCAGTGCTAGAGAACAGAATGCTGACAGGAAGAACTAATGAATCATGGTGATCAATCTGTACATGACAGTTTGACAGAGATTAATGTAAGGAAGTCAGAATACTGACAGCCAATCAGAATGGAACATTTCTGAGACACTTTTTATAACTGGCAGTCCTGTGCCCCAGGGAGGAAGAGGCATATGTCCTCCTACCTATGATATCCAGCTTTCTGAATTTTTTATCGGGGGCAAAGAACTCATGCATCTTGGAGCCCTTGATCTATTACGTGGAGCCATTTTGACCACATTGTCTGTTTCAGGTTGTGATGCATAATGTGGCTTGGAAGAAGGGTCATGATATTGCTTATCTGCCATCCTAGGCACTGCAGGCAGATTGCTGCATCTGTGCCAAGCAGCAGTTGTAGCATCTTTCAATGCAGGAAATACAGAAGGTCTAAGAATTGAAGGCACTGTTGGAACCTCCAAAAATTCAAAAATATTGTATTTAGAGAAGTCTTCCTCCTCAGCAGCAAAGCCCATAACATCTTGCATTGCCTTAACAGAGCTTGGAAATAGGTATCTTCAGGAGGTGATCTAGGAGTGTGCACAACGGCATCCTCATTACAAGAGGATAATATGGAGCTTGATCCAAAACCTTCTTGGAACAGATCTACACTCCCTTCCTCCTCCTCCAAATCTTCCTCCATATTCAGGGGTCCAGACTGTACCTCTCTTCATTGTCAGGTATGATGATGGTAGTCTCCAAAGGAGCTGGCATTGACAGCGGAGGCTGCAAAGAGGGATAATTGGTGTGCTGGGAGAGCAGTACACCAATGGCAATGGAGTCGATGGGCTAGGACATGTTGACAGCAAGGCTATGAACAGCAGTGGTAACCTAGGCAATGGGTGTCGAAATAATTTTGACACTGTGGCCAGCACCACTTGCGAGTCAACAATGCTCTGTAATGGTGTCAGAGCAATTGTCAGTGACAGGTTAGCACCCAACAACGGGGGATGTGAACTGCCATTTTTATCAGAGGATGAGCTTGAGCCAAGCCCTGACCTTGGTGTCTCATGGCTGATGGGGGGGGGGCTTCCACAGTAGAGGCCACAGCATCAAATAACAACACCTTTTGGGACTTACCATCTTGATGGTGTGGAGACCAGAATCTTAGTGATGATATATGTACCTTTTCCTTGTGCTTCACAAGGTGATGGTCGATGACTTTATCGACCAGTCTTTTTTTCTTGTCCCAGGATTTTGATGACCTTGGCGGTGAAACTGTCACTGAACACTGGGATGATTTTGCAGCAATGGCTGTCATCAACCTGGAAGGAGAAGCATAGAACCTGCTGCTTTCCTGGCAGCTTCCATAGACTTTTTGCAGTGAAAGTTTCTAAACCCTCCAAATGATGTATCCTCTTGGCTTAGTTGAATTCCTGGCAGATCACATAAGCCCTGATGTTGTGGGACTGTCATAAACAAGAAATGCAGATGGAATGAGCATCATCCTTGAAGATCTTATAGCCACAGGTACAAAACCTAAATGAAGGTTCTTTCGATGGCAGCATGCAGTGACAAAGAAATAAACAATAACATAAAAGTCGATAAATGACAGCATTGTGTCTCAGTGAGACCCTACAAGTGTTTGGCAGTGGGAGAAAGAGCTTAGGACTGATGGGGCAGCCCATGTTATATAGGCAGCAATGTTGTAAGTCATTGTGGGTGGACCTCAGCTAGCAAAAGTTTCTGAGTGGTTCTTTGGCCAATGGCTTTCAGTTCCAGAAGTGTAGCTCAATGGAGAAGATGTCCTTGATAAAGATCTAGCAGTGATGGATTAGACCCCCGGTTCTTGACACTAACTGCCCCTGCCATTTTCTCTATGAAATATTTGTAATGTCTTACTCTTCTCATCAACTTTACCCACCATATAGAAGGAGTTCTGTGTTGTGCCAGCACCCAAAGGAGAATACCCTCCAGTTGTCAAGAACCACCAACCAATCTCCCCTCTATCTCTGCTGAGTAAGCACCTTGAAAAAATATATTTGCACAGCTTCACTTGTACAGTATGTAAAAAAGGCTTGATCTCCTCACCCCCTGAGCAGCAAGCCTTCAGGAAGGGGCACAGCACTAACACTACCCTAATCAGTTTTACTGACCATATCCTTTCAGCAGTGGATGATAACAAACTCACAGGGACAGTATTTGTAGATCTGACAAAAGCATTAGATCTCATTAACCACAATATAGAGGACTGTGTATGAGCACTCATAAACAACAAGGTTGTTTTCTGATCGAGTGGTTTCCGTGGTGACAAAAGACCTCGAGAGTGCAGCTCGCGAGGTCTCGTTACCATGGAAACCACGAGATCAGGAAATAACCTTGTCTGTGTATGAGTGCTCACACACAATCTTTTATAGTGTATGGGCACTCATTCCTGGCAAACAACATCCCCAAATAATTTGAAAATCCTTACTGGTACGCATTGCTCCAGCGCTGGTAACTTCTGTTTGGCCTCTCACCACTGTGGCCCCTTTATTGTGCATGCGCGACTTCGTTAGATGATGTTATGCTGCACTGGTGATGTACTCAGTGCAGCATAACAACATTGTGACGTAGTCAAGACAGCACAACAATGCTGTTCTGAGCATGGATTTCCATGCTCAACAGTGTTCCACCATACACTATATACAATAACTAAACTGATAAATCTTAGCACATCCCCTAAAGCCACCTTCTAGATTGGTAACTGTCTTTCAGGTAGACTCCAATGTGTTTCACTTGGAAATGCGCTGCGAGTTATTCAGCCCATAAAGTACAGGGTACCATGAGGATCTATCCCAAGTCCTTTCCTTGTCACCTTATTTAGTCACAACATCATCCAAGCCTACAACAAGGCAAGACAAGGCAAGGTTTATTTATAAAGCACCCTATCCCTAAGGCCCAGGGTGCTGTACATACAATAAGTCTTCAGAGAGGTTTTAAAGGCTCCACCATGTGGGCCATATGGATTTTCCCAGAAAATGGGTTCCACAGCCCTAGAGCTATGACTCCAAAAGCTCTGTCCCATGATAGTCTCAGATGGAAAGGAGGGACAGTGAGCAAACCTGCATCAGTGGAGAGGATGGGTCTGACTGGGAGGTAAGGAGCCAACAGATCTTTCAAGTAGTCAGGTCCTAGACCACATATGGCCTTGTATGTAAGCAAGGATCTCTTAAAGGCGATGTGCTACTGCATAGGCAGCCAGAGTAGCTCATGCAGCACCAGCATAATATGGTCACTCCAAGATAATTCTGCCACCAACCGGGCTACAGCATTCTGGACCAGCTGCAGACATCGCATCAAGCCTCCAGATAGCCCTAAGTATAAAGTGTTACAGTAATTCAACTAGAGGTAATGAAAGCACGTACAATCATCACCAGGGGAGCAGGAGCCAAATGTGGTTTGATCCTGGTGATGTTTCAAAGGTAGTAAGAGCTAGATCAGACCATCACCAACACCTGATGTTCTAATGTCAGTCTGCAGTCCAAAATGACCCCAAGATTCTTAACTGTGTCAACAGCTGCAAGTGTTCAGCTGCCCAACAAAGGTACAGCTGCCACACCTCCCACCATTACAACTGTAACACTCTCCTGTATGCCAATGGTCACATTATTTTCCATTGCTCAAAGTCACTGACCAATCTCTCTCTCTCTGAACTTGAATGACATTCCTCTTATCCAGAGTTGGTTTTTGAGGAACAGTCTACTACTCAGTATCCAAAAGACTAAATCCATGTTATCTGTCTCTAAACCAAAACTCTCTAACCAGTCTACATCTCTAAATATTGCCTACTCAGAAGGCCAAATCATGGAGCAGGTACACACCTTCAAATACCTAGGAGTCACACTTGACCCCTCCCTCACCTACCCAGACCACATTGATTCTCTAAGCAACAGAATTCATCAAAAATTGGGTTATTTAGGTTACAAACTGAAGCACCCCATAACACCTGAAGTTTGCCTCACTGTTGCCAAATGTATTATGCTGCCTATACTGGATTATGCCAGAGGCAGTAGAAGAGGGGACCATCTGAAGAGGGAAAGGTGAGGCAGAATTGCCCTGGATACAGCTCATGACCACATTGAGTAAGAAACTGCACATCAGGGTGGTCTACATACCACCATGACAGGAGGATGAGGGCACTAGGCAACAGAGAACTAGGTGCAAAAATCTAGACGGGATCCGGAAAGGGGGAGGTAGTGGTAGTGGTGTATCTCAATCTACCAGACATAGATTTGGAAATTCCAGCAACTAAAAGTACCAGAAGTGAGACTCTGCTAGATGCATTGCAGGATTGCAGTTGGTCAGGGGACCCACAAGGCAGGCTGCCATTCTCGATGTAGTGCTCACCAACTCAAAAATAGTAGGCGGGTTGTGGTTGGAGAACCACTAGGGTCCAGTGACCATAACAATACAATTCAAACTAGCCCTGGGTGCCAACCAGTATACCCTTGTCAAATGCCATGGTACTGGATTTCACATAAGCAGACCTTGACCAGATGAGGAATCAATCAAGGATAAGTTGAGGGGAGTGGATAAAATTGGGGGGTGGAGGAGAGGTGGGGAATAATTAAAGGGTCTGTTCTCAAGGCAGTTCAGTCATGCTTAAGAACAGCTATGAAATGTAACAGGCACAAGAGACCAAGCTGGCTCTTGAAGAACATCAGGGAGGCAGTGAGGTGAAAACAGGGACATCTGTAGCATCAAGGAGAAACAAGAAGAAAGAGAATGGGGCAAATACTAATCAAAAGGTAGGAAGGCCAAAAAGACAGTTAGGGATGCAAAGGCAGACACAGAACTATGAATTGCAGGGGGTCTGGAGGAAAATTCTCAAGATACATTAGGGAAAAAGGAAGATGAGAGGGGAATTGTTAGACTGATAGAGGTGGCAGGGTAATAGAGGAGAATGAGCAGAAAGTTGCTGTTCTTAACCACTACTTCTGATCAGTCTTTAGAGTGGAGGACAGCAGGCCTTTGTCTAAAAGTAGCATAAAGGCTGCTCAAGGGGGTCCCAGAAATGCAGCGGGTGGTAATTACAGAAAAAAAGTCAGAAAAGATCTTGCAGCCCTGAAAATAGATAAGTTGCCAGGGCCAGATGTGTGCTCATGGAACTGGCATCAGATTTAGCTGAACCCCTGGGAGGGCTGTTTGTCGTCAAGGCACAGGTCAGGAAGCATAGGAAAACCAGGAGCAGTTTCAAAATTTGCAAATAGCGTTTTATTATTAATAACAGCAAAATAAAAAATAAAAATTGTTCAGTATAACTATTTACAATGGCAGCACAAACATAGAAAGCAGAGACTTCTTCTGAGTTTTTCTTCTCAATTTCAAATCTCAGTCTCTTTCTCTCCCACTTGCAAAACATTGCAGCTCTTTTTATAAGTCTTTGCAGGAGCTCGTTAAGAGAACATTCTGCTTCTCACACAGTGTTCTTGTCAGTTTCAGCAGGTGCGGCAAAAATAACATTGTGACCCAGAACTGACCTCTTATTGACAACTCTGGAAATATTTTTCAAACCAGCATGTCAGGTTAACCCCTTGAGTTCCAAATAGCTTTGCAATCATTTCAACAGTATAACTATATACAGTTTTAAACAAAGGATACCAATATCACATATAGTTTTACACAGAGATTCACATATAGTTTTTGTAACTGCAGATATGTGACGGGAAAGAAAAGACAGAAATAGGAAGGGAAGGCAGAGAGATAGTGAGAGGTGAAGAACTGTGAAACCATTGGAATGATCAGTTCCTAGGTCTCACAAGAAAAGTTGGTTGCACAACCAGACAGACAAGAGACAGAAAAGGAGAGGATAGAACAGACCCTTGCATTTAAACTCTTTCTGCATAACAAATTGGGCAGGGCCTTATTCAATCCTGTCACACTGTTCAATAGCTCACTACAGTCAGGAGTGGTTCCAAAAGATTGGAGAGTAGTGGACATAGTTCTGCTCCATAAGGAAGGAGACAAGAAACAACCAGGAACTACCAGCCTGCCAGTCTCACCTCCATTGTGAGTAAACTGGTTAAGACACTAATCAATGAGGCCCTAGTGGACTACCTGGAAAGAAATGGGCTACAAGTTAGTAAGCAGCATGGCTCTGTGGCACGGAGGTCTTGTCCAACCAACCTGATAGTGTTCTTTGACTGTGTAACTTGGGCAGCAGATGGGGACAAGTACTGGATTTACTCTGCTTTGACTTCAGCAAAACATTCAACTCAATAACACACAGCTGAAGAAACTATAGGATCTGGTTGAAACAAAGGGCCTAGTTAGATGAATGCATAGCTGGCTAGAGAAAAATAGCAGAGGGTAGTGGTAAATGGGTTCAAGTTAGGGGAGATGGAGGCCATGAGTGGGGTGCCACAGAGTGCCTCCGGGTGGTATCAGGTCAGTATGTCACTGAATGAACAGCACGGAATAAACCGTGCTGTAGAAATGGTAAAGACAATCACAGCGACAGGGGTATAATAGCTGTAGGGAATTACCACTACCCCTGTCACTGTACGGGCAAATTAGGAGGGGATAAAGCAGTTGTACATGCAGTGCCTGGTTGAGCCACCCCTGTGGTGGAGAGGCAAAGGCACTAGCACCTGGTGGAGTGGGAGACCAAGGTTTGGTTTCCCATCTCCCAGTCTTGGAAAATTAACAAAAAAAACTCTCCCCCCCTCCCGAGTTTCTCCCCTTCCACGAAAGTCCACACCCCATCAGAGTTGATTATATTAAGTCCGGGGGTGTGGGGGATGGAGCCCCCCTATGTGGGGGGGGTGCAGCCTCCCCAAAACAAAAAACTGTACTGTTGCTCCATAGAGTGACATTGTGTGGGTGGCATTTTGTGGTGGTCAGTGTATTAACCGACTTTTTTTGCTTTACATCATTTTGCTTGTGGCATTGTGTGCCGTGCTGTTATTGTATGCAGGGTTATGACCCCATGCCCTCAGGATTCAGTCCTAGATCTAGTTCTTTTCAATGTGTTCATTGGTGACACAGGAGAAGGAATACAGGGCAAGATGTGTCTCTTTGCCGATGGCACTACTACTTGTGGCAGGGTAGCAAGGAAGGTATATGGGAGTTGCAGAGGGACCTGCAAAGGTTAGAGAGGTGGTCCCAGGTTTGGCAGTTGATGTTCAATGCCAAGAAGTCCATGGTGATGCAAATAGGAAACAAGAACCCCTTTATGGAATATTGGATGGGAGAGACTAAGTTGGACACTACATATGAGGAAAGAGACCTGGGAGACATCATAAGTGACTCCCTAAAATAATCTAGTCAATACAACAAGACTTACAGCATATTCAATCTATACAATATTAGTTTACAAGTCATAACTTTGTCATAACACCAGAATGTTGGGGTGTGTGGAGGGTGTTCGACAGCAGGAGAAAAGAGGTACTACTACGTCTCCATAGATCACTGGTGAGGCCACAACTGGAATATTGTGCCCAGCTCTGCTGTCCTCACCTAAGGAAAGACAAAGACAGACTGAAGGCAATGCAGCATTGGGTAAACAAAATCATTCCAGGCCAACAGGCAGATCCTTTGAGTATTGGCCTAAGGCTCTGAAAAAGTTCTCACTGGAGACCAGAATGGAGAGGGGCAATGTGATTGAGACCTTCAGGTTTCTGAAAGGATGAACAAGCCAGACAACAGAGAAATGTTCTGCAGGAATGGTGAATCAAAACTATGGGCATATGAGTGAAAGCTGACGGGGGATTCCGAAGGGAAAGGAGAAAGTTTTATTTTACAAAGACAGTCGTTGAACTGGGGAAAAGCCTACCAGCAGAGGTGGTGGGTGCAGGAACCATTAATGGTTTTAAACATGGCTGGGACCAAGTAAAAGGCTTAATAGTTACTCAGTGGGACATCAGTAGGGCAGGGGGCAAGGGGGAAGGCGAGGGAAAAACCCCAGACTAGACAGTAAGTCCCAGGGTAGGATAGGGTATCACAGGGCAGATTAGATGGACCAATGATGTTTTTCTTTTTGAAACGTAATCCACTTTATGAAGCTAATATGAAATGGTAACAAAAGATAGCAATGAAGTACACAAATAAAAAAAAGAAAATAGAACACAATGAGATACAAAAAGCATCCAGGCAATTGGGGTGAAACAACATAATTAAAGTATACAATCATACTATGGTGCATCTATCCAGCATATTTTGTAAACAACCACCAGACATGGCACAGAGAATGCTAATAATAATCACAAAGTAAAGGACTACTCATCTCCATCTGGGGCACTGTCTGACCCTAGTTCCAGCTAAACTATATATTGACAATCAGGCTCTAAAGCTAAAAGGAAAAAACACACTGTAAACATTTATGAAATTAGTAGAAGAGTGAACAACTTCTCCCATCTATTCTGATAAGTAGGGAGGGCATGTCGCAAAGTAGCTATGGATTTCTCCATTCTGAGAATAGTAAGCATTTCTGCATGCCACTCTCTCTAGGTAGGGGGGTGATTATCCAACCAATTGTGTAAAATAATCAGTTTTGCTACTGCCACAATAAGAGTTATATAGAAACATAGACATAGAAACATAGAATTTGTCAGCAGATAAGGACCATACAGCCTACCTGGTCTGCCCATTTCCCGACTTGGTTTGGTAATCCCTACTCTTATCTGGACTGCCTTTCCCCCACTCTGCTGTACAGCAGGGTGCCTTTATGTTTATCCCATGCACTTTTGAATCCTCGTACTGTTTTCACTTCTACCACCTCCGCTGGTAGGCTGTGCCAAGGATCCACCACCCTCTCTGTTAAAAAATACTTCCAAGCATTCCTCCTAAGCCTCCCTCCCTCCCTCCAGCCTCATGTTATGTCCCCTTGTCCTTGTGCACTTTCTTCTGTGAAATATGCTCCCCTCCTGTACCCTATTTATTCCACTAAGGTATTTGAAAGTCTCTATCATATCCCCTCTCTCCATTCTCTCTTCCAGTGAATAGATGTTTAGTTCTTTGAGTCTTTCCTCATAAGGCTTGTGGGGCAGTCCATGTATCATTTTTGTTACTCTTCTCTGGACTGCTTCCATTCTGTCTATGTCCTTCCTGAGATGTGGTCTCCAGAACTGGACACAGTATTCCAGATGAGGCCTCACCAGTGATCTATACAGTGGCATCACCACTTCACTCCTCCTACTAGTTATGCCCCTTCCTATGCACCCCAGCATTCTGTTTGCCTTCCCCACTGCTTTTTCACATTGTTTGGCTGACTTCAGGTCATTGGATATGATAACCCCCAGGTCTCTGTCCTGACTTCTGGTGGCTAGAACCTGCCCCCCCAATCCTGTATTCCTCTCTTGGGTTTCTGTGTCCCAGGTGCATTGTCTTGCACTTCTTATCATTGAAACCTGACTGCCAAACCCTTGACCATTCCTCAAATAGTCTTACGTTGTTTCTCAATTTATCTAGCCCATCCTGTGTGTTGACTCTGTTACAGATTTTGGTGTCATCTGCAAACAGGCATACTTTCCCCTCCAGTCCCTCTGCAATGTCGCTTATGAAGACATTAAATAGAACTGGACCCAACACTGATCCCTGTGGAACCCCGCTGGTCACCTCCCCCTCTTCTGATTTTATGCCATTTACTACCATCCTCTGGGACCTGCCTTTTAGCCAGTTTCCAACCCATTTTACCACTTCAGAGCCCACACCAGAGTCCCCAGTTTGTTAAGCAACCTTCTAAGAGGAATGGTGTCGAAGGTCTTACTGAAATCCAGGTAGGCCACATCCACCGCCCCTCCATGATCCACCACCCTGGTCACCCAGCCAAAGAAATCGATAAGATTAGTCTGACAGGACCTACCCTCAGTGAATCCTTGCTGCCTTGAGTCTTTTGCACCGCTTGACTCCAGGAACTTCACTACCCTCTCCTTAAGCAGGGACTCCATCAGCTTCCCCACCACTGAGGTCAGGCCTGCCTCCTTCCTACTTCCAGTCTTGTGCAGGGGGACCACCTCTGCCCTCCTCCAGTCCCCAGGTACCTTCCCCATCTCTAGTGATTGGTTGAAGAAGGTTGTCAGCTGATCTGCTAGGCCTTCCCTGAGTTCCTTCAACACTTTAGGGTGAATCCCGACAGGCCCCATTGCCTTTTCTGTCTTTACTTTTCCTAGTTCCTCCAAGACTCTATCCACCATAAATGGGCTGGTGTCCACTTCTCCCCCCGTACATCTTTCCTCATGAGTCTTAGCCCCTCCCCTGCCTCTTCCTTGGTAAATACTGAGCAAAAATATTTGTTCAGTATCATAGCTTTTTCAAGGTCATCCTCCAGCCACCCACCCTCTCCCTTTTTTAGCCTAACAATATAATTTCTGGTCTTCTTCCTCTCGCTAATATAATGGAAGAAGGTCTTCTCCCCCTTCTTAATAGCCTGTGCTATTCCTTACTCAGTTTTTGCCTTAGCCTCTGACAGCCTTCCTAGCTTCTCTCTGCTTCTCCAGATATTTCAGTCTGTCTTCTTCTTTCAGCGTCTCTTTGTACTTCCTGAATGCCTTACTTTTTTCTTGCACTTTCTCAGCTACTAACTTAGAGAACCATAGTGACATCTTCTTTCTTTTGCTTTTGCTAAGCAATCTGACACACTGACTTGTCACTCCTGCTATGGATCTCTTGAGCCTAAGCCACTGTTCTTCTACCCCTCCCCCCATATCTTCTGCTGTCAGGGCAATTTTGAGCTGTTCCCCCATCTCCATGACGTTGACCTTCCGGAAATCTATTTATGTATTTACCTTTTGTTGACCAGGTAGGTACACTAGACAATCTGTTTGCCTATTTTCAGGTGCGACCCAGGACAGTACAATGGAAATACAGGTTCAAACAAGGTACATAACAACAAGAAGGGCAATGTACAGAGCTACAAGAGAGCAAGATAAACAATAGATAGTATACAGTGAGCAGTAATAGTTAAATATACATATACATACAGAATAAATAGACTAACACATTCAATGGTAATTACATTGCATGAGTGACCCTATTTACCAGGGCCACTTAATACATAAGCAGATGGCACTCAATAGGATCTTAATCTTTGAATGGCTTTCTTCTGCCAGTATATTGACTCTAAACCATACAGCTCTGTGGTCACTGGTACCAAGGGGACTACCCACCTCAACATCCATGGTTCTGTCCCCATTTGTCAGCACTAAGTCCAGTACAGCACTCTCCCTGGTGGGCTCAACCACCAGCTGCCTTAGGTTTGCTCCATACATGGCAGACATGAGGTCCCTGCTCCTTGATGTACTTGCAGTCTGGCTATTCCAATCTGCATCCGGCATGTTGAAGTCACCTATTAGTAGTACTTCCCCTTTGGCTGCCATATCATGGATGGCTTCCCCTAATACTAGATGTATATCCTCCCCTTGTGTGGGAGGCCTGTAAACTACTCCAGCACGGATGGTTGTTTTGTTCCCCAACTCCAGAGTGACCCACAATGCCTCTGCTTCTTCCCTGGATCCCTGAGCCTCAATAGCTTTAGTCCCTTCCTTTACATACATAGTAATCCCTCCTCCCCTCTTCCCCTCCCTATCCTCTTTAAAAAGTGTATACCCTGGTATGGCTGCATCCAAGTCATGGTTCCCTGCGTACCATGTCTGTAATAACCACAATGTCCAGGTTGTGTCTGTCACCAGTGCTGTTAGGTCTGGAATTTTGTTTCCCAGACTGTGGGCATTTGTGCACATGACCTTCCACTCTGTGTACCCCCCTTAAGGTTCCTTGTTTCTTGGTCTTTGCCCTGCGCTGCATTAGTGATGTACCTTCTGTTCTCTCCTTCAGTGTAACCATGGTAGTTTTATGGTTATATATTATGCTAGTTATTGGGTCCTCACTGCTTTCAGTTATGTCCTGTTGGTGGGGGGAGGACTATGATAATCCCCTTGACTGTCTATGCCTTCTCCCATGTCAAGTTTAAATGATCACTAAGGATGCACTTAAACTTCTCAGAGAGGATACCTTTGCCTCCCCTGGATAGATGCAGGCCATCTGGAGAATATAGTCCTTCATCCCTCCAGGTGAGGTTCCAGTCCCCAGTGAAGCCATACCCCACCTCTCCACACCATTTCTTCAGCCATTTGTTGAATTCAATGATGCGGATGTCCCTCCCTTCCCCCTTGCTATGGACAGGTAGCACCTCCGAGAAGGTGACAGAGTGTGCTACTTGCCCAAGACTCCTCCCCAGCTCTCTGAACTCTTTCTGTACTCTTCCAACATCTACCCCCTCTCTAGCCAGGTCATTAGTCCCCAAGTGAATAATGATGTCCAGCTCCCACCTCCTTACTACCACCCTTGCAATTCTAAGGATTCGCTTGCCTTCCTTCTGAACAGTGCCTCCAGGTAGGCACATTACCTCCCTCTCACCATTGCTACCTGACCCCAGCTCAATCCACTGGACGATGGAGTGCCCAACCAGGATTTGCTTCCTCCTCCTGTGTGTTCTCCTTGCATCTGCCCTTGGGTTTCCATCCTGGATGACCTCCTCAACCCCCATGGTGTTCACTTCCGGAGATGCTGTGCAATCTCTATGCTCTGCCAGGATGGCATATGAATTATGAAGTGCCTCTGTGCTGCCTCCTGCACCCTCCCCAAGCCCTCCGTAATCCATCCTTCCCTCCTTCTTGGTAACCTCTGAGGGAGCAGTGGTGGACATGGTGGTCTCTATATGGGGTGAAGGTCACCTGTATCCTCACCAACTCTGCTTGGAGTTCAGCTACCTCCTCCCTCAACACAGAAAGGTGCCTGCAGATAGGGCAGCAATGCAGTGTCCAGAAGGTCTTTCTGAACACTGCTGTCCCACATCCGCTGCAAAGCACCACACTCATCATCTTTCTTCTACTATCCTTGTCCTAACTGCCCCATATTGTCCTCTACTCTTTGCTGCTCATTTCTTCTATACCCTATCCAGTGCCCAGCTATATATATTTGTACTGTCAGTACGCTTTAGTGTTATGATGTATCAAGGAATGAGGATGTATGTCAGGGTGTGGTGTGTGCCTATGTTGTGAACTGAAATAAGATGGCTAACAGTGTGTGCATGCAGTCAGCTAGTACCATATGATATCACAGGTTAGCGGTATAAAGGAAGTGATGCGTAGGAGTGCGTGGGGTGGGGGATGGGCCCCTCCTGACCACCAGAGACAATCAGCCACATCAGCAACCCCCCACGGAAACACTCAGCTGCACCTACAAAATCCCCCAAACAGGTAACTTTCCAAATGAATCCAGAAAGTAACCTGGTACCAACTGAAAGAAACAATGAGCTACAAAAGAAACAATAACCACCGTAATAAAATCAGCACAAATTAACAGTCACTTCCCTGAAATGAACTGCTTCTTTCCTCTTCTAGCCCCTTACGAGATATGATATCTTTGAGGGGCCCAATAACTGTTCAATACCTAAACCCAGAAGACAAAGTTCTGGTGTAAATCCCTGAAGTGGGTCCAAGTTCTACTGAATTTGGTTCCAAAAAAGTTGCACTGGAGGACAATCCCATTAAAGATGATGGAGAGTACCCACCTGAAAATTACATCTGTTACATATGGGATTGGACAGTTGCCCAAACTTGTGCCTCTTCTGTGGTGTAATATAAGCATTATACAATATTTTATAATGCATAAGACACAACTTGTCCGATTTAATATAATGGTGAATATAGTCCCGGGGGCTGATGCTCCAAAACAAGTGGAATGAGCCTGGAATTCTCTTTCCCAGTACACCCTTTTCAGCTGTAGAAACATAGAAAATTATCAGCAGATAAGGACCTCTAGGCCCATCCAGTCTGCCCATAAGCTCTACACTAGTTTGCAGCCTTTGACCCTACCTGGTCGTTGGCTTTTTTCCCCTCTTTCCCACCTCTAAGGTTCCCTTATGCCTGTCCCAGGCATGCTTAAATCCCTCCACTGTGCTCACTCTCACCACCTCCTGTGGCAGCTTATTCCATGTGTCCACCACCCTCTCTGTGAAGAAAAACGTGCTTACATTTTCCCTTAACCTGCTACCTTCCAATTTCATATCATGCCCCCTCATTCTTGTACTCCTCCTGTGTTGGAAGATGCCTCCCCCTGCACCTTGTTTATGCCCTTAAGGTATCTGAATGTTTCTATTATGTCCCCCTGCTCCCTTCACTCCTCCAGCAAGTACACATTGAGGTCCTTTAATCTCTCCTCATATGTCCTTTGGTGCAAGCCCTGTACCATCTTAGTTGCCCTTCTCTGGGCTGCCTCCACCCTGCTGATGTCCTTATGAAGGAGCAGCCTCCAGAATTGCACACAGTACTCCAGGTGAGGCCTCACCAGTATGTTACCCACTGTGTTTGTACACCTACAATATCCTGAAGAGATTTGTATAAAAGTGAAATAGAGTGCAATTTAACCACCAGTGCAACCAGGTCACAGTATTTGGTGCCATCTGATAGTTGCCAGGGACGTGGGCCCAAGTAACATCGAACTGAATGAGTAAGCTGAAAAAAGACAAACAATGTTGACTGGGCGAGGGTATTAGCAACCCAAAACTGCTAAAAAGAAATCAAGTGTTCACCCTGAAAAAGGCAAGAGAGATCATCCAGGTTTGCCAAAGAAAGAAAGAAAGAGAAAGGAACGGGTTTGCTGTCTATTTTAAAATTAGGATTAACGCTAATAGGCTGAAAGGGATCTTTCTGGGGCACATATTTCAAAACCTGACAGAGCTATGTGTTGATTCATATCAACCACCCTATGGGGCTATGCCACAGAGGAAGAGGTAAGGTAAACCAGAATACATATGGTCGTGCAGTTGAAGAAATACCATTAGCCTTACATAACTAAATCTCAATATCCTTCCAGTATGGGCAAGGAGAAGCAGATTAAACTCCCATGTCCAGGAGACTCTGAGCCAAGAATTTACTAGCTTGGGATACTAGATAATACCAGTAACAATTGGGTAACTGGAGCCCTCTGTGACATTTTGCAAGAGTCAGTTTAGAAAAAGCAATACGGGGGGCTTTTTACCTTTCCCAAAAAATCTGAAATTGGCCATTGGAGTTGGATAAACCATGATTGGGATAGGGGGCTGCCTATCATATGGCAGGGATAAAGAATTTGTGGCAATATATTCATGCTAATAAGGGATATCCGTTTCCATAGAGAAAGCAGGTGAAGTCGCCAATGAAAGAGGTTATAGAAAGCAGAAGTGGGTTCAAATTACATCCAGTCAAGGATAGAGTGCCAATAGCCAGCTTAATACCCAAATAGTGAGAGCTGATACTGACCAACAACTCCTTAAATTTAAAGGTAAATCATACTTGTAAGTCTTAGAATTCAGGGGCATAATGACCGTTTAGATAAATTCAATTTATATCCAGAAATTGATCCAAATTCTCCAAGGGCTTGAAGCGTGGCAGGTATAGATTTCCAGTGGTGTTTTCTGACACATTTTCTGTTTCCATGCCTCTCCCACTTACTCGCAAGCAACTGAGTATGTCTATGTATCTGCATCCCTTGTTCTCTTCCAATGGGTCACACCTGTAAACGAGTCTTGGCTCAGTGTACCTTTCCTGGTCACTAATTTTCAAATAAATAAATCTAGCAATATGTCACGTCTTGATATGTTTATGTTTGTTACTGTGACAAAATTGTTTTTTGTCTTTTGTAGGGATCTTATTTTCGATTCAAGACTATCAATAGTGGAAATCATTTTTAGCTAAGCAGGATTATTTTTAAACATTCAAGGTACTCTTATAATCATAAGAGGGTGTCTCGTGCACACAGTTATAAAATACTGAAGTTCTATGTTCAGTTTTTCACAAAAGGAAATCTCTACTATTCTGGAAATTACATTTTGATTTTAAATTCAAATTTCTTTTTTTTTTAAACAAAGGTCTTTAACATGATTTATAGGATGTTTACATTTACTATCCCAGTGTCTCTTATGGTTGTAAGAGTTTCTTCTTGAGTCCTTTGTGTGTTAAAACCACTCAGCTTCACAGTTCTCTCCCTCAAAGAACTCGAGAATGCACACTTGTAACCATAAGAAATAAAGCAATTGTACATATAAACATACAAACTGTTATTGCTGAAAAAAAAAACATGTAACAGGAAATCTCTAGTCCCTTTATCTCACCTGCAGAGACAAAAGAAAAGTTTTGGTCTCTTGCCCATTATCAGTGGAAAGGGTAGCCCATTTCCCCGGGCCCTGGGCAACAAGACCAGGGAGGAGAATGAGGATAGGATGGGGAGGGTTAGTACCCTGGAGGAGCAATAGGTTCCAGGGAAGGTTCCAGGGACTATAGGGTGTATAGGCAGACTGGATGGACCTCTGGTCTTTTTCTGACATCATGGTCTATGTTTCTGTGTGTCTATGTCACCCAACTAAACACAGTTTACAACAGCATATACCAGTTTGCCTCATTGGCCCTTTTAGAACACAACAATGTGATCTTTACAGTAAGCTTGGCTGGTTCTCCCCACAGGCCCTGAGGAACTTCACAGTCTGCTGCTGCCTGATTGACAAGTCACTATGCACCCCTAACATCTCTCCCTTCTTGTTGAGTTTCCTAAGACATAAAACAAATCTACATAACCTGCTTCCCTCTAATCACATTTTGATTGAAGTACTGTGGGTAAATTCTAACATGGGCAAAATGGCTTGCTTCCCTGCTGGCCCATCCTAGTGCACACTGGTTGGTAGAATCTGTTGCTGAATATAACTGAAGTAGCCTGTAAAACTCCTCCCCATTGCCACAGTCTTCTCCATCAATCAGAAGGTCAGAAGGGAGGAGCTGTCGGACAAGCAAAGTGTGCCAGTTATGTGGATGCATTTGGGGACTGCCTGTTGAGCAGGGCAGAAGTTGGGGAAGGCAAGCAGTAAAACACATGGCATGGGCAAGGCAGCCTCAGGACATGGTGAGTGTCTGGCTTGGCTGTAGATGAGTTGGTGATTACAGGGATTGTCAACGATGGTGTGGGATGGACTGGGTTGGTCAGTCAAGGGCGAGTATGGAGAGAAGCGGTTGTGTCAGTGAGTAGTGGCTCTTGTTTTGGTGGTGGTAAAGTTGTCTGTTTAGTATTGAGTATGCTAATGTAGGCTGTGGCTGCTGGGGATGAATGGTGACTGGTGGTTGCAGTACACAGTTTTGCCAGATAAACTGCACGAGGCGAGAGTAAGTAAGACATTGGTCTGAGGAGGCAAAGGACCGCTGATGTGACTGATCATACAGTATGGTACTATGACCCCCCCCCCGCCAGACCTGGGAGGAAGTGGAATGAGTGAGAGCTGAGCCAGGTGGTGGCAGCACCAGTGAATCTTTGTGTGTGAGGTAGAGGGCCAGGGTTGAGAGGGTGGCCCAACCAGTATGATGGCACACAAAAGGACACCGACCAGATCAAACTATTTGCTTATTGCACGACCGACTGATCATCATCATTACAGTCTTAGCACATAGACTGCCAGAGACCATTGAGGAACTTCAACTGAGGAGCAACAAGGGAGTTGGAATTGGTGGGATTAGCAGGCCAAGTCGAAAGTCCAGTGAAATCACCATGGCTGTCCTATTAGGCCAGGAGATAAATGCATTGGATCATGGTGATCTTTGAATATTTAAGTTAATTATAAAGCTATCCTTTTCTGGCAGTTTGAAAGTCAGTTGGTTTAAAGTAATGCATACTGTCACTTTTGACCCTGGAAATGCTTTCTGATAGCCAGGTATAAGGAATTGTTAAATATTAAAAACAACATTTAAAATGTAATAGTCTAAATGCTCATGCACTGTTTTGATTATCACATTTAATTTCACTTTCTTTTACCGTATCATAAAGTGACTGCATTACCAATGAGACCACAGGGTGCAAGACAAGGGATTGATTTGACATTAATGGCATAACCTGAGCTAAGTTTTTTATGTTGATTGCGCGCATGCACAAGAAACATATTGTGGCGGCTTGCTCCAGAAGCAGGTTGTAGAGGTGTGGCACTGTTGTGGCCAATGCCCCCACTGCCTTTTAAAGCTTGGCCCTATTCTTCAATGCCGTGGCATGTTGCTGCTGACACTAGTTCAGCCAGTGTGCCACAACCTTGAAAAGTTTCGGCCGCTGCAATCAGGGGCTGCCTCGTCATTGCAGCATCATCCGCTGCAATGAGAGAGTGACCCGTCATTGCAGGGCGGTCCCCTGCATTCTCCCCATCCAGTTTGCCGACGGGGATCCCAGTCCCCATCAATTTCTGTTACTGTGTGCTGAGGGGGTGCCCAGTCCCCCTCGGTATCATGTCCCTTCCTTCTTTCTTTGCCAACGGGGGTGCCCATTCCCGTCGGCATATTCCCCTATTTTTTGTGCGAGGGGTACCCAATCCCCTTGGCTCATAAGAGCCCCCAAGTATGTGCTGATGGGGGTGCCCAATCCCCATCAGCTCAGTGCCTCCCACCCCAAAACACATGGGTGGCATGCACAGAGCCCACCCCAGCATGCCAAAGTACCTGTAAAAGAAAACCGTCGCAGCGATGTCTATTTTTTTTTACATCCTGAAAAGAAGAAACGGTCCCTCACTGTCTGCTCCCTCCCCAACCCACACCCACCCACTGCATACCCCACCTCCCCACACCCCCTCACCCCATACTTACCTCTGGAGCCGGCGCGATGATCTTGGTGGACCGGGAACACATCTGCACTCTTCAAAGCCGGCCACGAACTGAAGAAATGCCGGTAAGCTGTATAATGGCATAAATAGTTTTTTTCCAACTTTGGTGCATGTCTCAGGCATTTTTTGGAATTTTGGCACCAAATTTTCAACATGGGGTTTTTGGGACCCCTCCTCATGAATTCAGCCACTGTCATGGTGTTATTCGGCCCCTGATTTTGCAGTCACTGCACGGAATCACCTTTCGGGACAGATTAAAGAAACGACAGTGCCAGTGTTCATGAGGTGGGCTCTCAAAAAGCCTGTGTTGTAAATTTGGTGGAAAAAAATCCAAAAAATGACTGTTTTACAAGCGTGCGTTGAGCTGTTTCAGCGCACCCTTGTAACTTCGCAAATTTGGAGTATTTTCATGCCACATTTTCAACACTGGCATTTTTTCACACCTCCTTATGCACAGTACAGCTGTTATTTTTCCCATCCTGGCTGAAATGTGTTTTCGCACTTCCAGCGCAAAATAGCACGGTCGCTGTGGCAAATCAGTGTTTGGGACAGAGTAAGAAAATGACAGTGACACTGTTTGTGAGCAGAGGTCCTAAAATCGCTATGTTGAAAATTTGGAGACAAAAGTCCATAAAATGACTGTGTTACAAGCGTGTGTTGAGCTGTTTCAGCGCACCCTCGTAACTTCGCAAATTTGGAGTATTTTCACGCCACATTTTCAACACTGGCATTTTTTCACACCTCCTTATGAACAGTACAGCTGTCATTTTTCATATCCTGGCTGAAATATGTTTTTGCACTTCTGGCGCAGAATAGCATGGTTGCTTTGGGAAATCAATGTTTGGGACAGATTAAGATCGAGCAAGTGAGAGAGGGAAGTGACCGAGCTCAACTGAGCTCTGTCGGGACTGCTGCGGATTTCTCTGTGGGCAGAAAAAGACCCCAATGCAGGCTGGAGCCCAGTACAAAAGAGCAGCCTGCAGTGCTTGAAGAAACAGAATGAGAAAGCGATTGGGGGGGGTGAGCGAGCTCAGTGGAGCTTTGTCGGGACTGCTGCAGATTTCTTTGTGGGCAGAAAAAGGTGTCAATGCAGGCAGGAGCCCAGTACAAAAGGGCAGACTGCAGCGGTGGGAGAAACAGAATGAGTGAGTGAGAGAGGGGGAGTGAGCAAGCTCAATGGAGCTCTATCAGGACTGCTGCAGATTTCTTTGAGGGCAGAAAAAGGTGCCAACGCAGCCAGGAGCCCAGTACAAAAGGGCAGCCTGCAGCGTCGGGAGAAACGGAATGAGCGAGTGAGAGAGGGAGAGTGAGCGAGCTCAACGGAGCTCTGTTGGGACTGCTGAGAATTTCTTTGTGGGCAGAAAAAGGCACCAATGGAGGCAGAAGCCCAGTACAAAAGGGCAGTCTGCAGTGCCAGGAGAAACAGAATGAGTGAGTGAGAGAGGGGGAGTGAGCGACCTCAACAGAGCTCTGTCGGGACAGCTGTGAACTTCTTTGTGGGCAGAAAAGGCGCCAACACAGGCAGGAGCCCAGTACAAAAGGGCAGCCTGCAGCGCCTAGAGAAACAGAATGAGTGAGTGAGAGAAGGGGAGTGACCAAGCTCAACGGAGCTGTGTTGGGACTGCTGCGGATTTCATTGTGGGCAGAAAAAGGCACTGATGCAAGCAAGAGCCCAGTACAAAAGGGCAGCCTGCAGCATCAGGAGAAATAGAACAAGCGAGTGAGAGAGGGGGAGTGAGCGAGCTGAATGGAGCCCTGCCGGGACTTTAGAGTTGCCCACCCTCCTGCCCAGAGTCCTCTGTTGTCCTATATTACAGCAGGGTCTCTGAAGTGGAGACAAAGCAATGGTTGGATACTTTTAGGATTACTGTAATAATACAGATTAAGTTGTTCTGTTTATTTCTCTAACTGAGCTAAGTACTGAGCTATAGTGTTATGATTGCTGTAAGAATACATATTATTTGTTCTGTTTATTTCTCTAACTGAGCTGAGTACTAAATTTGGTAGAAAAACATACAAAAAATGGCTGTTTTACGAGCGTGCATTGTGCAGTTGCTATGCACACTCATAACTTCCCGAATTTGCAATATTTTCACTACAGATTTTCAACATTGGCATTTTTCCACACCTCCTTATGAATAGTACAGCTGTCATTTTTCACATCCTGGCCGAAATGTGTTTTCGTGCTTCAGGCGCAGAATAGCGCAGTCGCTTTTGGAAATCAGTGTTTGGGACAGATTAGGATTGAGTGATTGAGAGCGGAGGAGTGACCAAGCTCAACTGAGCTCTGTCGGGACTGCTGCGGATTTCTCTGTGGGCAGAAAAAGGTGCCAATGCAGGCTGGAGCCCAGTACAAAAGTGCAGCCTGCAGCACTGGGGGAAGCAGAACGAGCGAGTGAGGGAGGGGGAGTGAGCGAGCTCAACGGAGCTGTCGGGACTGATGCAGACTTCTTTGTGGGCATTAAAAGGTGTCAGTGCAGGCAGGGGCCCAGTACAAAAGGGCAGCCTGCAGTGGTGGGAGAAACAGAATGAGCGAGTGAGAGAGGGGGAGTGAGCGAGCTCAACAGAGCTCTATCGGAACTGCTGCAGATTTCTTTGTGGGCAGAAAAAGGCACCAGTGCAGGCAGGAGCCCAGTACAAAAGGGCAGCCTGCAGTGCTGGGAGACATAGAATGAGCGAGTGAGAGAGGGGGAGTGAGCAAGCTCAACAAAGCTCTGTCGGGACTGCTGCGGATTTCTTTGTGGGTAAAAAAAGGCACCAATGGAGGCAGGAGCCTAGTACATGAGGGCAGCCTGCAGCGCCAGGAGAAATAGAATGAGCTAGTGAGAGACGGGAGTGGTGACCTCAACAGAGCTCTATCAGGACAGCTGTGAACTTCTTTGTGGGCAGAAAAGATGCAAACACACGCAGGAGCCCAGTACAGAAGGGCAGCCTGCAGGGTCAGGAGAAACAGAATGAGCAAGTGAGAGGGGGAGTGAGATCTCAATGGAGCTCTGCCTGGACTTTAGAGTTGCCCGACCTCCTGCCCAGAGTCCTCTGTTGTCCTATATTACAGCAGTGTCTCTGGAGTGGAAACAAAGCAATGGTTGGATACTTTTAGGATTGCTGTAATAATACAGATTAAGTTGTTCTGTTTATTTCTCTAACTGAGCTAAGTAATGCTAATAGTGTTATGATTGCTGTAATAATACATATTTATTTGTTCTGTTTATTTCTCTAACAGAGCTGAGTAGTAAATTTGGTAAAAAAATCCAAAAATGACTGTTTACAAGCGATAAATTCAGTAGTTGCTACACATGTTACGTAACAATGCGAATTTGCAATATTTTCACTAAAGATTTTCAACATTGGCATTTTCACACCTCCTTATGAACACTACAGCTGCCATTTTTCACATCCTGGCGAACTTCGTTTTCACACTTCAGGCGCTGAATAGCATGGTCGCTGTGGGAAATCAGTGTTTGGGACACATAAAGAAAACCACAGTGACACTGTTCATGAGCAAAGGTCCTAAAATGCCCTGAGAAAATTCTGTGATGAAATTCCATAAAATTACTGTGTTACGGCGTGTATTGTGCAGTTTCACGCACCCTTGTAACTTCACAAATTAGTACTATTGTCACGCCAGATTTTCAGCACTGACATTTTTCACACCTCCTTATGAACAGTACAGCTGTCATTTTTCACATCCTGGCTGAAATGTGTTTTCGGCCTTCAGGCGTAGAATAGCACAGTCACTTTGGGAAATCAGTGTTTGGGACAGATAAGGATTGAGTGAGTGAAAAGGGGGTGACCAAGCTCAACTGAGCTTCTGTTGTGACTGCTGCAGATTTCTTTGTGGGCGGAAAAAGGCACCAACACAGGCAGGAGCCCAGCCCAAAAGGGCAGCCTGCAGCGCTGGGAGAAGCAGAATGAGTGAGTGAGGGAGGGGGAGTGAGCGAGCTCAAGGGAGCTCTATCAGAATTGCTGCAGATTTCTTTGTGGGCAGAAAAAGGCACCAATGGAGGCAGGAGCCCAGTATAAAAGGGCAGCCTGCAGCACCAGGAGAAACAGAATGAGTGAGTGAGAGAGGGGGAGTGAGCAAACTCAACAGAGCTCTGTCAGGACAGCTGTGAGCTTCTTTGTGGACAGAAAAAGGCGCCAACACAGGCAGGAGCCCAGTACAAAAGGGCAGCCTGCAGCACAGGGAGAAACAGAATGAGCGAGTGAGAGAGGGGGAATGAGTGAGCTCAACGGAGCTGTGTCAGGACTGCTGCAGATTTCTTTCTGGGCAGAAAAAGGTGCCAACGCAAGCAAGAGCCCAATACAAAAGGGCCGCCTGCAGCGTCGGGAGAAACAGAATGAGCGAGTGAGAGAGGGGGAGTGAGCGACCTCAATGGAGCTGTGTCAGGACTGCTGGGGATTTCTTTGTGGGTAGAAAAAGGTGCCAGTGCAAACAGGAGCCCAGTACAAAAGGGCAGCCTGCAGCGTCAGGAGAAATAGAACGAGCGAGTGAGAGAGGGGGAGAGAGCAAGCTCAGTGGACCTCTGCCGGACTTTACAGTTGCCCACCCTCCCGCCCAGGTACTCTGTGGTCCTATATTACAGCAGGGTCTCTGGAGTCGAGACAAAGCAATGATTGGATTCTTTAGCATTGCTGTAATAATACAGATTATTTGTTCTGTTTATTTCTCTAACTGAGCTGAGTAATACTTGGAGTGCAATATGATTTCTAACTGGGCTAAGTGAAACTATATGAGAGCTGAGAACAAAAAGTATGGTAGCTGAGGGGTGAAAAACGGACAAGGAGGCTTTAGGATTGCTACACTAATGCAGTATCTAATGGATGAGATTTCAGACTGAATTACACTGGTCGGCAAGGGGTCAGTAGGGGAACTAGTGTGGGGGGGACAGGAATTTGACTAAATAGGGGCCTAACAGTTGTAGTAGGGTACAGAAACTGGGAGCAAGAGCCCATAACCTAAGATGGGGGCCAAAATGGGGCAGGTGCCACATGTCAATAGGGCAGGTATCTTTGGAATGGTGGAGGGGTGTACAGGGTGTGGGTGTGCCATGATCCTGGACTGGGCTTGGAGGATGGGGGGGGTGTATGGTCTGTAGGTGACTGGCTAGTTTGAGGGAGGAGCTGTGGAGGTTAGGGAGGAGTGTAAGTGGCAGGGCAGATGAGTATGGTTGGCATCCTGAGGAGGGGAATACGGGATGGCAAAGGGGGATGGAGGAAGAATAAGTAGGGACTGAAACTGACCCCAGTATCAGAGGCACTAGCAGAAAAGAGAGGAGAAGGAGGGGTGCCTGAGGTGAGGGCGGGGGCCTCCTGATGGGGAGGAAGAGACAATGAGGAGTACCAGGGAAGAACCAGGGGAGAGAGCAGATGGCTGCGGGTAGGGAGGGACTAGGGGTGGCATGAAGGGGAACACATAGGAGTGGGGAACCGATAGGGGGGGGGGAGATGTAAAACTGGTATCGACTACAAATAAATTTGAACCTCTGCTATGGGACAGAGAGGGGAAGCAGGAACATACTGAAGGGGGGAGGACAAGTGGGGCATGAGAGGGATGGCAACAGGTAGGGGAAGACATAGCGAGAACAAAAGGGTAGAAGGGGCTAGTAAGGAAGGAGGGGGTGGTGACTGAAGGAGAGGCGGGAAGGGGATGGATGGGAGGCACATCACTATCCCGAGTAAAGAATGCGGGCTCCAAATCGACAATAGCGGGATAGGAGAGGGGTTGGAAATCAGCAGGAGGAGGGAGGCGGTGCGACATGGGAAGCCCAGTAGGAAGTAGTCAGGCTGGGAAGGGGTTCAAGGGGATGGGAGTAATAAGGCAGACTAAAAGGGTGAGGCGGAAGTAGGGGGTACAGATACAGAAGTCACAGAGGGTGCAGTTGGCAGGGGGTAAGGGACAGGGAAGAATGAATACTGGGGCAGTGGAAGGGCAGTAGAAAGGAAAGGGGGTAAGGGGTGGGGGGTACTCATCCTGGGGGATTCTATACTGAAATGGGTGAGATGGGACAGAAAGGGGGAAAAGCACAGCCATATTTGGGTTGAAGCTGTCCCCAGGTTTACTGTAGGAGGGGCAGGGCAGGCACTGCTCAAGCGTGCACCGAGGGGGAGGAAGAAACCTCATTTACTGTTGCATGTGTGTACAAATGACTTGGCGGGGGACACTGTGGAAGTACTGAGGAGGAGGAGGTCTGAGTACTTGGGCAGGTAGTGTGAGGGGGTGGGGAAGTCGATGGCATTTTTGGAGGTACTGCTGGTTCTGTGTGCAAGCATGGAGAGGAAGGGTAGGCTTGAGGAGTTTGAGTGGCTGAGGGCTTGGTGCCACATGAAACATTATAAGTTACTGACTAACTGGGGTAGGGTCGGGGGGAATAGTGACTTGTACACGGGGGAGAGGGTATACTGGAGCAGGAAGAGGAGGGGAGTATTAAAGGCAGCATTGCTGCCGGGCCACTGGCACTGAGGGTTAAGGCGCTGGACACCACACCTTGCGCCATGCTGGCGACCCGGATTCAGATGCAAGTCTGGCCTGCCAGGGGTTGACAAGGGAGAGATAGGATTGAGCATCTGGAGGACTGCTGTCCTATCCTATGGCAGGATCCAGGGACCCACCACTCTGTAGCGGCCCCTGGTGACGACCACGGGTGCTACTACAGTGGTGTAGTAAAGGGTGGCGGACTGTGGTGGACATTAGCATGCTGTGCCTAAGCATCATTGCACGGCCACACTCTGCAAAAGGGAGAAAAGTGGAAAATGTGCTACAGTCAGGCAGCATGAGCTTCCGACCCCGCTGCCTGCCCGAATAAGCCTCCTCAACTGGATCCTGCTCCGTGGGTCGACCTGGGAAGCTCTCACCACCCACCATGGAGGTAATCCATGGAGGTGAGCAGGTCGGCCTGATGTTGAGGGCAGGGCTAGGGGTCGGTCGAGATAATGAAGCCGACCGTGACCCGAGTGAGAAAATATGTAAAAGAAAAAAAAAGGCCAGGATTAGAAGGGTGTATCTCTACTAAGATGGATTTAAACAAATGGCAGGGGGGGTGGCCGAAAGACTGAAGCTGGTAGAAAGGTCCAGACAGGGAGCCTGATGAGCTCACCGCCCTAGATATAGGTAAAGACAGAGGTGTAGTAACCCTAGAAGGGGTGGGCAGAGTGGTCTGAGTGTAATACAGAAGGCACCACCACCCAGTAAGAATAAGGAGGAGAAAGGGAGCACGGACACAGGCCAAGGAGGAGAAGAGTGAGGGGAATGAGGGGTACGGGTGGAAGGTGGTCTGACTACATGGATAGAGAACTGGTTACAGGGGAGGGTGCAGAGGGCGTTGGTGGTGGGGTAGCTCTTGGCACCCACAGCAGTGACAGGCGGGGTGCCGCAGGGCTCAGTGCTTGGCCCAATGCTATCTGGGCTCTTTATCTCCGATATAGCACACGGAGTGGGGAGCAGGGTTTGTATGTTCACACATAATACCAAATCAAAAGCAAATAGTTATAGTAGCAGAGCCTCCCCCCCCCCACACACACATATACACTCCCTGAAAAGCTGCTTAAAATCCTGCAATTCATTCAAATCAGTTCCATTTTCTTACTTACTTGGGGTTCAATGCCAACAAGTGTAAAATCATGTACCTAGGGCATAGGAACCCCGATGCTGGGTATAGGATGGGGGGAGGTACTGATACTCACTAGACATGAAAAGGTCCTTGAGGTTATTATATCAGAGGGCCTCAAGTTGGCAGTACAGTGTGACAAGGCTATGGGCAGGGCAAATTGGATTCTGGGGTGCATAAGCAGTGGCATCTTGAGTAGGAGGAGGAGGGATGTTGTGCTACCATTGTATCACTCCCTGGAATACCCCCAGCTGGAGTACTGTGTCCAGTTTTAGAGTCCACACTTCAGAAAGCACATAAGGTGGAGGTTTCCCAGAGGAGGGCAACTAAAATGGTTCAGAATTTTCACAGGAATCCCTACAAGGACAGGCTGAAGAATCTCAACATGTACACTCTGGAAGAGAGGAGAGCGAGAGGTGACATGATCAAGGCCTACAAAGTACCTCACAGGGGTAAAGAGGGTACAGTTGGGGAGTTTCCTTCAAATGAAGATGAGCACCCAATCCAGGGACATACAATGAAGCTGGGGGGTGGCATTCAGGACAGATGTGAAGAAATATTTCTTTACTGAAAGGGTGGTAGACGCCTTTAACAGACTGCCAGGAGAAGTGGTGGAAGCAAAATGGTAGGGGCATGAAGCATGCATGAGATAAAACATAGAGTATATTAGAAAAGGGAAGGAGGGGTCAACGGAGATCAATAGGACTATAGAAGTGGAGTAGGTTCAAGTTCATTGCAGGAAAAATCCATTAAGCAAGCTCATTCACAAGGAGGTCCTCATGGACATAGGCAGAATAAGACATACAGTAACATATACAGGCAGGAGTTACAAGTAGGTAGAGAACACTTGGGCAGACTGGGTGGGCTGAGCGGTCCTTTTCTGCTGACAAATTCTATGTTTCTATGGCATCATGTGTTAATTCAGGTGCAGTGTTTATTCAAAGTTGGGCCTACCATACATCCAGATGTAAGGTACAGTAAATTACCAAATTAGATGCAGCCCACTTACAGTACAATAAACAGAACCCCAGTGCATTGAGAAGCCTTTACTCTTCGTAAGGCTGCTAAAGAGCTGGGGTTCTCTTTGCAGTGTCCACACCAGTATGCTGATCTTAAAATCAACGCCACATCTGAATGAGTACTTGATTCTTCCTCACTCCATTTCTTCCCCACTTTGAAAACTGCTTGTCCTGAGTTAGTTTTGGGCTGGCAGCGCCTCGCCTGTGTTGGAAGATTACCAATAAGTGGCACTGAAAGATGTCAGACTTCACAGACTGTGAAAGCAGCTGCTCATGGACAGACATAAGGCAATTCTACTGGAGGGCAGGAGGAAGTAAGCTGTTGATTACCTAGAATCTGCTGCTTATCCATTAGGTAGAGAAATGGGCAGACTAGGCGGGCAAAGCGGTCCTTATCTGCCTTCAAATTCTATGTTTCTATGTTTCTCACTCACCATCTGGGCAAGAAGAAGGCTGCAGCTCTGGCCACTGATGACTGTTCGGGTGTGGGGATGGGGGGACCAAAGGGGACAGACCTAAGGAGATAAAATCATAATAAAAATTGTGAGACCTACACCAGCTTTCCAAAACGCTTACCAGTAAAAGAACACTCTATGAAGTTTTTCAAATGGCAACACAATCTGGTGAGCCCTCTGTCTGCCTCCTGACACCAGGCATCAGCCAGCATAAAATTGCCTAAAGAAGGCAGTGTGGTCATGTGGTTACTGAAATACTGGGGATTACAGATTTATAAGCACAAAAGAATATCACACAGAAGCTGGCACATGTGCCTATAGCAGCTGTCTCCTGCTTCTCAGTAGTTATACTTATACCCTTGAGGTACTTGAATGTTTCTATCATATCCCCTCTTTCCCTCCTCTCTTCCACTCAGTACATATTGAGGTCCCTTAATTTCTCCTCATAAGTCTTGTGTTGCAAGCTCTGTACCATCTCATTCGCCCTTCTCTGGACCATCTCCAGCCTGTTAATATCCTTATGAAGGTGCACCTTCCAGCACTGCACACAGTACTCCATGTGAAGCCTTACCATTATTTTATATAATGGCATCACTACCTCTCTCCTTGTACTGGTGATACCACTGCCTATGCACCCCAGCATGTCACTGGCACTCCCAACTGCCTTACCACTTTGACACTTTCAGGTCATCTGAAATAAGAACCCCCAAGTCCTTTTCCTTTTTTGTGACTGTCAGCAACTCCCCCTCCCCATCCTTTACCTTTCCCCAGGGTTTCTGTGTCCCAGGTGCATAATTTTACACTTTTTTGAATTAAACTTCAGCTGCCAGTCCTCAAACCATTCTCAACCTTCTCTAGGTCCCTCCTCATTTTCTCCACCCCCTCTGGGGTATCCAACTTTGTTACAGATCTCAGTGTAATCTGCAAACAGGCAGACCTTTCCCTTCAGCCCTTCTGCAATGTCACTAATGAAGACATTAAACAGGACTAGCCCCACGACCAATCCCTGTGGCACCCCACTGGTTACCCCTCTCCCAGACTTTACCCCATTTCCACCACTCTCTGCCTCCTGTCTCTTACCCAGTTTCTAACCCACTTTACCACCCTTTCCCCCATGCCCAGCCTACTCAGCTAGTTTATCAGCCTCCTATGTGGGACAGTGTCAAAGGCCTTGCTTACATCAAGGTAAGCATTGTCCACTGCCCCACCCTGATTTACTTCCTTTGTCACCCAGTCAAAGAGATCAACCAGATTTGTCTGACATGACCTCCCCACTGTGAATCCATGTTGCCTATGGTCCTGGCCTCCAATGCCTTCTAGATGCCCCACTATTCTTTCTTTAACCAATGTCTCCATGATCTTCCCCACTACTGAAGTGAGACTGACCGGCCTATAGTTCCCCGCTTCCTCCCTACTGCTGGATTTCTATAGAGGGACCACATGTGCCCTCCTCCAATTCTCTGGTACCACCCCTGTGTTGAATGACTTACTGAACATGGCTGCCAGAGGTATTGCTATCTCCCTTCACAGTTCATTTAATATCTTTGGGTGTATGCCATCTGGTCCCCTCGCTTTGTCCACCGTTAATTTACTCACCTTCTGCAGGATTCTTCTGCCTGTGAATGGACTATTGTCCACCTCTTCGTGCCTTTGCAACTGCTGTGGCCCTTGCCCCTTCCCCTCTTCTGTGAATACTGAACAGAAAGACACAGTGGATGTCTTGGAGGGGGCACATGACAGTTCTTAGGCATGGTACTTTCACTTCCAAATACCTAAACAGCACATATAAGCAATCAACATTCGGCATTGACAAATGCTTGTTTTAGAATGGTTATTTATTGGGATTTTCAATGCATACTTCAAGATCATAGAACTATACAATATTAACAAGTATACAGTTCAAGAATAATATACTTACAATTATTGTAAATTAATAGTACATTCACAAGTACCTGAGCCAGGTTTAATTATGTAAGCAATAAGACAAAACAGTGTGTGCATGGAACATATTTTACTGCATGGCGGGGGTGTAGTAGGCACGAAGCTGCAGGCCTAGTGCCTTCAGCTGCTGGCTGTGTGGTAAAATATGTTCCATGCACTCCAAATGTCTTATTTACTATAAAATGGTCCCCACTGTTTTATGAAAACAAGAACCCAGACAACTGGTATTAGCTGCATAAAATCATTTATTTTTGTAAAAATCACTACACAACATAAAGTAGTTCTGCTTAATATGACTGGGAAAGGAGAAACAACAACAACAACAACTGGGAACTGGTGTGGGTACTGAAGCAAGTACAAATGCAGTTTACCCCAGGTGGAAATGTAATCAATGTCCAGTGAGTGAAAGAAAACAATAAAATCACTTGCTAGGACTAATGAAGTTTACAGGTCCATTGAAATGCATGGGGCCATTGAAGGTAAATTGGCCTTAGTTGAATGTTGTCATTCCTCCTGCTGGTGGCAGTGCAGTGCTCTTTATTTCAGCTTGGGTGTTAGTACCTTCTTCTCCTCATTTATTTTCTTTGGGAACCTCTCTGTTTTCATTCTTTTGTCCAAGGATCAAGCGCCAGCATTGACGATCTGTAGAGGCAGCCCAATATGAACACAGGCTTGCCTCACAGCAGTGCCCTTACAGCCATCACTTTCGGCTCTGTAGCCTAGTCTCAGAAAGTAAATGAACTGTGGTGGATTGGATGGAGTGGTTTATGTAAACTTGACTCAGCCCAGCTTCTTTGCTCATTTTGGACATCAGGGTTGACAGGAAGTTGAGTCCTAATGGCTGTTGGGTGTACCAGGTCTTACTGCAGTCCAGAAAATGCTGTGGAAGATGATGGGGATGACCACATAGCTCAGGCGCCTCGGCCAGCAGTTTGCTGAGGTACTTTTTCAAATTTTGACAGGGCAAAGTGGGAGTTGAGTTCAGCATACATGAACCCCTGTGTGACTGCTTATTTGTTTCTTGGGGTCGCTGTGATTCTTGGTTGCCTCATTGAAGGCAATACTGACATATTCTGCTCTGTTCTCATCCACAGGAAAGTGAAAGCTGCCTGGTTTCAAGCTTCTTAGTCCCTCCCACCCGCACCAGGCCATATACAACTGAATGTCAAGCCAAACTTTTCTAAGAAGGCCAGACCCAGTGTCATGAGATAAAGCTGGGGATTGTTTGAGTAACTGTAAGTCAGGCTTTGGGATAGATGGGTGGTGCTTGAAAACATCTTTTTGTTGCCTTTGGTAATGTTTTGTTACCGAAACAAACACGTTATTGCTCGTATTGAAGGCAGGATCTGAGGTGATGTTTAGTTGCCTGCCTATGCCAACAGAGTTTACGTGATGGTTTAGTGATGATCGGAGACTGCAGTAGCTGCTAATAGAGTACTCCTTCTATCGCTGTTCCTCACTTCTGCATAGAAATGGTAGAAAGCATAATTTAATTCAGCAGTGCTTGCTGTTTTAAAGTTTGTTTCGTACTGCTTTGCAATTTGCCAATCGGAAAACACTTTGATGGCCCGTGTGGTGGTTTTCTTTGTATTCAGCTCTTTTTTTGCCGTCTTTGATTTCATCGAGAGCCTCAGAGGTAAGTGACAGGTGACATGACATGCTTGGCATAGGGCTGGCATTTTTATTCACATTTACATTATTCATTGAGCCAGTTGCCTGCTGCTGATTTGCTGTTGTGTAGTCTTCATCTGACATGCTGAAAATTCGTTCCTGCTCATGTCAAAACTGACTTTTCTTTGTAGCTCCACAGCAAGTAAGTATGAGTTTTACAATGCTGTGCAAATAAAAGATGACTGCCAGTAAAAATGCCAGCATTCCAAAGCTTATTGATTCTGGCATTTTTACTGTAAGCACTTTTTTTTTTTTTACCCATGCATGGAACATATTTCATGCATGGCCATTAGCCAATCAGATTACTGGAATAACCCTAGCCACCTGGTGTGTGACCAAAGAAAAGAATATAGTTAAGGTACCAGTGCTCCCCCTCTCCTTCTGCCACTTTAAACACCTGTGAGCCTCTTATTGCCCAGAGCACAGTACATAAGTAATAAAGCCAAGAGAGTGGTTCCCCATAAGACAGAGAGAAAAGCTGGATGATGAGACCAAGAACCCCTGCAAAATTTATGACAAGTAAGGACACTGGAATTATTTAAAATAATTTCAGGCTTTAAAACAGCGGGGGCACTGGTTCCTTAACTGTATCACCAGTTATTTTGCAGTTTTATCTCCACTGATATTGTATACATTTGTTTATCCTGCCATCTAGCCTCCAGATAAATATTTATCTAGAGGTAAGATGTCTCACAGTCCTAATCTTGACCTTAGCAGGAGAACAGAAATAATCAGAAAGCAGCCTTTACAAAGCTGTTGACATCACCTTAGCAATGTCCTGCCTGAAGCCAATGGCTGAACTCAAAGACAGGGTGTGTGATCATAAGGGAATACTGCACTTCAGGTATTTGTTAGGCACAAAGCCTTCCCTAACTGATGCTGCTGGTGCTTAGCACCACTCCACCACAACCATCTGCTTCCTATCTCCAAGCCATTAGGGGACAGGGCTGGCACCATGTCTGTTCAACATTTCCAGCACCAGTCTGGAGGCTGGGGTCTCATTTTCAATGATGTCACTACAGTGGCTAGGTTGTTAGACTTCACTGAAGATGGAGACAAACTTCAGAAGGCCCTGTACAAGTTGCATGACTGCTCAGACTCCAGGACTCTCTGATTCAATGTGTAGCCAAATGCAAGCTGCTGCACCTGGGGAGGAGAAACAAAGGTAGGATGGTGGACCTAGATACTGTGTGGGGCTGCTCGTGCTGCAGTGGAGGAGGAAAGGACTGAGGCTCATAATAGACAAGAGGCTGAAGCATGGCAGGCAGTTCACAGTCACTGTCAAAAAGAGCTGACAGCAAGCTGGGGTAAGTCAAAGTGTGGGGGGATAATCAGCAGAGCAGGGAAGTAAAAGTATAAGAAGCTTCACAGAAGCCTCCCTCTGCCTGTGACCTGCTGACTAATGTAATGTACGTAGTGTATTAACTTTGGTCCCAGCAAACCCTAGACTAGATTTCTGTGTGTGGTTTTATAACCACTAACAGCAATGGACAACGAACAAGACCTAGGCATCATTGATGGGTAGTAGAAGCTGACATAGCAGAGTGCAATGGCAGTGGGTCAGGCAAACCAAAGGCTTGGCTGCACTGAAAGGGGCATAACCCATTTATAGGGCACAGTTAAGGGCACACTTGGAGTGCTCTATGCCCTTCTGGTCACTGCTGCACAAAACGTGTATTGCAGCAATCGAGGGCACAGCAGAGAGTGATTAAATGAATGGTGAGGTTAAGCTGTGAGGAACAGTTAGACAGGCTGGGTATTTATTCCTTGGAAATAGAATGCTAAGTGGAGATATGTGTTCAGGGTTTTAAATTTGGAATGGATTGGATAAGGTGGATTAAGGGGACCTTCTTCAGCTTGTTCAGGGCAGTAGAACTAGAGGATGTATAATTATCCTTCACTTAAGGGAAACAGAATTCGGGGTGATGAATATGAAGAAGCATGTTTTCACTCAGAGAGTGCTTCACTTAAGGAACAAACTCCCAAAGGAAGTGGTGCAAGTTGAAAGTGCTGAATTTTTTAAATCAGTCTCTTTGCTGATGACTCCAAGATGGGAGCAGTAGTTTAGGGGGAAGAGGGGAGGTTGGCACTGCAAGGGGACCTGGACACCCTCGAAAGCTGGGCTCACACATGGAAATTAAATTTCAATATCACCAAGTGCAAGGTGTTACATCTTGGGACGGAAACCCTAAACACAGGTACACCCTGGGAGGGAGGTGCTGGAGGCCTCAGCAGGGGAAAAAGACCTAGGGGTCATGGTGGATGCATGTATGAATAACTCTGAGCAGTGCAGGAGAGTGGCTAGCAAGGCAAACAGGATGTTGGGATGCATCGTAAGGGGGATCACCTCTAGGAGCAGGGAAGTGATTCTGCCGCTGTACAATGGACTGGTTAGACCACACCTTGAGTACTGTGTACAGTACTGGAGACCACACTTGAAGAGGGACATACAGCTCCTGAAGAGGGTACAGAGGAGGGCAACTAAGATGATATGAGGACTAGGGGATTTGACGTATGAGGACAGATTTGAGGAGCTCTGCCTGTTTTCATTGGAGGAGAGGAGAGACAGGGGGGACATGATTGAGGTCTTCAAGTACCTCAAGGGAATAAATAGGGTAAACGTGGAGGGGATAGTTAGACTAAAGCAGGGAGGTATCACCAGAGGGCATGGTTTGAAGTTGGAAGGTGGAAGGGTGAGGGCGGAAAAGAGGAGGAGGTTTTTCACTGAGAGGGTGGTGGACCCTTGGAATGCGCTGCCTGGTGAGTTGGTTCAGAGATCCACAGTGGAGGACTTCAAGAGAGGGTGGGACAGACACAGAAAGTGGATGTGTTCTTCTACCCCTTCCCCCATATATTCTGCTGCCAGGGCAATTTTGAGCTGTTCCCCCATCTCCATGACGTTGACCTTCCGGAAATCTATTTATGTATTTACCTTTTGTTGACCAGGTAGGTACACTAGACAATCTGTTTGCCTATTTTCAGGTGCGACCCAGGACAGTACAATGAAAATACAGGTTCAAACAAGGTACATAACAACAAGAGGGGCAATGTACAGAGTTACAAGACAGCAAGATAAACAATAGATAGTATACAGTGAGCAGTAATAGTTAAATATACATATACATACAGAATAAACAGACTAACACATTCAATGGTAATTACATTGCATGAGTGACCCTATTTACCAGGCCACTTAATACATAAGCAGATGGCACTCAATAGGATCTTAATCTTTGAATGGCTTTCTTCTGCCAGTATATTGACTCTAAACCATACAGTTCTGTGGTCAATGGTACCAAGGGGACTACCCACCTCAACATCCATGGTTCTGTCCCCATTTGTCAGCACTAAGTCCAGTACAGCCCTCTCCCTGGTGGGCTCAACCACCAGCTGCCTTAGGTTTGCTCCATACATGGCAGACATGAGGTCCCTGCTCCTTGATGTACTTGCAGTCTGGCTATTCCAATCTGCATCCGGCATGTTGAAGTCACCTATTAGTAGTACTTCCCCTTTGGCTGCCATATCATGGATGGCTTCCCCTAATACTAGATGTATATCCTCCCCTTGTGTGGGAGGCCTGTAAACTACTCCAGCACGGATGGTTGTTTTGTTCCCTGACTCCAGAGTGACCCACAATGCCTCTGCTTCTTCCCTGGATCCCTGAGCCTCAATAGCTTTAGTCCCTTCCTTTACATACATAGTAATCCCTCCTCCCCTCTTCCCCTTCCTATCCTCTTTAAAAAGTGTATACCCTGGTATGGCTGCATCCAAGTCATGGTTCCCTGCGTACCATGTCTCTGTAATAGCCACAATGTCCAGGTTTGTGTCTGTCATCAGTGCTTTTAGGTCTGGAATTTTGTTTCCCAGACTGTGGGCATTTGTGCACATGACCTTCCACTCTGTGTACCCCCCTTAAGGTTCCTTGTTTCTTGGTCTTTGCCCTGCACTGCATTAGAGATGTACCTTCTGTTCTCTCCTTCAGTGTAACCATGGTAGTTTTATGGTTATATATTATGCTAGTTATTGGGTCCTCACTGCTTTCAGTTATGTCCTGTTGGGGGGGGGGCTATGATAATCCCCTTGACTTTCTATGCCTTCTCCCATGACAAGTTTAAATGATCACTAAGGATGCACTTAAACTTCTCAGAGAGGATACCTTTGCCTCCCCTGGATAGATGCAGGCCATCTGGAGAATATAGTCCTTCATCCCTCCAGGTGAGGTTCCAGTCCACAATGAAGCCATACCCCACCTCTCCGCACCATTTCTTCAGCCATTTGTTGAATTCAATGATGCAGATGTCCCTCCCTTTCCCTTTGCTATGGACAGGTAGCACCTCCGAGAAGGTGACAGAGTGTGCTACTTGCCCAAGACTCCTTCCCAGCTCTCTGAACTCTTCCTGTACTCTTCCAACATCTACCCCCTCTCTAGCCAGGTCATTAGTCCCCAAGTGAATAATGATGTCCAGCTCCCACCTCCTTACTACCACCCTTGCAATTCTAAGGATTTGCTTGCCTTCCTTCCTTCTGAACAGTGCCACCAGGTAGGCACATTACCTCCCTCTCACCTTTGCTACCTGACCCCAGCTCAATCCACTGGACAATGGAGTCCCCAACCAGGATTTGCTTCCTCCTCCTGTGTGTTCTCCTTGCATCTGCCCTTTGGTTTCCATCCTGGATGACTCCCTCAACCCCCATGGTGTTCACTTCCGGAGATGCTGTGCAATCTCTATGCTCTGCCAGGATGGCATATGAATTGTGAAGTGCCTCCGTGCTGCCTCCTGCACCCTCCCCAAGCCCACCATAATCCATCCTTCCCCTCCTTCTTGGTAACCTCTGAGGGAGTGGTGGTGGACATGGTGGTCTCTATGTGGGGGGAAGATCACGTGTATCCTTGCCAACTCTGCTTGGAGTTCAGCTACCTCCTCCCTCAGCACAGAAAGGTGCCTGCAGATAGGGCAGCAACGCAGTGTCCAGAAGGTCTTTCTGAACACTGCTGTCCCACATCTGCTGCAAAGCACCACACTTATCATCTTTCTTCTACTATCCTTGTCCTAACTGCCCCATATTGTCCTCTACTCTCTGCTGCTCATTTCTTCTATACCCTGTCCAGTGCCCAGCTATATATATTTGTACTGTCAGTACGCTTTAGTGTTATGATGTATCAAGGAATGAGGATGTATGTCAGGGTGTGGTGTGTGCCTATGTTGTGAACTGAAATAAGATGGCTAACAGTGTGTGCATGCAGTCAGCTAGTACCATATGATGTCACAGGTTAACGGTATAAAGGAAGTGATGCGCTAGGGGTGGGTGGGGTGTGGGGAGGATGGGCCCCTCCTGACCACCAGAGACAATCCCCCCCGACCACCAGAGACAATCAGCCACATCAGCAACTCCCCACAGAAACACTCATCTGCACCTACAAAATCCCCAAACAGGTAACTTTCCAAATGAATCCAGAAATAACCTGGTACCAACTGAAAGCAACAATGAGCTACAAAAACAATAACCACTGTAGTAAAATCAGCACAAATTAACAGTCACTTCCTGAAATGAACTGCTTCTTTCCTCTTCTAGCCCCTCACGAGATATGATATCTTTGAGGGCCCAATAACTATTCAATACCTAAACCCAGAAGACAAAGTTCTGGTGTAAGTCCCAGAAGTGGGTCCAAGTTCTACTGAATTTGGTTCCAAAAAGTTGCACTGGAGGACAATCCCATTAAAGATGATGGAGAGTACCCACCTGAAAATTACATCTGTTACATATGGAGTTGGACAGTTGCCCAAACTTGTGCCTCTTCTGTGGTGTAATATAAGCATTATACAATATTTTATAATGCATAAGACACAACTTGTCCGATTTAATATAATGGTGAATATAGTCCCGGGGGGCTGATGCTCCAAAATAAGTGGAATGAGCCTGGAATTCTCTTTCCCAGTACACCCTTTTCAGCTGTAGAAACATAGAAACATAGAAAATTGTCAGCATATAAGGACCTCTAGGCCCATCCAGTCTGCCGATAAGCTCTACACTAGTTTGCAGCCTTTGACCCTACCTGGTTGTTGGCTTTTTTCCCCTCTTTCCCACCTCTAAGGTTCCCTTATGCCTGTCCCAGGCATGCTTAAATCCCTCCACTGTGCTCACTCTCACCACCTCCTGTGGCAGCTTATTCCATGTGTCCACCACCCTCTCTGTGAAGAAAAACGTGCTTACATATCCCCTTAACCTGCTACCTTCCAATTTCATATCATGCCCCCTCATTCTTGTACTCCTCCTGTGTTGGAAGATGCCTCCCCCTGCACCTTGTTTATGCCCTTAAGGTATCTGAATGTTTCTATTATGTCCCCCTGCTCCCTCCACTCCTCCAGCAAGTACACATTGAGGTCCTTTAATCTCTCCTCATATGTCCTTTGGTGCAAGCCCTGTACCATCTTAGTTGCCCTTCTCTGGGCTGCCTCCACCCTGCTGATGTCCTTATGAAGGAGCAGCCCAGAATTGCACACATTACTCCAGGTGAGGCCTCTCAGTATGTTACCCACTGTGTTTGTACACCTACAATATCCTGAAGAGATTTGATTAAAAGTGAAATAGAGTGCAATTTAACCACCAGTGCAACCAGGTCACAATATTTGGTGCCATCTGATAGTTGCCAGGGACGTGGGCCCAAGTAACATCGAACTGAATGAGTAAGCTGAAAAAAGACAAACAATGTTGACTGGGTGAGGGTATTAGCAACCCAAAACTGCTAAAAAGAAATCAAGTGTTCACCCTGAAAAAGGCAAGAGAGATCATCCAGGTTTGCTGTCTATTTTAAAATTAGAATTAAGGCTAATAGGCTGAAAGGGATCTTTCTGGGGCACATATTTCAAAACCTGACAGAGCTATGTGTTGATTCTTATCAACCTCCCTATGGGGCTATGCCACGGAGGAAGAGGTAAGGTAAACCAGAATACATATGGTAGTGCAGTTGAAGAAATACCATTAGCCTTACTTAACTAAATCTCAGTATCCTTCCAGTATGGGCAAGGAGAAGCAGATTTAACTCCCATGTCCAGGAGACTCTGAGCCAAGAATTTACTAGCTTGGGATACTAGATAATACCAGTAACAACTGGGTAACTGGAGCCCTCCGTGACATTTGCAAGAGTCAGTTTAGAAAAAGCAATACAGAGGCTTTTACCTTTCCCAAAAATCTGAAATTGGCCATTGGAGTTGGATAAACCATGTTTGGGATAGGGGATGCCTATCGTATGGCAGGGATAAAGAATTTGAGGCAATATATTCATACGAATAAGGGATATCCGTCTCCATAGAGAAAGCAGGTGAAGTCTCCAATGAAAGAGGTTATAGAAAGCAGTAGTGGGTTCAAATTACATCCAGTCAAGGATAGAGTGCCAATAGCCAGCTTAATACCCAAATAGTGAGAGCTGATACTGACCAACAACTCCTTAAATTTAAAGGTAAATCATACTTGTAAGTCTTAGAATTCAGGGGCATAATGACCGTTTTAGATAAATTCAATTTATATCCAGAAATTGATCCAAATTCTCCAAGGGCTTGAAGCGTGGCAGGTATAGATTTCCAGTGGTGTTTTTCTGACACATTTTCTGTTTCCATGCCTCTCCCACTTACTGTAAGCAACTGAGTATGTCTATGTATCTGCATCCTTGTTCTCTTCCAGTGGGTCACACCTGTAAATGAGTCTTGGCTCGGTGTACCTTTCCTGGTCACTAATTTTCAAATAAATAAATCTAGCAATATGTCACGTCTTGATATGTTTATGTTTGTCACTGTGACAAGATTGTTTTTGTCTTTGTAGGGATCTTATTTTCCATTCAAGACTATCAATAATGGAAATCATTTTTAGCCAAGCAGGATTATTTTGTACATTGAAGGTACTCTTATAATCATAAGAGGTGTCTCGTGCACACAGTTATAAAATACTGAAGTTCTATGTTCAGTTTTCACAAAGGAAATCTCTACTATTCTGAAATTACATTTTGATTTTAAATTCAAATTTTTTTTTTTTAAACAAAGGTCTTTAACATGATTTATAGGATGTTTACATTTACTGTCCCAGTGTCTCTTATGGTTGTAAGAGTTTCTTCTTGAGTCTTTTTGTGTTAGAACCACTCCAGCTTCACAGTTCTCTCCCTCAAAGAACTCGAGAATGCACCCTTGTAACCATAAGAAATAAAGCAATTGTACATATAAACATACAAACTGTTATTGCTGAAAAAAAAAAACATGTAACAGGAAATCTCTAGTCCCTTTATCTCACCTGCAGAGACAAGAGAAAAGTTTTGGTCTCTTGCCCATTATCAGTGGAAAGGGTAGCCCATTTTCCCGGGCCCTGGGCAACAAGACCAGGGAGGAGAATGAGGATAGGATGGGGAGGGTTAGTACCCTGGAGGAGCAATAGGTTCCAGGTAAGGTTCCAGGGACTATAGGGGGTGTATAGGCAGACTGGATGGACCTCTGGTCTTTTTCTGCCATCATGATCTATGTTTCTGTGTGTCTATGTCACCCAACTAAACACAGTTTACAACAGCATATACCAGTTTGCCTCATTGGCCCTTTTAGAACACAACAATGTGATCTTTACAGTAATCTTGGCTGGTTCTCCCCACAGGCCCTGAGGAACTTCACAGTCTGCTGCTGCCTGATTGACAAGTCACTATGCACCCTAACATCTCTCCCTTCTTGTTGAGTTTCCTAAGACATAAAACAAATCTACATAACCTGCTTCCCTCTAATCACATTTTGATTGAAGTCTGTGGGTAAATTCTAACATGGGCAAAATGGCTTGCTTCCCTGCTGGCCCATCCTAGTGCACACTGGTTGGTAGAATCTGTTGCTGAATACAACTGAAGTAGCCTGTAAAACTCCTCTTCATTGCCACAGTCTTCTCCATCAATCAGAAGGTCAGTAGGGAGGACTTCCGGTGACGTCATCGGATCTGTGGCGGCTTAGCTCGGCGGCTCCTACCCCGACCCGACAAATTCCAAAGCCATCGTTCAACCAACTGATGCCTTCCCCAGCTAAAAGTACTAGAATGAAGGCTAACAGACCGACGAACACTTGGTGCAAAAATTAAAAGAATTACTATATGCAGAACAAGAGGAGAGGGCAGAGACTCGATCAGCAGAAGAAGGCCCCCATATATTCAAGCAGCAAGGTACAGGTCTGTCAGAAGAACTCATAAAAACAATTATGCAGACAGCACAAACAGTCCAAAACATAGATAAAAAGCTTTCAGATATACGGTCAGAGCTAAATAATATCGATCATAAGACGGAGCAACTAGAGCTGGCCCTTACTCAAACCTCAGAACAATCAGATAGACATGATCGCTTGCTGCCATATTTGCTGGCTAGGACAGGGAGTTGACTCTAAAGATTGATGACTTGAAGGGAGATCCAGATGCCAGAATGTGCGTAGTTTATGGGATCCCGGAAGGGCAGAGGACAAATCATGGTAACACGGTGCCTTTCTAAAGAACTTGCTAAAAGAGATGTTAAACCTTCCTGAAGACTTGGACTTATCGTTGGAACGTGTTCACCGTTTCCTGGCTCCGAAGCCCCGAGATCCTAATGCTCGACCAAGGCCACCGATTGCCTGATTTACATACTATAAAACCAAAGAAGAAATACTTCGAACCGCGTGGCAACAGGGTCCTCTTACTTATCGTGGCCAGAGAGTTGCTTTAGCCAACGATCACATGGCTTCAGTCCAGGAGGCCCGGCGGGTCCTGTGGCCTATAGTAAAACTCTTACGGGCTAAGTCCATCAAGGCCCAGGTCCTGTTTCCTGCTCGACTGAAGGTTGCAACGGATAAAGGCACGAAGGTTTTCCCTGATTTGCTCGTAGCCTCACAATACCTGGAATCTCTATCGATACCTATACTAGCGCTGTATAAAGAGAAGCATGAGAAAGACCTAATTGCGTCAGCATGGCTGGTGGCACAGAAAGGAGCGACCCTTCCGGGCTCTTTGAAGAAGATTCCCACCTTGGACTTTCGATCGGACATTTTCTCGATAATTCAAAAATACGGCGACTCCTCCAAAATAAACAAGAAAGCACAGCACCTGAGAGAAGGACCGAACCCTGCCCGGATGGAGACAGCAGACTCAACTTGAAGTTTATCCAGGTGGTAATGCCGATTGAGTCGGCGGCTTCTCCTTTCTTTTTTCACACATAACTTAGCTGAGCTTCTCCCCCGACCCTGAACTGTGGGGCCTGGACTCACTTATGGCTGACTCAGGACAAGTTTGTTTGAGCAGTTTACAACTGTACTCACGCTAACCTTTTCAGAATTGTAAATTCAATTAGAGGAAATGATATTTAAACATACAAGGTTGGTGGGAGGGAGGGTGGATATTGGGTCTGCCGGAGGGGGGTTGCGGGTTCTGTGGTCTTTCTGGAGGGGGATGGGGAGGGGGTTATGAAACTGGGAGGGGGGGCTGAGCCTGGGGACAAGGGCCAAAGGGATCACGATTCTGTTGTCCACTAAGTTGGATGGGACTGGCGGGATCTACCTGGGAGGGGGTCTGTGAGATAGAATTGGAAAATTGTCCCTGAGCACAGGGGAGCCCCCAGACCTCACCGTGTAAACTAGGATTGCCTGAAAAGGCAGAAGGTAGATCGGCTGACCATGGCTCATCCTCATAAATGTCTGCCGAGATACGCTGGGAACTCGAACCTGTTAATCACTGCAGGAGACAGGAGATAGCCCCAGAGTAACAGATGATATGCCCAGGCCTAGGGATTATAGAACGCAAGCCCATGCTGGGTCCGGACTTAGAAGGGGGAAGACGGATTAAACTAAATCACAGCATGAAGAAATGGCTTTAATACCTGTATAAAATATTTTAGTCTCAAGAGTCGGGGAGGGGTTTGGGCATAGCTGCCGAATGTAGGTCTGGTCCTGTACGATGCGATGTCCTAAAAGAGAGTTTTCTCTGGGACTAATGGGGTTTCTCTTTCTGTTCTGGAGTCCCTGATAACAGCACTAGAGGCTTATCGCTACAGGCTGCAAGACAACCAGCTAAGCCTAGGAAGTCAACAAAATCCAAAACTGATAAGCAGAATTGGGGGATGCTTTGTTCACTCCCCTCTGAAATGTTTTAATATTGTTCCGTTTTCAGGAAAGAGGTTAACGATGAAGGTTGAGTTTACTTGGTTACGACGTTCACAAGTTTGTTTTTGATTGTATTTGATAATTATGTGGGTAACAGTTTTTTTAATCTTCCAAAATATATCAGACATAGCTTGGTAAAACAGTATATACAGTGCAAGGTAAGGTGGCAAAATAGTAAAAAGCCACATGGATAAACAGTTAACGAAAATACTATCATTTAATATAAATGGCTGCACAAGCCCGATAAAAAGAAGGAAACTGTTGAAATACCTAACACTCCAGGACTGTGGGGTAAATTTTCTCCAGGAAACACACCTTACCCCATCAGAAACATTGAAACTGAAGTCCAGGAGATTCCCCAGGTGTTTCACTCTTCCCTTCAGAAAGGCAGGAAGAGAGGGGTTTGATTTTATGTGCGGCACCTCTTCCTTTGAGGCGAGGAGGTGCTAGAGGACCAGGGTGCCAGATACATTATAGTTATAGGTAGAGTTCAAGAAATTACAGTCACGTTTGCAAATGTATATGTTCCACCTGGATCACCAGTTTCTTTTACTCCTCACTTATTCAACTAATTGTAGAAGGAAAGGATATTAGTCATGGGAGGACTGGAATTTAGTTTTTAATAGGCGCTGGATACCACCTCCCAGATTCCAACAGCGGATATCAAAAGGCCAGCTCTGTTAGAAAGATACTGGAACAGGGGGCTAAAGGATATTTGAGGAGAAGTATCCTAAGGTCAGGGAATATACATGTTACTCCCCAGATTCAAGGTTTTTCCAGACTAGACACTTTTTTACTTTTTATGCAGAACTTAATGGAATTCCAGGAAATGTGGGTGGGAGCCTCTATAATCTCTGACCATAATCCAATTTTCGTGGAAATGGATTTCTCTATTCAAAAAAAAACACATTGGAGGCTGAATTGTTCCCTCCTACAAGATAAAAATGTAGTACAAGATATCAAGCAGCATATTGCTAGATCACTGCAGGAAAATAATAGAGAGGGAGGGGGCCACCCCACAAATAGTCTGGGATACCATCAAAGCTACGACTAGGGGAAGATTGATAGCCATTGCGGCGGCAAGGAAGAGGGAAACTAAACAAAAGCAGCAAGACCTTATGCTACAAATTAAAAGTTTGGAGGAAGCTCAAAAGCTTAGGTGGGACAAACACAGAGATCAAGAGATAAAAATAAAAAGGAAGGAGGGGGAAGATATACAAAGGGCAGAGATGGAGAAGGCTCTACACTTTCTAAGACAGAAGTTCTATGAAGGAGGCCCAAGGGCTACAAAATTGCTAGCCTTTAGACTGAGGAGACAACAGGCTAATACAGCCATCACTAAAATAGTTTCCCCAGCTACAAATAAATTAGGCACTAAACTGACAGACATCTCAGAGGCCTTTGTTGCATACTTTTCCAGACTCTATCAGGCTCCAGAGGAAACATCCCCTACAGAAAGACAGAGGTTTTTTGGCTCCTCTTTCCCTTCCCATATTGACACAGGAGGTGGGCCTCTCCTTGACTAGACCAATCACCCAAACCGAAATTCTAAATACAATTAAAGAACTGAAGTCAGGTAAATGTCCAGGGCCTGATGGCTTTAATGTAGAATTCTATAAAGTTTTCAAAAAAGAGGTGTCCCCTCTCCTCCAAGAGGTTTATTCAGTTATTTGGAAGGATGGTGCTCCCATCCCACCCTCATGGCAATATGCTACCATCTCCCTAATCCACAAGGAAAATAAGGATCCATCTAAATGTGAATCTTACAGACCCATTTCTCTACTTAACACTGACTACAAAATATTAACTTCAATCATAGCCTCTAGATTAAATTCTCACCTACCGCTTTTGCTTAACATGGATCAAACAGGTTTTGTCCCTGGACACCAAGCGGCAGACAGTGGCCGGACTACCTTAGACACCATTGATTCAATACACAGAGCACGGGCCCCAGCATGTCTTATGAGCCTTGACGCGGAGAAGGCTTTCGATAAAGTCTCCTGGAGCTTTCTTTTCCAGGTGCTAGAGACCATGGCCTTTCCCCAACCATTTATAGACAGCATAAAATCATTGTATACTGGCCCACAGGCCTACATTCGAGTGAATGGGTGCTTGTCAGAGAGGTTTAGATTGAGTAGGAGAACCAGGCAAAGGCTGCTCTCTCTCCCCAATCTTATTTGCACTATACATAGAGCCTTTGGCAGAGGTCATATGTCAGTCACAGAATATAAGGGGTATTGAAGTAGGAGGGATGGAGAGGAGAATCTCCCTGTACGCGGACGACGTGCTCTTGACACTGGCAGACCCTGAGACATCCATTCCTGGGGTATGGTCGATCCTGGAGGAGTTTGGGAGACACTCTGGGTATTCCCTGAACAAAAATAAGACGGAGGTGTTATGTTTTCACTACGCACCATCGCAGGAGGTCTCTCGAGCGCTTCCTATTAAAATGGAATGCTGAGAAGATGAAATACCTGGGCACGGTGATAACTAGGCATCCTTCTAAGCTCCTTGAGGCCAATTATAAACCTCTAGTAGAACAGCTTAAAAGGATTTTGAGAGATGGTCCCTAATTAATCTTCAATGCACTCCAGAATTCAAATAATTACAATGAATGTCCTTCCTAGATTCCTTTATCTATTTCAATGCCTTCCTGTATATATAGGGAAGACACAATTCATCAAATGGCACAAACTAAAAACTAACTTTATCTGGAATAGCAAAAAACCTAGGATTAATTTCAAAATAATGCAGGTGCATAGAAGAGGAGGGGGAAGGTCATTACCAGACTTAGAAGATTACTATTTAGCAGCTCAACTAAAGGCGGCCCTGGCCTGGACTACTCCCTCGTGTGTCTCTAATTGGAAGACAATAGAACTGGGAGAGACAGAGGGAGAGACCCCACTGGACGTCAGATCCCTACTCCCCAAAAACAAGCTATCCTCATCCGTACACCCACTTACGGCAGTCAGGAACACTATAGCAGCCACCCACAGGATCTGGCAGAAATATAAATTGACACGCTCCACCTGGCCCTTGGTTAGAATAGCATGGGCCCCTGACTTCCTCCCAGCAAAGCTGGATCATGGCTTCAGAACATGGGAGAGGCTGGGACTAGTATATCTAGAACAGCTAATACAGGAAGACCAAGTTTTGAACTTTGCAGCACTCAGAGAGACCTATAAGCTGAGGAGGTCGGAGCACTTCAGATTTCTGCAAATTAGGGCCTACATAAAACACTGTCAGGGCTCAGACCATACTTCACTTGGGTAGCTCCGCTGCTAAATTGTGTCCAAGAAATACAAGCAGGACGAATTCAGAAGGGCCACATTTCAAATATTTACAAAGCAATTTCAAAGATCAAAAGACCCCTTAAATAAAATTAAAGCTAGATGGGAGGAGGAGGCTGGACTAGTCATGGGGGAGGAAGACTGGACCAGAGCTTTCCAAGTCACTACCAAAACCACAAGCTCATCTTATTGGCAGGAGTTTGAATGGAAAATTAAAGCAAGATTTTTTCTCACTCCTGCTGCCCTACATAAAAGAAGCCCAGAGCAATCCCCAGAATGTTGGAGACAATGCAGGGAAAAGGAGGCGACGCATGCACATGTTTTTTGGGACTGCCCAAAGTTAACAGAATATTGGGAAAGGATTAGAAATGCCCTAAAAGAGGTCTTCTTGATAACACATGCTTTGGGCTTCACGGAGCTGGTCTTGGTGTCCCCGGTCTGGGTTCCCCTGATGCCCTATACTTGTGGGCTATACTTATTGTGGCGGAGCACAAAACTATAACTCGCTCCTGGCGAAAGTCTAGCCCGCCACAGATTCAAAGCTGGGTTAATATAGTGAAAGAGATTTCTGAGATGGAGGAATTGACTTTTAAGTTAAATCATAAAACACATATATACATAAGAAGGTGGACAAGATGGTATCTTTGGAGAGACAAACACTTAGAAATACGCACAGGACACAGCCCATGGGGAGGAGGAGATATGACTAAGAGGAGGTAGAGATATTAGGAAGGCTGAATGAACACTTGGGCCACTGAACCTTGCACTGTACGATAAAGAGAAAGTGTCATAGTAATAAGATGAAATAATTAGAACTAAGGAAAACAATATTGAAAAGATGTAATTAATTACAGCACTGTAAACTAGATGGTATCTAAATCAATGGATTGAAAAGTCTGATGGAGATGAATGAATTTGTGCCCATTTGATGTTAATAAACCTGAGTATAAAAAAAAAAAAGAGAAGGTCAGTAGGGAGGAGCTGTCAGACAAGCAAAGTGTGCCAGTTATGTGGATGCATTTGGGGGCTGCCTGTTGAGCAGGCAGAAGTTGGGCAAGGCAAGCAATAAAACACATGGCATGGGCAGGGCAGCCTCAGGACATGGTGAGTGTCTGGCTTGGCTGCAGATGAGTTGGTGATTACAGGGATTGTCAACGATGATGTGGGATGGACTGGGTTGGTCAGTCAAGGGCGAGTATGGAGAGAAGCGGTTGTGTCAGTGAGTAGTGGCTCTTGTTTTGGTGGTGGTAAAGTTGTCTGTTTAGTATTGAGTATGCTAATGTAGGCTGTGGCTGCTGGGGATGAATGGTGACTGGTGGCTGCAGTGCACAGTTTTGTCAGATAAACTGCACGAGGCGAGTAAGTAAGACATTGGTCTGAGGAGGCAAAGGGCCGCTGATGTGACTGATCATACAGTATGGTACTATGACCCCCTCCCAGACCTGGGAGGAAGTGGAATGAGTGAGAGCTGAACCAGGCGGTGGCAGCATCAGTGAATCTTTGTGTGTGAGGTAGAGGCCAGGGTTGAGAGGGTGGCCCAACCAGTATGATGGCACACAAAAGGACACCGACCAGATCAAACTATTTGCTTATTGCACGACTGACTGATCATCATCATCATTACAGTCTTAGCACATAGACTGCCAGAGACCATCGAGGAACTTCAACTGAGCAGCAACAAGGGAGTTGGAATTGGAAGGATTAGTAGGCCAAATTGAAAGTCCAGTGAAATCACCATGGCTGGCCTACTAGGCCAGGAGATAAATGCATTGGATCATGGTGATCTTTGAATATTTAAGTTAAATATAAAGCTATCCTTTTCTGGCAGTTTTAAAGTCAGTTGGTTTAAAGTAATGCATACTGTCACTTTGGACCCTGGAAATGCCTTCTGATATCCAGGTATAAGGAGTTGTTAAATATTAAAAACAACATTTAAAATGTAATAGTCTAAATGCTCATGCACTGTTTTGATTATCACATTTAATTTCACTTTCTTTTACTGTATCATAAAGTGACTGCATTACCAATGAGATCACAGGGTGCAAGACAAGGGATTGATTTGACATTAATGACATAACCTGAGCTAAGTTTTTATATTGTTATGCGCATGCACAAGAAACATATTGTGTGACTTGCTCCAGAAGCAGGTTGTAAAGGTGTGGCACTGTTGTGGCCAATGCCCCACTGCTTTTAAAGCTTGGCCCTATTCTTCAATGCCGTGGCATGTTGCTGCTGACACTAGTTCAGCCAGTGTGCAACCTTGAAAAGTTTCGGCCGCTGCAATCAGGGGCTGCCTCGTCATTGCAGCATCATCCGCTGCAATGAGAGAGTGACCCGTCATTGCAGGGCGGTCCCCTGCATTCCCCCCATCCAGTTTGCCGACAGGGATCCCAGTCCCCATCAGTTTCAGTTACTGTGTGCTGAGGGGGTGCCCAGTCCCCCTCGGCATCATGTCCTTCCCTTATTTCTTTGCCAACAGGGGTGCCCAATCCCCGTCGGCATGTTCCCCCCCTATTTCTTGTGTGCCGGGGGGGGTACCCAATCCCCTCGGCTCATGAGCCCCCAAGTATGTGCTAATGGGGGTGCCCAATCCCCATTGGCTCCAGTGCCTCCCACCCCAAAACATGCAGGTGGCATGCTGGGAGCCCACCCCAGAATGCCAGAAGTACCTGTAAAAAGAAAAACCGTTGTGCGATGTCTATTTTGTTTTTACATCCTGAAAAGAAGAAAACGGTCCCTCACTGTCTGCTCCCCCTTCCCCAACCCACGCCCACCCACTGCATACCCCTCCCCACACCCCCTCACCCCATACTTACCTCTGGAGCCCGGCGCAGATCTTGGTGGACCGGGAACACATCTGCACTCTTCAAAGCCGGCCACGAACTGAAGAAATGCCGATAAGCTGTATAATGGCATAAATAGTTTTTTTTCAACTTTGGTGCATATCTGAAGCATTTTTTGGAATTTTGGCACCAAATTTTCAACATGAGGTTTTTGGGACCCCTCCTCATGAATTCAGCCACTGTCATGGTGTTATTCGGCCCCTGATTTTGCAGTCACTGCACAGAATCACCTTTCGGGACAGATTAAAGAAACGACAGTGCCAGTGTTCATGAGGTGGGCTCTCAAAAAGCCTGTGTTGCAAATTTGGTGGAAAAAAATCCAAAAAATGACTGTTTTACAAGCGTGCGTTGAGCTCTTTCAGTGCACCCTTGTAACTTCGCAAATTTGGAGTATTTTCATGCCACATTTTCAACACTGGCATTTTTTAACACCTCGTTAAGCACAGTACAGCTCTCATTTTTCCCATCCTGGCTGAAATGTGTTTTCGCACCTCCAGCACAGAATAGCGCGGTTGCTGTGGCAAATCAGTGTTTGGGACAGATTAAGAAAATGACAGTGACACTGTTTGTGAGCAGAGGTCCTAAAATCCCTATGCTGAAAATTTGGAGATGAAAGTCCATAAAATGACTGTGTTACAAGCGTGCGTTGAGCTGTTTCAGCGCACCCTCGTAACTTCGCAAATTTGGAGTATTTTCACGCCACATTTTCAACACTGGCATTTTTTCACACCTCCTTATGAACAGTACAGCTGTCATTTTTCACATCCTGGCTGAAATATGGTTTTTGCACTTCTGGCGCAGAATAGCATGGTTGCTTTGGGAAATCAATGTTTGGGACAGATTAAGATCGAGCAAGTGAGAGGGGGAAGTGACCGAGCTCAACTGAGCTCTGTTGGGACTGCTGCAGATTTCTCTGTGGGCAGAAAAAGACCCCAATGCAGGCAGGAGCCCAGTATAAAAGTGCAGCCTGCAGTGCTGGAAGAAACAGAACGAGAAAGCGATTGGGGGGGTGAGCGAGCTCAATGGAGCTTTGTCGGGACTGCTGCGGATTTCTTTGTGGGCAGAAAAAGGCGTCAATGCAGGCAGAGGCCCAGTACAAAAGGCAGCAGTGGCAGTGGGAGAAACAGAATGAGCGAGTGAGAGAGGGGTGAGTGAGCTCAATGGAGCTCTATCAGGACTGCTGCAGATTTCTTTGAGGGCAGAAAAAGGTGCCAACGCAGCCAGGAGCCCAGTACAAAAGGGCAGCCTGCAGCGCTGAGAGAAACGGAATGAGCGAGTGAGAGAGGGAGAGTGAGCGAGCTCAACGGAGCTCTGTTGGGACTGCTGCGAATTTCTTTGTGGGCAGAAAAAGACACCAATGGAGGCAGGAGCCCAGTACAAAAGGGCAGCCTGCAGTGCCAGGAGAAACAGAATGAGTGAGTGAGAGAGGAGGAGTGAGCGACCTTAACAGAGCTCTGTCGGGACAGCTGTGAACTTCTTTGTGGGCAGAAAAAGGCGCCAACACAGGCAGGAGCCCAGTGCAAAAAGGCAGCCTGCAGTGCCGGGAGAAACAGAATGAGTGAGTGAGAGAGGGGGAGTGACCAAGCTCAACGGAGTTGTGTTGGGACTGCTGCGGATTTCATTGTGGGCAGAAAAAGGCACCAATGCAAGCAAGAGCCCAGTACAAAAGGGCAGCCTGCAGCATCGGGAGAAATAGAACAAGCGAGTGAGGGGGGGAGTGAGCGAGCTGAATGGAGCCCTGCTGGGACTTTAGAGTTGCCCACCCTCCTGCCCAGAGTCCTCTGTTGTCCTATATTACAGCAGAGTCTCTGAAGTGGAGACAAAGCAATGGTTGGATACTTTTAGGATTACTGTAATAATACAGATTAAGTTGTTCTGTTTATTTCTCTAACTGAGCTAAGTACTGAGCTGTAGTGTTATGATTCTGTAATAATACATATTATTTGTTCTGTTTATTTCTCTAACTGAGCTGAGTACTAAATTTGGTAGAAAAAAATACAAAAAATAAGAGCGTGCGTTGTGCAGTTGCTATGCACACTCGTAACGTCACGAATTTGCAATATTTGCACTACAGATTTTCAACATTGGCATTTTTCCACACCTCCTTATGAATAGTACAGCTGTCATTTTTTACATCCTGGCCGAAATGTGTTTTCGTGCTTCAGGCGCAGAATAGCGCAGTCGCTTTGGGAAATCAGTGTTGGGACAGATTAGGATTGAGTGATTGAGAGCGGAGGAGTGACCAAGCTCAACTGAGCTCTGTCGGGACTGCTGCGGATTTCTCTGTGGACAGAAAAAGGCGCCAATGCAGGCTGGAGCCCAGTACAAAAGGCAACCTGCAGCACTGGGGAAGCAGAAGCGAGTGAGGGAGGGGAGGCGAGCTCAGCGGGCTGTCGGGACTGATGCAGACTTCTTTGTGGGCATTAAAGGTGTCAGTGCAGGCAGGGGCCCAGTACAAAAGGACAGCCTGCAGCAGTGGGAGAAACAGAATGAGCGAGTGAGAGAGGGGGAGTGAGCGAGCTCAACAGAGCTCTATCGGAACTGCTGCAGATTTCTTTGTGGGCAGAAAAAGGCACCAATGCAGGCAGGAGCCCAGTACAAAAGGGCAGCCTGCAGTGCCAGGAGAAACAGAATGAGCTAGTGAGAGAGGGGAAGGAGTGAGTGACCTCAACGGAGCTCTGTCAGGACAGCTGTGAGCTTCTTTGTGGGCAGAAAAAGATGCAAACGCAGGCAGGAGCCCAGTACAGAAGGGCAGCCTGCAGCGTCAGGAGAAACAGAATGAGCAAGTGAGAGAGGGGGAGTGAGAGATCTCAATGGAGCTCTGCCTGGACTTTAGAGTTGCCCGCCCTCCTGCCCAGAGTCATCTGTTGTCCTATATTACAGCAGTGTCTCTGGAGTGGAAACAAAGCAATGGTTGGATACTTTTAGGATTGCTGTAATAATACAGATTAAGTTGTTCTGTTTATTTCTCTAACTGAGCTAAGTACTGAGCTATAGTGTTATGATTGCTGTAATAATACATATTTATTTGTTCTGTTTATTTCTCTAACTGAGCTGAGTAGTAAATTTGGTAGAAAAAATCAAAAAAATGACTGTTTTACAAGCGTGCGTTGAGTAGTTGCTACACACGTTCGTAACTGCGCGAATTTGCAATATTTTCACTACAGATTTTCAACATTGGCATTTTTTCACACCTCCTTATGAACAGTACAGCTGTCATTTTTCACATCCTGGCGAACTACGTTTCACACTTCAGGCGCTGAATAGCATGAGTCGCTGTGGAAATCAGTATTCGGGACACATTAAGAAAACCACAGTTACACTGTTCATGAGCAAAGGCCTAAAATGCCTATGGGAAAATTCTGTGATGAAATGCATAAAATGACTTCGTTACGAAAGCATGTATTGTGCAGTTTCCATGCACCCTTGTGTAACTCTAAATTAGGTAATATTTTCACGCCAAATTTTCGCACTGACATTTTTTCACACCTCCTTATGAACAGTACAGCTGTCATTTTCACATCCTGGCTGAAATGTGTTTTCGGGCTTCAGCGCAGAATAGCACAGTCACTTTGGGAAATCAGTGTTTGGGACAGATAAGGATTGAGTGAGTGAAAAGGGGAGTGACTGAGCTCAACTGAGCTCTGTCGGACTGCTGCAGATTTCTTTGTGGGCAGAAAGGCACCAACACAGGCAGGAGCCCAGCCCAAAAGGGCAGCCTGCAGCGCTGGGAGAAGCAGAATGAGCGAGTGAGGGAGGGGGAGTGAGTGAGCTCAAGGGAGCTCTATCGGAATTGCTGCAGATTTCTTTGTGGGCAGAAAAAGGCACCAATGGAGGCAGACGCCCAGTATAAAAGGGCAGCCTGCAGCACCAGGAGAAACAGAATGAGTGAGTGAGAGAGGGGGAGTGAGCAAACTCAGCAGAGCTCTGTCAGGACAGCTGTGAGCTTCTTTGTGGGCAGAAAAAGGCACCAACACAGGCAGGAGCCCAGTACAAACTGGCAGCCTGCAGCACCGGGAGAAACAGAATGAGCGAGTGAGAGAGGGGGAGTGAGTGAGCTCAACGGAGCTGTGTCAGGACTGCTGCAGATTTCTTTCTGGGCAGAAAAAGGTGCCAATGCAAGCAAGAGCCCAATACAAAAGGGCCGCCTGCAGCATCGGGAGAAACAGAATGAGCGAGTGAGAGAGGGGGAGTGAGCGACCTCAATGGAGCTGTGTCAGGACTGCTGGGGATTTCTTTGTGGGTAGAAAAAGGTGCCAGTGCAAGCAGGAGCCCAGTACAAAAGGGCAGCCTGCAGCGTCGGGAGAAATAGAACGAGCGAGTGAGAGAAGGGGAGAGAGCAAGCTTAGTGGAGCTCTGCCAGGACTTTACAGTTGCCCACCTCCCACCCAGGTACTCTGTGGTCCTATATTACAGCAGGGTCTCTGAAGTGGCGACAAAGCAATGATTGGATACTTTTAGGATTGCTGGAATAATACAGATTATTTGTTCTGTTTATTTCTCTAACTGAGCTGAGTAATACTTGGAGTGCAATATGATTTCTAACTGGGCTAAGTGAAACTACATGATAGTCGAGAATGAAAAGTATGGTAGCTGAGGGGTGAAAAACGGACAAGGAGGCTTTAGGATTGCTACACTAATACAGTATCTAATGGATGAGATTTGAGACTGAATTACCCTGGTCGGCAAGGGGTCAGTAGGGGAATTAGTGTGGGGGGACAGGAATTTGACTAAATAGGGGCCTAACAGTTGTAGTAGGGTACAGAAACTGGGATCAAGAGCCCATAACATAAGATGGGGGCCAAAATTGGGCAGGTGCCACATGTCAATAGGGCGGGTATCTTTGGAAGGGTGGATGGGTGTGTACAGGTGTGGGTGTGCCATGATCCTGGACTGGGCTTGGAGGATGGGGGTGTATGGTCTGTAGGTGACTGGCTAGTTTGAGGAGGAGCTGTGGAGGTTAGGAGGAGTGTAAGTGGCAGGGCAGATGAGCATGGTAGGCATCCTGAGGAGGGAATACGGGATGGCAAAGGGGATGGAGGAAGAATAGTAGGGACTGAAACTGACCCCAGTATCAGAGGCACTAGCAGAAAAGAGAGGAGAAGGGAGGGGGTGCCTGAGGTGAGGGAGGGGGGCCTCCTGATGGGGGAGGAAGAGACAATGAGGAGTACCAGGGAAGAACCAGCGGAGAGAGCAGATGGCTGCGGGTAGGGAGGGACCAGGGGTGGCATGAAGGGGAACACATAGGAGTGGGGAACCGATAGGGGGGAGAGATGTAAAACTGGTATCGACTACAAATAAATTTGAACCTCTGCTATGGGACAGAGAGGGAAAGCAGGAACATACTGAAGGGGGGAGGACAAGCGGGGCATGAGAGGGATGGCAACAGGTAGGGGAAGACTTAGCGAGAACAAAAGGGTAGAAGGGGGCTAGTAAGGAAGGAGGGGGTGGTGACTGAAGGAGAGAAGGCTAAGGGAAGGGGGAAGGATGGGAGGCACATCACTATCGGGGTTAAAGGGAATGCGGGCTCTAAATCGACAACAGCAGGGATAGGAGAGGGGTTGGAAATCAGCAGGGGAGGAGGGGCGGTCGACATGGGAAGCCCAGTAGGAAGTAGTCAGGCTGGGAAGGGGTTCAAGGGGGATGGGAGTAATGAGGCGAACCAAAAGGGTGAGGCAGAAGTAGGGGGTACAGATACAGAAGCCACAGAGGGTGCAGTTGGCAGGGGTAAGGGACAGGGAAGAATGAATACTGGGGCAGTGGAAGGGGCAGTAGAAAGGAAAGGGGGTAGGGTGGGGCGTACTCATCCTGGGGGATTCTATACTGAAATGGGTGAGATGGGACAGAAAGGGGGAAAAGCACAGCCATATTTGGGTTGAAGCTGTCCCCAGGTGAGGAGGGCAGGGCAAGCACTGCTCCATGGCACCGAGGGGAGGAAGAAACCTCATTTACTGTTGCGTGTGTACAAATGACTTGGCGGGGACACTGTGGAAGTAGTGAGGAGGGTCTGAGTACTTGGGCAGGAGTAGTGTGAGGGGTGAGAGTGGGTGGCATTCTTGGAGGTACTGCTGGGTATTGTGTGTGCAAACATGGAGAGGAAGGGTAGGCTTGAGGAGTTTGAGTGGCTGAGGATTGGTGCCACATGAAACATTATGGGTTACTGATCAACTGGGGTGAGGGTCAGGGGAATAGTGACTTGTACACGGGGAGAGGTACACTGGAGCAGGAGAGAGTGGGGAGTATTAAAGGCAGCATTGCTGCCGGACACAGCACTGAAGGTTGAAGGTGCTGGACGCCACACCGTGCCACGCGACTCACCCGATTCAGACGAAGCCTGGCCTGCCAGGGGCTGGGCAAGGAGAGATGGATTGAGCATCTGGAGGACTGCTGTCCTATCCTATGGCAGGATCCAGGGATCCACCACTCTGTGCGCCCCTAGTGACGACCCGCGGGTGCTACTACAGCGTGTAGTAAAGGGTGGCGGACTGGCGGACATTGGCATACTGTGCCTAAGCATCATTGCACGGCCACACTCTGCAAAGGGAGAAAAGTGGAAAATGTGCTACAGTCAGGAAGCAGGAGCTCAACCCTCTGCCTGCCCCAATAGTGCCTCCTCAACTGATCCTGCTCCGTGGGTCGACCTGGGAAGTTTCTCACCACCCCACCACGGGGGTAATCCGTGGAGGTGAGCAGGTCGGCCTGATGTTGAGGGCAGGGCTAGGGGGGTCGGTCGAGATGACCAAGCTGGCCATAGCCCAGTGAGAAAATATGTTTTTTTATTTTTATTTAGCTTTTTGTTGACCGGGTAAGTGCACTAGACAAATCCTGCCTATTTTCAGGCACGACCCGGGGGAGGGGGATACAGATGAATGCCAATTGACTTTGAACCAGATTAAGCTGTTGGTGGTATTTTTAGTGAATAAGGGAAATTTGGCCAGGACACCGGGGAAATTCCCCTACTCTTTTCGATAAGTGCCATGGGATCTTTAACATCCATCTGAACTACCACCAATCCAGGAAGATAGGACCTCGGTTTAACGTCTCATCCGAAAGACGGCACCTCAGAAGTGCAGCACCCCTCTCATGCTGCACTGCAGTGTCAGTACTGGGATATTAACCCAAGTGCCAGATGTGGGAACTGAACCCACAGCCCTCTGATCTCCCGGCCTCAGAGGCGAGTGTGCTACCTACTGAGCCACTGACACTGTAGTAAAAAAAAAAGAAAAGGCAGGATTAGAAGGGTGTATCTCTACTAAGATGGATTTAAACAAATGGCGGGGGTGGGGTGGCGAAAGACTGAAGCTGGTAGAAAGGTCCAGACAGGGGCCTGATGGGCTCACCGCCCTGATATATAGGTAAAGACAGAGGTGTAGTAACCCTAGAAGGGGTGGGCAGAGTGGTCTGAGGTGAATACAGAAGGCACCACCACCCAGTAAGAATAAGGAGGAGAAAGGAGCACGGACACAGGCCAAGGAGGAGAAGAGTGAGGGGAATGGGGTACGGGTGGAAGGTGGTCTGACTACATGGATAGAGAACTGGTTACAGGGAGGTGCAGAGGCGTTGGTGGTGGGGGTAGCTCTTGGCACCACAGCAGTGACAGGCGGGGTGCCGCAGGGCTCAGTGCTGGCCCAATGCTATCTGGGCTCTTTATCTCCGATATAGCACACAGAGTGGGAGCAGGGTTTGTATGTCACACATAATACCAAATCAAAAGCAAATAGTTATAGTAGCAGAGCCTCCCCACACACACACTATACACTCCTGAAAAGCTGCTTAAAATCCTGCAATTCATTCAATCAGTTCCATTTTCTTACTACTTGGGGTTCAATGCCAACAAGTGGTAAAATCATGACTAGGGCATAGGAACCCGATGCTGGGTATAGGATGGGGGAGGTACTGATACTCACTAGACATGAAAAGGTCCTGAGGTTATTATATCAGAGGGCCTCAAGATGGCAGTACAGTGTGACAAGGCTATGGGCAGGGCAAATTGGATTCTGGGTGCATAAGCAGTGGCATCTCGGTAGGAGGAGGAGGGATGTTGTGCTACCATTGTATCACTCCCTGGTATACCCCCAGCTGGAGTACTGTGTCCAGTTTTAGAGTCCACACTTCAGAAAGGACATAAGGTGGAGGTTTCCCAGAGGAGGGCAACTAAAATGGTTCAGAATTTTCACAGGAATCCCTACAAGGAAAGGCTGAAGAATCTCAACATGTACACTCTGGAAGAGAGGAGAGCGAGAGGTGACATGATCAAGGCCTACAAAGTACCTCACAGGGGTAAAGAGGGTACAGTTGGGGAGTTTCCTTCAAATGAAGATGAGCACCCAAACCAAGGGACATACAATGAAGCGGGGGCAGGGGGGCATTCAGGACAGATGTGAAGAAATATTTCTTTACTGAAAGGGTGGTAGATGCCTTTAACAGACTGCCAGGAGAAGTGGTGGAAGCAAAAATGGTAGGGGGCATGAAGCATGCACGAGATAAACATCGAGGTATATTAGAAAAAGGGGAAGGAGGGGGTCAACGGAGATCAATAGGACTATAGAAGTGGAGTAGGTTCAAGTTCATTGCAGGAAAAATCCATTAAGCAAGCTCATTCACAAGGAGGTCCTGATGGACATAGGCAGAATAAGACATACAGTAACATATACAGGCAGGAGTTACAAGAGGTAGAGAACACTTGGGCAGACTGGGGTGGGCTGAGCGGTCCTTTTCTGCTGACAACTTCTATGTTTCTATGGCATCATGTGTTAATTCAGGTGCAGTGTTTATTCAAAGTTGGGCCTACCATACATCCAGATTAAGGTACAGTAAATTACCGAATAGATGCAGCCCACTTACAGTACAATAAACAGAACCCCAGTGCTTTGAGAAGCCTTTACTCTTCATAAGGCTGCTAAAGAGCTGGGGTTCTCTTTGCAGTGTCCACACCAGTATGCTGATCTTAAAATCAACACCACATCTGAATGAGTACTTGATTCTTCCTCACTCCATTTCTTCCCCACTTTGAAAACTGCTTGTCCTGAGTTAGTTTTGGGCTGGCAGCGCCTCGCCTGTGTTGGAAGATGACCAATAAGCGGCACTGAAAGACGTCAGACTTCACAGACTGTGAAGGCAGCTGCTCACGGACAGACATAAGGCAATTCTACTGGGGGGTAGGAGGAAGTAAGCTGTTGATTACCTAGAATCTGCTGCTTATCCATCAGGTAGAGAAATGGGCAGACTAGGTGGGCCAAGCGGTCCTTATCTGCCTTCAAATTCTGTTTCTATGTTTCTCACTCACCATCTGGGCAAGAAGAAGGCTGCAGCTCTGGCCACTGATGACTGTTGGGGTGTGGGGATGGGGGCCAAAGGGGACAGACCTAAGGAGATAAAATCATAATAAAAATTGTGAGACCTACACCAGCTTTCCAAAACGCTTACCAGTAAAAGAACACTTTATGAAGTTTTTCAAATGGCAACACAATGTGGTGAGCCCTCTGTCTGCCACCTGACACCAGGCATCAGCCAGCATAAAACTGCCTAAAGAAGGCAGTATAGTCATGTGGTTACTGAAATACTGGAGATTACAGATTTATAGGAACAAAAGAATATCACACAGAAGCTGGCACATATGCCTATAGCAGCTGTCTCCTGCTTCTCAGTAGTTATACTTATACCCTTGAGGTACTTGAATGTTTCTATCATATCCCCTCTTTCCCTCCTCTCTCCCAGTGAGTACATATTGAGGTCCCTTAACTTCTCCTCATAAGTCTTGTGTTGCAAGCTCTGTACCATCTCATTCGCCCTTCTCTGGACCATCTCCAGCCTGTTAATATCTTTACGAAGGTGTGCCCTCCAGAACTGCACACAGTACTCCATGTGAAGCCTTACCATTATTTTATATAATAGCATCACTACCTCTCTCCTTGTGCTGGTGATACCACTGCCTATGCACCCCAGCATGTCACTGGCACTCCCAACTGCCTTACCACTTTGACACTTTCAGGTCATCTGAAATAAAAACCCCAGGTCCCTTTCCTTCTTTGTGACTGTCAGCAACTCCTCCCCATCCTTTACCTTTCCCCAGGGTTTCTGTGTCCCAGGTGCATAATTTTACACTTTTTTGAATTAAACTTCAGCTGCCAGTCCTCAAACCATTCTCAACCTTCTCCAGGTCCCTCCTCATTTTCTCCACCCCCTCTGGAGTATCCACTGTGTTACAGATCTCGGTGTAATCTGCAAACAGGCAGACCTTTCCCTTCAGCCCTTCTGCAATGTCACTAATGAAGACATTAAACAGGACTAGCCCCACGACCAACCCTGTGGCACCCACTGGTTACCCCCTCTCCCAGACTTTACCCCATTTCACCACTCTCTGCCTCCTGTCTCTTACCCAGTTTCTAACCCACTTTACCACCCTTTCCCCCATTCCCAGCCTACTCAGCTAGTTTATCAGCCTCCTATGTGGGACGATGTCAAAGGCCTTGCTTACATCAAGGTAAGCATTGTCCACTGCCCCACCCTGATTTACTTTCTGTGTCACCCAGTCAAAGAGATCAACCAGATTTGTCTGACATGACCTCCCCACTGTGAATCCATGTTGCCTATGGTCCTGGCCTCCTATGCCCCACTATTCTTTCTTTAACCAATGTCTCCATAATCTTCCCCACTACTGAAGTGAGGCTGACCGGCCTATAGTTCCCCACTTCCTCCCTACTGCTGGATTTCTATAGAAGGACCACATGTGCCCTCCTTCAATTCTCTGGTACCACCCCTGTGTTGAATGACTTACTGAACATGGCTGCCAGAGGCACTGCTATCTCTCTTCACAGTTCTTTTAATATCCTTGGGTGTATGCCATCTGGTCCCCTCGCTTTGTCCACCGTTAATTTACTCACCTTCTGCAGGATTCTTCTGCCTGTGAATGGACTATTGTCCACCTCTTCGTGCCTTTGCAACTGCTGTGGCCCTTGCCCCTCCCCCTCTTCTGTGAATACTGAACAGAAAGACATAGTGGATGTCTTGGAGGGGGCACATGACAGTTCTTAGGCATGGTACTTTCACTTCCAAATACCTAAACAGCACATATAAGCAATCAACATTCGGCATTGACAAATGCTTGTTTTAGAATGGTTATTTATTGGGATTTTCAATGCATACTTCAAGATCATAGAACTATACAATATTAACAAGTATACAGTTCAAGAATAATATACTTACAATTACTGTAAATTAATAGTACATTCACAAGTACCTGAGCCAGGTTTAATTATGTAAGCAATAAGACAAGACAGGGTGTGCATGGAACATATTTTACTGCATGGCCGGGGGTGTAGTAAGGCACGAAGCTGCAGGCCTAGTGCCTTCAGCTGCTGGCTGTGTGATAAAATATGTTCCATGCACACCCTGGAGTGTCTTATTGTGTGTATAAAATGGTTCCCCACTGTTTTTATGAAAACAAAAAACCCAGACAACTGGTATTAGCTGCATAAAATCATTTATTTTTTTTAAAAAATCATTACACAGCATAAAGTAGTTCTGCTTAATATGACTGGGAAAGGGAGGGAAACAACAACAACAACTGGGAACTGGTGTGGGTACTGAAACAAGTACAAATGCAGTTTACCCCAGGTGGAAATGTAATCAATGTCCAGTGAGTGAAAGAAAACAATAAAATCACTTGCTAGGACTAATGAAGTTTACAGGTCCATTGAAATGCATGGGGCCATTGAAGGTAAATTGGCCTTAGTTGAATGTTGTCATTCCTCCTGCTGGTGGCAGTGCAGTGCTCTTTATTTCAGCTTGGGTGTTAGTACCTTCTTCTCCTCATTTATTTTCTTTGGGAACCTCTCTGTTTTCATTCTTTTGTCCAAGGATCAAGCGCCAGCATTGACGATCTATAGAGGCAGCCCAATATGAACACAGGCTTGCCTCACAGCAGTGCCCTGTTGCAGCCATCACTTTGCGGCTCTGTAGCCCAGTCTCAGAAAGTAAATGAACTGCGGTGGATTGGATGGAGTGGTTTATGTAAACTTGACTCAGCCCAGCTTCTTTGCTCATTTTGGACATCAGGGTTGACAGGAAGTTGAGTCCTAATAGCTGTTGGGTGTACCAGATCTTACTGCAGTCCAGAAAATGCTGTGGAATATGATGGGGATGACAACATAGCTCAGGCGCCTCGGCCAGCAGTTTGCTGAGGTACTTTTTCAAATTTTTGACAGGGCAAAGTGGGGAGTTGAGTTCAGCATACATGAACCCCCTGTGTGACTGCTTATTTGTTTCTTGGGGGTCGCTGTGATTCTTGGTTGCCTCATTGAAGGCAATACTGACATATTCTGCTCCGTTCTCATCCACAAGAAAGTGAAAGCTGCCTGGTTTCAAGCTTCTTAGTCCCTCTCACCCGCACCAGGCCATATACAACTGAATGTCAAGCCAAACTTTTCTAAGTAGGCCAGACCCAGTGTCATGAGATAAAGCTGGGGATTGTTTGAGTAACTGTAAGTCAGGCTTTGGGATAGATGGGTGGTGCTTTAAAACATCTTTTTATTGCCTTTGGTAATGTTTTGTTACCGAAACAAACACGTTATTGCTCGTATTGAAGGCAAGATCTGAGGTGATGTTTAGTTGCCTGCCTATGCCAACAGAGTTTACGTGATGGTTTAGTGATGATCGGAGACTGAAGTAGCTGCTAATAGAGTACTCCTTCTATCACTGTTCCTCACTTCTGCATAGAAGCGGTGGAAAGCATAATTTAATTCAGCAGTGCTTGCCATTTTAAAGTTTGTTTCGTACTGCTTTGCAATTTGCCAATCGGAAAACACTTTGATGGCCCATGAGGTGGTTTTCTTTGTATTCAGCTCTTTTTTGCCATCTTCGATTTCATCGAGAGCCTCAGAGGTAAGTGACAGGTGACATGACATGCTTGGCATAGGGCTGGCATTTTCATTCACATTTATATTATTCATTGAGCCAGTTGCCTGCTGCTGATTTGCTGTTGTGTAGTCTTCATTTGACATGCTGAAAATTCGGTCCTGCTCATGTCAAAACTGACTTTTCTTTGTAGCGCCACAGCAAGGAAGTATGAGTTTTACAGTGCTGTGCAAATAAAAGATGACTGCCAGTAAAAGTGGCAGCGTTCTAAAGCTTATTGATTCTGGCATTTTTACTGTAAGCACTTTTTTTTTACCCATGCATGGAACATATTTCATGCATGGCCATTAGTCAATCAGATTACTGGAATAACCCTAGCCACCTGGTGTGTGACCAAAGAAAAGAATATAGTTAAGGTACCAGTGCTCCCCCTCTCCTTCTGCCATATAGTTAAGGTACCAGTGCTCCTTCTCCCCTTCTGCCACTTTAAACACCTGTGAGCCTCTTATTGCCCAGAGCACACTACATAAGTAATAAAGCCAAGAGAGTGGTTCCCCATAAGACAGAGAGAAAAGCTGGATGATGAGACCAAGAACCCTCAAAATTTATGACAAGTAAGAACACTGGAATTATTTAAAATAATTGCAGGCTTTAAAACAGCGGTGGGGGGGTCACTGGTTCCTTAACTGTATCACCAGTTATCTTGCAGTTTTATCTCCACTGATATTGTATACATTTGTTTATCCTGCCATCTAGCCTCCAGATAAATATTTATCTAGAGGTAAGATGTCTCACAGTCCTAATCTTGACCTTAGCAGGAGAACAGAAATAATCAGAAAGCAGCCTTTACAAAGCTGTTGACATCACCTTAGCAATGTCCTGCCTGAAGCCAATGGCTGAACTCAAAGACAGGGCGTGTGATCATAAGGGAATACTGCACTTCGGGTAGTTGTTAGGCACAAAGCCTTCCCTAACAGATGCTGCTGCTGGTGCTTAGCTCCACTCCACCACAACCATCTGCTTCCTATCTCCAAGCCATTAGGGGACAGGGCTGGCACCATGTCTGTTCATCACTTCCAGCAGCAGTCTGGAGGCTAGTGTCTCATTTTCAATGATGTCACTACAGTGGCCAGGTTGTTAGACTTCACTGAAGATGGGGACAAACTTCAGAAGGCCCTGTACAAGTTGCATGACTGCTCAGACTCCAGGACTCTCTGATTCAATGTGTAGCCAAATGCAAGCTGCTGCACCTGGGGAGGAGAAACAAAGGTAGGATGGTGGACCTAGACACTATGTGGGGCTGCTCGTGCTGCAGTGGAGGAGGAAAAGGACTGAGGCTTATAATAGACAAGAGGCTGAAGCATGGCAAGCAGTTCACAGTCACTGTCAAAAAGAGCTGACAGCAAGCTGGGGTAAATCAAAGTGTGGGGGGGGATAATCAGCAGAGCAGGGGAAGTAAAAAGTATAAGAAGCTTCACCAGAAGCCTCCCTCTGCCTGTGACCTGCTGACTAATGTAATGTACGTAGTGTATTAACATTGGTCCCAGCAAACCCTAGACTAGATTTCTGTGTGTGGTTTTATAACCACTAACAGCAATGGACAACGAACAAGACCTAGGCATCATTGATGGGTAGTAGAAGCTGACATAGCAGAGTGCAATGGCAGTGGGTCAGGCAAACCAAAGGCTTGGCTGCTCTGAAAGGGGCATAACCCATTTATAGGGCACAGTTAAGGGCACACTTGGAGTGCTCTATGCCCTTCTGGTCACTGCTGCACAAAACGTGTATTGCAGCAATCGAGGCACAGCAGAGTGATTAAATGAATGGTGAGGTTAAGCTGTGAGGAACAGTTAGACAGGCTGGGTATTTATTCCTTGGAAATAGAATGCTAGAGAGATATGTGTTCAGGCATTTAAATTTGGAATGGATTGGATAAGGTGGATTAAGGGGACCTTCTTCAGCTTGTTCAGGGCAGTAGAACTAGAGGATGTATAATTATCCTTCACTTAAGGGAAACAGAATCCGGGGTGATGAATGTGAAGAAGCATGTTTTCACTCAGAGAGTGCTTCACTTAAGGAACAAGCTCCCAAAGGAAGTGGTGCAAGTTGAAAGTGCTGAATTTTTTAAATCAGTCTCTTTGCTGATGACTTCAAGATGGGAGCAGTAGTTGAGGGGGAAGAGGGGAGGTTGGCGCTGCAAGGGGACCTGGACACCCTCGGAAGCTGGGCTCACACATGGAAATTAAATTTCAATATCACCAAGTGCAAGGTGTTACATCTTGAATGGGGAAACCCTAAACACAGGTACACCCTGGGAGGGGAGGTGCTGGAGGCCTCAACGGGGGAAAAAGACCTAGGGGTTATGGTGGATGCATGTATGAATAACTCTGAGCAGTGCAGGAGAGTGGCTAGCAAGGCAAACAGGATGTTGGGATGCATCGTAAGGGGGATCACCTCTAGGAGCAGGGAAGTGATTCTGCCGCTGTACAATGGACTGGTTAGACCACACCTTGAGTACTGTGTACAGTACTGGAGACCACACTTGAAGAGGGACATACAGCTCCTGGAGAGGGTACTGAGGAGGGCAACTAAGATGATACGAGGACTAGGGGATTTGACGTATGAAGACAGATTTGAGGAGCTCTGCCTGTTTTCATTGGAGGGGAGGAGAAACAGGGGGGACATAATTGAGGTCTTCAAGTACCTCAAGTTAATAAATAGGGTAAATGTGGAGGGGATAGTTAGACTAAAGCAGGGAGGTATCACCAGAAGGCATGGTTTGAAGTTGGATGGTGGAAGGGTGAGGGGGAAAAGAGGAGGAGGTTTTTCACTGAGAGGGTGGTGGACCCTTGGAATGCGCTGCCTGGTGAGCTGGTTCAGAGTTCCACAGTGGAGGGCTTCAAGAGAGGGTGGGACAGACACAGAAAGTGGATGTATCAGATGATGGCCTGGCCCAGGGGGGTGGGGATGGATGATAGGGGTTTCTGGAACACAACGGAGGGGAAGGGCCTCGGCACCCAATTAGGGATCTGAGGTTTGAGCAGACTCGATAGACCGTAAGGCCTAATCTGCTGGCAATTAGTAAATCAGGTTGGATCAGTTCCTCAAGCAGAATAGTTTTGCTGGATACATTTCATTCATTGGGGAAGTGAGAGTCACAGAGCACGTGTCTTATAGCAGAATTAGTATGCCTGGCAGAAAAGGTGAATCAATCAATCAATCAATCAATCAAATCTTTATTTAGTCAGGCGATCATCATTGAGCAAGGCTCATTTACAAGATGGACCTGATAAGGTCAAGGTTCGAGTTGGTGCACAGCAATTACATCACATGCTTATGAGACAGTTATACATACAGAAACAAGAAAATTTTATTTATAACACAATATACAGAGAATTCACATGTTAAAGCTTGGCAAGAGATAGTTAAACTAACATCTACAATATGTACAATACATATATATCACAATGAGGGCCATGACAGTCCTCATAATAGTACAAGGATGGTGAAGGAATATTGGGTGCCATATACTGGCGGTGTCTGGCTGGAAGGAATATGCCATATGTGATTGGAATATGGTTTTGTGGGATGGCTATTCTATCTCTAGCGGTAGCAACTGCATTTCTCTGTGATGAAGGCTGTACAGTGCTGCTTGAAGGATGTAAATGGAATGATAATGGACAGTTTTAGGGATTTTTGTAGGGTGTTCCATGCTATGGCTAGAGAGTAGCTGATTGCTGCCCTCCCTATTTTGGTGTTGACTTTGGGCAATTTGAGCAGGATGATATTGTTGCTTCTTAGGGCATAGGAGCTGGGAGTGGTCAGGTTGAAGCAGTCAGGATATAGCTTGGGAGTTTTTGATAAAGCTCTGTAGATCCATAGAGCTGCATTTTGCTCCTCCTCCTGACATGAAGGAAACCCATCCAACTGAATCATAGAGAGAACAATGGTGAGTATTATATGGCAGGTCTGTAATGAACCTTATTGCTCTATGGTATAAGGTATCCAACTTTTGAAGATAGAGTGGAGCAGTGACTATAGAGGAAGTCTCGTAGTCAATGACTGATAGAAAGATGGCCTGGACTAATCTCATCTTTGAATCTCTATTAAGGAGGTTTTAATCTGTAGAGAGGCCAAGCCTTAGGCAAAGCTTTTTCAGCAGTTGTTCTAGATGCTGAGTAAAGTCAAGTCTGTTGTCAATCCACACACCTAGGTATTTGAAATTTTCAACATACTCCAGATTTTCTCCAAGTATAGTGCATATCTGGGGAGACTGATTGAAGAGGATGTGTTGGTGGAGTTTGGGTTGTGAACATCATTGCTTTGGTTTTCTTTGCATTGTCAGAAGCTTTTCTCGAGAGCTGATGTTGTAACAGGGAGAATTCTGCTTGTAGGATTTCATGAGCAACTTTAGGTGAAGGGTTGCTGACATACAGTACAGTGTCATCAGCAAAGAGATGTACTGAGGACTTGGTAAGGGTTGAATCAATTTTATTTATATAAATGGCAAAAAGGATAGGACCCAGAATAGAGCCTTGGGGGACTTCTCTTGACAGTGGTCTTAATGGGGAGAGGTCACCTTCAGCTTTTACCTGCTGTGATCTACCGGAGAGGTAGCATCTGAACCACTTAAGGGAGGATGGATCTAGGCCAATGGAGTGGGGATGAGAGTAGCAGTTCATGGTCCACAGTGTCGAATGCTTTGCTCAGGTCCAGGAATACTGCACAGACATTGTTCTTTTTATCCAGTTCGGTTTGCCAATCATTGGTGACCTTGGCTAATGCAGTGATAGTGCTATGTTTGGCCCTGAATCCAGATTGAGCTGGATTTAATAGATTAGCATTGTCCAGATATTCCCTTAACTGAATACTCACTAATTTCTCCAGCGTCTTGGATAACACAGGTAGGATGAAATGGGCCTGTAGTTATTAAGATCCATAGGTCCCCTGATTTTAGAGAGGGACCACTTGGCTGTCTTCCACAGCGTGGGAATAGAGCCAGAGTTTAGGAAAGGTTAAAGAGGTGAGTTAGGGGACTGCAAGCACATGACACGCAATCTTTAGAAAGAATGGGTCCAGAAGATCTGCTCCTGCACTTTTTGGTATCTAGATGCCATAATAGATCCTCAACTTGTTTCAACAGTATAGATTTGAAGCTAAAGGAGGAGTCAACTCTTTGTTCACAAGTATAGTGGGAGCTTAAATGATCCCTTAATAGGTTAGCTGGGAGGAGTCAAAGGCAAGGCCAGCTGTTGTGAAGTGGTTGTTGAATGCATCCAGGATTTCCAATGTGCCAGTAATGGGGCCATAGTTACTGTGTAAATGGGTTGGAAGGGGTTGTTAACATCCTGGCCCATCATACCCTTGATGGTGCCCCAAAATCTAGCAGTATTATGGTAGAGGAGATGAGCTGGGCCAGGTAGTAGGCAGCCTTTGCATCCCTAACTTTCCTAGTGCATTTATTCCTGGCTTTCCTAAAGATCATCCAGTCCATGATATTCTTAGTTTTTCCTTGCTACTTTCAAGTTTATCTCTCCAGCAGTGCAGCTTTGAGGTCAGCTGAAAACCAGCGACAGGATTTGTTTTTATTCGGATACTAGAGATTGGGGCATGGGTGTTAAGGGCATTTAATATAATGCTATTTAGCACCTGCTGAGCTTTTTGTACAGAATGTGCAAGATAGAACTTTGCCAGTGTGGAGAGTAGGCTAGATCATGCAGATATCCTTCAATATTGATGTTTTCTTGGATCTCCTCATGAGAATTTTGCAGGATATGTTTTAATGCTGTTGGATCTTACCCCTGCGATGGGGCAGTGGTCACTTACGTCGCATAGGAGCACTCCAGCGTGTGTGAATAGATGTGGTTTACTCACTAGTATGATGTCAAGTAGAGTACTGTTACTACTATTCCTTGCATTTAGTCTTGTTGGTTCATTAATTAACTGTGTGAGCCCATAGGTGTCACAGAATGATACCAGAGGTGTAGCTGCCTGGGTGAGCCAGTTGAAATTCAGGTCCCCTATGATAATGACTTCTTCAGTACAGGACTTGACCAGGTTTCCCAGGTGGGATAAGAGCTTGTGTTCAGCAGAGGGGTCTGTAGCATCCAATTAAATGGAAAGCTGCTGTATTGGGGAGAGAGACTTTTAGAGATAGACACTCAAATTCCTTGGGCATAGATGTTGCAGCAGTACAGGATACAACTAAACCAGCTTTTACATATAGGGCTACTCCACCTCCCTTTGTTTGGCGATCAGCTCTGAATAGCTGATAGGTAGGTTAACTTTCCTGTCCATTGTGGTGGTCTTAAGCCATGTCTCAGTTATCACAAGAAAGTCTGGCAAGGTATGGGCAACCCAGGATTGTAGCAATGTAAATTTTTTCAACAGACTGCATACATTAATATGCAGGAAACTGAGGCCTTTCATTGAGGATAGGTCTGAGGGAGGTGATGCTCAAGAGGTCCAGGGTTGATTTCTACATTACCAATACAGAGCAATAGGAAGATCAGTAATTTCATAAGGGCTTCCAGTGATAGGGAGAGGGGGCTGTCTTTGGTCCTCCTTTTTTTATTCTGTTGCCACTCTTTGTTTTGGGTGCTCCCTGTGGATTTAAGGTAATGTGTCGGGATACCAATTAGCAGTTTGATGACTAGGCTTAGTGGGGATCTATATACCCAGTAGTGGGGCCTTGTCTGAGACATATATGTAGTGATGTGTGTAACTTTATGGTGATTGTACCACTGTAGTGAATAAAGTGACCTCGGGTTCTCAGAGGTCTCTGCTTCTGGCAGTTTTCCTCTCCACAGTGCCAAAGTTCACAAAATTCACAGGTAGCACTCACCGCTTAATGATGCTGACAGGTATTTCACATGTTCTCAAAAACTGCAGCTTCTTGTATTGCAGGAGATGAACATGATGAACTACCTGTGGTCTGTTTTCTGCTACTTTTTCCAGTAATCTTATATTTGTCACCAGAATCACTAGATGTGCCTTTTACTGCCTTACCTATTCACTTTGGTGTATTTTATTTATGTTTTCTTTGATTTACAAGTCCGCCTAGCCAGCAACATGTCCTGTTCTACCTTCACTTATAGTGTTGGTTGGTTGCAGCATTTACTGTACCGTATGTAAGAACTATTCTATTGCAACCTTCTAATCAAGGAGTTTCTATATCAGAAGTAGCTATTTTTAAGATAGATGGTCCCGCCCCCCCGAGCAATGATGGGGCAGTCAGACCCAAAGTCAGATTACTGCCAGCACTGAGCCAGAGTCTATGGGCTGTGAGAATAGTTTACTACAACATATTGGTACCTGAACCTCACTCCTTGTAGTGCAGATTTACTATTCTGCCACCACACCACCATGAATCACTGCACTGGAGAAGGTTCAAAGTCCTGTACCTTAACCACTAGGCTGTGCTGACTGCTGATCACCGACTGAGTCAGTGCTGCTCTACAACTTACCCTGGGTATGTGCAGCACATCAGTTGACCATCGGTCAGTGCTGCTCTACAGCTGACCCTGGGTCAGTGCTGCTCATAAACTGATCCTCAGCCAGTGCTGCTCTACAACTGACCCTGGGTCAGTGCTGCACATCAACTGACCCTCGGTCAGTGCTGCTCTACAACTGACCCTCGGTCAGTGCTGCTCTACAACTGACCCTGGGTCAGTGCTGCTCATAAACTGACCCTTGATCAGTGCTGTTCATCAAGTGACCCTGAGGACGGTGCTGCTCATCAACTGATCCTGGGTCAGTGCTGCTCACAAACGGACCCTGGGTCAATGCTACCCATAAACTGATCCTCGGTCACTGCTGCTCTACAACCGATCCTGGGTCAGTGCTGCTCATAAACTGATCCTCGGTCAGTGCTGCTCAACAACTGACCCTGGGTCAGTGCTGCTCATAAAATGACCCTGGGTCAGTGCTGCTCATAAAATGACCCTCAGTCAGTGCTGTTCATCAAGTGACCCTGAGGTCGGTGCTGCTCATCAACTGATCCTGGGTCAGTGCTGCTCATAAACTGACCCTCGATCAGTGCTGTTCATCAAGTGACCCTGAGGTTGGTGCTGCTCATCAACTGATCCTGGGTTAGTGCTGCTCAACAACTGACCCTGGGTCAATGCTGCACATCAACTGACCCTGGGTCAGTGCTGCTCATAAATTGACCCTGGGTCAATGCTGCACATCAACTGACTGTGGGTCAGTGCTGCTCATAAACTGACCCTGGGTCAGTGCTGCTCATAAACTGACCCTCAGTCAGTGCTGCTCTACAACTGACCCTGGGTCAGTGCTGTTCATCAACTGACCCTGGGTCATTACTGTTCATCAACTGACCCTGGGTCAGTGCTGTTCATCAACTGACCCTGGGTTAGTGCTGCTTATCAACTGACCCTGGGTCAGTGCTGTTCGTCAACTGACCCTGTGTCAGTGCTGCTCGTCAACTGACCCTGGGTCAGTGCTGGTCATCAACTGACCCTCAGTCAGTGCTGCTCATCGACTGACCCTGGGTCAGCATGGTTCATCAACAGTCCCAGGGTCAGTGCTGTTCATCAACTGACCCAGGGTCAGTGCTGTTCCTCAACTGACCCTGGGTCAGTGCTGCTCATCGACTGACCCAGGGTCAGTGCTGTTCATCAACTGACCTTAGGTCAGTGCTGCTCATCGACTGACCCAGGGTCAGTGCTGTTCATCAACTGACCCAGGGTCAGTGCTGTTTGTCAACTGACCCTGGGTCAGTGCTGCTCATTGACTGACCCTGGGTCAGCGCTCTTCATCAACAGACCCAGGGTCAGTGCTGTTCATCAACTGACCCAGTGTCAGTGCTGTTCATCAACTGACCCAGGGTCAGTGCTGTTCATCAACTGACCCAGGGTCAGTGCTATTTGTCAACTAACCCTGGGTCAGTGCTGCTCGACAACCGACCCTGGGTCAGTGCTGTTTGTCACCTGACCCTGGGTCAGTGCTGCTCATTAAGTGACCCTGGGTCAGTGCTGCTCATAAACTGACCTTGGGTCAATGCTGATCATTAGCTGACCCTGGGTCAGTGCTGTTCGTTAACTGACCCTGAAACATTGCTGTTCATCAGCTGACTGTGGGGTCAGTGCTACTCTGATTGGGGTGACAAGCTGTCATACTGAAAAGGCTAAGCCTGATTGTCGATGGGCAAGAGCAATGAGCCACACCCCTGTTCTGGACTACATAAACCACCTTTTTTCATTCACATTCAGAAGTTCCATTTGTTTGCTCCTTTCTTTCTGCACGCCTCCTTCAGTGGCTCACTTTTTTCCTTGGGCTCCTTCCTAACGTACTTTTAGCCTAAAGGAATTATGTTCCCATGGCACCTCTAGATGTGGAACCTTCTCAAGAGGGTTCCTTTGCCTTCACAGTACCCTGACAGGGTGGTAGTCCCTCATGGGATAGAGAATGCAAATGGCAAAAGTATCCACACACAACAGTCAGACAATTCGATCATATAGCTAGCCTCCTGACCATCAACAATGTTGCACAAGCAATACTCCACACTGTGGTTGCATACGCCCATGGAACCTGATGTCAGAACAAACCATGTATCAGAATGCAAATGCCTGCAGTTTATACAGAAATTAACATTCAGATAATTATATTATATATAGGATAAAGTATGGGGTGCGGTGTGTTACGAGAATTTAACACACACCCGAGTTGTTGGAATGCACATAAACCCCGAGGGCGAAGCCCGAGGGGTTCAAGATAGCCATCCAACAATGAGGGTGTGTATTAAATTTAAGTGAAACACACTGCACCTCATATTTTGTTGTATATAATTGAAGGGTTACGTTTTTTTCCCTGTTCAGATTGCATCGTATGGTGCCTGGCTCGTATTCTGAGTTGTCTAGCTAAAAAGCTACATATAGGAAATTTGCCAGTAGTTTGTCTAGTTGTGGAAGTTCAAAAGTTTCAAAATTAGGTGGCTGCCGTACCTCAGACAAGTAGGTCCTAAACAGTTTGAGGTTGCTTTGTGTTTTCCGTATGGTGTTGCGGTTTTGTTGCTGTTTTACAAAGTTCTCTCTTTCGGTTTCGTCAGCGGTTTGAAATCTTCTGAACATTTTTTTATTTTACTCAGGCCACTGAGGAGATGAGTGTTTATGGGCAGTGCTTTAAGAGGAAAAACAGACAGTGTGAAGCTCGAGATGTGTTGGTGTCTCGCCTCGGGCACATTTTCATGGGAAGAAACCGCGTAAATGCTGTAATACCTACTCAGGTATTACAGTATTTAATACACGGTTTTTCCCATTGAAAAAAATGGAACCCAGTAATTATAATAATAATAAAACTACCATCCATCAGATGGTATGGTCAGTACTATTATGCTTTTGCAGAACTCTGCCTTCATTGAGCACTCTGTCTCCATTATTTCCAGTATTACATTCCAGCTTGTTATGTATTGCATGAAGACAAGTATTGTGAGTAAAAGTAATTTACATGAAATCAGTTTTCATTACACCAAAAATGTTCTAAAGCCATTGATTTAATGAAGTTTAACAGTGGAAATCAGGCGTGCAGAACAGAATTTGACAGCTTAACATGTTAATGACTGATTGCTGAAGCAAAGCCAACAACAAAGTATTACAGCTCCGAGCCCAAAATATTAAAGCATCACTTGTGCATTCATCCCGGGTAGTAAACCTTGGAGGAAATATTCTGCAAGCAAACTGTTTTACTGCCCCCTTTTAACATAGAAAGGGAAATAAAAGAAAACAAGGTTGTCCTATGTCATGTGTTATAATTTTATCTTACACACACACACACACACACACATTTTTAGAGTTCATATAGACTGGATGCTTAACTGATCTGTAACATCTTGTTTTTTATATCGGTCATTGTTTAGACCCCACCTGAAATACTGTGTCCAGTTCTGGAGTCCTCATTTAAAGGAGGACAGAGACAGACTGGAGGTGATACAAAGAAGGGTAAGTAAAAGGGTCCATGGGCAGCAAGGACAAACTTATGTGGAAAGTCTACACATTTCTAAGGGGAGTGAACAAGGTTAATAGTGGGATTCACCAGGAATGATAATACAGTGACAAGAGGACACTGGTAGGGGGCAGTTTTAAAAGGGATCTCAGAACTAATATTTCACAGAAAGAGTTATGGAAAAATGGAAGGGTTTACCATGGGAGGCTGTTGAAGCTGGATCTATAGATAAAAAAAGACTGGGATAATTTTAGGGGACTCATTTTCTGTAATGTAGGGAATACAATATGGGAGAGGGGAGTTAGAATTAGAACATGGAATGGCGGGTAAATAGACAACAGCATGTATTCATTAACAGTGTAACAGCTGTCCAATAGAATATGGGTAGGGATCTTGGGTAGACTGGATGAACATTGAGTCTTTGTCTGCTGTCATGTTTTCTATGTTTTCAGTGGAGCCATGCTTCTATCCAATATTACAGCTCAGAGGAAGCTAAGCACAGGACAGACGGGGCAGTGGCAAAGTTGGAACCTGGAATTTTCCCAGTTTATAGTTTCTTATCAGTAGATCATACTGCCTTCTACTTTTAACACGTCAGTTTATTTAAACTTGTGTATATTGTATTAGTATCTGTCTGTACAGCACTAAGTAGGTCATCTGAACACCCAGTAGAAGCAGGACCTTACTGAAAACAAGATGCATCATGGAGTTGATACTGGTGGAGCCTTCTCTCCTTAGGTTGGCCATTTTGGAACACCATTGTCTACCATTCAATGGGGTTTGACTGGAGGCTAGGCAGGAGGTTCACAACCTTTGACTCTCTCTGGATGATCAGCTGGTCGTTAATCATCAAGCCTCAGCTATCATGTGGAGTGGCTTTTATCAACTTAAAGATATAGCTAGGTTGTGTCTTTACCACAGCCAGGCTGATTTGGCAGTGCTAGTCCATGCTTTTCTCACCTCCCGGTTGGACTGCTGTAATGTGCTGTACCTGGGCCTCTCTGCAAATTAAACCTGCTGGCTTTGGCTCATGTATATGAACATACAAACATACGAAATTTGCCAGCAGATAAAGGCCTAGAGGTCTATCAAGTCTGCTTGAATATGCAGCTAGCACCCCTTACTCTGCAGCTGTCTCTCCCTTCCACCCTTCCCCTCCATTGACGCTCCCCCTTTTCCTGTCCCATCCCCTTTTGAAGCAGTCCACTGTTCTACTGGATACCACTTCTGCAGGTAACTTATTCCACCCAACTACCTCCCTCTCTGTAAAAAAGTGTCTCCTCATCTCCCTCCTGAACCTTCCTCCCTCCAGTCTCATATCATGACCCCTGGTGTCCCTCCACTCCCTTACTTTGAACAGCCCCTCTCCTCTGTACCTGTCTTGTTTATTCCTTTCATGTACTTAAAGGTTTCAATCATGTCCCCCTTGTCCCTCCTCTCCTCCAGTGAGTACATGTTCAACTCCCTCAGCCTCCTCTCATATGATAAGTCCCCCAGCCCCTTGATCATCTTTGTTGCCCTGTGCTGCACCCCCTCCAGTACCTTAATGTCCCTCCTCAGATATGGGCACCAGTACTGCACGCAGTACTTCAGGTGCGGTCTAAATAGTGACCTATACAGTGGCAGAATTAACTCCTCCCTCCTCGAGGATATACCCTTTGCAATGCAACCCAGCATTTTGTTGGCCTTTGCAGCTTCCTTCCTACATTGTGCCAAGTTGTTCATTGGCCCTGTAATGAGCACCCTCAGATCCTTCTCCTCCTCTGTCTGGGCTACCTGCACTCCCCCCAGCTGGTAACTCCTCCTTGGGTTCTTCACCCCAAAATGCAGCACCTTGCACTTTTTGGCATTAAACCCCAGTTGCCAGGTGTCTGACCAGGTTTCAAGTTTTACCAGATCATCCTGCAACCCCTGCCATCCCCCTAGGTCATCCACCACCGTGCCTACCTTGGTATCATCAGCAAACAGACTGATCTTGCTCTTGATCCAATGATATGTCTGCAATGAATATCCCAAACAACACTGGTCCCAACACCGAGCCCTGTGGAACACCACTCATCACTACCCTTGGGTGTGAGAGCTCTCCACTCACCACCACCATCTGTTCCCTTCCCTGAAGCTAGTTCTCTACCCATCTCACCAGCTTTGCACCCGCCCCTGTGCCTTCTAACTTACTTCCCAGCCTCCCATGCGGAATCAAGTTGAATGCCTTACTGAAGTCCAGATACAGGACATCCACTGCATGGCCCCTGTCCAGTTGCCTAGTTGCCCAGTCATAGAACTCCACCAGGTTGGTTTGGCAGGATCTGCCACGTATGAAGCCATGCTGTCTGCTGTCCTGCAGAATGCAACTGATTATTTACTGACATCTGTCAGCAGATTGGAGAACTTCTCTCCAGCTTTGTTTACCCTGCACTATGGCGTTGGATTCCTTTTAAAGCCCTTTTGTGGAGTTTGGTGCAAAGTAAAACCATCTTTTATGTTAGTCGAATTGTGTTTCACCATCTCTACCCCGGCCCTCCTGAATAGCATACCTTCAGTGGTGATGAACTGCTCTACCCTGAACTCATTCAAAAATGCTCTAAAATCCCACTTGTGCAGGTGTACTTGAAGTGGTTGGGCTTTTTTTCCTGAGTACCCACCTGAACACATTGGGCTTTCCCTCTAGTCCATGCTGTCCACTGATTTCTAAACCTGCATTTCTCCTAAGCCGAGCTGGAGTCCAGCTCTTGCTGACAAAATCACAATTGTTTCCCCCAACCCCTGTTTTTTGCTTGTGATATGTCTTGCTGCTGAAATTGATTTGTGGGTGATAGCCTTATTTATAATTTTGTATAACTGCGTACCATTACTGTGGCCTATTTCTGCCTGTGTCTCCTGTACAGTTTTGATGCATTTATTCAACATAATTAATGCTCTGCCTTTGTCTTCTATATGCTTTTGATGTCTTTATTAAATGTAATTAATTCCAGGTCACCCCTGAAAAAGGGACCCTGCAGTCTCAGTGGGCCTACTAGGCCAACCAATTGCAACAAAATAAATAAAATGTGTTATTAGATTGCAATATTATACATAATAGCATTTTGCAAGACTGGTCAAGGGTTTGGCAACTGAGCTTCAATGCCAAAAAGTGTAAAAGTATGCACATGGGGGACTGAAACCCAAGGACAACATATCATTTGGGGGGAATGTTAACAACAACAAAACAGAAAAGGGATTTAGGGGTCATCATATCTGATTACCTGAAGGTAACAAAGCAGTGTGATAAGGCAGTAGGAAGGCTAGTAGGATGCTGGAGTGCATAGGCAGGGGTATCACCAGCAGAAAAAGGGAGGTAGTGTTACCCCTATATAGATCAAGGGTGAGACCACACCTGGAGAACTGTGTCCAGTTCTGGAGGCTCCACCTCAGGAAGGACATAGACTGGGTAGATGCAGTACAAAGAAGAACAACCAAAATGGTGCATGGCCTGCATCAGAAGCCCTACAAGAAAACACTCAGGGAATTAAATATGTATTCACTGGAGGAAGGGAGAGAGAAAGGTGAGACATGATAGAAACATTCAAATACCTCAAGGGTAGCAATAAGGTGAAGGAGGGTGGCATATTGCACAGAACGAGATGCTAAAGGATGAGGGGGCATGATATTAAGCTGGAATTGGGGAGACTTAGAGGGGATGTGAGGAAATATTTCTTCATGGAAAGGGTGGCGGACACCTGGAGCAACCTCCCAGCAGAGGTGGTATGTACTAAAATGGTAACAAGTTTAAAACATGAATGGGATAGACACAGGGGGACCTTAGTAACAGGGCTGGGGGTTAAGGCCAGAGATCAATTAGGATCTACAGTAGCACAGTTGGTAGGGACTTTAGGGCAGACTCGTGGGCCAAGAGGTCCTTTTCTGCTGACAGCTTCTGTGTTTCTATGTATGTTTCTATTTGAAATGCTGTAATGGGGTTGTTCAGGGACGCACAAGCACTCAACAGTAGAAGCTACTTTTGAGGTGACCCACTCAAAAAGAATTTCACTTAAAAATATAAAAAACCTAAACTGAGTATTAAAAAAACACAGACAATAAAGGCAACACAGAACTAGTCAGGCTAGAGTGTAGCTCTTTATTAAATAATAAAACAATGATCTTCTTCTTCAGACAGTCTCCCTTTAAAGCAAACGAAAGTTTTGAAGACCAGTTTGGTTTTTAAAACCTTTATTTCTATGAAGTTTCCAGCAAATATTTTGTTAGAAAATTACTTTTTCCAACATTTACTGAAGAGCATGTATGTGCCCCCCCCGGCAGTCTCATTGTTGTGACCTCTGTTTGTTTATTTAGTTTTTGTTTACCAGGTATGTGCACAAGACAAATGCATTGCCTATTTCCAGGGACCCAGGAGAGTTACAGACAAAAGAACAGCAATACAAAACATCAGTAATGGTTTGACGTAATACCGGAGTACAATGAAACAATGCATTAAAACATTAAAACAAGCATTTGTCAATGCCGAATGTTGCTTGCTTCTATGTGCTGTTTAGGTATTTGGAAGTCATTGGAGTGCAAATATTGAAAATTTGAGAACTTACGAGCGTGCATAGGAACTGCGCAATGCACGCTCGTAAAACAGTCATTCTTAGGAAATTTTTCACAAAATTTTCAACATAGCCATTTTAAGACCTCTGCTCATGAACAGTGTCACTGTGATTTTGTTAATGTGTTCCATGCATTGAGTTTGCACACCGACTGCGCCATTGTGCGCTACATGGGCGGAAACACATTTTGGGCAGGATGTGAAAAATGACAGCTATACTGCTCATAAGGAGGTGTGGTAAAATGGTAATGTTGAAAATCTGGAGTGGAAATATTGAAAATTCGCAAACCTATGAGCGTGCGTGGGAACTGTGCAACGCACACTCGTAAAACAGTCATTTTTAGGAATTTTTTCACCAAATTTTCAACATAGCCATGTTAAGACATCTGCTCATGAACAGTGTCACTGTGATTTTCTTAATTTGTCCTGTACATTGATTTCGCACACCGACTGCGCCATTCTGCTCTACATAGGTAGAAACACATTTTGGGTGAGATGTGAAAAGTGACAGCTGTACTGCTCAATAGAAGATGTGGTAAAATGGTAATGTTGAAAATCTGGAGTGAAAATATTGAAATTTTGCGAACTTACGAGCCTGCGTAGGAACTGAGCAACGCACACTCGTAAAACAGTCATTTTTTTGGAATTTTTGGACCAAATTTTCAACATGGGGTTTTTGGGACCCCTTCTCATGAATGATGTCACTGTCATGGTGGTATTCAGGCCTGAAGGTGATTTCACAGTCACTGCTGTGAAATCACCCTTGAGCCTGAATCTTTAGCCATGACAGTGACATCATTCATGAGAAGGGGTCCTAAAACCCCATGTTGAAAATTTTCAAAATTCCAAAGATGCCTGAGATATGCAACAAAGTTGAAACCCCTATCTAGGCCATTATGCAGCTTACAGGCATTTCCTCAGTTCATGGTCGGCTTTGAAGAGTGCAAACATGTTCCCGGTCCACTGAAGATCGTCGCGCGAGTCCGGAGGTAAGTATGGGGTGGGGGTGTGGGAGGCTGGGTGCACAGTGGGTGGGTGCGGGTTGTGGGAGGGGATCGAGAGCAGCATGAGACCGTTTTGTTTTACAGGTTTAAAAAAAAAGATGTCGTGGGACGTTTGCCACGCTGGGTGGGCTCCCAGCATGGCACAAGGATGGGGGCATTCAGCCGACAGGGTTGGGCACCCGTCGGCCAAAGGACTGCTTGCCACGCTGGGGTGGGCTCCCAGCGTGGCACCAACTACTGGGGACTACTTAGGCTCAGCCGGTCGGGGATTGGGCACCCGCCGGCTATACAGTGCATGCGGGCGCTGCACGCCTGGCAAGGGGGGGAGCTACGCTTTCATCACTGCTCACTGAAGCATAGTCCCCTTTCAACTGAGCACTGCATTTTGAGCGTGTCATAGACAGCTCCAAAATGTATTAGCTTACAGGGGCCGCGCCTGCCAGCTCACTGACTGAATTGGAGGAGGAGGTGACACACCTCCGAAATCTCCGATGATGGCACTATGTTTCTTGCACATGCGTGCAAGCAACATAAAAAGCACAGACAATAAAGATGAAAAAAATGTGCAAAGTTGCACGAAGCATGAGTCTGCAGGTGTGCACAAGTGAGTGTCCAATGGCAAGTCTGTCCCCAGAGTGATGTTTTTTCTGCATTGCCCCATGACCTCCACAAAGTGGCAGGCATACAACAGCATAAATGTGGCATAGCCTTCATTTAATCGTGAGAGAATCCTAATATTCAAATACATACACCATCCAAGTAAGCAACACTATGCTTCAAAATAGTAACATGATTCCACACTTTATGTCTTACTGGCAGTACAATGTGATGCTTGTTGTGGGTTACCATCATATTATACTGTCTAGATCAATAGTTCTCAGGCTTTGTCACAGTGAGCCTCCCCAAATCCATGAAAAAGATTTTGAGCCTCCCCAAAAATTGAAATAACCTTGGGCCTCCCCAAAGAAAAAGAACATACTGTACTTTGCGTAGTACACCATGAATAAACTAAAACCCCTTTGAGTACTTGGCTCACATTCAGTTCTTTGTCTTATACTGACATGGAACCTTTGAAAAAGAGTGCCTGTGCTCAAAGGTGCCATCTAAATAAAAAATAAATAAAATAAACAAATATTATTATTCAGCTTATTGTAACCCCCTTCCCAAACAGGCCAACCTACATACTCTGCTATTTTCATTCTTAAACCATTGTTACCCCTCGTAGCAGTACCTTCATGGGTCAGACTACTTTCTCTTGTTTCCTCTCTATATGAAATAACCTTCCTACATACTTTGCCTCTCCCCTCCTTCCCTGCTCCTAAGTAACTTCTCAGGGATTACTTTCCTGCTATTGCTCTTAGCACTTCTATGCTCAACCCTTGTATTTGGGCTGTTCTGCCATCAGGCTACAAATTGATCAACTACCACCTCTCGTTATTAGTTTATTGTTCATATTTGTTTGTACTATTGTTCACTGTGTATTTCTTGATTGTTTTGCAACTACCTTTGAAACGTATTCACTCCTACCCTTCCCTGGGTACACCTGAAATGAGCCTTGGCTCATTCACCTTCCTTGCCACCTATTAATAAATAAATACATAAGATATACCTACTATTATCCTCTTTCAGTTTGCATCACCTCTTCAAACAAAATATATCAAACCCAAAATTTAAATACAGTACTTTTTCAGACTTTCTTGAGCCTCCCCTTGAACAGGCTGGGGCCTCCCCAGGGAGGCTGGCCTCACCATTTGAGAACCCCCGGTCTAGATTGATCTTGACTGGCTACAGAGACTGACCTAATTTCAAGGAATAACAGACTTAAAAGAACAAGAGGGAACAATAATTCTGAGTTATTGACTCAATTACATTTTTTGGTTTTTATTAGTGGCAAATAACATACAGTAATTCCAAAAGAAAAAAAAAAATATCTGGATAAACTGCAAGTTGAAAACAAAGAAAAGCTGTAATACCAAAGAATATGCTGTGCCTCTAAACCACCACAGCTTGCTTTAGGGATTTTTTCTCAGCTCTTTGTTGGATTGTCTAATTTGGTAATAGTTTTTAAACTCTTTCTTTTTTTATCATCTATCTGCCGGTCGCTGAGCTGCCCCCATCAGCTGTAGTCCCCCAGCCATATCATCCACCTTTCCTGGGACTACCTCCTCTACTGAACCCCTCCACAATATACGCCCCCACCCTTCATGGCAGGGCCATAGGGACTAGCCAGGCTCCTCTGAAGCACAATCCAGAGTGCGGAGAGGAGCCCAGTCAGTAGTTTGGGGCCTGTGAGGGATTGGAGCTTCATCCAGCCTGGAAGGGAATTACCTCCATTTTTTTCTCCCCTTAGGCTGCTGGCAGTGCAAAGATGCACAGAGCATGAGTGTGTAGGTGTGCACCCGTGAGTGTGTAGGTGTGCACCCATGAGTGTGTAGGTGTGCACCCATGAGTGTCCAGTGGCATATCTGTCCCAAGAGTGATGTTTCTTCTACACTGCCCCCTGGTCTCCACAAAGTGGCAGGCATACAGCAGCATGACCTGCCCCCTTCTCTGAGAGTGGAGAGCAATGCATCGGATCGAATACTCGATACTCATGCCCCAGCGGATCCCCATGTGACTGGAGTTCACTCCCAAACTTAGATTGCTGGCTGACACCACCAATGTGCCTCCAGGCTAACTTGTTTTTGCAGTCTCACCCCAATCCTGATTTCAGCACTTATCATCCAGCTACCAAGAAGTCAACAAACCTCCAGTCATATACAGTAGGTTTAGCTCCAGTATACAAATACCTTAATTAGCCAATAAAAGCTAATGTTCCAACAGATATCAAGGATGACCAGAAATCTGTATTTACTTCATGCTGAAATATAGTACAGCAAGCTATCCCAGTTAAGCTGGATAGTTTCTTCATGATGTGTTCCTGCCCCCAGTTGGGTTACAGACATAATACAGTGCAACAAGTATGGCAATACGGATACATTATTCAAGAGACCTGCCTACAGAAATTATACTGCTATTTGCTGTAACAGATTACTGATTTCACTGAGCATAGTAGAAAGGTTTCATTCTTTGTTTTAGGACTGTAATGGGAGATAAGGCACAGATATCAGAAGGGAGAGTGTTATACAGAACTACCCCTTGATACATTAGGGCATTGGGTTCCCAAATGTTTCCAGCATTTGTGGTTTTACTCTCCATAGAACCAAGGTTCACCAGATTCATTGTTAGCATCATCCATTTACTAATGGCTACATGCATTTCACCACACAGTACCTTCAGCCCTCTGCATCACAAATCAGGGACAATGCATAAAATAAAATTAGGGATAAAAGACCAAAATCTGAGACAAATCTTTAAAAAAGGGGGTCACTGCTAAAAAAGCTTCAACAAAGATTTGCCATACTGAGTAAAGCATTTCCAGATGAAGAACTAGATTATAACACCAATGCGTGGCATTATTTTGTGTTTCAAATCCCTACTCATTGGTGACAGAAATTATGATTTTAGAAGGGACCAAGGGCATTTCTGAGGCAAAATGAGTGTCATCCCAGAAAATCAGGGACACTTAAAAGGTATGTCAATCACGTGATGTTGAATGCTGCAGCAACCTGGTTGGCAAGAAATGAATATAATGGACCAATGCTCTTTTATTTGTCTGGCATTTCCTATGTTCCTATCTAACACGACTTGCACAATCCTAGCTACAGTATTAGTTTTATCTGTTTGTCTGTTTGCCTGTCTGTCTCTATCTATCTATCTATCTATCTATCTATCTATCTATCTATCTATCTATCTATCTATCTATCTATCTACTTGATTTACTGGGAAGGTGGACTGGATCAAAGATCCATTTTTGACCACACATGGGGAGAGGGTGGTAACAATAGATAGATATAAAATACAAGGTTACAGTTTACACAACATTAAATCAAAATAGCACAATGATAAAGTATACAATTTATACTTAAATACAACTGTAAGAGGCAGAGCAGATGAACGTATTAAAAACTGATCAGGTATTGTCTGGTACTCCGAACAAGAATCATGCCCCTAGACCAAAGAGCTACATACACACACACACACACACACACACACACACACACACATACATCCATGAGATTCATTTTTAACGTTCATAAAAAAATAAAGCAGGAGAGACTTGTTGCTTCACGTTTTAACCTAATTATAAATGGAGGTTTGAAATTTTACTCAAGATAACCATATTCATTTTTCAACTGCTTTTTCAGAAATGTTCACAGCTCATTGTACATATTGTTTACCTGCCTCATGGGATCTCAGAAACATGATGTCATTTTGTTAAATTTTAGTACATTCAAAACAGAAAAATAAATGCTCCTAGATGTTCTTGGCTATGCTTTCCAAGTCAGTTTAGGGTCATTCTGGCAAAAGAAAATGTTTTCTTACAAAACATCAGCTCTGCAAAAAGACTATTTCTGATAGATTGTTTCAGCTCATAAGAGCCTCAGTGTCCCATACTTTTACTGGGCAAAGAGGATTGCTAGATGGACTGGGAAAATATGACATCATGTAACATTTTCACACATTTCAAAATTTTACTGGTGCTATGGTTCAGAGAACACACCGAGATGGAGCAGAGTTCACCGTGTTAAGAAAATATGTTCACTGAGTTCCACAGCTAATTGAAAAGAATAAAATATGATTTTATTCTAGAAATAGACAAACCTGTTTGTGCGCAGATACATTGTATTATAGAATATGTTTCACTATATGTCAATGTACATCAGTACACTTATAACCATATTAAAATTGTGTTAATGTGTATTGATATGTATCAAGTTGCACTGACAGGAGAATTAGGTGTTTCAGTAGCTCAGCTGGTAGCACATCTGCCTCTAGGCCAAGGTTATGGGTTCTAGTCCCATACCAGGACTGGGCTCATACAATAAAGGATGGCACTCAAGTACAGTACTAAGTGGATACTGTACTGTCGGGGTGGGCTGTCCTTCAGACAATATGTTAAACAGAGGTCCTGTTTGCCTTTTCTTTTGGTTGTTTAGGTGTACATTAAAAACCCATGACATGGCCCGCTAGCACAGCAACAAAATGTCTGCCTGTGTTGCCAATGACCCAGGTTCAGGAATGAGTCCAGGAGTCAAAGGGCTGGCCAGGGAGGAGGAGGAGGACTAAGTGTCCTAAGAACTGCTCTCCTCCTCCTCCTCTGGGGGGAAGGAAGGGTCTGCTGCCAGCACTCACATGACCCCTAGTGGAGGCTAGAGGCTGGAGCACCACAGCACATGCAGGAGAGGGGCAGGTGGATGCCGATGGGCATTGCACATCATGGCACCATTGCACACCCACCACACAGGGATGGGGGTAGCAAGGAAAAACTGATGCCAGTGGCAGGATGATGCCAAGCCCCAGACCCTGCACCTGACAGGTTGGACAGCCAGTCCAACTACTGGATCTGTTGCACTGTGGAATATGGTTTCCACTAAAGGATTGCTTTGTCAAGTTAATTATTGCATTGGAAAACCTATTTGTCCTACTGTGCTCACAATATGCAAATTAGTCCCTGCATGAGTCTTCAGACTGCTCCGAGTCGTCAGCTACAGGCGCATCCTCAAATCATGAATAAGCAAGGACAGTCCCGGAACAGTGGGGGGAGTGCTTACTTGTCATTTAACAGGGGTACAATATACAGCAGGATGGAGTGAGGGAGGGTAATTTAAACTACACTGCTGGCATGAGTTTATGAACACATTTACTAAGGCAGCTAATACAGTAGGAAACAGTACTGTCAGTCTCCCCACAGTCCCGCTTGCACACCAAATTATGTCAATATGCTAGCCATCCTTTAGGCAGTGCAGCAGGAAGTACAAACCCAAGGCAGAATATAGGCTGCAGTATGTGTGAGGGCAATAAACATAATTTTCTGGGTGTTTTAGCAACAAAGACTTGAAAGCACTGCAGAGGATCCTTCAGCAGCCTCTCAGTGAATCGCCAACAGCAGTAAATTGAAATGTATGTACATATTTTGCATATGATCTTTAATGGGGTTCAGTCTGTTGCCCTAGATCACTTGGAAAAGCAGACTGCTTATCTCAGTCTTCAGCTCTTTTGGAGGTGGAAACACCCACTTGAATAGGTCCAGATTGGCATAAAAAGTGTGAATTGATGAAAAGTTATTCTTCTTGGTTTGCTGCCAGGTCTTCCAAATTGTAAATTTTTTTTTTGCATTTTTGTAGCTTTTCTTTCCAATTTCTTTCTGCTGTGTTTCCAGAACCGTAAAAAAAATCCCCAGTACTGGCCATCCTGGTGGCACTGAGTGTTGAGGTGCTGGATGTCACACCTTGCATCACACCAGTGATTCAGGCTCAGGAGTGAGCTCCGATTGCCAGGTGTGACAGGAGAGGGAGAGGATCGAGCATCCGATGGACTGCTCTTCTCTCCCAGGGAGGGAGAGATGGTTATATTGCTCCTTAGCTGCCCCTTGGTGGAGGTCAGGTGGCAGCACTAGGAGTCAGGGAGGCAAAGAACATGGCAATGTGTCGCATGTGTGTCTCCACATGTGCGTGCTCATGGCCACGAAGGGGAGGGATGGACAAATGGAAAAGAGGCTTCTGCAGGCTATATGAAGCCCTGCCTGCCAACCAGTATCCTGCTCACTGGAAGCCCTTAACTGGATTGGATGCCCTAAGTGGGGGGGGAGGATGGCCCACCCCTTCCCAGCCCTGTCATGGGGGGTGGGATCCATTGGAGTACTGGGGCTCAATGGTACTGGGGTGGTGATGGATGGACTTTGGTGGCAGGGGTGAGAGAGAGCTGCCTGCAGATGCCAAGTTGGAGGGAAAACAGAAGATGGAGAAAAAAAGAAGCCCCCAGTATCCTAACTGATTCTGAAGTTATTGGTATTCCTGTGATGTGTTTAACAATTTCTGTCTGTCCTACGTACACACACTTTCAGTTTTATCAACATTAATTTTAGGTCCTGACACTTTAGAAAATTCCAAAATGTGCATGATTGGCAAATCACCTGAGGCTTTATCCTGCACACACAGGCATATGTCATCTGTGTATGCTGACTACAGTAACATATGCTGAATCAGTTGCACAGCACAGACTTTTTATCTTAGGGTGCTGTTAAAGTATTCCTATCAAAGAGTCAAGACTAAACACATGCCCTAATAGACCCGGGGCAGCCTTTTGTGACTCCCGTTTTCAGTGCAATTTCCTGCCCTAGATGCCCATTTACTGCTGGTACTACTTTTGCTACCGCATGCAAGTTCTTCAGGCATACACAGAATTTCCTACATATTCCATGATTTTCCAAGTCAGTAAACAAATATTCATGAGGCAGCTTTTCAAAAGCCTTTTCCTGGTCTAATGACAATATGAAGCCTTGGGTTTTCCCTTGTTCTTCCTGTTCAAAGATTTCCTGCAATAGTATCGAGTTATTACAGATACTTCTCCCAACCCATGAGCAGGATTGTGAAGGTGTGATCATATGCTGGGCTACTATCATCAGTCGAACACAAAAAATCTTCATTAATATTTCCATAGCCAAATTCAAGAGACACAGAGGCATCCAATTCTTAATATGTTTAAATTACCTTTTTTTATACATAAGTATCTGTAATGCTAATCCAAAAGAATCCAGTATCTCTTCTTCTTCCAGCATGCAATTAAAAATGACATACAGAATGTCTGCTAACTGGTCTACATATTTCTTATAAAATTCTGAGATTAACCCATCTATACCCGTGCTATATTATTGTTTGGATTTTTGTAGGGCAGTTTTTCCAGAACAGACATAGGTTTGCACAGCTTCTCAAAAAGAATAGGGGGATATTTTTGTAATAACACAGTAATATAAGGTACAATCAACTTGAAACTGAGCTGAAAGAGCAGAACAAAAAAAGACAGTGCATATACCAACTAAAGTAATGCAATAAAAAGGAACAGACCTGAAACAATATATCAACCAAAGGGAATATATGTCTATTCAGAAAAGGAAAAACCAAAAATGCAAATAAAAATAAAAGTTAAAATTTAGTCTGTGGGGGTACTCTCTTGTTAACAAGTGTATTCAGAATAAACTTTATTTTGTTCTCTAGGGCAGGATGGAAAATCTTGGAAAACATAAAAGACTGCTTCCATAATGGATTCGTAAAGCCCTTTCCTGGTAAGTGTCTAGATCCCCTCAGTAGGCAACCCCCCACCCCCACACTGCCTGGGTTTAGTTAATATGGCTATCACATGTGTGGGATTCACAGCTTTTAGCACAGCACTAAAACCACACTATTTATCCAAGTCCCATCCCCTGAGAAAAGGTTGAGACCACTCTGCCAAAAAAGGAACCCAAAGCTTACTGTATCTGCAGCAAGCAAGCAACCAATTCTTAAAATAAAAAGCAAAAAATAAACTATAAAAAAAATGCCAGCAGGTTAACCATCCCAAAACCACCTCTAGTAAGCAGCAAATATGTAATTCCCCTCTTAATGGGGTTAAACTGAGTACTCCACAAAAAAGAAAAAAGAGACGATAAAGTTTTGTTTCCATAACTACTGGGGTGGGGGGACTTAAATAAAGAAACTGTGGTACTAGCAATGGCTTTATAAGAAAAATCATTTTCCTTTTAGATAACCTCTAGTGTGTCCTTTTCTGCATGGAACCTGTTGCCTTACTCATTCAAGACTCCCAGCTGTGATGAGCTATATTCACATGAACAAAAGTAATACCAAGCATTTCAATCTGTGACCCCACCACCTCAGTTCCAGCCAAACAGGTATTGTCATCCCGTAATACTCCAACACCAACATCTCTACATTTGTCCATATTGATTTTGGAGAATGATATACATGAACAAATATCCACTAAAGCAGGCTCCCCTTCTTATCCCTAAGAACAAATGCTCACCCTAAGAAAAAGGTACATGGTAGAGCTAATAATTTGAAAGACAATTTAATACATAGTTTTGTTTTTTTCAGAACTAATGAAACAGAGACTTGGCTCATTAGGAGATTACAAGGCTGTTACAAATGTAAAAGATGCAGTGTTTGTAAATTTATTGTAGAAGACAGCTTCATAAGCCCCCATGATGGTAGAAAATTTCAAATTAGGCAATTTGCCACCTGTGATACAACACAGATAATTTATATGGCAATATGCTCAAACAATGCATTTTGTACAGGGAAAACCAATAGAAGTGTAAAAATGAGGGCTGGTGAGCACTGCAGAGTAATCACAGGTGGCAATATTGCTTACGCAACAGCTTTGCATATGAAGGAGGTCACAGATCCAGAACATCATGAATTTAGCTATCAAGCTATTGATAAAGTGTGTAAAAATCTAAGTGGGAGATTTTAATAATTTCATCTTGAGATGTGAAGCCATCTGGATTTTTAATTTACAGGAGATGAAATTTCCAGGTCTAAATGCTTCCTTTAATCAATTGTCATTTCTTAAAAAAAAAAAAGATAATTATACAGTAAGTTAATAAGAAAAATGTTGTGGTCAGGGAAGAAAACTGTACCCACAGCTGTGGAATTTTATTTTGGAACGTATAAGTGATTTTTAGTTCAACAAGTAAATATCGTTAGAAATATGGAAATGTTAATATTAATGAAATCATCTGCTTATCTTCAGCTTTTATAAAGGATACCTTTTCAATAGCTAAGAAGCATAGGCAGAGAATGCAGTATGTAAATGTGTATAAAAAGCACAAAAAAGAAGCACACATATGCTCTCCTAAAGGTGCTCCAGTCAAAACTTGAAATAAGACAAAAAAATAAAGGCAACAGCTGGGCACACACCAAAGAACTTGTTATGGAAACACTATTTATTTGAACATAAAAGCATGACAAAAAACACTGCGAGCAGAACCCCTACATATCGACCCAGAAAATGGGTCTTCCTCAGGGGGTGGGATCTGCTTGCATCCACAGCCACATATATAGACACTTTCATTACATCATTAATGACATCATTTATTGCAATACTGCTAATGGATGCAAGAAAAGCATGCAAAACATTTAAAGTATGGACAAGAACAATTAAAGTGCCACATTAACATTTAAAAGGTGCAAATATCTGATAAATATTAACAATTCTAATCTACACATGAAAATGTTTATCTATTGAATTAACTATTTATATTAATTTCTTTAAGACATTAGCAAATGTATATCATGTATTCCAACATATCATGAGGGTTAGAAAAAGTGATCACCGTGCCACATGTGATTTAGAATGACAAAAAAGACACAAAGGCTGAGTCCAAGATCCAAATTGCATGCAATTGCTGCTGGTAACAAGGCCAGGTTATATTCAAAATGCCTCTGTCCTACACACCCATATTCAATTGTGACAGACATCAAAAAATTTATTTTTTCATTTAATGCATTTTATGTATTCCAGTGTTTAATTCTGCACGATCTCTTATTTAGGACAATAAAAGATATTTTTAATTGCACCTTCAAAACCCGGTACCAACTTTTAGCCCACAGCAATTGCAGAGAAAAAAACAAATTATTCTTATTTCTTACCCAAAGCTTATCCAATATGTTACATAAACAGTCTCAGATAGTAGAGTAAATAAAAATAATACTAATATTACAGATTCTTATGTCTTCGGAGTCTGCCAAGAAACATTCATAATCAAGCAAGAGTACTAATAAATGTTTATTAGACTACTTACGCCAAGCATGTGACAAAGAAAATCACAAGGAAGATGGGTTTCTCATCACTCTCCTGAAGAATGTACATAGACTCCAGGATTGTAGGATCTCAAATTCTCCAAGAACTAATTCTCTCTCCACTGTGGAACTGGGTTGCAGAAGGCTAAATACTACATATAACAGCATAGCAACAGAGATTACCTCATAGTTACAGATATGAGAAACAATATGTATTGGTCCTAAGTCATTCTCCATTGGATGATGACTTAGGAGACAGAATTACTAAAGAGTATCATATGAGACAGAATATGCTTCCATTAGCATTATAGCTTGGACAAAAGAAATGCTGACTGGGCTCTATTACATGTGGCATTTCTTGCTTATGTATAATGTAAGACATAACAAAGGATTTCTCTCTAAAGAGACAAAGAGAAGTGCTGACTGGGCTCTATTACACATGGCATATCTGCCTGAGTGTAAAACATACACTACATATAATTATATGAGAATATAAGTATGCAGTAATCACTGATGATCCCTGAGAGTCATTTTATCAGTGATTAGGTAGATTATATATGGAATATATGTAAAAGACAAACATAATGCATTATAATAAGGTATAATAGGCATGCATGATAAACATTAGCATATATGAGCAGCAAAGCACATTTCTGGCACTCATGCTTATATGATGGATGCCTAAATCTATATGTTAGTGCAAAATAGCAGTATCACAGTATGATAAACCAGGAATACAGTGTGAGGTGTATGTGGGACAATAGGGGGCATAACCCAGGTGTAACAAATATTTTAGATTTTATTTGGAACACAACATTTTTAAGCTCACACCTGAAGTAGAAATAACACACAATAACATCATGTAGGGAAGACCTCCAACACATCAAGGGTCCAAAGCAAATTGTTAGACACATTATATATTCATAAATATGGGCTAGGGCACCCAATGTCAAAATCCATCTAGTTTCTTTTTGTAACAGAATGTTGGCTCTATCCCCTCCCTGGGAAGGGGGTGGGGGCCTGGTCCGCCACCCTAAATCTAAGTCCTCTTGGATTGCTGTGGTATGATTAAAAAAAATGAGCCCAAAAGGCATTTTCCATTTTGCAATTGTAAATCGCTCTTACATGTTCTTGTCTCCTGCATTTTAAAGATCTCTTTGTTTTACCCATGTATAAATAACCATACTCACACCATGTGGCATACACCACATAAGGCGTTTGACAATCGTGATAATGACTAAGCACAGATTCTGTGTACGAGTGGCAGTATAGCCTAGAGGTTAGAGGAATGAGGTGTGAATGAGCTTGCTACATCCAGCAGATCAGACCTGAGTTTGATTCTCACAACCTCCACTTGCATACTGTGTGACTCTGAGCAAGTCACTTAACTGCCCAGTGCTCCCAGGTCACCTCTGAAAACAGGCACTTGTGCCTAGTGGGCCTTACCTAGTTACCAAAGACTAAAATAAAAAATAAATAAAAAAATAAAAAAAATATTCCCTCCCCATTTTTGGATGTTTACATTTGTCTCTGGTTTCACTATAACAACAAATGTTGCACTTTCTACATCTAAAAAAAACAACTCTTATCTGAATTTTTTTAACCCATCTAGAGTCTAAATAATGGCTAGATGTCAATAAATCTTATATGTTTGTTCCCCTCCTAAATTATACCATAGGCGGTTCCCCCATCACCCTAGCTACATTTACATCCTCATGTAACACAGCCCATCTTTCTCTAATGTTGTTTTTTATTTGAAATGATTTATCATGGTAATCAGTTACAAAAAAGATTTGTTTCTCATTTTCTGTGTTAGAGCATTTAATTTTAGGAGTCAATGTACTTTTACGCTCAATTTTTCTTTTTCCAATATTCTCCCAACTGTTTGTGCACTGTAACCTCTTTCCATAAACTTGGCCATCAATTCTACCACTCCCCTTTCAAACTCTTCATTTTCTGTACAATTTTGTTTATTTCTCAGAAACTGCGCAGATGGAATGCTTTCCACTAATAAGCATGGGTGACAGCTGTCTGCTCCTAAGACTGTGTTACCAGATACAGGTTTACTATAGGGGCTACGAGAACATGTCCATCCTTTCCGGTTAAGGTTACATTAAGGAAATCGACCATTTCTTTGTCTGTTCTGTTGGTGCAGTGACTGTTTAAATCATTAACATTAGCTCAACCCATAAATTTATGGGTATTATCAGCACCCCCACCCCAGACACATATGATATCATCAATAAAATGATACCAAAAAACTGTGGACTGATTCCAAGATGGGTCCACCATGGAGCAGTGTGACTTGCGCCAACACATATGGTGTAAGTCGTACCTTGCACCACAGGTTCTGCTGGCCTGTATTCTGAAAGGCAACCTGCACCATGGAGGACTTACACTACCCAAGGCTCCTACGGCACAGCAGAAGGGGGGTTATGGCAGCAGCTGTGCTCTGTTCTGAACTAGCAGCTGCCATAACCCCACAATACCATTCCAAGAGGCCCTGCAGCACTGCGGGGTTAGATCAGCTGTGAGCTGGCGTAAGGGACTTCTGTCTTGGCCAACAGCCTGTTGCCCCCCACAGTGCCCTGATCCACACACTGCCATGCCACACAGACCTCCCCCACCACAGATCAACCCCACCACCACCCCTGGCAATACTGGGGTTCTACCCACTGGCACCTGGGTCCACGATGTGCCAATGCCACCACCCCAGTGCCAGTGCCACTCTACCAACACCCCCCATGGTCCACAGGGGCTTGCGGGCATGTCTTGTGGCTTGGGGGGGCTGTGCCCTGTCAGCAAGTTTGTCAACAGCTTGCGGCACCCAGGTCGGGTGCACTCTTCCTATGGTGCAACCCTGGCAATGCCACAAGTCGCAGGGCGTAGGTGCCAGGGACCCTGCCTGTTCTGGAATCTGGCACAGGGTCCCCGGCATAACAGCGTATGGTGCAACTCGCATACACCAGCAGGTTAATAATAATACCTTTATTTACATTGCACCTTTCAAAGAATCAGGTCACCTTAACAGTAAAATAAAACAAGAATGATATAAAGCACAGTTAAATATGGAATCTCATAAAATTCAGACTTCGATAAAATCAAATAAAGTAGCCTAGGGTGCCACAGATGGGTTTTTAAGGCTAGTTTAAATCCCTCCATGGTCGCGTACTCCTGAAGCTGATGGGGTAGAGAATTCCAAAGGGCTGGCGCCGTGTACATGAATGCATGGGCTCCCGAACATTTTAAGGATATTCTTGGAATTTCAAGCAACCCCTCATCAACCGAGTGAAACAATTGCCCGGGGTAGTAAGGAACCAGAAGCTCTTTCAGGTAGTCCGGGCCTTGTCCATGTAGGGCTTTATAAGTCAGATGTCCAACTTTAAAGGTGATCCACCACTGTCCTGCCAGCCAGTGCAGTTCACGCAGCACCAGAGAGATACGACAAGTCCATGGAATTCTCATCAATAACTGGGCTGCAGAATTCTGCACCAGCTGCAAGTGGCGGATATCAACCCCAGGTAGCCCTAGATAAAGGGAGTTGCAATAATCAAGGTGTGCAATCACAAAGGCGTGGACCAGCATAGGAAGATCATCAGATAGAACTAGGTGCTTAACCCTGGAGATGTTCCTCAGGTGGTAAAGGGAGGATTTGATGACAGCCAACACCTGTGATCACAGTGTCAGCCCATTATCAAAAATCATCCCCAGGTTTCGCACCTGTTCAGAGTTAAGAAGCTGGGAGCCTCCAAGGAAAAGTCCGAAAGGCAAACCCGCTCCCAACCCCTCTATCCAGTGACCCGGGTCCACGACCATCACCTCAGTCTTTTCCGAGTTCAACCTCAGCCAGCTCAAATTTATCCAACTCTGGATTTTAGTGAGGCAGTTATTGAAAACTGAGAGAGCTCTATTCTGATCAGGTGCAAAAGACAGATAGAGCTGGGTATCATCAGCATAACAGTGAAATCTCAGCCCATACAGTCTTACAATGTCTCCAAGGGGGGTAGCATGTACACTATGAACAACATGGGGAGAATAACGAGCCCTGAGGGACCCCACATGACAGCACACACATGGGTTGCACCATACGTCTTGGAATTGGGCCCTATGTGTCTCAGATGGGGGTTCAAATCTGAAAACACTATGTCTCTCCCACCACCCAAGAAAAATATTAGCATAGGATGGGGCTAAACATGCACCTACATTGCAGTGCCTTGCAACTGATGGTAATATCTGTTGTCAAATAAAAAAAAAGTTATGTTCAAGTACAGAAGTTAGGAGAGTCAAAATAAACTCCTTGAGGCTCTTGGAAAATTTATTTTAATTATGTATTTATGTATTGCATTGTCACAAAGCATGTAGTTTGTTAAAATGCTTGGTAGCCTACAATGTGTGATTAGTTGAGAACAATGATGGTAATTAAGTTATCATTAAGCATGGTATTTAAAGAGCTGGTGACACATTCAGGGCAACTTTAACAAAACCTAATATTCAGACACAGTCCAGCTTGTATTTACCATTAGTGCTGTATTCCTCCTCCCCATTATTTATTACTGAGGTCATCTGTCTATTCCTGCTGCTTTCTTACTATCTGGAGTCACAGAGCACTACTTGTGACATCACAGTTACTCCCATTGCAACAGATTGTGATGTCACAACAGATGATTATGACTTATTTATTTATTTCACAATTCGGAGAGTACCTTTGAGTTGAAGACTCATTTACAAAGGTTCCACATCACATTTAGTAGAACAATACAACAGTGAACACACTACAAAGTAGTACTCACACAGATTTGTTACTTCCTTTGGTAAACGTGCTAGTGCATATGCCCTTCCCTCCATTTGGAACCAATTACAAACTGTACTGAAACTAACTAGCACAGTTTCAATAAACTTCTACAAAAATCGCTAAGTTCAGCCAAAATAAAAGACACCTGTAACTGTCATTAAGTCTCTTCCTTCCCCATGTGTGCCATATTTATCCACTGGTAAGGTATAATTGATTTGTCATATTAACTGCTTTCCCTTCCCTTCTACTCCTGGCTTTATCTTTGCTTACGCTCCACTGCTACTCTATCAAATCTCTCCTCCCTCCCATATCAGTTGTAGACTGTTGTTTGTTCTAGCTGCCAAAATACTGTATATTTGATCTGATTTGATTTGATTAAATCTAATCACACCAGTCATCATGTTTCATTTATCAGTATGCGACCTATAAGTCGCTTCCCTGTCTCATATCAATGTTTACCACCTGCGGTCACCCTGTGTGGTACCCTTGTATGTATATCCAGCCTGCATCATGTAACGTGTATTTCATGTATATACTGTTATTACCTATCTGTGTTTGTACTTTAAGTGTTTATGTCACAGGACCTCCTTGTGAATGAGCTTGCTCAATGGAGTTTTCCTGCAATAAACTTGAACTTGAACTTGAACTTGAACTTGTTACAGTGAATACAGTAAATAGCTAACAATCTGAATCAGAGTTATTGTACAGAGTAAAAGCTCGGTAAATAGTTCCTGTACAGTAGCTGAAGTAGGCCACTTGTGGGGGAGATAGGGAGAGCTGGCCAGAGGCCGTTGTCAGGGGAGGTAAGGTACAGTAGATCAAGGACAGTCGCATGGGGTGGAGGACTGGAAGTGGTCTCTGAGAGCGACTTTGAAGGGGCCAATTCTAGTTTCATTAGTAAGAGTACTGGGCAGACAGTTCAACAAGGAAGGAGCCCTGTGACTGAAAGTTCTTTGGAACTGGGAGGTTCAACCCCTGGGAACTGATAGGAGCATCTTGCCAGTGCTACGGGTGTTACTATGCATCGGGGCTGGTTGGATAATAGGGGTAAGGCCAGCGGTTGTGCAACCCAGGGCAATGTTTTTGCCATGAGACATGTGTGGAACCGTATTCTATTGTCAAGGCTCAGCCAGTTTGTGGCAGTGTATAGAGAGCATGTGTGTGTGAGATGATCACAGCCAAGGACTAGTCGGCAGGCTTTGTTCAGGGAGAGCCTGAGACGGCCTAGGGCTGAAGTGTTTGCAGCTCCATAGATAAGAATGCCATAGTCAAGGAGGGAGAGGACCGAGGAGGAAACAGCAAGCCGAAGGGTTTCAGGGGTAAGACAGTGCTTGAGGCGATAGAGGAGACCGAGCTGGATGTTAAGGGTGGTAGAGAGGTGATGGATATACTGGTGGAAGTTGAGGGCTGGGTCTAGGGTTTTGCTCAGATATTTGAAAGTATTCACTTGCTCTAGAGGGGTTAGATTGGTGGTAAGGATATGAGGGCAGAGCGCCTTCTGGGAGTTCAGGGGATTAGAGAAGTACATGACTTTGGTCTTCATGTAGTTTAGAGTAAGGCGCTGTGTGGAGAACCATTTTTCGGCATCAGAGAAAGAGGACTGGAGGGAGATATGTAGTAGGGTGGGGTCTGCGTTGGAGGAAAAGAGGACAGCATCGTTGGCATATAGTATTAGATTGCCCAAGCAGGACGCGGAGAGGGAGTTAAGGAAAAGACTGAAGAGGAGAGGACCGAGGATGGACCCCTGGGGCACACCAGAGTGGACTGGAAGTCTGCTAGATAGGGTGGTACAAATTTGGACCTGCTGCTATCGATCCAACAAGTAGTCTGTGAACCAGTTAAGGGCATCCAGGGAGAAGTCATTGAAGGAGAAGCTGTTAAGTAAAAGGGAGTGGTTGACAGTGTTGAACGTCTTTGAGAGGTCGACAAATACAGCGCCAGCGATGTGACCTCTGTCTAAGGCGGAGTGCATGTGAGAGGTGAACTCCAAGAAGGCAGTCGTGGTGCTGTGCTCTTAGCAAAAACCATGTTGCTGTTTACAGAATAGGTCATATGTGTTAAGGTGTTCGGTGAGCTGATCAGCGACAATACGCTCAAGCGCTTTCGATGGGGGGGAGGATAGAGATGGGGCAATAGTTGTTAGTGGAAGTATGGTCCCTGCTTTTAAATATGGGGGTAATGGAGGCAGATTTCCACCCGGAGGGGACTTTCCCTTGACAAAGTGAGAGGTTCAGAAGGTGAGAGGGTGGAGTACCTCATGAAGTGTGAGCCGAAGAAGTCTCATGTCCAAGGAGTCACTACTGTAGTTGGAGTTGCTAAGGGCTTTCTCCAGATAAGGTTTGGCTGATGCAGGGGAGATGCATTGAAGGTGGAAAGGAGGGGCAGTTGGAGGGAGCCTTGTGTAGTGGGTAGAAGGAGGGTTGAAGAAGTTGAGAGGGAGGACATGGGTGAGATTTGTGAAATAATGATTAAAGGCTGTGGTAATATGGGTGGGGTCCGAGGATAGGCACTCATCAACCTCAATCAGGTTGGGGGGGGATTATGTGTCTTGCCACAGATGTCCTTAATATTATTCCAGAACTTGCGCCTGAGCCCCAGGCAGAAGTAAGGGAGGATTTATAATACTCAGCTTTTGCTTGGCATAGGGCCCTCGTGCAGTTTTTTCTGGCCTCCCTGGACCTTTGTCTGTTGGATGGCAGGCCTGTCTAATTGGATATATATCAGAGTGAGTCCCAGGTGCGCATCAGGGTCAGAAGGCATAGGTGATCCAAGGGGCAGGATTGCCTTTGACTATCCTTTTTGTAAGAGGGGCAAGGGAGTCACAGATAGCATTGAAGGTAAAAATAAAGAGGTCGAGGGCACGGTCGGGGTCGATGGTGTCAGTTATGAAGGACCAGTTCAACGTAAGGAGGTGGGATTTTAGGTGAGCAAGTTTACCTGGCCCTAGTTTGTGTTGCAGTATAATTTTAGGGGGGTTCTTAGGAACTTTGCATGACCAGGAGCAGAGGACAGGGGAGTGGTCACTTATGGCATTAGGGGGTACGATGATGCTTGTGATCTTGTGTGGGTGGTTAGTGAAAACCAGGTCCAGTAGGGAGAAGGACCCAGTGCATTAGTTCAGATGTGTGGGGGTGAGGGCTACTTGAGTAAGGTTTTGGGCAGTAGCAGCATCAATGAGTGGGGCGGTCGACCTGGCAGGCCAATTGGTATTGAAATCCCCTAGTGCTATAATTTCATTATTTGATGGGAGGGTGGCGAGGTAGGACAGGACAGAGTGAAAAGAAGCACTCTGATTCCTAGGGGGAATGTAAACTGCCGTGATGAGAAAGGGGTTATGGGAGCATCCTAGGGTAAGTTTGAGAGTAAGAGCCTGGGGGCTAGGATCCAGTGGGGGGAGGGAGTAATTGACCATGCTAGGTGTCCTTAGCGTATATGGCGCAACCTCCCCCTCTTTTACCCTGCTGGTCAGCCCTGTAGAGGTTGTACCTGGGGAGGGTTATCTTCAAGTTTGGAATTTGGGGGAGAGCCAGGTTTCACCCACAGCAATGACGTCGGGATGATGTTGAAGGACCCATCCCTGGTAGTTGTCCCACTTTTTTAATAGGCTGCAGACATTGATGGAGGCAATGAGGAGGCCAGAGGCCTGATTTATTCTGGGAGCGTTTGTAGCGGGTGGGCCGGGTTTGGGTGGATATTGCCAGACATCAGGAGGAGGAGGAGGAGGAGGAGGAGGGATCTGAGGATAGAATTCCAGGCCAGTTTTTTTGAGGCAGTGGGATTTATGTCTGAGGGATCCCTGAGTGATTGACCAAGTAGGAATGGGGAGGGTAAGTATGTGTGGAGTGGCCAGTGTGAGAGAGAGTGGAGAGGGGAAGGGGTCCTAGGGGCCTGTAGGGATGGGAGATGAGGGACAGGAGGAGTGCAGAGGGTGTATCTGGCATAGTAGCAGTAGCTGTGGATTGTGGAGAGAATAGTCAGAAAGATGGCCACATCTGGATAGAGGAGTCTCACGTGAGTTGTTGGCTGAGCATCTTGGGAGAGCTGCCAGGTAGGCAGACAGTTGTCAGGGGGAGAGGGAGGACAATAATCAGGGGGAAATGAGTAGGGGAGCAGGAGCACTAGGAGCAGCAGAGTCGGATGATGCAAAGGCATGGAAATAATAGGAGGGAGATGCTAAGAGGGAAATGCCTGCAGGAGGAAACAAAGAAGCAGAGCCACCTCTAGTGGTCTAATGGTATAGCCTGCTAATGGAGAAGCAGGCTGATTGGTTTAGATGATCAGGGGATCCCTTATAAAAGGGAGTGCCAACCAAGGGTGGTTGTGGGGGGTGGTGGAGAGCCGACACGCTAGCGTCAGTGGGGTAAACTTTGCTTGTCCGAGGGACAGCGTTACGATTTCAACCTATGAGTCACTCTGGAGCCGTACCTTCAGGTTGCTTCGGGAGGGAAGGGCGTCGGTTCAGTAGCCCTCGTGACCCTCGGGACCTCCGTTCTGTCCCACTGCAGCTGTGAAGAAACAGCAAGACATGCAGGTGAGCTTTATACTGCAGGAGAGAAAGAGAGAGAGGAGGGGAGGGGTGATCTATGCAGACCTCAGCAGAGTAACAGTACACCAAAATAAGGATTAAGCCTATTCCTTTGTTCTGGCTACAGCTGCATAGTGATTAAGCTAAATTCAAAATTGCAGGACTTGGAGCATAAATATATTAACCTTCTTTTTTTTTTGTACTGGCTAAGTTAAACAGGGAGAATTAAAGGCAATGAATTGTAAGTCTGGGTCCCTAACGGTACACTTAAAGGCAATAAACTGTAACTTTAAATTACTGTGGACATGCAGTAATCTTTTCAGGATGGTTTGTAAGTCTGGGTCCCTAATGGTATACTTAAAGGCAATGAACTGTAACTTTAAATTACTGTGGACATGCAGTAAGCTTTTCAGGATGGTTAAAAAGACTATCTCCACTTGTACGAGGACATCAACTGCCAGCAGTTAGGATTTAAAAAAGGCACCAGCTTTGCTAGTCCGAGTGAGAGTGTCTTTTGATTTCAGCCTACTCACTCAGAAGCCGTACCTTCAGGTTGTTTTGGGGTGGGGTGGGAGGCGTCAGTTCAGTAGCCCTCGCAGACCCTAGGGACCTCTGTTCTGTGCTATCACAGCTTCAGGTTGTTTGGGGTGGGGAGGGCTTTGTTCAGTAGCCCTCGTACTCCTCGGACATCTGCCCTGGTGCCACCGCAGCCAGGGTTGTTTCTGGGGTGGGGAGGACATCGGGTTCAGTAGCCCTTGTGACCCTCTGGACCTCTGTTCTTTACCACCGCAGCTTCAGGTTGTTTCCAGGGGTGGGGGAGGCGTCAGTTCAGTAGCCCTTGCAACCTTGGGACCTCCGTTCTGTGCCGCCGCAGCTTCAGGTTGTTTCGGGGGGGGAAGGCGTTGGTTTAGTAGCCCTCGAGGGGTAGATGAACATTGTCTTGACCGCAGCTCTGGGGCTATGGTAGGCATACTTGGGGTGTACTTGGGGACATGGCTGTGACAGGCCATTAAGTTGGGTTAGATTAGAGGTATGTGTGCCCCTGGAGACCCAGATTTAAATCCCACCACTACTCAGTTACCTCAGTTACACACTGTGTTACCTGAACACATCCTGCAACCTCTCTGTGCTTTACCTCTCTTTAATCTGTCACTGTGCTGTTGGGGTTGACCTGTGTGCCTGACATGGCAGCAGCAATCTCTCATCCCCATTCTAGATTGTAAAATGCCCTACAAGACATTTGGCATGACAGCTACTAATAGCCGCATTCCATTTCTCTCCTTACCCTGTATGGACTATTCCAGTACACACACTCACTGCAACTCATACGGTGACCAGCCAAGGAGATGTGATACAGCAGGGGTAATTTATGTGGCAATATGCTCGTGCAATGTATTTTGTACAGGGCTACAGGGCCTATGGGCTGGATACAGCCGTGGTCCATGTCGGGGCAGCGTAACTGAACTTAGTGCTGCACTGACACAGCCTGATATTCGGTCAGATAGTGCCGGTGTAGTACCTGACTGAATATAGCAACCTCCAGGTTGGGTGCAAGCATAACACACAGCTTTGCACTCTGCCTTTTTCAATATCTTGCCCCAGTCTTAAATTCCTCCAAAACTAAATCTATGTTGTTTGTCTCTTTGATATTACTGAGAGATCCCCCTTATTAATTTCTGATTTGGATTGCTCATCAGTTGAGCAGATTGTTCTCTTTAAGTAGCTGTGTGTCCTTTTGGACCCCTCTCTTACTTACTCTGAGCATATAGGAAAGCTTTGTAGGGCATTAGAGACTTGGAGCACTAGTCAAGGTAAAAACTTAATTTTTGCTGGAAACTCACAAAGCAACTGCTATGGGTTCTCATCCCCATTTTAGGGCTGCAGTGGGTGGAGCCCTGCAGACCTCTTGCTTCAAGAAAAGGACTCCACATTCCTCATATTCTATGTGAACGAACAATGTGATGGAGTTGCCCCATAGTCACCTCCCCGTCCATAGAGGTGGAGCTCTCCGCTTGCACTACACTATTTTTTCCTAAAATAAAATGCTGGGGGCATCCTGATCATGACACTGGGGGACTCGACACCCCCAGTTTCACTCTTATGTTTGTAATGTAATGTAAAATTTATTTATATAGGTGCCCTTCCCGAGCTCTGGGCGCCCTTACAATAATCATCACAATAATTTAAAATCCATAATCATTATAAAAACATACATAACATACATCAGGTGTCATGAAATGCTTTGAGGGGGGGTACTGAGAGGGAGGGTTGGGTAGGGAAATAACTCAATTTTGAAGAAAAAATGGAAGTCACAACACACTCCGCTGTGCGTAAGATGGCCGCTACACTCTATGGTGCCTGCGTTAGTAGTCGCATATGTGCAGGTCTTATAAAGTGGTAGCAAGGTATCCCAAAGCAAGATATTTGTACCCATGTCAAAACAACATTTTGCACATGTGAAAAGGCCACATAAATGCACTAAAGTAGTCAAGACAAGTTTGAAAGTAAAAATGACCAATAAAATGGGATTTAAACAATTTATTTTAAAAGACAAAAAAGCATCTTAGTCATGAAAAAAGGTTTCTTTGACACAAATTATTGCTAATTTATTTTAAAAGACAAAAACAAGTTTTAGTCATACAAAAGGTTTCTCTGACACAAATTATTAATAACTCTCATTACTTAAAGAATGTTGGCACTGTGGTTTGTATTGATAAATGCACAGATTATTCATTGACATAAAAGTTTTAAATACCGTATTCATTATAATGGAAGCCAAGTATACTATTGCACATTATGGTGCAAGCAAAACACTGATATCCAATGGATTCCCTCTCAGCGATGGGCAATATGACAGTATATACTGTATGAGTGTCTAGCCTTTTTCAATACAGTATATTTGTCATATGCTAAGTCTGAATCATCTGTAGTCTCAGACTCATCTGGATCCACACTGGCAACTTTATGAGGATTATAACAGTCCTCACCACCAGTACACAAGCAAGTCTGTGTGCATGCCATGTTCAGCCTGGATCAACAGCAGTTGCACTCACACTTAACTTTTTTACACCCACATGTAATGAGTTCCAGAAGTGCTTCAGGGGCAGGTGTCTGTGTCATTAGTATTGGAGAAATGTGTCCATCCTTGTCATGGTGCCAGCCATTTCCAGTAGGGGATGGGATGTCAGGCTGAGCCTCCAGGACATGGTTCCAGATAAGGGTCTGGTAATTTGTGCACTTGGTATGTTGCAGAAGACTATCAGAAGTTGGGATAAGGGCTTTGTTCCGGGCCTGTTTAGGACAGAAAAGCTTATATTGTAGACCATTTACATCCACTGAGTTAGCTATTGTATCATAGAGATTAATGCAGGCTATAATGAGTCAAATGAAGGGCAGAGTCAAAAAGACTGAGAGGAGTAAAGGCAGGGAAAACTAAGCCAGGGCAGTCACAGTGGCGGGACGAGAGGAGGAGGTGGTTCTTTTTAAAAAAAAAAAAATATTTCTTAGTTTTTTTCTTTACAGGAAGACATTTCATAGCATTATACAATTTCATCATAGATATGTCTTAAATACAATGTATTTTCATCTTTAACAGATATAATAAATTTCCCTAAATACTCTAGGTGGTATACTACTGTACTCCAAAGTGCCTCCAATATACAGATTTTGTTATTAGTTCACCCAGGGTGAGTCTACCTGACATAATTTTAATGTCTAAATCTAGTTCACTTCATGGGATCAAATCTGTTCTATGGTCTATAACCCACATCCACCACCTGGACAAGAACTCTAAGGTTAATACCAGCTGTTAACATCTCCATTTTACATATTTGGTATGTTATATCTTCCCATTCCCAGAGCGTCGGAGAGACCTTCTGCAGCCACTTTCTTGTGACTGCCTTGTTGGCTACCAGAACAAGAATAGCTAGAAAAATTTAGAGTTATCTCCCCTAATCTCTTGGGGGATATCTAATAAAAGTATCTGTTCAGGTTTTAAATTCTGTATTTCTGGAAATATCTTTCTTAAGGCATTCTCTATCTCTTTCCAATATTGGAATAAAACTTCACACTCCCAAAAGATGTGTGTATGTGTTGCCAGTGGCTCGCCACAGGCTCTCCAACACTCCAATCCGGATTCCCCACCAAATTTCCCAGTGATCTGTGGGGTTCTAAAAAATCTAATCACACATTTCCAACCAAACTCTCTCCATGACCATGATCTAGTAGCCTTATGTAGTATCAAGTATATTGATTCCCATTCTTCATCTTGTCTTAATAAACCCATCTCTGGCTCCCATCTTTTTTGCCAAGTTCTTGTCCCTTTGTCCTTATTATAAATTAAGACTTGATAAGTATATGATAGTATATATTCTGGGATGCCACTTCTTTATTGTTTTGATTAAGATTTTGGATAAAGGATTTATCTTTTCGGGGTCCCAGCTTGGCCCTACCAGTTCTCAACAATGATTTCTTATTTGTAAGAATCTAAAGAAATCACTTCTTTTCAGACCAAAGAGTCTCTCTATAGCTGTAAACTGAAGAAAGGTCCCACCTCTGTAACACTGGAAAAAGGTCACAAGGCCTTGATCCATCCATCTCTTGAATGTATTATCTAGACTTGCTGGGATAAATCTAGAGTCATCTGTAATTTTTAGAAAAAGTTGCGTAGTTTTGTCCTTTGTATTTAGAATTATTTTCCTTCAGATTATAATTAGTTGTTGTGTATATTGGGATTTAATATCCTTTTTTAATATAGATCTGGATAAGATTGGGGTAAATAAATATTTCTCTATCCCATCCCTCAAATCCCCATCTCTGTCTCCTTCCAAAAGGGATTCAAATTTCTGTCTACCCACTGTAGGACATGTGCAATCATTCATTGCTGCTTGAGCATATTTTTCTAGGTTTGGGAGTACAAGTCCCCTATTTCGTTTTGGGAGTTGAAGTATTTCTAATTTTATTCTAGGTCTTTTCTTTTGCCAAATGAATTCTGAAATCATCTTGTTCCATTGTTTAAAGTCTTTTTTGGTTGGATAGATTGGCAAGGACTGAAAAAGATAAAGTAGCCTAGGGAGGACATTCATTGTAATGGTATCTATTCTTTGGATCAAAGAGATAGGTTAAAGCATCCATCTCTGGAGGTCATCTTGTATCGCCTTTATCAGTGGCATATAATTAATATCATATAATTTTGATTTTGAAGTGTTTTTGGGTATAATTATACCTAGGTATCTGAGGTCTGTGATTGTCCATTTTAGGAGGAACCTTTTCTGTAATTCAGTGCTGGGATGGTAATTTATGGTCAGGATCTCTGTCTTGCTGGTGTTTAATTTATATCCCGAAAGGTTTTCAATCTCCTGTAGGACCATAAATAAATTTGGCAGAGAAGTCTCTGGATTTGTAAGATAGATTAACAAATCATCAGCAAAAAAAGCCAATTTGTGATTATTTTCTTGCAATCTTATGCCTAAGATTGCAGGGTTTTCCCGAAACTGCTTGTGCTAGGGGTTTGGCATATAGGGCGAATAGAAGGGGAGATAGGGGGCAGCCCTGTCTAGTGCCTCAGGTCAATGAAAAAAATGATGAAAAAGATCCATTTACTTTAATCATAGCTCGGGGTGAAGATATAGCTGGTTTATTTTATAACTGTTCGGAAGGCCTTAGGGAAATTGAATTTTTCTAAGGTGTACTTCAAGAATTTCTAGGAAACTCGATTGAAAGCCTTTTGGGCATCCATGCTCAGTATTAGTGTAGGGGTATGATGTTTTTGTACTTTTTCTAAGAGATATATTGTACATTTGATATTATCTGTCATTTGTCGTTTAACTATAAATCCGGATTCATCTTTTCTTATTAACTCAGGGAGAAGGTTTTCCATTCTTTTTGCTAAGATTGCCGCAAAGTATTTATAGTCCTGATTGAGGACTGAAATAGGGCGATATGATTCGCAGTTAGAGGGGTCCTTCTTTGGTTTTAAAATTGCTGATATGTTAGCATAATTCCAACTACCTGGGGGAGGAGAGGACTCCTCTTGTATTCCATTAGAAAGTCGTGTGAGAGGGTGAAGCAACTCAGTTTTAAAAGTTTTATAAAATTCTACCGTATATCCATCAGGACCTGGGCTTTTGTTCAATTTGGAGTTACGTATAACAAGATCAATTTCTTGGGGGGAAATTCGTCTGATCAACCTATTTTGTTGTTCTTTGGACATTTGGGGAAGGTTAATGCGATTAAAAAATGCCTTATATTTTCCTTCTTCAGGTTCTCCAGGTTGATTGTACAGTGTAGAATAAAAATTCCTAAATTCTTCTAACATATCCTTTGTTTTATATAGAAACTGACGTTGATAGGGGTGTTTGATTTTCATTATAGTTGACATAGCTTGAAGTTTCCTTAGTCTATAAGCTAATATTTTGGCTGCTCTACTTCCACCCTCGGAATATTTTTGCTTGATATACATCAAGGCTTGTTCTGTTTTTTGATTTAATATATCTTGAAGTTGCTTCTTTATTTTGTTAATCTGTGAAAATAGGTGTATTGTCCCCAGCTGAATGTAGTTGCTGTATTCTCCCTAGTTCCTTCCCTAGATCCTGTTGTTTCTGTTTTCTTTGTTTATTTTTGCGTGATGCGTAGGAAATAATCTCCCCTCTCATAACTGATTTTAATGTATCCCATAGAAGTCCCTCTGATATCTCTGGTGATGAATTTTCTTGTGTTATGTAGGGTATTCAAGCCTTAATTTTGTCTTTAAATTTTGGATCTTTCAGTAGCATATTGTTGAATCTCTATTGTCTCTGTATAAATTCCTGTCCCATGTCTAGCTCTGTCAGACTTGGTGCATGATCAGAAATATAGATAGGGTTAATTTCTACTCTGTGGATCTTATCAAAGAATTCACTGGCTAACAGAAAATAATCTATACGAGAATAGGTGTTATGAACACCTGAATAATAAGTATACTTTCTTGAAGTTGGATGGATATGCCTCCAAGTATCTATCAACTATAAATCCCTAATCAATCTCTTAGCATGCTTTTGTCCTTTAGTAGCTCTAGTAGGTTTGGGGTTTGAACTATCCTTTGCAGGGTCAAAAAGCATATTTAAATCCCCCCCTATTAGGAGCAAGCCTTGTTTAAAATCTATTATTTTATCTAATAAAAATTGGAATATTTTACTATCAAATCCTGGAGGTACATAAAGGCTGGCCACCGTAAGTAGTTGGCCTCCCCCATACTCCCCTAATCATTGCTAGTCTCCCTTCCCCATCATGATATGATTCCTGAACCTGGAAAGTGGATGATTTAGGTACTAGTACTGCTACCCCCCTCTTACGTCCGCTCACATATGAACTGGCAATCACCTGGGATATCCCTTGTCCAAGTAGTTTCTGATGCTCACTAATAGAGAGATGGGTTTCCTGTAATAGAATAAGTTGGGGATGTTCTCTTTGTAAATGTGAAATGACCTTAGTCCTTTTCATTGGGCTACTCAGGCCATTGACATTTTGAGAGAGCACCCTGAGGATTTTTTTATTCTGTGTCATTTATATTGTATATTCTCTCCCTCCCTCTCTCCCTCTCATCTTTTCTTCCCACCTCTTTTCTGTTATTTGTAACATCCATTTCCCTTGTCGACTCGCCAAAGGGGTCCTTTCTATCAAACCATCTCTTAATTCTTCTTTTAATCTAATGTACCTCCAGGCTCCCTCTCTCCTGTTATAACCCTCCTCCCCTTGAAATAACCAGCTCCAACAGGCAACTATGTACATGTGTACTTCCAGACTCAGAGATATCTCTGATTTGGACTAAATATTTTGTCGAGTTAGGGCTTCTTGTCTATCTATATAGACCTGGCCTCAGGGTTAAAAATAACCCCCAAAATGGAAATTAAATCTACCTCCTTTCTCCCAGGGATCCTCTACTTGAGTCGCCCCTAGTTGGGGTTGTAGAAAAAGATAACCAATAAAATATCCATATACAAAAACAGCAAAATAAAATATATAAAGGTTCCTAACATAAGCATTCTTCTCCTCTAGGAGCTCCTATACTCTTCCAATATATATTTCTATCCATCTATGTTTTGGCCATTGTATATGGACCTTTAAAAATTATTGTATGATCTTTTTCCCTCTTCATTATACGTATGCAATTTTATACAGTGTCCTTCTTTCCAATGTCATTTCTTCTTTAGTCTGGTTTCTAAGTCCCACACTTATTTTGATGAAATCTTTCAACTATTTCAGTTCAGTCTCAGACAAAGTCAGAAAGCCCAAGAATAATATTGTGTCATTGTTTACATAACTTGAGTACACACGCTCATAACAAAGAAAAACTTTTTGGACTCTTGACCTTCTTTGTAGCATGGTATTATTTCTTCTCTATGTCTCTCCCCTCTGGTCTGTTTCCTCTGTCTTTTGGTCTCTTCTGGGTCTGTCTCAGACCGTTCTCTCTTTTTTTTTTTTTTTTTGCCATTCAAATTTTATTAAGGTTTTACAACATGTGAATGTGTGAATACAACAGGCCACTAGATTTGTACAAGAAAATACATCAGAACATGAGAGTAACATGAAAACAGATGTACTCAACCCAATCCCCCATCCTAACCCCCCAGAAACTCCAAAACCCCTAAGCCTATCCCCCACACAGCGCACATAGCATATATTTCAGATGTATTGGGTATAAAATACTATACCTCGTCAGAAAAGGAATAAAGCGTATATAAAGGGCACCAGATCTGATTAAACTTACGTAGGTTATTCTGGAGACTAGCAATAGAATGTTCAGTCCTAAGATTGGCAAGGAGTTCTTGAAGCCACTCGCCATAAGAGATATCAAGAGTATCTTTCCAGTGTCTGAGTACAATTTTTTTAACCGATGCAGAAATCATGCAAATATGAAATTTTCTATTACGTACTGCAATGGAGGAGACGTCTCCTAAGACACAGATCTCAGCAGTGAAACATTCCTCCAGTCCTAAAAGGGGGTCCATTCGACTTCTAATATTGGCCCAAAGTGGAGCCACTTTGGGGCAACTCCAAAAGATGTGTAATAAATCCCCGGTACCATGCTGGCATCTATAACAAGTAGGAGAAGATATCATACCTAATCTGGTGAGTTTTAGGGGAGAGTAATAAATATTATGCAGTAGCATGAATTTCATTAGTCTTAGCCTGTCTTGCACAAAAAATTTGTGACAAGCTTTCCATATACATGACCAATCCAGAACAACTTTAGGAAAGTATAAAGACCAAAAGCTAGTCGGAGCCAGATTAGAGGGGTGAAACCAACCAAGAAGTCTGCTATAGATGCCAGAGACTGCATGAGGTTTACCAACTAGAGGGTATATCTCATCATAAAAGTCAGGAATGGAAAAAACTACAGGGGTTAGGCTCAATTTCTGGAGCAATAGATGGTGAAGTTGGAATACCTTAAATATATTAGTTTGTGGAATTTGGAGCTTGCTCAAGATATCAGTAGATGTTAAGACCAGCCCTTCCACTGAGAGGAGATTCTTTACTCTATGTCCCCCTATTTGTGGTAGCCAGTTATCCCTGATGGGCCTACCATCAATGAGAAGATTTGGGTTGCCCACTAAAGGCTGAGATGGGTCCTTACTGTGGGAGTATTTTAAAAATGAGCAAAGTTGTGAATGGATTTTAATTGATGTCCCAATGGGAGAGTTATGAAGAGATCTGGGAAGTGAATTTAGAGGACAGTACAAGAGAGAGGCGGGGGAAAGACCTAGCTTAGAAATGTAGGACTTCTCTAAGGTTAACCAAAGGGGTGTAATTTCTATCATGAGGTTCAGAAGGTATTGACCATCTAAAATATTTATTGGCATGGCTTGCCCAGTAATACAGCCCCATATGGAAGTCTCAGACCACCGAGCAATTTAGGGGCCATAAGTTTTTGGTGAAGCTAGTCTGGGCCTCTTAGCATTCCAAATGAAACCTCCAAGTATGGCCTGAATTTTCTTGAACCATTTTAAAGGGAGCAAGTCATTTAACATGGAAATAGGATAATACAATCGTGGAAATATGTTCATTTTGATTAAGTTAATTCTCCCCCACATGGATAATGGGAAAAGGGCCCATATTTTAAGGTCTGATTCAATATCATTTAGTAGCGAAAAAAGATTAATCTGGGTCATGCGAGTAGGGGATCTCGATAAAGTAAGGCCCAGATATTTAATTGTTTCTGCGTTCCAGGCAAACCCATGGATAAGAATATCCTGAATGAAAATTTTATGATTCAGTGGAAAAAAACACAGTTTTCTCCATGTTAAGCTTGTAATTAGCAATTTTACTAAAATCCTGAATAGTCTCAAGTAGTGCTGGAATAGAGGACACTGGATGGGAAAGCTGCAATAGTAAATCATCGGCGTAGGCAAGGACCTTGAAGGTTTGCCCCATAATTGAGATACCTTGAATCATTTGTGCCTGTACAATCTGCCTAATAAGGGGTTCAATATATAAATTAAAAAGGAGCAGGGACAGGGGGCTTCCTTGTCTGGTGCCGGTGAACAGTTTGAAGGGCTCAGATATTATACCATTGCAAGATATTTTAGCAAAAGGAGACTTGTAAATAGAGAGAATCCAAGAACAGAATACCTGAGGGAAACCAAAAGACTCCAACACCTTAAACAGATAGTTCCAGTGGACCCTATCGAAAGCCTTCTTGGCGTCCACCGAAACCAGAGCCATAGGGTGGTTGGCTTCGCCAGAGGCCGAGAAGACATGGGCCATGGATCGCATGTGGTCTGTTGAGGATCTCCGTATCATAAAACCCACCTGTTCCGCCCCAATTAGCCCGGGAAGAGCCTCATTGACTCGGTTTACCAATAATTTAGTAAGAATCTTGATATCCTGATTAAGGAGTGATATAGGTCTGTAACTGGACACTAAATCTGAAGATTTACCCAGTTTAAGTAAAAGAATAATTAAGGCCTCAAATAAGGATATATCAGTGGCGGACCCATTTAGTATACATTGAAACAATTGCAGTAATAGGGGGGTTAATTGTTTAGAAAAGACTTTATAGAAGTTGGCTGAAAACCCGTTTGGGCCTGGTGTTTTATCGGAAGGCAGGGACTTGATGACCTTATCAATTTCACTTTCATGATAGGAGCTATTAATTTATCTTGACTCGACTTCTCCAAGGATGGTAGATTCAGGCTGTTTAAGTAGCCACTAATCATTTGATCAGAAGGGGAGTTTTTCATGGGTCCATATAACTCTTCAAAGTATTTTTTAAAATTGACCAGGGTATCCTTGGGAGTTGTTTTAAGGGAGTTACCCTTTAAAGATCGAATGGAGGTGACTTGCCTGGAGGATTCCAATTATTTTAGACATCTGGCTAACATTTTACTAGCTTTTTCTCCTTGGTCGGTGTATATTGCCCTTGTTTTAATAATTGCCCATTCTGCCTTTTCCCCTAATATCCAAAGGTATGAGTCGCATAACTGGGTTAGTTCTTGTAAATATTCCTCCGAAGAGGAAGGGGAAAGTCTGGATTCTTTCTCCTGGATCTGGGTTAATAACTCAGAAATCCAACTTTGTTTCTCTTTTTTCTGATGGGAAGCCAGAGATATCAGGGTTCCCCTCAGGTAAGCTTTTAATGCCCCCCACAGCATATCGAGTTGAGTACCAGGGTTCTGATTGATAGTTATGAAATCAGTTATTTGAGTAGAAATAAGGTCTACTACTTTGGGATCTTTTAATAATTGGTTATTTATTTTCCATCTACCTCCAGTTTTTGGAAGGGAAGAAAAACACATACACAGGTAACTAGGGAGTGGTCAGAGGGTAGACCGGGGGCTATAGTCAAATTCACAATGCCTGACATGAGGGTGTGAGACAATAGGATATAATCTATCCTAGATCTAGTGGCGTGTACCTGGGAGGTGAATGTAAAATCTCTTTCAGTTGGATGAAGGATCCTCCAAACATCACAGAGACCTATTTGGTCCAGTAATTCAGTCGCAGCCCTTTGCGCAGGGGTTGGACCCCTCCTGGGGCTCTCAGACCTATCCATGAGTGGGTCTAGTACTAAGTTTAAGTCCCCCCCCAATAATAATAGGTAGGTTGAGAAAAGGTGTGAGTGCTTCCATTATTTGCACGAAAAATTCAGGGGTGTCAGTATTTGGGCTGTAGATTGACCCCAATACCATCTCAACAGTGTGTAAGGTGCCTCTAATAAAAATGTACCTCCCAGCAGTATCCTGTAGTATTTGGGTCAGCCTAAAAGGGAGAGATATGCAAATCATAATCATCACTCCTCTGCTTTGAGTACTGCCTTGTGAGGCATAAACCTGCTCTATTTGCAGTCTCCTCAAGTTATTAATCTCATCATTGAGCAGATGAGTTTCTTGTAGAAACATAATGTCTGCATGGACATGGTCTAGGTGTTTTAAAATTTTGTATTGTTTCATTTTATGGCAAGCACCTTTAACATTCCAGGTCACAGAATTAATGCTTCCAGCAATCTGAAATTATATTTAGTCCCAGATGTAATCCTGCTTTGCACCAGGGTTCCTTCATTATATTGGTACAAGCAACATGCGCTGTGCAGTCCCCACCCTTATCCTCCCCCCTCATAGTCCAGTCAACCATGATCCCCGAAATCCAACCCCAAACAACTATTTACCCTCATAAGCCTGCTCCCTTCCTCCCTTAGCCCACCTGAACTGTCAGTAGTCATGCCCGCAGCCCACCTAGTCATCTCACAACAGCCCCTTCCACCCTCCCCCACTGACCTGCCACAACACGAAGCAACACTGTTCAAAAAACAGAAAGAAACAACTTTAGCCCAATAATCTAGGGCTCCAATTAAGTAAAACAAAAACTCCTATAAACGAAACCTGTACAGCATGCAAAAACTAAACGGAGGTAGCAAAGTCTCTGTCTCCCTCTGGTGTTAGAACTGTGCCATGAACGATGAAAGGAGAATGATCCTCAAACATTTCAAAAAGTCTAGTATCTGAAGTTAAGAATATACAAAATTAAAACAGGGACACGACACACCCCTTGAGAGCGGGGAGCAGAAGTCATAACCACGGAGAGAGTCCTCGCGATTTGCGATTACAAAAGGAATATATATTGCGGGAGCAATAAAGCCAACCCCAGGTAGAGCAGGCAGAATTATCCAAACCAGAGTCCAAAAGAAGCGCTGAAGAGAAGAAGCCGCTCTGGTAATAGAAACACGCTTGATGGGAAGCAAAGTTAGTTCGTTCCAGGAGCTAGAGTAAATCTGCAGTGAGCTCCCGTTTCTTCATCTCTATGATGGAAGTGCTTTACTTTTCAGACCTGCCGAGCCAGTCCTTCAGGATTTCTTGAAGAGACTAGGTAATGTCTCTTTTAGATTCTCCAATGCAGAATCAGGGCTGTCAAAGTAATGCCAAGAACCGGATAGCATGACTTGGAAGCGAGCTGGGTACCCCATCCTGAACTTAATGGCGGCTGCGATCAGCTTCCCGATAATAGGATGGTAAGCAGCTCTTTTTTGTCTCACTGATAGGGGCAGATCCTGTACTACTTTTAATTTATTACCTTCCCAACAGAGCTCTTTTATATTTTTAACTTTGCGGAGAAAGTATTGACACTCTAAGTAATTCAAGAATCCGAGGATGAAGGAGCGGGGTGGGGGGGAGTCTCCTGCCAGAGGTGGGCCCCTCAAAGCGCAGTGGTCTCTTTCTATAATGTACATTTGCCCATAGGGTGAGGGGCCAGCAATCTTCTCCACAATTTTCTGAGCAAATTTTAAAGGATCGTCACCCTCTTCTGTCTCGGGGAGACCAATAATGACCACATTGTTCTGGCGGCTGTGACCCTCCAGATCTTCCATCTTGTCTTCTAGCTTGGCAATCCATTGTCATAAGGCCACTACCTCGTGTTCGCTTTTTTCATTTTCCATTCAATGGACTGAATGCGGGTCTCATTATCAGACGTGCGTAGAGATAGATCTTCGAGAGCTTGAGTCAGCATTTTAATTTCCCCCGTCAGCTCCTTCATTTCAGTTTTAAAGGGTTGGAATTCCTCTAGAAATCTTGCAAGTGACAGCGGTTCTGTAGTGGTGACGTCTGTACCCGGTGGCTGAGCTTGCTGACTAGCCGAGGCCCTGGTTTTCTTTGGGGCCTTCTCCGGGGAAGTTGGAGGAGTATGCTTCGGAAGCACTTTTCTCATTTCTGCTTCCATTTATTGCTGCAAAGTGGTCTTCTGTCTTCTTTGTCACAGAATATACAAGTAGGAACAGCTTCCTGGGGTGAAAAAATGAGGATTTTGATGTTGTTAGGGGGTCGGATGGAGGAGCACTCTGGAGAAGCAGCTACCAGGAGCTCTGCATCACGTGATCTCCCAGACCGTTCTCTCTAGGAGTGGGACTTTAGTTAGAGAGCACCCATCTCCCCCCCGAGCAGAAAGGAGAGCTTCCCTGATTCACCCCTGAGCAACCCCTCCGAGATCCCTCCCAAATGAAACCTATAGTCTCTCGGGGACTCATATCACCTCTTCTCCCCATTTATTGTGGGAATTCCCAAGCCATCTCTCCATATTTATATGCACCTTTCAAATTCTCTTCCTCCATGAGCACACTCTGCGAATGTGTCCGAGCCCATTTTAGTTATTTTTATAGTGTTGAATATTTAGGATCTAGAGAGAATAAGCCGACTTCTCAGCTCCTCTCCACACATCCATTAGGCTCTGCTGCAATTAACATCATCTTGCTAAGTGCCCCATCTAGTGGTGCCATGGAAGATCAACAGAAAAGAGCCCCACATTGATCCAATCCTTCCTTAGTAAGGATATTTTAGGAATAAGAGGTGAGACTCCCGCGGTTCCCAATTAAAGGGATCACCCTGGATAGGTCACCCCAGGTAGACCCCAGAACTCACCCCCATTCAGAGATCAGGGGAAAGGGAAAGGACGCCCCCTTCCTCCATCCCCTCTCCTAAATCTTTTTATCTGTTCCTCTCTCCCATCCTCTGCACAGAGAGAAAAAAAATAAATTATGTCCCATTTTAGCTTACTCAGTTAGACATTTGAAGATGTGTCCCTTTGTTCTGAAGCAAATTGTCCCAAAAGTTTTTTTAATTTCCTCAAAGGGTCTCTTGTTGTAAATTCTTCCCTGTTCTCTGGTTCATGCTGATCTCAGATTCCTCACCCTCTCTCTGGCCTGGTAATTTTGTTGGTAATTCAAAACCTCACTTTCTCAGATCTTCCACCACTGTCTGAATTGACTCGTATACTTTTTGTCCATTTGAATACTGAATAATTAACTTCGCTGGATATGGTGTACGAAATTTTTATTTTAGGTGTCAGAGAATTGGAAAAAGAGGGACATATTCTCTTCCTCGTTGCATAGTAGCTCGAGCATAGTCATTGTCAAAAAAGATCCTCTTGTTTTCAAAAAGTACCTTTCTCATTGACCAGGCTTTCTGCAATATCATCTCTTTTGTATAATAACTCTGAAATCAAATTACTATCGAGCGAGGTCTGATCTCTGCCCTAGATGGCTTGGGGCCTAAGGCTCGATGTGCCCTTTCTATTTTGGATTAAGTCCTGTGCCCAAGAATAGTGTGGATTTTATAACATTCTCAATAAAACCTCTCATATATTTTCCCTCACTGTCTTCCGGTATCCCGTCTTGGCAATTCTCAGCATCATCCTGCCTCTCCCCCAGGGCTTTAGTGTACTGCAAGAACTGGGATAAAGTGGACTGAGTCTGAGAGATTTCTAATGCTTGATCGGTGCTTTTTTGTTCGAGCGAGGAGACTTACGTCTGAAGGGTTGAGACATCTGCTCTAAGGAGATCATGATCTGCATGAAACTCTTGAAGATCCCTTTTTATCTCCTGGAGGTCTGTAATAATCCTGTCTAGTTTATCGTTTAGGATTGAATCTGTAGCCAGTTGTCTTTTGCTTGATGCTTTCTTTTTAACCGCCGAGGTCACCGCTTGAGATAGGGTTGAGGCCTCTGATTCAGAGCATTTGGGATCTGAAGGGATCTCTTCCATTGTCAAAGCAGTAAACAGTTTGGGGAAGTCCTTATCATGCTTGAAGCCATCTGTAAGTATTTCACCATATAATTTACTCGCTTTATGGCCAATTGTTGGAGTTAGAAAAGGGAGTCAAGATGGAGCTCCAATCTCACACCGCCATTAGGTGGAGAGGTGCACCGGAAGTCCCAAGGAGGTAGTGCTTGAGAGCAGTTTTAAAAGGCTCCAGTCTTGGTAGGGAGGTGATAGCTATAGGCAGGGAATTGTACCAGGATGGGGCACGGCAACGGAATGACCTCTGCGCAAGGGAGGTCCTAACTCTGGGGACTTGCAGAGGGGAGTGGATAGTGCTGTGGGTAGAGAGGGAGGGGGTAGATAGGCTTATGACAGAAGACAGACAAAGGGGAGTCAAACCTGCAGTGATTTTTTTTGGTCAAGAGGCAAGTTTGATAGATAAGCCTTTACTCCAGATTAAGGAAGTTAGAGAGGGAATACAGTGTGCAAGTATGGGTAAGACATGGGGAACCTGTAAGCAGCCAACAGGCCTTATTGAGGGATAGCTTAATTTTGTGCCGAGCAGTGTGATGTCAGCGGTACCATAAATAAGCAGACCATAGTCCATGAGGGACTGTACCAAGGATGAGATGGCCAGCCTTAGTGCTTCAGTAGGGGGACAGTCACAGTAGGCCTATCCTAGAGTTGGAGCAATGGGAGCAGATGTGGTCATAAAAGGATAGGGAGGGATCAAAGAGAATGCCAAGATATTTGAAGGAGGATGTTTGTTCAAGGGGGAAGAGGGTACTAGATAAAACCTGGAGTGGATAATCTTTATGTTTACTCTGGTTATGCACAAAAAGCATGGTTTTAGTTTTCTTTAAGTTCAAAACCAGCCTGTGGTCAGAGAACCAGTGTTCAGTCTGGTGAAGGAGTCCTGCAGGGAGTTTTGTAGGAGGAGATGGTCAGCATGTGAGTCAAACAGGACAGCATCATCTGCATAAAGTAGAAGGTTTCCATTACAAGTGGTGGAGAGAGAATTCAGATAAAGGCTGAAAAGCAAGGGCCCTAGGATGGAGCCCTGAGGAACACCAGAATGAACCTGTCAGGGGCAGAAAACGGTAGACTTGATTTTGACACACTGGGTGCGGGAGGAATGATAGCTGGAGGACCGATTCAACACACCCTATGAGAGGCAGAGGGGTTGGAGAGAAGAGAGGAAAAGGGAATGCTGGACAGTGTTGAAAGTTTTCGACAAGTCAATGAAGACAGAGCCAGCAACATGACCTTTGTCAAGAGCAATGTGAAGGAAATTGGAGAATTCAATAAGGGAGGTAGTGGTGATGTGTGTGCATGATGAAAACTGTGTTGTTCATGGCAGAGGAGGTTATAGGTGGAGAGGTAGTCAGAGAGCTGATCGGCCATGATTTTTTCCAGAGCCTTGGGGGGGGGGATGGAGATCAGGTGATAGTTGCTAGGGGAGGTCCATTCACCAGATTTATGAAGGGGAGTGATCACTACTGTTTTACAGGCAAGGGGGAATTGACTGAGGCAGAGGGAGTGGTTCAGCAATTTGGTAAGAGGGCTGAGGACAGCATCTAGGGCCCCTGTAAGCAGTTTGGTGTCAAGAGAGTCACTACTATGACCCATGCCTTAAGTGATAGAAACATAGAAACATAGAATTTGACTGCAGATAAGGACTGCTTGGCCCACCCAGTCTGCCCGTTTCCCTACCTACTGGATAAGCTGCAGATCCTAGTTAACCAGCAGCCTGATCTGAGCTTGTAGGACCTTGCTTCATGAGGGGAGAGAGCTTTGAAGTAGAATGGGGGATGAGCAACTGGATTTGAGGGGGGGTAGGACTAGGTCAAAAAAATATTGAGGGAGGACAGCCGAGAGGTCAGAGAAGGAACTATTTAAGCAGTGAGCAACAGCCATAGGATCAGTAGACAAGGCGCCATTAACAAAGAGATGGGCAGGAGGGAGGGGGTCACAACCTTACCATTAAGTTCCTTGATATTGTTCCAGAAATTACAGGACAAGCCCCAGGAGGAGGGAAGGGTGGACCTGTAGTGTTTAGCCTTGGCTTTACGGATAGCCCAAGTACATTTATTTCTAGCGGTACGGTAAGCTTGCCTATCCGCAGTCCTACCAGATTTGGCAGCCCCATGCCAAAGGTTATCAGAAGTTCTACTGCTGTGCAGAAGGTATATCCACTGTAATGCCAAACTTGGTAAGGGTTCTAAATTTGTGTGGCTTCTTCCTAATAAGCTTCCATGGCTTTAGTTTGCCAGCCCTAGCAAGACTGCTGGTTGACTCACATCTAGTCAGTGTGTGTACTGCTGGTGACATTCTGCATAGTTGTTGGCTAAGTTCAGCTGCTATGGTGTGGGTTGGTATAAACTTGCTTTATCCTTCACACCAGTATGAAACCAAAGCTCTTGAGCTGCTTTCAACTAGTGAATAAAATGTACACAGAGAACTGCAACATCAGTGTCTAGAGACCACACCACTACATAAGGGTATTCTTGTGAAGCATGTGCAACATGAAGTAGAAGCCAAGTATCTGCTTCTTTGTACGATGAGAATAGATCTTCTTGGTCTAAAACTCCATCTAAAGTGACCATGTGAGCAATGAGGCCATCCTTGAATCCACCTGCAATAACCATATTCTGATCTGGGGCAAGTAAAGTTTCTGCCATATCACACCATGATTCTGACAGGAATTTTACCAGATGTTCTTTATTCTTGAGATTTCCAATTAACTTGATCCACTGCAATGGGATAGGTGTTTTGGGACCATGGATTTTTACTTCATTGCTTTGTGAGGATTGCCTTTGTGCACGCTCAAAAGCTTTAATTAAATCGTTGACATCGTATCGACGAAAGGCAATATCTACTCTTTTGCAGCTCTCATAACTCTGTAGAGGCTGGCGTATTATTCTGAAGGCCAATTCAGTAAGTTTTCCAAAGCTAGTTGCACCTCCTTGTTCAACCATTTGTATAACAGCCATGCCATCCACTATCCAAGCTGTGGGCATGTTGGATGCTGGCAGTTGATACATTGACTATGCTTCTTTTTTATGCTTGATGTGCTTGCGTACCAAATGTTTTGGGACTGTGCGACATTTGAGAGGTGTGTCACTGCAGAGTCAATTACAGCTGAAACTGCATTGGACTTGGCAGTGTACACCAATGACCAGGCACTCTGGTCATGACAGCAGTTCAGCTTTGCTGAGTGGCGTGTTCTCTAGTTGAAAGAAATGAACCACTCCAATGAGAGAGGTTAATTTCTTCCTGTAGCCCTAAGTCCACCCCTCCCCTCCTCACAATGCCAGCAATGAGAGTGTTGCCCAGCAAGTGTGCCATTTCTTGTCCTGCAGCCATCCATACAGAGAGACACAGAGAGGACACAGGATACATTGCAGTTCATTGATGGTCAGTGGAGCAGCATCTTAATGTTGCTGTGCCTCTCTCTATCTCAGTGTCTCTGTGAACCCTGATGGAGTTAGTGCTGCCTCTGTAACACCAGCAAACACACACACACAAGAAATGGACCATAGCACCATTCCTTTTCCCCATCCATTCAGTCAGCAATTTGTGCACCAATCTTTCCTTGGTCAGCATATAATGTCCCCTCCCCCAGGCAGAGACATACCACTGTGTGGAAAGAGAGTGAAACCTAGGTGGGCACCCACATAAGAACTTGTTATCTCCTTGCCTGCAGTTAAAGTGAATGAGTGTCCATGCAACTAGTAAAGGTGCGGGGATTGTAATTGTATATTATCCTGTCTTCCAACCACACATTTCTGGATAGAGCTGCAGCAGACAGAGAGTGAACTGGGTGGCACACAAGTACAAGTGAGTGGGAGAGGCATCATCACCACTGACAGATCTAGCGACAGCAGGATTGGGCTGACACACACCGTAGACAGGGCTGGCCTTCAGGATAGGCGAACTAGGTGGCCACCTGGAGTGCCGTGGAACAGAGCTCCATTTATAATTTGTTTTTTTAAATGACAGTAACCAGGACTGTGAACTTTATAAGCCCATATTTTTTTGTCTTTTGTTGGAGGGTTGACTTGTCTCCTACAAAACAGCATCACAAGTCACAGTTGTGTGCATGTCACCCCCTTCCCCATGCCTAATAGTTCAGTCCTTTTGGCCAGAATGGCCAATTAGTGCAGAGAGTACATGCATACATAGGTACAGGAGGCATTAATCACTTTTGGTGGGTGCAGCAAGAGACTGAGTCAGTAGTAGTAGTAGTAGTAAAAATGTTTATTTTTATACAGGATAGCAAACTTTAGGTCGTAAGACCTATTTTCAAAGTTGTCCTGTGTCAAGAACAAAGTTACATTCAATATAACATACAAAGATTTAAACTACATAAAACAACTAATAAATCATTTTTGACATTATACAAGACAAAAATCTTCAATCACACCAATAACTAACACATTTTTCCACATTTTAAAAACAAGTACATTCATCATAAAATACAGTGCTCAAATCCTAATTTAAACTGGGATAGTTTAGTTGCTTTCCTTAATTCAAGGGGAATATTATTCCAAATATTTGCAGTCTGAGCCTCAAGTATCATAGTACCATATCTTGTATTAGTTTTTGGAAAAGTGTAACCTCTATGCTTTACATCCCTTAAAAGATATGGATAATATTTAGCAACAGAAGGCAATTCCATGTTTCCATCAATCATCTCATTTATTATTTTATAGATAAATACTGAATATTGTTTTTTAAATCGTACTGATAAACTGTCCCAGTTTAGGTCTTTATACAAAATGCAGTGATGAGTATTATAGCTACAGTTCAGGACAAATCTTGCCAATCGATTATATGATATGACTAATTTATTTAAATGTGTTTGACCCACCAAATTATACACCATATTTCTATATTCTAATACAGGCATTATTAATTGATTTGCGATTAACCTCCGGGTTTGTAGATTTAATATCCTTGATGACCTACATAGTGCCCCTATCTTATTATTAATTTTCTTTATTGTATTATTAATATGAACTGAGAAAGATAAAGTATAATCAATCTCTACACCTAAATATTTATATTGATCTGTGATTGTCAAATTTTCCCATCCCTCATTAGTATTTCCCTATCTCTGATCTGTTTTTTATTAACCTTTGTTTTTTTATTAAAAAACATAACCTGAGTTTTTTTTATCACTTATCACTAATTTAGAGCTGGAAAACCAATCCTGTAGAACATCAAAATCCGTCTGTAATTTAACCATCATTTCATTTTGAGATTTGGCTGATGCTAAAAGTACTGTATCATTTGCATACAACCTGATTTGTGTATTATTTATTTTGGTAGGTAATTCATTAATATATAACAAAAACAATAATGGCCCTAAAATTGAACCTTGAGGGACACCTCTTAGTATACTACCTACTTCAGAAAATTGACCATTTATTACTACTTGCTGTTTTCTTTGACTCAAATATGATTTAAACCATAATAATGACCTAGGGGCTATACCAATCCTCTCCATCCTCTCATACAATAAATGGTGGTCGAACAAATCAAAGGCTTTGGACTGGTCAACAAACACTGCACCCATGGACTCTCCCTTATCCAAGGCCACTGCCACTTTATCAACAAAGTCCACGAGTACAGTGCAAGTTGAATAACCTGCCCTAAAGCCATGTTAGTATTTGGTCAATTTTGAATATTTTTCTAAATAACTATACAACTGGCCGAACACCATTCATTCCATTAACTTAAAGAGGATGGAGAGGATTGCTATTGGTCTATAGTTTGAGAGGTCATTTGAATCCTCCCCTTAAATATAGGTACTATTTTGGCTATTTTCCAGATAGAGGGAAAAACATTTTCCATCAAACTTTGATTAAATAAATCAGTCAGTATTGGTGATAAGACTTCAACTGCATCTTTAATAAATTTCCCTTCAATATTGTCCATACCGTATGATTTATTTAATTTTAAGATCTCCTGCCTAACTTCTGAGATTTTTAATTTTTTTAAATAAAAAAGAGGACAATTTTCATTATTTTTTTTTTTTATTTACTAAATCTGTTTGTACTTGTGAACCAGTTGGGATGGTAATATCAGGCAATGTTAAAAAATATTTATTCAACAACTGGGCTGTTTTCTTTGAGTCAAGGAGCTCACCCTTATTATTAAACATTTTTATACAAGACTTAGCTCTCAAAGGGTTTTCCAATTCTTTTATCATATTCCAGTATTGTTTAGGATCATGAGTTGTCTCAATTTTAATGTTGTAAAATTTTTTTCTTGTAGATCTAATTAACCTTTTGCATTCATTTCACTTAATTTTGAAATTAGCCCAGTCTTCCTCCCTTTTTGTTTTATTTGCTCTTTTCCAGATTCTATCTCTGATACGAATTTTCTTTTTCAAATATTTGTTTATCCATGGAAGATGCTTTTTCTTTGTTTTAGTTTTTAAATGGTGCATGCTTATTACAGGCCTCTAAATAAGTTTTTGAAAATTCTTCAACCGCCAAATTTACATCTGGAATTAAATTTAATCTTCCCCACTCTATACAATTTAAATCATAAACAAAATTATTTGGGTGATAGTTCTTAAAGTTTCTTTTTAGGGTAATCTTTTCTTCCTCAATTATTTGATTTAAATCTTTTACAGCACAATATACTGGATTATGATCCCCCAAATTTGGAGGTAAAATCAAACATGTTTCGACATGAAAGCTCCTACAGAGAAAAATCAAGTCCAAAATACTCCCCTGACTTTTAACCCCACTTTTCCTAGTACTTTGATTTATTATTTGATTGACATTTAGTATCTCAAAACTTTGTTCTAATTTTAATCCCCTTGGCTTGCCCCAAGCAGCGTTGAAATCACCAATTAGTATTAAATCTTTACCATCTGACATTAATGCTAATTTAGATGCCAATAATTCAAACTTGGTAGTATTTACTTCTGGAAGGGAATATACTATATTAATGAAGAGCTGCAATCTTTCAAATTTAAAACAAAAACATTCAATTCCCACTAAATTACCCTGAAAAAAAACTTCTCCCAAACCCAGTTTCTCTGTGATATATAAAAGAACCCACCACCCATCTTTCCCCTATCTAATCTAAAGAGATTATAACCATCCATTAATATTTCCTTATCCTGTATGTTTTGAGATAACCACATTTCAGTTAATCCTATCACGTCTGGTTCATAACTTTTAGTCCATATTTGAAATTCATGCATCTTGTTTATAACACTTCTTGCATTTTCAAGTGAAATTTTTAAATTTTGTTTATTGACTCCCTTGGTCAGAGACAGCCTGCAAAGCATTATGGAGGCAGACGGCCTTTGAGAAGGGAGTCAGTCATCAAAAAAGAGCCAGACCAGCCAACAAGTTGGACCCTCTGGTTTTGCTGCAGGTCACAGCACAGGTCGGGTGCTGTGCTGCAGGCACAAGTGGCAGATGGCATTAGTGGAAGGACAGGAGTTGGAAAAGAGCCAGATAAACCAACCAAGTAAAGTGGATTTTTTTGCTGGACCACTTGTTAGGTGTTGCAGTCCCAGAGTACTGACTGGTCTTGCAACATGACCAGTCTGAATAAACAGTCAAAAAAGGAGAAGACAAAGTGAATATCTTGTTGCCATCTGCTACTTTTACATGCTTCAAGTTTGTGTGTTATGTGCAGGCACTGAACTAGCTAGGCAGGGAAGTGATAAATGGAATAAAAGTTAGCCCGCCATGTGTCTGTGCAACCTGACAACTGTACACTACAGCTACCTAGCTATGTTAATAAAAAATTGTTTTGCTTGATTTTTTGTTTTGGGGGGGGGGGATCACACCGCTAGCTTATGGAAAGGTTACTAAAAACAAAACTCTGATGACCTATATGAGTCCTTTCCAACCTTCCAGGAATCCCAGATAGAAAAAAAAAATCTATGCTCATTATTATTAGACTTCACTGTGAGTGAAGCATATCTGAACACTGTTTAGGTCATAGACATGAAATCTGGAATGTAATTGGCAATATGACCTAAATTAAACACACAAAGGACCTGTCATTTCTTACTTGCAGATGAGTGAATGCTTGTTCATCCCTGGTCAGTACTGACTTGTACTGACACAGGATAAAAGTCTACTTGTGTTGGGAGCGCCAGGCTTCACTGCACTTGTCCATCTGCAGTCTGCAGATAACTATCACACAAACATGGTCTCCCTTTCAAAGCTGCAGGCAGTGGTTCTAATTGGTCTAGATATCATGAGATGAACTGAACATTAGATGCATCCATCCTCACAGTAACTGACAACACAAGTATCGAATCTGAAATAGCAGCAGCGCTATGAATTGTTAGGCACTGGGCAGAGAAAGAGCAGCTGCTTGAAAAAGCACTTTTTAACCCCGAGATCTTTTTTCCACTTGCTGATGTGCTGTAAATACAAGTACAATCGAATAGCCGAGATGAGAATTAGCATCTCTTTTTTTAGTGCTGATTAGCCCAAGATACACACAGTATAAGCAAATCTCAGGGTCACACAGTGTGGGATTTGAACCTGGGTTCTGGTTTTCAAGCCTGTGTCCTAGCCATTAGCTCATACTGCTTAAACAGTATTGATTGGATCTGTCCTAAATCCCTACTTTCACCCCAACACAAGGGGGGGAGACACATGGGCAATGGCAAGAACTCAATGAATCTCATTAACTTTTTGAGATATGTGTGATCAAATTGTATAGAATCACAAGCACAGAACAGAGTCGCCATTTTTGTATGCAGTCCGTTTAGCAGTGTGCTTGTGATATAAGGTCAGAGCTGAGCGGTCTGTCTTGTTTTGTGGTATTAAATCAAAACAAATGGTTCTTTAGAATCATAAGCACTCTTTATTCATATATGTTACAGTTCCATCAAGCATCAGATGAACAGTTCTCTGATGGCCTTCCATCAGCAGTGTTCTTGGAGCTGGCAGTGTCTGGTAACATGATCTCATTCCTCATCTGAAGACTCCCATCCAGTAATTGAGAGCCTCTGGGGCTACTTTAATTACCCATTCCAATTTTTATCTTAACTAGTACCTTACCAACACAAGGACAGTCGGACAGTCCTATATCATGTGAATGAAATTTGTTGTCCCAGCCCTGACCATAGGAATATAGTAGGTGTGACAGTTCTAACCGCAGGACATACTTTTCGCTTGTGACCCCCCCCACCCACAAACCACAACCTGCAACCCGGTCAGCAGCCACCTAGAAAAGTTCCTGAGGGAAAGCAACAGCACTGTGGGCTATAGCGGAAATCCCCAGGAAACTGCTGATGTCCCTATTGTGCCCCTCGCCTCCCGGCAGCAGCATCACCACCTTATGTTAACTATCCATGCTATGCTTTTCTACCTTGAAAAGTCAGAGAATAAACTCTGAAAGTGGCCGCCCCAGAGAAGCTGTCCCTGATACCTGTTTGTGCAGGATATCCCAGCAGTATGGTCACAGATGAGCCAGAGAGGAGTGGTGGGGATTGGGGAACCAGAGTGAGAGAGAAAGAGAGAGAGAGAGGGACTGGTGCATGCTGTCTGTAAAGCCTGCTCCCTCACCCTTGCCTCCGCAGCTCCCGACAGAGTCACAATGGAAACACGCTGCTCAAGTGTCCATGGGGGGGGTGTTCTTCTTCTGTGAAGCACAGTTGTCACCTATCCTGCATTCTCCTCTGATTCACTTGTCACTGAGTGACAGTGTCTTTCATGGCCCCCGCCTACCTCACACAGCAATCATGGAAAGTAGTGACTGGTACTAGTATTCCAAGCAAAAGAGAGCCAGGGAAAGTATCATGTGGTAATAAAGAGAGTGAGACCATCATTAATTGCAGCGTACACTTCCTTGACAGCATGGGGAGGGGGACGCACAGTAAAGTCATGGGTGTTTGAAGTCTTACAGACAGCAAGAGTGCCATGCCTTTAGAGTGAGAGGGACACAGTCATTAATAGCAGTCACACACTTTCTTTACAGCATGGGGAGGATGAGAAGCACAAGTGGGTCATGGGCGTTGCAAGTGTTACAGTCAATGTTATGTACAGCAAATGTCAAAAATCCTGTCATTATTGTATTTGTGACATTTGAAGGGCATAAGGGAAGGCAGCTATGTGCAGGCTGCAGTATTTGTTAGGGAGAACTGTGACACTTTGGGTGCCCAATCCCTAGTGTCATGATTGGGGATCATTGTTGTCTTTTTTTTTCACTGTAAAACAAAAACAGTCCATTCATAGAAACATAGAAACATAGAATCTGATGGCAGATAAGGACCACTTGGCCCACCTAGTGTGCCCGTTTCCCTACCTGATGGATAAGCTGCAGATTCTAATTAATCAACAGCTTACTTCCTCCTACCCCCCCACACTAGAATTGCTTTATGCCTGTCCCATGCATTCTTGAATTCTCCCACTGTTCCTGGATCCACAACCTCCTCAGGAAGACTGTTCCATGCATCCACAACCTTCTCTGTGAAAAAATACTTTCTAACATTACCTCTGAGCCATCCCCCCTCTATCTTCAAATTGTGCCCCCTTGTTCTTGCACATCTCTTCTTCTGAAAGATGCTACCCTCTTGTACTTTAATTCCCTTGAGTTACTTGAAAGTTTCTATCATGTCCCCCCTCTCCCTCCTTTCCTCAAGGGTATACATATTAAGCTGCTTTAGTCTCTCCTAGTATGTCTTCTGGTGCAGACCCTGCACCATTTTGGTTGCCCTCCTCTGAACAGCCTCCACTCTATGTCTTTGCGGAGATGGGGTCTCCAGAATTGCATGCAGTACTCCAGATGGGGTCTCACTAACTGTCTGTACAGAGGGATAACAACTTCCTGTTTTCTACTGTTGATGCCTCTCCCTATGCATCCCGGTATCCCCCCAGCCCTCCTTACTGCCTTCTCACATTGCTTGCCCACCTTTAGGTCATCTGATGTAATTACTCTCTAGGTCTCTTTCGATTTTTGTTGTTGTTATTAACTCACCCCCATTGTGTACTCTTCCTGGTTTTGTTTCCCAGATGCATTACCTTGCACTTCTTTGCATTGAATCTGAGCTGCCACACATTTGACCATTCCTCCAACCTTGCCAAGTCCCTTTCATCCTTTCCACCCCACCCGTGTATCAACCCTGTTGCAGATCTTTGTGTCATCTGCAAAGAGACATACCTTTCCTTCAGGTGCTCTCCAATGTCACTTATGAAGACATTAAAGAGGACCCGGTCCTAATACTGAACCCTGCACTGCCCCACTAGTTCCTCCTTTCTTCCTCGGACTCCAATTACTATTACCTTTTTAAGTCCTCTTGTCTAGCCAATTTTTTATCCAGGCTACAACCTTGGGACCCACTCCAAGGCTGGCTAACTTGAATATTAATCTTTTGTGTGAGACTGTGTCAAATGTCTTGCTAAAATCTAGGTAGGCCATATCCACAGCCCCTCCCAGGTCTACTACTTTGGTCACCCAGTCAAAGAAATCAATTAGATTCATCTGACATGACCTTCCTGATGTGAAACCATGCTGCCTTGGGTCCTGTGCCCCACTGATCTCTAGGTACGCAACAATTATTTCATTCAGAAGTGATTCCATCATTTTCCCTACCACTGAAGTCAAACTAACTGGTCTGTAGTTTTCTGCCTCTGCCCTGCTCCCACTTTTGTTAAGTGGAATCACATTTTCCCTCCTCCAGTCCTCAGGTACCACCTCATGCTCCCATGATTTGTTAAAGAGAGTAGTCAGTGATGTTACTAGTTCTATCCTTAGTTCTTTTAGAATTCTTGGGTGAATCCCTTCAGGCCCCATTGCTTTGTCCACCCTCAATTTCAAGAGTTCTTTCAAAACCCTTTCTTCTGGGAATGGACTGGTATCGACCCCCCTATTCAGAGTTTCTCTCTTGTTTGGTTTATGTACCTCCCCCTCCTCTTCCGTTGAGAATACTGAGCAGAAATATTTTTTCAGCATCCCTGCTTTTTCACTGTCACCCTCTGCCCACATTCCCTCCCCTTTATTAAGTCTCCGTATCTCTCCCTTGGTCTTTCTTTGCTCCCTAATGTACCTATAAAAGGTTTTATCCCCCTTCTTAACAGAGTTGGCTATCTTTTCCTCAGTTTGTGTCTTTGCTATTCTGACTGCCTACCCTACCTCTTTCTACTTTAACTGATAAAGTTCTCTGTCCTGCTTCTGTGTTTCATTATACCTCCTGAATGCTATCCTTTTCTCCTTAACCGTCCCTGCCACCTCTTTTGAGAACCATAGTGTTTTTTTCCCTTCGTTTTGTTTTGTTGATTTGCTTCACACAAAGGCTTGTTGCCTCTGTGATGGCTGTTTTGATTATTCCCCATTGTTTCTCCACCCCTCCTTCTTGCCTGTTTGCTAGTGCTTTTCTGAGGCACTCTCTCATTTTCCCAAACTCAGCCTTCCTAATGTCCAGTACTTTTGTTTTTGTATGGCTTGACTCTATGGCTGCATTTATTGTGAACCACACTGTTTGGTGGTCACTTGTTCCCAGATGGCTACCCACTTATAAATCTGAGATCCTTTCTCCTTCCCCATTTGAGAGTACCAGGTCTAAGATTGCTCCCTCCCGAGTGGGTTCCAGCACTAACTGCCTGAGGCATGCCCCCTGTAGGGCATCAAGAATGACCCTGCTCTTGGATGTGCCTGCAGCAAAGGTACTCCAGTCAACATCTGGCATATTCAGGTCCCCCATCAACAATATCTCCCCTTTTTCTGCCAGTTTAAGGATGCCTTCTATCATTTCCTTGTCCATTTCCTCCCCTGAGAGAGGGGTCTGTAAACAACCCCCATGTGGATTGTGGTGCCATTTTCTGTCTCCAGGGTGACCATAGTGACTCATCAACTTCCTGTTTATGCTTTAGTTCTGTTGCTTTAATCCCTTCCCATATATAGAGAGCTACTCCTACTCCTCCTCCTCTTTTACCCACCCTGTCCCTCCTGTAGACTGTGTATCCTGGTAAGTTGACATCCCAGTCATGGTTCTCTGTGTACCATGTTTCAGTGACTGCCACAATATCCCGGAATCCCTCTTCCATCAAGGCCACTAGTTCAGGGAGCTTGTTGCACAGACTGTGGCATTGGTATTCATCTTCCATTTATTTTTTATGGCCTTACCCCTTTTAGCCCCATTCCTATCCTTACTGCCTTTTCTGCATTTACCCCTGTCCTGCTCCCTACTGACTTCTCTACTTTGGTGTTTACCTCTCTAACTACTGTGTTTTTTGGAGGGAGGCTGGGATTTCCCTGCTCCTTTTCAGTGCCTCCCCCCTTGGCTAGTTTAAATGCTTGCCAATGAAGCATTTAAACCTGTCACCTAGGATCCTGGTCCCCCCCAGACAGATGCAGATCATTGCACCAGTATAAGCATGCATCCCTCCAGGTGGCTCCCCAGTCCCCAATGGAGCCAAAACCCTGAGCTCCACACCAGTTTTTCAACCATTCTTTGAATCCCATAGTGTGGAATACCCTAGCATCATCCTTGCCATAGACTGGCAGCACCTCTGAGAAGGTTATCATACATGCTACTTGTCTAAGGCCCCTCCCCAACTCCACAAACTCCTCTTGCACTGCTCTGATCCCATTCACAGCCAGGTCATTTGTCCCTAGGTGGACAATAACATCCAGCTCCCTCCCTCATGCTGCTCCTCCCGCAATCCTGAGGATTCGCTTCCTGTCCCTTCAAACCATGGAGCCAGGCAGGCACCTTACCTCCCTATCCCCTTCCTCCCCTTAATGATTGAATCCCCCACCAGGAGTTGTTTCCTTCCCCTGTGTGGTCCCGTGCCACCCTCCTGTGGGTCTCCTTTGTGGAGGTTCCCAGCATCCTTCTTGGTCTCCAATGCAGGTGCCTCCATAGAGGAACCACTCTTTGCTAGAACAGCATATGAATTGTGGAGAGGTACAACTGGACAGATGCACCTCTGTTCCACCACCCTCCCTCTCCCTGAGCCCTCCTTGGTCCAACCACTCCTCTCTCTTGGCAACCTCTGAGGTAACAGTGGTGGCCCTGGTGGTCCCTGAGTGGGGGAAGAGGTTTTATGAATCCTAGCCAGGTCAGCCTGGAGATGGGCAACCTCCTCCCTCAGACCAGAGAGGTGCCTGAAAACAGGGCAGCATTGCAGCCTCTAGAATGTCTCCCAGAACACTGCTGCCCCACAGCCATTGCACTGCACCACTCCCATCTTGACTTATTTTGTGTCCCCTCCCATGTTGCTTTGTATGCTTACTGTCTCCTTCCTCTATGTATTTTTACACTTACTTTCCTACTGCCTATGTGCCCTTACAACTCTCACCCTTCCTGCTCTGGGACAGGAACTTCCTGTAGTCTTCAGTAGTCTCCTTCTTCCATGCTTGGATTTAGACCTCCAGCAGCCGGGGTGGTGTAGGGGGGAGAGTTATTTTTTAGGTTCCTTCAAGGTTGATGAAACTAATGTGTCTCAGTGATCCTTCCCTTCCTGCTGCCAAACAGGAAGTTCCTGTTGTCAGTCAAATCCAGTGGCTATAAAAGTAGAACTGGCTTAGGGTGGGAGGGTGGATGGGTGAGAAGGACGGTAATTAGTAAAAAATCTGTTGTTCTAGACTGCTGTTTCTTGCTCTGAAACCAAAGTTCTCCTCTGTCAAAAACAGCAGGAAGCTGTAATTGGAGACACCTGCTTTTGTACTCCTAAGCTTCTAAGCCACACCCCAATTAGATTCACCCTCTGCTCCTGCCTCAGTAAATTAAGCTGATACAGCCCCTTCCTCAGAGAAACATACAGTGACTTTCTTCTTTTTTTTTACTTAAATGAGACCCCTTCTTCTAATAAAGTATCTGTTTGCTTAATCCAAACAGGTACTGACTTGATTCTATGTCTTTTGCAGCCATTCCTAACCCCACCCAACCTCCACTGCAGCATCCACCACCCTGCCCTCTTAAGCCATAACTTACCTATCGGGGGTCCAACAATGTAATCATCTCTGGACTGCAGGCACGTCTTCATTCTTCAAAGCCAGACTGCAAACTGAAGATATAGGTGTGCAGTTCAATGTATTTTAATGGGGTTTTGAACTTGCTGCAATAACTTGTTTTTAACCAGCTGTTGCAAATTGCAGTTTGGCTCTGGAGAATAAATTATTTCAGGAACAGGAAACATTCACTCTGTGATCTATCTGTTCATTGGGCACATTACTCACAGCATAGCGAGCCCTGTTCTCATTGAATTAAACCCTTTCCTCTGTGTGCTGCCCACCCCACACCCTCCGTTCCCCCACCAGACCTGGCATCCAATTAAACCCTCTCGCTTCCTCATTCTGTGTGCTATTCAGCCCGCACCCTCCATTACCCATCCTGGCACAAACCTGCAAGTGAACGCTCGGCATTGACAAATGCTTGTTAAGATACGTCTCTGATTCTGGCTCTTTGTTCCTTTTTTTTTTTTAAGCCTTGTCCCAAAATGCACCACAAAGCATGAAACGTCATGTAGATCTGGGGGCTGTAACACTATTTCAGTGTTCTCTCATAACTCTTTTTATTTTCAATGCCTTGACTACAGCCTTTCAACATAGCCATTTTTCCACACCACCTCATAAATGTGACGTGTCATTTTTAAAATCCTGGTTGAGATGTTCAGCCAGTATACTATCAATGGTACATTGCATGTCTATAAGATGAATCCTAAAACAAGCAATCTTCAAAATTTGGGTTCAAAATGTTCAAAAACCACATTGTTTACCAAGCATCAAATGTTCGGCATTGACAAATGCTTGTTTAATTTAGAGAATAGCTTACTCTTTGCAGTTTTGCTCAGGGTACCATCAGAGTGTGCTAGAGCATATGGAACTGTGGAAAGCTGATGTGTGAAACCTTCCTTCAGGTTAATCTCTCTTGTTTGTGCAGCTACTGCAAGATGGCTAAACAACTCCCTGCCTGCATTGATAGTCACTGTCTTATCACTACTAACTTTCAATTTAATCTTCTTGCTGAGAGATGGAAATGTCTTGATGTTGAGTTTGGGCAGTGGTTCAAAGAATCCAGTGGTATTTGAATTTAGTCTGTCTTCCACAAACTGTTTCATTGCTTGAATTCCTGTACCATTCGCAGTAACAAGCTTGGGGGCAACCTCTTTGAGTGCAACAATGCCAGTTGCAATTTTGGTGAGTGCTATCAAGTCAGCATTCAAATCAAATGGGTTTATCATGGAGTCAATGATTGTGTTAACAATCTTATTTACATCTCCTTCATCTTGTAGCATGGGATGTGGTGTAGCCTCCTTGTGTTTTCCTTGTGAAACACCTGAGTCTACCATATCATACATTGCCATCATGGAAGTTGTGATAGCTGAGTGCTCGTAAGCAGTGATGAACCATCTAGGCAAGGCTCCTGGTTTCAAAGTGAAACCCACTATACCCCATTTTGCTTCACTATTACAGTTTACTGTTTGTTCAAGTGCCATGTCTGTCCAGAATTTGCTGAATTTATTTCTAGACTGAGCTACAGCATGATTTCCTTGCACAAACTGCTCATGAATTTCAGGGCACAATCTGGCGGAAGCTTCATATTACTGATGTACAGATACCCAGTGAGCATAGTTGGTGTGGTCAAAGGCAAAAAATAGTGGTAGCATCTCTACAATGGCTGCAAGATATGGGTCCCAGTTGCTTTCACATTCTGCTCTAATGAATTTCATTAAGATGTTAACAAATTTGATGTAATCGACCCAGAATGCACTTGTTTATGAACATATGAAATTTGCAAGCAGATAAAGGCCTAGTAGTCTATCAAGTCTGCTCGAATGTGCAGTTAGCACTCCTTTGGAAAGTTGCTTTTCCAAAATTTCAGAATCTGTGCAATGCATCCTGTACATTCTTGAGGACATCAATGAGCTGGGAAAGTGTTGCTGCTAGACTTGTTGCATCATTGTTTGATGCCACATTTTGACATTCCTGGAGCTTGCTGTTGATGAGGTCTACATCACAATCAGTCTTATTGTCTTGTACCAGATTACAAAATGCCTGCCACCTCATTCTGTACTGAGCCTCCATTATAAGCTTGTGGGCTCTCACTCTATGATTGCATGATTTGCATTAAGGTAGATTGCTTGCTGTGTTGCTAGTATTGCTACCATACACCTGCAAATCTATGAGGATGTCTTCCAGATCACTCTCTTCATGTGTCTTTTCAATTATAGCCAGAAATGTCTGTGTTATGTGGCAAGTACCCATTCTCAAGACTGTTTTCTGAAATTCTTCGAGGCAACTCCACTGAATCTCTTTGGCTTTACAACATATAGCTGTGTCAAATGTCAAGACACTGTCATCTTGGCCAAGTGTCCTAGACATCTTGCAGACATTCTTCATTACAGTGAAAACTGTACTCCATTCAGTAGGTGATGTTGGCACCATTGGACAGTACACAATAGATGTTACTGTTGGTATGATAGGTGAAACCATCACATTAAAAGCTGTCCATCCTGGTACTTGCTGAGCATTTACCTTTTCAAACTCAACCTCAAATAGCTTGGTTGGGCAGCATCTTAGAATTAGTCATTGCAGATCATGGTTGTGTGCTTTCCATCTAACATTTCCTCATTTATATAATTATTGTCAGCAGCAAACTGAAAAACTCTCCATGCTGCATGTTTGATGGAATTATGATATTGTCCCTGGCAGCTTTTTCAAACTGATCCCTTGCAAAAGCTGTGTTAGTTCTCTCTAGTGCTTCATAACTGACACAGCGTGCTGGCTTGTGCACCATTGTTACTACTTGTTTAGAGCCTGTCTTATGGCGTATGGACATTGCAAGCCCAACATGTTTAGGTGTACACTTTGCACCTCTGGATACTATATGAATGAAGTCCTGACCAACTGTCTGTCTGTGGAAGGTCTTGTTAGTGGCTGTTACTAAAGGACTGCCATCTTCAATAGGTTCGTCAGCAGCATCCCCTTGGAATGCCCATTTCAGGAACCTATACACATTGTCAGGAATCATGTCTAATGCTTTTTCTAAATTGATAGTGTAATTATCTAATAGATTGATATCCAGTCCCTCACACATTATGAGTTCACTACAGAGGACCTGTGCTGCATGAAACAGCCTAGATGCAGATGAATATTTATCTTAATTTTCAGAAGTAGGGAGAGGGTTTTCCTCTTCATACTGTTGCTTTGAATGCAGCCTGAAAGCTATGTTAATGACATCTTCCAAAGACACAGCACTGCTATACAGCAGCTCTGGTTTACTCGGTCATGCTGCATTTGAAAAATGATTTGGTCACCAAAATACTGTAGTTTGGTAGTCTCTTTTTTAGCTTCTCACTTTGGTAACTCTCACTGCTAGGAATTTTGCCTTTCAGAATTTCATGGTATCTCTGTAACTGGTAAGACAAGGACAAGGTTTTCCTGCTGATAACAAGGTCATTCTCAATTTCAGAAATCAGTTCACTTAAACATGCTTTATATGCAGACTCATCTTCCTTAATTCTGTTTGTATGTTTCTTTTGCTGGTGAAAGTAATATGGCAGTCTTTGTGGTACTTTGCTTCAAATGCAATTCAGTCCAGTCCAGCTATTCACTTTAAGACTGTGTCATCTTCTCTTGCTTCAGCTGCATCAAGCAGAGTGTCTTGCCCTCTGAAGGTTACAATCTGTGATAGACTTTTGTCTTTTCTGTGATATACCTTCTGGCATATTATACACAAATTCCAGTTAACAGGCTGGTGAATCGATCGCCTACTCTGTGAGCTTGAACACTGACCAGTATCAGTAGAAGAGCCAGGACTTAAGCTTCTTCCTCAACCTTCAAAATGCTTCAGGTTTGTTTTGCTGGTGTAGGACTGATGACATCGTGCATGATAATGTACTGCAGGTAAAGCTAATAATGCATCAATGCCTAATGGTTGCAATTGCTGATAAACATGATCTTTTCTAACAAGGTATACGTTATAAAATGTCTTTAGTCCTCCCTGGGCTGCAGTCCTCAGGTGTTCCTGCATTGTTATTTGGCAGATGATACACTTGGACCAGTCACTAGTCAGGCATGGTTTTTTGGTGAGGATGATCAAAGTCTCAACAGGGTCTTAAGTCATTTTGTTGCCTCTCAGTTGTTATTACCTGAAAGAAAGAGAAATGCTAATAGAAATATTTTCATTAGTACAGTATTCATCTTGTAAAATTATAAAAAGAAAACACTCTTTGTCCATGTTTATAGCTGTAAACATTATGTTGAAATACACTATTTTCTTATAAATTATATAGTGTAAGCAGTTAATAAATTACACATATAAACAAAGCAACAAGCATAGAACATATTTAAAGTAAATTTGCCATAGTGAAATCAATATAGGATGAAAACACTGTAAAATTATACACATGTTAAAGGGGAATCATTTTGACTTTTTCAAGAAATTTGTGAAGGCAATTTGACATGATTTAGAAAAGCATCCATATTTCTCAAAGTTATGACTGCGTAATACCACATTCCCCCTAAAATCACTCTTGGGGGTTCATCCCTTCATAAAAAAAGTGTTAAACCTTTTCAATTGGGGGGGGGTGCTACAAATTTCAAATTTAGGCAGGGTTTTCCATTTGGGCTCCCAGACTAACTGCTTTCAGAAAAGCATTCCAGGAGTTGGGAGTGCCTTATCAGCTGCAGTATTCCCCAAATTGAAATTCAGAAAAAATGGGGTGGCCAAAACTTTTGAGACCCTAGCAGAGGCTGCTTGGTAATTCAAAAGCACTGGCCAGGCAAGAAGTGAAATGGTTTAGCCATGCACCAGTTGGTCAGCTCCAAGTAGCAATCACACTGCCCAGGTGCCTCCTCCATGATATCACAGATTGGAGACACGCAAAGACAGCCCATAAATGGATTGGTAGACTACCCAAATGAAACAGACCAGAAGTCAGGACAAGAAAATGTTTGGCTCCCCCAAACTGTAGCAGGCAGAGATGGCAGCATGGACTCATGCTATTCCTCTCACAGCTCTGATTCTTACAAGGAGCTAGAGGCCAAAAGGACAGGACAGAATAAAGTACAGCACCCCAGGAAACACCCTCAGTGACAACTCACACAGTCAATCTTTCACCTTCCAGACTGTCCACTCCAGACTCATGCCAAACATGGGTGGGCATGGTTGGTGAACACTCACCAGTGAACCCTGAATGGTTAAGAGGCAGTGTGCCTTACAATTTGGAATGGGCAGTGCTCCCTGGGGACAGTGCAGAACAAACCTGAATTATCATGAACCTCTGGAGCTGGCAGATCCACTGGAACCTGTTCTCCATCAGTCAGACTATATCCTTGCTTAACTGTTCTAACCTCTGTCTCCTCCACAGGTTGATGTGTTTACTATATTGAACAGGGGGAACTAATGCATATACTTTTAATGTTTTATGTCACCTCTGCATGTTTGACAGTTCTCATCTGGTCCCAACACCACTGGGCTTTCAAATTTGTGGCCTCTCAGTGATAGGGAAGTCTACCCCCCCATCGTATTTACCCAATCACAAGTGTACAAGCTGAACAAGATGGGAATAAAAGCCCTCCATTCCTCTTGGCTTGAATAAGGTTTAAATACTGCCAACTCCTGCTCAGAGGTTGGGGAGTGCTTCAATCTCTGGACTCTCCTGTGGCTCACTCAATTAGGCTGGAGCCATTGGTCAGCAGTCTACTGAAAGTGACAAAATCCTAAGGGCTGGGAAGTGTCAAAATTGAGAGGTGTGAACTTAAACTAACTATTGATTAGCTGGTCTGAGATTCAGGGGAGAAGAGGGACATGAGTGCTTTAATTTAGCATCCTTTCTGTGGTGGTTGTCAGCCCTATGAGCTGCCTAACTGATGCCTCACCTCCCTCCTTGTTCATGCCCTTACCACCCTCATGAATGCAGCAGCTGCATGATTGTGCAAATTTGCTAATGCCCACTATGCAAGTTGACAATTCTTACAAGACCCTTACTCTCCTATCTGAGGCATCTATCAGGGCTGACAATTGCCACAATTAGAGCCAGATACCTGGTGTACCAAACAGGTGAGTACAAAAAAAAAAAAATCAGCAAACTAAGGACCCTAAGGTGCAACCCCTCTAAATACATAGGGGATGCGCTGCTATACTTGACCTGCCTGGCATATCTTGTCAGGACCAAAAGGACAAAAGGCTGCATCCCCCCCTCAAAACAGGTTCCTTTCTATTGCCAGATATATTGGGAGAGTGGGATGGAGTAAGGAGAGTAAGATAGCAGCCAGGCAGTACCCCCTACACTGTAATGTATATCAGGAGGGTACGCAAAATTAAAAAAACCCTTGTCAAGACCCACCAATATGCCCCTACCCTTTTTACTTACCAGGGTGGGTGACTGCAGGATTAATGTGGTGCCAAAACAATCTGGGACATTAGGGGGAAGCAGGGTGGAGTGGGGACAAGCATGAAACAGAGAAGCTCGAGGCACCTGCTGGTGCTGTGGGCCCCGGCCATTATTAGCATTGACCTGGGCAGTGTACACCTCCTGTAGGAGCCAAACTCAAGGGAGTCTGCTCAACCCAGGCACAAACAGTACAATAGGAAAACAAAGCTCACTTGCTTACACTAATAGCAGCAGTTGCTTCCTTACTATCCCTCTCCCCCATCTGGTGGCTGACAAACTCAACTCCTGCCAGGACCACCGACCCACGCAACATTCTGCCAGAGTTCCATATGACTCATGTGATGCTCACCCTCCTTCATCTTCACACCACAACTGGATCCCTTCCACTACCCCAGGACTATGCACCTCAACTAAGGGTTAATTGGGCACATATCCTTAAAACCAGTAAATGCACAATAACACCGAAGTCTGATGCAGTAATCAGTGGTGCACAGGATTCATCACCATTCACCTATAGTGGGTGCCAGGTCACTGACTGGGCACATTCAGGGGATTACCCCCCCCACCTATGGTACCCATCAGGACCAAACAATAAATACAGTTCTTGTCGCTGTTACTGTTTCTTGTTTTGTTTCATTGTTCATCTGTGGTTAAAAATTCTTGCTGTTCTCAGAGACTGTTTATTTTAATATGCACAAATGTTCTGATCCAAACAGCTTTTGTAACCACTAAAGGGAACCTAGAAGTACATCTTCTACCACTCACTTCCCTACCTGAGATCTACTGTATATCTGGAGTAGGGAGACACCAATTAGGCCAAATCCACCATATTTGACAATCAGTTCTCAAGCTACTCTCACTGAATTACCTTGTTAACCCCCACACTGGAAATGGCTAGCAAGCCAATTAAATTCATGTCTTGGAATGTCAAAGGAATAAATTAACCCATTAAAGAGAGGAAGATAATAGACCACCTTGAAAGACAAGGGACTGGGATTGCCTTTCTGTAAGAGACCCACCTTTTGAAACCTGAGGCTGACAAGCTTGGAAAAACTGGGTATCCCAGGACTTTAGCAACTAATACACCATGAAGAGCAGAGGTGTAACTATTTTGATCCACAATGAAGTAGAATTTAAACACTCTTTCATGCATGTGGATCCAAATGGACAATATCTACTAAGAGGTGAACTACTGTGGGGTGTGGAGGTTCCATTGCCCTACAAGAATTGGCCAGAGAAATGGAGACCATAGATGTGTGGAGACTGATACATCCCTGTGACAGGGATTGCATCTTCTTCTCCATCCCACATAAAATTTACTCCAGAATATATGTCTACCTGGCCTAGAATGCTTGGTTAGAGGACATTTGTGAAGTCAAGACTGAGTCAGCAATCAACTCTGACCATTGCTCCAAATCCTTTACGTGAATGCCTCAGGATGCCCAGGCTTTGAGTAGAGGCACCTGGAAATTTACTTCAACCTTCCTTAAAGACCCCACTTTCTGCAATGAACTCAGTAAGGAGACTAAAAATGTCCTTGCCCTCAAAAAGCCTGAATATACTTCAGCAGTGATATGCTGGGATACACTTAAACCCTACTCAGAGGCAAATGTATCTCATACACCTCTTGGGTGAAGAGAGCAAATGGCAAAGGCATCAAAGAGCAGGAAGCTGTGCTGTGGGGAGTAAGAAGAGACATATAGAGGAATAAACTGTAGCAGTCAGGAGCTTTGAGCACAGATTGTGAGCACAAGGTTTAAAAGCAACTTGCACTTGTACCAAAAGGCAGAGTTTGCACTATTCAGAATGTGGCAAACCTTCTGGGAAGCAGAGGATAAGCTGGGTACCAGTTTAAAAAAAGGCAACAACACTCCAGAATCCAAATCTTCAAATCTCAGTTAGGAGAGGTAATAAAGGATCAGGTGAGTCTCAGCAAACCATTGTTGGACTTCTATACAAAATTGAATACCTCTGAGTCCACCCCACAAGAGAAGGACATGGACTCCTTTACAGCCCACCTGAACCTGCCCACCCTAATGGAGACCCAAGCTAGGGACATGGACAAGCCTTACACAGATGCAGAGCTAGCAGTGGCACTAGCCCTCATGCTGGTAGGGAGGACCGCCAGGGGGATGGTTTCACAGCTGATTATGAAGCATTCAAGGAAGACCTCATAGACCCACCAAGATAGGCCCTGTATGAAGCAAGCATGAGAGGGACTTTATCAACCTCCATGCAGAAAGCACATATCTCTTTAATACCCAAACCCGATTGTGACAGGGTTGCATAAGACCCTATCCTATTAGTTATGCAAAAAGAGTTAAAAGCAAGGATCTGTGCTGTCTTCTTTTATTCAATCACTTGTCTATCACTTTTCTGTCTGACTGCACAATCAAATCTTCCTTGTAGAACCTCTGTACTGGCCACTCCAAGGGTCCCACCATTTCCTCCTGTCATTTCCCTTCCTTTACGTGCTGTTTCTGTTCTTTCTTTCTTGACTTGCTTCTTTGAGGTTAAAGGATATATATGAGAATGTCTATGCAAAACTGAGGTCCTTTAGTTTACAAATGTATGTAATTATATTATTGAAATGTTTACAGAAAGCTGTTTGGGTTTATCTGAAACTCAGGGGGCTAATCATGAGAAACCTTCTGACCTTCCACAAGCTTGTTTAAAGAGCTGTCAGCAGGGAAATTGGCTCTCACCAGAATGCCTTAATTGGCTGCACATGTTGGGAAGGCTGGAAGTACTGGTGAAAGGAAAGAAATTTACAAAGTTTAGTACATTGTGTGAAAACAAGAGATATAGTTTAACGAGACCAGGATGTAGAATTCAATTGTCAGGTGAAAACATCTTCTGAAAAGTGAGCAATGTTTGTTTAGAGAGAGAGAGAGAGAGACAGAGAGAGAGATTGAGACTTGGAATGGTAGGTGTTGCAGTGAGCTGCACTTGGTAGAAGGATATAACTGAAAGTTTTTGGCCAAGCTCTGCCAAGCTGGCTGTTTGGTCTAGTGGCTAGAGCCACCACCTACAGAGCTACAAGACCCAGGTTTGAGTCCTACAGTAGGAATTGTGTTTTACTTTATTTTTTTAAATCTGCCCACCCTCAAGTTGATTATATTATTTTGGAGGGTGCAGGGGGGGTGTAGCCCCCCACAAAAAAAAGTATTTTGTTTGCCGTTTGTGAAACAGCTGAGGGCCATCGCTGTTTGTGGTGGTTGCTCTTTATTCCAGTCGCCCTTTATCTGTAGCTTCGGGTGATTTTTGGGTAGTGGTTTGTGGCCACACATTTAGGGACTCACTTTTATCACATAAATCTCCCTTATACCAGTGGATTGTAAAATATTCACTAAAATACTAGCAAACAGATTGAAGGGAGTAGTGGCTGAGCTGGTGGATACTGACTAGGTAGGGTTTGTGCCAGGCAGACAAGGCTCAGACAACAAAAGGCATCTGACAAACTTAATCTGAAAAACAACAAATTTCCACCATCCTCCTATCATTAGACATTGAGAAAATGTTTGATCGGGTGGAGTGGTGATCCTTCTTTCACATCCTGAAATGTTTTTGGTTTTGGACCCCAGGAAATACATTGGATCCCAGTCCTGTACACCAGGGCAGAAGCCAGAGTGGTCACCAACAGCTCCTCCTCGGCCAGTTTCCTATTGGGAAGAGGCATCAGGCAGGGCTGTCCTCTGTTTCCCCCCTCCTGTTCATCCTAACCTTGGAACCACTACTGTAGGCAATACAATATCCATAAATTTACAGTGTGCAGCGGAGGGGCAAGAACAAAGTCAGGTCTTCCATAACAGCTTATCTAAGATACCTTGGGATGACCTAACCTCACTGCTTAATATTGACCTTGCTGTCGATTTTTTTATCAACAGCTTTCTTAGTGCTTAGTGTCCTCAATAAACATGACCCCCCAAACTGCAAAGGATAAATGGCCATTGAGCTAAATGGCTTGACTGTGAACTAAGGAGGAATCTGAAACTTAGAGATAAGGCCTGGGGCCAACATAAGCTCTTAGGAGGAGTTGCTAGCTGGAATAAGTACAGGTCTATAAAAAAATTCATGCGAGCAGGATCTAAAAAAATGCCAAAAGGAGATATATTAGAAATCTCCAGACCAAAATTCTTTCTGACCCTAAGAATTTCTGGAATTATATTAATTGCCTCCTGAAAGGCTATTCAGGGAACACTGTTCATGACATCAATAGTAGATGGGAATGTGCTATCTGAACCTATCTGAACCTGTAGAGTTGGCTAATGCTTTCAATAACTTTTTACAACGATCTGGATAGATATCTAGCTCCCCTATCCAGGTCATACAACAATTCCCCTAATGGCAACAATCGCTTTCCTCATTTTCACTTCCAACTGATTACAAGGTACTTCCCCACCTAAGAAAGATCAAAGCAGAAGGCTCACCAGAATTTGACAATTTAAAACCAACATTTTTACAAATAGCAGCTCCCATCATAGCCAAGCCCCTCAAAAATATTTTTAATAAATCCCTGCTTCTAGGTTCCTTCCCTGACAAGTGGAAAACTGCCCTAGTAGTCCCCATACGCAAAGATGGAACAAAAGACTCTGTAGAAAACTACAGACCTGTCTCTCTTCTTAGGTAATTAGCTAAGATACAAGAGAAGTTGGTATACACCCAGCTCCAGGACTACCTGAAGCTATATCCCATACTATATGATGCCCAGCATGGCTTCAGAAAGAACCATGGTAGGGATACTGCTCTTGTCTGTATCACCTCTGATATGCTTGGGGCACGGACTGGGAGTTAGCAGCTGGGGCAGTCATTATAGGCATTCAGCCTTGTAAATCATGAGCATTTACTGTCCAAAGTCAGGCATATATGTCTTGACAACCTTGCTTATACATGGTTCAGGCATTATCTTACTGGTAGAATGCAGCGAGTAAAACAGAGGGACAGTATGTCAGACTTTAAATCAGTTTCCACAGGGGTACCCCAAGGTTCCATCCCAGGCCCATTATTGTTTTCTCTGTTGATCAATGATATGGCTAACAATTGTGGGGGTGTGGGGGGGGCAAGCTTCAGTTTATGCAGATGACGCAGTATTGTATAGAAGCTCAAGTGATGTAGCTCAGATCAGCACAGGCCTGAATGTGGATTTTAGGAACTTGGAACACTGGCTAATAGACAATAAACTTGTCCTTAACCTGAAAAAACTAAGGCCATGCTGTTTGGCACCAGACACCTGGGCAAAAAGAGACAAAATCTTCTACAAATAACTTCTCTGGAAGGTTCCCGGATCAAAGTTGTGGATTCCATGAAGTACCTTGGGGTCCTTCTTGACCAAGAACTCACACTTAAACCATATGTTGAGGTGGTTATGATATCCTTAATACAAAAATAGCCCTACTTTACAGGCTTAGTGGGTACCTTCCCAATGAAATATAGCTGGCCATTGCCAATGGCACACTGTTGCCACAGTTTGTCTATGGTGCCCCACTCCTAAAACCTCTTCATGGCTCTGGGATAAATAGGATCCAGGTACTTTACCACAAAGTGGCAGGTTTTGCAGCAGGTGCACAACCTAGAGCCCACTGCTGCAGTGTGTTAGCTGCCCTCAACTGGCACTCCCTTGAGGCCAGATTAGCATATCCAGTCCTATGTCTTACCTATAAGCTGCTCTGAATTGCTGTCCCTCCTTGTCTCCAAGGCTTTCTCCAGCCAAAATCCCATAAAAGGGCATTTGTCAACCACTAGAGGTCCTGAGGGATGGGACTTACACAGGGGACAGGTCCTTTGCAAGGTGTGCACCAGTCCTATGCAATAGTTTACCATGTGAGGTCTTAAAATGTTCTACTCTTGGCACATTTGAATCCTCCCTCAAGGCACATCTGCTTGGAGTTAGCTGCTGTAACTGCATCCGATGACCTTGCATGTAACACTTATGCCGTAGCCTAAAGGATGCTATTCTGATGTCATGTATTGTATTGAATGTAAAAATGTAATTAATCCTGTATGCTTCTTTGTTTTGTGCCTGTGAATGTGAGTTGTATTGTGCTAAGAGTTTATGTTTTGTGAGTGCCTATGTCATGTTTGTATATATCTTTCTGTTACAGTACTGTATGTGAATTAACTCTGGGTCACCCCTGAAAAAGGGACAATAGTCTTAGTAGATCTACCTGGTCAACAAATTTCAATAAATAAATAAAAAATAAAATGGCATTTGCTGCTGGCATTGTGCTCACCCTCACAAACCTGAATGAATCTATACCACAGCTGCTCACCCTAATCACAATGTACAGAAGGCTGTCTGGGATAAAAGCTGAATGTAACCAAGTCCACTCTTCTGGCATCCAATAAAACAATCCACACATAACCAGACTTTCCTTTGGACGTGCAGGTGGTACAAGATTCTATCAAATTCCAGGGGGTTACATTTCTCCTGGGACCTGAGCAGTATGGGGAAGGGCAACCTGGAGTTACTATGAGCAGCCCTAGAGAAAGGCTTTGTGAGATGGAACCACCTCCACCTTTCACACTGGGGTAGGGCCAGTGCTTATAAAATGATGGTGGTACCCAAGATGCAGTATATCCTGGACAACATACATATCATCCTAGAACCTAAATTCAGAATTCGACTACACTGGGATATGCTGGCTTTTTCCTAGTGGACAGACTCTAGAAGGTTCAGCCAGAACAAACTGATGCAAGAGTTCATCCAGGGCATTTTTTGTATCTCCTTGAGTTTTCACTCAAGTGGTTGACTCAGCTATTCCATCACCTATCAAACACTAACCTGGACTTGGCCTCTCCATGCCCATGCAAGTAGGTGCTTTATGAAGAAAGTGTCTTCGGTGGGCCACTGCAGAATACCATCTACCCTTTGGCAATATCCGTAAACCTGCGACCCTGCATCCAGCCATCAAGCATTCAGTTGCTGCTTGGAGATGAGCAGCAACGCTTACCCACTAGACACCAGATAGGTCCCCAGCCTTGCTCTAGTGGAACAATGTTAAGCTCAGAAGAGGTGGACAGCAGATCTACTGGAACGACTGATCTAGAAATGGTATCAGGAATCTCCAATATCTGCTAGACACCTCTACTGGGATACTGAAATCCTTCCAAAAACTCAGTGCACAATTCAGTCTTCCCAAACAATGTCACCGGAAGTACCTCAGCTGAGGCATGCCTTTTCCCCATACCAGGACTAGGTTCAAACTAACTACACCCCAGCTTCTAGACCAACTGCTCTATCTAAATAAGCCAGACAAGGGTAAGGCCAGCCACATCTGTAGGCATCTTATTAGACAAGGGCCACACCCACTGGATAAAACTATACTTAACTGAGGGGAAAACCCAACTTAATCTCACTCTATCTACACCAGAATGGGAGAAATGCTGGTGCCTCCTTATGTCAGGAGTCACAGACTCTAAGAACAGATTTAACCAGCAACAAATCTTGGTGGCACAGGACCCCTAAGAAGTTTCACAGTTGGGCTTAATTGACCATGATAAGTTCTGGACATGTCATATTCACTCTGGGACCCTTACTCACTTGTTCTGGTCCTGTCCCAAATCACACATTTACTGGGAAGAAAGCCAGAGGATCTGTTGGACCATAACAACCACCAACCAGCCTGAGTTCATTGATGTCATGCGGATTGTCCAGGGTATGTGCCCTACATGCTATATTTTGGATCTGGGCCTAGCCTCCCTGATAAAGGGTGGTTGTGATATTATTGGCCCTGTGCTAGCATGGATAGTCTTGTGCTCCTTAGAGATGGGTGAGTTCCCTAGCTCCCTGAAGGAGGCGGTGGTAACACCCCTCCTGAAGAAGGCTTCTCTGGACCCAGACTGCCATGTTAACTATAGACCAATCTCTAACCTCCCCTTTGTGGGGAAGGTGATTGAGAAAGTAGTGGCCATACAACTAGAGAACCATTTGACCATCCATGACATTTATGAACCACTCCAGTCTGGTTTTCGAAAGAGGCATAGTACTGAGACGGCACTGGTTCGGGTGCTCAATGATCTCTTGATGGCAAGAGATTGAAAGAGCTGCTCCATCTTGGTTCTTCTCTATCTGTCTTCAGCATTTGACACTGTGGACTATGGGGTACTTCTGGAATGCCTGAGGTTAATCTGTGTCCTGTCTAGTACAGTCCTCAGGTGGTTTAGATCTTTCCTCACAGGCAGAACTCAGAAGGTGGTGCGGTTCCTCAAGGTTCGGTGTTGTCCCCCATGTTGTTCGCAGTGTACATGCTACCCCTCAGAGACATTGTAAGAAGGTATGGGCTGAGGTTTCACTGCTATGATGATGATACTCAGCTCTACAGTACAAGTCACATTAAACTGTTCCAGCAATGAGTTGGTTTAGCATTGTTTTTTGCAGTTGGCAATGCAGTGGCAACTTATACTGCATTATTTTTTAATGTTTAACCAGCTCAACGGCAATGTTTGTAAAATGTTTTTGCAACTTATTTGGCATACATCTGCAGTCCAGTCACATTGCAATGCAAAACTGGATTTTAACTTTTAAGAAACAGTTTGTGCAGGGTTTTGTGCTGTACCCAGCAACACTTACACAGCTCATTCAGAAATGCTACACCAACTCATTGAAGTAACAGTTTAATGTGACTTGTACTGTACCTATCTTTTGCACCTGACCAGGATAGAGCTCTCTCACTATTTAACAACTGCCTCACTGAAATCCAGTACTGGATGAATTCAAGCTGGCTGAGGTTGAACTCAGAGAAGATGTGGTGATGGTTGTGGACCTGGGTCGCTGGATAGAGGGGATGGGAGCTGGTTTGCCCTCAGAACTTTTTCTGGGTGGCTTCCAGTCCCCTACCTCTGAACAGGTGCGGGACCTGGGAGTGATTTTTGATGAGGGGCTGACACTGCGATCGCAGGTGTCGGCAGTTGTCAAATCATCCTTTTACCATCTGAGGAACATCTCCAGGAGTAAGCACCTAGTTCCGTCCGGTGATCTGTTTACATTGGTCCACGCCTTTGTGACCTCGCGCCTTGATTACTGCAACTCCCTGTATCTAGGGCTACCAGGGGTTGACATCCACCACTTGCAGCTCATGCAGAATGCTGCAGCCCGGTTATTTAAACTTACTTCTTGTGCCTGTCATATTTCTCTGGTCCTGCGTGATCTGCACTGGCTGCCAATACAGTGGCGGATCACCTTTAAAGTCGGTCTTCTGACTTATAAAGCCCTACACGGACTGGGTCCAGACTACTTGAAAGAGCTCCTGGTACCTTACTGCCCTAGGCAATCGCTCCACTCGGCAGACAAGGGGTTGCTAGAGATTCCGAGGGTTTCCTTAAAATCTTTGAGGGGCCCATGCTTTTATGTACGCAGCCCCTGACCTCTGGAATTCTCTACCCCGTCTACTTCAGCAGTGTGCATCCATGGAGGAATTTAAAAAAGCCTTAAAAACCCATTTATGGTCAAAGGCTTACCCTGATAATGATTTTATTGTATTTTATGAACTCAGCTGTTACTGGATTTGTGTTTATTTTACTGTTTTATGCGTAGTTGCTGTAAAGGCGCCTTGGGTTTAAGAAATGCACAGTATAAATAAAGTTTTATTATTTATTAGTTTTTAACATCACTTTCTAACCACAAATGGCATACATCCCAGGGCACTAAAGGAGCTAAGGATGGAACTAGCAGAGCCACTATCAGAACTGTTTAGTGAGTCTCTGAGCACAGGAGAGGTCCCAGAAGACTGGAGAAGGGCTCATGTGATCCCAGTCCACAAGAGTGGTAGCAGGGAGGAGGCAGGGAACTACAGACCAGTCAGTCTTACCTCAGTAGTGGGCAAGATTATGGAGGCACTCCTTAAGGAAAGGATAGTGCAACACCTGGAATCCATAGGAGCACAGGATGCAAGACAGCATGGGTTTACAAAAGGAAGGTCCTGTCAAACTACTCTCATAGATTTCTTTGACTTGGTGACCAGAGTGGTGGACCAAGGGGGAGCAGTTGATGTCGCCTACCTTGACTTCAGCAAAGCTTTCGATACTGTTCCACATAGAAGATTGATTAATAAGCCAAGTAGACTCGGGATAGGTCAGAAGCTGGTCAACTGGGTGGCAAACTGGTTGATGGGCAGAAAACAGAGAGTGGTGGTAAATGGTATACAGTCAGAAGAGATGCAAGTCACAAGTGGGATACCTCAGGGATCAGTCCCGGGGCCAGTCCACTTCAATATCTTCATCAGTGACATTGCAGATGGACTGGAAGGTAAGGTTTGAATGTTTGCAGAGACACCAAGATCTACAACAGAGTAGATGATCCAGATGGGGTGGTCAGAATGAGAAGAGATCTGGATAATCTAGCAAAATGGTTGGAATAGTGGCAACTGGGGTTTAATGCAAAGAAGTGCAAGATCACGCACATAGGGAAGAGACACCCTGAAGCCACTTATAGGCCAGGAGGGGAGTTGCTGGCAGTCACAAGTGAAGAAAGAGGCTTGGGCATCATCATTACCGATGACCTGAAATCATCCAAGCAGACTACTAAAGCAGCAGGTAAGGCTAGGGGGATGTTAGGGTGTATTAGTAGGGGTATCACAAGTCGGAAGAGGGAGGTAATAATCTCTTTTTACAAAACACTGGTTAGGCCCCATCTGGCCTACTGCATGCAGCACTGGAGGCCACACCTTCACAAGGATGTTAACCAAATTGAAGCAGTCCAGAGAAGGGCAGCAAAATGAGGACAGATTAATGGAGCTCAATATGTATACCCTAGAGCAAAGGAGGGAGAGAGGTGATATGATTGAAACATTCAAACACCTTAAGGAGGGCATTAACAAGGTGAAAGAGTCTAACATGTTTCAATATAAGAAAAACAGCAGGACAAGAGGACACAGCATGAGATTAGAGGGAGGCCGATTAAGGGGTAATGTGAGGAAGTTCTTTTTCACAGAAAGGGTGGTGGATGCATGGAACCGCCTACCTAAAGAAGTTGTGGATATGAATACAGTATAGGGCTTAAAATAGGCATGGGATAGGCATAAGGGAGCAATACAGATGAGTATGAATAGATAGGCCATTGACAGAGCAAAGGTCGATGGCACATTTATAAGGTAGAAAAAGAAATGGGCAGACTGGATGGGCCTTGCAGTCCTTATCTGCTACCAGCTTCTATGTTTCTATGTTTTTAAATGATCATGCTAGGGCTAGGTCTCTCCCAGGAACCCCTACTTCTCTTGCCTGCCCAAGGGAAAAGAGATATTTATTTGAAAGGGCCCTCATTGCAGCCACACAAGTCCTCCTCAGATATTAGAAGGAACAAAAAGCCCCATGGGTACAAGAATGGCTCTTAGAACTGAGGAAGGCAGACATCTAAGAGAGAGAGTGCAGGCAGTCTCCAGAGGGAAAACTCAACAGTTTGCGTGTGTGTGGAACAACTAGTTAACCTCTACCTTCTGAAAGGCACACACAGGTCAATTCATGCCTGCATATTTGCCAGCCCCCACCCCACAAAGCTGACACCCACCTAGAGAGGTCCTCCCCCCAGGCACACACCCAAGCACCCTGTCCCTCTCCTCAGCTAGGGAAACTGAGGCCTTGCACACTAAAACCCTGACCCAAGGCCGTGCCATCCCACCCACAGCTTACCTATTCAGGTAACATTTGAAGTCTGAAATTATTAAACATTGTAATGCTGAACTCCACTTACTTGTATCAACCATTGGCTCTAACCAGTCTAAAATATTAGTGTTGTATTTACAGAGAATTCCCCGACAGGTTTGTCCCTTTAGGGACCTTATTGTTCCAAGAGCTTCTATCACTACTGTTATCAGTATTGTGCTGTATTAGTGCAACAGTTTATGACACTCTCTAATGTCTTAACTTTAGAGCTCTGCTGTTAAAACTTAGAGAATCAATAAAGATTTTGATTATAAAAGAGAATAGGCTGATCTTAAGACCTATTGGGTTCTGTAACATCAGGAACATTGAAGCTCACATGATGTCAGAATCCACCCGGTATTAAGAATCAGGCAGTTCTTAATATTTGGGAGTTAATTATTCTACATATATATCCCAGTCCACCCTTCTCCTTCTTGCTCAGCCACACCATTAGTCAATGAAATCACCCCTATCCCTCAACCCACATAGCAAGACCATCACACCCACCTCCCTCCCAGACACACAAGTATGTACAAAGATTACCCTTCCCCCAGTTTTATAAATTCTATCCCACCCTCCTCCCTCCCACCCAGCCAAACCAGTATGTACAAACTGATCCCTTTCCCCAAGCCATGTGAACCCAATCCCACCCCTCCACACCCCATGGCTGCATACTGTAGCACATTTAAAAATAAGCATAACATGCGTATCCTGAAAAAGGAGATGGCAACTGGCTCAAACCCTCCTCACACCACCTTGACCAGCCACTGTCAGTCTAACGCAAAGTATTATAATGCTACACCAGTGGATATACAGTGGCGTGAAAAAGTATTTGCCCCCTTCCTGATTTTCTCTATTATTGCATATTTGTCACACTGGATGTTTTCAGGTCTTTAGACAAAATATAATATTAGATAAAGGGAACCTGAGTGAACAAATAACACTTTTTTTTTTCACTTATTTCATTTATTTAATGAAAAAAGTTAACCAACACCAACTGGCACTGTGTGAAAAGTAATTGCCCCTAGTTAAATCAACCCAATTAAAGGGATAATTAGAGTCAGCTGATTGAACACAGCCAGGCTTGATTACAGCCAGCCCTGCTCAATATAAACCTCACTTATTTTGGCCCTTACCATCAGAGTCACGTTGCCAGCACAAAGATTCAACAAGCACATTATGCCATGATCAAAGGAAGTTCCTGAAAAGATCAGAAAAAATTTGTTGCCCTCTTTAGTCTGGAAAGGGTTACAAAGCTATTTCTAGGCTCTGGGACTCCATTGAACCACAGTGAGAAGCCATAATCTCCAGATGGAGAACACTTGGAACAGTAGTGAACCTTCCCAGGAGTGGGTGGCCTGCCAAAATTACTCCAAGGGCGCAGTGTAAAATCATCCAAGAAGTCTCAAAGGATCCTAAAACAACATCCAAGAACTGCAGGCTTCTCTTGCCTCAGCCAAGGTCAGTGTTCATGACTCCACAATCAGAAAGAGACTGGGCAAAAATGGGCTTCATGTGAGAGCAGCAAGGTGGAAACCACTGCTAACCAAGAAGAACACAAATGCTTGTCTCTCATTTGCCAAGAAGCACCTGGATGATCCACAAGCCTTTTGGGAAAATGTTCTATGGACAGATGAGTCCAAAGTGGAACTTTTTGGACAACATGGATCCCATAATGTCTCGCGTAAAGCAAACACAGCATTCCACAGTAAGAACACCATACCAACCAGTCAAACATGGTGGTGGTAGCGTGATGGTGTGGGGATGCTTTGCTGCCTAAGGACCTGGATGACTTGCCATAATTAAAGGAACCATGAATTCTGCTCTGTACCAGAAAATTCTTAAGGAGAATGTCCAGTCATCCTTCCGTCAGCTGAAGCTGAAGCGTAGTTGGGTCATGCAGCAAGACAATGATCCAAAACACAAAAGCAAGTCCACATCAGAATGGCTAAAAGAAGTAAAATTAAAGTTTTGGAGTGGCCTAGTCAAAGTCAGACTTAAACCCAATAGAGATGCTGTGGGACCTGAAGCGAGCAGTTCATGCCGAAAACCTACCAAATGTTACTGAATTAAAGCAGTTCTGCGAGGAAGAGTGGTTAAAATTCCTCCACAACGATGTGAAAGACTGATATTGAATTATAGGAAGTGTTTGGTTGCAGTCATTGCAGCTAAATGTGGCATAACCAGTTATTAAGTGTAAGGGGGCAATTACTTTTTCACACAGTGCCAGTTGGTGTTGGTTAACTTTTTTTCATTAAATAAGTGAAATTAAAAAAAAAAACAAGTGTTATTTGTTCACTCAGGTTCCCTTTATCTAATATTACATTTTCTCTAAAGACCTGAAAACATCCAGTGTGACAAATATGCAATAATAGAGAAAATCAGGAAGGGGGCAAATACTTTTTCACGCCACTATATAAACATAGCACTTGTGAGATGATTACTGAAGTCATGTAAACTTCTCTATCAATATACAACTGGTATATCGATATAGCACTTTGGGTGATTTCAGTAAGACATCTTGCAACTACTATTCAGTATCAATATACCCCATGGTATATTGCTATAGTACTTCATACTAGTTAGAAGGTTGCCGACAGAGGTGGTGTGAAGGGGTCGCCATCTTCTTTTTTTAGGATATGTCATATTTTTTATAAGCATGCTGCAGTATTTGGGATTTTATTCTGCAGAGTGCAGGCATGTGGTGGTAGCGTGGGTTGAAGTGCTACATGGGTTGGGGAAGGGTGATATTTTGATATACTACAGTATGTGAAGTGCCACTTCATGATCAATGTGCCACTTCTCATATTTATATGAGTCAATATATGGTAACAAACATTTACTTCAGTTTACGTTATCCAGGTTCAATGTATATATGTATGTTCACATAGTGGGCAATTTATTCTAGTAAAAGGAAAGGGCAAAGGAATAAGACTCAGTTCAGCATTTTAATCTCTCAAACTGGTTTATTTACCACTTTCCACATATCAAACACATGACTCCCAGTCTTTATGTGTGCATGTATGCATGTGTTTCTCTGTGTGTAATTATATTATGAGTATGTCTGTATATGTGTCTGTGTCAAGAGACAATAAGCACCACTTTGGCTTTCTGTATTATTATTATTGTGATATAAGTTTGATATGACTACATCACAATAATACTGTACATGAAGTAAATTACAATACAAGCCACACATTAATTCTGTATGCCTTACTAGGTTAATAAGTTAGCAGTCTGTTTGCTTCTGGCCAAATCTTGTTTTCTTTTTGTACACTGCCAGCGTATGCCTCTCCCCCAATTCCTTCTATGTGGTCAAGGCTGTCTACATCTCAGCCAACCTTGTTCTTTCAGCATTCTAAAAATATTAACCCTTTCCTTCCCAAAATGGTGCAGGTGTTACAGAAGTATTACAGAAGTTTTGAAACCAGCAGATATAAATACCAGTGCAACAAGTAGTAAAAAGGTAATACATTGTACAATAATCTCTGATATGGTAGTATAATAACCTGAAAAGACAATAATCAGACATGCATGTGGAAAACCTGACAACTGGGGGGCCAGCGAAATCATGAAGGAGGGACAAGAGACAGGGTGCTAGGAGATAGCCAGATGATGCAGAAGCACATGTAGGGACACCAGAGAATGGTGGTAACTAAGTATAGGAGCTAGGGTGAACAATGAACTCACAGAGTAGGGTCTTCAGTGAGAAGAAACCCTATGGATAATTGAGTCAAATGTGGGGTTGGAATCAAGTAGGGAGACAGAGGTAACAAATATAACATTTAGTTTAATACAAAGCAAAATACAAAAATGTTAATAAAAGTCATGGAAAGAAAGTGGCTTGGAGTGTGGAGGAAATTACATCCCCCAACAAATGGTCTTCTTCATTGAATAATGCAGCATTCCTTCTTAAAGATGGGTGTTCCCTAAACTAAACAGAATTTCTTAATCTCCTGTCATGACATGAAAAGTTCTGGATTATTAGGAAACAAAGCAATTTCTAACATGACAAATTGTTCCTATGCACTATATTGGACTGTATGAAAATAGTAGTAAAGTATGCAAATTACCGAGATTTGGGCATTCATCAAAATATTTTTTTTTACATTCAGTGTCCAGGAGGCTTGCTGTTGGCTAAATTAATGTACAAAACAATTTTGTCTGGGCATGTATGGATACACTAGCAGATCTAAGAGTGTATAGTCACAGAAACAAGTTTTGAATATTGAACCTATGAATATTTCAGTGAGGAAATCTGTAGCACAGTTCATCACTCATATTTGCTCATTTGACTTCATCGCATATGGCATCATTGCCTCAAACCACAGAAATGAGTGTCTGGACTCTAGATCAGATTTGAATCCAAGCCAAGCAATTATGGCCAATTAGGGATTTTACTTTTGGAACTACCAGTCAGGATCTCCTTGGAAAATCATCCAGACATTTAAACTGTCTTCCAGCCATGTTCTTTTTGGGTCTGTTTCGGATCTGTGTTATTAAGTTGGGCTGCTGAGTCTTGTAGTGGGTTATCAGACACACTGAGCAGCTAGAAAATGCAAACAGAAAATCAACAAATGTTGCTAGTCTTCAACAGAAAACATTTCAAACCGGAGGTCATTGGCAAGTCTTTCAATGTTCCACCTCCCTTTGCACAGTAGTACCAGGATATGGTTAATGCTCAGGACATCTTGTTTCTGTAAGCTGCATAATAATTGCAGCTGAGTCCTTTAGTTGCATCTGTGAATGCAATAAACATCTTCAGGAACCAACTACAGACCATCTCATTATCATTGTTAAAAGATTTGATTCATTGTCTGCCTCCTCCTCTTCTTCCCGCTCCACAAATTCCTGATGGCTGCCTTCACTATGTTCTACTTTTCCTTTTTTCCTCTTCTGCAACACAAGAACAGTTCAGACTGCCCTTAATGTACTAGATCCAGTGGTTATATTTATTAGGAACAGTTTCTGAAGAATCACTCTTCATTCCAAAAGTCAAAACAGCGGCTGAAAAAAAGCAAGTACAGAGGTCAACTAAGTTAAAGTAATCTGTGACTTTGGAGTGAGATTAAATCAATGATAGCTTCATTTTAATTCTGTAAATGTTATTATATTTCACTCATGTTTACATTTGTGACAAATTTTGATTCACAATTCATTTACATTTTTTTGTGTTACCTGTGACTATGTTCTTGTATTAACAATGTACTGCTGCTGCCATTATCTCCTGGGCATCCATTTTGTGTCTGGCTAAGCAATAGACAGTTCAGACTTCATACAAAGGCTATTGGATGTAATGAGTTAAGAATATGCTGCTGCTGTTAGCCTAGTACACATGTGGAAAGATAAGTTTTACATCTTACAGGGCTTTCCTGGATAATAATTTTGAAATGTATTTAGTTATAATTTGGTGACTAGGATAGGCAATCTAACCTGGGTCTCATTTCCAGGTATGACTCAGGGGAGGGCAGACAGCAGGGGATGAAACAGCAATAACAAAGTGACGGCAACAGGTGCGTCAACATGAACAATGCAATCACAGTACAAGTAATGAATTTCAAAGAATGACAAAAACAATGTAAAATGTGTACATGAGCATTGGTTATGGGGTAGCCAAATCAAGAGCAAAGAGAGCATGCTGCTAATATAGGGCAAGACATTTGTACAGGAGAAACGAGACATCAAATTCAGATTCCAGAGTACACGGAGTTGTAGGCTATACAGCTGAGTAGGCAACAATGGCTAACACAGGTAAAGTAGCAGAGGGGATGGATAGGAGTTGGGTAATTGTAGTGTGGAGAGAAGAGAAAGAAGCATAAGTGCAGGTATGTTCTTTTGTGAAGTGTATCAGTAGAAGTGGTTTGAGAGAGTGCAGAGAGGAAGAGAGACACATTGGGGAGGAGAAACTGTTCCAAAGTGCAGGAAGTCAGATAGAGAAACCAGACTGTGATAGATATGAAAGATATGAAAGGAACAAGCAGCAGATGAATGGAGGGAGTAGAGGGGAATTTTTTTCAATTGTTTAACCAGGTGAGACACACTAAGCTGAAAGCTTTTTTACAGGTGCAACCTGGGAGCACTGGGAAGTTAAGTGACTTGCTCAGGGTCACACAGTATATGCAAGTGAGGGCTGTGGGATTCAAACCCAGGTCTCCAGATTTGCACCTCAGAGCTTTAAACCACTGCACTATACTGCCTCCCATTGGCAGAGATGAGGAGAGAGAAGAGGTTAGTGGGAACAGAAGCAAGCCAGGATTTGGCTATCAAGGAGGAACAGTGTGAGAGATGTCAGGACACAAGAGAGGGGAAAGAAAATAAATAATGTAGAAAAGAGTCTTAAAGGATCAGTCACAGGCCAGCCTATTGGCGAGGTGGTAGAGCGGCCAATCATGATGCTGGTAACCTCGGTTCATGCCCTGATTGCTGGAAGGCTGGCATGAGGAGGATCGAGCATGCCATAGGACACTATCCTCCTCTGAGGAAGAACGTGTGGTGCCTTCCATTGCTACTGTATATTACCACCTAGTAGTACTGTAGTAGGGGAAGTTTATTGCAGTACCACAAAGGGCTGAATTATTACAATGCATATTAACAATTACAAAAAGGGTCTAAGAAATAAAGCTTTCTGATTGGCTATAAACATTCTGTCAGCCTAAAGTTGATCTTTGACTAACATACACATAGAACTCAATCATATGCTGAACAATATTTCACACTATTTGAAAAAAAAAAGTTATAAATAGTAAAAAGGCATTCCCAAAGGTTATGTTACCTAGGATAAGCAATTCGAATATAATGCACAATCTGCTAGTGGGCATGCAATATAATGTATATGTAATCACTGAATACTGCTTTTTTCTATTGGAAAAGCTGGTTATAATTAGCCATTATAACCTGCAGTTTATAAACAGTGAACATGTGCCAGCTTTTCCAATGGGCAGCTAGTGCTCACTCAGCGGCACTGCAAACCTCAGAACTGAACAGAATCGCAGTTCAAACAAAATAAAACACTGCTTGTTAGCCTTTTCATTTTGTCTATCAACTCACCCCAACAAGCCACCAGTTACACATTCAACGACTTCAAAGCTGCACACCATCAAAGCATGACATTTTTCTCCCTAATGTGCTCTAACTAAATGTGCCATGTATTTCTCTCTCTTTCTCTTTACCAGACAAACTGTGGCAACCGCTGAACTCTGCTCCTCTCCTCACAAAATAAAAAGCAGAAAATGTGCAGTTTTTAAATTAAGCTTACTCAAAAACCAGTTTGTTGAATGTAAGTGTTTGCAGAGTTGCCTGTAAATTAGAAATTTGACTCTGAAATACACACATATGTTCATTTTTGGAACACTGTATGTCTCTATTACAGTAGGTAGCAAAAAAACAGTCACCAGTAATTACATAAAACAACACATGGGGAGGACTACAAAACTCAAATTTTATGCACACCATCAGTGTGGGATGCTTTGATAAACCCATCGGGCTTTGTCCTCAGGGTTTATTTAACATCCCACACTGTGGGAGTGCATACAATTCTTATAATTAATGGGCTTACCTTTTTTCCATAGGGAAAGTGTGGCATAATCTAACATAATAAAGGAGTGTTTATTACGGCAAACACGCATACGGTTTCCCTCACACTGCACATGCCCCACCGGACCTTGCCGCTTCCCGACTCAGGTGATCATTTGCTCTTGCCTTCCACCACTACAGTCAACCACCAGAGGAACTCGGCTGTAAGTTATTTAAAAAAAAAAAAGCTAATTTAAATGTCATGGGGGCAAAAACAATGTTTTACAAATGCTGAAATAAAAATGTTAACTACCGTCTGAAAATGAAACCAGAGCGTGGCCGCAACAGAGCCTATCATACTTTATATAACTGCTGCGGTGAAGAAGATAAACCCAGCAATTATATAAAATAAAATATGGGTCGGTGTGTGTAAACTTGAAGTTTACACACACCCTTGGGGTTAGATGCTATTCATAAACCCCTTGGGTGTGTGTAAACCTCTTGTTACACACAGTGACCCATACTTTAATCTATTTATTATGCACTCTTCCCCATGTATTATTCTATGAGTTATTATCTGTATAACAACTGCTGTATGTACTGCAGTAGAATGTATTATCATAGCTTGTGTTTTAGACGTTTTGTGGGTCAGTGAAAATACAAAAGTGATTATAACTATATGTGTTGTAATAATTAAACAATAAGGCATGGGCAGGGGTTATGTTCATGGTCAGTTATGCACCCTGTAGGGGTAGTGACACTCAGCTACATCTCGTGCCACATTACACCCCAGAGGGTGATTAACAGATCATTAACATAACCCATGGCCACGCATTATTGCTTAATTATTACAACACATATAGCTATAATCACTTTTGATTTTTCATTACTCACAAAATGTCTAAATACATAGTTATGACAGTATGTTCTTCTGTAGTACATACAACAGTGGTTATATAGCCAATAACACATGCATTATACCACATGCCCACTACCAGATTATACATTATTTTCAGATTGCTTATCCTAGGTAAGACATTTCCAGGTAAGATATTGCCTTGGTGATCATAAGTGGCAGAGCAATGGTAAACTCGTAGGCGCATGAGAGGATAAAGTAAGCAGATGCTGGTGTATCAATCATTCTGGCACATTGTGCATCACATGCCATCTTCTAGCGGAGGCTAGAAAAACTAGAAAGAGTTTGAGAGCATCATGGCAGATGAAGTCACACTATCCTCATGGCTGTCTCAGGTCTGAATCCTTAATCTCCTGCTTTGGTTGAGCCCCTCCAAAAGACTGCAGTAGGTGGCTGAATATGGTATGCACACCTGCTGAGAGGTGTAATGATGGGTCCCATCCCAGGGGATGAATCTGATGCATCTATGGGGCTGTGGCATGGTAAGGGCTTGAGGAGAGGCACTGACTGGGATTCTATGGTTGGGAAGGGGTGAACTATGGATTGTGGAAGGTGGCTAAGACAGAATGCGAGATAAGAAGATAAAGTATGTTGTAAAAAAATAAAAGGACCAGTCACAGTTCTGTTTTCAGTCAAAATGATCATCTCTCTCTCTCTCTCTCTCTCTCTCTCTCTCTCTCTCTCTCACCCCCCCCTTTCTTAGTATATCTGGATTTATTCCAACATGTACATAGACAGACTAAGAGCTTCCAAAAGAGGATATCAGACAAAATTGATATAATACACAGATGTCATAACTGTCTGATTTTTTTTCTAAAGAGAAATATTGCTGCGCTTTAGCATAACATAGCTCAGTGACTTTAAGAATATGTGATCAAGAGAAGAAATGCAGTTGCTTTGAATTACTTATTAACTTATTATTGAACATATGGCATATCCCATGCTAACCTAAAACTATACTTTTATTAAAGCTGACATACCTGATGACCTTTGTTCCTGGTCTGTCTTAATCACCAGAAGGAACTGGCCCATCTACAGCTGATACAGCTTTCTACTGTCTAGAAGGTTTAGAGTAATATCCCTCAGAAATGGACCTTTGGCAGAACTTGAACTTGGGGGTTCAGTCCCATTAATGTCAAATTATTGTTATTATTTATACTAAATATATTTAAAGAAAGTAGTCCTCTCAACATGCTTGCATAAAAAGAAGGACTGTTTTCAAGCTGGTAGTCAACAAGCAACAATTAGTGGGAGAATTTAACTAAGGTGTATGGAAAGTGTTCCATTCTTCTCTGAATGTTAGGGCAAGGGCTTGTTGCAATTTATTTATTTCTTATTAGTTTTCTAGTAATCCATTTGAGAAGGGAGTAGAGTGAAAATTCAGAACTGTGTACACACTCAGCTGTTAAAGAAGGTCTATTTTGATGCTGCAGGAAAGCCATCAGAGGTGCTGGCCCTGTGATGTGGCAGGCTATGGCATTAAACGCCTTACCTCCTGTCACGCAGATGACCCGTTTTTTGGAATGAGCATCGGTTGCTAGAGGTCAGAGGTGTGAGAGAGAGGATCAAGCATTGCAGGGATTGCTTCCCTTTATCAAGGAGGGGGGCCAAGCCATCTCAGCCCTTGATTGCCGCTGGGTGGAGGCCTGGTGATACTGCAAGTGCTGGCGACTGGAAGGGAGGGAGCTGTACTGACACCTTCACGCACACATACTAGCACTGCAGCATGGAGGCAGGACAAGTAAAGAGGAAAAAATGGGGGCCTGGGCTTTGTGAAGCCCTGTCCATAGTCTGGTTGTCCACCTAGCCACTCTGGGTCCGGGGGTGAGAACTGGATATGTCTGCCTGGTTGGGATGATGGCCCTCCCCCTGATGCCATGCCATGTGGGGAAATCCATGGGGATACATGCTTCCCAGTGTGGAAAAGGTAAGGGACGGGACAACCACTTGAGATTGGGACAGGACTGATAGCCACCTTGGTCTGCTGCAGAGGATAAAAACCTTTGTGGAAAAAGGAAAAGAAAACCCTTGGAGTTGGTTTATGTCTCTGGGCATTCATTACTAATATTCCAAGACTTTTAGTGATCAGCTGTTTTGAAGGGGAAGAGGTCTTAATTTTCTCCATAAAGTCAGCTGCCCAATCCCTTTCCCTTCCTGTTTTGAGTGCCTGCTGCCATGCCCTATTGTTTTGTGATGCAGGGGCATGCTGCATAGACATAAATGGGGACAATTTTTTTACATTCATTTTTAGATACTTTAATGATCTGTTTAGTTCAAATCAAGGCCACTGCTCAACCAGCAAGAGTGCCTGCAAATCCTAGGGACAAATGGGATACTACATGAAAATGGGAAGACTTTAAAGTATTCCCCTCATTCAACTAAGGTGTATTTGATATGCTGCCAAAATTAAAATGAGGTGTGCACCTCAGTACACTTCAGGGTGTGCATCAGTGCATAGTGGGGAACGTGGCTTGACTTCTAACAAGATAGCAGCTTAATCTTTTTACTTTTCCCTCTCCTGCCACAGTCTACAGACATCCTACAAGTAGACTGCCCCTGTTCAGTATTCCAAGTGCACCTGCCTGATTTTTTATGTTTTCCGCACCTGAACCTGGTCTCCCAACGTCTGATCTCCACTGCTATTTGGTTCCTGTGGGCAAGAAACTCGGACAGTGTTTTCATAGCTCCTCACTGAAACTGCTGAACTTAAAACTCAAAACTTCCGTATGGGCAAAGACATAGTCTCTCTCTTTCAATGAGCAACCCATACAGAGCAACAGATTGATCACCAGAACATTGCCTTGGAACAGATGGTGACTCACCTCCATGTGTAGGACCACGCCATTCACCAGTTATGGGACCAGCTGGAAGACTTCAAAAATCAGGGCCACCACAAATATCTATGCATCCTTCAGTTCACAGAGGGTGTAGACAGCAAAGACACCAACAGATATTTGCAATGGGTCCCTCCAGTAGTCCTACAACATCAGTTTCCCTCTCTCCTGGAGCTGAAAAGGTAACACCATTCCTTTGCCCCATCACCCAAGCCTGGACAAAGACCTCAGTCCATCCTGGTGACATTTCTGAGGTACCCTAAGGAAGGTCTTATGCAGTTGGCCCAAGAAAGAGGCTGTTTGATGTGGCAGGATCACCAAATTAAATTTGCCCAGACTTTTCCCCAGCCTTGACAGAGCACCATACAGCTTACACCCACACCAGGCATACTGTGAGGCAGCTGAAAATCCCCTACAGCCTTCACTATCTTACGATCCTCTGCATTACTAGAAATGGGATTCAGCATTCATACACCAGAGCTGGCTGAAGACGTTATCTGGTGTCCTGGCTGGAGGCCCAGTTACCAGACCTTTCCCAGCAGAACAGCCCACAGGACATGGGCATGGTCCCAGCCCCTTCATCACACCACACAGAGGCATGAGTGGACCCTCCACCACAATACAACAAACCTCCAGATGACAACCCTTGGATCCCTACGTACCAGAGAAAAGGGCATGGCAACACAGAAGAAAAAAAAAATCAGAAAAAGTGGTGCTTTCACTCATCCAAGCTCTGGAGTCACAGCAATGCACAGACAAAAAGGTCTCATCTGACAGTTAAGATGGTGAGGCCACTGAGAGCCATTATGCTCCCCTTTGTAAACTCCAGTCAATGGACTATCTGGAGCCCAAACCCTATTGCTGAAAACCCTCTATTTCTACACAACCTACAGCACATTCCAACTCTGGGCCACAACCAGAACACACCCTGCTCAGCATGCTGCCCAACTCAGAGAAGACCCACTTGTGAACTTATGCCACTGCTGCTGTTGCTGCAACCACTGTAGCTCCTAGTGCTCCATTCCAAGATCATGGATGAAAGACTAGTCTGCAACTGTGTCCCTAAAATGGATGGTTTTATATCCTCTCTCTCACTTGCTTTACTCTATTCCCCTGTATGGAGCAGTCAGGACCTTCCACCAATTAAACCCTACACTTTTTATTGGTGCTTAAAGCAGTGATGCCAGTACCGCAACAATCAGTATAAACTTTTATAGGACTTTATTCTGACATACAATCAGGGCCCCCCTTTTAACTGATCTGCACCAACCTCATTTCTTTTTCCCTTCTCTAGGTCCTGGCTCCACCAGTTATTTTAATGCCTTTTTGTTCACTGTAATGTATGGGGCGTGCTGGGGGGGGTCCCTTACTTGGAGCCCCACCTTTCATTTTAGCTTCACTGTGACTAGCAGCTCCTGGCTCCCCCTGCCCATGGATGGGGTAACCCCACCTGGTCTGTCTTCATGACTTGACCATGAGACCTGGGACTCAACATAAGGTAGACCCGTCATCTAACCTGCATTTACATCTAACAAATATCTTACGGTCTTTGTACAGCCCATGCAGGGCTGACACTGTATTGTCCCATTGACCATCGCTACTATCCCTCTGGGAGCATACTGACTTTTTGCTGCGAACACTTGCACCATCTAGGAACACCTTGGCCACCTGACGGAACAAATGATGACTCTTTGGCTTCCTCAGAGAAGCCACTTTTACCTTGCATTTTTATCTTTGCATGTTAGAACTTGTGTGCATTTCCAATGACACTGTTCTATAGTAGTTGTCTTTTTATTAAGCTAATGTTTGAATGTGAGGGGAGGGGGAAGTAGAACAGGGTGGAGTATTCTGGATTTTCATTTGTTAACTATTCTTCTCCACTGCAATGATCAGTACATAGTTTTTGTGTCCCCCATTGGGACTAGTTCTACAAAACTGCTTGTTGCCACACAAATACTGGTACTGTATTTCTATCGCCTTTGTGTAGAATTTGATACAGCTTGGCTTCTTCACTGTCCCTTCCACCCTTTCTAGTCCTTGAAGGATATTCCACCCCTGCAGAGGCCTGTTGGCTACATGAGACCCCCGTATCCAACCTGGACATTATCCCACACTATTACCCCTACCAGTGGCGTACAACAAATTGGTATCCTGGAATGTGAAGGGGCCCAACTCCCCTATTAAATGCAAATAAGTGTTGACCCACATAGAGAAGCTCTGCACCATGGTTGCCTCTTTACAAGAAATCAAACTGTCATCCACTGAAGCAGCTATGTTAAAACAGGAATGGGTGAGTCTAGAGATAGACAACACCCATACCTACATAGTGTTAATGTGAGGTGAAGTATTTAATCTGCGAAATATTTTTGAGTAATTCACAATTCGTGGGAATTTTCACCTAGGCAAAACTAAATTTCACCTGGTTTTCCAATTTTGTGTAATGGCAAAATTTTTGCATAAAATGCTTGCCGCTGGACTCGCCCATTAATGCTTAAATGTCGCCGTTGGCACCATCTGCCTGTGTAACGCTTGATTTCATCAGCAAATTTTCCTCCAAAAGTGAAATTTGCAATGCACTGTGGGAAAATAGGTCAAATATCACGTGCAGCTTGTTTACAGCTCATTCTGCTGCTTGTTGAGTCAAAGAGCAGTCTATTGTGGTGCATCAGAGCCAATAAAGCCTTTTAAAATCTCTGTAAAACTTGTTTTTGAGAGCTAATTGAAACATAGAAACATAGAAACATAGACATTGACTGCCGATAAGGACTGAAAAGCCCATCCAGTCTGCGCATTTCTTTTTCTACCTTATAAATGTGCCATCGGCCTTTGCTCTGTCAATGGCCTATCTATTCATACTCGTCTGTATTGCTCCCTTATGCCTTTCCCATGCCTGTTTGAAGCCCTGCACTGTATTCATATCCACCACTTCCTGAGGTAGGAGTTCCATGCATCCACCACCCTTTCTGTGAAAAAGAACTTCCTCCATTACCCTTAATCGGCCTCCCTCTAATCTCATGCTGTGTCCTCTTGTCCTGCCATTTTTCTTATATTGAAACATGTTAGACTCTTTCACCTTGTTAATGCCCTTAAGGTGTTTGAATGTTTTGATCATATCATGTCTCTCTCCCTCCCTCTTTTGCTCTTGGGTATACATATTGAGCTCCATTAATCTGTCCTCATATGTTTTCTGATGCAGTCCATGCACCATTTTGGTTGCCCTTCTCTGGGCTGCCTCAGTTTGGTTAATGTCCTTGTGAAGGTGTGGCCTCCAGTACTGCATGCAGTACTCAGATGAGCCTAACCAGTGTCTTGTAAGAGGATTATTACCTCCCTCTTCCAACTTGTGATCCCTGCTAATACACCCTAACATCCCCTTAGCCTTACCTACTGCTTTGGTGGTCTGCTTGGATGATTTCAGGTCATTGGTGATGATGACGCCCAAGTCTCTTTCTTCCCCTGTGACTGCCAGCAACTCCCCTCCCAGCCTATAGGTGGCTTCAGGGTTTCTCTTCCCTATGTACATGATCTTGCACTTCTTTGCATTAAACCCCAGTTGCCACTCTTCCGACCATTTTGCTAGTTTATCCAGATCTCTTCTCTTCTGCCCACCCCATCTGGATCATATACTCTGTTGTAGATCTTGGTGTCATCTGCAAACAGACAAACCTTACCCTCCAGTCCATCTGCAATGTCACTGATGAAGATATTGAAGAGGACTGGCCCTAGGACTGATCCCTCAGGTACCTAACTTATGACTTGCATCTCTTCTGACTGTATACCGTTTACCACCACTCTCTGTTTTCTGCCTGTCAACCAGTTTGTGACTCAGTTGACAAACTTCTGACCCACCCCGAGCCTACCCAGCTTATTAATCAATCTTCTATGTGGAACAGTATCGAAAGCTTTGCCGAAGTCAAGGTAGGTGATATCAACTGCTCCCCCTTGGTCCACCACTCTGGTTACCCAGTCAAAGAAATCTATGAGATTAGTTTGACAGGACCTTCCTTTTGTAAACCCATGCTGTCTTGGATCCTGTGCTCCTATGGATTCCAGGTGTAGCACTATCCTTTCCTTAAGGAGTGCCTCCATAATCTTACCCACTACTGAAGTAAGACTGACTGGTCTGTAGTTCCCTGCCTCCTCCCTGCTACCACTCTTGTGGAGCGGGATCACATGATCCCTTCTCCAGTCTTCTGGGACCTCTCCTGTGTTCAGAGATTCACTAAACAGTTCTGATAATGGCTCTGCTAGTTCCACTCTTAGCTCCTTTAGTACCCTGGGATGTATGCCACCAGGTTCCAATTGCTCCAAAATATACAGTTTTTTCCTAGTGCTGCTAGGGAACATTTTCTAATTTTGTGGATTTTTTGCATAATACTTAGTTTAAAGCAGCAGTGCAATGACAAAAGTTATTCCAGAAAGCCAATTTTCTGCTATGGTTATAAAAAATATTGGCAGAACTGTTGATTTGGGTTTTCTAGATGCTTCCTATGCTGTGTACTGCACATCTGCATTTTTGTTTGGCCTTTTATCCTCCTCGGGTCCTTAGTATTATTTCTATAGGAAAATGAGGCGGCCATCTTTTTTTCTTGAGAAATAATTACTTTAAAACTTTCATAAAATTCTTAAATGATGATGAAAACTGAAAATTTCACCACCAAAATAAAATGAAAGACATCTGTCATCAATTAGGAAGAAAAAAAAGGTGGGGTCAGATTTTAACCCATTTTCATTGCACTGCTGCTTTAATTATGTTTTACTTTTATCTGTGTCTTTGAAGGAGTTGAGTGGGGGTAGGGTAGGAGTGTAAACCAGTGCAGGCTATTTCTAGCCTTTTACAAATAGATTACTCACAAATTGTGAGTTATTTTTTACTGTTGTTTCTGATTAATTTTGTTATATCTTGACAATTTTTTTTTCCTCTGAAAAGTTACTCCGTCCTGTCTAAGAGTTCCTGCAACTGTTAGCCTGTGTTATATACCATTCTTCCGCTTTTAGTTGTGATTATGAATTCTAAAGTTTTAAACACACAGAGCTGATCCATTATTTTATTTTTATTTGTCTGTGGTTAGTTCTGTTTGCTTGAGTGTTAACTTGCGTCAATAAAACTCTGAAAATCAACAGTTCTATAATTTTTTGTATGGAAATGTAAATACTTTTACTTGTTCACTTGACCTTGTCCATTTACAGTTTCACTGCTTTGTTGAATTGCTCCCCTGTATTTTATTGCTGGAGCTTGCCTCTGCACATTGCATGGTGTTCCTGTTTTAGTTGAGTTACCTTACCCTTTCTCTGTTACAGCATTGTTTGTTTAACACCTGAGGCATGCATTATAAAAAACTATATATTAATATAGTAGTTTTCAAGAGATTGCTTGCTGATCCCTCCAATCCAGACCACTACTATATTGTGGTACTTGCCTTTGTTGATGTATTATGGTTGTCTTTGCCCTTATATAATAAAAAAAATTGTGATATTAACTAAGTAATAACACATTACAGTACTTTAGTTGTCCAGACACAGGTGATCTGTATTTGAAGTTGGTCACTTGTGCCCTTTTTTTTTCCTGTGTGTGTTGCGTTAATTCCTGTTTGGGGAAAGAAAAAGGTTACCCTTTTGTTTTTACTGGAATAGGCTACCTACCATATACAGTATTAGTTGTACTCTAAGCGCTGCTACCTGTCCTGACTGTGTTTTGACTTTGTAAGGAAGCCAGTACTGTAGGTGTGACGTGTGAGGTGTTATTCACACAGTTAGTAATACATCCTCTTCCTCTCTTGATATGCTCCCAGAGAAAGGCAAAGCTTTGAAGCAGCAGCCAGCAAAAATGCCTACTAAGAGACAGACCAGTACAGAGGGGAAATGTGGTGGGGGGATGAGGAAGCTAAGAAGTCTGCTGAAAAAGGGTACAACTTCAGTTCCAGTTCCCCATCGCAGTGAATGCACACATATGTCTGCATCAGTGTCTTCTGCTGTGGGTTCTGGTGGTGCAGCAGGTACCGACAAATGAGTTGTTGGCAGTACTGGCATACCTGTGTCTTACTTTTTTAAGACTCAAACTGTTGCATCCATGCTAGTGGGGGATGATGACAGTGAGATGAAGGGAGGCACCGACACCAGCACAGGAACAGTGGTCCAGGAGGAGGAGGGTGATAAGTCTGTCTATGTGACTGTCTCTGTTCCTGCAGGAGTTTGTGATGATAATGTTCAACCAGAGTCTGATAATCCTGGAGATAGGGATAGTCAGCCCCCTGAGATGGTTGTAGAGAAAGAAAAAGGTGCCGTGCTGCAAGAAGACAGTGATAGGGAGGAGGTGGATAAGGACATCATCGCTATTGTTGATGATGATGATGACTGGGATGATCCCACATGGAAGCCTGAGTTAAAAAAGGTCAAGGGTGATGTAGGCCATTTACAAGCACAGCCTGTGGGTCAGTCTGTCAGCAAGCCTATTGGCAAACCTCCAAGCAGTCAAGTCACTCCCCCCTCCCAAAAGTACTCTTATGGAAGTGATGAGAGCAGCCAAAATAACACACATTTCCACAACTGTTTCTGAACTAACCCAGTCCCAGAAGCACTTGAAGTCCAGAGTTCAAAAGTTCTTAGTTTGGGACTTTTATGTGCTTGATCCTGTTGATGAGACCATAGTGATATGCCAACTCTGTCAAGCACATGTTATTCAGGGAAAAAAGGGAAGCCACATAGGCACTGGTGGCCAACACACCCACCTGAAAAACAAGCTCCCGCAGAGATGGCAGCAACACCAGATGGATGCCAGAACTGTTGGTCGGTGGCATCTCCCACAGCAAGTTAAATGTAGTAGAGCAAGAAGAGTTGGGGGGGAGCAGAGTGGGTCGGTGGTGGAGGAGCAGGGTGAGCAATCCTTTGCTCTCTTGAGTCATGGGCATAGCAGTGGAGGTGCCAGTCCCAGTCCCTTGAGTCAGAAAAGAACAACACACCCACAAGCAACCAAAATAACTGGTTTCATGTGGTCTACACAGTCCCAAGAGTCAAGTGTCACCCCTAAAATAACATCATTGCTGCCACAAGTACAGTGTTCTGGTCGAACAGCCCCAAAGATGCAGCCCACTCTGAAGACCATCCTTGAGCGGCACACAAAGTACCCACCCAAGCATGCTGCTGCACAACAGTTAAATGCTGCCACTGCTGAAATGCTGGCCATTGATCTGTTGCCATTCTCATTCATGGAGAATGCTGTTTTCCGCAGGTTGATGGCCCATACCTGTCCCAAATGGCAAGCTCCATCACAAACCTATTTTACTAAGTGTTCCATGCCAGAGCTGAACAGTAGAGTGGCTGATTTCATTAGACATGCATTAAAGCATAATGCATCACACTATATCCATCTTAGCATGGATATGTGGACCAGTGGACGCACAGTAGCAAGCTCATATCTATGCATAACAGCACACTGGGCACAGCTGCCTGGGGCAGTAATTGATTTTGGGCCTGGCAAATCCTGCATGAAGTAAAATTGTGGTGGCAGCAGCACACCTGATATTTGGCAGCATGCGACCCTGAGTATGACAAGTGTTAGTGGTTCTCACATAGCTGAGAAAATGCTTAATGTTCTGCTGTCAGAGATTGATGGGTGGCTACACATACAGTCACTCATAGCAGGATTCATTGCAAGTTATAATGGCTCCAATGTAGTGAAGTGCATTAGCGATGGTGGTTTTATCAGGGTGCCCTGCCTGGCACACTGCCTTAATCTTGCTGTTTAGCAGTTTCTCAACCATGTGGACATTAAGGAAACAGTTACTGTTGCCCGTCGCATCTGTGTCCAATTTGCCCATTCTGCAAAGGCCCGTGACCATCTACGTAAGCTACAGCTCAACAACCATCTGCTTCAGCACCGGATGAAGCTTGATGTTGTGACCAGGTGGAACTCCACACTATACATGCTTGACCAACTGTATCAACAGTATAAGGCTGTGTCAGAATACCTGCTGGTGCACACCACCCATGACAGTGCTTGAGTGTCCATTGCTCTAACAACACCACAACAGTGGCACCAAATGGATGGGCTAATGCACATTCTTCATCCATTTGAGCATGCTACACAGGCAGTGAGTGGGGACACTGCTTGTATAAGTCAATCCATACCCCTCATACGTGTGCTGAGGCAGACACTAGTTAATGTGTGACACCAGGTGGAGGCAAGTGGGAATCATGGCTATTGTGATCTAATGAATGACGTGCTCCTCGTGCTGGACACAAATAACCATGTATCCAACATTTTACAGTTGGCTGACTTTGCGATCGCCACCACGCTGGATCCACGCTACAAACGTGGCCTGTCTTCTATAATTGAACGAGGTCATTAGCGAGTACAAAAGTTGACAAAGAACCTCATTAGAATGGTATAAGCTGCACACATGAAAAGGCATGCTCTGCAGTGAAAATACATGTTGCTACCACCACCAGTGGCTCACAGGCAACCCAGTCAGAGAAAATGGGCAAGGCACAGCAGAACACAGCAAGCAGTCCTATTTGGGATGTTCTCTTTCAGGTGGGATTGGAAAATATGGAGGAAAAGGAGGAGGAGGACACAAATGAGGCAACTGGACTTAGGGCAGCAAAACAAATTGTGGAGGCCTACATGGGAGACCCAAAGCACCTTGCCATTACTGATGAGCCACTGCTGTACTGGACCAGCAAAATGACTGACTGGCCAGCACTAATATCGGTTACTGTGAAATACCTGAGCTGCCCACCATCCAGTGTCAGTGTGGAACTACTGTTTAGTGTGGCTGGGGCCATTGTGAGTGACCACAGGACCAATCTGTTACCCAAGAATGTGTCCATACTAAATTCATCAAAATGAATGAAAGGCACATTCCACACAACACAGTGATGTCAGTGGTGTTGCCACAGGAACTGTGTCTCAGTGATGAGGATGATGACAATCCCTTGACTAAGGCATCCACCAGCAGCAAGGTGGATGAAGCAGCAGTGGTGAGAGAATTCCCACCTGGTGAGAACTCCAGTCTTGAAGACTGTGAGGGGTGCTTCTTGGATGATATGGATGTGTAAAAAGGCCGAGTTTACCCCCAACCACTTTCAGTTCAGTATAGTGTTATAACTTATTTTTAGCTATGTACCATTGGATTGATTATGGTAATGTGTTATCTGCTGCAGTGTGAATCAGTTTAACTTGATCACCTTTTGCCATAACCCGTTGTTTGGTCCCCAACAGTCCCCCTGCTTATATGTAAAGCAGCAGCAATGAAATTAGGATAACCATAAAGATTTTGTACGATTACAGTTCTAATGTTTTGCTTCCAAAAATATCAAGATACACATTTTACTTTTCATGTCCACTATCAACCCCATCTTACAGCAAGATATGTTGTCTTGATGTCCTTAAAAGTGCCCATGCTGGCACATGCCACACCGCCCCCTACCACCTGACATACCTATGCACTCCATGTGACCCCAAAAATATTTTCTGCCACTTACTATCGATGACATGCTGAAGAGCCCTGGCTCCTAATACAAGTAGTGCATGAATGTAACATGCTCATTCAACTGTTAACACCACAAGTTGAACAAATTTTGAGAAATGCTGAATGGTGGCCATCTTTAATGATGCTAGTCATTAATTACAAAAGTAATCATGAAAAGGCTTAACAACTTGCAACATCCAATTCCCCAAAAAAGGTTACTTATGCTATACTACCAGGTTAACGTTCTTGTACTGAAACTGTGATGGTTCCAGGGGGAAGGGATCAGGGCAGGGTGAGGTACTTGTCCTCAGTTTGGATCCCAAATTTTCATGATTACTGCAGCAATGCCACCTCAAATGATTACACAGGACATTAGCCCTCCTCACTTATTTATTTCCTAAACACCGTCTCAACCATCCATTTCTACATATAGTTCCTCCCTGGATGTGGGTGGTGTTTACTCGTTAATGGCACGGACACCAGTGGCCAACATTGCAGTTCAAGCAACATCCCCTGTCTTCCATGCAACACAGCTCCTGCAGGACCTGGATGGATGTAGTCAACACACAGAGATAGGATGAAACCTCAACAGAGGAAAATGACAGAATCAAGACCAAAGATAAGAAAAAATGATGAAAACTCATCCATCTGCATACCTGGTTTTCACAAGCAAATTAGAACAAGCAGAGAAAAAAATGTATACTTACCATAATCCGTGATGTCATTAAAATGCAGAAATTACCCCCAGAATAAACACGCTGCTGGGTGGAGCACATGATTCCAGACCATGATGAAGCACAGTAGCAGGCATTACCCTTCCTCTATCAGTACTGTGTACCTGGAAGTAAGATAAAAAGCAGAACAAATTTTGAGGATTGTAAAAAGTTCCAGCCCCACTCCTCACCATCAACACCCCCCCCCCAACAGAAGACCATAAAAAATGAAGAAATACTTACCTCAGGGACTGTGAAAGTGGAACTATTGTGCAATTACATACATCCCCCAGATCTGGTTGAGCAGCAGCAGCAGGTGTGAGACTTAAGATCACCGGAATTCCTGATCTTGACAAAAGCAAAAAAGAACATAATTACTATCAAACTCAGACATCCAGATGGCAGTAACAGAAGTACCCCCACTACAGTACTAATGAAAAATTAAATACTTACCATCTGCCTTGGGATTGGAAATGTGGTGCCTTCCAACATTTCTAGATCCTAATCCCGGCCTGGCATGATGATGTCATCCACAGCACACTGAAAAAGAATATAAAAGCAGTACAAACATATTAGAACTCAAGATGCCACAATACCAACCCACCAACACCCTTATGTTACACAGGAAAAAAAAAAGACAGATACTTACGTGTGCAGCAGCAGCAGTATGGACTCCATGAAGATGATCCACCATCAACCATCCAAAATGATCTTGTGGCAACTTGGCAAGTAGTAGTCAGAGACAGCAGCAGGCAGCAAGATACAGTACCCCAAAATGTCATTCACTCCCTCCCCACCGCCGGGCAAGTTACAACCACAGAGTCAGTCAACACAGCCAATCAGGACAGCAGCATAGGGAAGTGATAATTCTACATGTCTATCTCAATCAGTTGAAAAAGCAGCAGCAGGAGGAAACAATTGCAAGTAGCATCAGCATTTTGCAGGACAAATTCATTTTCTCTGCATGGCACCACTTTTCTGGTCCATGGGATGGTGGCGCTGCATTTAACATCAGGACTGACACCAAATTTCAGTCTCAGTTTGATGTAACATTTTTTGGGAAACATTTCTGGACATATACAGCCTGCTCTGTGCTCGCAGAACAAAGATGCAGGATGAGACGACTTGTAAACAGTGGACCTAAGGCCATGTTTTGGTTTGGGTGGTGCCTTGGGTGCCATATAAAACAACATGGCTACCTTCTGAAGATCTGCAACAGCTGATGCCTGAAAGAGCCACTTAAAGAGACTGAGCTGCAGAAAGCCCTGGCAAGCGTGTGTTGTGGCTGTATTCCACCTAACTGTATCCAGTGACTGTGTCCTGGTTCTACCACCAGTATCATCGACTGGAGAGTGAGAGGAGGGGAAGAGGTACGTCACCAGTAAGGGAGGAGCTGCCCTGTGTAAATCTAACCACACTGCGCACAGCGCTAGTAAGCTGCCTTCTGAAGATTTGCAATAGCTGATGCCTGAAAGAGCCACTTAAAGAACTGTGCTGCAGAAAGCCCTGGCAAGCGTGTGTTATGGCTGCATTTCCCCTAGCTGTATCCAGTGACTGTGTCCCGGTTCTACTGGCAGTATCATCAACCAGAGAGTGAGAGGAGGGGAAGAGGTACATCAGCAGTAAGGGAGGAGCTGCCCTGTTTAAATCTAACCGCGCTGCGCACAGCACGAGCATGAGTGGCGCGAGCGCTACGCGGAAGAAAAATCATTGAGAAAGAACTTTGCTTAGGGTATGTTTGATATTCAAGTGCAGCATAATATTTAGAAAATTGGTGAAATTTAGAAGACAGGATTAATACAGATTTGAAGCATTTTAGTCTTAGTAACTAAGTGAATTGTGAACAAATTTAGAGTAACAATACATTTTTAATCATAAATAAGAGGTGTAGAAATATTACAGTGAGTGGTAGAAATTTAGTTAGAATTGTGATTGTGTGGAAACGAGTTTCAAATATTGTAAACTCATACACATTTTAAGTAAAATGGAAGTACTGTGTAGAGTGCTGATTTATTTTATTGTAACATGTGTTTTGTATGGGAACATTTCAAACCCAAACCAAATTGAGATTCCAAGTGCACTGGCTTTGGAAATTAGGTCCCCTTATTCTCTTGGGGGACTACAGACGTATAAAGAGATTACAGTTAAGTCTAGAAGCAGAAATCAATTTTCAAAAATTCAACTTCTATTAAATATGAAACCTCAAATAGTACCTATTGGAAATTATTGTTCTTATAAATCCAAAGGTTGTTTGATAACATCCTTGTTGTTAGGGGGGGACATAGAATGAAACTCTGGTCCCAAAAATAAGAATGAATTGAAAATTTTCCATGATAATGCAAGGAGTTTAAAAAACTAAATTGACCTATTTAAGGTATGGATAGAAACCGAATCTTCAGATATGATAGCATTGATGGAGACTTGGTTAAATAACAAAATAGATGTTAAAGAAATAGAAACTGAGGGATTTGTTTGTCACCGTTTGGATAGGTTGGGTCGGATGGGGGGGGGTGTTATTTTATGCAAAATGGGATTTGGGTCAAACTAGTGTTATACATGGGAGTCAAATTGGGCTTATTGATTGTCTTCTAGTTAAAGCACCTAAACTGGCACTAATTTTATGAGTTATCTATGCTCCCCCAAAAACAAAAGTAGGAGAATTAGAAAATTTGGCACAGGTTATACAGCATGGCCCAGACATTGAAACTGCGCCCAAAAAGTGCGCAATAGCAGGAGCAAGCGCAAGTCTATTGTGCCCATGTGCAAGAGATGCGATATTCAAAAACGGAGCAGGCCAAATTGAGCCTACAGCTGATGACTGAATATAGCACCACCAGTGTTCAGCTGAGCAGTCCAGAGGCGCCAAAGCGCAACCAGGGAGCTCCCCAGCTGCAGAGCAATGTAACTGCACAATCAGGAAGGTAGGGGCCCACCACCCATGCCACAGATGGGCACAGGAACACACAGCAGAACAGACATCATCCCCCCACACCCCAAGCACAGCACAACTGGGGGAGGGCTGGAATAACCACTGGCCCATAGAGACAAGCAACCAACCCACAGCCTGGCCATGGTGCCCCATCACACCTACCGGCAAGCTGTGACTGGCACACAAGGAGGGCAGACCACCCTGTGCCACACCATCCCCCCCAGTGCAGAGCACACCCTGCACCGTGACTTCCAGACACCCCCCCATGAGCAGTGATGACCACTGCAGGAAACCCCATGCATGCCACCACCCCCACTGTGTCAATGCAACCCTGTGCACCACAAAACCATGCAAGCCAGCCCCACCACGAGCACCCATCAGTGGGTTGCAGCACACGGCAATGCAACAATGGCAGAGACAGTGCCATCATGCACAGTCCCCCCGAGGTACTGCTGAGAGACCGACCATGAATCTGCACAAGAGGTACCCCACATGGGACAGGGCGTGCCCTTGATACCACCACCAGTGGTACAGCACCCTGCACAGTATTCCAGTGACACACCCCGACCCACCACTGGCCACAACAGCCAGCACAGACACCCACAGTGGTGCATGGAAGCATGCACCACGCTGGATGCCACACAGGGTATGGACAGACACCCACCCATACTCAAGGGCACACCAATGCAGGGACGCAGTGGTGGGGCAACCAAGCCCCCACTGTGGGCCCATGTAAGCCATGTACACACAACCCGCAGTCCACCATGGCACTGGAGTGCCAGCCACCCTGTGCAGGCACTGTGGACCCGTACACCACCAGCAGTCACCCAGAGCACAAGCCACAGACAGTGGGGCACATCCCCTGCAACACGCACAAGGCACAGCATGGAGGTGGGACAATGACTGTAGTGCCCACAGTGCCACCTGAGCCAGGTATGCACCACACCAGTGACAGGGGCAACCCAGCAAAGTGACAGGTACAGTGTCTGCCCTGCAGGGACTGCCACCACTGACATGCCAGTGGACCGTGCAGGTCACAGACAGGCATGTGTGTCAGCTGCACAGGCCATGGATGGGCCAATGGGTGCACCATGGACACAGAGCATGCGCCATGGACCACTGCACACAGTCATCCAGTGCACAGGGAACAACACACACAACACAGACACTGACTGATAGCTACCTTCACACCATAGTCACCTCCACACGGACACACACACACATACCCATGACTGCACCACCCCTGATGCCATGCACAACACTGCAGCTGAGCACCTATAGCCCGCTGCAAATCAGGGACCACCACAGTATTCATATCAAAATTGAATGTATTGAAAATATAAAAGTGAACTATGTACAAGAATAAAAACTATATACAAGCTTGGGGCGGACACAAACAAGGTGGGGGTGGGTATGGGGAAGGGGTGGACAAATGGGATGGGATAGGAGGGGTGTGAGGGTGGGTCCAGAGGGGTAGGGGAAGTCAGGGACTGAAGGACTGCTATTGGGACCGCCATTCCGGACTCTAGGACCTCCGGCCTCTGTACCTCGTAGCACCCCCGTCATGTTCAGCCTCCTTAGGATGTTGAGGGACTCACGGGCCAGCTGTAGGACCTCCCTCAAGGTGTCCTGCATGTCCCTGAGATGGCAGGTACCTAGGAAAAGGGAGCACAGTCAATAGGTGTGAATGCACAACCCCATACAGCCCGCCCACTGTGCATGGCATACGGCCATGGGACATACCACTGTGATGGTGTGTGACCACCCGCAGTGATCATGTCCACAGGACCTGCCCACCCAGGTGCATACAGCCATGCAGAGCATGCACACCACCAGCCAAGTCACGCACAGCACCACCGCTGGCCGTGTAGTGACATGGCTATAGTGCAAAGGCAGTGGCACAGCCATGCACCTGGTGCACGCATGGACCACCAGTGATGCACACCCAGACATGCATTGCCACTGGACAGTGTTGACTGTAACAAGTTGCGTGCATGGCAGTGGTGTAGATGAATGGTGGCCATGCCCCACTGACCACCATGTCACACGGCATGCAATACTAATCATGGATGTATGGCACTCACCCTCATCGGGCCGGTCAGGTGGGCCGTGATGGCCCTCAACCCGCCTGGCTGCATTGTCCTCCCCCTCCGCCACTCTGCCCGCAATCTGTGGAGTTCTTCCAGGCCAGTGGGGTAAAAAAGGAGAGAAGAACATCAGTACATTCCCGAAACAAAGTCCCCCTGCCCCAAGGTGTGTGCCCTCCCACCCAGCCAGACCCACCCACCCACACCCTGTGAACACCGCCACGGCCAACCCCATACGGTCTCTCTCCTATGTTCTGGACACATACAACACTGTGACCCATATGGATGATAAAAGTGTGTTGATGGAACCCCTACCTGGACATGGCACCGTGTCCCTCCTGGCACGTGACCGCAGTCGGGCCAGTAGCTCCGGCTCCCTCCTCCGCAGGTCACCATAGCGGTGCCTGCACTGCTCTGCACTACACCCCCATCTGGTGGCCTCTTCCAGGGCAGTGGCCACCTCCTGCCACACCTGGGTCCTGGCCCTGTCCAGGGGAGCCTCCCTGAAGAGAGGCCTATGGTGTGGCTCCACAATGGCCACCAGATTGGCCAGCTCAATTGCTGTCCACTGTGCTGCCCATCTGCGTGCCATCCTAACAGCTATAGTAGGCAATATGGCATTCTGCAGTGTGGCTCCCCACATGCAGATGCTGCGCGGTACAGCGCTGCCATTCCCTATCGCGCTGTTACCAAACAGCGCGATAGAGGTGCACCTATGCCTGATGCATGGTGCCAAGTGGGCAAAGGTCAGGCACAGGGTCAAGGGTCTCTGGCACAAGGCCACGCACAGCGCCATCAGATGACAATGCATGTAGCGCGATTGGCTGCCTGTGTGCCAGCGCCATAGCGGACTACCAAGCAGTTGGGCCATTGCGCCTATTATGGCCCAGTGCCACAGCGCCATGTAGTGACCATCGATATAGCGCCACTGGCACAATGGTGGCCATGCCCTGCATTGCCTACCGTGCACAGCATGTCATCAGCGTGGCAGACACCTGCGTCAGCAACCTGGGCATGCGCAGTGAGGTGTACTACGCATGTCACAGGACTGCGCCATTGGCTCAGTACGTTCAACACAATTGTGCAAAGCACAACAGCGTGATATTCAGCCGTCATATGCAAATCATCTAATCAGCCATTCAATGGTGCAGCACTGCAATTTGCATCTACTTAAAGTTGCGCCTCTCCTCATTTGCATGGATTGCACTATAAAAGTGCGACAATGTGCTGCAGTGGCCATAGTCGGTTACTGCAGTTTATTGGTGAGTTGCATGCTGTTTGGGAGTGTGGACTGTGGATTCAGGGACATGCATGGGACTGCACAGTCACAGGTAACAACTGCCATTCTAACAGGCTACATAATGACCGAGCACGTTGTTGGAGAGGAGGAAAACAGTGGTGGGAGGAGGAGGAGGCCGAACTTTACAGAGGCTGAAACCGAGGCCTTTTTTGAGGCCTATCTGGATCAGGAGCCACTGCTCAGTGGACGGCGGGGAACCCCTCAGGTCCATGCTGCTGCATGGGAGGAGGTGGCACGTGCCATGAACCTGCATGGCAGCCACCAGCACTCCATGCAGGAGTGTAAGAAGAAGATGGGCACAGACAGGAGGAGGGTAAAGGAGAAGGTGGCTGCCATCAGGGCAGCACATGCTGCAACAGGTGGGGGACAGCCGGAGGTGGTACAGCTGACCCCAGCGGAGGACAGGCTTGCTGCAGGCATGCAGCGCAGTGCCATTGAGGGTGTTCCGGGTAGTGGCTTCCAGACGGGTGATGGCCCATCACTCCGTGGTAAGTCATGGTCTGTCTATGGGGGGCAGGGTAGGTCACATGCAGTAATGCGACTTTGCTTTCCCTTACAGATCCTGAGCATCTGCATGGGTCAGAGGTGGTGGGCCTGTCCACTGCGGACAGTCAGATGGAGTTGGAGGTGGGACCATCCACCTCCACAGGTATATGTGGATCATTGCAACAGTGGGGCCGCCCGGCTGTCCACACTGATGTCGTTGTGACAGGTGTGGAGGAAGCCCTGCCTGTGTCCCAGCGTGTTGGCATCCATGGATGCCAGCACGCTGTGGCTGTGGCCAGGGCAGAGTCTGGCACCAGTGATGATGACACGACCATCATGGGCAGTGACACGTGTGTGCTACAGGAAGGACACACAGCAGGGCAATTCGCGCCCATGGCTGTGGATGGTGCTGCCATGGAGGTCTGCATGTCAGCACAGTCCCAGGCTGTGCCTGTCAGCACCAGTGTGGCAGCACTGGTGTCTGTTCAGGACAGTGGGACTGTTGCGGCCACTGCGGTGGCAGCACTGAGCCCTGGGGTACAGCAGCCAGAGGGCAGCATCAGCAGTCACCCACTGGGCTTGGGAGTACAGGGTTCAGCAGCAGCATCTGTGCACCACCTGTGGACATGCCCAGACCTGGTCCTGGTGCACAGCACCCACCCTCAAGGGGTGCTGAACATCAGGGCCTTGCACACCCTGAGGGACAGGATGCCGAGGAGGCTGATGACCTCTTGGACGAGCACACCTGCCTACTGTGAGCATCAGTCCAGCAGCAGATGCGGCTTGCGACATCCGTGGATGCACTGCGTGTGGCTCTGGAGCGGGCAGAGGAGCATCACAGCAGGGACACCGCACTGATCCTGGCAGGGATGGACCGTTTGCGGGAGAATGTGACCGCTGCCATTGACAGGCATGCACAGGCATTCATTGCTGTCATGGCCACAATGGGCACACAGTCAGGTGCCCATGCATCGCGGACACCACGCAGTGCACTATCCACCCCCCATTCCCAGCGTCGTGCGACTCCCACCCTGTCGACACCGGGTTCAGCTGTGGGCATCCCGAGCACTCCTGGTGCAGGCATGTTTGGTGTGCTGCAGACCCCTGCATGAGCACGGTCGCATTCACGCAGTGGAACCCTTGGGGGACCATCGGTGCCACCCCATTAGGCCAGTGGTCAGCCTGCCAGTGCTGGCGGGTCTCGGCGGGGCCGCCCACGCATCCGTGGTGGCCGTGGCACTGTGTCATGTGACTGACCTGTCTCCCAGCGCGGCTACTGTCTGGTGCTGCCCTGTGTGCATTGTGTACATCAGTGGGCAGTGCATGGGTGGGTACCTGGCCCTGCACGTGGACACACAGTCCACCTGCATCCCCTCCCAGCTGCTGTCCGCAGTTGCATGTGCATGATGATGCCTGCATTGTGCTGTACACCAATGTGCAATGGTGCTCAGCATCTGACACATGCACATGGACAGGCAGTGGGCGTGGTGGCCTGTGGACATGGTGTTGCTAGGGTGTGCGTTCTGGGTCAGTGTACCTTCTGCCCTCTGTGCATGTTTGTTGCATTGTGTGTGTGTGTGCGTGCGTGTGTGCGTGTGTGTGTCCTTCGGCGTGGCATGTTAGACTTCACCCATCCCTGGTTTTGTGTGTGCCTCTGTGCCCTGCCACTTCCCTTGACAGCATGCACCCCTGGTGTGTGTCCATGTGTGTTTGTGGGTTGTGCCTTGGCCACTGGTGGTTGTGCATGGCCCCATGACTTACCTGGGTTGGCTGAAGTGCTCCTCCGTGATGGTGTTCCAGTGCAGCTGTGCCAGCCGGAGCAGCCGGGGGTCCCATCGGCCAAGGGGGGGGCTGCCCATCACCATCATCACCGGCATCCCCATCGTCCCCATTGCTGTCCCCCTCTTCGACCTGTATGGCTATCTCACATTCATTGGCCATATTGTGCAGGATGCAACAGGCCAGGAATAGCCCGCAGGCCTTTGAGGGGCTGTACTGTAGGGCACCGCTAGAGGTGTCCAGGCAATGGAAACGTGTCTTCAGCATCCCGAACACCGCTCGATGACATTACGTGTGGTGGCGTGTGCCTCATTGTAGCGTTGCTGCGATGGGATCACGGGCCGCCGGTAGGGTGTGAGCAGCCAGGGACGGAGTGGGTATCCACTGTCACCTGTGTGTAGAGGTAGGAGGTTAGTTTGGTGATCAGCATCGCCCTGCCCCAGGCCATGTAGGCCACTACCCATGCCACCTCTGACCATGCCCCCAGGCCCTATGATTGTCCATGTGGTTTGCATACTCACCCACTAGGTGTCCAGTGAGGATGTCCCCACTCTTGAATCTGTGACACAGTGCTGACTGGTGCCAGATGAAAGAATCATGTGCTCCCCCAGGGTGCATGGCACAGACATTGATGATGTGCCCCCTGGCGCAGCACACCACCTGGCAGTTGATGCTGGCATAGCCCTTGCGTTATGTACCGGCCCCTCGGGGCAGGTGGTGCGATGTACCACATGGGTGCAGTCTATTGCCCTAGCACACCAGGCATACGTGCTACCCTGTGGAACTCCTGTATGTTTGCTGTGCGCTCCGCCGCTGTGCTGGGGAAATGGATGTACTCCTCAGCATGTGGCAGCAGTGTGCTGAGGAATTGGGTGAGGTGGCGTGACGTGGCCAACTGGGTTATGCCTGTGGTGTCCCCAGTTGGTCTCTGGAAGGTACCCATGGTGAGCAAGCACATGCAGGCTATTACCTTGGTCTCCACTGACAGGGCATGGCTCCGTCGTGTGGGTGCCTGCATCACATCACTGCACAGCTCACAGAGCTGCCTCAGAATTGCCCTGTTCAGGCTGTACTGGCCCACAATCTCAGTATCAATGTACAGCTCAAAGCTGGTGCGGGCTCGGTACTGCCTGTTGGGGACATGCCACCGACGGGCCCTTCCATGGCCACGCCCCCCTGCCACCTGCCTTCTCACCCCCCTCATTACAGCCTCCATGTGGAAGGTGGCACTGGCCATGTCCCTGGCTTGTGTTCACCCCCCCTGGCAGCTGTTGCTGTATTCCCCCCGCTGTCCTGGCTGCTACCTCCCCTGCACCGGGTACACTTGCATGTGCTGGCCTCTGATGTGTGGCTCCCCACACCTTCCCTGTGCTTGGCTGTTCAGTGTGACCTCTCCCCGGCATGCCTTGTTTGTGCCTCCTGCCCTGTCTGTCTGCCTCTGCCTCTGACACATGTGGCTTTCCTGTAGCGTTCTTGCACCTCTTCCTTGCTCCTTTTTATTTTGGCTCATTTCCGCTATGGCGCAACTTCCGCTTGCTCCACTATTGCGCATGGCGTAAGTCTTTCAATATCGCACTGTGCCATTTATGCATGGTTCCTCCCCCTTCAGTTGTGCATGCCTTCATTATCATTGTGCTGTTGCTCAGCATGATTTCGGAGGCGCAACTGCCTCCTGCTGAATATCGCAGAATGGCGCAATTTCGGACTTGCGCAGGTGCATCCCTATTGCGCATGGCTCAACTCTTTTGAATATCTAGGCCCATTTTTCTATGGGTTATGAATTAATTCTGATAGGGGATTTTAATGCCACATGGGGTAAACAGCATGGTTTAGCACTGGAGAATAGTCTTAAAGGATTTGATGTTACTCAGAAAATCCTCACTCCAACCAGGAAATCTTTATCACATAGTCCTGGCAATATATTGGACCTATTGTTTGTAACTGTGAAAATCAGGCCTATAGATATAAAAGTAAACCAACCTATTTTGGGAGATCATTGCACAATAAGTTGTAAATTTAAAATTAGTGATTGTACTTGGGGACCCCGGGGACATATATCAGTTAAGAATAAATGTAGAAACTTTAAAAGTTATAACAAAGAAACATTTTTGGCTAGGTTAGCTTCTGTTAAATGGGATAGATTGTTTTTAATGTCTTCATTTAAATTAGCAATTCAAGAGTTTACCAAATGGTTTATGGAAATTTGCAATGAATTGGCCCCTCTTAGAATATGTGCAGAAAGGAAATGACATCTTCCCTGGATAACAGAAAAAAGTAAAGAAACAGATTAGGGTGAAAAATAGGCTTTGGAAAAAAGCAGGAAAATCATTAAATTCTGTTGATTGGGATAAGTGTGAAAAAGCTAGACATGATTTAAGATTTCAAATTAGGAAACTAAAACAAAAGTATTATGAAACAAAAACTTCTGAAACTACAGATACTAAAAAATGTTGGTCATTAATTAAATCATTTGATACCCCAGTAATTCATAAACCCTCTATTCAAATGATAAAACATGGTATTATTCAATCTTCTAATCAATCAGCAAATATATTGACTAATTATTTTGTAAATTTGCCTGACCTAGACATTCCAGTTTCAACTTATACAAATGGAAATCAAGAAAAGGTAAAGTTTGACACCCCTAAATTTAGGTTTCATGTGTAACCTGTAGACAAGTAAAGGATATAATGAATAAACTTAAAGTGAGAAAAGCTTTTCGCTTAGTCCAAATAGAAAATCGCTTCCTTAAAGACTCCATTCAAGTAATTGGTCCAGTATTAACCAGACTGTAATTGGAGCCTGATGGATGGTATCTTTCCCCAGGAATGGAAAAATGCAAAGATCATTCCAGTTTATAAGGGTGGGGGAGACATCTATGAGCCAACAAATTATAGACCCATTGCTTTGCTATCTGGGGTCTCTAAAATATTTGAACATTTAGTCCAGGTCCAAGTTACTGGGTATCTAGAAAAATATTCTTTAATAACTAGGTATCAGTCTAGATTTCGCAAGGGATATTCCACGGGCAGCGCACTCACCAACATGGTAGATATTATGGCTTCAAAGATGGAAAATGACCTGTGCAGTGTTCGTGGGTTTATTCAAGGCTTTTGATACTGTGTCCCATGAGACATTGGTAGGGTGGATGATGGACATGGGATTGTCTAAGGAGTCAAGTGCTTGGTTTAAATCTTATTTGCAGGGAAGAACCCAACAGGTGTTCATTGATGGTTACTTATCTAATAAAGCTATGGTTCTGAGAGGGGTGCCCCAAGGCTCCATTTTGGGACCTACATTGTTTTTGATATACATAAATCATTTGGTGGATATTGTGAAACATTCTGATATACGTTTATATGCTGATGACACCTTGTTGATTGCTAGTGGAAAAAATTCCTAGATTATGGAGGAAAAATTACAGGCAGATTTTGGAGAATAATGTACGTGGCTGACAAACTCAGGACTGGTGGTAGATAGTAAAAAAACAAAATTTATGTTATTTGATAAAGGTGGTAAAAAATCTGGGAAAAATGAACATGTAGTGGAGATAAAAACTATAACAAATGAAGTTCTATCTCAAGTATCAGAATACAAATATTTAGGGGTATGGGTATACCAGAACCTAACATTTGATTATCATATAATTGATACAATCTCAAAAATAAATAGAAGATTGGGGGCATTCAGACGCTCAAGTTTTTGCATGAACAAACATATGAGGAAAATTATAGTAAATCAACTTCTTTTTCCAGGACTTGAGTATGGGAATCATGTATATAGCTTTGCCACTAAAAATATGTTGACTAAAATTGATACAATGAATAATCGATTGGCCCGATTTATCCTTAGAAAGGATTTTCATGTTCATCGTTGTGAAATTTATTAGGAACATAGGTGGTTTCCACAAGATGTTAAGAGGAAACTAGTTTGAGCAGTACAGACTTATTGAGTTCTAAATTTAAAGCAACCAAGTTATCTTATGATAAATTGGAAAAGAAATCATACCATCAAAATGTGCGAGGTATAAATTTAAGAGAATTTGCACGTCCCAAATTTAAAAACAAATATAATGATATGAGATTTGCACAAGTCGTTATTGGATTATGGAACTCGATAAAGTCTGTGACTTATAAGCAGGGCCCCTGGTGTTCTGCAGCAGAATTTTCTGATTTCTGTGGCATGATTTAATCATTTCTCTGGCAGAATGCAGTCCTGCCACTGGCTAAATATGATGTGATGTCATCGTTTACATCATATGCTGAGCATAGAGGAGGGGGCTTCAGGATAAATGAGGTAGGAAACAAAGCCTGACACTATGAAAAAAACAGTATATTTATATGAAAATTCACCAAAAATAATGAATTATGCGGCACTATATATATTCTGCGGCATGATGCAAATTCTGCAGCAAATTCCGCAACCGCAGAACCGTAGAATTCCAGGGGCCTTGCTTATAAGATGCACAGAGATGTAAAATCCTTCATAATTGATATAAAATCAGAATTCACTGTTCGCTGTAAAGTGTTAAGGTTAGACAAATGGGGCTAAATGTATTTTTGGGTACTATAAATTAGGATATTGGGTTTTGTTAATAGCAGGTTGAAATATCGGGATATTTATGCAAACATTGTTTATGCACTTTATGACTGTAGTATGTTGTGTATTGTCGATTATTTGTTTGTTGATTCTTTGTACTAGTAAATGTAATATGGTATAAGTGTGTAAATTGTATTGTATTATATATATTGTTATATGATGATTTAGAAACTACTTTAACAGGATTATCTTGAAAATAGGACTTTGTCCTAATGATGTGTAGATTCACCAATCTCCTCCTGTATAAAAATAAAGATTTTTACTACTACTTTTACAATGGCTGAGGCCTGATTTCTGTCTGAATTTACTGTAACATTTTTTTGGAAACATTTTTTGTACTTGTAGACCCTGTTTGGCGCAAGCAGCACTGAGATTCAGGCTGAAATCATTGTTAAATATGGCTCAAAACAGCAATTTAATGTCTGGATGGTGGTGGTGGTGGTGGTGGTGGGGGGCACTACATCACATCCTGACTCACACCATATTTCTGTCTCAATTTTATGTATCATTTCTCCTGTCATATTTCTTGTCTTAGCATGCCTGCTCTGCACAGTATGGTGGCAAGAGACTGTGTTAAACTGTGGCTAATTACACATTTTGGACTGGGTCACCTGGGTGGTGGTGGTGGGGCACTAACATCATCATGAATGGAGGGGATGGACACAAAGTTAACAACAAGGCCAGGGGACATGTGTTGTTAAGCGTAAAAACATATTTATGTTTAACTTCGCAGTAAAAGTGCTTATGTTTCTGTGATTGTTGTATATGTATTCGGACTGATGCTGCACACAGCCAAAACAACTGAAACCACAACATCAGCCTGAGCCACATAGCTTTGGGAAAATATTTTTGTTCTTATGAACACATTACAATATACCTGACATTTGTCGATAGGAGGAGGAAATATAGAAGGAGTAAGATAAGATAAAATAAGAAGAAAGGCACTGTAGGGGTACAGACTAAAAGACTTACAGGAAGTTAGAGTTACATGACAGAGGGGACGTGAAAGGTAAGCGCAAGGGCAGGGTACTCAAATAATGGGAAAGAGAGGGAGCATAAACATTACATAATAACAAGCAAAACACTGGACATGAAAAAGAAACACAAGGATATAGAAAGAGGAAGAGGACAGCAAACAATTGTTTTTTCTTTTTTTCCTTTTTAATTGTTTTTGGTATGTTTTTGTATTTTTAAGGGGTGTGCATGAGGAAAGAGTGACATTAACAAAGCAAGGACAGGAAAAAGAAAAGAGAAGAGAAGAAAATTAAGGTGCTGCATTGCCTGCCTCTCTTGCAAATTAGCAAGCCATTTTTACAATTTCTAGACCGTAAACAGCACCAGAAACAGGCACAGATTCTTCTGATCTGCCACCACCACCAATCCCCTCACGATGAAGTTCCGTAAAGAGGTCCAACACTATATGTTGCTCCTCCATTAGTTTTCTGAGGTCTCCCCCTGACCTCCTGGTGGAACTCATCTAAATCATGACAGAGAGTGGACACCTCTGCTCATACAGCCGCCAGGTCTTCATGGCTAACTGGAGAAGCAGCTGGGGCTGCTGCAGGCTGTGCAGGATCACTACCACCATGAACTTGGTACTGCCGGTGGATGTTGGTGCTGCTGCCTCCTGCTGCTTTCTCCTGCTGCTGCGGTGCCTTCCAGGCTCCGCCTGACCACTGGCCCCATCCTCTTGCTGGCCCTCTTCTTCTTGGGCCCACCTGCCTGCTGCTGCTGCCAACTCTTTTTGTTTCTGGAACCACTCTGCAGTGCAGTGGTACTGCAGATGACTCCTCTGGCCACCAGTTCCAAAATGGCCCTCTTGTTTGCCCCTTCGCACGGATCTGCCGCATAGCTTGCAAATGACCACAGTGCTGTCACTGGTGTTTCGATCAAAGAAACACCATACAGCTGACCCTTTTTGCTGAGGGGAGGTGGGGTGCATGATCCTGCTGGGGGGGCATTAGTATCTGGCTGCTGCTGGAGGGGTGGCAGCCAAATGCTCCTGCTGCTGCTGCTGGGGGGCTACAGGATTCTGCAGCTGGCTGGTGCTGGGAGCCACATCATACTCATGGCCATGCTGCTGTGGGGTGGGGCAATGGGCTCATGCTGCTGCTGCTGCTGCTGGGGAGTGGGAGCCACATGCTCCTGTTGGGGGTAGGCACATACTCCTGCTGGAACACCTGCCTGTTAAGGCGAACAGTGGATGCCTTACTCCCAGTTACCTTGCCCTGCTGTTTAGCATCCATCCTTTCTAGCTATGAAAAAAAAAAGATTCCTAACAGAAAGGGAGATGTGGTAGCCATGTTAGTCCAGTCAACAATGTAGAGAAACAAAGCAACAAATATGTTGCAGATGATACCTTTTATTGGACTAACACAATTATTTCTAAGACTAGCTTTCAAGAGACAAAACCCTCTTCCTCAGGTCAAAGTGGAAACATCTGAACAGCATGACAGATATAAAGGTTGGATGTGGATTCAAAACATAGGCTAGCAGTTTACACATCAAAGCCTTACAGCCAATTCACACTTCTTACAAACAGGAAGACTCTAATTGTCATTGGAGTAAGTCTGCCGTAGAGCTCAACTTGTCAGATTTGATCTTACAAGTTGAGCTCTTCAACAGACACACACCAATGACAATTAGGCAAGAACACTTTAGTATGCCGGAAGACGGGTCACCAAGCTTTGTATATTGCCAAAATGCTTTTTGGCGATATACATTCTCTATAATAGTGATCGCTGTATTCCCATTATACCAGGAATGCCAAGCTTGCTCTTCTTTGTACCTATTATACATACTGGGTAGGAGGAAAATACTCCAGTAAAATCTTGCCTTACAGATTAAAAAGGTTGCAAGCTGACAGGCATATACCTGGCTTAAGAGACTCAACTGGGTCCTTGCACAAAAGCCACCTGGAAATGAATAGGGTTATGAGAGAGTTTTACTCCCAGCTCTGCACATCTCCGGTGAGTCCCACCTCTGCACAAATTGACACTTTCTAGATCCCCTTCCCCTGCCCACTATCACACTATAATAATCAACATCCTGGATGCTCCAGCCCCTCTTATGAAGGTGAATCAGACCATCTCCTCTATGAGGCAAAATAAATCTCCAGGCCGAGATGGCTTTCCCATTGATTTTTATCAAGCCCTGCAAGATGTACTCTCCCCTTTTCTTCTACAGGTTATGCATTACTCCCTCAGTATCCAATCCCTGCCCTCTTCCGTCCATGATGCAGTGATTACAGTCCTACCTAAAAAGGTCAAGGACCCCACTTCACCTGTGGGTTATCACCCCATATCTCTCATAAATACTGATGCCAAGATCTTTGCAAAAATTTGGGCCTCCCAACTGGAATTGGCCTGACCCACCCTAATCCTTCCATCTCAGGTAAGATTTGTGAAAGGCCATCTTAGTTCAGATCATCTTCATAAATTCCTTGATCTGCATTACCAGGCCATGTCATATACAAGAGTGCCTGACCGTCCAGAGTTTTAAGGCAGCATTAAAAGCACATCTATTTAGTTTAGCTTATCTTGAATTGGGCTGAATCTAATGGTTAGTGCAGTATATTTCTATTAATTTAAGCTGCATTTGATTTGATTAACTTTATATTTATTGTTGAAATTGTACTTAAATATTGGTGTTATACTCGTTTTAACTGTGTTGTTTGTTTTATTTTAATCCACAAGCACCTCGGTTTTGGAAAAGCATTTTTTTATAAAGAAATAAATCAATCAACCAATCAATCAATCAATCAATCCCCTTTCTGCTCCCACTGTAGCACTTGTAGTAGATTTTGAAAAAGTATTCAGTTCCATCAAATGGGCATTTCTTTTTGGTGCCATGCATAAAGCTGCCTTGGGCCCCCATTTCGTAAATGCTATACACACCCTTTATATGTGGCCCCAGATATTCAAAAGGGATGCTCCATGTGTAATAGAGATGTGCCAGCGCAAGTACAAAAATGCGCCATTCTACGATATTCAGCGGGAGGCAGCTGCTCCGCACAAGTCGCAATGCTCAAGAGAGCAATGGTAATGAATGCATGCGCAACCATAGGGGGGGAACCTTAAATAAATGGCACAGTGCGATATTCAACAGCATGCACCATGTGCAATAGGAGAGCAAGCGGAAGTTGCGCGATAGTGGAAATGATCCAAAATAAAAAGGAACAAGAGAGAGGCGCAAGAACGCTACAGGGAAGCCAGAGGTGGGAGCAAGGTGACAGCAACTGGAAAGAGGGTAGCAGTGAGTGGGACTGTGCAGGAGCAGGACACAGCACACCTGGGAACAAACAGGAACAGGATAGGAGTGAGAAGCCTGTGCCACTGTGCAGGAGAGACAGAGAAGTGCCACAGTGAACTGAGGGCAGTGGCAGTAGGCAGGACAGCCAAAGGCTGGAGGTGTACCTGGTACAGGGGGAGCATCACAAAGGACAGTGGGAGGAACGGGGTAACAGCTGCCAGGGGGGAGAACACCAGCCAGGGACATGGCCAGTGCCACCTTCCAGATGGAGATGGTAATGAGGGGTGCGAGAAGGCAGGCAGCAGGGGGGCATGGCCGTGGAAGGGCCCAACAGGCAGTACCGAGCCCACACCACCTTCGAGCACTACACTGACACAGACACTGTGGGCTGGTACCACCTGAACTGAGTGATCCTGAGGCAGCTCTGTGAGCTGTGCAGTGATGAGATGCAGGCACCCACACAACGGAGCCATGCTCTGTCAGTGGAGACAAAGGTGACAGCTGTCATGTGCTTGCTCGCCACGGGCACCTTCCAGAGACCAACAGGGGACACAACAGGCATAACTCAGTTGGCCGCGTCACGCCTACTCACGCAATTCCTCAGTGCACTGCTGCCACATGCTGCAGAGTACATCTGTTTCCCCAGCACACAGGCGGAGCGCACAGCACACATACAAGAGTACCACAGGGTAGCACATATGCCTGGCATGCTCGGGGCCATTGACTGCACCCATGTGGCCATCCGCATGCCACCTGGCCCAGATGGTGTATCATACAGCAACCGGAAGGTTTATGCCAGCATCAACTGCCAGGTGGCGTGCGATGCCAGGGGGCGCATAACCAATGTCTGTGCCATGCACCCTGGGGGAGCACATGATGCCTTCATCTGGCACCAGTCTGCACTGTGCCACAGGTTCAAGAGTGGGGACATCCCCACTGGCCACCTAGTGGGTGAGTATGCACATCATGCAGGATGACATGGGCATCTGGTGGGGGTGCATAGTCAAAGATGCCATGGGTACCGGCCTTGACGGCCCATGGCAGAGCGACACTGACCACCATACTAATGTCCACCCTCTACACACAGGTGATGGTGGCTACCCACTCCGTCCCTCGCTGCTCACACCATACCGGCACCCCGCGACCCCATCGCAGCAATGGTACAATGAGGCACATGCCACCACATGTAATGTCATAGAGCGGGTGTTCAGGATGCTGAAGGCATGTTTCCATTGCCTGGACACGTCTGGCAGTGCCCTACAGTACAGCCCATCAAAGGCCTGCAGGCTATTCCTGGCCTGTTGAATCCTGCACAACATGGCCAACAACTGTGGGATAGCTGTAGAGATTGAAGAGGGGGACAGCGATGGGGACGATGAGGATGCCGGTCCAGATGGTGATGGGCAGCCACCCCTTGGGTGAAGGGACCCCAACCTGATCCGGATGTCAGAGCTGCACTGGGACACCATCACAGAGGAGCACTTCGACCAACACAGGTAGGACATGGGGCCCTGTGCAACCACCAATGGCAAGGGCACAACCCACAGACATGCATGGACGAACCCCGGGGCAGATGGCAACAAGGGAATTGGCTGAGCATGGAACACGCTACGTCAGGGATGGGCAGAGGCTAACACAACACTCTCACACACACACACACACACGCACACACACACACACACACCCCACAAGACATGCACAAGGGGTAGAAGGCACGCTGACCCCGACTGCAACCCCTAGCCACGCACAGGTCCACAGATGACCACGCCCAATGCCCGTCACTGTGCGTGTCTCAGATGCTGGGCACCATTGCACACTGGTGGACAGCGCAATGCAGGCATCATCATGCACACGCCACAGTGGCCAGCAGCTGGGAGGGTGTGCACATGGACCATGTGTGTGTGTGCAGGGTCGGGTACCCCACCCGTGCATCGCACATTGCACAACACACTGCACACAGGGCAGCATCAGACAGTAGCCATGGGGGGAGACAGGACAGTCACACGACACAGTGCCACAGCTGCCACAGATGCATGGGCGGCCCCGCCGAGAACTGCCAGCCATGACAGGCTGACCATTGGCCTCATGGGGTGGCATCGACGGTCCCCCAGGGGTGATGCTGTGGGAATGTGACCATGTTCGAGCAGGCGTCTGCAGCTCACTGAACATGCCTGCGCCAGGCATGCTTAGTAAGCCCACAGCTGAACCCAGTGTCGACATGGAAGGTGTCGCCTGACGCCGGGAATAGGGGGTGGACGTTACACTGCGCGGTGTCTGTGGTGCATGGGCAAAAAACTGGGTGCCCAATGTGGCCATGACAGCTGTGAATGCACGTGTCTGCCTGTCAATGGCAGTGGTCACATCCTCCCGCTGCAGGGCCATCTTTGCCAGGAGCAGGGCGTGGTCTCTGCTGCGCCGCTCCTCTGCCTGGTGCAGAACCGCACTGAGTGCATCCACCGCCCTAACAAGCCACGACTGCTGATCCACGGAAGCCTGGAGTAGGCAGCTGTGCTCATCAAAGAGGTCATCTGCCGGATCGGCATGCTATCCCTCATGGTGTCCCTGGCTGTGTTGGGCATCACCCCTTGATGATGGGCGCTGCACACCTGAGCCATGCCGGGGCACATCCACACGTGGTGCATTGATGCCGCCCCCTGACACTGTCCCCCTGTTGCCATTGGCTGACTGCTGACACTGCCCCTCTGGCCACCGCTCGCCTGAGCTCACCAGTGCCGCTGCATCAGCCACAAAAGCTCCACCAGCCTGGACGCACACCAGTGCTGCCCCACTGGTGCATACAGGCACAGGCTGGGACTGTGATGTCACGAAGGCCTCCACGGTGGCACCACCCACTGCTATGCCCGTGCTGTTACCTGCTGTGGGGCCATCCTGTGGCCCTCATGTATCACTGTCCATGATGTGTGAGGACCATTTTGTGCATGCTGTGTTGTGGGGTAGGTGGCGGTGCATGCCACATGGTACACTTTGCACTGTCTTGTGGCACTGCATGTGTGGGCGTGCGTCGTTGGTGGTCCATGCATGCACCGGGTATATGGCTGTGCCACTGCCTTCACACTGCATAGCCATGTCACTGTACAGCCACGGTGGTGCTGTGTGGGACTTGGGTGGTGGGTGTGTGCAGCGGTCCGGATGGCTGTGTGTACGTGGGTGGGCAGGTCTTGAGGACACGATCACTGTGGGTGGTCGCACACCATCACAGGGGCGTGGCCCACAGCTGTATGCCATGCACAATGGGTGGGCTGCAGGGGGATGGACATTCACACCTATTGACTCTGCTCCCTTGTCCTAGGTGGTTGGCATTGAATGGCTGTGGAGAGGGCCTTGCAGGAGTTACTGCAGCTGGTGAGGGCATCATTGGAGATCCTCCAGCGACTAGAGAGGCACGGTGTCAGGGGCGGTGGTCGCATAGGTGCCACAGACATGATGAGCGAGGCGGACATTAGGCTCTCCATGCCCCCGGAAGAACCTTACATCCCTGGACCCACCCTCACACCTCTTCTTCCCTCTCCCAGTTGTTCACCCCTGCCCCTTACTTGCCCCCACCTGGTTTGTGGCCCTTCCCCCCATTGTATATATTTGTATATAGTTTTGTTTATTGCCTATCTTTAATACATTTATTTTGTTATGACAACTGTGGTGGTCTATGATTTGCAGTGGGCTACAGGTGCTCAGCTGCAGTGGTGTGCATGGCGTCAGGGTTGGTGCAGGCATGGGCATGTGTGTGTGTCCGGAAGGGAACCGTCTATGGTGTGGGTGGGGGAATCAGTCACTGTCTGTGGGTTGTGTGTTGTTCTCTGTGCACTGGTTGCCTGTGTGCAGTGGTCCACGGTGCATGCTCTGTGTCCATGGTGCCCCTGTCAGACCATCCATGGCCTGTGCAGCTGACACCCTTGCATGTCTGTGATATGCACCGTCTGCTGGCATGTCAGTGGTGGCTGTCCATGCTGGACAACCACTGTACCTGTCACAATGCCAGGTTGCCTCCTGTCACTGGTGTGGTGCATGTCTGCCTCGGGTGGCACTGTGGCCTCCACTGTTTATGTCCCCCCTCCATGCTGTCACTTGTGTCTGTTGCAGGGGATGTGTTCCACTGTCACTTGTGCTTCAGCTGCACGCTAGTGGTGTATGGCTTCATGGTACATGCGAAGGGTGGCTGGTATACCTGTGCCATGGAGAGGTGCTAGCCATGGGTACACAGCTGCTGTGGCCAGACGCCAGCAGGTTTGTCTACCCACTACTGTGTCCCTGTGTTGGTGTGCACTTGGGTATGGTTTGGTGTTTGTCCATGCACTGTGTTGCATCCTGTGTGGCACATGCTTCCATGCACCATTGTGGGCTTCTTTGCTGGCTGTTGTGGCCAGTGTTGGGATGGGGTGTGTCCTTGGGAGGGTGTGCAGGGTGCTGTACCACTAGTGGTGGTGTCCAGGGCATGTCCTGTTGCATGTGTGGTACCTCATGTGCCGACGCATGGTCAGTCTCTCAGATGTACCTCGGGGGGGCCATGCAGGGTGGCACTGGGTCTGCAGTTGTTGCATCAGTGTCTGCTGCAGCCCACTGCAGGGTGCTCACAATGGGGCTGCCTTGCATGTCTCAATGGTGCACAGGGTTGCATTGTCACAGTGGGGGTTGTGGCATGCATAGGGTGCCCTGCAGTGTTTTGCTCTGCTCCTGGGCATGGTGTCTGGGGAATGCTGTGCAGGGTGTGCTCTGCATTGGTGGGATGGTGTAGCATGGGGTGGCTGGACCTCCTTGTTTGCCAGTCACAGCTTGCCAGGGGATGTGCTGGGGCACCATGCCCCAGCTGTGGGATTGTAGCTGGTTTCCATGGTCCGGTGGTTCTTCCAGCTCTCCTCTGGTTGTGCAGTTCATGGGGTGTGGGGGGCGATGTCTGTTCTGCTGTGTGCTCCTCAGCCAATATCTTCCATGTGTGGGGGACCCCTGCATGAGCATCCCTAGTTGTGCTGATGTGCTGCTACCCTGCTCCACTGCGCATCCCTGGTTGTGCTATTGCACATCAGACCTGCTCCACTGCACATCCCTGGTTGCGCCATGGTGCAGTTGGCGTGATATTCAGTTGTGTGGTGCAAGCGCATCTGGCCCTGTGCAGTATTTGAATATCGCGCATTTTGCGCATAGGCGCACTGTACTTGTGCCTGCTCCTGCTATTGCACTACTTTGTGGTGCAGTTTGACTATCCGGGCCGTGGTCTCCAAAACCAGACTCCTTACAAGTGGCCTGCTTTCCCATCCCTTCTCTCTCTCTCTTCCGTGGGACTCAACTGGGCTGTTCTTCACCTCATTATTCTTTCTCCTACATACTGAAAATTTGGAACTTGCTCCAACAACCCACCCCATATTGGAGGCATCCAAGATGGACAGATGGAGTACTGCTCTATGCAGACAATTTATTGGTCTTTATGCAGGGTACCCCAAAGCCTTTTCCCACTTAAACATCTCCTATATTGATATGCTCAGATCTCTGGCTTCATGGTTCATCACTCCAAATCCAAAATACTACCCATCAATGCTCACTGCACTCCCTCTACTTTCAGTAATATCCAAATGGGAATGTGCAGATCAGGGGATTTCTTACCTAAGAATCACTATCATCCACTGTACAGGTGACCTGTGTACTGCCAACTTCAACTATCTGCTGGACAACTTTCACACTGGCATAAATCGAGGGAAAGCCCTGCATCTTTCCCTCAAAGGGAAGATCATGACCATTAAACTGATGTTAGCTCCTAAAGTTTTATACCTCCTTGCAAATATGCATCTCAATATCTCAGACACCTGATTTGCTAGACTTAAGCATATAATGGGACAATTCTTATGGGATAACAACCCCCCCCACCTAAGCAGAGGCAAGCTTAGGAAACACTGATCACAAGGTGTTTGGAGTCTCTCTCATTTCAGAAATTACCACTTGGCCTTCTTATCCTTCCAGGTAACCCAGTGGTTTGCTCCCACTGGCCCTCACTCTCCTTTTTGGGTCCACATTGAATGTTCCATCTCCCCTTCATCACATCCAGTACCCTCCTTCTATTCTAAGATTCCTGCCCCCCTGAAATTACATCCCACTATCCACCTCTTGGTAAAGTCTTGTGTAAGCTCTCCCTATTTGGGGCTTACCTGGAGGGCTATGGCCCTGTCCCTCCCCCATTGGCATCCTGGCAGTGGCTCTGGTGGATTCGGGCCATGGTACCCATTGTAACTTTGTGGCTGTGACCGCGCCACAGGGGTTTTGGTTCCTTGGTCCCATTTGGAGAGGGAGATGAGGTCCATATGCCATTCTGCACCTCCAGGCATGTTGGGGAGCTGTATACTCAGGCCAGGAGAAGCCATGTAGTGGACTAAGAAATGTAGATAAAAATATGGTCACCATGCACCAGTTGCGCATGCGCAGCCACAAGTCTTAAAGGAGTCAAGACTCCATTTCTCTGGGCAGCAAACGGTGTGAAATGGGAGCTTATGGTGGGCCAAAGGAGGCTCCCACAAGATAATTAAAGGGTGTCCTGGATCCCACATGGCCAGCAGAACTAGGGCAAATAACTGTTAGCTCCTGTAGGAGCATTTATTAAAAGTTATGGGGCTATGTGTGTGTTGGAGCAAAATATAAATGAATATGGTAGTCCCCAGGGGACTCCTGCAGCAGGGGGGCTGCTGGGAAAAATGTCAGAGGACATCCTGTAAGCCAATCAGAGGGGGAGATTGCAAAAGTTATAAAAGGGACTGTTTGTTCACCAAATGAGAGATTCCTTGGAGAGGATCCATAGGAGAGCAAGGAGTGAGTCTGTGTTGAGGCTACCTAGCCCAGAGACCTGCTTCTACAGCCCATCAGCCTGTCTGGCCACAAAGGTGAACAAGAGGAAGAGCGCATGAGAAGAACCAGTGATAGCATAGAAAAGGATTGGACTGTTGAGTGAATCTTTCCCTGTCATCAGATTCAAACCTGCGGCTGGTGAGTTACAAGTCATGACTAGCAGTCTGCACAGCTGAGAAATTGCAGCCGGAAGATACAGACTGAGCCTAGAGACTGTAAATTTGCAGCAGAGAATAAAGAGGTTTTTTCAGCAGAGAATAAAGATGTTTTGCAGCAGAGTAAAGAGCCTAGAGATCGAGCAAACCAAGTTTCCCCACAGAGAGACAAGTGTAGTTGAGGCTGCCTAGCTACTTCTAGCTGAAGAGAAAGGTGCGTATGTGTGCTGGGGCTAGAGACTGTGCCATAGCCCAGTCACAGTTGTTGTTCCAGAGAAGCTGTGCGCAAAAAGAAAGTATAGAGACACCCAGCCTGCCTGGTCCCATAGACCACTGAGGAAACCTCCGGAGAGGAAGATGTTGATTGGCCTGTCAGGTGAACACTGCATACATATAAAGGCCTCAGAGGTGAAGATTTGGAAGGCCTGACAGTTGAAGACCAGCTGATGTTCATCTGCAACCTGCTATCATGGTGCACCACCAACCACTCTGGATACCAGAACGGTACCATTTGAAATTGAACTAAACTTGTTGAAACCCCCTGCTTCAAAACTGTAAGTACCTTTGGGCTGCAACTCAGAGGAATTCTTATCTTAAAGCAAGGCAAGACAAATTTTATTTATCCAGCACCCAATCCCTGAGGATCTGGGCACCTTACAATAAAAGGTCGGGTCAATACAGACACAAAATACAGTAACAATTTAAAACAATAAATATATAAATTAATCTTCAGCATAAATAAGTAAATTCATAAAATTAGTACAGGTCAGTCATCTCTGTCAGGGAAGGCCAAACAGAAAAGGTAGACCTTTAGTCTTTTCTTAACAGTTCAACTGTTGGGGCCTCCCTGATGGCAGCTGACAAAGTGTTCCACAGGGTTGGCCAAGTGACACTAAAAGCACAGTTGCCCAATGTTTTTAGCCTGACCCTGGGAACATCAAGGAGGCCTCGGGTTGAGGAGCTGAGGGAGAGGACTGAGGAGGCAGGTAGTAGGAGATCAACCAGATAACCAGGGCCCAGCCCAAATAGGGCCTTGTAGATGAGCAAACCAGCCTTGAAGAGTATCCTCCACCTGACAGGCAGCCAGTGCAAACCCCACAGGACCGGGGTCACATGACTGGACCTTGCCAGGCCAATTAGCAACCTAGCTGCTTTGTTCTGCACCAGCTGCAGTCGGTGGAGGGTCCCTCCAGTGACCCCAAAGCATAGAGCATTGCAGTAATCCAGCCTCGAAGTCACAAAGGCATGCACCGGTGCCGGCAGATTCTCAGGCAGAACTAGGGGCTTAATCCTGGCAATGTTCCTCAAGTGGTAGAAACCACTTTTGATGACAGATGACACCTGAGCTTCAAGTGTCAATCTACTGTCCAGAACAACACCAAGATCCCACACCCTAGGGAAGGTCATCAATGGTGTGGATCCCAGAACCAATCCTGTACCCACTCCAGAGGCACTCCAATCATGCCGTGACCCAGCTCAGTCACCAGTACCTCTGTTTTGTCTGGGTTCAGTCACAACCAGCTGGAGGACATCCAGTCATTGATCTCTGCCAGGCAGCTGTTAATCACTTCCACAGCATTGTGTGTTCCCGGGGCAAAAGACAAATACAGCTGGGTATCATCTGCATAGCAATGAAACGCCACACTGTATTGTCTGATGAGTTCTCCCAGGGGTAGCATGTATAACCCGAATAACATCGGTGACAAGATCGAACCCTGAGGTTCTCCACATGACAAGGGCCTCAGAGAGGAGGAGAAATTCCCCATGACCACCTGTTGCTCCCTACCAGAGAGATAGGACTCAAACCAGCTGATGACAGTACCGGTGAGTCCACAATACTCTTGAAGGTGATCATCCAGTGCAATGTGATCCACAGTATCAAATACTGATGAGAGAGCGAGAAGAACAGTATGCTCGCTAGCTAGTCAGAAAAAAGGGGGTTAAGTCCTGGGCCAGACTGCGATGAGTTTCAAACTCAGTCCAGGCAGTGACATCAAACATCGCTGTGTTAAAAGTTATTTGGGCCCCAACTAAAGTATTCGGTTCACATTACACACTGTTACCCTCCCAGCATCCTAGCATCTCAGAGCATAACCCTGTGTCCATCCGGTAGGCCACCAGCACCCTGGTGTTGTACCAACTGCAACAGACTAACTGGTTATAGCAGCCACTTGGAGGAAAAGCCGGGTTCACCTGCAGATGGGAGATTTGGGAGACAGTGTGGGGTACAATATATTGTTGCCTTTATTATTGTTGTGCTGTTTTCTCCCTTGTTCATCCCTCCCTATAATAAAGCAGGAAGTTGGTTTCTAATTTAGTATTGCTGGTTATTGTAAGTTGTATGCATCTGCTGTGTGGTAAAGGCACTGTGGGGTCAGTTACTGTATTTTCCTGGGGGGTGATAACCAGGCATTTATCCTATAGGTATCCAATATCACTACCCCAGGTAGAGGCACTGTGCCATTTCTTCTGCTGTCCACTAGTGAATCCAGGTCAGCCCCCTTGGAGATGTGTACAAGTGAGACCCGAGGGCCCCATAAACAGCCAAGGAGAGTCAAGGGTCTATTACACTTGGAAGAAATTCATTGTTCATGTAGGTATCTCCCCAGTTCCCCTTCTTTCTGCTCTTCTGTGGCACAATCCAGTGTTCACTATTGTCAAAGCACCTATCTCCTGCCCTCTATGGGAGCAGCGTGGTATAGGGCGGGTCACAGACCTATGTTCCCCTAACCAACTCACCCTAATGTTATATGCTGAATTAAAGGACAAATATTATGACCTTCCCAAAAGGATTTCTGGTGCTACCTTCAATTAAGGTCTGCTATCATGCCGCACCTCAGGGCCCTTAACTCCAAGCCATCAGTCCTCTCCCCTCCACTTATCCATAAATGGCTATCCCTACCCAAAGGCAGAGCTGGTAGGTTTTACAAACTTCTAAGATACAATGGTCCCAGCCTCACTAACTCCCTTAGAGAAAAATGGAAGTCTGAGCTCCACATTGCCATCCCTGAAGAGGTACAGAATAACTGCTGGTTTAGGATATCTCATGAAATTTCATGGAATTTTGCAAAAATTCCACAAAACTGGAATTTTCTAATTTTTCCTAGCCCTAAGGAACAGTGGATGAAGCTAAAAGGGAGGGCAGTAAAAGGGTATCCAGTAATGTAGTCAAGCTAAATTGAGCAACTCAGTTTGAATGACTCAGTTTGAGTGCCTGTGATAATAGCTACTGTGAAAGTATAGCGAGGGTAAGAATAGAGCGATTGTGATAGGGCACTACAGAAGTGTAGGAGGATATAGAAGGTTGTTTGGCCAGGCAGTTCTCAGCTGGCCATTTGGCCTTGTGGTAGCATTCACTGCCTCTGGGGCAGGAGGATCCGGGTTTGGATCTAGCTACATGGGTAGGAATGTTTTTTGGTGTTGTTTGTATGCTTTATTTTTTTTTTTTGACATGTTCCCCGACCACCCCACTTTGTACTTCCCTCTTCTGCACCCTCCTGACTGTGGTCCCCCCATTCACAGGTTGTCTCCCTCAACATTCTTCTCCTGATGACTTGATTCCCCCTTTTGAGTAGACCCCTCTTGAGTTTTCCCCTGTACCCCAGTGTCAGGCCCCCGGAGTTGATTGTAATAGTTATAGGGTGTGAAGTTATGGGTGTGTGTAGTCCCCCGTATAAAAAATTAAGTACATATTACCCTCAGAGAGAATGTTAAGGACCGTCACTGTTTTTGGTCCTTGATGAAGTGCATGTCATCATTTTGCTATTCGCCGATGTGCACTCCCTGATTTTGTCCTCACTCATTTTCTCTTGCTCAAATCACATAAAACACATTAAAGGCAACAAACCTCTGCTTCAAACAAGTGAGCAAAAGCAAGAGGGAAAAAGAGACTGTTATGGTTTTCAAAAGAGGTGTCTGAGAAGGTAAAGGCTAAGTGAGTAGCATTTAGAAGGTATAAGGAGATGCAGAGAGAGGAGGACAGGAAGGTGCATTAGGGAAAAGAGTGAAGCAGGGAAAGCAGTAAGGAACGCAAAGGCGCAAATTGAAGGGAGAATAGCCCAGGAGGTAATGAAAGGGAGTAAGACATTTTTTATGTATGCAAGTGAAAAGAGGAAGGCCAGGGGTGGGATTGTAAGGTTAAAAATAGAAGGGGAGATGGTGCAGATGGGGACCAGGAAAAGACAGACATCCTAAACAAACACTTGTGTTCAGTGTTCACAGAGGAAAGAGAAGGGGAGGGGCCACAAAAAAGTAAGAGAAGCTCTGGAAGGAGGGAGGTCGACACTAGTTCTTTTTCTGAAGAGAGAGTCCTGAAGGGAGTCGCTAATCTGAAGGTGGACAAAGCAATGGGGCCAGACGGGTGCATCCAAGGATATTGAGGGATCTCAGGGAGGTACTGGCTGCACCTCTGACATGCCTGTTTAACAGATCACTAGAAACAGGAGTGGTTCTGGAGGACTGGAGGAGGGCCGCTGTAGTCCCATTTCACAAAAGTGGTACCAGGGAGGACACTGTCAGCCTGACATCAGTGGTTGGAAAAGTTAATGGAATCACTGCTGAAGGGAAGGACTGTGGAATATCTTGAATCCAGTGGGTGACAAGACCCGAGGCAGCATTGGTTCACAAGGGGGAGGTCATGTCAAATGAATATGATACATTTCTTTGACTGGGTGACAAAAGCATTAGATCAGGGTGAAGTGATGGATGTGGCCTACCTGGATTTCAGTAAGACTTTCAACACTGTTCCACATAGGAAACTAGTAAGCAAGCTGGGTAGCTTAGGAGTGAGTCCAAAGGTTGTAAACTGAATAAGAAACTGGTTAGGGGCTATGCAACAGAAGGTGGTGATAAATGGAATTCACTCCAAGGAAGTGAGAGTGACCAGTGGGGTGCCTGAGGGATCTGTGCTGGGACTGGTCCTCTTTAATGTCTTTATAAGTGACATTGCAGAGGAGCTGGAAGTAAACGTCTGCCTCTTTGCAGATGACACCACAAAATCTGCAATATGGTGGACAATCCAGGGATGGATGAGCAAAGACCTGAGAAAACTAGAGGAGTGGTCAAGGGTACTGTAGCTTGGTTTCAATGCAAAAAAGTGTAAAATAAGGTACTTAGGGCACAAAAACTCAGAGGCAGAGTACAAAATGGAAAGAGTTGTAGTGATGACTACCAAGCAGGAAAAAGACTTGGGGGTAATCATAGCTAATGGTCTAAATGTGGTCAGGCAGTGTGACAATGCAGTTGGGGGCGGGGGGCTAGTGGGGTGCTGGGTTGCATAGGGAGGGATATCACCAACAGAAAGAGGGTAGTGGTTGCCTCTGTATAGATCACTGATAAGACCCCTCCTGGAGTACTGTGTTCAGTTCTGGAGACCAAGGGCCCAATTGACAAAACATCGGGAATGCAGCAACGTGCTTACATCAAAGAAATATGATGCAAAGGGTTTACTGCACCGCACCTTGCATTATTTCTGATTCAGTAATGCAGTCTGCACTAGGTAGGGGACTACCTGCACCAGCTGGCCTTGCCCCACTCTTGCGGTGGATGCATAACTGTGCCATGGTGGAGGGGGGCTTGTGCTGTGGTGCTGCTGCAATATCCCCATATGTGGATTTCAGCAAGAGCTGCAACTAGCGCCGGGCTCGGCAGGGTTTCGACCATTCCAGTGCTGGTCTAGCAGCTCATGCACCACTTGCAAGAAAGGGCCTTCTACATTGGTAACAGTTACCTGCCTGCACCTCAGTCATGTGTACATGGCAGGGCAAATACGTTGTAAGCTGTGCACAGTATACCCACCGCTAGTACCATACACAGTAAATCATTTGCGTGCTGTCTGAGGCAATGCAAACTGTAGGGCACAGGTTGATAGTACGGTACAGGTGTGTGTATGTGGCAGCCATGTTAGGTTGTGTAGTGTAGATGTCTATATACATGACAGGACGATTTGGGCTATTCAGGAACTATATGCTGGTGTGCACATTATGTGCTTCACTGTAGTAGAGTACACGTGTGCTTGTGCCTGCACTGCTACATCTTGGGCAATGTTTATGCACTGCCATGCTACCGCACACACGTTAGTGTCTGATGGCACTGTTTACACTTGTGCCCAACATATGCGCTGATATGCTGAAGTACAGTACAAGTAGAGTATGGGGCTGGTATGGCTGTGTACCATATATGCACCAGTTTAAAGTAGGGGTGCACTGTTTGGAAACAATGTAAGTGCTGCAGGGTCATCCTGCAGTTTGTGGCATTCCCCTCCTGTGTGTCTTTCCTTTGATGCATAGGTGCAGTTGCCACAAACCACAGGAGTTTGGGTCCAGGACACCTCCCAACAGTGACTCGAGTGCAAGGTCCTTGGTGCATTGGAGATTGACGTGAGCTGCCATTTGCTACAGCTTGTGTCAAGCCAAGGGTCTCTTTGTGAATCTGGCCTCACATGTCTGGAAGGACATAGAATGGAGGCTGTCCAAAGGAAGGCAACTAAAATAGTGCAGGGTCTGTATCAAAATCCCTATCAGGACAGACTAAAGAACCTCAATATGTACACCCTAGATGGGACAAGGGAGAGGGGGGATATGATAGAGACCTTTAAATAATTCACCAGGGCCAGAGTAAATAAGGTACAGGAGGGAAATATTTTTCTGAAAAAAAGGTGCTCAACAACAAGGGGTCATGCTGTGAAGCTTGAGGGGGTAGATTCAGGAGAGATGTGAGGAAGTATACCTTCACAGAATAAGTGGTGGATTCCTGGAACAGCCTTCCAGTGGAGGTGGTGGGGATGAAAACACTGGAGTTTTAAAAAGTATTAATTGGGGAGGTTGGAGTTCCCTTATCCTTACTCCAGTACCACCCCAGCCAGATTACAGGAACCCCCCACAGGCAAAATGTCCAGAAATTCCTGCATTAAATAGATAAATGGAGCAGTGTCTGCAGGAACAGCATTAAAAATAAATATTTTCGATATGTTTGTAACTGGAAATAATAAACCTTATCAGAAGCACAGAAAAGGTACTATGGAATTAAAAGTCCCCTCCTACACAAAAATACTGAAGAGTCACAAATATAAAAAACTCACACAACCTAGCAAGATTTTGCCACTTAGTGAACAAAATGTAATTATTTATTTGAAATGTGGTAACCAGGAAAGGTACATTGAGCCAAGACTCATTTCTAGGTACAACCCAGGGGAGAGGGAACAAAGGGGCACCTAGTAACAACAGAAGTAACAAGGTACAATGCTACAGTACACTGCATAAAATCATAAAGATCATAAAATCAAATACAAGCATTTAGCTGGTATACTATGTCACAAACCCACTCAGCAGGTCAGGCCCTCTGCTCCCACAGTGCCAACCTCTGAGCGCAGTACTGTGAACAGGTAACAGAACAGGGTAACCCTCCTGTCTGCTTGTGGGTCTGAATCACCTTTGGTCTCAAGTTCAGGAGGGATTCAAACTGTGAACCTTATGCTAGCATACCCAAATGTACAGGCTCAGATAATTCTGCTCTTCGGGGGATGCCAGATATCTTTCACCTAAGGGCACCTAACCAGGTATCCAAAATGAACCCTAAAAACTCTATGAAAGACCTTAGGAAAATTCTTACCTTTTCCCAGTTTGGTATTACCATTAAGCTTATGAACAGCTGTCAACTTTAACCATCTATACTTCACATGCAAAAGAAAGAATTTCAAAGGCAGACCAGGCAGTCTCTTTAAAACAAGAGGTTTACTAAAAACAATGGATAAAAAATATGTAAAATGTAAATGCAGAACCATATGTCACAAAGCATACAATCACTTAAAAGAACGAGGTTAAAGTACAAACATAAACTCCTACCACAATACAATTAGACTTTCCTATCTAATGTATTACCTTCTAAACAGTGCTTAAAGTAGATGTTTCTAAGAGCCCACAAAGAAAAAGTATGACACTAAAGACCAAACACAGAATAGTTTAAACTGTCTCTGTACCTGCCTTCCATGATGCCACCTAGCTCCTCCTTGTTAAATATACAAAAATATAATACACAAAGTATGTCCTATCAGAAGGTACATTAAATAAGGTGACATCAGCAAAAACTTATTTCCCCATATGACTTCTCAATTAAGTCTTCCTTTGATCTAGTGTGGTTTTCTGCTTTTCAAAGACATCACAGGACTTTTATGACTAACTATGTCATATCTCACTTAGGTGCAATATAGCGTTTTAACACCAGTTGAAATTAACTGTTCTCCCTCTGAAGATGTCATAAAATGGACATTTTAGTTTTCTGGCTTCAAAGCAACACAGATCATAAACACAGCCATAAAATGCAACTTGGATGTTAATCACATTACAGAGATCTGCTGTTTAACATATCCTGTCATTGGAACTGAAACCTGGGGGGTTGGGGGTCATCCCAGGAGCACAGGATGTCTCATGACAGACAATCACACACTACATTTTTATATTACAAAATCATAGTGCAATCGGAACCAGCTGGCCAAGTGTCACATACTATGCAAACATATTTTAGCTCAATTGTTGCCGTAGGGCACAAATCAGCTAATTACAGGAGATAGGGTTGGCCAAAAGCAGTATAATGTGCAAAGAAAAAACTAACCAAAATGCATACCAAGTAAATACCGAGTGATGTAAATCAAAAGCGCAGAGGAGTAGGAGTTCAGTGAACTAGTGAAAAGCAGGTTAAGGATTATGGAGAAAATATAATGTCACCTGTAACCTTCAATAAGGCTGTAGTGGTTCCATGCTCTGGTCTAAAGCCCGATTGATACTTATTAAGGAAATTTTTTTCTTTTAAGAATACCTGCATTTGTCTTGCCACAGTCTTTTCCAGGATTTTTGACATTGTTGGTAACAAGGAAATTGGTCTATAATTTTCTATAAGCATCCTAGATCCTGACTTATAAACCAGCACTATTCTTGCTGTTTTCCAATTTAAAGGTATTTCCACATATGTGAGAGACATATTGAATACATTTGCCATAGCTGATCTATAATGGGGGCTACAAACTTTAATAAAATATTTGCAATCCCATCCATGCCTTCAGATTTCTTTGTCATAATTTTAAATAATAATTCCCTGACTTCCTTACTTGTTATTGGGGCAAATTTAAATTCCACTTGTTCATCTTGTTGTGCATTTTCATCACCTGATTGGTCTATCTTAATAGTCCTTTGAGATACATGTTTCATGTTATTCAGTCCAATATTTAATGCATCTGTACCTATATTAAAAAAATGTGTTAAACTCATTTACCACTCCACTTCCTTTATTCAGTTTACTTCCATTAATCAGAAATTAATTAGGATATCCCATATTCTGTCTCTTATGTAATTTATTTATTGTACTCCAAAATGCCCTTGTTACCAATAAGCCAGGATATGGATGGGAAAGACAACTTTTCAGGTCAGATTGAAAAAATTTATTACAGATTGGTACAGATGTATTGATTAATACTGTTAAAAATTAAAGATTATGAAGCCCAGCAAGCAGATGTGACCTTGGATATTGTGAGTAAGGAGAACACTGTGGCCAGATTTAAGGAACATCCTGATTTTACCATTCTAGAAAAGAAACTTAAAGATACTATTAAAAAGGAAGAAGATAAAATAAAAAAGACCAAGCTTACTAAATTCGAACGGGATCGACAGGATTATTTAAATGAGTATGAGACTGGAAAAAACAGAGGCCTGGTAAAAATTGAAACAGGTATAGACAATACCAAGTGAACCAGCCTAAACCAATATTAAAGAATAGGAGCAATTCTCTGAACTATAATATCTCTAATAGTGAATCAGAAAATGAATATCCTTTTTTAGAGGAGGACAGATGATGACTGGAACAAAGGAACGTGGGACGTACCGTCCAATTTCAGGAATTCGACCAGGAGCTACACACACTGAGAGAGAGAGAGAGAGGAACAGAGAGCAATTTAAATGTGGGGGACCAAACAGACTAGGAGTGGTGGCAGAAAACATTGGAACAAGACCCAAAGGAAAGAGGGGGAGAATGGCTTGAACACCATCAGTGTTGTGAATAATATCACTCACATCCCACTTTCTACAGAACAACCTAATGTACTACAAAAAGGATTATCGTTCATACCTATGCTGGACTCTAAACCTTTTGAAATCTTTATTGATCTTCATCGATTCATAAGGAATCTTAATTTAAAAGCACATTTTGAACATACTAAGATGTGTCGGGGTAAGTTATCCAGAATAGGGGACTCACAGGCAGTATAACAAAACCTTCTGCTGTTCAGGTAAGATGTTTTAAACCTCCTTCAACCTATATGCCGCCCTATAATGAAACTGTGATAGTATTTGAAAAAGAGTGTGAGAGACACTTTAAACAACTTCTGTATAATACGAACAGGCTTAGTTATGTAACTATGACACATTCAGAGGCACAGGCATTAAAAAGTCTTGAAAGCATCAAACCTGCTGACAATGGTGCGTCAGTGGTAATAATGTTTACCAGCAAATATATTGAAGAAATAACCAAACAACTATCCAATCAAGACTTTTACCTACCACTGACCTCTGACCTCACTATTAAGTTTAAATGAGCTATAGATGCCTTGATTTATGAGTCTGAATATGAGGATCTTATTGGACATGAAGAATCTCAATATTTGATAGTTACTGCCCCATACATGCGTGTATCTATGTACTTCCTAAAGTACATAAAAATCTAATGGATCCCCAGGATGTCCCATTGTTGTAGGCATAGGTTCCTTGGTGGAACCTTTATCCACATATGTGGATGCCCATATCAGAGAATTTGTCCATTTGCTCCTCTCTTATGTCTGAGACACATTGCATATGCTTGGAATGTTAAGTGACATGCAAATTGAACAAGACTGGTTATTGGTATCATTAGACATTGCCTCCTTACATACACATGTCCCCCATGGGAGGGGGGGCAGGATGCACTTATCCATTGGTTTGATCCAGTCCCTGATGTGAACATAGGGAAAAAACATTTTCTTCTTTACTGTGCTGAGCATGTTTTGACAAAAAAACTATTTTGTATTTCAGGAGTCTTTCTACCTACAGCTCTATGGAATGGCAATGGGGGCAACCTTTGCTCCCAGCTATGCCAATCTTTACTTGGGTCTATGGGAGAAAGAAAATGTCTGTGACATCCAGACCAGTCCTTTTTACAGTAGGATTGATATCTGGTGTCGATATATAGACAATATATTTATGGTGTGGCATGGCACAAGAGACGAATGTGTGGAATTCATACAGTACTTGGAGAACAGTAATGAAAATTAAAAATTTTCCATGAAATGTGATTCCAAATCTGTCTCCTTTCTGGATCTTATCATTCATAAAAAAAGAGGATGGCACTCTGAGTACTGATTTATACAGGAAGGAGACAGATAGGAACTCACTTTTGCATGCACCAAGTTGCCACCCCCACCATATGATCAAGAATATCCAAAAGACACAACTGATGAGAGTTTTAGAAACTGCAGTGAAGAAGGAGACCTCTTGATTAATGGTACTGAAATGTGCAACAGGTTTTTGGAGAGGGGGTATTCACAGTGCACTGTTAATAAGGCCTTACGTGACACTCTTTTGATGTAAAAGGGTACTGTACACTTCTAGCCAGCAGTGAACCTAGATGTAATGAGACAAGACTGAACTTTGTAATGAAACATTTGAGGCATTGTAAAGAGATTAAGGATATTATTTTCTCTAACAGGAATATTTTAGAAGGTGACCCACTCCTAAAAGAAATCACACACTCCAAACCAAGAATGGTGTTTAAGAGAGGTGCCAACCTTAAATATAGGTTGGTTCACAGCTACCAGACAAAGGGTAGAAGAAAGTAGGGAGAGTGAAAAAATGCCACCATTACCATCTGGAATATATCCCTGTGGAAACTGCAAATTTTTCAGCTCCATTTTGAAGTGACAAACCTTCACTAGTTGTAACGTTAATGTTAATTTTGAAACAAGGGATTTTGTGAATTACGTGACAGAGAATATTGTGTATTTGGTCACATGCCAATGTGGCTCTTTCTATGTGGGCAAAACCACAAGAGCCCTAAAATTGTGAATAGGTGAACACCTCAGATCCATTGAGAATAATGACACTTGAACTGCCTTAGCAATAAACTGTAGAGATACAAAATTTAGAGGTGTGCAACACACCTTTAAATTCTGTGGGATTGAAAAAGTACATCTAAAACCCAGACGTGGTAATTTGGATGACAAGTTAAGACAGAGAGAATCCTACTGGATATTTATACTTGTCGCCCTTAATCCTCCAGGCCTGAACGATAAAATAGATTTATTACCATGCATCAGAAAATAAACTTTTTTACATAGGATGTTGTTCCCCCCATTGCATGGGCTATATGGGTTTTGCCTTGCCATCTCTTTGTAGCCCCTAAAAAATTGTTATAACAAGTAGCTATATTTGAGATTCGTACTAAGACCAAGTTTTGTTCTCTTACAGAACTGGAAGGGATTGCCTTGTCTGCCTCAAGTATTTGAAATATGAAACTGAGACATCAGCTGGTATTTACTTGATTAACTACTGTTTCTTTAATGTCTGTTTTCTGCTCTATTGATGTATTTGGTGACTGTATTTATTTCTGTTATTTACGCTTGATGCAACCCTGCTGCATATATAACGTAAGGGCTTTAATATTTAATGTTTTTGTAATAGAAGTATTTTTGTGTGTAATAGGAGGTGGCTGGTTTATAACATTTGAATATTATCACTATGCACTTTATATATTACTTGGCACTTTAAGTATTACACTGTTACTTTAAATTGATCACAATATAATGGTCTAAGAACTTTCATGTGAAACCACCCCCTGATGACGTACTACGCATGAAACTGGTCAGGATTTCTGTGAAGTGAACAGCCATATAGATTTACTGGCATCATGGGCCAGATTTTCAAAGGCCTCAGACTGACACAAGGTGCTTGCGTTGATCAGGTCTGATGCAAGAAGCACCTTGTGCCAAGGGCTGCGCCAAGTGGTATTTTCAAAGGCAGCCTGCATCACCCAGCAGACTGCCTGTACCAAAGTGTGCTAGCGCTCGCCTTGCACCATGAAAGTGGTTGCGGCATGGTGCTAGTGGGCTTGCAGCAGACCCAGACTGCCACAGCCCTCGGATCTGGAATTTCAAAGACCCCCCCAGGAACTAAGTGCCAAATACCCTTAGCCCAGAGAAAGGCTGGTCTAACAGTACTTAGACAGCTCCTGGGAGGGTCATCGAGTATGTGCCACTGTATGGCCTGCCCTGATCTGTCCCCAATGGGCGATCCCTGGTGGTCCAGTAGTCCCCCCTCACCCCGTCATGATCCCCGACATCCACTGCATTGAATATTGACATCTCCCTGGTAGTTTAGTGCCCCCTCATGGCAGGTAGTGCCCATCTCTGCATTCCCACCCCTCTCCCATACCCTGATCCAGCGACCTGCACAGCTCTCCACACACCACCACAGCCGGCCACCGAATGAGCTGTCAGTGCACATACTGTATACAGTATGCACACTGACTGCTCATTCGGCAGCTAGCCTTGGTGATTTGGAGGGCTGTGACAGTTGCTGGATCAGGGTGGGGGTGGGCATGCAGAGATGGGTGCTACCTGTGGGGGCACTAGACCACCAGGGTACCGTGTGCATTGGGGCATGGGTTCCAGTGGCGTGGTAGTATTGGAGGGGCTGTGTCCAGTTGTTAGCCCCTGTCTGTATGTGCTGCAGACTCCCCACTGCCATTGCGGCATTCCGGGTAGGTGCACCATATGTTTGGCACAGCACCACCTTTGCCACAAGCCACTGGACTTTGGTGAAGTGGGTCCCTGTGGGTTAGAAAACTGGGTGCAGGGTCCCAGGTGCACCCGCACTCGGCACAAGCTGCCATTGTTGCAGCTTGCGTTGGGGCTTTGAAAATCTGGCCCTATGTTTTTAAATGTTTTCATCTGAAAAATAAAGAATTGGAATGAGCAGCAGATGTGTGTGGTAGTTTGCTTGCTGTGGAATTGAAATTTATGATTACAGGCTCATAACTTTGGTAATTTTCAATATTTTGACCCCAAATTTTCAACATAGCCGTGTCTTCACAGTACCTCATGAATGTGATAGCTGTCATTTTTCAAATCCTGGCCAAAATTTGTTTTTGTGCTTGTGGTGCAAAATCACCTTTTGGGCAGGATTTGAACATTTCCTCAACCCTTATTCATGAGGTGGGCACATAAGAAGGCTATGTTGAAAATTTGAGGGTACAAATATGAGAAAAGAACAAAGTTATGAGTCTACATTGCATTTTTTCATCACTCACTCATAACTGTGGTAATTTTCAATATTTTGACCTCAACATTTCAATATAGCCATTTTTAACACAACCTCATGAATTTGACAGCTGTCATTTCTCAAATCCTACCCAAAATGTGTTTTAACACTTGTGGTACAAAATAATGTTTCAGCCATTGTTTTATAAATGACACCTGCTGTGCTCAGAAGGAGTGGTCATAAAAAGATTATGTTGAAAATTTGGGGTAAAAATGTGAAAAAACAACTAAGTTATGAGCATGGCTGTCACTTTTTCATGGAAATAAATGGCAACATTCACAGCCAATGCCCAGGGAAAAATAATAATTGGAGGGCACTTCACGGTCACCAGAGAATATTCCCCAATCCCCAAAGTAAACATGCTAGGGCCCCAATGATTAAATGATGTTTCCTATTTGCTGCTGTGTGGATGTGCCATAAAACAGTTTCAACTGGAAGATGCTGACAAAACAAGCAATACCCCTTTTCACAGCACAAAGCTTCCTGATGCAACCTGTAAAGAAACAAAGCCCCTTATCACAGTACAATGAATCGGGCTATAAAGCAAGTTCAGAATCAACACCCCCTGTAGCACTCATGGAGCTTCTGTAATAAAACAATGAGACCCCTTTTCACAGCACAAGACTTCCTGATGCACCCTGTAAAGAAACAAAGCTGCTTATTTATTATGTTTAAACTTCTGTTTTAAAAATTTGTACGGTGCCCAGATCCTCCGGGATTGGGCGTCTTTTAAATAAATTTTGCCTTGCTTTGCCATTTTGCCTTATCCTTGCACAACAAATCGGGCTATAAAGCTACACTACAAGCTAAAGTTCACCACTTTCCAGCAACTATTCTTGGAGCACCCAGTAACCACGCTCTGGTCTTACAGTCATCAGCTCCCTCCTCAGCTGCAAGTCCCCTGGTTCTGGCAGTGATGTTAATGGCAGCCACTCAAACTGCGTGAGGTGTTAACCATTTAGTTGCCTGGTGAGTTTGAGCCTTTGGAGTGTCTAAAGTGTTATATTTCAACTGCTTTCTGCTGCTGAAATAAGTAGTGTGTATCCACGGTCTTTAGGACTGGAGTGCCGGATTGAATTTAGGACCAAAAACAAGTCACCAATTTCACGGCATTGAGCAGATTTCATGGTAATCGTGAAATCCATGACTGCCGTGAATTAATTACTGCCTTGGTTATGAGGAAACAAATTGTTCCAACATTTATTCATAACTTTATTTTTTTGCAGATTTTGGCCCATAGTGTTCAACATATCCCTTGTGTTACCCTACCTCCTGAATATGGCTGGTGTAATTTTTCAAATCCCCTCCAAAACTTGTTTCCACAGTCGCAATGTGAAATCACCTTCCAGGTGGGATTTTAAAAATTCCTCCTGTCTTGATTATAATGTCAGGTCATAAAAAGACTGTTGGACATTTGGGGTCAAAATGTGGGAGCCCACTTAAAAGTAGTAATGGGTGGGTCCTAAAATACTCAACCCCCAAGACTACCCATGAGTACCCCAAAAGTACCCTAACAATACCCGGATGAAAAACAAGTAGTCGGGTCAAGTTGGATAGTTACTACCCGACCCGTTCTACTAGCCGATTACCTGACCATGACCATAACAAAAATCATGTGAAAGACAGTTTTTTTAAACTATTAGACTGTTTGTTAGGTGTCCTGAGCTGTTATATTCATGAGGGGCATTGCTGAGGCAGGTACAAGAGGTGCAGCTGCTCTTAGTAAGCCTGCTGCTGTTTCCAAAAATGACACCCATGGAGGGCATTGCTGAGGCAGGTATGAGAGGTGCAGTCACTCTTAACAAGCCTGCTGCTGTTAATTTATTTCATTTATTTATTGAAATGTTTCACCAGGAACTGCACACTGAGCAACAAGTTGCTCATCTCACAGTGCATCCTGGGGGGAGGTGGGAGAAGCCATACACAAATACAATTTACTGATTCTCAACAATAGGTACAAGAAGACAGTACATTATGTTAAAACTAGTTGAAATCACAACAGCTGGTAGGAGATTAAATACATTGTGACAAAATGATTGTACTTACAGAGAATACGATGAGTAGAGTGGTACATGGAATTAGATTGAGAACCATTAACAGATTAAAACCTTAGACAGACAAACAGTCATACGGCCAAATAATTGAAATGCTCAATTGTATAGGGCAGCCCTAGTAGGGAAGTGCAAGGGTTAACTGCTATGGAAGAAGAGAGAGATAGCAAGGAACTTGTAGGAGCCATAGAAGGTAGGTAGAGAGGGACTAAGGGAGGAGTAGATTTGGGTTATGGGTGAAGGATTAGGAGCAGGTGCAGTTAGCCATTCAGAAGTTGTTTAGGGCAGTGGATAGGGAGTATGGGGAGGGGGAGTGATACATTTGTTGTGGGAGAGAGTTCCAGAGCTTTGGGAATCAATGCAAAAATGCATTTTGTCCTGTGTTTGTAAGAGAGCGAGGGACTGCTAGAGTACGAGTGTCAGCGGATCTCAGTGAGTGAAGGGGGGGAGGAGGGATAGATAAAGAGGAGGATAGATATGGTGGGAGGGTATCAAACCAGTATTTGGGGATAAATTTGGCACAGTGTGAGAGGCATCTATTTGCAAGAGAAGGGAATGACAATGTGCAATATAGGTTGCAGTGGTGTGTAAGGGGAGGGGCGTCCAGGGCAAACCAACAGAAGGAGTTAAATAGGGTGTCCAATCTGGTTAGGGAGAATCTGGGAGTGGCACTGTAGACCACAACACAGCAGTTGAAAATGGGGAGGACCATCTTCTGGATGAGTTCACGCCTAGCTGGTAACAGAATGCAGTTATGGTTCCTATAAAGGGCACTGAGCTTGGGGCACAGTTTTTTTAGGATGGTATCAACATGTCCAGAGAAGTTGAGGTGTTGGTCAAGCCAAACCCCAAGATATCTAAAAGAAGGTGTGTCCTCATGGACTGTCTCATCGAGGGTTTCTAAAAATTATACCTATGGTGGGTGTTGCTCAGGCAGGTACATGCAGCGCTGCTGCTCTTAGTGAGCCTGCTGCTGTGTCCAAAAAGTATATCCATGGTGGACAATGCTCAGGCAGGTACGAGAGGTGCAGTTGCTCTTAGTGAGACTGCTGCTGTGTGCAAAAATTATACCCATGGTGGGCATTGCTGAGGCAGGAACGAGATGCACAGCTGCTCTGATTGAGCCTTCTGCTGTTTCCAAAAATTATACCCATGGTGGGCATTGCTGAGGATGGTATGAGAGGCACAGCTACTTTGATTGAGCTGCAGCAGTTTCCAAAAATTATACCCATGGTAGGAATTGCTGAGGTCAGTACGAGGGATGCAGCTGCTGTGATTGAGCCTGCTGCTGTTTTTTTTTTTTTGCCATTCAACTTTTATTAAAGTTTCCTTGCAGAGAATACATCCAAGTGACAGAAACGAACTCTGTTTGACATTTGTAATTCCATACAAATCAGAATATATAGTTACATACATATGTCATTCAACAATAGGATCCATTCACTACCTATTTTATACCTACTCCCTTAACCTCCCTCCCCTCTCCCCCTCCCAGCACAGAGCCTAACCTCCTCTTTCTAATAACTCCAGGCCAGGAAGAACACACCTCATTTTTGAAGGGAATATAATGTATATAGGGGACCCCAAATCTTATCAAACCTTGGTAATTTATTCTGAAGGGTAGCTATGGTTCTTTCTGTTCTCAGATTAGTGAGTAGTTCCTGCAACCACTCTGTATAGGTAACCTCTTCTGTATCCTTCCAATGTTTAAGAACCACCTTCTTAAGAGATGCCGAAATTAAAACCATATGGTATCTCCTATTCCTTACTGGGATATAAGCAACATCCCCCAGCACACATATCTGCAGATTAAAACAATCACTCAAACCAAGCAAGGGATCCATCCTCCTTTTAATGGTGTCCCAGAGTGGTGTTACCTTGGGACATTTCCAAAAAATATGCAAAAGGTCCACACAACCTTGATGGCATCTAATACATACAGAGGAGGAGATCACTCCTATCCTTGCCAACTTCTGGGGAGAATAATAGATATTATGTAATAGCTTGAACTGCATCAATCTAAGTCTATCTTGGAGAATATATTTGTGGCAGCTTATCCATATTGATGACCAAATAAACACTTTATCTGGGAATAATGCCTCCCAGAAGGAAGTCAGTGCAAAGTTTTGGAAATAAACCCAGTTAAATAAAGTTTGATGCAACTTAGCCACTGCATGAGCTGAACCTGCTAATGGGGCTAAGCCTGTTTGAAAATCCATTTTTGCGGAAGTTACTGGATTTGGTCCCAGCACTTTTAACAAAAGATGCCTAAGTTGAAACACCTTAAAAATGTCTGTATTTGGGAGGTGATATTTAGTCAAAATATCGACTGACATGAGTAAATGCCCGTCTGCCGTGATTAAATCCCCTAAATGACACTCCCCCAATTGAGATAGCCAAACATTATTTAAAGGCTTACCTCCAATTAGGAACCAGGGATTACCTCTTATAGGTTGAGATGGGTCTCTAATATGATTATATTTTAAAAATGCACATAGTTGTGCAAGAACCTTAACAGATATACCTATCGGAGAATTTCTGAAAGTAGGAGGTAGAGATTTGGGGTTAATGTACAGTAGGGCATTCGGTAAAAGACCTTGCTCTTTAATACACGATAACTCCACCATTATGCTCAGGAGGGATAAGCTCTTGTAACCATTTAAGATATTTATTTATATGGCTAGCCCAATAATATAGACCGAAGTGAGGAAGCCTCAACCCACCAGTTGATTTGGGAGCAGATAATTTGTGATATGCCATTCTGGCTTTTTTTGTGGTTCCAAATGAAGTTAGTAATAATTCCATGGATTCTCTTAAACCAAGAGAGTGGAAGCCACAAATTTAACATATTTAACGGATAAAACAACCGGGGAAAGATATTCATTTTGATTATATTAATTCTCCCCCATAGAGACAATGGAAGCATTGCCCACCTTTTAAGATCTAATTCAATTATGCGTACCAGGGAGTCCAGGTTTAACTGTTGAGTCCGCACTGGATTCCTTGCAAGGGTAAGCCCCAGATATTTTATGGTCTCAGAACTCCAGGCTAGTCCTAGGGCAGTAATCTCGTGCTTAAGGGTTTTATTGTTAAGAGGGAAAACTAATGTTTTCTCCATGTTGAGCTTATAATTGGCAACATCGCTAAAATTCTGTATAATCTTTAAAAGAACCCGGTATGGACCTAGCCAGATGTGCTATATGTAATAGAAGGTCATCTGCATATGCTGTTATTTTTACCGTATGGCCCTGCACTTGAATACCATGCACTTCCTGGTCATATAAAAGTTTCTTAATCAGGGGTTCGAGATAAAGATTGAAAAGGAGAGGAGATAAGGGACAGCCTTGTCTGGTGCCTACATATAATCTGAAGGGATCCGAAATGACTCCGTTACAAGAGATTCTGGCAAAAGGTTCCCTGTACGAGGAGCTAATCCAATTCAAGAATGCCATAGGGAAACCAAATGTCTTCATTGTGACTAAGAGGTAGTCCCAGTAAACTCTATCAAAAGCCTTTTCTGCATCCAGGGAGATCAGCACCCTAAGTTGATCTGACTCCCTGGACACAAAAAGGACATGTGCCAGTGTCCTTAAATGATCACCTGATGATCTCCCTTTCATGAAGCCGACTTGCTCAATCCCAATTAAATCGGGCAAAATTTTGGAGATGCGTTCCGCCAAAAGCTTTGCAAGAATTTTAACATCATAATTAAGTAAAGAAATGGGTCTATAACTTGAGACCTGGTCTGGGGGTTTATCTGGTTTAGGTAGTAGCACAATAAGTGCCTCAAACAGTGACTTATCCATAAACTGGCCTTTAAGAATATTTTGGAATAAAACTAAAAGTAGGGGAGCTAAATCTTTGTAAAAAACCTTATAGAAGTTAGAAGAAAACCCATCGGGGCCTGGCATTTTATCCAGAGGAAGGTCCTTAATAACTTGTTCTATTTCACCCTGGGTGATAGGGGCAGTAAGTTGGGCTTGTTGGAACTCAGTAAGGGTAGGCAAATTCAGATCCCCTAAGTAAGCGTGCATTTTATCCTCTGAGGGAGGGTCTTGCATTGGACTATAAAGAGATTCAAAGTACTTCTTGAATTCCTCCGCAATTTCTTTTGGAGAAGTTCTAACAGCCCCGTTCACCTTAGACTGAATGGCAGGTATTAATCTAGAAGTTTCTAACTGTTTAATCTGTCTTGCCAACATACTGCCAGCTTTCTCCCCTTGGTCAATATAACGTGCCCTCGTTTTGATAATTGCTAACTCTGCTTGCTTACCCAGTAATTTTAGGTATGTGTCCCTCAGTTTAATTACATCCTGTCTCTCGTCCTCTGTTGAATGGGCTGAAAGTCTAACCTCCTTATCCCTTAACCGAACTAAAAGTTCAGACATATACTGTTCCTTCTCTCTCTTCCTCTTAGATGCCAGGCCAATTAATATCCCTCTCAGGAATGCTTTGAGAGCTCCCCACACCATATCATACCGTTGGGTGGAGTTAACATTATTTAAGATGAACTCGCCTATTTGAGAGGAGAAATAATTTACTATCTTGGGATCTCTTAGTAACTGATTATTAAGCTTCCATCTGTAGCCTGCTGCTGTTTTAAAAACCTATACCCATGGCAGGCATTGCTGAGGTATGTACGAAAGGTGCAGCTGCTGTGATTGAGCCAGCTGCGGCTTTAAAAAATTATACCCATGGCGGGCATTGCTGAGGCAGGTACAAGAGGTGCAGCTGCTCTAATTGAGCCCGCTGCTGTTTCCAAAAATTGTACCCATGGTGGGCATCGATCAAACTTACATGATATAAACTGATGACTGACAAAAGAAAACTAAGAGTAGTACTAGTGTGGCACATGTGGTTGGCATGGTGGCAGTGGTGATGGTTCCATTTGTTTCATACACAACCTAGTCATCATATTCAGCATCACTGTTTGCAGGCTATTGTTCATGTTCAGTGTCAGATTCACATAATTCGGTGTTTGTAACAACTGGGAAATTGTCAGCATTCATTTTGAGAAATATAAGCAGTTCCACATTTGCAGGACTTAGCAGTGTTCTGTGGTCAGTGACTAATCCTCCGGCTGCACTAAATATGCGTTCTGAATATACACTGGAAGTTGGAAACTGAGGTACATTATTGCAGGATTTGCTAGATCTGTCCATATTGTTCTCTTTTATTTCCAATACAGTAATGGATTTTCCTTGAGACCAATCACAGTATGGTCTGCAAAGTACTCCAGGATCATTGTACTGCATGAGGTGGTTACGAGTCTGGCAGATGCACCAGCTGCACTTTCTGTACAGGATACTGGTCAACATTGTTGCAGGCTACTCAGAAGTGATTTGCTTTTCAGACCCTGAACATAGGATGCCTGAGAAGTAGCTATAAATGTCTTTTCCCTCACTGATGACACTGCTGACTGTGAAGAATTGATCGATGTGCAGTTGTCTGTGCCAGAGGTGCACTCTGATGGTTCGGTAGGGTTTAATTGTTGTACATCAGTTAATGGTGCTGGTAGAGCAATGTCACATTTGGTTAGCAAAAGATCTCTCCAATATTCAACATCTTCCCCTTCAGGAAGAATGGCTCCAATGTTCCCATTAAAGCAGGGATCTAGCAATGTAGCTAACACACAGGTGTCATTCTTAAACATGGCATTTAATCTATGATCAGTCAACAGTCTGAGACTTAAGTCATCTGCCAGCATAACAGCAGAGGTGTTGCCTTTTAACTGGAAATCTTTATGTCATCAAGGAAAATGTGAAGAAATCTGATTTGAGGAAGAATTTGACTCAAAGTTAAACTGCCCACACTGACATCACGTGTGGCAGCCTCAAATGGCTCCAATAAGGTGACCAAAGATTCCAGCAGAGGGCTGGCCTGGTGGCACTGAGGGGTGAGGCGCTGGATGCCACACCTCTCGTCACGCCGGTGACCCAGGTTCGGGAATGAGCCCAAGCCACCAGGGGTTGGCAGCGGAGAGAGAGGATCGAGCATCCAGAGGACTGCTCTCCTCTCTCAGGGTGCTCTCCTCTCTCGGGGGGATCCAGGCATATGCTCAGCACTGCAGCACCCCCCGGTGGCAACCGGAGGCACTGCAATGTGCAGGGCTTGCTAGAGGAGAGGCAGAGCTGCTGCGGGCATGCCTGGCACCATTGCACAACTGAGCTTCACCAGTGGAGGGATGCAAGGGAAAGGGAGCAACGCAGCCAAGAAAATCCCCTCTCCTGGAGATAGGTGATGGCACTGCCCCCACAACCACACTCCACTAGCCGGACCCACCCAGCTCCTGGGCCAAGCCCAGCCCAGCCTACATTGCAAGATAGTGCACCCTGGGAGGATAGGGTGGCCCCACCTCAGGAGGGCTCAGAGCCAAGGGGATAGCCGGGCTGGTGCTAGGAAGCTGGGGGGTTTCAGGTTTGGAGGTAGAGCCAAAGGGTGTGCAGTTGCCTGAGAAAGTTCTCCAGGGTCCAAGTGGAGCCAGAAAAAGAGTGTAAAAAAAAAAAGATTCCAGTAGAATCCAGCTGCTAGAACTGAACATGTCTACTTTACCTGTTTGATTCTGAATAATGTAGTCTTGTACAGCTTTTTTTCTGTTCAAGAAGCCTTTCCAACATATAACATTTTTAATTCCAGAGGGTTGGAACTTCCTGTTTTAACGTATGCAAGGGTACTGCAGGTTATTTGACCTCTGTAGCCCCTTCAGGATTTTTTGTGCTGTCACAGAGTGGCTGAAATGTCACATATTTTCCCACCAAGACCTAACAGGTTTTCAGCTTTTCTGTTTCCATTTAAGAAACTATGGATGAGAAGTTTTAAACAATGTACAAAACAAGGTATGTGTTGGTAGTTGCCATTTCTAACAGCCTTGACTATGTTGGCACCTGTGAAGGTGTGGGAATAGACAGGCGCAGTAACAGTAGATAAGGTGCATAAAAACGCAGGATATGTGTTGTTCTTTTTATTTAGGTAATCCAACACAAAAAAAAAATACTTGTACAGAAAAGAAAAATATTTAAGGCTAGTTGGTTCTAGCCATTTTCTTTGCCATGATAAATAAACTAGGCATCAGCATCAATATGAGACATGAAAGCAAACACAATCTCCCAGTAACTTCTCTCACAGGCAAACTGCAATGAACTGGAAACTCATCTCACCAGTCAGCAGGCAACTGACTTCACTGAACTGAAGTCTAAACGGAACTGATCTATTCTGTCCTAGTGGAGGGTTTATATACACAGCATGGAGTGACATCACAGATATGTGATCCCCCCATTTTAGAAAAATGTTTACAATTCCTTTAATATTATTGCGTTTTATCAAGTAACATGAATTAAACAGAGATAAATACATATATTTGCACAATATCTTTTTTCTACATAATACTCATGAGAAAACACTGCATTTTTATGTGCATATGAAATAGGGTATAATGAAGGGGTCTAGTTCCACCTTCTACTGTGACATCATCCTCTGAAAGAGTATAAAAAAGTTCCATTTGTGGGCTGGCAGCCCTTAGAGAGACCATACACACATACAGCTTGCAACTCCCAGGTAAGGAATTAATATGTATTTTAAAGCTCTGAGTTCCATTTATCTGTTTCTTTTGTACCAAACTCTTAACATTTGATTTTTAAAGCAACATATGCTGTTAGAAGTACACAGGGAAGGTTTCTGTGAGTTTGCAAGGGGAAACATTTCATTTGGGCCTACTCTCAGCCTACAGCCTGCTCTTTACAAGTGCTTCTACTTGCAGACTAAATATTTGCAGTTTCCAACAAAATGTGCTTCTAAACTGATATTTTTGGAAAGGGGGGGGGGGATTCAACAATACAACTACAACCAAGTGTTTATCTTATTTCAACTGTGTAGGCCTGTCATGCATTTTAGGCCTCAGGCTTATAGGCCTCCTGCTTTCACAAACAGGCAGTTTGGCAAAAAGCTAAATGGCTGTGGAGCCCACTTTCAAGTAGCCTTTCAATTTCTTTCATTGCTGCACAATTTAAACAGTTTGAACATTTCTTTTTTACATTTTGGGAAAATTCTTATGAGTTCCATAAGATACACAAACACTGAGCATATTTAAAGGGACAGGCATCACGTATAATGGAAATGAATGCTACCCTGCTATTTTAACACTTAGGGCCAAATTATAGTTGCAAAAGATACTAGAAAGCTCTGTAGGTGGTCAGCCTAACAGGAGACAAAATAGTGCAGTAACACAAGAAAAGAGAAGAGGAATGCTGTTGCAACAGCTTTTGATAGAAAAAGTGAATATTATTGAAATAATAACACACAAAAAAATAGAAGAGACAAGGGGGGCTTATAGAAATAAGGTCCTAATCCTGGAATAGGGGTCACCCTATGACATAACCCCCCGCCTAAGAAGAAAAAAATGTCATTTGTTTTTCGACATATCATCCTAACATCTTCAAACATTTATATTCCCAGTACCGTACAAGACAGCAAAGCTTCAGCACAGCATTACAGACTTAATTTACCAATTATACATTCGCAAAACATCATATTTCATCCATCAGCAACGCTTGCTCCGTATCGGGACAAGAAATTGGCATTTTTATGCTGTGACCCAGCACTGTGTACAACCGAAAAACAGTAAGGGTGCAGTGCTAAGTACCCTCTCACAGTCCTCGTGTTTTTAACTTTCATTTGGTTCAACCAACACAATGGGTTATGATCAATTGCTACTATAAATTCATTTCCCCACAAGCAATACTTTAAAGCTTCAGTGGCCCAACGTAAGGCTAAGCATTCCTTTTCAATGGTTGAATACTTTCATCCTGTTTCGTGTAACTTTCTACTTATGAAAATCACTGGGTGCTCTTCTCATTTAATCTTTTGGGACAAAACAGCTCCAATGCCAGTTTCAGAGGCATCTGTGTGCACTTCAAAAGGAACATCAGAGTTTGGACTAGTTAGCACTGGGGAGGAACACAGAATGGCTTTAATTTTCCTAACAGCTTCATCACATTCTGGAGACCATTTTAATTTATGGGGACACGTGTTCTGTTCTATGCTCAGTGAGGAGTGTGGCTACTGTTGCAAAATTAGGAATACAGCTTCTGTAATAACTGGCTAATGCAAGAAAAGCATGTACATGTTTCTTTGTACTGGGAATAGGGCTATTAGCAACAGATTCTACTTTTCCCTCATCTGTGTTTAACCTTGCCGAAAATTACCCAGAACAAAACCTAAGTATTTGGTTTCTGTTCTATCCACAGCGCATTTTGTGGGGTTAATGATCATACCAGCATCTGTAATGGACTGAATCAATGCTTTGAGGTGTGCTAGATGTGTTTTCCAGTCTTTACTAAAGATGACTACATTGTCTAAATAAGTTGCGCAATACTATGTGTGTGGTCTCAGGATTCTATCCATATATCTTTGAAAAGTGGCTGGGGCACCATGCGCAAAGTGCATGGTGGTGAACTGATACAATCCAATGGGTGTGCAAAAAGTTGTTTTCTCCTGTGCATGTGTTGTTAGAGGAATCTGCCAGTATCCTTTAGTGGGATCAAGAGTAGTGATGTATTGTCAGGGAGTGACCACCACTCAGTATGGCTCACATTGGATATGGGCAAGGAAGGAGTGGAATCAGGCACAAGAGTGCTGGACTTCAGGAGGGCTGACTTTGCGAGGATGGGGGGAGTGGTAAAAGGGTACCTGGTCAGAATTCAATCTAGTATGAACACTAACCAGAGGTGGGAGCTCAAAAAGCTGGGGATAGTGGAGGCAACCAAAACCAGCTGTAAGGCCCAGAGCAAGAAGGCTAGGGCTAAGAAACCGAGCTGGTTGAGCAAGGAGGTCATGGAAAAGGTAAGGAGAAAAAGAGCTGCCTTTAGGAAGTACAAGAAAACAGGGAGGGGTGACGACAGGGAGGAGTACTTGACAGAATCGAAGGAGGTGACAAGGGCAGTAAGGGGAGCCAAAGCATCTACGGAACTCAGGCTGGCACAAGGGCCATTAAGAAGGGGAGAAGGACTTTTAGGTACATCAGGAGAAAAGGAGCTGTAGGGACCACATAGTAAGGATTAGGAAGGAGGGGTTGGTTGGAAAGAGAGGTGATAAGGCAGAAGTACCTAAATGAGTACTTCTGCTCAGTATTTACTAAAGAGAAGAGGGGGTGACACCCAAGGGGGGAGAAATGGCAGAAACGGGGGGGAAGGGTGACAGATGGGGAAATCATGGAGGGCAGAGTTCGGGAGGGTTGATCAGGCCGGGGTTCAGGTCCACTGGACCACCAGGGAATATTTTCATTTCTAAAGCCCATGATCGGGCATGGGAGCAGGTCCACTGGACCACCAGGGATTTATTTTATTTACAAAGCCCACAATCTGGCAGAGAAGCCGGTCCACTGGACCACCAGGGATTATTTTAATTTACTTAAGCCCACGTTCGGCCACGCGTTGCTCGCCGAGGGCCAAGGGGCATCGGTCCCTGATGGCTGCAGCCTGGCAAGGCGCCAGGTGCAAGTCACCGGGGATAGGTGCACCTGCATGCAAATGAGCCAGAATGACATGCAAATGGCCCCATTTGTGCCATGCATTCATAATGGCCTCATTTGCATGCTCACATCTGAATATCGCTCTTGCTATGCCTAGTGCAGCTGCACTTGCATTGGCGCAGCCCAGTGCTCCTCACCTGCCACTTGCGCTGGTGCACTGCCACTGCACCATGTGCATTGTGGGTGCCCCCAGTGCCATATTCAATGGCACTGAGCCATGGCCTGGCACCACTGAATATCACCTGGTCCATGCCCTGGTGCAGCCCAGTTGTGCTGCATCCAGGCTTGTGCCTCTGCCTGGCGTATTCTGAATACCCCACTCTTTATTTTTATGTGCATGTGAAATAGGGTATAATGAAGGGGTCTAGTTCCACCTTCTACTGTGACATCATCCTCTGAAAGTGTATAAAAAAGTTCAGTTTGTGGGCCGTCAGCCCTTAGAGAAACCATATATACATACAGCTTACAACTCCTAGGTAGAGATGTGCAAAGCTGGGAAAATGCGATCCACATAATAATTTGCAGATTTCCACTATTCCGTGAAGTTTTCCGTGTTTCAAAGTTTGACTTCGGAGACTATTGATGGATTTATGAAATTCTGAAGTCAAAAACTTTGATCCTTGCTAAAGTTAATAGTAGAAATGCCCCAGATCCACGAAGCTGGAACTTCGTCGTCAAAGTTCAGCATAAGAAGCAAAGTTTGCAATGTACCACAGGATATGAGGTCACATGCTGCTGAACAGCCAATGAGAAGCTAGTTTGGTCATTCTGTCAGTGTAGTGTGTTGGAGAGAGACTTAAAGTGCAGAGCTTATGCTTGTAGCTTAGAGTCAAAATCTAAAACATTATATAAAAGAGCATTCTGATGGTCAAATTGCTTTAAAACTGTGTTTGTGAGTGCCTTTGCACACACAGTACTTTTTTGTGTTGATTTTTCTCCTGTATTCTTTACTTGAAGTATTTAGTTTTCTGTTAATAGAGAAGTAATGGTTTGGTGGCTTGTATGGGGGAGGGTAGGAGCAATTTAGAAGGTACTCTTGTCTTCAGAACCAAATCAGTGGCCAGTGCCCTGTCTTTTCGTAAGAAAAAAAATCACTGTCCTCCTGACTGCGATTTAACCAGCGTGACTGTTGTGTCCCTGTGTGCACACCTGTGCTAGGAAAAAAATCACTGCCCTTCTGACTGCGATTTAACCAGCATGATTGTTGTACCCCTACGTGCACACCTGTGCTAGGAAAAAAAATCACTGTCTTTCTGACTGTGATTTAATCAGAGTGATTGCTGTGTTCCTGCTGGCACACCTTTATTTAAAAAAAACTTCACTGTTCTCCTGACTGCGATTTAACCAGCATGATTGTTGTATCCCTACGTGCACACCTGTGTCAGAAAAAAAAACCACTGTCCTCCTGACTGCGATTTAACCAGAGTGATTGTTGTGTCCTTGCTGGCACACCTTTATTTAGAAAAACATCACTATCCTCCTGACACAGTTTAACCACAGTGATTGTTATGTCCCTACGTGCCTAACTGTGCTAGGAAAAAAATCACTGTCCTCCTGACTATGATTTAACCAGAGTGATTGTTGTGTCCCTGCCGGCACACCTTTCTTTATAAAAAAATCACTGTCCTCCTGACTATGATTTAACCAGAGTGATTGTTGTGTCCCTGCCGGCACACCTTTATTTAGAAAAAATTCACTGTCCTCCTGACTGCGATTTAATCAGATTGACTGTTGTCTCCCTGCGTGCACTGAAGAATGACTGGGAAGAAAAGGGCAACTAAAGGGAGAGGCCATGGAGCAGCCACAAAGAACATTGCTCAATCTGTGGTCCCTAATAGTGGGGCAGGAACCAAAAGTGTAAGAGAGAGCAGAGGGACAGCATTCAGATGATTCTGCGGCAGGCAGTAGCAGTAGTAGCAACATATTTTGCCCTGGGTGGTGGCTTTCTTGCCTCTAAGTTTTTCTCTGAGAAATCTGTGGCAGAAATGTTGATGGATGTGTCAATGTCAAGTGACACAGTGACAAGAAGCAGCAGCACTACCACCAAACAAACAACTGTGGGCATGGAGGTGGTTGGTTTTGAAGTGCAATTTGAAAGTGGTGTTGCTGTTGATGGTGGGTTGGAGGCGTAGGCTGATTATGTGTGTCTAGTGGGGGAGGTTGAGGTGGTACATGTGGAGCAACATGAGGACACCTGTCATGAAGAGGAGGTGTGTGTCGCAAAGCCTGTTGCTACTGAGGAGGACAGACCTGCAGAGGATGATGAGAATGCCATCTTATTTGCAGACTATGATGTGGATGATGATGATGTGTCAGACATGGATCCCTCATGGGAGCCTGAAAAGAAAAGGGCAAACCAGGGTGTCACAGAACGCGACTTTCCTGTTGCCTTAACTGCTAGAACCACCAAGGAAAAGGAACCCCCTGGAGCACTGTTTCTCCCATTTTTCCATTTTTCCAGTCACCTCACAACATTACAAAGAGCAAATCTTCTCCTTTGCTACCCCAGTCATCTTGGCACCAAGTAAATACAAGGCCCAATAAATCCCTAGTGTGGGATTTTTATGTACTGGACCCATCTGACGAGACAGTGGCAATTTGCCAACTGTGTCAAACTCGGGTAAGCAAAGGTAAGAAGGGTACTCACCTCAGCACAGGTGGGCAACATCCACACCTTAAAAACAGCACCCAATTCGGTGGCGTCAACACCAGAAGGCAGCCAGTGCCAGTGGTTCTGGTCCATCCAAATCAGTGGGCAATATAAGCCAAATACACCCGGCACTACATGAGGGAGATGGAGGTGCAGGTGAGGAGGAGGAGGACATCTATGTGGTACTGGATGAGAAGATTCTGGAAGTGGGCCAAGTAGTGGTCTTAGCAGCAAGACTACCACCCCAAGTCAAAGTGTGATCACTACCCCAGTAATGAAAAACAAAAAAGGCATTGAAATCTGTCGTGCAGTGCTTGTGAGTACCATTGGCGATCCCCGGTCAAGGAGCACCCCGTTAATGGCACAAAGATGAGGCAAGCTGTTTGGCACACCACCAGGTGCATCACTGGTAGCAATATTAAGAAAAGTTCAGCCGATGTTGCATTCCATTTTGGATCGGCAAACTAAATTCCTGCCTAATCATGGTACAGCACGGGAGTTGAATACAGCAGCTTCAGAAATGCTTGCTCTGGATTTGTTGCCATGCTCCTTTGTAGAGAATGTGGGATTTAGGTGGTTCGTAGCCCGTGCCTTGCCTAAATAGTAGGTGCCATGACGTAAATACTTTTCAAAGTGTGCCATCCTGGAACAGTACAGTAATGTATGTGACATGGTACGTTATGTCTTGCAGCATTCCTCAGGACAGTATGTACATCTGAGCATGGACATGTGGACCAGTGGGAAAACAGCTGGTAGCTCTTACCTGTGCATTACAGCATGCTGGGCACAGGTACCTGGGGTAGTGGCTGACTGGGGGAGAGGCAAGTATTGCACTATGACAAACTGTGGTGGTAGCAACATGCCTGGTGATAGGCAACATGCAACACTGACCATGAAGAGTATCCTTGGGTCACACACCGGAGAAAAGATGCTGGAAGTGGTACTAACAGAGATTGATGAGTGTCTCCGCCCCCATGCACTGAAAGCTCGATTTCTCACCAGTGATAATGGATCAGATGTGCAAAGCTGCATCCTTGATGGGGGATTTGTTAGGGTGCCATGCTTGGCACACTGCCTTAACCTTGTTGTGCAGACTTCCATCAACCATCTGGATATAAAATAAATTTTGACTCTGGCCCGACACATCTGTGTCCATTTTGCACATTCAGCAAAAGTGTGTGACCATCTATGTGCTCCGCAGGTAAAGAACAAGCTGCCTCAACACTGGTTGAAACTTGACGTTGTCAACTGGTGGAACTCCACTTTGCAAATGGTGGAGCATCTATACCAGCAGTACAAGGTGATATCTGAGTATCTGCTACAGTACTTCATGTGAGTCATGACAACAGTGGGGCATCCATATGTCTAATAACAGAGCAGTGGTGCCTAATGGATGGGCTCATCTCGATTCTGAGACCCTTCAAGTATGCAACACAGGCAGTGAGTGGGGACACTGCCTGCATCAGTGAATCCATCCCTCTGCTATGGGTACTGAGGCAGACACTGCTGAACATGCAGCAACATCTGGAGGCAGGTGGTGACAGAGCAAGTTGTTCATTGATGGAACACATGCTGTCCACATTATACTCTAACACCCACATAAAGTACATTCTGCAGGCTGAGGAGTTTGTGATTGCTACAATGCTTGACCCACATTATAAACATAGGCTGGCAGCCATATTACAAGGTGGGCATTAGGAGTTGCAGAGACTGACAGAACTACTCACTCAGAGGGTAAGTGGTGCACAGTTGCTACTACGGACACAGGGGTCAAAGCCACATGAACATACTGCATAGCGAGACGGTGTTCCTGCCACCTACTGCACAAAAACCATGCAACTTAAAGGAACCTATACTGAATCCCATTTGAGCTACCCTCAGTTAGGTGGGAGTCACAAACATGGAGGAAACTGAGGAAGAGGAGGATGATCAAACTGCACATCTTCGAGTGGCAAATCACATGATAGATGCATATTTTGCAGATACAGAGAACCTTGCCATTGGAGATGAGCCACTGCTATACTGGGGCACTAAGGTCAATGACTTGCCAGCACTGACAGCGGTTGCCCTGAAATATCTGAGCTGCCCATTCTCCAGTGTCAGCACTGAGCTTGTGTTTAGTTCAGGGGATGCCATTGTGCATGACAGGTGCAACAATCTCTCTCTCCCAAAAATGTTGGCATACTGACATTTATCAAAATGAATGAGGCTCACATTCCATTAAGAAGAGTAATGTCCCTTGTCACACCACTGCTTGACAGTAATGATGAGGAGGAGAGTGCTTTTGGCAGACCGAGATGTACCTCATCATTGTCTCACAGCATTGAAGTGGATGAAGCAGTGATGGAGAGGGAGTTCCCCTATGGTGACAATTCCAGTCTTGAAGACTGTGAGGGATGCTTCATGGAAGACGTTGGCAAGTAAAACACTCTGCAATTTATTTTTTCCTTCTCCCTCCCTCCCCACCCATCCTAAATGTAATCATGGATGTTAAATTAATAACATGGATAGTGTTCCCATTAATTGTTGTGATATAAAACCTCAACTTTTCATTAGTGCTGATTTTTAATTGTGTCAAATGGAGCTTCTGTAAACAATGTATTATGACACTTACAATGTACACCTGCTCAAGCCAGCAAGACACCACAGCTGTGAATTAGTGACTTCACTATCTCAGCCTTCTCCTCTTCCTCCTTTTATTTCATCTCATTGGTCTAGTCGCCTTGGATCCTCCTACCACACCAGCAGAAACAGCATGGGACACCTCCTCCACCTCCACAGTTGGAGCTACTGGAGATTCAACAGGATAATGAATTTAAAATATAAGCAAGGCACAGGCTGCCCCCTACACCACATGTGATAAATAGAATCACCTCCTCTGTACTCCCTTGACTGCTTCAGCTGGGTCCTCCTCACAGCAAGTATGAAACAGCATTGGCTACCACTTCCACGAGTGTACTGAGGATGCAACAGGAAAATGACTTTAAAACAAAAGTAATGCACAGGCTTCATACACTCCCAAATGTGATATGCAGAACAGCCTCCTCTACCTCCTCTGTACTCCTCTGGTCTGATTAAGCTTTTTCCTCCTTGCCAGACTTATCATATAGCATGCCAACCATTCGATTGGAATGCCCATGGAACAGATGGTCCTACAGTCTATATCAAACCACAGACTAAAGCCAGCAAGACCTCATCACATGGAACCACACTGCAGCAAGGACTTTCTTCATCAGCTGTGATGGTAAGAGACCTGCACTGTTCTTCACAAAACATTTCCATCATAGTGGTCTGGTCTTGGTTACTGCAGCACTTCTATCAGCCTACTAGAGGCAGAAAATCAGTCCATGATGTGACTCATTGCAGTTTTAAAAAGTTTTCATGTGATTTCTTCTACATGCAGGTTTTGCTGGTTCCATGGACCCCAACACATACACCATTTCACAGCCACCAGTAGTACTCTGATGATAAGTATCATTATGATTTCATTTTTTCCCTTCCTTTCCTTTCCTTTCCTTTCCTTTGGTCCTCTCATTTTTCTCTGTTCTTGGATGTTTGAACAGCTGATGTTATATGTTGTGTTGTGTATAATGATGTGGACTCCTCAAGACTCAATCATGCTTATACATCTTATACATTGCTTAGTAAAATATTTCGGTACATGCCTTTACAAATTAGTTTCTTGTCTTCACAGATGCTATCCGGACATTAATTTGAATGAAATGGTGTGTGAAGACATCATGCGCGCAAGCCAACCATCTCCATCTTCTCAGTTCTGTCAACTCAGGTACCCAGCAGCAGCTTGCAGCAGCACAGACACATTGATGAAACTACTGTACCTGAAATTATAACAACAGTGACCGGAGATATTGAGTATTGCATCAGGTACAACTCTCCACAAAAAGCGTCTGAAGCCCTGAAAATGAAGGGAATTCATTTAAAAGCAGAGGACATGGAACGGCTGGACAAAGCCAGGGGATTCCACACGGAATGGTTTCAGATCGCACCACAACATCGTGGTGTGTCCCCTCTAAAGACAGTCCGTGAGGCTTGTGCGAAACTGAAGAATATAATGCAGCATCAGAAGGAAAGAGCGATTACATCGAGCTCAGCAACAGAAGGCTGAAGAAAGGGACAGGCTCAAGTATGATTTGGCCATAAATTAATACGAGAATCCAGTCTGTCCATACGGATGATCAGCAGAGGGTAGTTTCCTTAGTGGCAAAGCAAATCATTGAAAAAAAAAATCGAAGTATATTAAGGAGATCTGTAAAATAGAAGACCTGAGGGTGCGCATGGGCCAGAGGGACTAACAAATGGATGAATGAACCCAGAACTGAACAAATTACCTGGAGGTTCCAAGCTCTCTTTGGGAGGGACATTGAAAGACTGATCTGAAAATACCTCCCTGCTTCAGGGTTAGAGGAGGTGATCGGGAAAACATGAAACTCTTTAAAGGAAGATAACATTAATTGAAATAATGTTAAGTTTGAAGGGGTGAAACTGTTTATTTTTGTTATCTCTTTTTTAGCAGATTTCCCAATTTACTTGCTTCCTGGAAAGAAACTGAGCGGGGGGGGGGTGATTAAAGTTAATCAAGAAGGTTGCAAAGGGTTGCCAAGTTGGTTCTGGGCGGCACGAAATTATAGAGTACCTATTAGCCTAGGGTTCTAGGGGAGGAGACTCCGTAGAAGTGGAGAAATGTCTACTCTCTGCTGTCTGCTCCACAAAATCAAGTGGACAGCTCTAGGGACCCACAGTTTTGGGTACCCCCACCTTGGAAGTAGCAAAGTTTTACAAATAGTGTATCAAGGCAGAAAGTTATCCTGTGAATTTTAAGTTGGTTAATGTTTAAGAAGAATGTTATAATGTTTACAAAAGTTACAATTCTAATATGTAGACAGCATCTGAGAATGGAGATGACTATAACAATAACTGCTGAATGTACCCTTTAGAGGAAGAAGGAGGAGAAAGCACTAAGAGTGGTAATAGCATTGCCAAATGGATAGAGCAACATTGATATGCTCATATAATGTGAATGGGTGGACCAACCCAATTAAACGGAGCAAAATACTTGCTTCCTTAAGAAGGATCTCCCCTGATTTTGTCCTTCTACAGGAAATGCATCTCTCCCCCCAAGAACACATTAAGTTAGGGAAATTGGGTTTTAATTTTGAATGTAGCACCTCCTATCGTAAGGGTAGGTGAAGAGGTGTTTCCATTTTAACACCTAAGAAAACAGTATTTGAACCCGCAGATAAAATAGTGGATAAAGAGGGGAGATATGTGTTTCTCATAGGGCCTTTTCAAGGTCAGAAATTAACACTGGCATCAGTATATATCCCCCCTGGCTCACCATTTTTGGTATATAGCACTATATTCTTAAAGTTACAAGAATGGGTGGAGGGAACGGTGGTGATAGGAGGGGACTTCAACATAGTGTTGAACTCACAACTAGACAGCACTTCTCAATGAGTGCATAAGGATAAAACAATTAGTAAGAAGGTAGTTAAGCTCTTGGAAGAGATAGGATATATAGATATATGGTGACAAACGCATGGAAAGCACAAGAATTACACCTGCTGTTCGCCACCTCACAAAACTTATTCTAGGCTCGATTATTTCTTCCTGCCTAAAGAACTGAGGGGGAAAGTCTGTGATAATTGGATAGGGGATTTGACCCTATCAGATCATGCCCCTATACGTCTTAAATTAGCTCTGGGGGATTTTCGAAAAAGAACATTCTGGAGGTTAAATGTTTCCCTTCTCCAGGACAGTGAAGTCAAAGACCAGCTGACAGATACTATTAAGCAAGCTGTTATAGAAAATACTTCCCCAGAGGTTTCAGCAGCTTTACTGTGGGACACTATTAAGACAATACTCTGTGGGAAATTGAAATCAATATCTGCATATAAAAAAACAGAGGGATAAAAAAATAGAGGGGCTACGGTTAGAGATAGCTAAGTTGGAAACTGAGCTGAAGAAGAAATATGATAGACAAGGAGCTAAAACACTAACCCATCTTAAGAAGGAACTGAATGAGACCCTAGAATATTATATAGAACAGAAAATACTCTTCCTCAAACAAAAATACTATGAGGGAGGTCCTAGAGCCTCACGTTTATTAGCTGCAAGGCTATGAATGCAGAGAGCTAGAGCCTATATAGTAGCACTGAACCATCCAGAAACTAAAGAAAAAGAACAAAAAACACAGGACATAGTGGAAACTTTTAGGGACTATTATAAAAAAACTGTATGAAGCTCCCCCCCTCAAACCAGATAGATTTGGAGCACTACCTGGAGGGTATTGCATTGCCTAAGATACCCACTTTATCAGGGCAGCAATTGATAAAGCCAATATCTGAAGCTGAATTGAGAGCCAAAATTGCCCACTTAAAAAGTGGGAAGTGCCCGGGAACTGATGGTTATTCATCAGAAATGTACAAACAATTCCAAACACAACTGCCCCTAATTTTGCTTAGGGTGTTCAATGAGGTGATGGCTTCAGACGATCCCCCAGAATCCTGGTCGCAAGCCATTCTCTCAGTTATACAAAACCAGGAAAGGACCCCAATTTTGTCCCTCTTATCGGCCTATTTCCATATTAAATACTGATTATAAGTTATTTATGGCAATTGTGGCACGCAGACTGCAAAATAGTCTATCCCAGCTGATTCATTTTGATCAAGCGGGGTTCATTCTGGGGAGACAGGCCCAGGATAATCTTAGGAGGACAACCCATATAATAGATCATCCTACTTATTCCCATCAACCCGCAGTTCTTCTCAGCCTAGACGCTGAGAAAGCGTTCAATAAAGTCTCATTGACCTTTCCTAGAGTGGTTCTAAATAAGTTTGGATTCCCGGAAAAGTTTACAGATCTAATAATGAAAATCTATAAAAAACCTAAAGGCTTTGTTCGAGCAAATGGCCATCACTCACAAGAGTTCACCCTAGAAAGAGGCACTCAACAAGGTTGCCCACTTTCACCACTTTTGTTCGCACTGTACCTAGAACTGCTGGCCCAGGGAATTAGAGACAATTTAAATATAAAGGGGGTTCAATTAGGGGTACACAACAAAAGTTGGCTCTCTACACGGATGGTATTCTGCTCTATTTGACTTCACCAGAGGAGTCTGTTCCAAAGCTATTTAAACATCTTCAGGAATTCACTAAGCACTCTGGATATACATTAAATGCTACTAAAACTGAGGTTTTAAAATTTAACTTTTACCCTTCTATGGACTTAAGAAGAGTATACCCCATGAGATGGGAAATGGTGACAATGCAATACTTGGGGATTAAGTTAACAACCAAAATAACAGAGCTTACACAGCTTAACTATGCTCCATTAATGAGACAAATAAAAGAGGATATGCAGAAGTGGTCCTTACTCCCTATGTCTTTACATTCGAAGGTTCAGGCAGTTAAGATGAACATACTGCCACGTTTCCTTTTCTTTTTCCAATGTGTGCCTAGTAGAGTATGCCCGGGGCAGATAAGGAAGTGGCAGATGATAATTCTAAATTATATATGGCACAATAAAAAAACAAGAATAAGAAAACAAACCCTATACCTGACTAAAAGGGAAGGGGGACTGGCAGTCCCTCTTCTTATGGGATACTGGATAGCAACCCAAACCAGAATAATATTGCCCCTGCAACATCCAGCATATAAAGCAAGATGGAAAGATATTGATGTTAATACCCCACTGGAGCCATCCATACAGGTGCAGAGTACCGCCAGAAATTATAAGGAAAGCTGGACTAAATTACCCTGCACTGGGACGCAAAATGCTCTGATGGGATATAGATTAGGTATCTCAAAGGGGATTAACGAGTTTGTTTAGCTGGAAGTACCAGTGGTGGACTGCAGATCTTGAGGGGTTTCCAGCAGCAGAAGACCCCTGGTATAAAAGACAGGAACATCTAAAGTGTAAAGCACCTTGGCAGCTTTTTAAAGGGGGAAGAATTATATCTTTTGAGGAAGCACAAAATAAATTTGGGTGGAAGATGGGGGAACTGTTACATTATTACCAGATAAAAGGTTTTATAACTGAGCAACAAAATAGGGCCTTGAAGAAATCTAATGGAATACCGGGACCAGAAGCCTTTGAGGGAATATGGGAGTCAGAGATAGGGGGAAAAGGCAATAACCATATTATATCAAAATTACCTCAGAGACTTGCAATATTCCACAGATTACATCAGGGTTAAATGGGAACAGGACCTCAACATTAGAATAAATGAGGGGGAATGGTCCAGAATATGGCAAAATACATGGCGAGTCTCTTCCTCGCCTTGTTGGCGGGAATTCGTCTGGAAACTAAGAGTACGGTACTTGAGAGTGCCGGCCCAGACAATAAAATGGTATCCAAATATCTCCAGCAATTGTTGGAGAAATTGTAAGGAAACAATAGCCACTCAGAAGCATATATTTTGGAAATGTCCTGTCCTGACTGATTTTTGGAGGGGGATGGAGCAAAGGATCCAAGCTATTTTCTCCCTATCAGATCCGTTGGGTCCTGAACAAATAATCCTGGGCCTGTACCCTGCTGAAGTGAGGGGGGCTGAAGCCAGATATCTGTGGAATATTTTGGTAGTGACAACTTGCAAATTAATCACAAGGAAATGGTTCTCCATCACACCACCCACCATAAAGGAATGGGTGGAGCTGGTGGAGACAGTCAAGCAATATGAGAGAATTACATTCTCCCTTAGACAAGCCATGCCCCAATACATAAACAGATGGACGAGATGGGACATAGCCATGAATGCTGAATAGAAAAACCCATTCACATTATATGGAACTAGGAAATGATGCTACTGGTTAGAACTTTTTCCCCATGTCCCGCCTCTTTTCTAATGAATAAAGGCAATGTATGAGAGAGTTAACCATGAACAGACTATCAACAAAAAGCAAGGGCACAAACATATAAAAAGTGGGGGGAAAAAAGGGGGGGGGCTCAATAGTGAAGGAATCGAAGGGGGATCCTTGATTGGGCTCAACTTGCCAATGACTTGAAGAGCAGGTGGGAAGGGGGAATAAAAATAAAGTCCAGGCTTGAAGAGGGGATGAGAAGGTGCATTGAATAAACATTAATTGAAGGTATAATATGGAAAGAGAAGATCATCTCAGAATAAATTTATGAGAACTAGAGAGATGGAACAGTTTAGAAAATGGAAAAAAGACTAACAAAATGATAAAATATTTTATGTAAAGATAAAACAAATCAAAAGATGCTGGATGAAGTTGATTGTAATTTGCTAATTTGTTTTGTTTTTCTTTTTAATTGGTATCTACATTGATCTCATATTTCTATATGATTTATGATAGAATGAGTGAAACAATGCAATTGTAAACAGAATTCAAATGATGAATATGATTAAAATGAATAAAGATATGAAGTATAAAAAAAAAGTATTGCATCAGGTACAATTTACAATGAAAATGCCCACACCTCCATCAAAGGTAAATGAAATAATAATTACCTTGCAAGGTGCAATACCACGTATACAGCTGGATGGTATTTATCATGGCCCTAGGTCACTCAGTCATTTGCTTATCGAATCCAGTCCATCACTAGCAAAACTTGTAGGCACAAGGAATACCTGTAATGAAGAAGAGCAGAGACAGTGATTTACAATTTATGGATCAATTGCACAGAAGCAAGGTCCCCCTCAAAAAAAAAAAAAAATTACTTATTTTCTTGGTTGGCAAATTTTGTGAATTAAAACAACATCTATGTTGCATCTGTCCGACAGCAGCAGTATGATGTCATCAGCACCCATAACTGAAAATGAACAAAAGAGAAGTATGAACATATTAGCCTTTGACCAGTACCAGTACACCACCCCATTATAATGAAATAAAAAATACTTACCTGTACACTGTGTGTCAGCATCATAAATCCAATCCCACAGTGAGCAAGTGTTGATATCTCTGCAGCAGCAGCAAAACACTCTTTCCTTAAGCTATGCCCTCCATTCTCACTGTAAACACAGCAACTTGATATTTGTGTTGCATTACTGGGATGGGATGATTAAAGCTCAGCCTCTCTTGAATTTTTCTAATGTTGTTTTTCCCAGCTTCTATGGAGGAGGGGCTGCAACAGCAGTAGTTGGCAGCAGGAGTGAGGTTTCTCTCTGGGGACACAATTTTGCATGTCTGACTGGCACAGAGGTGGCAGAGGTGGTGGTGGCAGGCCCTCAACCCATAACTACCAGAATCACGTTTATCTTCCCTTTCAATTTTCTCATGTGATTTTCAGCGCTTTGTCTGGCATGTGCAGGAACAGTATTTACCTAGGGAACACAACTTTACATTTTTGGTCAAGTGGCGGTGGTGGCGATGGGGTGGAAGGCTAGCAGCCTGGCAGGCCCAAAAATCATAAGTTCAAGATCTATGTTTCACTTCTCATGCAATTTTCTCATGTGCTTTTTCACTAATTCTTAGGTCTGCTGCACAGGATGGCAACTAGCGGGATACATGCAACTTTCAAATCGAGAGGGAAACATGTTACATTATTATGCACTTAAAACATATAAAAATGTTATTTCTCAGGAGAACAGCATGTTTGTGTAATGCTTTTGCACTTCTTTGAGTGGTTGGCAGTTGCAAACAACCTGCACCACTCACATACACTCACATAGCAATAGCATCAGAAAAAAATGTTTGTTTCTGTGTACAATACTTGACATTTGTGGATAGCGAGAGGACACATGAATCACTACAAACAAAAGGAAGGAAAGGGACAGGCCATGGTCATCACAGAAAGGTGAATACTTAACCGTATATGAGGATAAAATTAAGGGAGTGAGCAAGTGAAAGGATGGAATGAAATATGGACCTCGACAACTTATAACAGCAACACAAAAAGTTTAGAAGTAAATATTTGACAGTAATTAAAAAGAGGATAGAGATTACATATAGAGAGCACATATTTTTTTTTTACCTTTTAGAACTTTATATATTTTTTTTTTATTTTTGGTGGGGGCAGGTGGTGTACACAACAGGGGGAAAATTAGGGACACAGCATGCAAATAATAAACAACAAATAATAAAATTGCCAATGACACAAAAACACAACATGAGTCACGACAACACCAGTCACACTGTCATCACACAGCACCACCACTGCCACTAGCTGCACCAGGACTACCACTGCAACACAACCCAGACAGGACAGTGAGAATCTTCTCATGACTGGACATAACATTGTCCAGCTGATTTCTCACTTCCTGTTGAAACTGATTGAAGTTCTGGTGCAGCTGTTGCACCTCATCCCATGGTACCACCACATCTCCCTGTGTGGTGGGTGCTGTGGGGTGCACATCACCTGCTGGTGCTGCTGCCTGTCATCTTGTCTGTGGCCGACGACTGCTGCATTCCTCCATATGGCCACCATGCCGACTCACAGCAGAATGACAGACCACCTCTTGCTGCTCTCTTTACCACCACCACCACGTGTCCCAGCCACACCTCACGCTCCTTTGCCTACCACTCTGCCAGGTGGTGGATCCAGAGGTGTGTCCTCTGCTCACCAGTCCCAAGGTGGCTGCCTTTTTTCCACCACCTTACAGTGTGACCACAGACCTTGCAGATGGCCACCGCTCCGTCTGCAGGATTTATATCAAAGAACTCCCACACAACAGAGCACCCAGGGAGCAGGGCCGGAGTAAGGCATAGGCAACATAGTCACTAGCCTTGGGCCACCACATGCCAGTAGCCCCCCCCAACAACCTCCTAATTATATTTACTACATACCCATTTCTTTTTGCTGATTTTTTTTGTAATGAACTTGACTGCTGAATAAGATGGACAAGGCAGAAGATGAACTGTGATGGAAATCTCACCTCCCCGATTAGGTGTTAAGTACAGCTGATGACCTCGGGGCTGGAACCAGATTAACTTTTAAGGTGTAAACAGGCACTATTCTTTTGCTTTGTCTGCTTGACTGTGAAGTTCACCTCCCCTGATTAGATGTTAAGTACAGGTGATAGCGATGTGGTGCTCCAGTCAGGCTGAATTTTTAATGTGAAAATAGGACATTTTCCTTTGCTTTGCTTTGTCTCCCACTCCTCTGGAATCCCAAGTGGGAAGAAGTAGTTAGAAAGATCCCTGCCCCACCCCCCACCCTAATTTTCCAGGTTCTTTGCTTGAAGCTGTAACTACTATGCTGTACAATACTGCCTAATGTTTTAATTAATTTTTACATTCGTTGACAGGAATTGGATTACCACTGTTAAATGCAATTCTCCTATCAGGGAAAATTAGTAGCAGAGTTCACAGAATCACAGAAGGTGACAGCAGAAAAGGACTCAATGGCCCATCTAGTCTGCCCCTTGCCCCCCTTGTCTAGCCTAACTAAGCCCCGTGTGTCAGTCCCAAGCAGACTTAAATACCTCTATGGTCTCTGAATTCACAACCTCCTCTGGAAGCCCATTCCAGTTTTCCACCACCCTCTCCATGAAAAACTGACCTCACATTGCTCTTGAAGTCCCCCCCTGGAGTTTCAGTCCATGCCCCCTTGTTATATGTTCCCTTCCTTCATGTGGAACAACTTCTCTGTGCCTCCCTTATTCATCCATTTGGTAAATTTAAAGGTCTCAGTCATGTCCCCCCTCCCTCCCTCCTGGTCTCCAATATATACAGCCCCAACTCCTTGCACCTCTGTTCATATGACTTGCCCTCCTACCTCTGCACCATCATTGTCACCCTCCGTTGGACCCTTTAGATCAAGTCTATATCTTTGTGCAGGTAAGGCCTCCAAAACTGGACACCATACTTGAGATGTGGCCTTACGAGGGCCTGATAAAGGGGTACCAGGACCTCCCAGTGCCTGCTGCTGATCTCCCTGCTGATACCTGCCAGCATCACATACACCCTCCCCACCACCCTCGAGCATTGCTTCCCTACCTTGAGGTTGCTGGAGACAATTACCCCCAGATCTCTCTCACCCTCTGACACCCTGACTCTCTTCCTACCCAACATATACTCAACCTTTTGGTTCCTGTGCCCCAGGTACATAACAGCACACTTCTTGATGTTGAATTTTAGCTGCCAGGTCTCTACTCACTCCTCCAGTAATCTCAGATCCCTTCTCATGTCCTCCATCCCCACAGGGGAGTCAACTCTATTACAGATTTTTGTATCATCTGCAAAAAGCACCACCCTCCCTGACAGAGTGTCCACAATGTCTAGTACATAGATACTGAACAGGAGGGGTCCCAGCACTGATCCCTGGGGAACTCAACTCTTCACCTGCTCAGTTCTTGAGTATACACCATTCATCACCACCACCCTCTGACTCCTATCCACCAACCAGTTTTCAACTCATCTTGTTATTTTGAGCCCTACCCCTATGCTATCCAGTTTGTTGACCAGTCTCCTATAGGGTACAGTGTTGAAGGCCTTACTGAAATCCAGATAGGCCACATCCATCGCACTTCCCTGGTCCACTACCTGAGTCACCAAGTCATGAAAGTCAATCAAATTGGACTGGCATGACTTGCCCCTAGTGAACCTGTGATGTCTGTCATCCAGCAGTCTGTTCACCGTCAGGTACTCCAGGTTCATGGTTGAGTTTGGGCTGGGGCAATGAGTGTCATGAAAATGATCATCAAAGTTATGAAAAGAAATGGGCTGAATTTTCTAAGAATTTTCACAGATGGCTACTGAACAAATGAAATAACCCTGGGGTATGACCAAAGGTAGTTAGATGGGTAAGAAGCTGTCTGAAAGGTAGAAGTCAGAGAGTTGTGGTAAATGGTATGCACTCAGGGGAAGGCAAAGTGGCTAGTGGGATGCCACAGGGTCGGTGATAGGTCCAGTACTCTTCAATATGTTTATTTGCAATATTGCTGAATGGCTGGTGGGGAAGGTGTGTCTGTTTGTGGATGATACCAAAATTTGCAACAGGGTGGACACTCCGGGGGGGAGGTGGAGCAAATGAGGGAGGATCTTAGCAAACTGAGAGTGGTCAACAGCCTTGGAACTGGGCTTTAATGTAAAGAAATGCAAGATCATGCACCTGGGTCACAGAAACCCTAAGGCTAAGTGCCATCGGGGGGGGGGGTGAGAACTGATGGTCACAAGACCTGTGGTAATTAGTTCTGAAGATTTGAAGGTGGCTAAGCAGTGTGATAAAGTGGTGGGGAAAGCCAGTAGGACACTAGGGTGCATAGGCAGTGGGATCACCAGCAGAAGGGAAGTCATAAAGCTGGTGAGACCGCACCTTGAGTACTATGTACAGTTTTAAAGGCCCTACCTCTGAAAGGACATAGACAGAGTTTAAGGAGTTTAAAGGAAGGTAACCAAGATGGTGAAGGGCTTGCACTTAAAGGCCAATGAGGACAGATTCAGGGAATTAAACATACAGTTTTTCTGGAAGGGAGGGGGAGACATGATAGAGACATATAACTATCTCACGGGTGTGAACAAGGTACAGGATGGGAGTATTTTCCAGAGGAACACTTGCAAAAGAACCAGGGGTCACACAATGAAAGTGTGGGGGGGGGGGGCTGAGGGGGAATGTCAGCAAGTTTTTCTTTTCAGACTGGGTGGTGGGAGCTTGGAACAGATTCCTGTGGAAGTGGTGGAAGCTAAAACAATCACAGGCTTCACAAATGCGTAGGATAGTCATGAAGGAATCCTAGTACCAAGGCAAACATGGGGAAATCTGAGGACTTACAGGGGGAAAAGGAGGGGCTATAGATAGGATTAACATTATTGGACTAGGTGGGCCAGGCATGCCTTATCTGCTGACAACTTTTATGAGAAAGGGGAGCAGAAAGGTATGAATTTTGATTCATATTTTGTTGTCCATGTCTCTTACAAACTGTATCCTAACATGAGATGCAGTTTGTATATAAATGGTTTCCCAAGGTGCCTTACAGTCTGTGATAGAGTCCCTTTGTGGAAAAGTGGCATAGTCATGGCAAAAGGGGGCCCTGGATTTCTCTTGGACCTAGGGCCCCTGGTTACCTTAACCTGGCCCTGCCAAGGAGAAGGGAGCACCAGATGCTGTGGTGGCAGGGTGCTGGACATTGCCAGTGGTTGAGCTGCTGGAGGTGTCACTGTCAACATTGGGAGGAATCACTGGGGCAGACAAAATGGGCTTCTGTGGAGGGAGGGCTGTGTATCCTGCTGCTGCTCCAATAGAGCAGCGGAACTCCCATCCTGATATTGGGGGGGGGGCTCACTTCCTCTTCTCTCAAACCCTCTCCTGTTGAGCCTAATCCTAGCTACCTGACCCTTGCTAATCTCCTTCCTACTTTTCTCCAAAAAATAAGAAAATGAGAAAGAGACACCACACACACACACACACACACACACACACACACACACACACACGGCTTTGGTTAACTCTATTTTGGGAGTATTTGACTTCCAAAAACAAGGCAAAAATTTCCAAAATGAAGAGGAAGGAAGTCACTGACTTCCAGATGCAAAACCAAAAATTAGATGACTTCCAAAATTGTAGGCTTGGAAGTCAGAAATGATTGATTTTTCTGAAAGAAACTGTATTTTACCACTAATATATTATATTAGCATCCATAAATGTGTCCTTCCTAGAATACAGACTTCCAAAGGTGGGATTTTGGAAGTATTTTGACTTCCAAAAAATTGGAATGACTTCCAGATTTTGACTCCCGGAAGTTTTAGACTTCCTCTGAAAATAAATTAACTGAACCCCTGCGTGCACATACACACACACACATGCACACACGCACACACACACACCTACACACATACACACACACACACTACACACACACTACACACACTCTACACTTTCTAAACTAACCAAAACAAATATACACTAACAGCATTTTTCAGTGGAAAATACAGATAAATGAAGATATTAATGACAGACACAAGAAGGTGAAAATAAAATTTGAAAAGGAACAAAATGAAATATTTGGAATAGGGTTTGTTTGGTAGCTCTGAGATCTGCTGCTGTCTACTGCGTCACTCAGCTCTGAATGGTGAAATGAAACTGAAACACTCACCTTCTGCCTACCTGTGGTCTCCCATGTGACATGCAAGATGTGAATCACCTGACAAACCCTTTTTTCAAGGACTTTGAAGTTAACTTTGAAGTTACCTGCAAAGTTTTGCCATTACAAAGTAATTTCATTAAGTTTCTCGCAGTGCGAATTTGGCAACTTCGAACAAACTTCACAGGCAGAATAAAACTTCACAACATCTCTACTCCCAGGTAAGGAATTAATATGTATTTTAAAGCTCTGAGTTCCCTTTATGTGTTTCTTTTATACCAAACTCCTAACATTTGATTTTTTTTCCATATTGGTTTTTATCCTCCGCAGCAGACTGCTGCTTGTGTCAGCCAGCCTTTGCCAAGTTCTGGGGTCGTTTGGGATCTTGTTGCACTGTGTGCGTCCCAGTGGATTCCCGGAGCTGACCCAGAGGCTTCCTCCTGCGTGGTCCCTGAATTTTCCACTTTTTTGCCCTGTTTACCCATGGCACAAGAACGCAGTAGGGCATGCACGTGGAGGTGTGCATGTGCACCACGTCTCTGGTGAAGGCCCTTTTCTGCACTCCCCTGGCCTAATGCCAGGGCTCCTCATACGTCACGCTGCTGCAAAGCCTCCACCAGGAGGCAGCCAAGCACAGAGGAGGCTCTCTGAACCCTTCCAAGGAGAAGAGCTGCCAGCCGGCAGCTCGATCAGCACCTCGCCCTCCCTTTGGCCAACCCCCAGTGCCCCAAGCATGAGACCGAACCCAGGTCACCAGTGTGGTGTGAGGTGTGGCATCTGGCATCTCAGCCCTAAGCACCACCAGGCTGGCTATAACATTTGATTTTTAAAGCAAAATATGTTGTTACAATTACACAGGGAAGGGTTCTGTAAATTTGCAAGGGGAAACATTTCATTTGGGCCTACTCTCAGCCTGCAGCCTGCTCTTTATAAGTGCTTCTACTTGCAGGCTAAATATTTGCAGTTTCCAACAAAATGTGCTTCTAAGCTGATATTTTTGAAACGGGCAGGGTTCTGATCTGGTGACTCTAGACTGTGGGCACAACTTCTGCAGGGACTGCACTGATAGAGTTTGGGGCATGGAAAATTAACCATGTCATTGTCCACAGTGTGGAGCGGAGCTGAGTTGGCAGAAAGTGTATTGCTAACCAGACACTGGCCAGTATATTGGAGAAGATAAAAGGAATGGATCCAATAACCAATGTGGGGGTCAGCAAGAGATTGACTGTGCCTGGTACCAGTTGTGCATCCGGTTGTGACAAAAATCCATTGAGGTTCAGATCCAGATGTGTTTTCAGCACTATGGCATATTCACCATCATTATCATTATGTGGGTTCAGTTCCCACATCTGGCACTTGGGTTAATATCCCAGTACTGACACTGTAGTGCAGCAAGAGAGGGGTGCTGCACTTCTGAGGTGCCGTCTTTCAGATGAGACATTAAACCGAGGTCCCATCTGCCTGGATTGGTGGTAGTTCAGGTGGATGTTAAAGATCCCATGGCACTTATCGAAAAGAGCAGGGGAATTTCCCCGGTGTCCTGGCCAAATGTCCCTCATTCACTAAAAATACCACCAACAGCTTAATCTGGTTCAAGGTCAGTTGGCATTCATCTGTATCCCCCTCCCCCGGGTCGTGCCTGAAAATAGGCAGGATTTGTCTAGTGCACTTACCCGGTCAACAAAAAAGTAAATAAAAAATAAATAAAAAATTATGGGTCAGCAGTTCTATTCCGGTTGGGATGGAGAGAGATCGACAGTGCCTGGTACCAGCATGAGTGATTCAGAGATCTCCTTGGTATCCTGGGGTTCATCCTCAGTATGGAGCCACCCCTTAACCTCAGTAAGAAACACAGGAAGAAACTGAAATTACCTGGGTCCAGGACAGCAGGCTTGGGGAAGGAAAGAGTGATTCAGGCCACTCTGTGTCCTTATTATCCCGGTGCTCAAGCACCAGTATGGAACAACCCATTTCCCACTGTAAGGAACATGGAAAGAGACTGAACATGCTTGGTACCACAGGGACAGCAGGATTTGGAGGAAGAGAGTCATTCATGGAGCTCCTGGCTCTTGCTATACCAGTGTTCCAGTGCTGGTATGGAGCAACCCATTATGGGTGCTAAGAAACATGGAAAGAGACTGAACATGATTGGTTCAGCGGAAACAGCAGGATTTGCGTGGGAGAGTCATTCAAGCCTCTCCGAGTCCTTGGTATCCCAATGGTCAAGCACCAGTAGAGGGCTACTCCTTTACCATATTATGGAACAGAGAAAGAGACTGGACATGCCTAGTTCTGCTGAGACAGCAAGATATTTTTTAATTGTAAACAAGGATGAACTCCACTGTACACTATAAATTATCAGCATAAAAAACTGCTTTTATTTCAAGTAACATCCACACTTAATATGAAGGCAGCAGAATCTAGGGGAGAGAGTCAGTTATGGTGCTTCTCATCTTGGTATTCAAGTGTTCGAGCAACAATATCTGGCTGTCCCTTCACCCCAGTAAGGAATACGCAGGGGGTCTGTTGCTCAGCAGCCTACGTAAAATCCATTCCATCATTTTCTGCAAACCTGCATAAAGGGCTGTATGTTGTCCGTTATCACCATCTAAAAATCTAAAGTCGAGATTACTCCCACCTATTCTGAGCCCTCATGTACAGAGATTACTCGGACCCCACCTGAACAGTTCCAGTTTAATATCTGGAAACATAGAAAGAGCCCCACGTTTCCCAGTGCTGACCTCAGCTGTGGTTCGATGGACACTGCAAATCAGAGAGCTTTAATTATGTATCCCCATGTTCACTCATCCGCAGCTTGGATCCACTCAGCTGACACAGATGGATTTGGACCAAAGGTTTGTACTAACAGGAATGAAAGGCCCTCTCTCTACCCCAAGTGCAAACCAGGTCCCAGGCATGGAGCACACTGGTGACTTAACAAGAAATGAGGGAAGGAAAGCAGAGGAACTGAACTGCAGTACTAACCAGAATGAAAATTCCTCTTCAACAAATGCCAGTGAGGCCCCAGGCATGGAGAGCACTGGTGATTTACCTAGGACTGAGGGAAGGATAGCAGACGAACAGAACTGTAGTACTAAGGAGATGAAATGCCCTCTCTTTACTCTAAGTGCAAAAATGTGCCAGGCGTGGATCACTTTGGTAACTTACCATCCACTGTGGAAAGGAAACATAGAAACATAGAATCTGTTGGCAGATAAGGACCATATGGCCCACCTAGTCTGTCCATTTCCCTACTCACTGCTGCAGCTCCAGATCCTATTTGATCTGCAGCTCTCCTGCTCTGCACATCTCCAGTGTACCCTTATGTCTATCCCATGCACTCTTGAACCCCCATATTGTTTTCACGCCCACCACTTCTGCTGGAAGGCTGTTCCACAGCTCTACCACCCTCTCAGTGAAAAAGTACTTTCTAACATTACCACTGAGCTTTCCATCCTTCAGCCTCATATCATGCGCCCTTGTTCTTGTGCAGAGTTTTCTCTGAAATATGCTTTCCACCTGAACCCTGTTTATTCCCCTAAGATACTTGAAAGTCTCTATCATATCTCCCTTCTCCCTTCTTTCCTCCAGTGACTAGATATTAAGGTCCTTAAGTCTTTCTTCATAGGGCTTCTGGTGCAGTCCATGTATCATCTTCACTGCCCTTCTATGGTCTGCCTCTATTTTGTCAATGCCCTTCTGGAGATGTGGTCTCCAGAACTTGACACAGTACTCCAGCTGAAGCCTCACCAGTGATCTCTACAGTGGCATCACCACCTCTTTCCTCCTGCTTGTTATGCCCCTCCCTATGCACCCCAACATTCTGTTTGCTCTCCCCACTGCTTTTTCACACTGTTTGGTCACCTTCAGGTCATCAGATAAGATAACCCCCAGGTCTCTCTCCTAACTTGTGGTGGCCAGAATTTCCCTGCCCATCCTGTACTCCTCCCTTGGATTCCTGTGACCCAAGTGCATGATCTTGCACTTTCTAGCATTGAAACTCAACTGCCAGACACCCAACCACTCTTCTAATAGGCCTATGTCCTTTCTCATTTTTTCCACCCCCTCCAGTGTGTCCACTCTGTTGCAGATCCTGGTGTCATCTGCGAAGAGGCAACCTTTCCCTCCAGATGCTCTGCAATGTTGCTAATGAAGACATAGAATAGGACTAGCCCCAGCACCGACCCCTTTGGCATCCCGCTGGTCACCTCTCTCTTCTCAGATTTCATGCCATTTTCCAACACCCTCTGAGTTCTGTCCCTTAGCCAGTTCCCAACCCACTTTACTACCATTGGACCCACCCCCCCCGGCTCCCCAATTTATTTAGCAAATCTCCTGTGTGGGACAGTGTGAAAGGAAAGCAGAGGAAATGAACTGCAGTACTAAGGAGAATGAAAATCCCTCTCCAAGTACCAGCGAAGTTCCAGGCATGGAGAGCAGTGATGATTTTTACCATAGACTGAGTGAAGAAGAGTCATCTTCTCCAAGTGATACTGGGATCCCAGACATGGTGCCAACTGATGACTTACCAAGGACAGTGGGAAAGAAAGCAGAGGAACTGAACTTATTTGGGAAACCTATGTAAAACCTATCCCCTTCAAAAATGCAGGGAAACGGTATGGCTATTACATACCTGGAGAGCTTGTTCATGTATAAGTATGAAAACTTATTTGGGGAACCAAGGGAACAATTACTGCCTTTGAAAATGCAGGAAGAGATTATGCCAGGCTAGGAATTTTTACAATTCTTGGATGAGTTGGCAGAAATTACTGTATACCCTGTACACACTACGGCACGGTAAACAGTAGCTTATAATGGTAAAGGGGGCTCAGTGTAAAGAAATGCAGTGCTCCCAGGTTGATTTGACATTTTCTGTGTAACATCACGGCAATTTTCCTGTCTTTCCCTGTAGATTACATTATTTCACATGAAAACAGAATTGCTCTGTTTTCATGTATAACCAGTGCACATCTAGGGAACAACTTCCCTGTAACTGGCTCTATTTTCCTGTAAAATACAGAAATCCCTGTAGAGCTGGGAGCCTGGATATGACCCTTATAGGCCCCCCAGCTCTAAAGTTTAATTGCAACACTGTTTTTCAAAAACAGATTATTATGCTAATTAATTATTCATAAGCCCATTGAGGTTCCTGATTGGCTACTGGGCTGGTCAGAAACATAGAAACATAGAATTTGATGGCAGAGGAGGACTGCTTGGCCCACCTAGATGACCGATCCAGCTCCCAACTGAAGCTTTATGGCAAGCAGGGCTTGTACCACACAACTAAAACCCAAATAAAGTAGAAAAAAGGGACCTGCACAAATGAGGATACAACTCCACTATCAGAAAAAGAAGGAAATCAATTGCAAAAAAAACTACATTAATGCAGACATTAGGGTTGAAGAACACAAAGCGAACAAAGTAAGGAAATGAAAAAACATTAGGGTTTTGGGTCTCTGGAGTATTGGCGAAATCAGCAGTAGGGTCTTCCTTGGGGTTGTCAACCCTCATGCCCACCTCCTCCCCCAAGCCTGTAGCCTCCTGTCCAAAGCACAAGGTACAGCTGCAAGCCAGTGCCTCAAAGTGATATGCTCTTCAACGGTAGAGAAGTATGGCTTGCCACATGTTGACAACAGAACGTATCATAGCTTACTTCATGCAGGGTTCTGTGGACATTGCATGAAGAAAAGAGATCACATCTGACCTTGTTTTCTCGGGGCATTATTTATTTATTTATTTAAAATTTGATGACCAGGAATGGCACACTGAGCAGAAGCTTGTTTCCAGGTGCAACCCAGGGACAGGGGTACAAATACAAAAAGGGATAACAACATTTGGATACAATGTAATACAGAATAGACATAGAATATACAGTATAATACAGAATAAATTATACATTACAGTATAATACAATAAGCAGATACATTTTCATTATAGGATTACACTACAGAGTACTGTGCAGTAGATTCGATAAGCAGGGTGAGACAACAAGACCAGATTAAAAAAAAACATGATAGCTAACTGATACAGGAAATGGAAGAGAGAAAGGCGGACAGCAGTATGGTTGTGGATTAGGCCGGTGGGCAGCTACAGGATGTAACAGGGGATGGTCTGAGGAGGTGCTTAAGTGCAGGAAAGGAGGGAGTGAGGCAGAATTGAGAGGAGATGTTATTCCAGAGGGAAGGGAGTCTAGAGGAGAAAGCTAGTTTCGCAAACAAGGTGCATGCTAGTGGGAAGGCGAAAGAATGGAGGCAATTCATATGTGAATTGTAGGGGGAGGGAGTAGCAGGATTTAGGAGAGAGGAGAAGTAGGAAGGAAGAGTACCAAACCAATATTTGGAGATGAAAGTGGAGCAGTGGGACATGCATCTCTGCAATAGGGATTGAAGGGATAGGGAGGTGTAGCGGTCACAGTGATATGTCAGAGGTGGGGGAATTTGAGGCAAAATGACAAAAGGCATTGAAGAGGATGTCTAGTTGGGTGAGAGAGGTGGTTGGAACTGAGTATCCATTTGACCAGCAGGTCACGTCTGACTGGAATGGAGAAACTACCCTTATGACGGTAGCGTAGATCCAGTTTGGGATGTAGTTTGGAGTGAAGGGCCTTAAAGTGGGAGAAGTCTAGTGAGGGATCAAGCCACACTCCTTGGTATTTGTAGGCTGGGACATCATCAAGAGGAGTGTTGGCTGGGGTAGAGATGGCAGACAGCCTAGCAAGTTTCTGTCTGGAGCCAAAAGTCATGGCTATGGTCTTTTTGGTATTAATTTTTAGGCAGCTATCACTGAAGCAGTTAGATATTGCAATAAAGTCATGTTGGAGTGGAATTTGGATGGCTTGGTCAGAGGGATCAGATAGGAATAGGATGGTATCATCTGCATACATATGGATCTTAGCATGGGTGCATACAGAAGGGAGGTCATTGATAAAAAGGGAAAAGAGAACAGGTCATAGGATCAAGCCCTGGGGGATGCCTGCAAGGATGTGAGGGAGAGAGATAGGACATTGCTGATTTTTACTGACTGGGACTGGCCAGTTAAGTCAGTGCAGTTTTTATGCATAGGCTAAGTAGGCTGCAGCCAAGGGACACCAGCTGTTTAGAGGCACCTGTGAATAAGGCACTAAGTATGGCTTCAGATAATGTTTTTTTGGTGGAAGTCAAATACTTCCATGGGTTGAAATTTGGAAGTCATTTCAGTTTTACTGGAGTCAAAATACTTCCAGCTGTGAACTTTTGGAGGTCAAAATAATTCCAGTCAACAAATTTTAGAAGTCGAAATACTCCAAGTCCTCTAGCTTTTGAAGTCATATGCCTTCTGAATACCTCACTGTAACCTCGTCCATGGCACATCCACTGAAATACATTTCTGAATGAGTCTAGGAAAGGAAAATGTGCACAGTAAATCAGTTTCTTGCAGTACGGGTTTATTTATTTTTTTTAACTCTGTTTATGCCCCCTTGTTCTCTGGCTCTAGATCTCTTTCCAGCATGGATGCTAGGCTTTGGATTTTCCCACTCTGCCAAGGTCCTCCAACCAGCCCTCTGTCCTGGGGGTGCTCTCTACCCCTCAGTCTGACCTGACCAACCCCCTGGCTCTGAGCCACCCGAAGTGGGACTGCCACTCCTCTGACACTCTATCTACAATCTAGTTGGCAGCTGGAGAGGGGTGAGAGCTGGAGGCTGGTTGGAACAGCGTGGCATTGAGCATGGGTGCCGTGCCATGGGTCCTGTCTTCACCTGTCCAGGTGCCAGGGTTTTTCCACTTTTTCTTTCCCTGAGGCGCAGGTGTGCAATGGAGCTCAGTGTGTGGTGGGTTCACTCCTGCACCCACACTCAGAGAGTCCTGCTGCACCTCTCCCCACCTACATGTCTCCTTGGCTGCAGAGCCCCCAGTCTCCACTGGGAGCCGCTAAACCTTCGGAGCCCACAACCCACCCTTACCAAGAGAGGAGAGCAGTCCTCTGGATGCTCAATCCTCTCCTTCCCTGACAGACCCCTGATGACTTGTGTCTGCTCCCGAACACAAGTCGCTGGTGTGGGGTGAGGTAAGGTGGATGCCTCAGCCCTCAGCACCACCGGGCTGCCACAGTACATGTTTATTTCATGAATTGTTCTTGCAGTTCCAAGTAACCTCCATCAATTTTGTGTTAAGTTGCTTGCAGCCAGATGCCTGCTACATTCAAAGTCAGGTGATTATACACTATCACTAACATTCAGATATTACCTTCCTATTAAAGCTGACAGATATTTTGATATAAGATCTCATTTGTTGTATTATTATAGGTTGATGATGGCAAGCAAGATACAATGCATGAATGCAATTATGCAAACAACACATCAAGTCAAACAAACTTGTTACAGTTTTGTTTATGTTTGTTGCTCATGCTTAACTGACACCATGTTGTGGAGTATCACCATCCACTTAAATGGGAAATTCACCACAAAAGGATCTTTCACCACCAGTTTAAGGCACCAACACAGTCAAATCCATATGTCTGACACCCTCACCACTGAATGCCATGGCCAGCTCCTGCGACATGCCTGCTCCCGCCAGTGTGGTCAGTTCCCCACACATATGCGCGGTCTCTTCCACTGCCAACATGGTCAGTTCCCCACAAATACACCCGGCTTTTACTACAATCACCATCATTCCCCACCAAGACACACACAGCCTGCTCCCAAAACCCACACACAGTCCACACCACCATCATTCCTCAATGTCAACTCACCTAAACAGTCAGGTCCTTTGCACCACACACACACACACACACACACACACACACACACATATCCCTCCATACCCTCTGTAATACAGCACAGTATGTGGAGCTGCCTAAGATCACAAGGGGCCCCCCGGGACACACCAGCCATCTTGCAGCCTTTCAACCTGTTGCCCTCCCCGTACACAAAAATATATAAACATACTCCCAATGTGCAACCAAGTATGGTCCCCATGTCTGGCACCCTCATCCCCGAATGCCATGGCCATCCCCTGTGACATGCCTGCCTCCACCAACATGGTCCTCTCCCCACTCATATGCCTGGTCCCTTCCACTGCCAACATAGCCAGTCCCCCACACATACACCTGGCCTCTCCCTTGCAATAGCCACCATCCCCCACCAGGATACACACAGCCTATTCCCCAAACCCACACACTGACTGCTCCACCATACCAACATAAATACACACACATACACACACACACATATGCACGCACACTCTCTCTCTCTCTCTCTCTCTGAAAGAAGATGGTTAATGAGTCCCCATTCCCCAGTGAGTCTACCTCCATCAAAGTATCCCTCTCCCCCAAAATTACCACAGCCAGCCCCCTCAACTACTGTGCAACATAAACAGCCCTGAACAACAATACAGCCAAACTACCCCACACCCAAGTGAACACAGCCCTAGCACCCACACTGCCAACCCCACCCCACCCAAGAAAACACAGCCAACCCAAGAACCAACACTACCAGTGCAGCACCCCAACACATCCAAGTGAACACTAATGGACCCAGCACCTACATTGCCAGTCACCCCACCCAAGCAAATAGCCCACCTCATACCAACACTACCAACCCCCTTGCACTACCCAAGCGAACACTGATGCCCTTGGCACCAGCACATCCAGTCCCCCCCAAACAAATACAGCCAGCTTCAGCACCAACATGCAAGCCCCTACCCCACCCAAGCAAACTTGCCCAGCTCTCATATCCAAAGCCTCAACACAGACCATCCCTAGATTGGGAGGAAGCAAGTAATGTTTTTTTATTCTTTGGTAACCAGGTAAGGCCTGCTGGGCACAAGTGCCTGTTTTCAGGGGTGGGTTGAGAGCACTGGGGAGATTATGTGACTTCCTCAGAGTCACACAGTGTGCAAGTGGAGGTTATGGGAATCAAACCCAGGTCTGCTGGATGTACCAAGTTCATTCACAGGCCAGCTTGTTACTCTAACCTCCAGGCTATACAGTGACAGGCCAGCCCAATTATACAACTGCTGATCCTCTCTCTTATCCATGCCAGATATAGGCAGCTCTTGTCAACAGGCTTCTCGTTAGTCAAGATCGGATCACAGTGTTGAACTGTTTGACCACTCAGCCAGGTTTGAATATAATAGAAATGGCCCACAACAGTTTATAAAGTGGATAATTTGTTAAAGTTACTATGTTCTGTAATGAATCTGAATTTTACATTACACCTCAGTTAACAGGATCTGCAGAAGTCTGCTCAAGTTTAAAAGTAACCTACTATTGCAGTTTAGTAGTGGATTTAAACCTATTCAAAGGGTGCGCTATGTCTTAAGTTTGATGTTGGCTCGCCCCTGCTCTTGGCAGTAATAGTCTATCTTGGTATATATCTTGGCTAAAATACTGGATGTTGATAACCCCCACATGCTGTAACATGATCAGGAGTATGACCAACTCTAACTGTAATAATGATGTGTACAATATGCCTATGTACTTGCCTGCTGAAATGACTTGTATCAATTGAAGTTATAATCAATAAATATAAATTTTAAAAAACAGGCTTCTCGTTTCTCTTCTTTTGTAGAAATGAACTGATATATACACACACTAGTCCACCAGCACAGAATCATGTCAAGGCTAGCTGTAAAACTTTCAGCTCTCTGAGTCAGAGACTGCCACAGAACATAGGTAAAATATACTCTTCTGTCGTGGGCGAGGTAGCACAGATTACACAGACAACAGCAATTTAGGTACAACACACCAACATAGGCATGATTTTATTTAAAAAAAAATTATGAGAAAATAAAATGAATCAAAGCAACATACTTTTTGACAATTACAAAAGAAAATCAAAAGAAGCACAGATTAGCTAGTCATGGTTGCTAACAGCTAATGTATTCTGTGCCTGACCTCCCAATGGAGATCTGTTCTGGGAGATCCTAACAGGTGCTCTCCCTAACTGCATCTAACTTCTTGACTGGAGCTGTGGCTTTTTATAGCCAGACTACCCCTTCCTCTAAACATAACTCCACCCCTTTTTATCTTTATTCCACAACAAAATATCATTTCTAATACACATTTTGACTCCGGGACTCCTAGAACATCAATGTATGGATGCATAATCGATAAGGACCAAAACAGTTCAACAGAATACCATATTTACTTAAAACAATCATGATTTTACCAGAAAAGGGGTTGCATTAAAGGGAAACCTCACCTTTGTAGCACTTGACGGACATCTGACATTTGTATAAATACAATGGTCAAAGTGCTTCTGACTCCCAATAGGAGTACACACCTAGCTAAGAAGAGAACAGTGATTGGAACAGGGGACCTTGCCTTAGGAGAACAGCAAAGAGGCTCCTCATTTTAGTGAGTACAAAATAAAATATCAACTTAAATAATCCATATTAATTGGTTATTTTGCTATGTTAACGGGGGTAACAAACAGATAAATTAAAAACAAGGCTTCCCTTAGGTAAGTGCTGGTTGCTTTGACTCCAGACTGCTACAAATTAAATTCGAGCAGTCGCTAGCATAACCAGACTGAGGGAAGAACTGTACAGCTTTATATATTTTCTTTATGCAGCATCCTCCTGACTGCAACCAGAAACAGAATATACACAGACTTTTAGACTCTGGGGTGGGGTGGGGTGGGGGCAGGAGGAGAAAAAGGGCTTTCAAGTAGACCTCCTGCTTCCTTTCAATGAATAACCTGAGTTTTTGAGGTTTCTTTTAAAAGAGTTATAGAGCCGCTTCTATGTGGTGCATAACAGAGCAGCCAGCGCAACCTGTGCAACCATGCCCTGTAGCCAAAATACTCATTTTCTACATAAAACCATAAAGGGGAATGCTAGAAATAAAGATGTTCAGACGGCCATTCCTACATTTAGTAGTTAAGGAGCTCCAGTACACTGTGTGTATGGATGAGACAGAGGTCAGCTGAGGTCCGTTTTGCTATGTGTGCAACAAGGGTCTGTTTAAAAAAATAGAAGAATCAGAAATGACTTACGGCAGGTGGCCATCCCACCATAGGACACATAGACAGAAACATATAGATAAGAGCAGGAAAAGGAATGCTGTTGTGCAACAGGCTTACAGAGAAGGGAGGGGAGAAAGAGAAGACTAGACCCAGTGAAATCACACTCAGGAAGCACCACACTTCCACCACATCCTCCATGCTGAAGCTTATGAGCAGGGTTGCAAATAATTTTAGTTCAGTTTAGCCCCTTCTCATCACAACTGAATTATATAGACGATAATGCCAATTGAGTTTCAAAAGTGTGTCTTTGTTAGGAGAGGGGTTAAATAACAAAAAAAAAATACTTCCACAGTAGGAAAAAAACAGACATCAGCCCTTAACAGAGTTCTTATACAAGGGTGTCTGTTATTCCAAGATATCTATTCCTGGACATTTTGCACACATTTCTGGATAGAAAATACATCTAAAATCTACTTATTTGAAGCTCTGGCACTAAGATATATGTTTTTGACTTCTGCTGGTGCTGCGTGAGTCCAATGAGTGCTGTGAGCCTGGCCTTATGGCACACACACACACACACACACACACACACACACACAGCACAGGTTTAACTAGCGTGAAAAGTCAGAGTCCACCTCCAGCAAAAAACAACAAAGGCCATCCTGACTCCTGCTGTGATCCCCTGCCATCATTTGGTTCCCCTCCCTCCTCACCATCTCCGCTGAAAATATGCATATGCTGAATTGTCTATTGTACCCCCGCTTGCAGAAAATATCTCTGCCTCTGAGTCCCATTCTGTCATTCACTGACATGGTGTTGAACCTCCCGAATCAGTGACAGATTTGGATTTCAAAATCCCACTGGCGCCAAATTGCTTAGCTTGGCCAGGGAATGCGGCGCCAGGTGTGCTCTGTGTATAAGAAGGCCATATTTCAGGCAGCTTTTCTTTCTTTCGGATGGCTGTGGCACATTAGCACTGTTGGGACTCAGAAACATAACTCCTGGCACTCATGATCGACTGCAGTGTTAATGCTTTTTGGGAGCACTGAGCAGAACAAAGAAGTTTGATTTTTATTGCTCGGTTTTCCCTTATGTAAGTGAAAATATCGAAAGATTCGAAGAGTTGACCCACTAAGTTACTCACTCCTTGTATAAACGTCCTGGATCAGGCTAAACTAATTAACAAAGTTCAAGTGCCTCTTCCCACCTCAATTTGTACTAACTATCCTTGCGAAAGTCACCCAATGATCCTTTGTCATTGCGCAGACCTGCCTGGGAATCCATTGCTTTTCCATGCATTTCTTCAGTGAGACACAATTGTAATAAGTTAGTTTCACTTATTTTCAGCTTTTTTACTCTGAAGAAACTGATCTTTCACTGATTCATGCAACTCAGGGCTGAGGCTGACTTAGAAATCCTCAGAGAAAATCCCACACCCTCCCTCCATCTAACAGATGCTACCATCCTTTCAAAGTCTCTGCCTGTGCTCCGGGTTTGTTCTTGTTGGGTTTCATCCACAGTTTTTGGCTTTGAGTTGGAGTCAGTGCTCATGCCTTGGCAAGCTGGAAAAAAAACAGTCAGAAATAAAGCAATCATATACAAATTGTACCGATGGATTTTCAAACAACCGTTGCACACAAGGAAGCAACAGTGATTAGTGAAATACCAAAGAGACTCCTGCCCAATTAACAGATCAGTAAAGAAACCACCAAAACCCCACAGCAATAAAACCAAACTATGTTCTGTGCAAAGGAGTCCAGCTGAGCTCCAGCTAGGCAGCTATAGTACTGCAGCTAGGCAGACACTACGGTAATGGCATTTGATTTAGCAGCCAAGATGTAAAATATCCAAAGTCTGTAACATAGAAAAATTCACAAAACTGGTCTGTTGAGATGGAACTGCAGTAACAAACTGATTCCATAAGAAACAAAACTGCACTCTAAGAACAAAAGCTGTGGCCAAAGTGATGCGGTGAAAAAGGTGGTTTGCTCAGGAGTCATGCAAACAACAAAAAGACGGTACTGTATGCATTGTTGCCAACCCCTGAATTGAGCCATGTTTTGGGGGGGGGCACATGAAGTTGCCAGCCTGTGGCATCTAAGTTAATGCAGTCCTGAGTTAAGTAGGAGCAAAACCACAAGACCGTTTCTGGGGAAAGGCTGGTGGCACTTAGCTTGTTTAGAAGAAGAGGGTGAGAGACAAAATTGATAGCCTTAGCAAGGTCAATGAAAATAGCCAAGGTGATCTGCCCTTGATCCACTGCAAAGTGGATGGTGTCTGTAAAGCGAAGAAGGAAGGAGGTGGTTGACTGGAGTTTCCTAAAGCCTGATTGGACCAGGGAGAGAGTATTGGAAGCAGAGAAGAAGTCATTTAGCCTTGTGGAGACTAGAGGTTCTTGGACCTTGACAAGTGAGGGGAGAAGTGATATGGGGCAGTAGTTGCCAGGGACAGTGGGATCACCACCTTTATGAAAAGGTATGACAGTAGCTGACTTCCAAGCTGAAGGGACAGTAGAGGAGGAGCGAGATAGATTGATGAGGTAAATTAGAGGGTTCCAAATAGAGGGTGCAGAGATTTTGAGTAATCTACGATGTAAGCCATCAGGGCATGATTTCATAGAATTTTGGGAGCCTAGAGCTCTAAGGACTTCCGTTGGGGATGCCAGAGGCAGTTAAAAGCCAGAGGGCTGTGTGGAGGATGAGAGCGGGGCAGGTGAGGAGGGGGGATCTTAGGGGAGGGCACAGGTAGTAAAGAACTTATTTAGGGCATCTGCCCTAGCATTAGGGTAAACAACCCCAAGGAAGATCCCACCACTGATTTGCTAGTACTCCAGAGACACAAAACCCTAATGTTTTTTCATTTCCTCACTTTGTTCGCTTTTTGTTCTTCAACCCTAATGTCTGCATTCACATCCTTTTTTTGCAGTTTTATATAAATTTTCAAAACGTAACCTCGATGGAAGAGATATTTAAAATTGTGAGTGGCGGCCATCTTTAATGATGAGGTTCATTAATTACAAAATTAGTTATCACAGCTGTTTCAAAATGTCTGAGGAAATCAAAAGTACACTAATTATGAATCTAATGATGTCACAAATACATTTTTGGTAAAATAAAAACTATAAAATGAAATTTTTTGTCAGTGAACAAATACTGCTGCTTAACTACCTTCCCTCAAGCTGTTTTCAGAAGCTGCTAGTAACAATCTGGGGAAGGGGTACTCTGAGGAATTTTGCAGTAAATACAAGATGATTGTTTTTTCCAGGAACTAGACTTTACATTTCTGGATGGATCACTTTTATCCCAAATAGGGAAACTAGCAGCACTTGGAAAAGGGGGGAACTAATGGGATTTTGGATTGAGATGCACTGGATGACTTGCAGGGGAGACTGCTTGCCCTACAGTGGGAATGGAACCAGTGTATATCTGGGGATTAATGAACCATGGTTTCTTTGGCTGTACTATCATTAGAGATTCAGCAGTTTTAATGAACCAGCAAAGCTGGTACGAATTCAGGTAATTCACAATTTGTGAAGCTTCACAAATTTCCTGGTGGACGAACCAATTTAGCTGGTGAATTAAAAAAACAAACTCACAAACTGCATAAAATACCTCCCCCACCCATTGTGCTGTAATTCCACTCCTTCCACCTCCCAAACACTTTTATGTATCATAACCCCCTTCTATCCCCCCATTAGCATGCTCCTCCCTGGTGAATTTCACTGTAGTAGTCGGTAATGGTATAAAGTGTATTAGCATAATACACTCCAACTTTGCATCTTAACTTGTTTGTAATATATACCCTTCCCCCTACCGTGCACACCCCCCCTACCTTCCTCTGACCAGACCCAACTGACATAATAGAAGACCCCACCTCCCAACCCCCTGGCCTCCCACTCTCCTACCCCCATCAGCACTCACAAAAAAATTATCTCTAATTAACCCATAATAACAAAAACAGTTCCCACAGTGCACAAGTGTTTACTCTGTTCAGTGTCCATCTCAGTAACGGTGCTATCCTGGCAAATGAATGAATGGTGTCGTCTGCTCTCCTAGTAAAACCTGGTTGCCTGAAAATTTTGTGTTTGTCAGGCAATTGGGGGGAAGGATATATACTGCAAACAAGTTATGGCATGAAGTTGTGGTGTATTATACTAATACACTCTATACCATTACTAACTAGTACAGAGAAATTTGACAGGGCAGAGTAAGTAGGAGAAGGAAAGGGAAGGCACTATTGGAGGGATGGGAAGGGGTTATGGTACATAAAAGTGGTTGAAAGGTGAGGGGGAAGAATTAAAGCACAGTCGGTGGGGGAGGTCTTTTTAAGCAATTTAAGGGCTGCAAGAACCACAATTTGTATTTATTTTGCCTGAGAGTTGCACAAATTTGCACGATGTAACATGCAAATTGTCTTATTTGCCTAGAAATTGCCAGTTCATGTAGTTTCACCATGTGAATTTGGGCAATTCCCCAGGTGAAAAACAACATGAATTGCAATCATTGGCAAAGCAAAGTTGCTAAAATTCACAACTTTATTTGTGAAGTGAATTTCAACAACTTCTGTCCCTGTCATGCACTGAACCCTTTTTCCTCATAGCCTTATGACTATGAATCTGAGTTCCTGTTCCACCATGGCCAGCTACTTCCATTCTCCCCCACCAACACATGCTGAACTTGTACTTGGTGGAACATTTACTGTATCTATGCCTTTCCTTTCCCCGCATCCCATTCTCCACCTGTTCATGTTTTCTACATAAATTGGCAACACACACACAGCAAATGATGATGCAACACAGCCGCAGCTGGATGTTAACAATGATGACTCACTATAGCTGTCGATGTCTGGGTGCCCACGTGACACACATGCCCAGTGCATTGACAAGCCTCAGTGTTGCATGGCTCATGCAGTGACTGGAAAGAGCAGCATCACCAGATCATCCTTACCCCCGTTGACAGACCACACACCACCCTACAGTGAGCCCTTGTGTATCATGTAGAGGTCGACTTTACTTTTCACTCACTGACTGGCTGGCAGGCTCACCCACATGGCAAAAATATAAAATGATGGATTTCTGTGCTCTGCTGCACCACCAATAGTCAATAAAATAAAAAAACATTTTTCCAAATAAATCCTTCAAATCTCCCTTGCACTTTTCCCAGTCTGCCAGGTTCAATCTGCTCTGCTTCCAGGGGGAAAGAGAAATACAGTTTTCTGCACCCTCTACACTACCAGCACTCAGTAAAAATATTTGTGAAATACACAGTAAGTCTTTCAAAAATGCCCCCTACACGTTTCCCAGTTGGCTAAATTCACATGACCCTGCTCCTGCTGGAGGGCGTAAAGCTGGCAGTGCAGGCTTACACTGTGCACTCTCTCCTTTCCTATCCAGCATGGTTTCACTAGTTGCAATGCCTGAAACTACAGTTAAATAGAACAAGAATTAGTTAACTGAAATGATACTGAATCATTCTGTGATGATTTCTACAGTTTCTGATCAAAAGTCACTCTTTTTCACATAAAAAGGAACTCCTTCAGTAGCCACTGTCACAGGGGCCAGATTGGTACACCAGGACACATTGAAAATTCCAGGTGGGCACCCTCTTTTAGGTACATAGCCACCCTCCAAACTTTGAAAATGTTTGCATTTATCATCTATTATCTAATTAAATGGGGTAATGTTAGCACTACAAGTAATCGTCAGATGCAAACACAGAGCTAGTGTATCACATTTAAGTGGACTACTGATATGAGCGTGTCACCAGGGGCACTCCCCTATTGATTTTTCTGGTGTGCCCCTATATCCACTTTTCACTTTCCAGGTGTCTCCCCCAACCCCCACCCAAAGATCCTAGCTCAGCCCTGGACACAAGTTCTTCTTCTGTGAGGAAGAGCAGAAAATGGCACTGAGATGCGTGCAGCATAGGGAGTGCTCTATCTCAACTCTTGCTGATTGGCTGCTGCAGGTAATGTGGCTTGCTGCCAACTTGAACAAATGTTGCATCATGACACTGAAGTGACAAAGTGCTGAAGGGAACCTGAGTTTCTTTGAACCTGCTTTGCCACTGTCTGATACATTAGCTGTTCTTCTGGCTAGACCTTAAAATAGGCATACATACTTTACTTGTTGTGAGGAGTCCTTAGGGAATTTCAAATTGCATTATATTTGAATGAGTAGTTTTTAACTGATAGGGGCTCAAAGTCTTATAATTTAATTTTGTTGGAAAATATTCTGAAAATATTTTTATGCTTACAAACCAGTCACCTTTAGACACCTGAAAATCTGCATGTCAGCATGGCTCAGTTGGTAGCACCTCTTGATCAGAAAGTTGTGAGTTCTAGCCACTGGGACTGGGATCATATCTAAACTGCTGGCACTCAAATGCAGTACTGGGGCCATGCTGTACCGTTGGGGTGTGCTGTTCTTTGGATGAGATGTTAAACTGAGGTCCCTTCTACCCATCTCTGGTGCTGTCCAGGTGGAAGTAAAATAACCCAAGGCCCTTTTCACAAGAGTAGTGATGTTTTTATTAATTAAAAAATTATGTACAAGATCAAACAAAAAAATACATATAACACCACAAGCCATACACCCCACCGTACATAATTTAAAGAAATAAAATAATGAAGTTCAAGAAATTAAGGAAAATAATACATTAAAGCTTAATCCTGACCCCTTCCCCAGAAATGGCATCTCAAGCCTTAATTACTTCAGCTAATTGTGACTATCTGAAATAATACAATCATTATCGTATACCCATGTCACATTTCATCACATTTACTTTTATTTTATTGAATACTAGAATTACAATACCTTTGAACCAAAGGTTCTTTTACAAAGATTCCGTGTTGAAAGGAAGGGTACAACAAATTTGGTTGCAGGCTAGGTAATTACAATCACAGTTTCAGAGTGTTACAAACATGAGACAAAAATTGCAGTTACATTGTATCAGTCAGAGAATGACCTAGTCAAGTCAGTGCTAATGTGGGGCTGAGAGTGCAGTCAAGTAGGATGGGAGAGTAGGGGAAGGGGTGGTGGGGTGGGGGTAGGGTAGAGAAGGAGGGCTTGAGCCTACCTTAGACTGGAGGTGGATAACAAAGGAGGGAGGGTGGGGATAGAGACTGAGTAGTAGGGGACAAGAGGTAAAGTGGTGGGGGGGGATAGGACAGAGGAGAGTGAGGAGGAGAAAGGGTGTGCTTGACTGAGGAAAAAATCAGCATGAGGGTCATTGTAGCGAGGGAGTGGGAAAAAGAGCAGGGAGGAGGAGAGGGGGTTGGAGGGAGCGAGTGGTTAAGGAATTAGAAATTGGGGAGTGAGAGGGGAGTATGAGGAGAAAAAAGGAAACAAGGATGGGAATGCAAGGCAGAGACCCAAGACTAGGCAAAGCAATCACGATGATAGGATGAGGAGGTGTTGTTGAAGCTTGTGTTTGAAAATGCTTAGTTTAGGTTCGACAGTGACATCGGGGGGAGACAGTTAAGAAGAGTAGGTGCTCTTTGGCAAAGGTGAGCTGGGCTAAGGAGGTCCTATAGAATGGGATGAGGAAGGATGGCTTCAAGGTGCTCCATGTATGTCAGGTTATGCACGCTGGTAGGATAATGGTTTCAGTAAAATGGGGCATGAGGCCTAGGCTAATCTTTTTTGCAAGCAGGCATGTATGATAGGAGAGCCTAGCCTTGAGAGGTAGCCAGTTAGTTACTTTGTATAGTTCACAGGTGTGGGTCCACCTGTCAGACCCAGAGACAAGTCTACAGGACTTGTTCAGCACAAGTGAAATTCTCTTTAGAGAGGTACCGGAGGCCGCACCATAGACAATTAGTCCATAATCGACTAGTGAAAGGATTGAACTAGTTACCACCAGTCTCAAAGCCTCTGCAGTCATATAGTGGTGATATAAATAAAGGACCCCAATCCTGGAGTTGATGACCTTAGCAATATGATCAATGTGGAGAGTGAATGAGAGAGCAGTATCAAGTGTTATCCTCAGGTATTTAAACACTTGAACTTGTTCGAGGGGTTGGTTTAGGCTGTTGTAGATGGTCAGACTTGCAGCTTTGTGTGTGTTGTGAGGGTTAGAGAAGAACATGACCTCAGTCTTTTTGTAGTTCATGAGCAGTTTGTGTTGCTCAAACCAGGTCTCCACTAATCTGAAGTTGGACTGAAGGTCAGCTATAAGTGAGAGTGGGTTGGGGCTGCACGAGAAAAGGATCGCATTATCTGCATATAGAACCGTGCTATTGTTGCAGGCAGAGGAGAGATTATTGATGAATAAGCTGAAGAGTAAGGGTCCAAGGATGGAGCCTTGCAGGATACCAGACCGTATGGGAAGACTGTTTGAGAGGGTGTTGCAGATCTTAACTTTCTGGGTACGTCCACTAAGGTAGCTTTTGAACCAGCTAGTAACCTCTGGGGAGAGCCCAAGAGAATGGAGAGTGTGGAGAAGGAGAGAGTGGTTAACTGTACCAAAGGCCTTAGTTAGGTCAATGTAGATTGACCCATCTAGGTGGCTGTCATTCAAAGCCTTGTGGATGTAATTGGTGTAAGCAAGTACGGCAGTGGTGGTACTGTGTGGCTTTCTAAAGCCATGCTGTTGCGGGCATTGTAGGTTGTGTACTATGTAGGTTGTGTAGGTTGTGTACTATGCCAAAACAACCATTGTTGTTTTGGCATAGTATTATATTCCTTACAACAAATGCTTCTCTATATTCCTTACAACAAATGCTTTTAAGTTCTTTTGTAATATTCTGTACCACTAGCAGCAATGGAATAACTTTTGGCTGAAAGTAAAATTATGTCTAGCCTGCCATATATACCATTTTATACAACTAATAATAACATATAAAGTACTATAGTCCCAACTAGACCATTCATCTAAAAAGAAACAATAAACCAATTCATCATAAGATATTGTCACAGAAGTCCATATTTTCCAGGTATCCTCCAAAAGTTACCAAAAATCTTCAATAAAGGAGCATGTAAAAAATAAGTGTCCCATTGATTCCAATTCTTGACTGCAAGATTCCTGAAGGCAATAATGATCAGTCATACTTTTATGCATGTAATTCCCTCTCGCCTATAACTTGCTTTGCCATGAGCACATAACTATAGGTTCATAGGTAACTACGAGTTCGAGGGTGAACCCATGTAGAACTTGCCACCATTAGACCTAATGGCAGTAAAGGAATTTCTTATTACTCATGTATTGATCACGTTTGATTTTAAATTGTTCCATATTGTCACTAGCTACTACTGACATAGGTAGTGAGTTCCATATAGGAGGAATTCTTTGACTTACAAAATTGTTCCTCTTGACAGTTTTGTTAGTTTTGACTTTCAATTTTAACTTATGGGATCTTGTATTTTTTTTAGTTACTTTCCTTTCTAGGCATAGTGTTTCAAACAAAGCTGAATCATTAAGGACCCCTATAAGCAAGACACAGGTCACCTGTCAGAGATCTATTGTCAAGAGAGTAGAGCCCCAGTGTCCTTAATCTTTCTTCATATTCAGTATTTTTTAAGTTATTAATATTTATTGTAATTCTCTTCTGTACCCTCTCAACTATGATTTTGCCTCCTGATGTTGCAGGGGCACAGAAAGGGGCCCAAAATTCAATTTGTGACCTCAACAGGCTGGTGTATAAAGGAATTAAGACTTCGGCAGTACAACTTTTAAAATGTTTGAGAATACATGCTATTGTTCCATGACACTTTTTAATTGTTTTGTTTATGTGGGCATTAAATTTCAAATAATTTGTAATGGTAACACCCAAGTCTTTTTCTGAGGTAACAACTTGTAACTGAATATTATTCAATGTATAATTAGCTAATTTATTGTTATAGCCTAGGTGCATTATCTTGCATTTAGCAGTGTTAAATGCCATTTTGTTTTGTGTAGCCCACAATGCCAGTTGGTCCAAATTATTTTGTAATGATTGTATGGAGTGCATGTCATTTGTAATACAGCAAATTATGTCTTTCATTTTTGCAGGAATTCTGGAATCATACATTTGTTTTATAATGACTGAAGGGCTAATGTCACCAGCTGTAACAAAAATAGGTTCAGTAAAATGTTCCCCGATAACATATTCATAATGTTTTGCTCTAGACATAGAGAATAATGTATGGGCAACCATACACAACAAGGCTGTGTTTCCATTGAGGGGTTGAGATGACAGCATATGAACCTCAAGAGCGAAGCTTGAGAGGTCCATGCTGTCATCTCAGTCTCAAGATGGAAACACATGCCGAGTTGTGTGTGGTTGACCATGTTTTATTTTTTATAGTATATAGTTTTTCACACTAGAGTGACATACCCCCACTGAAGTGAAAACAAAAAATCTTACCATTTATTTGTTCTACCCACATACCAAAATCAAATTTCCAGACTTTTGAAAAGTAAAAGGTATGACTTTTGGCACTGGGTGGTTAGTAAGTAGCTAGGTGTAGAATAAATGAGAAATTTAAAATTGTATGACCTTTGAACTGTGCATAACAACTGTTCGGAATGCGCATAACAACTCTTTAGAATGCACATAACGGTTTAGAATGAGCAGGCTGATTTTTATACTTAACAAAGGGTAACCATATAATAAAGAAATAATCTGAAAAAAGAATGTTTCCACACTTTAGTTTTCTGAAAGCAAGCTGCTATAAAGCCTGGTGAAAGGGAACAGGGTTGACTAATTTTCTACCCGTCTGTTCCTATCTCCCTATAATGAATGAACACCAAGCCCATCCAAAATAAATTGTATCTGACTGCACCAATATTGGTTTAATAAAATATGTAAATAAAATGCAATAAAAAAAATACCCTTGGGTTTATCATCCCTAGACCACCTTCCTTAACAGGTCTATAATTATTAGACCTCTTAACTGGATTAAGGCAGCTGCCCCACAACAGCCTGAAAAAAAATACTATATAATTTATTTTCTACAGCTTTGGGAGGGGAACAAAACTAACATACAAAAAGATAGGGACTAGGAAAGTCTTAATCATATACTGTATATACATTTAGCATTGGTCATAGGCCACCTGTTTAAAAAATGTACTTTATATTCTGCAAGTGCTGATTTCTCCTCCCAGTTTATTTTGGCCATGTTGTCACATCCACATTTTATGTCCAGAATTGTGAGGGGACCTGTATCAACCAGAATGCCTAAAAATGATTTAGAGTTATCTCTTTTAAAGAGCTTAATGCTATACCCCTACTTTTTTATAATTTACTTTAGCTCCTGCACATTTTGCTTAAGAATCTATCACCTGAAAAATTGGCCCTAAGGATTCCAAGTTCTGAACCAATTGGCAAACATCATCTTCTTATGCCAGTGCAGGGGGAAAGGCCAAATTATCAATAGCCACTATATGCTTAATGTTTTGTAAATTATTAATTTTCAGAACAAGGGTGTCAAAACAAAACAAAAAAATATATAAGAATGGGGTGAGGGGCACCCTTGCCTTACCCCCTTCTTTGTACTTATTGACTCTCCTAACCACCCATTTAAGGTAGAATTTACACATGCTGTAGTATATAACACCTGAAGCCACCCAACAAATTGTTTCTGGGATTCCATAATATTGGAGACTTCAAAACAAAAAGGCATGGGAAGCAGTGTCAAAGTCCTTCTCTTGGTCAAGAGACATAAGAAGGCCCAAAACGTCTCCTTTGTTCCCGTGTTCAGTTACTTCATGTAAAATAAGGAGAGTAGCCTGAATTTTACTCCCCAGTATTCCACAAGACTGAGAGATGTCAATTAATACAGGTGCTACTTGTGATAATTTGGAGGTCATAATTTTTTAAGATTTTTAAATCTGAATTTAACACTCTAATTGGCTAACCATGAAAAATGTCCGTCTTATCACCCTTTTTATACAGATACACGAGTACCCCTTGCCTTAAACAATCCCCCATCCAACCCGAAGTTAATATGAAATTAAAAAACATAGTTAATTCAGGCAAGAGTTCCTCCCCAATGAGTTTATATAATTCTCCTGGGAGTCCATCTGACCCTGGGGCCGACCCTGTAGAAAGGGATTCAATAGCTGTGAAACTTCCCCTGGAGACATATCTGCCATGAGCATATCCTTCTCAGCTGGAGACAACTCTGGAACCACTATATTCGAAAAAAATTCAGAAAAACAACCAACCAAGTCAGCAAGTGTTCTGAATGTTTCATAGACATGTAAATTCGAAAAGGTCAATTATTCCTTAGTTCCAGATAAGAGGTTTCCATCTTTATCTGCCAACTGTGAAAAGGTTTTAGTTTTGGTTCTGTCCTTGCAATCATCTAAAAGATTTATTTGAAACTTTCTTTCCTTGGTATTATATTTCTGCTCCATCGGTAATGATAACATTCTTTGATATTGGCAGTCAATCATTTCCCCTTGAAGGATCACCAACTGAGAGGTCATGAAAAGTACTTGCTGAAAGAAACAGCAGTTTTTGATACTGTCGCCTACAGTCCAAGTAGCTTGTACATTTGTTACCAGCCTTTTACCTTATGCTTTAAAAAAGTGTACCAAATCAATCTTAAAATCTTCCCACCACTCCAGAGGTGATTCATAGAAAACCAAAGTGGTCTTTTTGGCTTCAATTAAGTGCTGCAATTTATGAAGAATAGTGTCCTGTGTCAATAGGGAAATATTAAGCTTCCATAACTCCTTTCCAAAGGTGTGATCTATACTACGACCAGTCTGGACTTGGACCATCCTGTGGTCTGATGTCACCAAAGATACGGTTTGGGCCTGGGAACTATTTAGCCATGGGGAACAAAAAATATAGTCAATTTTTGTGGCTAATTTTCATTTAAAGAAAGAATGTTTCCCAGATCCTCCAAATTGACACACAGTATCAACCCAGTCAGACTTTTCTATAACCTCTTTGAGACAGTTCATGTCACACAATACTTTAGACATATTAGCCCCTCTATCGGAGGGAACCAGTCCACAATTAAAATTGCCACAGCAAATAATGTCCCAAGATGTAAATAAGTATGGCCAAACCAATTTAAAAATTCAGCCCATTCAGCTTTCATTTGTGGAGCATATATATTTAATGAGGTGAAGATGTAATCATGAAATAAACCATCAAGTAATAATATTCGACCCAGAATAATATTGATTAGTTTTATTAATTCTACATTCTGGCTTGAAAGAGAATTCCCACCCCTGAACATTTGTCTCCCCCCATAGACCAAAAAGATGGTCCTGCTACCCATAATTTCTTTGCATTATGTACAGTATATCTCTACAGTTATTTCACCTAGTATCTTGTACAAAAAGTATATCACAATGAGAATCCTGTAAAAAAAACATAGTTGCAGTCTATCTTTTCATATTTTTCACACTATTTGTATTAACTGACCCTATCAAAAAGTTGTGGACTGATCACCTCATATGATACAGAGTAATAAAAGGTACCACCACGTACACATTACCAATATCACATCTCCTACCCATCTTTCACAAGAACTTCATGAAAACCAGCATTAGAATCCATGTTTTATATGTGGAATCAAAAAAAAGGACAAAAATAGACATTGTCCAATTATGAATTGGTATTTTCCACCACCTAAAAGAGAATAAAACAGAAGTACATTAGTATAATTTTCTCCTGCCTCATTTCCTTTTAGATTTCCATTTCTTCAAACCTTGCATTTCTGAAGTACCCTGAAACTCTGATATGCCATCTTCAGCTTCAGAGGAAAGATCCTGCTGTGAGGAAGAGACTGAAGAGCCATCAGATTCTTTTTCAGTTTCTCCCCAGTCTTTTCTCTTTCCTAGAATTTCAAACCTATTCCTCATAGCAAAGTATCCTTTCTGATAACTTTCAACTTTGGTTGATCTCTCAGAGATCTTCTTCAGGAAATGTTTTGCAAGGATTCTGTGACTGGAGTAGAAGGCAGTAGCAAAGCAATCCCATTTTTTTCCGGGGTCCCTGCCAGTGGGTCAGAATCCTGTGTTTTGTTTCCTTTGGCACTATCTCTGTGATAGATTTTGATGGTGTCACCAGTTCCTGGTCTTCCATGCTGGTCATTTGCTGTCTTTCCATAGCTGTGATAGCATCTGGTGTCTCTTCTAAAATATTTTCTTGAATCACCTGTTTTGGGGGTTCAACTTGTAAAATATGCTGTTCTGTATCCATATGATGTGGAACGCCTACTTTCAGCTCAGCAGGTTCAGTCTCCATCCCTTGTCCCATGTTGTCTTCACAATCATAAAGCTACCTTTCCTCTGCTGCTGGTGGTGGTCGTGCAGATGTTTGTCTTTTCCTTTCTTCCCATTGTGGTCCATCTCTTTGGGCACGATTAACATCAAAATCATGTTCTGCCTGGTCCATAGGACCACCATTATTGTGAAATGCCCACAGACACTTTGTCACATATATTGCATTTCATAGCTGCAGTACATTGAGAGTTCTTGTGGTCCAATTCCATACAAAGACCACAATGGATTTTGTTACAGGCACTGCTTAAATGAGACTGTGGTCCACAATGAAAACATGCCTTGTCTGTTCTTGATAGAAAAGAACTCCTCTGTCCTTCCCCAAGAAAAAGCAGTCTGGCAAATGAGAAATCCCAGATGCGGTGTGTAACAACTGTACTTTGATCCTCCAACTACCGGTCCAAATATATTTGGAATCAGTGATGCGGTCCAGGTTCCCTAGTATGGTGCATCACTGTTTAAACCAGTGCAGTATGTCAACTATACTGACCCCTTATTTTTAAATATGATTGCCACTGTCTTGACTGCTGGCATCATAAGGGGAACCACAAAGAAGGCTGACTACACCGTGGTGTCCTTTAATTTACCACACATGACTCAGAAAAGCTCTTGACTGGCAGGTAGTTTGAAACTTACATCATAGTAATTGTCCCCCACAGAATTAATCAGGGAGAAAATTTCTAAGGCCATAGAGCCCATTTCTGTTTTTTTAAAAGCATTTTAGAAATAAATACTTGATCTGGAACTTCTGCCAGACCCCCTTTGTGATGTACACAGACAACATTTCTTCATCTGGCTGGTTCAATAGGTGTTTTTTTTTTGTTGGTGCTGTTTCTCCTGTAGTCCCTGCCTGCCATCTGACGTCCCCCCACACCAACTGCATATAAGACCCCCCTACCCTTCAGCCCCCATAACCCCTCATGTCTGGGGGTAGGGAGACCCTCAAACCACCAGACCGGATCCAGTTCAGGGTAGGTGCCCTCCCAGCAGTGCTGAGAGGGGGACAATCATCATCTATGGCAAGGACTCCCATTTTTCCATTTTCTCTCTTTTTTGTGGAGGGGGCATGCAATGATGCCAGCAGAGGGAGGGCACATGTACTTCTCCAGGTGTCTACCCCATCTCTGCCCCTCTTCTGCAGTATTGGTGTACTGCCCCCCAGCCTCCGCTAGGGGCCAGTCAAACGCTGACCACTGGCGTCCCCCCTCCCTGGAGAAAAAGAGCAGTCCCTCAGATGATTAATCCTTCTCCAACCCTGCCAGCCCCCTGGTGGCCTGTGCTCATTCCCAAACATGGGTTACTGGTGTACCGTAAGGAAAGGTGTCCAGTGCCTCAGCCCTCAATGCCACTGGGCTGGCTTCAATAGGTGTTTTGAAAAAGTCAGGGTATCATTTTTGCTCCTGGGGTGTGTGAATCCAGTTCCTGCCTTGAGGTACTTGGACCAGGAGTATGTCCAGGAGTGCCTGGATCTTCCTGTGACACCTTAACTTTTGATCTGACTCTATCAACAGAGTTGGAGGGTTTATTTCAGAAGTCAATATGTTCTGAAACCTGTATATTGGCACTTAACAAAGAGTGAGAGCCCCTTAAAATAGTACTCAGCTGGTGAGTGGAAATAGTTTAATTGGTGTCACTAGCTACAAGATTTGTTATCTGTGGATCACAGCATCCTCCATCAGTAGAACTGGTTGACACAGACACAGCCACAGGTTGTGTCTCGATAGATTCCACATCAGCTGGAGGTACTTCATACACTGATGGTCCCCCAGTCTATCTTTGCTTAAATAACACCGGGTCTGTAGAAAAATAAAATATATCAGGAACTTCCAAAGCAAACTCATGAATAACAGTGAAGTCATCTTGACTTCTCTCCTTCAATCCCTGTGCTGGAGAGACAGACTGTAAAGGAGCTGTCTCAGTTCCTTGTGACTTATTCACCTCCTGCTGGGGGTCAAGATACACTATTGGAGAACCCACAAAGGTTTTTGAAGGATTTAAGGTAGGCATTGGAATAGGCACTAGGCCGCAATGGATAGGCAAAACGCCAGGACTCCAGCCTTTACCTTTTTCATTCTTTCTCCAGCCCGCAGCTGTCAGTTTTTGTGCTATACAGTCTGACGACAGTTGCAAGTGCTGTTTTATTACTCCTTTGTGGCCAAGGGGCAGGCTTAACAGAGGCAGTGTCCATATCCGGATATGAATTAAAGCTAGCTTCCAAAAAAACACTTGGCAAGGGTCCATGGGAAACCTCAGGCAAATCATCGGGGGTTAAAGTACCATTCCCCAGCCCTGCATCAATATGTGATGCCACAATAACTTTCTCATCCTGTGTATCCATAACATTAAGGGTTGGAAATTCAAGCACAGTGCTTATTGAGGTTTCACTGTTACAGTACCTGAAGTAGGCATATGTGCTGATAAATTCTGAACAACTGCAGGCTGTTTAGCTCTTTAGAGTGGCCAGACACCATGGCCATTTCCATAACTGTAGCTGTAGGAATTTTTTTTTCCAATTCGTGCTGAGACTGCCCAGAAGAATCAGAACAGTCGGTACTTGAGACATGAACAGGGAAAACTGAAAGTGTACCTGGTGTTGTAGTCTCTATGGCTGTACTGCTAAGCTGCTTCCTTGGTGCAGCCTTGTTCTGTATGCAGCATTTCTCTTCTTCATGTATTAGTTGTAACAATGCAGCCCTTCTCTGCTGATGCTCCACATCCAGGCGAAGCTCCTCTGAGACAACTTCCATACCAGTGACTGCTCCAGGCAATTTGTGTTTTTGCACTACACTTCCGGGTGCGGCAGCTTTCACAACATATCACAGAATCCTATGCTGAAGCCTCTCACCCGAGAGGACCATATCAGGAGAACTGTCCTCTTCTTGTTGCAGATTACCTATTCAGGTCCCAAGCTCGGGTATGTCTTTGTCATCAATAATACTTGCAGGAACCTCCACTGTTACAGGTATGGTTTCAGCACTACCTGTTTTCACAACACATCACCTCACTCTGCCCAGGCACCAGAATGGCTGTGTCAGACCCCTACATCACAGCTGGTCATGCTGAAATGGCTGTGGTGATTGCTTCCACATTTCTCTGGGTGGGCACAAGCTTGCTCTGCCACCTGGGACTCAGTGTCACTCTCCTCCATCATTGTCCTCTCTCTCCAACAGGAAGCAACACTGCCCCCTGTGGAAAAGAGTAGGAGAGTTTCCTCACTATCCTGACCAACATTCCCCTTCCCATAAAACTGGTTTATGCAATTTTCCAAGGCTGTGTGTGGGTGTGGATGTGTGAAATACCTGCCACTACACATTCAGTCACTTCACTACCAGTCTAACATTGCTTGTAAAATGCTTTGGGATATAATGTGTATGAAAGTGCCATATAAATGTTAATTCTTCTTCTGCATATATACCCTTACCAGAGCACTCTTATGAACTGCTAAATGTAGTGAGATATAGTTAAGTAAATTTTAAGTTACAAGGTTTCATTATTTCACAATTTAATTTGCAATATGTTGTCAACATTTTCCAACAAATTGTGCAGCTCTGCTGTTATTTCAGCTATACAACTACAATTTAGCCTGCATAACTAATGTCAATAGATTCTGGAATGTAACAAAGGTGGAGAAAATTTGGCTTTGTAGTTAAAATCTAAATTGGAAATACAGTACTTCAAATTGTTAATTGGCAAAATTTGCTCAAAATTCATGGAAGCATAATAGGTAATGCCATTATAATTTCACTTGAAGAACATAACTTTTGCAAAGCACTTATCACCCCTGAAGCCATTAGTCAGTGCTAAGCTGTTTTCAATTCTGTAGTTCCTTTCTAGGTGACAGTTGTGTTCCCCACAAAGCTTTTTTTCTCTGAGTTTGTCCAGATGGACACAGTGGAATTGCTTTCCTCTTTCCTTTTCACAGACACCCTTCCTTAAAAAGACAGTTGTCTACTCTTTTTCCTTTCAGAACTATCCCTTTGGAATAGCTGGAATTTCTCCTTTTTGATGCCCCAGTCATTTTCATCCTCCCCCAAGGTCTATGTGAGTGCCTCTAATTCCTGGACTTCCAAGTGCAGTGGTCTTTCAGACAAGTCAATCTTTCTTTGTGTGATTCTCATAAAAGCTGTGTTCAAGAGAGAATTGTCCCTCTATACTTCCTTGTTCCATCTGGAGGTCTACTATTCCTGAGCTACCCAGCTTTTCAGCCCTCGATGAAGCCATGATCTAACTCCTGCCACTGGTGACCACTGCACCTGTGGGGCCTGATTTTCAAACAGGCGAGAATTTATTTATTTAAAATTTTGGTAACCAGGAGAGGCACACTGAGTCAAGGCCTGTTTCCAGGTGCAGCCCAGGCAAAATGGAAATGGGGTGGAATGAAGTGAACAATCATGTTACAATATAGATGTGGCGTACAATTATTAAAATAAAAGGTAATGAAATAACCGTGATACATTGGCAAATATTGCTAGACATTAGTTGCCCAAAGTTAGCATAGGATGCCAGCAGTAAAAGGAGAAACTAAAGGAGGCAGGGAAGGAGGAAAACATCATAGGGGGATGAGGTGATGTGTGTGGGTGATGCTGCAAGCCCAAAAGATATGGAACACGAGGCTTGCAGCATTCTCATGGCTGGCAAATGGGATTTTCTATCCCATGCACCAATTACCATGAGTTAAACCAACTTTTTGTGGTCTAGCTTGTGGTAATCCCAGGGGCCTTTTTTACAGAGCTCGCACCAGATATTTGGCACAAGCTGCTGTAAAATGTAAAAACTGTCACAACTGTGCCCGAGATTGTAAAATTGGGTATAGTTGTGGCAAAGGGGTTTGGTACACTAGCAGAACCTAAGTGCCATGTGGCAGGGCTTGATGCAAGCCATGCACCACACCTTGAAAATCTGGCCCACTGCCTCTCCTATTCTTTAGTTTAAATCCTTAAAACCCCCTGGCTCCCCTTCCAATATAAATGACCATACCCCTTCCCTCTTGGCAGAATTGCAGTCCATCTTGGCTTGGCTAAGAATCATATTCATTTGACTTGTACTGCAGGCAGGCAAATTACCTTATTTGGACTAGGATCATGGTCCTGCAATGCCACTCAAATACCCATGCTTCAATGGTGCCCAGCATCACATTCCATCATGACCACATGGAAACAGAATTTGTCGGCAGAAAAGGACTGCTTTGCCCAAATAGTCTGTCCAGATGTTCCCTACCTAATCTGTCTCCACGGATGCTATCTCCTGCTGGAGATGCTCCTCCCTGTGTACCCTAGCCCTATCCACTGCTTTGTTACACTGCCCTGACACTTTGAGGCCATCAGATATGATAATCTCAAGGTCCCTTTACTGTTCAGTGACTATCAGTAACACTTTGAGGTCTTCAGATATAATAATCCCAAGGTTCCTTTCCTGTTTAGTGACTATCAGTAACACTTTGAGGTCCTCAGATATAAAAATCCCAAGGTCTCTTTCCTGTTTAATGACTGCCAGTAACACTTTGAGGTCCTCAGATATAATAATCCCAAGGTCTCTTTCCTGTTTAGTGACTATCCGTACCTCCCTCCATCCTACACTCAGCTCCTGGGATCTTATGCCCTAGGTGCATGTTTTTGCAGTTTTTGGCATTGAACCCCAACTTCAAGATCCCTGCAGATCTAAAAATATTGATATACTTCTGTCATAATGGTCTTAGTCGCAACTAGCTGTAATGCTTGGTGTCACTTGTTATCACTATTTTCTTTTTTATAACTCAGTTGGTGCTTATTGGTGATTGTACAATGACAATTCTTCCAATCATTACATTACTGTTTTTTCCATGCATAGTTTTATAAATCTTATATTAATTTCATATTCAGCTCAACATTCCTAACAAGGGGATTTCTCCCAAACACATTAAATCTTCAGTTCTAAAAAGTCCAAAACTTGTAAACAATAAAAAGATTGCTTTGGTTCACTGTAATATCCTGGTAAATCTAACAATTTAACCAGTAGAAATGTACAAATACATAAATAACATGGTGCTACTCCTTCCTCATTCCCCTTCAACAGGTCTTATTCAGTCTAATTATGTGCTCCCCATGTGGTCCTTTTCCATGAGGCATCTTAAGTTATCAGGCCCGTACCACCCTGTTCTTCCTCCCCACGATCCTTATTTGTACCCCTTTCCCCCCGACTGGGTTCCCCACCTGACATGCCATGGTCGCCATATATCCCAAAACTTCTCCCACCCTAACGGAAGAGTGTGACTTATTTTCCACCTAGAAAACCACTGGCTCAGTGTTGGGGGAAGGGTCTGGTATCAACCACTTGGCCGTGATGCACTTCAAAGCTGCAACTCGTAAGATTTGTCCTAAGGCCATCACTTTCCTCTTCTTAGACGACAATGTTGGAAGGCTGAGAATTATGTCAGAAAAAGTGAATGGGAGAAGGATCCCAGTTATTTGTTGTATTTCACCATGAATACAGCACCAAAATTCCCCTAACTTGGGGCAGCCCCAGAAGATGTGACTGTGTGTACCCTTAGGAGTGCAACAGAGCATCCAACAGACCTCTGTTGCCGTTGGGTTAAAATGTTTTGTGATCGTAGGGGATAGGAAAAAGTGAGTCATTACCTTCCAGTTGTACTCTTTTCATGAAGGAGAGGATGTAACCTGCCATCTTCATTTGAACCTGCATGACCAGTTCTCGGGTGAGATTGCCATGCTACTCTCATGCTCCCATCTTACCCTAATCTTCTAAGAAAGGTGAAGTGGTAAAAGATAAGATTTTGTATAGGACCGAAATGTAACTAAATGTGCCCCTTATCCTGATAGTTTGGTACCAATAATTTTCAAGGGATGTTCGATCTCTGTGTATACACTATAGGTGATCTGCTGTATGAATAAAGTCCTGAATTTGTAAAAATCTGAAAAAGTCCTCTCTATGAAGAGAGAATCGTTCCTGTAGGGTGGTAAAGGTGAGGCTACCTGTCTGATCTGTACATTGGTAGAAAGTAGTTAGGTCCTGGCACTCCCAGTAGGCGTATGCAGAGTCCAGTCATGGGGGGAAAAATGCATCCTTGTGTCGGATAATAGAGAGTGGACCCAATGGATTGGGGGTATGTGTAAGTTTACAGAGACATAGGAGAATCCTTAAGGAGTGTATTACCCAAGGGCTTGTTGTGTGAGTCCATATGTGTGGGCATTGGCTATTTGTGGGCAGCGGCCATAGGGCCCCTCCCAGAAAAGAGGCCTCTTCTATTGGGTACCAGCCTGAATTCATTCTTTGTTTTGCCCAGGTGCACATTTGGGCCCCTTGTGCCACGAGATAGTAATGGTACATATGGGGAAGTCCCAATCCCCCCTCATCCTGATGTGTCCTGAGAATTTTAAGTGATGATCTAGATCACTTGCCTGCCCAAAGGAAGGACTGGACATCTTTGTTTAGCCTGTTCCAAAAATAGTGAGGGATGGGGACAGGGAGGGTCTGGAAAAGGAACTTGGGAGGACATTCATTTTGATTGTCTGTACCTGGCCATACAAAGAGAGGGGTAAAAGTGTCCAGCATGCAAAATCTGCTTGTAAAGTGTGGTATAGTCTAAGGTAATTATTGGGGAATAGTCTGGAGAGGTCTTCCGTGATTAGAATTCCAAAATATCAGAAGGTGTTCTTTTTTCCCACGAGAGGGGAAATGTCTCTTTAAAGTCTCGCCTGGGCTGGCAACTAAGAACCATGGCCTCTGATTTAGAAAGATTAATTTTATAATCCTCTATCTCACCAAAAGTCTGGAGTGCTTCTAGTAAGTGCGGTAGGGAGGTCTGGGGGTCTCTTAGAAAAAAGAGTGAGTCATCTACATAAAGTGCTAGCTTTTGTTCAACCCCTCCTGCCATCACCTCCTAAATCTTAGGGTTAGTATGAATCCAAATCACCAGGAGCTCCAGTGAAAGGGCAAAAAGTAAGGGGGACAGAGAGCAACCCCGTCGGGTACCTCCCCGCAATGGAAATCGTTCAGACAAGAATCCATTAGTTCACACCCTCACCTCCGGTTTCTGGTATAAGGCTGATACTGTGGAAATGAACTTGTCCCTGAGGCCAAACTTGGTCAGGGTGGAGGTCATAAATGACCAATTCACCGTGTTGAAGTCCTTTTCAGCATCCATGCTGATGGCTAACTGAAACAAGGAGGAATGGCGTTGGGTGGAGATGATATTCAGGAAACGTCAGATGTTATCTTGAAGAAATCTGCCTGAGATGAAGCCACTCTGGTCTGGGTGTACTGGGGTGGGGGGATGCAAAATTGGAGCCAATTGGTTAGGATTCCAGTAAAGGTCTTCATGTCAATGGGCAACAATGAAATTGGGTGATAAAACCCATAGGATTCTGGGTCTTTCCCTGGTTTGAGTATGACTGAGATCTACGCTAAGTTCCAAGAGGGAGGAACTCCCTGCTTGTCTTCCAGTACATCATTAAAGGTTGCCACCAGTAGATTGATTACCTGAGGGTGGAACTGGTTACAAAATGCAGACGTGAAACCATCTAGCCCGGGCATCTTCCCATTCTTGAGCTATTTGATTGTGGCCAAAATTTCAGTTATGGAAAAAGGGGCATTAAGGGCCTCCCATGCTGTGTCATCCAAAGATGGCAGCGAGAGATTATTTAAGAACTGATGCACTTTGGTTTGGTGGTTTGAGGGGTGGTCTGAATCATAAAGATTCACATAAAACTGGGCAAATTGCTTTACTGTCTTAGAGGGGCAAATGATGGGGGTCCCACTGTTCCCTTCCTTCAAGCGGACCACTGCTCTATTGGCCTCTTCCTTGTGGAGCTGCCAGGCCAGAAGTCTTCCGGCCCTGTTTCCATTCTCATAATATTTTTGCCTGGCATATCTTAATTGTGCCTCTATCTGAGTGTCTAGCAATTGGTTTAGGGCCCTCTGTTTCTGTTCTAGCTTGGCTTTGCATTACTCATCTAAGCTGGCCTGGTGTTGGGGCTTGAGCTTGGCTATTTGACTTTCCAACTCTAACCTAGTCTGTAATCTTTCTCTTTTTAATTTGGCTGAGTATTTGATTATTTCTCCCCTTAAACAACATTTTTTTTTGTAATTCAATATACTTTATTAGTGCTTTCTAACATACGAAAGACATAACAGATTAGAAAACAATGATAGAAATATAATGTGTGGTTTCAAAATACATACATATATAAACCAAACAAAAGACAAAAGACAAACCCTTTCCACCTCTCCCTCCCTTCCCCCACCCACTGTAACCCCCTGTGCCAGTACCCGCTGGGCCAATACAGGCTTGGAATATTATAGCGGTGAAGAGAAGGAAAAGGGAGGAAACAGTTCATGGCCTCCATAGGGATAGAAGAGTGCATAAGGGCTCCCACACACTCTGATAGAGCTGGGTCCTATTGCTCATGCGGGCTATATGATTTTCCAGTTGCAGCACCAACAAGGTTTCCCGATACCATTCTGCCACCACAGGAAGGGAATTTTCTTTCCAGTGTCGCAGCATGGTTAGTTTTGCAGTGGCTGCAATTAAGGCTAAGTGGGCCTTACAAATTTTGGGTGTACCTTGGGGGAAACTGTTTACAAGACAGCTATCTGGGGTAAATAAGGGATCTAGTCCCAATATTGGATCAAGCGTCCACTTGATTGAGGCCCAGAATTCCTGAGTTTTGGGACAACTCCATAAAACATGGTACAATGTTCCTGAGGCCTCTTCACATTTAGGGCAAGAAGGGGAAGGGATTCTACCCATTTTGTACAATTTAGCTGGGGTACAATACAGGTTGTGTAAGATGTTAAACTGAGTGAGCCGAAGCCGATCCTGTTTAATGAACCTATACACCGAGCACCACACCTTCTGTCAAAATGTTACTTCTCTAGAAAGGGATAACTCCTGTACCCAATAATAGCATATACCTTGGGGGAGGTGTGGGTCCAGGGCAAGAAGGGATTGGTATATTCTCAAAATTGCATGCGGTTGATCCGCTTGTTCAAGAAATGAGGCCAGGGTGTCTTTTGCGGGTGGGGGCCAGGGTTTAGGACCCAAAAAAGAGAGGACAGCTGCTCTAGTTTGCCAGAATTTGAAGAGATCTGAGGCAGGGAGTTGCAATTGAGATTAAAGCAAAGCGAATGTAACTAAGGAGCCACTAGTCAAAAATGTAGAGAGGGTACACTTATTAAGGGAGGGCCAAAAAGAGGCTGAAATTGGATGATTATTTATCTGAAAATGGGGGTTATTCAAGATAGGCTGTTCATGGGACCACTGCCAGTTCAGTGAGAAGGCTGTCTGAACTTGGTGGAAGGCTTTAACTGACCGTCCAGCCGGAGAGTTCTTTGGGGATTTTGGGAGTTGAGCGTAGGACGCATATGCCAATGCACGAAGGGAGTAGTTGTCTTTACTCAATAAGGAGCATTCTATTTCAAGCCAAAGGGGTAAATAACCTTGGGGCCAGGATAAGGTCGACCTAGTGATCATGAGTGCAATTTTACTGATATGATGGGTCCCATAGTATCTAAAGAAGGAAGGAAGGGCAAGACCACATTTCTTTTTAGGAGCAGTCAGTTTGACGTAGGCCCTGTGAATTCCCTTTCCCTTCCAAAGAAAAGCATTGAGAGTTTGTTGGAGGCGAGTAAACCAATTTTTTGTAAAGTAGAATCCCAACATCCTTAGTGGGTATAATACACGAGGGAGTACATTCATTTTGATTATGCTAACCCTACCCCATAAGGATAAGGAAAGAGCACCCCACCTATCCAAGTCCAAGCTCAAAGTGTGGAGAAGCTTAGCAAAGTTCTCTTTAACCATACTAGGTATACTTCTGGATATCTTAATACCCAGATATGTCAGTTGAGTTGAGTAGGTTCCCAAGATAAGTCTAAGCCCTCAAGTTCAGCTCGGGCTGCGTGGACATTAAGGGGGAAAATTTTGGACTTTGAGAGGTTCAGTTTATAGTAAGAGACCGCTGAGAAGTCATTTATTTCAGCCAAAAGAGCTGGGATAGAGAGGAGAGGAGAGGATTTTCCAAGTGCAGTAACAAATCATCCGCATATGCTGAAAGGGAGTATTATTTTCCTTCTACGCGGATACCTGTTAAAACCGAGAAACTGAGCAATTTATGAATTAATGGTTCCAAGTAAATATTAAATAATAAGGACGAAAGAGGGCATCCTTGCCGGGTGCCACGTTGGAGAGGAAAGGGGTCCGAGAGACAACCGTTACACCAGATACGTGCTGTGGGGAATGTGTATAAAATTCGAATCCATTTGATAAAGTCCTGGGGGAAAACCAAATTGTTGAAAGGACGTAAAAATAAACTTCCAGGAGACCCGGTCGAATGCTTTTTCAGCGTCTAATGAGACCAATATTGCAGGAGTGTCTGAATCTCGGGCAGCCATCATAAAGTACAGGAGCTTTCTCATATGATCTCCTGAGAGGCGCCCAGCCATGAAACCCACTTGTTCATGACTGATTATGTCTCCTAAGAATGGGGAAAGTCGATTCACCAAAATTTTTGCCAAAATCTTAACATCGGTGTTAAGAAGTGAAATGGGGCAATAACTCTCAGGAAGTAAGGGGTCTTTACCGGGTTTAGGAGTGAGAGTAATAAAAGCTTCCCAAAAGGAAGTGTCCATTACACCCTTTTCAAACCAGCAATTAAAAACATCTACTAGAATGGGGGCAATTTGGCAGGAGCAGGATTAATAGAGATTGATAGAGAGACCATCCAGTCCTGGGGCTTTGTCTAGGGGTAATTGTTGGATTGACTGTTGCACTTCTTTTAGCGAGATTTTGGCTTCCAAAAAAAGCTGTATCAGGAGCTGTTATTTTAGAAGGATTAGCTGAAACCAAATATACTTGTATTGCCTGAAGATGGGGAACAGTTTCTGTGCTGGTAGAGTATCTCTGAAAGGCAGTGACAATTTCTCTGGGGTCCGTGAGAACCACTCCATCATGCAGGGGTTGAAGACCGGCAATAAGTCTATTAGCCTCTGCTTGTCTTAGTGCCAGGGCCAGGGGCATACCAGTCCTTTCCCCAGACTCTGAGTAGTTGAGGTTGGTGCGGTGCAGGGCAAGTTCAGACTTCTGTGCCATAAGGTCATAATATTGTGCCTGTAACCTGTGTAAATGGGTCCAGTCTGATACACTGGAAGAACGACTCAGCGAGTGTTCTAGCTGGGAAATTTCCGCTAATAAGGAAGCCTGTTGTTGTCTAGCTTTACAGGCTCTTGTCGTTGCAAGACGTATAAGCTCCCTCCGCAGGGAGCATTTAAGGGCTGCCCAGAGTGTGTCATGTCTGTCTACTGACCCTAGGTTCGCTTCCAGAAAGTGTATAACAAAATCTTGGATATGAGTAAGCATCTGAAGCGATTTAAGGAGCTGCGTGTTTAGTCGCCATATGGAATCCCTTAGGATTCCAGGCCCTAGTAAATAGGAGAAGGTTACTGGTGAGTGGTTCTATATATAACCCTTGTATGTATGGTAGTCGCTAAGACCCCTGAAAGGCCAAAAGAATTTAATAAAAAATAATCAATATGGGAAAGGGTATGGTGTGAAGGAGAGTAATATGTGTATTGCCTCTTGTTAGGATTTAAAACCCGCCAGACATCTACCGTTCCGGTTTCCTTTAGCAGGTCTCGAAAGGCCCACTGGGCTGGTGTTAATTCTTTCCTAATACTATCTGATCTATCTAGCTCTGTCTGAGGTACCAGATTCCAATCCCCCCTGATAACTACCAGTTTGGGAGGGTTTGGGACAATTAATGTTAACAACTGGGAGAAAAATTGTGGAGTCTACATTCGGCCCATAAATAGAACCAATTAAGATGGGATGGGATTCCAGTAGACCATGAAGGAAAATATAATGCCCCTCTGGGTCACAGATTTCCTGAGTCAATTTGAAAGGCACATTTTTGGCCATAAGCATTACAATTCCACCTCTTCTGGAGGAAAATCCTGAACCAAATACTTGCCCCACCCAGAGCCTTTTAAAGAAAGTAACATTCTTTTTCTGAAGATGTGTCTCCTGTAGGCACACTATACTGGGTTTAAGGAGAGAGATGACGAAGGATTGTGAACCTTTTGGTTTTGTCTCAGGCCCCTTTTACATTCCACGTGGTAAACGTATAAGGGCCTCCCATTTAGTTAGTATAAAAACAGAATAATTGCAAAAAGAAAGAGCTTTTACAGGGTCTTAAACCTGCTTTATGATAGTGAAAGGGTAACTGTACTGGCACAAACCCTCCACCCCCCCCTAATAAGAGACAGTAGGTAATAATTTCAGGAAAGTAAAACCCACATCCCACCCATATCTTAACCCATCCCCTCCCTCCCCTAATGTCCCCAAAAAGAAACATTTGTGCATCTGTATAACACAGAACTATTCCCCGGTTCTATTAACCACTTCACCCCCTATTATATCATCAGGCAATGTTAAATTCACTATACTAAAGAAAGTCCACCCACCCGCCACCCTCTCCCGCAAACAAATCCAATGCATGAACATCTATATCTTATAATAACAGGTGCATAACAATAATAAACTGAACATTTCCAAAGAACAGGCTAGAACTCTAAATGATTAATTAACTGTGTTAATTCTACATTGCTACAACTGCTAAAACTAAAGAGAACACTAAGGCTTGCCTAATAACCCCTATGAATTGTAAAAATAAAAACCATCATTAACATCAAGGAAGGAAAAGCAAGAAAGAAGTAAGAGGAAAGAGAAGTAGGGTAAGCATCTTGTATATTCGCACTGTCAAACATCCACAAGCAGGTATGTACCTCGCTTACCTCACTACTAGAGTGGAAGAGCAGCATCAAAGGAGAGAAACTGCAAGAGGAAAAGAGGAGTAAGAGCAGAGGATCAGACTGGGATCATATTTTTATCACCGCACCCCCTAAAACTATTATTCCTTTAAGGGATATAGAACAAAAGTCCAGTTGAGTCTTTCTCTGGCTAATGCGGTGAAATGTCATGCTGATGAGCGAGCTCCGATCAAGTCCTGGCCATGACAAATACTCGTGATTCGATTTTAAAAGGGGCAAGGTCACAAATTATGATGTAAACACACTCAAGTCATTAATACCCTTAAAGAGAACAGAGTGGTTTTCCTCTTTTCGAAATTCTGCTGCGACAGTCATTTAAACAAATCTGGAAAAAGGGTTCTTAATTCCTTTGCAACTTGGTCCGGAGTCTCAAACACTATCGATTTCTCCTCATGCTGAACATGCAGGATAGCTGGGTATCGCACTCTGTTCTTTTTGCCTGCTGCTATCAGTTTGGATATTGTGGAGTGGAGTTCCTGGAGCCTAGCCCGCACTGATTGAGGCAGATCTTGTGCCAGATGAATTTTATGGCCCTCCCAGAGTAAATGCTGAATTTCCTTTCTTTTTGTAATAATATGCTGCTTCTCCTGGAAATTCAGCAGTTTAAAAATTAGTGGTGGTTGGGGGGAACCCGGCAGCGGTGGGGGGCATAAGGACCAATGCACTTGCTCGATGACATACTCCCCTCCACTCGGGGAAGGCCCAGCAATCTTACAGCAGAACTTCTGGAGAAAGGTGATGGGATTGGCCCCTTCCGCCTTTTCCGGGAGGCCTATGATCAGGAGGTTGTTGCGCCTACTGCGCCCACCAGATCCTCCAGTTTTTCTTCCATTTTCTTCAGGCGACATCGCGTAGTCACTGCATCCCATTTGGCTTTCTCTTGCCTGCTTTCAACAGAGGATATATGGACTTCTGAGTCACTAACTCCTATGGTGTGCATGTCTACTGAAGCTTTGAGCTGATGGAGATCCGTCGAAATTACGGAGATTGTCTCCTGGAGCGGCTTCATGAGCTCGATAAAACGTTCTGTGAGAGCTGTGGTACCGGTGGTAGTACGAGAAGAGCTGGCTGTCCGCAGCCTATTCCATTTAGTGGCCTTCTCCTTTCGGGTGAAGGAGGAGGTGAGTGAACCGGAGGAGCCTTTTTCATTTCTATCAACATAGAGGGTAATCGCTTGCGATGTAATCTGTGTTCCGAGGTGGTAGAAATGTTTTTGGTCAGATAATGTTCAAAATGGCTATGATATTTAGCTGGTTAGTTTGCCGGAAAAGCAGGAGCACCGAGAAGACACTGCTCCTCTTCAGCTAGCCATCACGTGAACCTCTTAAACGACATTTTAAGGTATACCATCTAATTCCTTCCCTTGTGTCATGCCGAGGATTGTTATGAACAAATGTCTGAATCGTATCCTGAACAAGTTCCTTAAAGTTGCCTCTAGAGAGCAGGCTTGCATTCAAGCTACAGCATGACTCCATGGACAGTGGGGTGGGGTGGTATTTATTTGTGGGGACACTGGGGCATGGTCCGCGGTGGTGATGTGTCCTATGTCACATTTGTGCACTTTCTGGACCCAGTTAGCTGAGACTAAAAAATAATCGATTCTCGAGTAACCCTTGTGCCCTGGACAATAATATGTATGGTCCTTATCTCTCTAGTGCAGGAAGCACCAGATTTCTACCAGCCCCAATTCCTGACTAAGCCTCAAAAGTAATTTCCCAGTCCTATTTGTTCCCTCTGACCCTCCCCCGTACGGTCCAACCCTGAGTGTATAACCTCATTGAAATCTCCTCCTATCACCACCATACTCTCTGTGTCTACCACACTTTCCTTCAGGACCTTCTCTAGGAAGGAGAGTCTGAGGGACTCTTTTTTGGAGGCATATAAGTTGACTAATACACAGCTTTGACCTCTATAGGTCTCCTTAATCAGGACAAACCTCCCCTCCGGGTCCGTCCTCACCTCTCACACTACCAAAGAGGTATTCCATCTCACCAGGATGGCCACCCCTTGGCGATGTGGACTTGCCTCGCAATGTGAGGCATATACCTCCTCGACCCATGCCCTTCATAATTAAAGATGTTCAGAAGCAGTCAGATGAATTTCTTGGAGAAAGGCCACAGTGGCCTTCTGGCGCTGTAAATCCTGAAGAATCCTCACCCTTTTAACTGGGTTGTTGATGCCTCTCACATTATATGTTATTATATGTAAATCAGCCATATTTACGGTGGCGTAAACCTGGAAAAGTCTGTTTGGGGGGGGAGTGCCTAGTGCAAACTTATAACAAACTTTCCATTCTCAACATGAATAGAAGAAGAGAGATAAACTGTTTAAACTGTAAAAATCCAACCGAATAAAGTGTATATAGTATCAACAATTAAGTATAAACCTCAATATAGTTTGTGTGTGTTAACTTCAAGGTGAATATACCCCTTACCTCACCCACCACAGAGTATACTACTGGGGTGTGGAGGGGGAACAATGAGCAGTTGGTTCCTGTATCTGGCAAAAGGCCTCAGGCTCCCTTGGACTCAGTTGCCAGAGGGGTAATGAATAGGTTATGCACCCCATTAACCGTTTTGCAGTGCTTTGGTAGATGAGCCACCCCAAGCTGCCAGTGTACCCAATCCACACCACTGCAGATGTGTTATTATTCCCCACTGAATGCAAGCCACCGAGGGAGTTACTACCCTCCCTTCAGTGGGTCAGCGGAGGGCTGCCACCACCCCCGCCAGAGGTCTAGCAGAGGCAGAAGCATGAACCCCAGCCCCCCACCACACGGCGCAACCCATGGCTGAACCCATGTGGAAGTCTCTGGGCCAAGAAATAGGTAGCTGTCACTAGCATTGCTACCTCTAGGTGGTTCATCCAAGGGGACCAATTTCCAAAACTGATGTTGGGGCAGTCAGGATCAACATAAGAAGCCCAAGTATTGGACCACTTCTCTTAAGCTAGCCCTGCTCCAATGCCTTCACCGCATCTTAGCTAGAACAGCTCGGTCATCCAACCCCAGTGGCTGCACCCTGGCTTCTAAGAATCTCTGACATTATCTTATTTTGGCTACAGGTTTCCTGATGCCACTGCTGACACAGGATCTGGGCAGCTGATTAGCCATCTGTTTCTGCATAATGTAGGCCTGAGGTGAAAAGGCATTAATGGGAGACAATGAGGCACCACCTCTGTGATCCAACACCCCCTCAAATCATAGCTTAGTTGTCACTGCAGCCACCCCTGGAGAGCTCAACCTAAAAACTTTTTAGCTCATAACAGACCCCCCCAGTCTGCACCAGCTGCGCCGTTAGGCAGCAGGGAGCCAGCCCAGTCCCCTGACCCCCCCCTTCCGCTGGGGCTTCCACGACCCTCCACCTCTTTAGTCTTTTGCATCCATGTCACTGTAGGTTACTAGAAACAATTAATCATCTCCCTTCCTTCCTTATATATACATGAAGAGAGGCTCCAGTAATTAACATCAAATAAAATACTGATCCCTCTTGCATGTCCACTCACTGTAAAAGTCCTATCATGGAGTTATAGATCCCATGGGGTACAGTTTTCAAGCTGGTGTGGAGTCCATTGGTTGCTCAAGGCTCTGCAAACTCTCCACGGAGGGAACCTTCACCGACGATGTTGTCAGGGCCATTGAAGCTGGAGTCTCCCTGTGTGCACAATCTGAGTCCCTCAGGCTGGAAGTGGTTGGGTGTTCATTGGTGCTGCATCTTTTTGGTTCCCACTGCTTGCCAGGTTCTGCCCATTAAACTGAGTCTCTGCACTTTCCCTGTGTTTCTGGGGATGTTGATATCCAGTGTAGAAAGGAATTTCTCAGTTGCTGCCAGGTCCGAATAGTGCTGGGGGTCCTTCTCAGTATGCACTTTAAGTCTAGCTGGATATTCCATAAATGCTATTAGTCCTTTTTCTTGTAAGGCTCTGACCATAGCCAGGACTTGTCTGTGCTGTGTAAGTGGTATAATCGTGCTCAAATATAGTCGAACGTCCCCAGATATGATCTTTTTTCTGGCCCATGCCATTTTCAGAATGTCCTCTTTGACCCTATAGTCCAAAAAAGCCATTACTACTGAGCAAGGTCAGGCCTTGATGTCTTTCAGGCAGGGACCAGGGATCAGTGAGCTCTAATAATGTCCAGGGGTTTGTCTGGGTTTAAAATCTCCTTTAAAAAGGATTCCATAAAAATGAGCATGTTACCCGATTCAGTGCCTTCTGGCAGACCATGTATGCGATTATTTTTTCTCCTGTTGCAGTTTTCAAGATCATCTAATTGGAGTTGCAGAAGTTGTTCCCATCTGTGAAGGTCTAGTAGGGCTGAGTTATGCACATCTGTAGTGGTGGTGTAATCATTAAGACTTTTTTCAATATCCCCTGTTTTTTTGGGTAAGCAGCTCAATATTACGACGATCCTCAGTCACCCGTGCTTCCAGTCATTCAAGTGTGTCTTGCATCTTCTGTAGAGTAGCACAGAGCTACCTTGAGATAATGGTGTATTCAGGTTCCTCTGAGGTGTTTGGCTCCGGAGGCGAAACAGACAAGGCCACGGCTGAGCTGGCCACGATGGGTTGAAAATAGTCCAGCAGGGTTTTCGTCTGTTTTGGTGGTGGTCCGTGCTGTTTCTCTTTATTTTTCTGCTGGGAAGACATCGCAGGGATAATTTCTTTGCTGTCTGAGGGTCAGGAGACGTAGTTTGATGCTGGATGGATGTGGATTGTTTAAGCGGTGGTCTGGAGCTCACAACTCAAGCTGCATTAGGGTGGTGCTCTCATCGGAAGTCCATTATCACTGTTTTCAAATGCTAAAAATACACATTGTCATCTGGAGGGCTGTTAAAGAGTCAGCAGGTGGCGTTGTATAGAAACAATAATGTGCATGTCTGTGTCACCCGTCCACAAGCCATTTAGTCTGTGAGGTCTGTGGCTAGCTGGCAAATTGCAAGAAGACAGGCAAGTGTAAGGTGATGGCCTTGACTACTCTTGATAGTTCTGTATTCAAAGATATGGATGAACATGAGGATACCACTGCATTTTTACTATGGAGGTCCCTATGAATGCTACCTTACTACCATGCTACCCAGCCAAATCCTTTCTACTTTGTGGAAAGTCAGATGTGTGGCAGGGGAAAATTGATGGACATGGCTTCCACACAATTATTGCAAAATTCCACAAGTTTCACAAAAGCTTATGAAATTGGACTTTTATTACTGATGTTATTTTGCAATTTTTGGCAGCTCATAACTTAGCCATACAGTACTAGAACAGAAGATGCAGCAAATAAAGCATGGGCACACCAGAAATAAATTCTAATTAATTGTTTCACAATCAAAACACTGTGCAAAAAAGGTAAATTCAAAAAGGCAATTTAGGCCTATGCACACAAGCAAATGCAGCATGGAACATAAATAATGTCCAAAAAAAAATGCAAGAAATACAAAATAGATACACTTGTAATGGGGAAATCCATTTGACTGAGACAAAACTGTCCCAATGTTTCACCTCAGCTGAGGCTTCTACTAGGGAAGTAGCCATTCTTTAAACAAAAGTTCAAGAAAGTTGACTCACACCCAGCCTCCTTTTAAGGGTATATGAACTGACTGTAGTAAACCTACCAAAACTGGGGATAGTGTGTTCTCTAGTTTTAAAGTTCTAGGCAATTAAATCGCACAATCTATGTACATGCACATTTTTATTTAAAACTTGTGAATGCTTAGCTGCTTATACCTCAACCCCTTTTAATGCTAGCAGTCTGAGTCGTGGTGCACAGGTTCATGATGTAGGGATGTTACACATACTTTACCAAATGTGGTGCAATGTGGAGTAGTAGTTTAAACATTAGATAGAAATAACTGAAATTCAGATTTTGAAAAATGTCTTAAAATTTCACAGAAGCAGAATTATAATTTCACGGTTCTATGTGACAAGGGGCGACTGAATGTCAGCAACTGGTCATAAGGGCACTCAACCACAAGGGCGACTGAAAAACAGTATGTTATTTAATGCAGGGGCATAGCCGCCCGGACCACCCTCATGGGGCTTCCCACCCATACCCCCCATAATTAGGATTCCTAATCCAGGGGGTGCACAACCCGGGGAAAGAGGTGAAATCCAAGGTCGCCCACATTGCCGGCGCCATTGTGCAGTCGCCCTTATGACCAGTCACTGACATTCAGTCGCCCACATCACAGGCTACCTAATTTCACCTGAGTTCTTCTGACTGATGTTCAAGTAAATTCTGCCTGGCCCTAGTGGCTATTGGAGGCTCAGTCTACTGCTATGCTGCAGGTGAAACGGATATGAACTACACCAGAAAATGCTCCAAAATGCTTTTCCAAGTTTAAACACTTGGCACAAATAGTCTTAACATTTCAAATGATATAAGAAAGTCACAAATAACAGAAACTGCAACCTCAGCAGTGGTCAAGCAGCAGTGCTCCCCATAAAAGGGACAGTTTATCTGAAGAATGTGAATGATAAGAGACCAAATGCAACTGTTGGTACACCTCCACCTCTGTGGGTATCACCAGCTTTAGAGTAGGCCCTGGGTGAACGGACCAATGTGTTAGCAGAGAGCATATAAGTTGATTCACCTGTGCAGAGTCTAGGTGCATTAGTGTGCATGAACTCTTCCTGTTAGGGGACTGCCTAGTACATTTGTGCAACTCCTTGTAAGAAGTTCAACAAACTCCTTAATGGCCATCTGGGCCCTAGGGTTAAGACAACGATCAGCAGTCCACACCTTCAAATTTCACATTTCCTGTGGTTCTTTACATAGAAACATAGAAGTTGATGGCAGATAAGGACTGCAAGGCCCATTCAGTCTACCCATTTTTTCTACCTTATGAATGTGCCATACGCCTGTACTCTGTCAATGGCCTATCTAAACATACTCATCTGTATTGCTCCCTTATGCCTATCCCATGCCTGGTTGAAACCCTGCACAGTATTCATATCCACCACTTCCTGAGGTAGGCCATTCCATGCATCCACCAACCTTTCTGTGAAAAAGAACTTCCTCACATTACCTCTTGATCGGCCTCCCTCTACTCTCATGCTGTTTCCTCTCGTCCTGCTATTTTTCTTATATTGAAACATGTTAGACTCTTTCACCTTGTTAATGCCCTTAAGATGTTTGAATATTTCGATCATATCACCTCTCTACCTCCTTTGCTCTGGGGTATACATATTGAGCTCCATTAATCTGTCCTTATATGTTTTCTGATGCAGTCTCCGCACCATTTTGGTTGCCCTTCTCTGAACTGCTTCCATTTTGTTAATGTCCTTGTGCAGGTGCGGCCTTCAGTACTGCACGCAGTACTCTAGATGGGGCCTAACCAGTGTCTTGTAAGGAGGAATTATTACCTCCCTCTTACAACTTGCGATACCCCTACTAATACACCCCAACAGCCCTCTAGCCTTACGTACTGCTTTGGTGATCTGCTTGGATGATTTCAGGTCATCTGTAATGATGATGCCCAAGTCTCTTTCTCCCCTTGTGATTGCCAGCAACTCCCTCCAAACCTATAGGTGGCTTCAGGTTTCTCTTCCCTATGTGCATGATCTTGCACTTCTTTGCGTTAAATCCCAGTTGCCACCCTTCTGACCATTTTGCCAGTTTATCCAGATCTCTTCTCATTCTGCCCACCCCATCTGGATCATCTACTCTGTTGCAGATCTTGGTGTCATCTGCAAACAGACAAACCTTACCCTCCAGTCCATCTGCAATGTCACTGATGAAGATATTGAAGAGGGCTGGCCCCAGGACTGATCTCTGAGGTAACCCATTTGTGACTTGCATCTCTTGTGACTGTATACTGTTTACTACCACTCTCTGTTTTCTTCCCACCAACCAGTTTGCCACCCAGATGACCAACTTCTGACCCACCCCGAGCCTACCCAGCTTATTAATCAATCCTCTATGTGGAACAGTATCAAAAGCTTTGCTGAAGTCAAGGTAGGTGACATCAACTGCATCTCCTTGGTCCACCACTCTGGTTACCCAGTCAAAGAAATCTATGAGATTAGTTTGACTGGACCTTCCTGTTGTAAACCCATGCTGTCATGGATCCTGTGCTCCTATGGATTCCAGGTGTTGCACTATCCTTTCCTTAAGGAGTACCTCCATAATTTAGCCCACTACTGAGGTAAGACTGACTGGTCTGTAGTTCCCTGCCTCCTCCCTGCTACCACTCTTGTGGTGCAGGATCATACAAGCCCTTCTCCAGTCTTCTGGGACCTCTCCTGTGCTCACAGACTCACTAAACAGTTCTGATAATGGCTCTGCTAGTTCCAACCTTAGCTCCTTTAGTACCATGGGATGTATTCCATCATGTCCCAATGCCTTGGCTACCCTGAGCTTAGTGAGCTCTTGTAGGACCCTTTCTTTTGTTAAGGGACTAATGCACACCTCCCTCCCCTGTGTCCATGGTACTGAGCTGTGGGCCGAGTCCCTGCCTTCTCCTCAGTAAATACTGAGCAGAAGTATCTATTTAGGATAGTTGCTTTTCCTTGGTCCTCTCCGCACACTCCCCCTTATCCCCTTTGATCTTAGCAATACCTCCTCTGGACTTTCTCTTTTCACTAATGTATCTAACTCGGCCCAGCAGCAGAGACTGAAATCAGGGATTGCCAGAGCCTGTAAGAGGTAAAGTGTCCTGCCCTACAGCCTGACTGTTGTGAGGCACTTCCCACCTGCCTGCCCCAACCACTCTCCCACCCAGGGTCAGCACTCTCTATATTGCTGGTGGCAGGTCACATGTCACCTCACGTGACCTACCCTCCTTTTTACTAAGTGCCCACTTTCCCATTTGGGGGTTATAGGCACCAACCACTAGGGGTCACTGCATTTTCCACTCTAGCTCCTCTGTCCTCTCTATACCCCTCTGAGCTACTACCTCACAGCTGTCCCACTAGAGGTCACTGCAGTTCCCTTGGATTCCTTCTACTATCTACTTTCTGCACTCATCCGTCAGCCTATCTCTAAGCAACTGCTAGTATCAAACCTGGTACCCTTTTCTCTAAATTCTACTGACTATCCTCTAAGCCACTGAACCAGGCCAACAACTACCTCTATTTTTATGCTCTTAACCATACCTCACTCCCTCCTGCCCAGATTTAAAATATTGGCCCTGTCTACACTCTGTCCCTGAGCTGTATCCAAACCCAGTACCCTTGCAGTCAGAGTCAGCTGCTCTACCTCTGAGCCACAGTACCTACCTACTTTATTACTACTTTCTAAGCCTCTTCATCACTTCCTACCCAATCTGCCAAACATAAGTTTACCTCTTCTTTTTCTGCTGCCTTGCAGGATTTGGAACCCGCACCCTTGTTTCAAAGTCCACAGTTCCACCACCACCCAGAACACCTGCATATTTTTACTGCAGATTTCATAACTATAAAGAATGCACTAACCCTGTGACACAACTAAATTGTTATCTAAGTGCTTCTGCAAGCCTGAACCCAACTCCTGCTGCTACAGCCACCAGTCTTGTTCTCCTATTACCCTGATCATACTTGAACCTGGTAATTCCTATGCACCTTCAGGCACATACACTACCACCACACCATAGCAGCAACTAGACTCAGAGGTGATCTCTCACTACTATCTCCTCTTCATCCTAGTCCCCCATTCTTTCCTCACTTCAGCTCCACCAGCCTTCCCAACTATGCACATGCATCCCTCTGCCAGCTCCATCTCTTCTCCTCCTCCTCCTCTTTGCCTTCCACATGCCCTAGTGTCCCTATTAACCTCAGCCTCACTCTCCAGTGTTCCTACCTACCCTCCTGTCCTCCCTCCTCCTTACCACTGCTCCTACCCCTCCTCTCTCCTCCACATCCCATATGCCCTCTCACCTCACCCCTTCCAGACATCACCTGTCCCTCCCCCTACAGCCCCTTGCACTTCTGATCACTCAGGCCTTCTCTGCCTGTGCTACCCTACCCACCCTTGTGCAACCAAACCCCATTCCTTATTCTATCGCCCGGCGTAAACTCTCCATCTGCCTCCCTCTGACCAGAGCACTTCTCCTTTCTGCTCCTAACAGGGAACATACACCCCAACCCAGGCCCTGCCCTCCCATCCACCCACTCAGCCCACTGGTCTTCGAGTAGCCTCCATGAACATATGCAGCCTGCTGAAAGAAATTTGACGCCCTACAGTGCTGGGCCATGGCTCACCAACCAGACATCATAGCCCTGGTTGAAACCTGGCTGTCCAAATCAACTCCTGACTCATTTTGTCTCCCTCCCAGGCTATACCTTACACGGAGGGACAGTGAGGCAAATGAGGGGGCTGTGCAATCTACACCAGGGACACAATACCTGGACATGCACTCCCACCCCTACCCTCATAAAGTGGGCCCAGGCCCTTACCCTCAGACTCACCCCAGACCCCTGGAGCCCTCTCTATCTCACCACAGCCTACATTCCCCAAATAACCAGCACCCAGCCCTGATATCTTTAACGGACTACCTAGCCACCCTCCACCATAAGGCAGAACAAGTCCTAGTGGGGGACCTTAATGTAAATTGGCTCAGCACCTCCTCATCCACCACCAGAGACTCATTTGCCGCCCAAGATCTGACACAACTCGTCACCCACCCCACAAGACTTAACCCTAAGAGTGGTACCAGCACCTCTGCTGGATGTTATTATAACTAACCTGAATCCCATAAAACTAAAACATCCAGGTCCTCCCGGACTCCTGGGTGACCACTCCCTATCCTATTCCACTGGGTAGCCCCCAATCCCAAACCCAAAGCCCAGACCACCTCTCCGCGGGCGCCCCGCCCTGGTGGGCTGAAGAAACTAAGGCACTCCTCACCCAGATAGACTGGTCCCCATTCAGCAGGCAACCAACATTGATACTACCTCACCTTTTTCACCCACACCTTCAACATGGCCTGTGATCTCTTTGCACCCTTAACAAAACCGGTCCAAAAAAGAGCACACCTGGGTTAGCCCGGCCCTCCTACAATTACTTAGAAACCGGGATAACCTCTGGCACATTACACTGAAACAGGTCGTCTGTCTGATAGGCAAGCATACAATGCAGCCGAAATAAATGCTCATGGGCCATCAGGAAAGGCCAAGGCAGACCATTACCAGGCCTCCCTTCACCTCCTCCTGGGGCTCAGCCCGGACCTTCTGGGATAATATTAAGCAACTCAGTGGTAAAGCTTGCTCCCCTGCCCCATCCCAGCTCACTAGAAATGGCACAACCTCCACCGAGCCTGCCACCATAGCTAACTGGCTCAACACCACTTTCACTGACCTTAGCTCAGTCCTCCTAGTAATTTCTTTGACCCTCCCCAGCCAAAACTCCCCTGTCCTCCAGCACCCCAGCTTCCTCCCTGAAAGATTTCCACCGGGAAGCCAGACCCATCCTAATCAAGCTCTCAATAGCAACAATCCCGGCAGTGACACTGGACCCCAGCATCCTCAGGCTGGTGCTAGATGAAGTCCTTGCACCTCTCACTAGCCTAATTAACCAGTCACTCTGCCTGGGACAATTCCCCACAGCTTGGAAAACAGCCATTATCACACCTATTCATAAAGGAGGCGACAGGTCATCGGCCAACAACTACTGGCCAATCTCCATCCTTCCTCCCCTCTCTAAAGCCCTGGAGGAAGTGGTGGCCATTCAAATCACTGATTATCTGGCTAAGCATAACATCTTATGCCCAGAGCAACATGGCTTCCGTGCGGGTCACAGTACCAGCACTGCCCTTATTAAATTCTCCAACTTCCACACTCCTCCTTGGATACCAGCTCTAGCTGGTGCAGTGTTCATTGACCTCTCAAAGGCTTCCGACACTGTCTCCATCCACTGCTGCTGAATGCACTCTGCCTCACTGGTCTCTCAGCTGGCCCCTGGCATGGTGTGCTAGCTATCTTGACACTCGATCCCAGTGTGTCAAGATTAACACACACTCTCACACCAGTCCCATCCCATCTCTCTGGGGTCCCCCAAGGCTCCATCCTGGGCCCCTTCTCTTCTCGCTGTATCTGAACACCCTGCCCAGTGCATGCTCTGGCAAAATACTGCTGTATGCAGATGGCGCTGTCCTTTTTGCCACCCACGTAATCCCATCTCCTACAGGACTCCCCTACAGCAGTCTTTCAACAGTGCCGAGGCTTGGTTTAAGGAGGCGCAGACTCGTCATCAATCTTAAGAAAACCAAAACTATGCTCTTTTCACACCCCCAAAACAAAGCTAGCAACCACCCACTCTATATCCTTCCAGCACCAACCAACCACTGGAACAAGTCTGCTCCTACAAATACCTTGGGATTACCTTCGATTCAGCCCTCACATTTCACAACCACATCGACGCCCTAACATCCGCCACCAACACACGGCTTGGCATCCTATTCTGCCATAAAACCTGCCTTCCACCAAATGCTCTCCGGCTAGCTGTTACATCGTCCGTTCTGTCCCTTATAGACTATGGTCTACCGGTATACGGTGCTGCCGACACCACTGCACTCAACAAAATTCACCTAACCCTGAATAAAGCATGCAGATTAATTACTGGTGCCCCCAGGCTCACACACACCTGTCAGCTATATGTCGATGCTAACCTGCTTACCCTGGATGAACTGCTCCGATACCAGACCTGTCTCCTCACCAAAAAAACCCTACTCGGGCTGTCCTCCCCCCCTGGGGTGGGCATCCATCCACCAGAGCCTCCCACCATTGCAACACGGTCTTCCTACAAGACCACTCTAAAGGTCCCCAGAACGAGAACCAGCCGTGGCCAGAGGTCCTTCAGCTATAGAGCCCCAACCTGGTTTAACTCTCTCCCTGCCACCATCACCAATGCCATCACCATCTCCACATTCAAAACCGCACTTCGGAACCACATCTTCAGCACTCGTAACTGCTCCTGTCTCTGAACATAGCCTCCACCTCTTTCTCTTGACAATGCCCCCTGGGCAGCTCTCCACCCTACCATCCCCTCCACCACTTCCCTGTACACCATGCCTAGGTTTAACCTGGCCAGTGCCAGCTGTTTTCAATGTTTATCTACCAGAATGCTCACTTGATACCGACTTGTGTAATACCTGTTATCAATTACATGTACCCTGTACCCAATTGTATTTGTCTGACCACTATATGACGTGGCACTTCTGGTGAATGCCTATTGATTCTTTGCAAATCTTTGCTATGTAACCGAAACGCAATGTATGTCTTTATGTGACGAAGTACACTTGGAAACGAGCCTCTGGCTCAAAGGTTGTAAACTGATTCTTAAATAAATAAAATAAATAAATCTATAAAAAGTCTTGTCCCCTTCTTTTACTGTTTGTGCTAGTGTTTCCTCTGTTTTGGCCTTTTCCTGCCTTACTGCCTTCCCTGCTTCACTTAGGGAAGTTTGGTGTGCCTCCCTATCTTTGTCCTGCTGTGTTCCCTTATATTTCCTGAAGGCCAGCCTTTTGGCTCTAACCTTTTCTGCTACTGTTTTTGAGAACCAAAGTGGTTTCCTCCTTCTTTTGCTCTTGTTTATTTTTCTAACACAATGGGCTGTTGCTTCACGTATTGCATTCTTGATGCTTGCCCACTTTGCCTGTACCCCCTCACCTGAATTTCTTCTTGCCAGGGCTAGCTTAACTCTGTTGGCCATCTTATGGTCAACTCCTCTGAAGTCCAATATTTTTGCCTTGGAATGAGATAATTTAGTTCTAGTGGCCAAATTGAACCATACCATGTGCTGGTCACTGGCCCCCAGGTGACCTTCTACCTGGAGATCTGTGATCCTTTCCCCATTAGTCAGTACTAGATCTAGGATAGCCCTGTCTCTTGTGGGTTATTGTACCAGTTGTTTGAGGCCCTCCCCCTGCAGGGAATCCACTGTGTGTCTAGTTCTGGTGGATGTTCCTGCTGGTATTGACCAATCTGTATCTGGCATGTTGAAGTCTCCCATTATCAGGCCCTCCCCTTTAGTTGTCATGTTTTGTATATCTTCTAACAGTAATGTGTCTATGTCTGCCCCCTGGTTTGGAAGCCTGTAGACAACCCCAGTTCGTATGGCTGTCCCATTTCCTGTTTCCAGGGTAACCCGCACCCTGGGTGATATGTTGTTTGGTCCTAAGTTGCATGAAATTCTAAAGAACAGAAAAGACAAGAAGGTTTCCCTGCCAAGATGGCAGTCTGCAGCCTTCATACAGTATATGTAGGAAAAAGGGTTCTGACCGATTTCAGCCATCTTATAGCAATTTTTGCTCCTTAAACAGATAAGGAGGTCAACGTGATATGAGATCAGCATTACAGAGAAGCCGCTCCAGTTTCATGTTAAAAAAGGCAGTGGGTTCCTTTCTCATAAACAGTACAGAAGTTCAAACCAAAGATACTGTTGAGCCAGAAAAAGGTTTGCAGTTGATCTAGAGACAGAAACATAGCAGCTTCAATGAGCGTTCAGCGCACTATTCCCCAAGAGCCAAAAAGCTAATATTCATAAACATATACCTTCTGAATTGCAGCAGAGGAAAAGGGCCAGCACTGCAGGTACTGTATGAATGAATTTACCAGTGCTGGTATAGTTCCATCCTTTATTGCACTAATATATAGAACAGTGTTATCTGCACCCCACATGTCACCACATCAACTTTACAGGCTTCAGCAAGGGAGGGTCGGTTCAATTTAAATGGTTACTTTCCATGCTACCAAGCTTTGTGAAACACACATGTGCAATACCAGAGATGTACACAGCCCTTGTTTTGTGTATCAATACACATTTCAGCATTTCATCTTCAAACACATTCAAATAATAAAACTAAATTTTTTTCTACATACCGCTGAAAACAATAAATGCTGAGCCCTATGTACTCCACAGCTGGCCAAGCCTATTTTTTTCTTTTGCACTGATGAAGTTTCAATGTCATAGCAACACTGTCATCAATGCCAATGACCCAGATCTTTCTAAGCTGGGATGGTGACCAGGACATATGAGAAGTGGGTGTTGTGCTGGACCTATCTGTTGATGTAATTATGAACACTGTGTGTTCCTCTACTGCAATAAGGCTAGAGAAACAGCTCCTGAGGACACAGAGGGGGAAGTGCAGTTGGAAACAACTAGTACATCAAATGTTGGGCTTTCAGAAATAGTACTCAGAACACTAGACACTGCTAGGTCCAGGGTCAGCTGTTAGGCTGAAGTCATTTATTCACCAGGGTTTGGTTCATTGAGCATCAATAAGCAGCTTATCTTAGATACCCCTTTTTTTGTAGTTAATCTTTTTCTTCCACACCTTGGATGGCCCCCATCTGCCTGGACCCTCCAGCCCCATCACCCTGATATTCACTGGGACTTACTGCTGGCCAGTACCCCAGGGCTTAAAACCCCTGGCAGAGTTGGCAGGGTCCTCCAATCCACTGCCATGAACTGGATCCAGCAGTTGGACCAGTAAGCCTGGCTAATTGGGTGCGGACCTGTGAGGGTCCATGCACAATCCTGCTGCCCAGGATTTTTCCATTTTCCCTTTTCCTGAGGGGTGCAGTATGCAATGATGCCATGATGTGTGACCCATGCACTCGCATGCCATGTGTCAGCATCTGCCCACCCCCTGAACATTCTGTGGCAGTTCCAGGTGCCTTTGATCCAGCTTACTGCTAGGGGCCAGGCGTACACTGGGCTTATGCACCCCCCCAGAGGAGGACAGCAGTCCATGCTTGATCCTCCGTCCCCTGGCCAGCCCTCTGATGACTCAAGCTCAATACTGAACCCGGGTTGCCAGTGTCATGAGTGGTAGCAGTACCACTGCACTGACAGGCCACCTCACAGACCCATTTTTTGAGTGCAGTGCGAGTCTGTACAAAGTATAAAAAGGTGATCAGTACAAAATAACATCCGTCTATCGGCATCTAAGCCAGGCCTCTCTTTAATGTTATTTGGTGTTTTTTTCTATGGTGCCATTGTCTCTTTAAAAGCACACTAAAAAGACACTCCTCTATCTAGCACATGTTGCTCTGATGATGACAATGCTGTTGAAACAATAGCACTGCAACAGAAGGAAGTAGGCTTGGCTGGCTCTGGAGTGAGTGCATGGGTCACTGCTTTGTTGTTTTTAGCCATTTGTAGAAAAACCTTTAGTTTTATTATTCAACCACTGTGAAGGTATAGGAATAGACAGACTCAACAACAGTAGATAAGGTGCATAAAAATGCAGGATATGCGTTGCTCTTTTTATTGAGATAATCCAAAACAACTTCTTATACAGAAAAGAAAAATCATCAAGGTTAGTTGGCTCCTGCGGTTTCCTTGTCTGAATAAATAAACTTGACATCAGCATCAATAGGAGACATGAAAGCAAACACAATCTCCCAGTAACTTCTCTCACAGGCAAACTAGAAACTCATGTCACCATTCAGCACTGACTTCACTGAACTGAAGGCAAAACTGATCTGTTCTGTCCTAGTGGAGGGTTTATTTTTAGGAAAAAATGTTTATAACTTCTTTGCTATTATTGTTTTTTTATTCAGTAACATGAATTAAATAGAGATAAATACAGATTATATTTACACACTATCGTTTCTCTACATAATACTCATGAAAAAACACTTTATTTCTATGTGCATATGAAATAGGGTATAGCAAAGAGGTCTAGCTACACCTTCTACTGCGACTTCATTCTCTGAAAGAGTATAAAAAGTTCAGTTTGTGGGCTGGCAGCCCTTAGAAGGACCTTATATACATACAGCTTGCAACTCCCAAGTAAGGAGGCAATATGTATTTTAAAGCTCTAAGTTCCCTTTACGTGTTTCTTTTCTAGTAAACTCTTAACATTTGATTTTAAAGCAAAATATGTTGATACAAGTACACAGGGAAGGTTTCTGTAAGTTTTTAAAAGAAAACTTTTCATTAGGGTCTACTCTCAGCCTACAGCCTGCTCTTTACAAGTGCTTTTACTTGCAGGCTAAATGCAGTTTCCAACAAGATATACCTCTAAGCTGATATTTTGGAAAAAAAAAGGGGAGATTCAAAATACAACTACAGCCGTGTTTTTATCATTTTTCAAGTATGTAGGCCTCTCAGGCATTTTAGGCCTCCTGCTTTCACAAACAGGCAGTTTGGCAAAAAGCTAAATGGCTGTGGAGCCCACTTTCAAGAAGCCGTTTAATTTCTTTCATTGCTGCACAATTTAAACAGTTTTAACATCTCTCTTTTATATTTTGGAAAAAAGTTTTACAAGTTCCATAAGAAATACAAACACTGAGCATATTTAAAGGGACATGCATCACTTATAATTGGAAAAGAATGCTACCCTGCTATTTTAACACTTAGGACCAATTTATAGTTGCAAAAGATACCAGAAAGCACTGTACATAGCCAACCTAACAGGAGAGAAAAATAATACAGTAACACGAAACAAGAGAAATACTGTCGCAACACGTTTTGATAGAAAAAGTGAAGATTATTGAAAGAATAATACGTAAAAAAAAATAGAAGAAACAAGGGCCCTATAGAAATATGGTCCTAATACTGGCATAGGGCTCACCCCATGACAACCATGTTTGAAGATAATGTGCTGGAATGTATACTGATACACAAAATAAGGGACAAGTATATCTCTGGTGTTGCATATGTATGTTTCACAACTGGAAAGTAGCCATTTAAATGGAGTCCACCCTCGTCTGCCGAAGCCTGCAAAGCTGGTGTGGTAACATTTGGAGTGTAGGTAATACTATTTTACATATTTGTGCAATAAAGGATGGAACTATACTAGCATTGGTAAGTTCATTCATACAGGGGGAGTCACGTGGTGTCTTTCCACCATTAAGACCTATGTGTCTCCGCTCCAACCTTTCACTTTGTTTTTTTCTTATATAATTAACAAGTCTTTGGACTTCTTTTCAGTATTATCTTTTTGACAGAGACTTCCTCACCTTAGAAGTGACTGTCAGTGCTGTTTTTTTTTAAATCCTATGGATTTGGAGATTAAATCACCCCCAGTTGCCATATACCACCTCATACTCCACACTGGACTTGTGGACTGAAACGGAATAAGCCAACAACTGCACCTCCAAATACCACTCCTTCTCCGATTATACCACTTACAGATGAATGTGTTGTACAAGAATTTACTCCTCTTAAAGAAGCTCTCCTTTCCCTGTCAGAGGATATTACGATAATCTGATCAACTACGGAGGATCTTTCTAGAACTATTGGTGATGCTGAGGCTCAGGTGAGTTCTATTGAAGACAAACAAAATCTCTCTGAACCCGAGATCATGGCTGTGAGGCACAATGTGACACATCTAGAGGCAGAAATAGAAGACTTTGAAAGGCATAGCAGAAGAAATAATATTGTGGTAACTGGTCTGCAAGAGTGTATAAAGGGTACCAATGCCATAATATTCACCCAGAAGCTATGTGAGCCCCTGGCAGGTCCTTCACCAAATGGCCTGGCATACATAATAGAGCGTGCTCATAGAGTTCTGTGACCTATGCCTTTAGAGGGTCAAAAACCTCATCCTTCTATTTTTAAATTTCTTAACTTTTTGGATAGCAGAAGCTTTTGACCAAAGTTCGTTCATTACAAGAAGTCTTCTGGGAGGGCACTCGAACCAGAGTTTTCCAGGACTTGCCACCAGCTGTCTGTGAGTGCAGGTCAGCTTACAAGCCCATTATAAACAAATTGATTGTGGCTCAAATTAGATTTCAATTTATTTACCCTATAAGATTTCGGGTGTTTCAAGGAAACTCTTCTAGAAGTTTTGATTCAATGGAGCTGGCTAAAATAGAACTGTCCGCACTGTTCCCTGACTTATTTAAAGCAGACTAATTATTTTATGGGTTCCATTTTCTTTGATCGTCGGCATTCTTAGTTCACAGATCATGTGAAATGATGTTTGTTTATTATTCTGGTTTCATAATTTTGTATTTTTCTGGAAGCGGTGTGGTTGTGGAATCCTCATTAAACTTAGCAGATACTTTAACTTTGAGTTGTGCTTTCTACAAGACATATAGATTATTTTGTTTTAGTGTCAGTTTGCTCTTACAGCTAATGGGGGATGTGATGTTTCTTTTCTGCAGAGTTGAAATCTTTTTTTTTATAATTTCTTTTTATTCTTTTCATTCAAATTACATTAAGTTCTAGTGTAATTGTTAACCACAGCACACAATATTTTTACATTCAGATATATACTGTACATTTACATATAAAAAATGTAATCCATTTCATTGAGGGGGAGAGGCATTTGTTACTATTTAAATTGTTTTCATCAAGTAAACAACTAGACGTGCCTTTAATATTATGATATTCACACCATATGAATTTACTAATTATATTTTGTTCTCTCAATAGCTCATCCAGAAGCTTTCTTTTGATTAACCTAATTTTAAAGCAGTAGTCAACTCAGGTTCAGAAATAATGTCCCAAACACCAATAAGTCCTCAACAGGTTTGAGTTCTTTGGCTATCTGGGACATCTCTTTTTCTGAGGTCATAGGCGATTCTTCTTCAAGGTCAGAACTTGTATCTTCATATTGGGCTTCTGATGGCGTGGGGTACAAAGACACAGCAACCAAAGTTAAAGTGCATAAGAAATGCACAAGTGTGTTTATCAATTTATTTTCGATAAACAAAAATAATACAGAAATAAAAATAACTCTTGATTAGTTCAACATAATAATTCAGTCCTCTGCTTCTATCAACAGAGGCTACAGCTTTACTTCAGCCAAGATAGCATACGTGTAATCCCTTCTTACACTTCTCAATTCTGGTGTGAAAACAGCACACTGCACAAGTAGGTTCTTTCCTGTTCACTGTCAGCACTAGACTGACTCGACTATCTTACATTCCTCTAGAGTTGAGCCCTATTTATACCCTAGGGATTACATCACACTTTTGGGGGGAATTCCCATTTGCTGTGACATTACATAATAGGGAGTTTCCATAGGCTGTGACAAACATAATGGGGAGTTTCCATATTTTCCCATGCTTTAACAAGTGGGGGCTTTTATTTGGCCCTTTTTTCCCCAATAAGCTTTATTTCTATAAGCAGCCCCAGTCACAATATTTCTGGGACTGCAGAAACTCATTTTCATATTTCATTTATTATTTAACACATGCTCCTGGGTCACATATTGTGACTGGGAACATTTCCAGACACCAGAGCTGCCTTCTGGGAATAAGAGCTGCAACATGCAGCTGTGGGTCCGGCACTCGATCGCACTCAGCAGCGGGACCATTTGGTAATCAGGGGCACCAGTGTTTTTTCTAAACCTAAAGCATGATATACGCTTATTCTCATTTGCTCCCACTCAGGAGTTTTACAAACAGCGCGACTTGCGCTAATCATTATCTGCAATTCGGGAGATCAAGGAGAAGTGCGTTTAGCACTTAATGTGCAACTAGGGGGATTTTACAAGAAAACGGGACAGGAATCAATGAGAATGTCAGTTTGGGCACCCTGACATGAAAAAAAGGAAAGGAAAGAAGAAAGAGAACAAGAAGACAGAAAAGAGTGAGAGAAAAGGGGGGAACTGGCACACTGTTTTATGACTTACAGGGTAAATAACAGGAGCTCCCTCTTACACACCTCCCCCACCAAGAGGCAACAGTATTACTGTTGTCAGACACCCTCCTGAAACCCTAGGAGGGTTGGAATTTCTGCCCACCCACTCTCAGAAGCTCCACCTCAGGAACCTACTAAAAATGTTCTAAATGGTATCAACATCCAGATACCTCAATATCTCCAATACCGTTTTATTCCCTGAGGCGTGATAACATAAGTTACAAATACCCATATAACTTTAAATACAAAAACATTTCAACAGTTCCTCAGCAATCCATGACATCATACATCATAATCACATATTTCTTCACTTTACATCAGCATGAGCCCCACAACGGGACAAGAAATCAGCATTTTGAGTTTAGATCCTGCCCTCTGTTCAACCATGAAGCGGTAAGGCTGCAATGCCAGGTACCACCTCATGATCCTGCCATTCTTGTCTTTCATTTGTTGCAGCCAACATAAAGGGTTGTGGTCAGTGAGTACCTTAAATTCTGTTCCCCATAGATAGTATTTTAAGGCCTGTATGGCTCATTTCAGTGCTAGGCACTCTTTTTTTTTTTACAGTCAAATATGTTCTCTCCCTTTCATGTCACTTTCGACTAACAAAAATAACAGGATGTTCCATACCCTTTTTCTTTTGGGAGAGGACTGCTCCAATTCCTGTATCAGAGGCATTGGTGTGCACTTCAAAAGAGAGTTAAAAGTCTGGGCTAAGCAATACAGGGGAGGAACACAACATAGCTTTTATGTTATGGAATGCTTTGTCACATTCCTAGGACCATTGGACATTGTTAGGACATTTGTTTTTAGTCAGGTCCATCAGTGGCATTGCTATAGTGGCAAAATTTGGTATAAATCGGTGGTAGTAACTGGCCAGACCCAAAAAGGATCATACATGTTTCTTTGTCAGGGGAATGGGACTGTCAGCTATGGCCCTGACTTTGCTTACTTCGGGTTTAACATTACCTTTCCCAATTACAAATCCTAAGTACTTAGTTTCTGTTCTAGCAATGGCACACTTTGAGGGGTTGATAGTCAGGTCAGAGTCTTGAATGGACTGTACGACAGCACTAAGGTGTACAAGATGCGTGTGCCAGTCAGAGCTAAATACTACAACATTGTCCAGGTATGCGGCACTATACTGGATATGGGCACACAATACCTGGTCCATATACCTTTGGAAGGTAGCGGGGATGCCATGAAGGCCAAAAGGCATGGTCATAAACTGGTAAAGGCCTACAGGGGTGTTAAAAGCAGTCAGTTCCTGTGTGAGTAAAGCTAGAGGGATTTGCCAGTAACCTTTCATCAGGTCAAGTGTGCTAATATACCTGGCATTCTGAATTCTGTCTGACAAATCATCTATGCATGGCATAGGGTATCTGTCAAATGTGGAAATGGCATTGATCTTTCTAAAGTCTAGACATAGCCAGATACCCCCTTCCTTTTTTGGCACTACCAACACTGGTGAGGACCAAGCACTACAGGATGGTATTATGACCCCTAAGTCTTCCAGCAACTGGTAGGGTTTTAGATGAATGGGTTTCATTTGTGTTACCCTTATAGTGTGTACTACCCCTTTGCTGTCCCTGGGATGCTGGTAAATGTGTCCCTGTAGTACTCCAATAGTTGATCTTCCTCATGCTTCTGGTTAACATCTAATGATGGGTTGACATGTACCCCTGTACTCTCTATGCTTTGCTCAAGCCTTTCATAGGCCTCCTCTAGTTCTGTGATATCCTGTTCAGGATGAATTAAATAACTGGGTACAAGGTCCTGTACAATAAATCATTTTCTTAAGAGGTTTGCTTGATAGATTTTCTTTGCAGATCTTTGACCTGGCGTTACAATTTCATAATTAACTTTACCCACTTGTTTGCTGAGTACTAAAGGGCCTTGCCAATTCATCAATAGCTTATTTTCTGATGAGGGTAACAATAACAAGACTTTATCCCCTGGTTGGTATGTTTTCTCTTTCAACCCTTCATCATAAAATTATTTTTGTTCTACCTGTCGGTGAACCACGTTTTGATGGACCATGGTAACATATTTCACCAATTTCTTTTGTAAGTTGGACATATAGTTTATCACATTCATATGGCCCACATCTTTTCCTACTTCCTAATATTCCCTGACCACATCCAAAGGGCCTCTGGGGTTTCTCCCATACAGTAGGGTGAAGGGTGACAACCCTGTGGTGGCTTGGATCACCTCCTGATAGGCAAACTACTGGTACTACTCCTGGTTAAACAACTAAATAAAAAACAAAAAACAGGAGATAGGGTAGATATTTATTCCAGTAACATCCCTCTGCCTGTACATACTTTTGGAGCATATGTTTAAGGGTTTTATTAAAATGCTCCACCAGGCCATCAATCTGGGGGTGATAGAGAGAGATTTGGACAGCAGAGATCCCTAACAGGTGATACAACTCTTTAAGGAGTACTGAGGTAAAGTTAGTACCTCTATCGGTCAAAATGACTTGAGGGATACACAATCGACTAAAAATGTTGGCCAATTCCTCGGCAATCTGAGGGGGCGTTACAGTTTGAAGGGGTCTCGTCTCTGGATAGCTTGTGGCATAGTCACAGACTACTAAGATAAACTGATTATCTTTAAAGCTTTTTGTTAGGGGTCCTATCACATCCATAGCTACTCTTTCAAAAGGGAATCTTACCACTGGCATTGGTTGTAGGGGTACCTTATCCCTTTTTCCACCTTTAGCCACCATTTGGCACTCTGGAGAAGTGCAGCAGTACTCAGCCACACTTTCATGCATACCAGGCCAGAAGAACTGGTTGGATAATCTACCTAGGGTCTGATCTCAGCCTTCATGACTGGCCATGGGTATATCATGGGCAAGGTACATTAACCTGTCTTGGTATTTCTGGGGCACCAACATTTATTCCACACATTCCCCTGTAGTGGGGTTAATACATTTTCTGTACAAAACATCATTTTTGAGTACATATTGGGGTTGCCCTTCTACAACCACCTGGTCCATCTGTAAAAATAAAGGTTTCAAAGTCTCATCAACCCTTTGTTCTGTTTTTAAGTCAGTTCTGGTAAAGTCAGACCCAATATCAGGTATTCCTTCCTGATCGGTGTCCCCTCATTTCTTTTTGTCGGACTTCTTTTCCTTTCTTGTTTACCTTGTTTTCTGAGGACCATCATACATACTTTCCTAAAAAGGGAAAATGTTCTGGGACTGTTCTTATTTTACTTGAGCCCTGGTGGTGACTGCCACAAGCTGGTCACAAGTGTGTTGACCTTTCATTAAACAATCAAAGTTGGAGAAGTCCTGACCAATAAGAATGGGGACTGGCAGTCTGGGTACTAGACCAACTGTGATTTGTTGTTGCTCTTGTTCCACCATCATTTCTACAGTGACTGTTAGGTACTGGTGGACATCCCCATGCACACAGATTACTTTAGCATTTGGCCCTGCACTGCCGGATTCTTTTACAATATCTGCCTTCATCAGGGTCTGCTTACTGCCTGAGTCTAGTAACCCCAACATTTGATTTTGCCCAGTACGAACTGTTGTAACATTCCCCCAATTTGCCAGTGTTAAGTGGGCAGGTTAATTCCTTCTATTTGGGCAGTTATGAGCTATGTGACCCTTCCCCAAACAACTATGACAGATAATGTCCACTGAGTTGGCCTTTCCTCTTTGATCCCTTCTCCAATTAGTCCCCTCAGTTTGTGTCTGTCTCTGATAATTAAATTCAAAGGCTCTTACTGGTGTTGTAGGTTGGGGTGAAGAGCCTTGGTATCTATGAGGTTTTGATGGTCTGGCCACCAGGTAATCCTCCACCAGAGTGATGGACTCCTCAGCTGTGTCCAGCTTATGCTCCTTCACCCAAACCTGGATATCTGAAGGCAACACCTGGATGAATTGTTCAATTATTACTTGTTCCAAGATCTGGTCAAGTGTTTTGACCATTGGCTGTAACCACTTGCAACAAAAATCCCGAAATCTGGCATAAGTTTCCCTGAGGGTATCCTGTCTGGCCATCTTCTGGGAACGAAACCTCTGTCAGTATGTTTTGGTGTTGACATCATATCTGCACAAAATTTCTTCCTTCACCTGATCATAGTTGTTGGAGTCAGGTACACTAAGATAACTATAGACCAGTTGGGCTCTTCCTGACAGATAGGGGACAAGTCTGATGACCCACTGATCTCTGGGTCAAGTACATGTCTGAGCTATGTGCTCAAATATCATTAGATAGGCTTCAATATTATCAGCCTGAGTCAATTTTGTTAACTTCATGTCCCGGGAACTATTTCGATCAGGCTGCCCAGGGGTAAGGGCCTGGATAGCCAGTAAGGCATCCCGCCACCTCTCATCCTGTCTCTTTTCTGATCCTCCTTTTGCAGTCTCCTGTCCTCATCTCATTGTCATTGGTCCTCCTCCCATAGCCATTGCTCCTAGGCCCTCTCATGCTCCATCTCTAGTTGTCATAAGCACAACCATCGCAGCAGGTTGCTGGGATCCTCTGGGGCACTTTCCTCCAGCTGTCTTTTCTCTTCTTCCTCAGTCAGGTCCTCATCTGTTTGTTCTTCTTCTTCCTTTCTCACTGCCATCTTTAGTCAAGCTCCTGGTTATAATCCTGGCATAGGTTTCAAACCCAATTTACCAGCCATGGCATGAGTCCATTGGATTTTCCTCAGCTCTGCACATTTTACCCTGTGCATGTGTCGGGTATATTACTGTACCCCCGGCAGCATTTCCCAAGCAGACTAAATGAGCCAGGTATCCCACTCTGACACCAGTGTGTTGGCATGGGATACCAAGACACAGCAACCAAAGGTAAATTGCATAAAAATGTACAAGTGCATTTATCAATTTATTTTAGATAAATAAAAATAACACTATAATACAGAAATAAAAATAACAGTTGATTAGTTCAACACAATAATTCAGCCCTCTGCTTCCATCAACAGAGGCTACAGCTTTACTTCATCCAAGAAAGCATATGTGTAATCGCTTCTTACACTTCTCAATTCTGGTGTGAAAACAGCACACTCCACAAGTAGGTCCTTCCCTGCTCACTGTCAGCACTAGACTGACTCGACTAGCTTACATTCCCCTAGTGGTGAGCCCTATTTATACCCTAGGGATTACATCACACTTTTGGGGGGAATTCCCATTTGCTGTGACATTACATAATGGGGAGTTTCCATAGGCTGTGACAGACATAAAGGGGAATGTCCATATTTTCCCATGCTTTAACAAGTAGGGGCTTTTTTTTGGCCCTGTTTTCCCCAAGTAAGCTTTATCTGTACAAGCAGCCCCAGTCACAACATCTCTGGGGCTACAGAAGCTAATTTTCATATTTCATTTATTATTTAACACATGTTCCTGGGTCACATATTGTGACTGGGAACATTTCCAGACACCTGAGCTGCCTTCTGGAAATAAGAGCTGCAACATGCAGCCGTGGGTCTGGCACTCGATCACACTCAGCAGCGGGACCATTTAGTAATTGGGGGCACCAGTGGTTTTTCTAAACATAAAGCATGATATATGCTTATTCCCATTTTCTCCCGCTCAGGAGTTTTACGAACAGCACGACTTGTGTTAATAATTATCTGCAATTCGGGAGATCAAGTAGAAATGCTTTTAGCACTTAATATGCAAGTAGGGGGAATTTATAAGAAAACAGGGGACAGAAAAGCAATGAGAATGTCAGGTTGGCAACCCTGACATGGAAAAAAAGAAAAAAAAAGAAGAAAGAAAACAAGAAGATAGAAAAAAGTGAGAGAAAAGGGGGGAATTGGCACATTGTTTTATGATTTACAGGGTAAATAACAGGAGCTCCCTGTCACAGGGCTCATAAAAAAGCTGACATTTGGTCAGGTTCAAAAAAGATGTACTGCTGGTTTTGGAAAGTTATTTGGACCCTAGTGGGCCGCTAGTAACTGAAACTGAGCACCAAGCTCCAAAATGTCTTGCCTGTATGCAAGCAGCTCCCTCCTCCTTTGCTGAGTGGGGAAAGCATTATCAGGATACGCATAAAAATGATGTTGTTTTATACAATAATGTTCCTTTGATTCTTGAAAGCTTCATTATCAGGTCTCGATCTGACTCAAATGCTAATACAATAAATATAGTGATTTTTGCCTCCAGATCAGGCACTAGGTCTTTTAATGCACCATTTCCTCTACCCTTCTTAGGGACTCTAAAATCTTTAGTTATAAAAGGCAAATTATTAGCAGGACTTGTATAAACACATCTTTGACCAATTCCCATGTATTCTCAAATTCTGAGCCCAGTTTTAAATGAACCCCAACAATTTGAAGATTCCGATATCTGATCTGGTTCTCCAGCAGTTCCACTTTTCTATTGATATTATAGTTATCTTTTACCAAACCTTTTGATGTTGCTTCCCACCCTGCTGTCTTACCCGACAGAGCAGACAGCATCTCCAAATTTGCTTTGATGAACTTTCTGTGTTCGTTTTAGCTTCCTGCTGCAAGAAATCAGCTTTAGTATTTAATGCTTCAAACTTTCTGTCAAAGCGCTGAATCCATTCCAGGATCTGGTCCATAGATTTTCCCAGAGTTTCCATGGTATATTCTGTTTGACCAGTTTTCTCCATAGCAGGTGAAACACCTTTGTTTGTCAATGAAATCCGCATGGGGCTAGCTGCCATTGCACCTTGCGTTTCTGCCTGTACTAAGCCAGCCATAGCGACAGTAAGGTCCTGTTATTTTCTCTGATGGTACTCAAACAACTTGTTGTATCATTGATAAATTCATTTTTAACAGTAGACTGCTCCACAATAGTTGGCTGTGATGGCTTCTGAGAGATCATGGATTTTGCATCTCGAAGCTGGGTGCCAAGTTGCTCTCTGACTCTCCGCAAACTATCAATGCTGTTTGCTGGTCGACATTGTTTCTCCAAAGGATGTATCCTAGAAGAATTATTTTCATCCAATGATGAGCTAATTATATTCTTTCTTTTTTCAGTCATTTAGAGATTTATTTGCTCTTTTCTTGCCAAAGAATTCTTCCAGCATCTTAAACAACTCAAAAAGGCGTCTGTCTCAGTTGGCCATATTGCTCCCTAGTTGAAATCTTTTACACCATAAATGTTCAGCTAGTGATCAAACAGGAGTTCAGCATGTTTATAGTTCATTTGCATCACCAGGTAAGGAAAAAGGTCCATCTCCCCATATGATGCGCAGAGGGGAAATGCCAGACCTCACCCAACAACTAACACACCAAAATCTGGCCAATGGAGCCACCACAGTTCGTGGAGGAGTGTGATCCGGCTGCCTGCACAAGAACATCGCATCACCCCCCCAGCTCCTACTGGGGTGATTCTGCTGACAGACTGACAGGTCTCCACTGCCCACTGGGGCTAGGACCTCTGCATTCACCTGTCACCAGGACCACCATGGTTCATGGAGGAGAGTGACCCACCTGCCTGCACAAGAACATTGCATCATCCACCCCAGCTCCTGATTCTGCTGAGAGATCGACAGGTCTCCACTGCCCACTGGGTCTAGGACCTCTGCCTTCACCTGTTCTCCAAGCCACCACAGTTTGTGGAGGAGTGTGACTTGCCTGCCTGCACAAGAACATCGCATCACTCCCCCTGCTGCCCACAGGGGCGAGGACCTCTGCCTTCACCTGCCCTCCTGCTGACAGACCTACAGGTACTTTCGAAGCTTGGAGCTTCAGGAGCATCACTACTTGAACTTTGGCACCTGAATCTTCATGGGGAGCTGGCAGCTACCTGGTTGAACCCAATTGGTTCATGATCCTCAAGCTGTCTCCTTGTACCTGAATTACTCACTGCACCACAGACTGTGCGAGTCACTCCTGTATTTGGTGCCTTTTTTCTCTTTAAACCCCTCTCTTTACCCATTTATTTCTCTGCATATCTGTGTGTAAAAATAGATTTGGTGTAGTGTAATGCACTTTTATCTTTCTGATTTCTGCCTCCTAGCCTTATGCTATCTTTAAGGAAATGTTTACAATGATTACTGCTTGGTCTACAATGATTACAGCTATACCGTTAAAAGTTTAAGAAACAGCAAGCTAGATTGATTTAGAGTCATTAAAAGTTTGTTAAGTTACGGTGACTACAGTACTCCTGCCTAAAGTTTAAGAACCTAGTAGCTAAAGTGATTACAGCCCCTTTAAAAGTTTGTTAAAAGATACAGTGATTACAGCTCTACTGTTTTAATTTTAAGAAGCAACTAGATAAAGTGATTACTGCCCCTCTGGGAAAGCATAAACTTGAAATTGGAGCCAGGTCCCCTCTGGAGCTCACCCCTCACTCTTACTAAATTGCCTTCCCTTTCTTTTGTTTTTCCCTCCCTACCTCACAAAACCAATACTTAACTTCTGTCCCTTATTACCCCTCAGGTCTCGCTGCCCACGGGGCTGGGACCTCTGCTTTCACCTGTTCCTCCAAGCCACCATGGTTGTGGGAGGAGTGTGACCTGCCTGCCTGCACAAGAAAATCGCATGCCACACCCCAGCTGCTGCTGGGTGATTCTGCCAAAAGACCGACAGGTACTTTTGAAGCTTGAGCCAGGAGCATCTCTGCTTGAACTTTGGTCCACCGCACAAGCGCCAGCCTCACCCTGCCCCACCTCACCCACCCTGGTCGACCTTTATTCTTATAGCCTCACCGTCTCACGTGAGCTAAGTCCCCTATTTCCCATTGGCTCCTTATATTGGTTGGACAGCAGGGGTGCTGTGGAGCAGCATCCTTGTTATACACTGAAATCTGTCATGCTTCTCAATACAGTGTGCTTCACGTGGTGCATCTATTTATCTGATATCCTTCTGTATGTTGTCTTAATCCTTTCCCAAAGGCATTTACCTAAACTAACTCTGTGGTTTACCCCTTGTTACCATCTTCCCTTGATGTGGATTTCCACTGTTGAGTCAAATAGAAAACTGTTAGCAGCATTTGCTATTAATCTCTTGTGGCAAACCACAATTACTAGAGCTCCGTCTCCCATCTTTTTCACTTTCAAGTTTCTTTCAGTCTAGCAGCCACTCCTGCCAGATTCTCTTTAGTTTCAGCTTAATTTGTGCTTCTGAACTGCCAGGATTTCTCTACTGAGCAAACAAAGTGTCTCTCAACTACTTTCAACTGCACATGCTAGGAACTTAACCCTTTACCTAAGGGACATATATCCTCATCTACTGTATAAATAACAAAATAATCTTAAAACTGTGACCCCCCTCTGGCAGTGAGTGGGATCTGACTGTAAGCCTTACAGGCATTCTCACACTCCCACTCCTTGTGCAACATCCTTATCTAAACCTCCCTTCCATTTACTGATCTGGTCCTCACTATGACTTGTTACATTACCATGGCCTCCACTACCCTTCCCTTTCTACTTATCGCACTCCTGCTGCTCAGTACTCTCTCCGTGACTACCACCTCGCAAAGTGACTACTACTTCTCTAACCTCCTTGCTCGGGATTTAAAGATGCTGGATCCCACCCCTCTCCTACTCCATAGGGGTCTCATCTACATTGCCTCAGTGGGTTCCCTAAAACACTGCTATGGTCCACTACACTACACCTTCTTTGTCTGCTGGAAACTGTGGTATCTCACCCTCATTGCCATGATACTTTCTGGAGATGCTGAGTCCAATCCAGGTCCTAGCTTCCCCTACTCCCATGCTGACTTTTTGGATCACAACATGAAAGGACTCTGCATTGCTCATCACAACATTAGGAGCCTACTGTGAAACCAGGTGGAACTTGAGGCGTGGGTTACCCTCTACAAGCCAGACCTACTCTGCCTATCAGAGACTTGGTTGAAACCCACAGTTACTGACTCTTCCTGCCTGTTAGCCACTTACAACCTTATCCGGAAAAATCTGTTCAAAAAAGGGAGGTGATGTTGCTATCTATTATAAAGAGAATTTAAATTTCTCTGTCCTCCCTATGCCTGACCTCCCCCACTGTGAGTCACTACATGAGATACTTACCTTGGGTACAAAAAGACTGCATATTGTATGTACCTATAACGCTCCTAACAGTGGCCTCACTGGTCTCGTGGAGCTATCTGAACAGACATCACTGTTGGCTGGGTCCAACATAGTGATTATTATGGGAGATATTAACTTAAACTGGCTGGGAAACTGTCAAACCAATTTTCTATCCCAAATCATGCAACGTAAGCTACATCAGCTAATTACTGAACCCACCAGGACAGCTATGCACACAAACTCTGGCACCCTAATTGATTGGGCCGTATCTAGTCAGCCTGAACACATACATACTGCTGGCATGCTTGCTGATATACTCACTGACCATTCCCCTATTTTCTGTCTATGGTCCCTGGCTTCCACTAACCCTACCCCGCCTCCAAAGTATATCATCTTCAGGAACTTTTCAAGGTTAGATCCAGTACACTTTCTAAATGATGTCTCTCAAATTGACTGAAACAAACTATGCAGAGCTAATGATGCCTAGTCAGCCCTAAACTTCTTCCTTCATGAATTCTTGACACTCCAGGATATTCATACCCCTTACTCTACATGCAGAGTGAAGGGACAACAAACAAGATGGTTAAAAAAGGACCTCCTTTCTAAACTTAAAATGAGAGATACGAGCTGGAAATGTTTTCAATTCTCTGGTCTTCCAGCTGACTATGACCTCTACAGGGCCCTACGAAAAGAATGTAAAAAGCAAAAACGACTTACCAAAAACAAATATTGCAAAAATCTTCTCACTGATGCTGCAGGGGAGCCTAGAAAATTCTGGACGCATGTGAAGTCCTTCCTGGGGTCTACCCAGTCCCCTACTCCAAATAACATGATCTTAACTGGGATCCACTATAATGATCCACAGACAACTGCAAATTTCTTCAACCATCAATTTTCTGACCTGTCCAAATACACCTTGGCTTTACCCACTATGCAACCCCTAGGCATACACACTGAGCCCCACACGGATATATTAAGACAATCATTTCACTTCAAAGCCATCTCTAGGACAGAGGTACTAAAACTCCTAAACTCTGTCTCAGACAACACTAGTACTGGCTCTGATGGTATTGAACCAAGACTATTGAAGACAGCAGCCCCATTTATAGCCTCTCCTCTTGCCCGAATCTTTATATTATCCCTCTGTCAGAGCCATGTTCCTGATATCTGGAAAACTGCCAGAATCACTCCAGTGTTCAAGAAAGGTGACTCTAAAGACCCTTCCAACTATAAATCCATTGCAGTATTATCTGTATTAAGCAAAATTCTTGAGACGCTTGTAGCTACTCAAACCACTGCTTTCCTACATAAAAACAATCTTCTCTCCTCTACCCAACATGGTTTCTGAAAGGGCCATAGCACCACCATGGCCCTGCTCAAATTCACCACTGACACCCTGTCTGCCATGGACTCAGGCCTCCTCACAGGGGCAGTTTTTATGGACATGACCAAAGCTTTTAATCTTGTTGACCACCCTATTCTTCTCGCAACCTTAAAGTCTATGGGATTCTAGATGGGTGTAGTGGCTTGGCTCAGTAGTTATCTGTCAAACCATGCCCAATTTGTGAAATACACTTCTACCCACTCGAACCAGGCTATTCTAAACATTGGGGTACCCCAGGGTTCAATTTTAGGCCCCTGCCTCTTCTCTATATTCATCAACAGCATTACCTTGGATCTCACCTCCTGTTCATCCCTCTTGTATGTAGATGATATTGTTCTATAGGCTAGCTCCAAAAACCTGTCCGACATAAACTCGTCCCTCTCATCTGACTTCCATAAAACTCAAAACTGGCTATCTGACCACAAACTGGTCCTCAATGTAATGAAAACCCATGCTATGTTGTTTGGGTCTGCTACCAAACTAAAATCCTGCAACAATAGCATCACGGTCTCCTGCCCTGGCTTCCCTCCTATAAATACAGTTACCTCATTCAAATATCTTGGGGTGGTCCTTGATCAGTCTCTTGGCTTTGATCTCCATGTCAAATCCACTTGCAAATTGGTAAACCCTAAGCTAGGCATTTCCTATAGATCTAGCTATACACTTACTCCATCTGCCAGGCTGGCTGTTGCCTGCAGCATCCTTCTACCAGCCCTGACCTATGGAGTCGTCACATATGCAGCCATACCTAAGCCAACGTTGTGTGCCTGGGACACCACCTATAATAACATTTGCCGCTATGCCTCCTCATCCTCTAGGCTCGAACACCACTGCAAACTCTACTCAGACCTAAAATGGCTGTCACCTACTGCACTGAGACTCTACTCAGTTGACTCCCAAGTGGGCAATGTTATTAGAGCACAATCTTCTGATAGTCTTGCAAGGCTACTGTCTCCTCAAACACCATCTTATGGGCTACGCTCGGCTGACAAGTCTCTACTGCGACTACCAAGGTGTAAAACCTCAAAAGGCTCCCAAGCTTTCTCCCACTATGCCCCACTGCAATGGAACACCTTACCATTAACACCTCGCCAGGCACCGTCCCATGACGTCTTTAAAAAAGAGCTTTGCACCAGCCTATTTGCTTCAAACTCATGCACCTGTTTTCAGTCCCCATGATCTTTCACTCTGCCTACCTCCCATCTGCCTACTGTGCTTATACCGACTAACCTGTCTCTCTTTGTCTTCCTCCTCCTCCCCCTAATATGAATGGATGCCTTTTACGTCCCTACCCCCACCACTCCCTATTGCTCCATCCAGTGTAAATGCCTTATCCTTTCTTCTCTTAGGACGTCGGTGGTGCACCACAAACTGTCTCATAAGAAAGATTGTTTTTTTCCTGCCTCATTTCAATGTAAAAACTGTATTTGCTTAAACTATGCACTTACTATGTACTCACTAGGTTACTGTAATTTGTTGCCTAGCTCTCCCTATATGTAAGATAGCTGGTTTTATGTTTTTGTATGCTTACTCTGCCCCTACCTGTATTTTGTTCACCTTATGTATACATTCCACAGCCAATCTGTAATTTGCTTTGTATTTCTCCAATCTTGTCTATACAGTACTTGTAATGTTGCGTTTTCTTTCTCATGTTATCATCCTCCTGGGTCGTGACTGAAAATAGTAATTCTATGGCTAGTTCACCTACCCGGTCAACAAAAAACAAATAAAAATAAAATAGTAGTAGTAGTATTTATTGATCGATTGAAAGACCATTACAAACATTAAAATATATTCATTACACAAATATAAATATTCCGTGAATCTTAAAACATCAACATCACAGCACTAATTTAACACAAATTCCATTAAAAAGTGGCACTGTCATAGTACCAACTCAAGTACTCTAGACATAATAGTTGAGCTTATGTTATCAAAATATAAACTTTAATTTTATCACCCCAGATTTTCATTTATCAAATGTACCCTTCTTTGCTCAATTATCTTAAGGAGGGAGATCACAGGGACCAATATTTTAGGGTCACGTGTTATAAGTAAATAAATCAATAATTGCATAGGCTGATACTGTTATTGGCTTAGTATGTTTCCTAACAAGGAGATCCTATATTTCTCATATAGTGGGCACAAAAGCACTAAATGAAACAGGTTGTCTTCACCAAGACCATGTTTGCACACAAAATCCTTATTGTTTTCCCTTGCATATTGTCCTCTTTTTCTATTACTTTTGAATACCTCAAAGTGAAACCTTGATAAAAGTATTCTTTGCCTTAGATGTGGCAGAATATGAAGATATTGTTCAAACTTATGCTCTCTTTTATTTTTTGACAGCCATATACAACCTTTAGATAGCCGACAGTCCTCTAAATCTTTTTGAGCAAAGATGTCCTTAACTCTGTCATTTACTATCATTTTAATACGATCAACAGGGTACCTTAAACAATCTGCAACAATATATAACAACCCATATGGTTTTATAAAATCCTCTAGAACTTTCATACACGGGAAAATTATATTAGAATATGTGTATATAATTGCTTTCTCTAAACACAAACGGGGACATCTATCCAAAGGCATCCGAAACGTCCTGAGCCAATAATTAATTTGCCTCTGTACACAGGCAAATTCAATAGATAATGCCCCAATCTCTGCCCTAACCACAGCTGAGGGGGTACTATTAGGAAGTCCCATTATTTTGTATACAATTTGTTTAAACTGGAATCCGAAGTCCCCTTAAATTTCCCTCCCCAAAGTTCAGCACCATAAAGGATGTGGGTTTTGAGTTTTGCTCTTACAACTCTTAAATTTCCCTCAATTGACCTCCCCCCATATTTATGGGAGAAGGACAACATAACCAGGAGGAAACTTTCAGTCTTGGTTTTAACACTTTTCAAGTGAGCTCTCCATGTTCCAGTATAACTAAGCGTAAGGCCAAGGCAACAAAATTATTTTACCACTTCAAGCTTATAGGTATTCATGTAATAGTCATATCCTTTCTTATTTCCCCCAAAAACAATGACCTTGGTTTTGTCATAATTAACTAACAAATCAGCTTTCTTACATTCCAAATAGAATTTTTCAATACTCCTGCACATTCCCAAATGACTAAGTGAAATTAATGCGACATCATCCCTATAATCTAAATACGATATAACCCTTGTCCTGATCCTTGGTAAGTGAAAATCAGTGTTATACATTTTTCTCAGCACTGCAAAAAAATAAAGATTAAATAATAATGGAGCCAATGTACAACCCTGTTTCACCCCACATTATTTTTAAACCAGGTACTCAATTCCCCTGAATCTCCATATCTAATGCTGGTATAATTATCTTGGTACATAAATCTAATCATTTCCAATAAAGATTGCTCAATCCCCAGTTCATAAAGTATATCCCATAATAAAGGTCTATTGACCCTATCGAAGGCTGCCTTGATATCTATGAAAGTGCAAAACAGTCTTTGATTTTTAACTATCTTATATTTATGGATTAGATGTACCAAAAGAAAGGAATGATCAATTGTTGAATGATTTTTATGAAATCCAGCCAGTGCTTCATTCACTATACTATTTAGGTGGGATATTCAGACTGCGTCAGGCTGTGGCGCAAGCCTGGGTGCAGTGCAACTGGGGTGCGCCAGGGCACAGCACCGTTGAATATTGTGCTGTGGCCACCCGCATTTGTGCATGGCACAGTGGCACTGCACCAGCGAAAGTGGCCAGAGAGGGACAGGGGATGTCGCTAGGCGCAAGTGCCATTAGTTAGGCGCAGCAACCCGAAATATTCAAAAGTGCACATGCAAATGTGCCATAATACGTAAGGCACAAATGGGGCCATTTGCATGTCAACATGCTTCATTGCATGCAGGTGTGCCCGATCCTCATTGACTTGTGCTGAGCGCCCTGCCAGAACTACTGACCACTCGGGGACTGAAGCCCTGCACAAGGCAGACAAAGTGCCTCACTGCCCGACTGCGGGCGCACATATTGAAATAATGAAGTCCTATATCCATGGTGGTCAGTGGACCACTGCCAGCCGATCGTGGGCAAGTATAAAAATAAGTTGAAATCCATCCCGGTGGTCCAGCGGTTACCCGCCGCTGAGCCCCGCCACCCGCTCCCCCAGTCAGCGGCAGGTGGCAGCTCCACCCACCTGCAGCCACCCACTGACTACATACAGTACAGCTATATACCCATTGAGTCCAGCGTGGAGCCAATGTATTTCGTCTATACTACTCAGTCAGATATGTGAATGGATTCATTTACATATCTAGACTGTATAATCTGATACAGTCTGCATGCCCGGTAACCCATGCTGTGAGACCAATGGTGCATACAACTGTACTGCTGCAATCCAGTCGGCAAGTGGTCTGTAGAGTAGGGAGCTGCCGCCTGCCACTGACTGGGGGACTGGGGTGGCGGGGCTCAGTGGGAGGGTGGGGAGGTATCACTGGACCACCAGGGATGGGATTTCAACTTTATTTTTATACTTCTGCCCACGATCGGGCTGCATGTGGCCCACAGGACCACCAGGGATACTGGAATGTTATTCATTGGAACGTATGCCCTCAGTCGTTTGGGGGGGTGCTACCAAGACGGATGGTGCTGATGGAGCTCGGGTGGCCACCCACAGCTGGCAGCTGCCGTGTTGCGCCCTGCAATATGGCAGCTCACCTGTGGGTGGCCAGCTGTTGCTCCATGTTTTTTTGGATCAAGTGTGTGCGGCGTAGGTAGGGGTTGTGCCTGCATCTGCTCAGCACATCCTGGGCTGTATATCGGGATGTGCAGAGTATGCATGGGCACACTATGCTACGTGCACTGCATATGTACTGATGTACACGAGATCTCGTTGTGCCATGCACTTTCAGCTGTTGAATATCACGGTGGGGCACATCACTGGGTTGCACATGGCGCACCTGTGTTGCGCCATGCACAACCCTTCTCATAATCCCACCCCTTGTCTCTGCCCATATCAACAGTCTGTTATTCAAAATTCTAGTAAACACCTTTCCCAGAGTATCCAAAAGACTAATGGGCCTATAACAAACAGGATCCTTCTTATCACCTTTCTTAAATACTGGTATGATAATATTTAATTTCCAGCTTTTAGGTACTGTATATCCCCTGTTCTCCAAATATGATTATAAAGATTATATAAAAAAGGGATCCAAAATGATTTTGTTCTTATTATTACATCCCATGGCACCTGATCAGGCCCTAGTGCCTTTCTTTTACTAAAGGAATCTAAAGCTCCATCCAGTTCATCATGGATGATCGCAGAGTCAGGATAATGCCTTCTTCCTACATATCTATATTCTTCCAATCCAGAAAGGTAATCAGGATCTTCCCTATAAAACAATTGCTGATAATGCTTAACCCATATTTCTGGTTCAATGTATGTATCAATTTGAATATGATATCTCATTCCAGAACTGGTAATCCTCTAAAAGGTTTTATTATCCTTTGTAATAACTGCTTTATGGAGTTCCATCCATAATTGTTTAGAAAATTCCTGCTTGTTCCTAATTAAAATCCCCCTATATTCCTTCCTTGCTTTATTCATTAGCTTATTAGTATTCTTATCTGGATGCTGTTTCAATATTCTGAACCTTTTATTTAACAATTTTCTAGCATTTTGGCATTCATTATTATACCAATTTTGTCCATCTCTGTCTTTTAGAACTACATCCTTGGTTATTATACATTTATAATAGAATTGAATCCAGAAATCATAGAAGGACCAGATGACTTTTCAGTCAGAAAGGATAAATTTGATAATATCCCTCTGCTCTCAAGTAGGGCCTCAAAATTTTCTCCCCCAATTGCCTTCCATTCAATACCCCTTCTTCTTAATACAACCGGAAGAGCCCTACCGTCTTCATCCAGAGTAAAATCTCCAATCCAAACTTCTAGTTCCAAAGCCCTATGTTGGCTTTCCATTCTGGAAACTAATTGTAAAGTCAAGCATTTATTAATCAGGTGAAGATTAATCCAAATACTGTATAATCAATTAGAGATGACCCATTGCCACCCATGAATGAGTATTCACCCTCAGAATCAGAGGGTAACCTTTGGTTCAAAAGCAGCATATTATTTTTACACATTATCCTATGCAGAGCTATGCCTTTTTTGTTAATAATTTCATCTTTGGAATTCCTTTTTGATTTTAATCGTATGTGCGGCTGAGCTGAAAGGGCTTCTATGTATCATCTGAGCAACCTTGCAAGGTGCCAAGTCTTGTATTAAAATAATCTAATAACATTATATTTCCAATTGAGCAATCTGTTTGGATGTTACCAATCAGTTCTTCTAGTGTAATTAAATAATTAGGGTCACCACAGCGGCTTCCAGCAGGATGAGAATAAACATTAATTATAAACCATATTTGTTTTGTTATCCTCCCTGTTATCTTCACAGCAAGAATGCTGCAGCTAGAAGTGCTAACTTCTTCTGTAATAATATTATTATTATTCAGTCTGATAAACGTAACTAGTCCTCCAACTCCTTTCCCAAAACATTTATTTTTCATTGCTTTCTTGCAATATGCAGTATAGCCGCTTAAATACTGATTATCCAGCGCCCAAGTTTCCTGAATGCCAATGATATGGAATTGGTTCAAGTATTTACTCAATTCAGAATCTCCAGTTTTTTCTCCCAGCCCTGAAGAATTCCAAGATAAAATTTTAGACAAATCTTTATCCTGAGATAACACTTCTACAGTTCCTTTATTGATATATCTACTTATGTCCACCTTCTCATTATTTTGTCCCCATGGTCTCCCCCCCCCAAGCAACTGAACTTATACTGTCATTACTCCAAAGAAGTTAGAGTCTCAAACTTGTTAGATGTCTCAACCAGAGTTTCCCATTTTTTGGAGTTCATATATGCTTTGCCTGTTTCATCCAGGCCGCATCCATCCTCATTTTCAATACAAAAATGAATTCCTAGTTTGTCCAAGATACTCTGCTTCTTCATTATCTCCTTAATTATAGAGACTTGATTTACTTGAAACAAAATTTGTCCATCAAACTCTTTCCTTACTGTCTTCCCTACACGATGGCTGCTTATATGTATATCAAGACAAACATTAAGGAAATCCATCAATTTACCCCTTAAATTAAATTTAGATTCATTTGTTAATTGCTTCAGGCCAAAGATTGAAATTGCAGAATCAATTTTTCTTACACTGGATAAATTTTGATTTATATAAAATTCCAGGAAAAGATCCCTCAATGTGGTAACTTCCCCCACCATAATATCCATACCCTCTAAATTTTTAGCCTTAAGTACTATAGCTTTTAAGATATAAAATTGGTCGGTTGCCACAAGGACCAGCTTAGTTCCCTTCATAGGCCTAATAATGCTAATCAAGTCTTTCATTATTCTACAACCATTCAGTAAAGAAGATAATAATGCTGTTAGAGTTTCCATCAGATTTTCATGTTTCGTTTGGCAGGCAGGCTACCCCAAAACCGGGTAACACAAAATCAGAATCCAATGTTTTTGTTAGAAAAAATTCAAAATGATCATTCTGACTAGACAGGTTGTCATTATTTTTAGGACACTCACTGTTTACCAGATCTAAGTCCAGTTCCTCCTCAGTTTGATCATTACAAGCACTACATTTCTCAAAATCCACCGAGGCAATCTCGTCACATTTTTGTTTCTGGTTTCCTGTGTTTTTTTAATTTCTGTTCCATTTCAATATTCTGTTTTCCTACTATTTTTGTATCTTTAAGTTCACTTTTCATGGATTTTCTACTCTTCTCTGTATTTTTCCCCTTTATTCTCTGTTGTTTAGAGACATGTCTCGGTTTGGGTTTGGATTGAGTGGAAATAATAGCCACTCTCTCATCCACTGAAATTTCATTTATCAGTTTCTGTTTGTTCTTCTTATTACTATCTTTTGTTTTCTGGAGCAGATATGGGGTGTCCATAACATCAGCAATGTCTGTTTGAATACTCCCCTTCTTTATTTTTTAAGTTGTTAACATCCCTATGTCTCCTGGCATTATTAGCCTCAATACTCTCCATCTGTATTTTATTTGCAGCTTCCTGCAACACGTCCTTCTGCCAAAGATATGGGTGATTTTGAACTAATTCTCTGCAAATACTGCTATCCCTTTGTTCCTTTGCTGGGAGCATAATACATTCAAATTCAGAACTTATATTACTTTGATCTACCCTTGGTGATTCCACAAATGTTACCTCTTCATTTACTGTAGGCTTTAATGTGCAATTCAATTTACTCTCATCATTATTAAAAGGCAAATCCCTTGCTTCATTATAATCCTGGTGTATATTGCCAGAGTAACTTTGCTGTAAATCTAATTATTTGTCCAAAATACCTGTTCTATGGTCTCTGGTTACAAACTCCCTTTCAATAAGATCCAATTTTATCCTATTCTCTAAGCAAAACCCTTTAATAAATGAAACATCCTGTTTAATTTCCAATAACTTCTTAAATAGCAGAACACTGGAATCAATTGGATCCCTTAATGCTGTTAATAGATCCTTCCCTCAATATCCATACAGACCGAGATATCCTGTCTCTCTGGGCTCATTGTCCATGAGCTTGTACTATTGTTTCTAGAAGGTAACTCTTGTGGATCATCCTGGAACCTCACTTTTCCTAAGTCCCCACAATTACTATTGTCACCAAGTAATTGATTTTGATTTATCTCAGTAACTCTGTCATAACTACTATTATCAGTATGGTGCAGAGGTATTTCTGTAAATATTAGAAGCTTTATGAGCTATGTTTGCACTGTTTCCATTATTATTTCTAGTTTCTTCAGCTAATTGTAATGTTTCTCTCAAGCTCTGTACTTCTGAATCCAGCACTGATAGATTGTGAAAAATTTGTGAGAACTCAATCTTTGCATCCACATGCTACCCTTCATTAGCTTCAAAGTGATTAGTACCTGCTACATTTACCACTTGTTTGTCAAGCCCCCTCTTATTTACTATACTTTCACCCTTATCTTTAACATTTTCATTAACATTAACATTATTCCCCTTAAAGAGACTAAGAACTGACTGGGGAGCTAAAGGGTTAAAAAAAATTCTGATGTCTCCCTTATTCTCAATGGCCCCATTAGGCATAGAGACTAATTGTATTTCTTTCTTTCTTTCTGATAACCAATTCATCAAACTTATATATATTATTCTTTTTCATACATCTGCCCTTTTTATTTATTCGTTTCTGGTTTTTACCCAGTTCTTTCATTACGAGTAATTTTAGTGATAAAGGGCCTTTAATCTTGACTTCATACCCCCCCACACTAATATCTAAATTATTCTGATCCATTCTACCAGATGTATTAAAAAAGCCTCTATTCTTGCTACGAGTAGTAGCTGGCATATTAATACAGAAGCTAGCACAGCATTCACATGACAATACAACAGTACAAAATACTTATTAGCAGAAAAAATGTCAGCAAAGCTTCAACAAAATGTCAATGAGCTAGCAACAGTGAGAGCAATTAAAACAATTAATCTAATAGTCCATTAGTTCACAGCAGTCTAGAATCATTGGGTCAGGCTATTAGGAATATTAGCAAACTTTTCCTCTTTTTAAACAAGTTAATTTGCTGCAATGTTTCAGGAAAGATATAAACTCCTCTGGTGAAGTATTTAAAGCCAAAAAAGTAGTTGCAGTTCCATCTGACTCGACCAGTCACTATAGTTTTTCTCCTCTTTAACACATCTTATGTCACCTCGATTAATTCAATGAGCTTGATCCTTAGCTGTTTCATTAAAATAAACTTTGCCACATAATGATGCAGAAAGTGAAGGAAATGTCCAGGTCTCCACTAAAATGAAGAAAAAAAACACTCAGTAGCCCAATATTGCTGTTGGCTAAAGCCCAAGGGACCCAAATAACAATGGTCATTGATCCACCCACTATATAAAATGGTAGCTGCAGCTCTACCACTTGAAGGAATCCTAGCTTTTTATTTTACCTTTTACCTTAACTTATATATTTAAAAATACTTATTATATTATTAGGGCAGCCACTTTAGAATAAATAAGCACATGCTAAAATACAGAGTACCAGTCACCAACTGTATAATCCCAAGCAGTTATTCAAAGTAAACTGCCGCTATCATCTATACATTCATTACTCACTTAATGGGGAGAGAAAAAAGCAAAAAAAAAAAAAAAATCACAATCAAGCAGGCTCAACAAACAAACTATTCTTACTTGTGCATCCTCAAGTCAGATCATAGCAGGCACAGCTGGTGGCACTGAATATTTGCTGTATATTTTATCCTCCAACTCAAACTAAGCACAGCCTTAGGAAATAACCTCCAGTAAGTAATGGAGCACCTTCACACACAACTGCCCGATATAAACAGTAACAGCAGAGCTTCAGTGAGGCTTTCAGCAAACAAACCCCTAGGCACACAGAAATGCAGTGAACATGATATAAGAAAGCACGATCAAGCTGTTAAGCGGAAATTCAACAGGGCAGCAGGAAAGAGTGAAGCAAATAGCTAATGCTAACAAATGACTGCCCAGCAATACTGATGAAAATAAAGAATTTAAATCTATTCGGCCGTTCTCTTAAAAACCAAGCAACACTCTGGGCAATGCCAAAAGCCAAACACCAGGCGCCAGGCCAAACACACTCAGTGACTCCCAATACCAAGTCGCACATGCGTACTAAATACTGACAAGTCACGTGAGGTCAATGTCACGAAACTATAGCTAAAAAAAAAATTAAACTTATAAACTCTCCCCAAAATGACCCCAAATTCTTCCTGCAGCAAACTTTGCTAATTGTTGTTATTACTCTTAAAGTAGGAAAGTAATACTTTAGATTGTTAAATCCCAAAAACTGGTAAAATAAGATAAAATGAAATAAAACCAAGTCTCTTTTTAAACAACCACAGAGTTAGGCTCACAGGATCGGCATCGGCATCAGACGTCTCAGGATGTTAAGTCTTAAATTATCTTGACTCGTAGAAGTATAAAAGCTTAAAAATGTAAAAGGCTCATTCACAGGAGCAGATCTCTCATACACTAACCAGACCAGGCAGTAACGCAAGGATGTTCTGCACCTTCACAACCCTCTGCAGTGCGGCTTGGCCACTGCAGTCACCGGGGCTCCCTGCCCACCGCTAGGACTCCACTCTGGTACAACTGCAGGGAAAAAAATAAAAGAAGGAGAGAACACCAGGAACCTGATGGCACAAGAAAGTCTGGAAAGAGCAGTGAGTATGAAACCTAACAAGGCAATGGTAGCATACCTTTACTAAAATATTTTAAAGCTTCTCACTGATCCTGCTTTTGTGACTCCTCCACAGTCACTTAGCATGCAGCCACCAGCACTCCCTCTTGACTGGTCTGATGAGATCCCTGGTTCAAGGACAAATGTACACAAATGCTCGCAGTCTGGGAAACAAGATCTCAGACCCACAGGCAACAATGACAGAGGCTAAAATGGGCATAGTAGCCATTAATGAGACATGGTTTACCAGTAACCACACTTAGGAGACTTCAGTACCCAGTTATGTACTGTTCAGAAGAGACCGAAGTGCAAAGGGGGGGTGGAGTGGCCCTTTATGTCAATGGAAATATCAAAGTTACAGAAATTCAGAATACACATAAGGAGCCAGAAGAGCTGTGGTTCACCATGAACACAGGAAATGGGACAGGCATACGAACTGGGGTTGTCTACAGGCCTCCAGACCTGGGGGAGGACATAGACACATTACTGTTAGAAGATATACAAAACATGACAGCTAAAGGGGAGGTTCTAATAATGGGAGACTTCGACATGCCAGATACAGATTGGTCAATACCTGCAGGAACATCCACCAGAACTAGACACATAGTGGATTCCCTGCAGGGGGAAGGCCTCAAACAACTGATACAACAACCCACAAGAGACAGGGCTATCCTAGCTCTAGTACTGACTAATGGGGAAAGGATCACAGATCTCCAGTTAGAAGGTCACCTGGGGGCCAGTGATCATCACATGGTATGGTTCAATTTGGTCACTAGAACTAAATCATCCCATTCCAGGACAAAAATATGGGACTTCAGAGGAGCTGACTTTGATAAGATGGCCAACAGAGTTAAGCTAGCCCTGGCAAGAATAAATTCAGGTGAGGGAGTACCGCAAAGTGGGCAAGCATTAACGATGCAATACTTGAAGCAACATCCCATTGTGTTAGACAGAAAGCAAGAGCAAAAGAAGGAGAAAACCACTTTGGTTCTCAAAAACAGTAGCATAAAAGGTCAGAGCCAAAAGGTTGGCCTTCAGGAAATATAAGGGAACTCAGCAGGACGAAGATAGGGAGGCATACCAAACTTTGAAGCAGGGAAGGCAGTAAGGCAGGCAAAGGCCCAAACAGAGGAAACACTAGCACGGAAAGTAAAAGAAGGTGACAAAACTTTCTATAGATACATTAGTGAAAGGAGAAAGTCCAGAAGGGGTATTGCTAAAATCAAAGGGGATAAGGGGGAGTGTGTGGAGGAGGACCAAGGAAAAGCATCTATCCTAAATAGATACTTCTGCTCAATATTTACTGAGGAGAAGGCAGGGCAGGGTCTACATATCAATACCATGGACACAGGGGGGAGGGAGGTGTGCACTAGTCCCTTCACAAAAGAAAAGGTCCTACAAGAGCTCGCTAAGCTCAGGGTGGACAAGGCAATGGGACCTGATGACATACATCCCAGGGTACTAAAGGAGCTAAGGTTGGAACTAGCAGAGCCATTATCAGAACTGTTTAGTGAGTCTCTGAGCACAGGAGAGGTCCCAGAAGACTGGAGAAGGGTTCATGTGATCCCACTCCACAAGAGTGGTAGCAGGGAGGAGGTAGGGAATTACAGACCAGTCAGTCTTACCTCAGTAGTGAGCAACATTATGGAGGCACTCCTTAAGGAAAGGATAGTGCAACAACTGGAATCCATAGAACCACAGGATCCAAGACAGCATGGGTTTACAACAGGATGGTCCAGTCAAACTAATCTCATAGGTTTCTTTGACTGGGTAACCAGACTGGTGGACCAAGGGGTGCAGTTGATGTCACCTACCTTGACTTCAGCAAAGCTTTTGATATTGTTCCACATAGAAGATTGATTAATAAGCTGGGTAAGCTCGGGGTGGGTCAGAAGTTGGTCAACTGGGTGGCAAACTGGTTGGCGGGCAGAAAACAGAGTGTGGTGGTAACCGGTATACAGTCAGGAGAGATACAAGTCACAAGTGGGGAACCTCAAGGTTAAGTCCTAGGGCCAGTCCTCTTCAATATCTTCATCAGTGACATTGTAGATGGACTGGAGGATAAGGTTTGTCTGTTTGCAGATGACACCAAGATCTGCAACACAGTAGATGATCCAGATGGGGTGGGCAGAATGAGAAGAGATCTGGAAAAACTGGCAAAATGTTTGGAAGAGTGGCAACTGGGGTTTAACTCAAAGAAGTGCAAGATTATGCACATAGGGAAGAGAAACCCTGAAGCCACCTATAGGTTAGGAGGGGAGTTGCTGGCAATCCCAAGGGAAGAAAGAGACTTGGGCATCATCATCACAGATGACCTGAAATCATCCAAGCAGACCACTAAAGCAGTAGGTAAGGCTAGAGGGATGTTGGGGTGTATTAGTAGGGGTATCGCAAGTCGTAAGAGGGAGGTAATAATCCCTCTTTACAAGACACTGGTTTGGCCCCATCTGGAGTACTGCGTGCAGTACTGGAGGCCGCACCTGCACAAGGACATTAACAAAATAGAGGTAATCCAGATAAGGGCAACCAAAATGGTGCTGGGACTGCATCAGAAAACAGATGGGGACAGATTAACTGAGCTGAATATGTATACCCTAGAGCAAAGGAGGGAGAGAGGTGATATGATCAAAACATTCAAACAACTTAAGGGCATTAACAAGGTGAAAGAGTCTAACATGTTTCAATATAATAAAAATATCAGGAGAAGAGGACACAGCACGAGATTAGAGGGAGGCCGATTAAGGGGTAATGTGAGGAAGTTCTTTTTTTACAGAAAGGGTGGTGGATGCATGGAACGGCCTACCTCAGGAAGTGGTGGATATGGATACAGTGCAGGGCTTCAACCAGGCATGGGATAGGCAAAAGGGAGCAATACAGATTAGTATGAATAGATAGGCCATTGACAGAGTAAAGGCCTATGGCACATTTATAAGGTAGAAAAAATGGGCAGATTGGATTGGCCTTGCGGTCCTTATATGCCATCAACTTCTATGTTTCTATGATTTACAGAACTGTCACTTCTTTCCTGATCATCATTTGATTTCTACATGACAGCTGAGTAGTCTACCGGACTTTGTTTTCATGTCTCTAGAAACAAGTATCATTAATATAAGCGATCAGAGTTGGATTGCAGAATAATTATTTTTTTTACCTTATTTTTGATCATTTCTTTTTTGCATGTCTCTGGCTCAATTACTCCATTTTGGTTTGTAACCGAATCTCACTGTCCTCAATTACTTATTATTCATAGTTTTTATTTGATAGACTTTTTATTATTTCCCTGTTAAAATCTGGGTGTCTAATGCTATCTAGATTAGACTATAGCTAATACTTCTGTACTGTAGAATTCATGGAAGCAAGTTTAATGTCACTAAGTGGTTTGTCTTTTTACCTTGTATGGTGAGATGATCATTAGGACTATTTTTCATATACCCATGCTGGGGTTTTGGGTCCATCATGGAATTTCTTTATATTTGTTTTATTAATGAGAGATTTTTGTTTTGTCAAGTTATTTGAGTAATTTATCTGGGTGTTTGTTCAACAGTTCTTACTTTGCCTTTGTGATATCTTTACTAGACCAAGCAGCCATCAGGCAATATTCTAAATATATTGAATGTACAATGTGACATAGTTCTATTCCCTCTATACTGTATGCTGGATATTACTGTTTATATATTACCTTACAGGCAATACCGTTTTATTATAATTATTAAGTGTATACCTTTATTGTCACACATTGTTACTAGTGTTTATGAGCCTTTTTTTCTTCTTTTGGAATGTTGTAGAGGGACTGGACCCTATAACATGTTATTGGACTAAATAACTACATGAGAATATGTTATGTTACTCGTTTTTTATATAAGGGCCGGGACTGAATTTGGTTAGGTTGTTAGGGTTGTTACGGAAATGGGCGGTTTGGAACTGTGATCTGTGGGAATGGGGAAACTTAGATTTTATAGTTTGATAGAGGTTTGGTTATATAAAAGTTTATATTTGTTTTTTATCAGGGGATTTATGGGGGGTATTTAAAAGGGGGATTTGTTTTATTATATTGTATTAGGGGTGTATTCAACATGGTAGTGGAGAAGTTATATGACTATTATTTTTATTTCTGGGACCCGTTACTGGTTTTGTTATTACTATGCTGATTACATATTAAGGCAAATAGAGTTACTTACACTACCTGGAATGTTAAAGGAGCTTGGTCCAAGACTAAAAGGTATCAAATACTTAAACATATTGTAACCCCCCTGCAAATGGGGGTTCCCAAAAGACTTCCAGGAGCTTGCTTGAATGCTCCAAGCCTGAATGGTGTTTGGCATTTAAGCCATTTATCAGTGAGTGTTTTTAGAGCCTCTGGTACTGTCTCTTTAAGAGCTGTCTGCTTGCAGACATAATTAGTTTGTATGGGGGGACTGTGTGCTTCTCTGAGTACCACTCGAGCTGCTGCCAATTCACTTCATTTTTGCAGTCACTAGGAGTGCAAAGGGAACCTATCTGAAATTACAGTTTGTCTAACCTGCTTTCTTTGCAGTCAGAACTGTGTCTGCTAGTTCCCAATTCTAGTTTTGAACTGCTGAACTGGACCAATCAGTGTGGGGTAAGCTAGCTCTAAAATGGTGCCTTGGACGAATCAGAACTTGGACTCATAATCTGAGCCAGCCACAAGAGGATTGTATGGGCAGTGACTCTGGGAGATGTAGTTTAGACTTCAGTGCCTTTTTGGACCAACAGCAGCAGTCTATTGTGAGTGACAGCCAATCCAGTCAAGAACTGGGAGGAACTCAAAGGAAGTGCCGGTTTTGTCGGTTGAAGTTTCAGTTGAGCTTTGGCAGTGAAGAAGGAAGGAGCCCTGTGCTTTTCAGTGTGCAGTTTTAGTCAAAAACGTATAAGGGCCCAGAGTTCCGGTCTGCAGCTTGTGTAACAGCTTGTTAGGACTGAACCGTCCTGTGAAAAGAATCAAGGATCTCTGAAGAGTAGAAACCAGGCTCACCCTGTAGAAGACTGGAGGAATTGCTGAAAATTGCACTCCGGTCTGTCAGGAACTGAATCTGCTGTGTGTTCTCCCGGTATTGTGCAGTAATTGCGATCGGATACAGATGCAGCCTGCCTGGTATAGTGCTTTCTTTTATATGGATGTGTGAAGAGGTTTGTGTACCTCAAGTGAGCCCTGCTGATATTGAAGGACCCTATCTTATTTGGAGGTCGTGAGTACTAATTCAGGGTCGCTCCCTGTTGAATTGCCACATTAAATCCAAATGGAATTACTGTACTGCTGACTGTTTAATTTTCCTTTTCTGTGTGAAAGGGCCCCTACCAGCTGCCACGGTTTGACTAGCCACTAGGCTTGGGTACCCAGGACAGTAACTGATAGGATAGGCCTGTGCACAGAGCCATAGGTAGATTATTAGAGGATAAGCTAATTAACCTGATTTCCCCTGTCCTTGTTATATCCCCTAAATAAATCAGAGCTGCTTGTTTCAGCAAAGTTATACTGCCTGAGGTATTTGTCTATGTTAAAGTACTGTACTGTGATTGTTGCACTGTATCTCATTTCACAGGAGGTCCCAGTGCCGGAACCAGACCTGGGGTAAGTGTATACTGTGAAGGTAATTCTGATATATTGTGTGGGCCACTAGTGGGAAGAAAGGGGGGTTGCAGTGTCCCAGAGGGCTGTGACCAAGTTAGTTTAACTATTGCAAACCCTGACCTCTGGGTGGAGGCACCCGCCATTGGATCCAGGCCCCTCAACCTGTTAGTGGCAAATCAGGCAGGGGTAGTAGCCCCTGGGATAGCGCCATCTAGGGGTTACAATATCAAACATTTTGGCTGTAAAATAATATTTTTACGGGAAACTAATTTATTGGATTCAGAGTCCAGTCTTTTTGTAAGGCTGGCATAGGACACGTTTACTTTGCTGGTAATTCTACTAGGCAATGTGTGGTAGCTATGTTTATTTATTTAAGCATTTTACCAGGAAGGCATACTGAGCGGTGTAGCGCTCGATTCTAGATGCATCCTGGGGGGGGAATTTAGGGTAGACAGTATACAGAGCAACATACAAATGAACGCCGAAGCGCAATGCAAGGTCGAGAGAAACACATTGGACAAGATACACCTGCCTCTTGGCAGGGGAAGAAAATTGTCCAGCTAGGGCACACAATGAGGCTTAAGTGCAGTGGAATCACACTGTAACATGTAGCTAATAAACACACATGCAATCGGGAATTCAAACTGTCGGAATACCTTGAGGGGCTAGCTGCATGAGCAGGTGGTGGAAAAATGCTGTTTGAGGAAGAGGTTGAGCTGCAGAGAGGAGGAGGAGTGCTTAATCATTGCTGGGAGGGCATTCCACAGGTAAGGCATTCGGTACTTGAATGCACGTTGACCGTTGGAGGAGGACATGCATGGGAAGGTGAGAAGCCTAGAGTCGAGATTACGGAGGGTGTAGCATAAAGGGGTTTGGGCAGCTAGGGTATTAGCAAGGTACAGGGGGAGGGACTGGGACCAGTATTTTGCTGTTATTCTAGTACAATGTGCCATTCTCTGGTCCTGTAAGGAAGGAAGGTCTAAGGATCTGTAGAGATCACAGTGGTGAGTTGTGGGTGGACGGTCCAGGGCAAAACGGCAGAAGGAATGGAAGAGAGGGTCTAGCCTGGCGAGGGTGGATTTGGGGGCCGAGCTATAAACTATGTCCCCATAATCAAGGAGTGGGAGTATCATTTTCTGAGCAATTTCTTTTCGGGTTGGCAGGGGAATGCAGCCTCTATTCCGGTAAAGGGCTCCCAGTTTCGGGTGCAGTTTTTTGTGGATAGAGTCAATGTGGGCTGAGACGTCTAGGTGCTGGTTGAGCCAGACCCCGAGATATCTGAACGAGGTGCAGGTCTCCAAGAGGGTCCCATGTAAGGTGTGGAAGGCAGGGGATAAGTGGGCCCAGGAGAGCCTTTGCCTGGTCCCGAAGGTGAGAGAGACGGTTTTCTCTGGGTTGAGAGATAGTTGGCGAGAGAGGAATCAGAGTTGGATTGCATTAAAATCCTCCTGGAGTTTGGATGACACTACAGCGGGGGAGGGACCTGTAGTGTATATTACAGTGACATCAGCATACATGTGAATGGATGAAAGGGGGCACATGGAGGGCAGGTCATTTAGGAAGATAGAGCAGAGTATCGGGCCAAGGACCGAGCCTTGTGGCACACCTATTGTGACAGGTAGTGGGTCAGAGGTGAGTGAGCCAATTCTAACTGCTTGTTGCCTCCTTTCTAGGTAAAAGTGGAACCAGCTGGTGGCCTCCCCCGAGAGGCCTGCTAGGGTGAGTTTAGATAACAGGAGTGAATGGGAAACTGTGTCAAAGGCTTTAGCTAGGTTAATGAAGATGGCTGAGGTGACTTGCCCATTATCCATGCCAGTGAGGATGTCGTTTGTTAACCTGAGCAAGGAGGTGATTGCGGAGTGCGATTTCCTGAAGCCAGCCTGATAGGGTGAGAGGAATGAGGAGTTGTCGAGGAAGGTGAATAATTAGGAGAAAACAAGTTTTTCCTGGACTTTGGCTAGAATTGGGAGGAGGGAGATAGGGCGGTAACTGCCCGGCGAGGAGGAGTGGTCACCACCTTTAGGGAGGGATGACTGTGGCATGTTTCCAGGCAGCTGGGATCTTGGTGAGAGAGAAGGAGAGGTTGTAGAAGGAGGCCACTGGGGTGGTGATGGCAGGGGCAGATAGGTATAGCATCTTGGAGTCAAGGCCAGAGGGGCATTTGCCTTTGTTAAGGTTGAGTGTGCTTAGGGCAGCTAGTACTTCAGCTGGGGAGACCAGGCAGAATGAGAAGTGGTGGGATCTGGGTGGGGGTTGAGAGGGTGGATGTGGTATCGTAAGGGGTGCATGTTTGTGGAGAGAAGGGAGGAGGCACAGTTAGTAAAGAATGAGTTGAAAGCAGAGGCCACCTCACCATGGTCCGTTACCAAGGAGCCATTTACCTTTAGGGCAGGTGTGGGTGGCTGGGAGGGGGGGGGAGAGCAGAGATTTCAAGGACTTCCAGAACTTTGCTGGGTGGTTGTGGTTTGTGTGGAAGGAGGCCTTAAAATAGTTTGCTTTTGCCTGGTGAATTAACCTGGTGTTTGCGTTGCAGAGTATGCGGTAGTGTTGGAGGGCTGCCTGTGACCCAGATGCCTTGTAAGATTTCCAGGCCAAGTTCCTGGCATGAATTTGGTCAATAATATGGGCATTTACCCAAGGTAGGTGGGCGCCCCTAACGCAGGCTCTTCTGAGAGGGGCGTAGTAGTCCCAGATGATGAGGAAATTTGATCTGAAAAATTCCAGGGCTGAGTCAATGGAGGAAGCATGATGAATAAATGACCAATCAGTGTTAGATAGGTCACTTAGGAGTGCAGCAAGGTCTAGTGATTTGTAAGCCCTAGTGAGTAGTATTCGAGGGGGTGGTGCCTGGGGTTTGAATATTTTCCGTACTATGTAAGTCATGAGGTGGTCACTGAGGGAGTCGGGCAGAGTACCAGCTTCTTGCACCTGATGGGGATGTGTGGTGAGGGCTCAGTCGAGGAAAGAGTGGTTAAGAGATTTATGGTTTGCCAGTGGGTCTCGGTGATATGCTGGGAGAGGTTAAGTGCAGTCACCTGGTTTTGAGGTTAGAATTAGTTTTAGATAGCCAATTGATGTTGAATCCTCTAGGCATGTATAGTTTTCCCCCCACAGCGAGTGTTTTTAGGGTGCCTAGATGTTCAATGATGGTGTTCAGGGGGTTATCTGGGGGGCAGTAGAATCCTGCTATATATAAGGGGATGGAATGAGGGAGTGAAAATCTGAGTAGGAGGGAGTCTTTAGGGTGCGTTGGGTTTGGGAGTTGGACTGGTGCGAATGGTAGCTTGGGAGAGATGAACATGGCAATGCCCCCACGCTTCTTTCTGCCCGGATGGTCATGACGAGTGAGGGAATAGCCAGGGATGGATACTTCAGCATCCAAGTTATGGGGTTTCAGCCCAGTTTCAGAAATAATAAGGATATCAGGGCATAGGAAGAAGATGTATGGTTGGAGGGGGGTGATTTTGTTCAGGAGGCTGCATATGTTAAGATGCATAATTTTAAGCCCCTGTGGTAATTGGATAGGAGGGGAAATGAGGTTGTTTGGGAGGGTAGGTGGCCCAGGATTTGATTCCACATCACCTGCTAGGAGGAGTAGTAGTGGTATTAGGTGTTTTACTATGAGCATCACATTTCTCACCTTATGGGGGGGGGTCAGTAGCTGATGGGTGGCTGGTGAGCAGTATTTTGGAGGTGATGGGTGTAGGACTGACAGCTCAGTGTGGAAAGAAGGAGGCAGGAGGGCTGCGCTTATATTCCAATTGATTAGAGTGGAATGAGGGGATGGGCCAGGGTAGAGTGTAGTGTGATATGGGGGAGAGGTAGCCCATGAGTAGCCTTTAGTGGGGGAAGCAGGAGAATCTGGGTAGATGGCTGGTGGGAGGAAGGTTAGGGGGAAGAGTAGGCACAGTAGGGTGAGTTGCAGAGGCAGCATAATGAAATGAATAGGTTTTGACAGCTGGGGAGCGATCGAGCGGCCACTAGCGATGAATTAGTATAACCTGCTAATGAGGAAGTGAGCTGATAGGTTAATTCGCACCACACACAGCATATAAAAGGCAGTGCTCACCAAGGGTGGTGGCGGGGGTGGTTGGGAGCCGGCGCAGAGCCGCAGGGACCTACACATGCAGCAGCAATGTTCAGCAAACAGTCTCCTGGCCTTAGCAAACAGTCTCTTGGCCTTTTCCAACTATGATTTTTTGTACCTGCAGCAGACGCCAACTTCTGTATCGACCTGGGGAGGGCAGGACTCTCGGGGGCCCTCATGACCACCGGCTGTGGAGAGGAGACAAAACCGGCAGATTTATAACAGGTAGGACAAGGAGGGGCAGCTGCAGTTAAGCTCGAGTTACTCGACAACGACCTTGGGGGAGGGGCTGGCTTTAGGGTTGCTTACCAGGATGGGCTGTGCTTTACACAATAACGCGATTTACACAAAACAAGCTGCATTATTACTATCAAACTGATTTTAACAAGCTGCACTATTGCTATCAAATTGAATTCTGTGCTAGAGACTCTTTACAGTATTTGACTAGGTTGCATAAATAACACTAAGAAAACATTTGTCATTAACTTTAGGTTATCTCAGACTTTAACAGATTCTGAAGGTCAGTATATTTTTCTTTTGGGAAATTAGATTATACAGATGCCTATTGTGAAGTGTTTATTTCCCCAACGCGGACTCAGCATCCTTTTTGCTAAATTGAATTAGCTGCTCATTCCATATGTAACTTTTCCTATGCTAATAGGAGGTGATTGGACTCTTCCTTTTGCTCCTGTTTTAGATAAATTCTACTGAACATCCACTGATCTCTCTCCTCTACAACGTGCACTGCGAGATCTAGTGGATGATTATGGACTCTGTGACCCATGGCGAGTTTTTAATCCTGCTACCAAATATTTTACCTATTATTCCCCCACCCACCAATCTTTTTCTAGGATAGACTATTTTATGGTTAGTAGTTCTATTCTTAATGGTACACATTCTGTTGAAATTACTCCCAGAGTATTATTAGATCATTCATGAGTATGGTTAAGTCATATATTTGTACTTGGGACAGCAGAAGGACACTCGCTGGAAACTCAACAATCAATTGTTAAAGGAAGAGAAAATATGTACATGGATTAGATCTCAAATACGCTTCTACACAAGTCTGAATGCTGGTTCAGTGGATCGTACTGACCTAGAGTGGCCTGCGTTTAAATGTCTTATCAGAGGCAAATTTATTCACCTTGCGGCAAATAGAAAGCATAATAGGACTGCACAGACTAGTTCTTTGTTGAATAATATCAGAACTTTGGAAAACCGGTTGAGTTCCTCTACCCCAGATTCAGTCGGATTGGAATTGACTTCCCTCAGGGATCTATACAATGATTTACTCTGAATGGGCAGGATATGCCATTTTCAAACCCATTTTACTTGTATAGATCAAGGTGAAAAAGTGAGACAACTGATTGCAATGCATCTAAAAAAATTGGAATTCTCTTGATTTACCCCATTAATTGTATCAGAATTGGATAACTGCGTTAAAATGACTCCTAGTGATATTTATCAGGAATTTGAGCATTTCTATCAAAGATTATATGCCCAGCTATCAGCGCCACCTTCTCTCCAAAAAATTCAAACCTATCTGGATGGCTAGATTTATCAACATTGCCTATAGAGCAAGAAAATGGTCTATCTAAGCCTATTTCACAGTCAGAGATATTGGGCCAGATATTCAAAAGGGTTGCGCCATGCGCAACAGGGTTGCGCATGCTCAAGTCCTAAATTGCGCCATTCTGCAATATTCAGCAGGAGGCAGTTGCGCCACTGAAAACAGGCTGAGCAACAGCGCTAATGCAAATGAATGCATGCTCAACTGGAGGGGGAGGAACCATGCATAAACTGCACAGCCCGATATTCAGCCGGGCTGTGCAGAGTTGTGCAGGTGCAACCCTCAACCTGCGCCTGCAGGACTTTGAGCCAAAAAAAAAAGGCTTAAGTCAAGGGCCACCCAAAGGTGAGCTGCTGTATTGCAGGGTGCAACACAGCAGCTGCTACCTGTGGCTGGCCCCCAACTCAGTCCCTGTGCCCCCCCACAGCCCAATCGCAGGCATAATGTACTCCCCACCAGCCCGATCGCTGGGCATCAATGTGGCTTCCCCATCGCCTGCTCACATCCCTGGTGGTCCAGTGGACTGAAATGCCCAATCGCTGGCAGAAAGTAAATGGAACCCCCAGAACATCTCCCTTGTGCCCGATCGTGGGCAGAAAGTAAACGGAACCCCTGAATTCTCCTTGAGTTCGATCAAGGGCAGAAAGTAAACAGAACCCCCGAACATCTCCCTTGTGCCCAATCATGGGCAGAAAGTGCAATGGAACCCTTAACATCTCCCTTGTGCCTGATCACGGGCAGAAAGTAAACGGAACCCCCGAACATCTCCTTGTGCCCGATCGTGGGCAGAAAGTAAGCGAAACCCCGAACATCTCCTTGTGCCCGATCACGGGCAGAAAGTAAACTGAACCCCCAACATCTCCCCTAGCCCGATCGTGGGCAGTAAGGAAATTGAAACCCCCACCCCAACATCTCCCTGGTGCTCTGCTCTGCACCATCGGGCGGCAGCCCTACCGGGCAGTCAGGCGGCGGGCGGCAGGGCGGCAGGCGGTGGATGCTGCCGCCTGCCGCCGTGGGGAGCGGGTGGGGCCGTGGGTGGGGTGGGGGACACTAGCCACCAGGGAGATGTTTTGGGGGGGTTCAATTTACTTACTGCCCGCGATCGGGCATTTCAGTCCACTGGACCACCAGAGATATGTACGGGAGGAGGTGGGGGAGCCACATTGCTGCCGGCGATCGGGCTGCAGGGTGCGTTGGTCCCCGACGGCTGCTGCCTGGCAGGGCGCCAGGCGCAAGTCCTCGGGGATCGGCGCACCTACATGCTAATGGCATGCAATGGAGAGAATCAGATGCAAATGGCCCCTGCACCTTGCATGAATTATGGCCCCATTTGCATGTCACCTTTGAATATCGTGATTTTGCACATGGCGCAATGGTACTTGCGCCACCGCAAGTTGAATGCTCCACTCTGACAACTTGCGGTGGTGCAAGTTCCACTGCGCCATGCACAGTGGCTGTGGCTGGGGGGTGATATTCAAAGGAGTTGCTCAATAGTGCAACTCCTTTGAATATCGCCCGGCCACACCCCTGCGCAACTATTTTGCGCAGCGCAAGGGCTTATGCCTCAGACTGGAGCAGTTTGAATATCCAGCCCATTATATGCAATTAAAGCTTTAGCTCAAGATAAAGCACCTGATCCAGATGTGCTTTCTGCAAATTTTTACAAAGTTTTTGCTGACAATTTAGTTCTTCTGTTACTTAGGTTTTATTAATATATTGATAAACATGATATTTCTGACCCCACTTTATTAGAATCCCTGATTATATTATTACCTAAACCTGACATACTGTTAAATTGGGTAAGTAGTTATAGACTAATCTAATTAATAAATTATGACGTTAAAAAAACTCACTGAAATTCTTGCTAATGGAATTAATAAGATTTGAGCTTCTTTAATTTGTAGGGAACAAGTGGGATTTATGTCTTCCAGGCTGTCATCCAATCAATTTCAGAAATTAGCCCATATTTTCTCTGTGTCTGAGGATCCTGCAGTGCCTGTGGTGCTGGTATCCCTAGATGTGGAGAAAGCCTTTGATAGAGTTAGTTGGCCCTTCCTTTTTGCTATGCTGTCTAAATTCTGGTTCCCTGACACTTTCCTTATGCGGATTCATATATTATATTCACTTCCCAGTGCAAGGATTTATTGCAAGGGTGTTCTTTCTTCTTCGATCCAACTGCAATGTGGTACTAGACAAGGCTGCCCTCTCTGTCTCTCCTATCCTATTCAGCCTTTATCTTGAGCCTTTGCTGAATAAGTTAGAGATGAATCCCTCCATTACCGGAGTTACAGTTTCTGACATCTCTATGACATTATCGGCACATGCTGATGATATTTTATTGCATATTAATAACCCAACTAACTCCCTTTCCTGCAGCTTTAGAAAGCATATGACAATTTAGCTGACTTGCTAATTATAAACTCAATACAGATAAATCAACGGTTATGCCTCCGAATGCGGGTATTTTTAAAACAAATATTCTCAAATGGAGTATGTTCTGGTCACCTAATAAGATCAAATATCTTGGTTTATATGTCACTAGGAATTTTACACAGCTTAAAAAGTTAAATTTGGATGATTTGGTAATAAAAATTAAATAGGATTTAGATGGGGTAAGTCGCTTCCACTGACGTTATGTGGTAGGATTAATATAATTAAAATGAATGTTCTTTCTTGTCTTTTTTAACCCTTAAATATGCTCAACTTGTTTATTTCAATGTCTTGGCTTCAGAAACCTCATGCTTTTATTTCATCATTTATATGGTTAGAGAAACATCCTCATCAAGCATTTCATACACTAGTGGCACCTAAGCGGAGGGTGGTCTTACACTACCTAATTTTGCTATATATGATTTCGCTAGCCATGACAGTAAATACTTAAAATGGTTACTTATCAAACAAGATCATAATCCTTCTGTCTGTTTCCCTGTTTGGTTGGAACATGAATTAGATTTAATGGTGAAATGGGGTTATCACCTTTAGCAATGCCTTTCATTTGATTCAAAACATTACATAAGGAGCTATGTGACTCAGTTCTGGGTACCTCACTTAAGGTGCATGCTCAGTTAGGTACGGTTTTGAGGTATAACTTGGAACAGGATATTTCTCAACCTATATTTGGGAATTTCAACTTTAAGACTGACCATAAGTGCCTCTCTGGGGAGTGGAGTCCTCAGCTGTCCATTGCTAGAGTGGACTCCTTGCTCAAAGACGGTTATTTTAAATCTCTTCATGATATTCTATACTCATTTTACATGGATTCTAAATTTCATTGTAGGTTGTTCTGGCTAAAACATCTGTTAATGGACCATTTTGGTCCTTTTCCTGATCCACTTCTGGTGGGAACATAGTGAATTTTTGACTTTGGAGACTAAATTGGCATCTCAGTCACATTTCATTTCTAGACTATACATGCCTTTTTTTTACACATTTGTTTCCTACCTTAAATGGAGCTTGCCGTTATTGGGAGGATGGTTTTACTAATGGGAATTTAATTGGGAGTGTTTATGGCAAGATAATTATACTTGTATTACTAGTGATTAACTCTGTCTTACGCAGTTGAATGGTATCCAGTGAACATAGTGACCACGACTGAGTGCTTTCAAAAAGGGTGACTCAATCATGGCACCTGTGTTCGGGGCTACCTGGCACGGTAGTGACTGGATACCTGGGTGAGCAAGGTAGGGTGATGGGAAGTGGACGCTCATGTACGCATGTGCACATGTGCGGGGGAAAGGAAGGGGAGGAGAGGTATGTGGGAGGGGATGTGGTGGGCAGCTACCGAGCTGGTTGGCTAGCATGGTGGAGAAGGTGGTCAGTTGGGGTGTGCAGGATGCCGGGTTGGGGTCTGGCATGGTGCGTTTTATTTTTTGTGCCGGCAGGTGGCTTTTTTTTTTTAGAATTTCAACCCCAACATGCACCCACCTGGGTTGAGAGAATCCTTAAGTAGGGGAGCAGGGGAACTCAGCCCCCACATAAATGTAAATTCTATCACAACCTTGCAGTTTGCTGTAGTGTATATCACCGTAATTCATTTTGTAAGATGTACACTTCTGCCTTCCCAATGGCTGCATCACTATTCTATGATCACCATTATCACATAGAACCCAGTTTAATTACGCAATATACCACAAGAGAGTGTGGGTGATGCCAGGATTTACCCACACCAGGCATGGGTAATCCTGGCATCACCCACACCCTCGAGTATATATGTATATGTATGAGTATTTATGCGTATATAAGAGAGAAAAAGAATCCAGGAAACACCATGGGTCCCCTTACAAGAACAGATGGGTCCTTAGCCATAACAGATAAAGAAATGGCAGATGTTCACAATGAATATTTTGCTACAGGTTTTAACAAAACTAATGCAATGGGGGCCACAAAGCATAAGACAAGAGTATCCCAATGTCCTATTAAAATAGAGATAAAAACTATCAGGGAGAAATTAAGGACATTAAATCCAATTAAGTCCCCTGGACCAGATGGTCTGCATCCAAGACTATTAAAGGAACTCCCTGATGAATTAGCAGCCCCAATCAGCCATATTTTTCAATGTTCTTTAGATATAGGGGAAGTGGTGGATTCATGGAGAGAGGCAGTTGTAATCTCCCTATTTAAAAAGGGAGACAAAAAAAATCCATCAAATTATAGACCAGTTTGTCTAACTAGCATTCTGTGCAAAATACTCGAAGGAATAATAAAAGACTAAATTACAACTTTTATACAGGAAGAAAAGTTAAATGATACTCAACATGGTTTCAGAAAGGGAAGATCTTCCCAGACAAACATGCTGGATTTTTATAACATGGCAAGCAAAAGTTTGGATGAGCGTAGAGCTGTGGAAGTGGTCTTTTTGGATTTTACCAAGGCCTTTGATCAGCTACCCCACCAAGAGCTTATACAACAGTTAAAAAACATAGGCTTGCATGAAAATATTGTGGCGTGGATCAGCTCCTGGCTTAGTAATAGAAATTAGAGGGTAAGCATAAGAGGAGCCTTGTCAGAGGTGGTGGGCATAACAAATGGGGTGCTGCAGGGATCTGTTTTAGGGCCATATCTTTTTAATATCTATGTGGCAACATTCGTATATGAAGATAAAAGGGTATGGATGACAAAGTTTGCAGATGACTGCCAGCTAGAGGTTAAATTAGATTATCAGAAAGATCACACCTCCATGTAAGATGCCCTAAATTACATCAATGATTGGTGTACCATATTCAAACTTCACTTAAACCCCAAGAAGAGTACAGTTATGCATCTGGGCAGAAGAAATCCAAATCAGCAAAATTATTTAGGTAAAACTGTACTTAAAATTGTGATGGAAGAGAAGGATCTAGGTTTTACAATCACTAATGATCTCCAATTTAAAACACACTGCGCAAATGTATGTAGAAGGACAAACAGGGTGTTAAATTGAATTTTAATACACATAGCAAGCAAAGATAGAGAGGTCATTGCTCCCCTGTATGGATCCCTGGTAAGGCCCTTGATGGAATATGGAGCACAGGTTTGGTCGCCATATCACAGAGGGGATGTAGATAGGCTGGAGAAAATACAGAGAAGAGCTACACATTCTATAAAGGGATTACAGGGGAAGAGTTATGACACCAGGTTGGTAGATCTAAACTTGTTCACACTGGAATATAGACATTTGAGGGGGGATATGTGTTTACTCTTCAAAGCACTGATTGACTATGACCTATGGGATAAACTGGGGTTGGAATTTAGGGAGCAGACTCATAACACCAGAGCTCATTCCCTACTATTAAAGGGTGAAAATAGTAATACTCTGCGAAGAAAAATGTGGTTTAATCAGAGAGTGATTCCAATCTGGGACTCATTACTGGTCGAAGTGGTGGGTAGTTCATCTGTAGAGAGTTTTAAACTCCAATTAGATAAATTGCATCCATCGAATTCCCTTTAGATAGCGGGCGAGCACCATGGACAAAAGTCTGTTTAGCTCAGTAATTACCTATGATACCTATTATGACCTATGATTGTGAATATACAATGAGCATCTTTGGTGTTGTGAGAAAAAAATAATAAAGATTTTTTTTTTATTTTTAATTATGCGTGAGGAAAAATAGTCCCAAGTTTCTACCTGCTGCCCAGCTTCTAGTGGAACTTATCCTCAATATTGTAGAGTGTACTGAGGAAATTAGTATTCTCTCTCTCTCTCTCTCTCTCTCTGGCTTGTGGCAAGGGGAATGGGAATGGCAGATCATAGCAGGAAGCTCATGGCAAGAGGTGAGCTGGCGGAACATTTTGAACTGTCACGGAGGACAGATCTACGGTTTGCAACAGTTGTTTTCCTGGCCCCTCATCCATGCCAAACACATACATGGAAAAATCCCTACTAGTGGAGGTTCTATGTGGTGCTGAAGGTAGAGGAGGCTCATCTATGCCTCCCACCATGTCTGTTCAGATAAAGATATATTTTAAGAGATGGAACAATTCTAAAGTACTGAAAGTGGTTCTCACTTAAAAGCAAGGGCTACGCGTTATAAAACTCATGGTTTAAAAGTGGAACTGTGATACTGCGCATGTGGCTGTCCTGTGGCATATGCAATAGCACATGCCCATTGTCATGACATGGCTTTTAGGCTGTGACTTTTACAACTTGTAGCCCTTGTTTTTAATTAAAAAACACTTTCTGTACATTGAACAGCTCAGACACAAAGGGCAACCCTAGGAGGCATACGCCAAGTGTGGTCCAGACCCTAGGCTTGCTGTATGCTGAACTTCACTGATCTTCATCAACTGGGAGAGAGACCAATCATGGTGCGAAGGCAGACTCTGACAGGCACAGAAGCAGGGATTCCTTGACAGCAGTTCTACCTGGGTGAATCCCCCTTCTGGCTCCTTTCTCCACTGAGGCTGCTTCTCTCCTCGCTTGCTTCTGCTCAGACCCAGCCAAGTGCTGCTCTTTCAACATAAGGAGCTGTTGGAACACTTACTCCATGCCACCTAAACATAAACACAACAAGTTTCCTTTCCATCCTATCAGTTCTGTGTGTACTTTGGTTTTATGTGTAGTTGATGTAACAAGGGATTGGTACATCTAAAATGCAGAATATCGCTGATTGTTTTTACAAGTAGCAGAAACAAAGGTTCTGTCTATCCTCCTTGCCCCCTAATCCCATGCACCGCGAGTCGTCCTCCTTTATAGGGTCTATGTGGCCCGCCCTTTCCTGCTTCTCCTAATTATAAAGGCGGGGCATACATACAATACATGTATTTTTATTTTGTCCTGAGCCTCACATTTACTGAACAACTCAGACACAAAGGGCACCCCTAGGAGACATACACAAAGAGTGGTCCAGTCTCTAGCCTTACTGTCTGCTGAGCTCCACTGATCTTCACTGACTGCTAAACACACTACTGAAATAATGGTTGGCTAATAGAAAGCTGTCAGCCAGAAACAGCCAGAAGGAACAGCTCAGACACAAAGGGCAACCCCACACAGCTCTCCTGTTTTCATCCACAGAAACCATAAAAATAATAGGCTGCAAGCAGTGTGGAACTCTCGTTCACAGATCCTTTGCAGCAAGGGTGGGTCAATGTCCCACATGCAGGGCAATAAAGAACCTAAGATCTCAACTCCATGCCACTTGGAGTGAGATAGCTCACCTACGTGAAAAGCTCCAGGAAACTGCACAACATATCTTTCCGCCACCTACATATCAAACACCCATTCCAACAGCACCCCTCCCACAGAGAACTATGAGACCAGGAGGCTGAAATGTCATTAAACATCGTAATGCAATCAGTAACTCACACCCCAAACACAGAATGGGGACACGAACACTCCAGTAAACATCTCAAACAGGTTTTCTGCACTGTCATCATTGCCACCCACTGAGGCAAGGGATGAGGTCTGCCAAAACCAGCAAAAGCCCAATGACATGCTCAAATCAAACAGGTTTTCAGCACTGTCTTCATTGCCACCCACTGAGGCAAGGAATGAAGTTTGCCAAAACCAACTAAAGCCCAAAGACAGAAAGAAAGTGAACCACATTACTAACAAAGACATTAAAAAGCAAATTTTAATCATAGGGGACTCAGTGATATAAGGAGTTGAGTTCCACATTCAGAAAAAGGGACAGTCAAGAGTTATGATAAGATGTCTCCCCCGGGCATCAGCATGGAAAGACACAGAACGTATTGTTAAACTGGCATGCGACACAAATGGCATCTCACACATCCTCATCCATTTAGGTACAAATGACCTAGCCAAACGCTCTGTGGAGGAAACCAAATCTAATCTGTCCACACTAGGAAACAGATTATCATCTATTTCGTCCACCATATCATTCTGTGAGAGTCTGCCTGTATGTGGGAAGGCTGAAAACATGCAGAGGATCAGAAAAGATCCAACCACTGAGCTCAACACATGGCTCAGGGATTGGTGCCAGGAAAAAGGGCATCAGTACATGGGTAACTGGCAGGACTTCTATGAAAGGGAATCCTTTAAGTTTGATGGCCTGCACCTCATGAAGGAGAAGACCCGAGTGCTTGGACGGAAATTTGACACTTTCCTACACCATTTAAGCTTATAGAAAGGGCGAGGTCAGCATCACCTAGCACATCAATATACACAGCTACTCACCCTCCCCAGTCACTGCCTAAAATGTCCACCTCCAGTAAAACAAAGATAAACAAGAACCATCATTCAAAACTAAAAATACATTCGGACCCATGCAGCACAGCTAAACACAAAATACACAGAAATATCACTGTATCTGGAGATCAACAAGGATGGTGAGCAATGTGCATCAATGCCCACAGTCTTGTAAACAAAATCCCTGATCTCACTGCCATGATAACAGACTCACAACTGGATTTAGTCGCAGTAACGGAAACATGGTTCAATGAGAACCACACCTGGGACATAGCTATCCCGGGCTATACCCTCTTCAGGAGGGACCGCAAGGGAAGGAAAGGCGGGGGGAGTAGCTCTGTATGTCAGAAATGACATAAAAGCCATAGAAATTCAGGCTGCATCCAGGGAGGCTGAAGCCCTGTGGATCACCATTGGATTGGGGATAAAAACACTATCCGAGTTGGCATAGTCTACAGACCCCCAACACAAAATAATGACTCAGATAAAGAACTTATAGAGACCATCTTAACTATGTCCAACAAAGGAGATCTGGAACTGCTCAGGGACTTCAATCTACCTGACATAGACTGGTCATCCTACTCATCTTCTTCTGAGAGAAGCTGGAAATTCATACTAGTACTACACAGTGCGGGACTAGCACAACTAGTGACATCCCCCACCAGAGAAGAAGCAATACTTGACCTCATGCTTTCAAACAGCAATAGAATCTTGAGCATTCATGCAGGAACCCATATAGGATCCAGTTACCACATTTCAGTCTGGATCACCATCAGGAAATCTGATGAAATCAGTCATACAAAACTGAAAATCCTCGATTTTAGAAAGGCTGACTTCACCAGAATGAAAGAAATGGTAAAACCCTTACTGGCACATAATACAAGAGAAAACGCTGAAGAAAGTTGGAGGAAGATAAAGGATGCACTAACTACAGTAACATCACGATGCACAAAGTTGGTCAGTAAAACAAAAAGGAAGAGGAAGCCACTCTGATTCACAAAGGAAGTAGCGTCAAAAATCAAAGCCAAAAAAAGGACAGTTCAAAAATTTAAGGTAACAAAAAAAGACAGTGATAACGAAGACTATAGAATCAAACTCAAAGAAGCAGGTAAAGAAATCAGAAAAGCAAAGGCACAAAGAGAGGAGAAAATTGCACAGGAGGTAAAAAAGGGAGATAAATCATTTTACGAATATATCAGGGAAAGGAGAAAGCCAAGAGGAGGATCATCCATCTGACTACCAAGGAAAGACTACACACAGAGTTTGACAAGGAGAAAGCAGAGATCCTAAATAACTTTTTCTGCTCAGTCTTCACAAAGGAAATGGATCAACACTAATCAAAGCAGACAGACCCATGACAGGGGCAGACATGAGTCAATTTACTACAGAAAGAGTCCTGAAGGAACTGAAGAAGCTAAAAATAGACAAAGCAATGGGCCCGGATGGGTACACTCGAGGACACTTAAAGAGCTAGCAGAGGAGCTCGCCGCACCACTGGCAGCACTGTTCAATGACTCCCTAAGCAGTGTTGATATACCACCGGACTGGAAAGAGGCCATAGTAATTCCCCTTCACAAAAGTGGGAGCAAGGAGGAGGCTGGGAATTACAGCCCAGTCAGTCTAACCTCAGTGGTGGTAAAACTGATGGAAGCACTCCTTAAAGAATGGATAGTGGAATATCTAAAGATCAGTGGGCAATTAGACCCCAAACAGCATGGTTTCATGGCAGGACAGTCATGCCAGACCAATATGATTGATTTCTTCGATTGGGTGACCAAAACTGTGGACCAAGGTGGGACTGTGGATATCGTATATATTTAGATGTTAGTAAGGCATTCGACTCTGTCCCACATAGAAGGCTGAACCACACAGATGTAGGGCCTAAAATCATCAGCTGGGTAAGAAATTGGCTATGGAACAGGACACAGAGGGTTCTGGTCAATGGGACAATGTCTAGAGAGGGCAAGGTGATCAGTAGGGTGCCACAAGGATCAGTCTTGGGGCCAATCCTTTTCAATATATTTATCAGTGGAATCGCTGAAGGGCTGGTGGTGAAGGTATGCTTGTTTATAGTTGACACAAAGATCTGCAACAGGGTAGACACACAGGAGGGCACCATGAAAATGGTGTCTGACCTTAAAAAAACTGGAAAAATGGTCTAGAAACTGGCAGCTGAAATTCAATGCCAAAAAATGTAAAGTAACATACCTCGGAAAACAAAACCCAAAGGTGACATACACCCTTGAGGGAACAGATTACAGAGACCAATATGGAATGAGACCTTGGAGTTATAATTTCAGATGACTTAAGAGTAGGAAAACAGTGAGAAAAAACAGCTTATAAAGCCAGTAGCATCCTCGGATGTATAGGCAGAGGCGTTACAAGTAGAAAACGCAAAGTAGTAATCCCACTATACAGGTCCCTGGTGAGGCCACATCTGGAGTACTGTGTCCAGTTTTGGAGACCTCATTTAAAAAAATACACAAATTGCCTAGAAACAGTACAAAGGAGGCCTGCAAAGATGGTACAGGATCTACATCACGAGCCATATGGAAACAGACTAAAACAACTACAGTACAGTTATACTCTCTGGAACAAAGGAGGGACAGAGGAGCTATGATAGAAACCTTTAAATACATTAAGGGAATAAACTCAGTGCATAAGGAAGATCTCTTTCACTCATACGAGACTGCTCACACCAGAGGGCACTGCATGCTTCTAAAGGGAGGTAGGTTCAAAAGCAACACTAGGAAGTTCTTCTTCAAAGAACGGGCTGTGGACCCCTTGAATAGTCTGCCACAAGACTTGGTGGAGTCTAAGACAGTCAGTGAGTTCAAGTTAGCATGGGATTGGTGCTATGGAAATCTGACAAGAAAGAATTAGCTGGGTGGAGGTAGCAAGAAAAAGGTCAGACTAAATGGACCAATAGGTCCCCTTCTGCCATCACTTTTCTTATGTTCTTATGTTTCTTATAGAATTGCTTCATCTGTTAAAATATACCTTTATTTGAATGGACATGGTGGTAGGTGTGAATGGACTGCTGCTGCCATTCGGGGAAAAATATGGAGTGCCTAGTTGTCACGAGCATGGATTTTAGAGTGCGTTTTTGTTTTTTTCTCAGAGTTTTGGGAAGGATTTGTCAATTTCCTGTGTTGCCGTTGTGGTTTTGCTGTAACTGAATATGTTGGATTTTATGTTAGATGTGGGGGTGGGGTGGGGTCCAAGTCCACTTTACTGCGAGGGCAATATGGTGGCTTTGCTGCGTGTTTTGGGAGGATTGCAGGGATTTTAAAATTATGCGCCTGGCTGGCACCTTTTCCCCGTGGGGTGATGCTATGATTTACAATGGGTAAATTGTGCCAGCCAGCCAATCAGATTACAGTATGTTTTTACCCATTGTATAATATATTACATAACATTATATTATACTCCTCAAAACCTTTTAAATCTAGGAATTACTCAATCACCACAATGTCTTAGGTGTGATGCTTGGGTAGGCCCCCTTTTGCATATTTTTTGGGAGTGCCACAAAGTTTCTCCTTTATGGAATAGCATATGGTCTTATATGAATTCCTGTCTGGCCCTCACTCAGTTTTTCAACACAGAAATTTGTATACTGGATGATTACAGTAGGATTCTTGATAAAAGCCATAGATACTATGTGGCTATGATTTCTATTTTGGTTAAGCAGGTGGTATTGAGACACTGGAAGGACTAAGAAGTAATCTCCTTTCAGGAGTGGCTTAATGAAATGTTATATAATTTATGATTGGGAGAGAATGATTGCTAGTGTATGCAATAGGTATACTGTTTGTACTGAGCTATGGTCCAGATTAAAAGCTATTTTAGTGACTTGAAAGTCATGGCCCAGGCTCCTTCTTCTCTTTTTTCTTCTCCTTTCCTTTTAATAAATGTAATTATGTAAATTGTTATTGCTATTACCATACTGTACTTTTTTAGGCTCTGTTTTTTTTTAGGTTCATTTTATTAGACTCTACCTCTGTGTTGGAGGGGGTATTGGGGAAGGCAGGGTGGTGAGGATTGAGGTGTGGCTTATTTTGTTGTTTGGTTGTTTTTTTTGTTATGATTATATCATTGGATTGTATTTTTTCTTAAAATTTAATAAATATTTGGGAATTTAAAAAAAAAAGTTCATTCATATAGTACCCGCAGTGCTGACACTTTTCCTAAGCTGCCACATAGAAGATATGTGTTTTTGAATGTTTGCAGTTTATCATTGTCCCCCAGTGAACCAATTTCATGTTAGATGCCCAGGTAATTGGGATCTTTCCATCAAGTTTTGTGATAGACTTCTCCATACTATACTTAAATAACTGGGGATTCTCCAAACCACCAGTATCAAGAAAATTATAGGGAGTGTCAAGCAATGGGTCAGACACTGACTCATCTGCCTACCATACTAGCAGCAATGCCAGTACTACCTCAACAGAGGGAAATTGATCTCTACTCTGTTCGAGAGGATCACCCAATTCACAGTCTTAGATACTATGAGTCTTTTGTCAGACCAGTCATATTTATGGAGGAAACCTTAAAGCAGCTTGGCCTGGGAAGACCCAGGTTTACATGGATCTATTAGAGGCATAGCTGTTATTCTGATACATAGCTTTCTCAGAGATTGTTACTGCCTCCAACATGGGGTAGCTTACTTTTTTCTGCTCCCTGCCTGGGAGCACACTGCCAGTACTCCTCCCCTGTCTCCTGAGTCGCCACCTGGATTTTCTCTTTGCTCCTGGTCCCTGAGGACTGCAGCAGGAACCCGGGTAGCACACAAAGATACTGCTTATCTTCTTTCTTCATGCCAATTGGTGCACTGTCACTCCTGTGGCTAACAGCTGCCACTGCCAATTGGAGAAAACAGCCAGAAGCAATGCAGAGGGGCTGCATTTAAAATATAACAACTTGACTCCCTGCCAGGAGCTGGCAGGAAGCACTGCAGAGTGACACCACAGCAAGAAACAGAGCACATGGACATGGTGATGGAAGCCCTTTCTCTTGCCTGACCCCCAATGGATGGCAGAGCTGTCAGGTACACTCAGGAACAGCTATGCACTATGTGCAATGGTACCAAAGGGAGTGACAGAACAGTTCAAAATAATAAAAGGTCACCCACAGGACATAGGCACCACAATATTATTTGCTTATTTGAGAGGGACAAAGGTCACAGCATCAGTCAGTGCCGAATTTTTGAGCAAATCTTTCCGATTAGTAATTTGTGGTATTTCCACTGAATTTTAAACTACTAAACCCCATTTTTCCAGATTTTTTAAATTGGAGAACCCACTGAAACTGGGCATGTATGATATATTGTGCATGTACACCTGCAGTAACAGTAGTGCTAAAAAATTCTACATTTTTGTAACATTTTTGCAAAAATCAACAAATAAATTGTGAAATTATTAACCTCTGTAACAAAAAATTTTCTTAACCAAATCTGTCTACATTTAACAATTTCTATGCAACACATAGAAAGAAATATGTGTGCCTAAAGAGAAAGCCCAGAGGCCTAGTGCTAACTATGTGAGCTCATAGCTTAGTGTTTAGAGCACTAACATGGTACACCAGGGGCCTGGGTTCAAGTCCCAGTGGGTCACACTTTTCCTTTCACATTTTTATCATGATTTGTGACCCTCCCAGAAAGTTATGCATGCAATTTTTTTTTTTTTTGTTAATCTATTTTTTCTACCTTCAGCCTCCCAGCCCCCATTCCCAGATCTCTCCAGCCCAAACACCCCGGCGTCCTGCATGACCTACCTGTCCAGCTCTTTCCTCAGGACTTGCCCCCCCAGTGGAGTTGTCGGGGTTCCCCTTGTAGCCCCACTGAAACAGGATCTGGATGGCTCAGATGTGCTCAGATAGCCAGATGTGGAGCCTGCAAGAGATCAGTGTCATCTTGTCAGTTGGCTCTGTTTTCCTCTTGTTGTTCCCTGGTGAAAAGGAAGTGGCATACAATGACTCCAATGGCCAGGCCACGCATGCTTCCACATGCAGCACACTAACCATCTGCCCCACCTCCACTCCCCTCTCTGTTTGGTCCCTGTTGTGCTGACTCAAGTCATTGCTAGGGGCCAGGCTAACACTGTGCACCAACGCCACACCTCCCTGGAGGAGGAGAGCAGTCCCAAAGATGCTCGATCCTTCTCCCCCCTCGGCTGACTCTCCAACTCCTGGGCTTGCTTCCAAGCCCGGATCATCAGTGCCACAAGCGGTAGTGCTACCGCTGTGCCAGAGGCCAATCATGCATGGAAAGTTTTAGGTACTGTGTCTAACACCAATGGGGGTGAGTCGTAAGCAGAGAAACATTTTCAGAAAATGTTTCCCCCCCCCAAAAAAAATAAATTGGAAGACTTTGAGCCCCTATAAGTTAAAGGCCATTCATCCAAATGTCATGAAACTTGGCATCCCCTTAGGACTCATTATGAAATGTACACATGCTCATGTGCAGGTATCAAGCTGTATGAACAGCTGAGTTCTGACCAAATAAAGAAAAAAACAATGTTATGCAGTTATCTGAAATTTGACATGAAAATTCCATGAATATAGAATTTGTTCATATTGTCCAGCCCTAGTAAGTATGGACACACAGTGGACAGAGAGGGGAAGGCCAGCTGAACCTTCGGAGTGGAGACAGTGAAGAACAGAAAGGCAGCCCAGCCGACTAAGGGAGACCATGGAGATCAGAGATCCAGAGGCCCTGCAATATGAGGGAGTATCCACCCAGTCAGAACTGTGAGCATAGTCAGGAGTTGTCCTGCTGCGGGAGAAGTGTGTTTCAGTTGGGAAATATTTGCTGCATTTGGTTATTGGACCAGGAAAAGTATATATAAATACTTCAGCTTCAATGTAACTGCCATTTTTAGAAATGACATGGCCCTGTGGGTTGGGGTTACAGTTGCAGCAAAATACATGGTCGGCTATTTCCAGATAGTTTACTATATTTTTAAAGAGATGCTCTCTGGTGGCACCATAGTGATACTGCAGGCAAGCAGCAATTTCTCTAGAGAGCTCATAGAACGGTCAAGAAATATCTGACCATGTCAATTGCTGCAGCAGCAACTTGAGAAGCCTCTTAGCTGTTTAATTTACATGGCACAACCCCATGCCAACCAGCACCAAATATCAAAGGGCCTTCACTGAGTCAGCACTGGGTAACAGATCAAGGAACTCCCTAGTGTAAAAAGAGGGATGATCCTGGTAACACGATGGCGAGGGTAGCTGCCTTCAATCCTTTTTTTCCTATTTATTTAGTTTTTGTTGACCGGGTAAGTGCACTAGACAAATCCTGCCTATTTTCAGGCACGACCCGGGGGAAGGGATACAGATGAATGCCAGCTGACCTTGAACCAGATTAAGCTGCTGGTGGTATTTTAGTGAATGGGGGAGGATAACATCTGTATCTGCACTGTGCATTGTGATGAGGGGGAGTGGGCGGAGTATAAAGTCTGCACACTATCGGCATTTTTTGTGGCAGCCCACAAAAAACATTAAATCCGACCATCCAGTGCAAGATGGGACAGTCATTATTTTAGGCCGGACCTCTATAGAGCAGCAGAGGACCAGCCATATTGGTTTTCATTGATTGTCATCTACCCTTTTTACCTCCTTAAGGTTTTTCACCCAAAATAAAGCCATGTTTTGATGAATCTAGTGCTGTTCATTGTCAGTCTAGTAACAGTGCATGCTATTTATGGGACTCGTTTGCCATTTGCTGGGAGGTGGGCAGATAGAGCATCCCAAGAGCTTGTACAGATCAGTCACCATGCCCACTTAAATCTTTCACTTGGTGGAGGCACTGTACTATTTGTACTATCTGAATACCCCAGTGAAGGAGTAAAAGAACCCAGAAGTCACCTAAACACCTACAGTGACCCAATGGCCTTGCAAGGTAGTGATACCGCCTTGCCTTAAGTCAATTGAGAGGACCCTATGGGGCCTTAAACTTATCAAAACATTTCTTGATAAGATTAATAGAGTGTAAAATCACTTTTATGTATTTAGTTATTTAAAAGATGTTGCCATTAAGGCTCACTGGGCTGAAGCAGCTTGCTTCCAAGTGTATCCTGAGGGAAGAGTAAGGAAAAAATACAGGTAACAAAGAAAGATTGTAGGTACAATATCTGCATGACTAATGTTTTTGTAGTCACTTTCCACCAGACCACTGGATCTCTCTTAATGTGGGTAAAAGTTCAATGAGTTGAGTGCAAACCCTGGTCTGCTAAATGGCAGCAAACAGTAATAAGAGTATACCGCAGCTCCATCACGACACACAAATGTAGGATTACTAAAATATGTATTGCTATTTATTAAAGACTAAAAGATAGTTAAATAAGAAAAACTGTACCTTTTTATTACTTTCTCCTGGACATTTTCCAGTAGTCACTGGCTACCAGGCTTTTTAAATTCCATATCTGGGTGAGTAAAAAGCCAAAATATTGTTTACAAATCATTAGCTCCTCCATGGTAGCTAAGGGTACAAAAGATATACCATCAGAACATCACTACATTGCAAATGGAAAATGCAAACCTGTTTAAATATTTTTTGATGTTTATTTAATAGCTCTCTGGGGACTAGGTGGGCCAAGTGGTCCTTATCTGCCATCAGAGTCTATGTTTCTATGATTCTCTGTGTCCTGCCATCACCCTTGTTTCCTCACCTTGTACTATTCCTCTGTGTTTACTTCTGTTCCCCTTACATGACACAATTGTTGAACTTTTATGCATTTACAGTGCTCCCTCACTATAACATCCCTCGTTTATAGTGAATCTCGGAGATAGCGTACAGCTGTAATGGCTCCCATTGTTTTCAACTTAATCCTTTGTACAGTAGGTGTCAATGGGTGAAAACAATGCGACCCATCACAGCTATTCCTGTAATTTCTTACACAGCTAGTTCTTTCCCTTTAAGCCTTCCTGTTCATAATGTCCCTTTATCAAAGCTTAACAGTCCTGAATGAACCATGTTTCTTTTTTTTTAAGTGAAACTGCCTCAATCGTGCTTGTGCTTCCGTTTCTGTTTCTGTAGCAGATTAATTTGATGCTACAGCATTTTTGCAGTCTGCTTAAAGAAGAATAGAGGACAGCAAAAGCAAAACATTTTTTTAACTTAAAGATACTGTAGTACTACCTTTTTAATATCTGAACCGCACATCACAAGTGGAATGCTGGCTCTCTTATGGTCTCAATCATTTGGTCCTGAACCACAACCTCATGTACAGCTGCTAATTTTAAAAGACAGGATTAACCAGATTGCATGTCTGCCCAAGGAAGACACACTGTTGGGCTGGCAGTATAGCCTAGAGGTTAGAGTAATGAGCTGTGAATGAGCTTGATGCATCCAGCAGACGGGGGTTTGATTCCCACAACCTCCACTTACATACTGTATGATTCTGAACAAGTCACTTAACCTCCCCAGTGCTCCCAGCTCACCCCTGACAACCAACAGGCACTTGTGCCTAGTGGGCTTTACCTGGTTACCAAATACTAAAATAAAGTCACTGGCCAGAGTGGATTGGCTTACCTTTTTGCAAGGGATGCAGTTTCATGTGGTCTCAATCACTTGGTCCCAAACCACAACTGACATGTAAGGGATACTTTAGTAGGGACAGTTGCAGAGTTAAACAGTAAACACTGATCCCTCCTTATAATGAACCCTTGTTGTAGCGCACAAATTGACTGGACCTGGAGGTGTTCATTATAACAAGGGACCACTGTATTTGTTTCACTGGTGAATTATTGTAAACTATTGTGCAATTATTTGATTTTCTTCTGGCAAGTTGTTAATTGTTCTGTATATTTACTTGGTTGTCATATGACCCATTGTTAGTGGTGGGCGAAGTGGCCTCAATTTGCTCCGTGGAGCGATTCATGCAGTGAAGATGGATTCACGGAGTGCTCCGCAGCGCAAAGCAGAGTACTTCACATCATAGGAGGTAACGCGAAGTCCATTGAGGACAATGACTTTGTATTATTCCGCCTTCCCCAAGCCACTACTCCACAAACATTAAGGTGAAGTACATTGAAAATAATGTACTTCGCCTCACTTTGCCTTGTTTTAAGCTCCAAAGGTGGATTTTGCAGTGATTCATGGGATTTCAGGTCACATGGGCTCTAGATTGTTCTGCACAGCCTCAGTTCAGGGTAGTATGTATAGGAAGCTGTAGGAGACAGTCTGCTGTGAGAGCTCTCTGCAATTCAAACCTTCTAAAACCTGTTAAAAAGCCTTTTTGAGTGATTTTTTGCTCAAACTTTAGTTCATCGATTGTAGGAAACCCTCCTGTGCTCATATCATTGAGCATTTATTGTTTGTGTGTAGATTTTGAATGTTAATGTACAACATTCAGGTTGTGTACTGACAGACACTGGAAGTGTGCTTTGGGGAGGGGCATATCTGTGGTGTAGGTAGATTAACTTGGAGAAAAAGTTCTTTGTTTTGATGATATTTTCCTTGTATGACTGTGTTAATGTATACACAGCAATATTTTCAATAATTCTTGAATTTTTTTTACTGATTGTTGTGCAGCAGTGCATAATTTTAGTTTGTTTAAAAAACCTGTTATATTACTGAAGTTTTCAATTTGCTATGCATTACTTAGTGTGTGTGTGTGAGTGTGTGTGTGACACGTGTCATCAAATCAGACACCTTTTACAGTGCCACTTCTTTGTGGTATCTTTACTGGTACTAGTACTAGAGTGACTGTTACTGCAGTACACTGCCCCCCCGCGGCCCACCCCAACCGGCAAAGGTATTCTTTTCCAGATTTGAATTTCTGATGGTGAGAACTGGTTAGGTGTTGTGCCATTGTGTCTGCATCTCTTCAGTGCACAACGCAGTCTTAATCTGTGCATTTGCATCTCTTTAGGGCCCAATCTCCATCTGTAACTTAAGTCACAGTTGTTTCTTTGGCTTCCCTTCAGAGTACTGGACTGGTGTAGTGCATATCTCTGCATGAACATTGTATCCATTAATATGCATTTTTAAGTCAGGGCCATCATCACGAGTCACTCATGATACAAATCACGTTCTTCATCATCACGGTCACAAATGCAGTCATGATTCACGATCACATCACGAATCACAAAATTAATTTTTTTACTAGTTACTTAGATGTATTGTAATCCTATTTTGTAGCATCTCTCCAGGCTTCACCAACCCACCACTGTACTCATTAATAAGAGTTTTTAAATTGGGGAGTTTTGTGCTACAGCTCATTGGGGAAATACAGCCATAGGCATTCACGTTCCCATACAGTTTCATATTGGTTATCTCACACCAAATCACGTTCTTCATCATCATGGTCACACATGCAGTCACAAATCATGATTCACAATCACGTTACCAATCACAAAATTTATTTTTTTACTAGTTACTTGCATGTATTGTAAGTCTGTTTTGTAGTATCTCTCCAGGCTTCACCACCCCACCACTGTACTCATTAATAAGAGTTTTTAAATTGGGGAGTTTTGTGCTACAGCTCATCGGGGAAGTACAGCCGTAGGCATTCACTTTCCCATACAGTTTCATACTGGTTATCTCACATCGAATCATGTTCTTCATCATCATGGTCACAAATACAGTCACAAATCTCGATTTACGATCTCGTCACGAATCACAACAGTAATTTTTTTCTAGTTACTTGGATGTATTGTAAGCCTGTTTTGTAGTATCTCTCCATGCTTCACCCAATCACCACCACCACCACTGTACTCATTAATAAGAGCTTTTAAATTGGGGAGTTCTATGATACTGGCTCAGCTCATCAGGGAAGTACAGCCAGAGGCATTCATGTTCCTTCCTGTACAGCATGTGAGTTACAGTACTGTAAGCAGTGGTGGGCGAAGTGGCCCCAATTCGCTCCACAAAGTGATTCGCGGAGTAAAAGTGGAATCTGCAGAGTACTCCCCAATGTGAAGTGGAGTACTTCACGTCATAATGAGGAATGCGAAACCAATAACTTTGCATTATTCTGCCTTCCCCAAACCACTTCTCCATCAATTTTAAGGTGAAGTACATTGAAATCAATGTACTTCGCCTCACTTTGCCTTGTAATTGAGCTCCAAATGAAATTCTGCTGTTATTCATGGGACTGCACGTCACATGGGCTCTAGATTGTTCTGCACAGCCTCAGTTCTGGCCTGGGTAGTGTGTGTAGTGGTAGCTGGAGACAGTTTGCTCTCAGAGCTCTGCGATTCAAAACCTCTAAACGCTGTTAAAAATGCCTTTTTGAGTAATTTTTTGCTCAAAATTTAGTACATCGATTGTAGGAAACCCTTCTGTGCACTGCTCATATCATCGAGTGTTTACTGTTTGTGTGTGGATTTTGAATGTTAATTTTGAACAGTCAGTCCATGTACAGTGAAGTGTGCTTTGGGGGAGGGGCATATTTGTGGTCTAGGTAGATTAACTGGGAGAAGAAGGTAGTCTTTCTATTTTGATTATATTTTTCTTGTACAACTGTGTTAAAGTATGCACAGTAATATTTTCAGTAATTCTTGACATTTTTTTTGCTGATTGTTGTGGTGCAGCAGTGTATAATTTGTTTGTTTAAAACATTTGGTTATATTACTAAAGGTTTTCAATTTGCTACGCATTACCTGTAGTGTGTGTGTGTGGGTCTGTGTGCGATGCGTGCCATTAAATCAGACACCTTTTATTGTGCCACAGAGTAACTGCAGCACTGTGAACCTTCTATCCACTGCACCTGTATGAATTTTTTGTACTGCTTTGTGGTATCTTTACTGGTAGTGGATTGTTACTGCCGTGCAATAATCCCCCAACCAGCAAAAGGTATTGGATTTGTGACTTGCTATGAGCACTGGTTAGGTGGTGTTGTGCCTTTTCGTATGCATCTCTTGAGTGCGCAGTGCAATCTTAATCTGCCTGTGCATTTGCAGTGCACCATTAATTCTGGGAGACTTTGCATTGTTTGTAACACTCTTATTTCACTTCGTCAGCACTGTGAAATTTTCTGGACACAAGACAATAGCATTTTGGGGATGCATATTAATTCTGGTGACTGTGTGTGACCACTGTGCACATGACTGAGTGCGCCATTAATTCTGGGAGACTTGGCATTTCTTGTTGTGCTCTCATTTCACTTCATCAGCACTGGGGAGTTTTCTGGACACAAGACAGTAGCACTTTGGGGATGCACATTAATTCTGGTGACTGTGTGTGTGGGGGGCTGCCAATATTGTTGTCACCTTGCCTTAATTCGTGTTAAGATGCAATGATAATGAGAAGTAATAATCAGAAGGTGAAGTGAGCCTTGCATATAGGCCACTCCACGTAGCGAAGTGACAATGCGAAGTGCCCACAATTGCTGCATCTCTGCCCATTGTAAATTGTTCTGTATTTTTAACTGTTCCTGATTGCAATGCTGCTGTGTTCCCATTTGATATTCTCCATATGTTATTACTCCTGTGCCGCATTGCCGTGGCACGGATCATACCTGAAAATGATCCCCAGGATCAGTACACCCACCTAATAATCAAAGACTTAAATAAATAAATAATAGATGATTGCATTTGTTACTAATTTATTTACTCTGGATCACCCAGCCGAGATGTAACATCTTGTTTCCACTGAGGTCCTTCTTCTACCTATTTTTGCATCTGGGTGGACTGGAACACTGAGAGGTTAATGGACTTGCCCCAGGTCACACAATAAATATTTAGCTCTAGTGGGGTTTGAGATCTCCCGGTTCACAAGCTGGTGCTTTATGCACTAGACCACATTGCCTCTCAGTGCCTAAATAAAGTGAAACATGCATTTGTATTAGTTGCCACTAGTAATTTGGCAGTAGCCATTGACTACCTGGCTACTGACATTCACAAAAGATATGTATAGCACTTACCTGTATGCAAAAAAACAGTGCTCCTGGCACATTGTTCAGGGTCCATAAGGTTGAGATTGTACTTGACTTCTGTTGTCCGTTTCTTTGTTGGAATGTCACATTGGCTCACTTGCACTGTATCTCCACTTCCCCCACATCTGCCTCACAGACTGATCCGACTGTACTTCCATCTACCTTGGATAATATCATTGTAAGTTTCCAGGCTTGGAAGTCTACAGAATGAAGTTAAGGTATAACCCCATAACTGAAGGATTTTATGCCCTTTGTTTGGCGGGGCAGTGAGGAACATTCACAAAACCCACAATGAGTGGTACTTAAACTGCACATGCCCAAGTATCCTTTGCATGCTCATTTTGTTGCAACAGCCATGCTGCTGCCATTCCTCTCCCCAATCTGATCATCCACCCTGCCTACCCATGCTTGTCCTATCCACTGCAGCTTCTGCCAGGTGTTCTGCTTTCCTCCACCCAATGAGTCTGCTGCCCTCCAGTACAGCTTTTGCAATCACTCTCCAGATTCTTCCCCTTTGTTCTCTTGCTGCTTTGTGGTGCATGTTCCTATTTGTTTACTTGGCCTCCCTGCCTGTGCTGTTGGTTTTGGAGCCTTATTGGCCCTGATTCCCTCCTGCCAATGCTGTATGGGGCTTCCTCACCATCTGCTTGTTGCCTCCTTATGTTTCCTCTTGTTCCAGTGATCCTTCTTCTGTTGGCCCTGCCATTCTTCACTGCTGGTGGCTAGCTTTCTGTTTTTCTCCTCTGCCCATGGCCCCCTCCCTCCTTTCTACTGTCCTGTCCTGGCTTCTATCTGCTGCATCTTCTGTCCTCTGTCCCTGTTGTCCTTGGCAAATGCTGGGCTCCCCTATTCCCTTGGCCCAGGGATGTTGTGCTGTGTCTGTTCTTTCCTTTGCTCTTTTGGGCTGCAGTATTCATCTATGCAATCATTGCAAACTGGAGTCCTTTCAACCCTGCAAATTAACTAATTGGTACCACTCGGCATTCCCTTATCCCTTACCCTACCTCGATGGTAGAACTTTCACTATGGGGCTCCCTTTAGTCATGTGCAGAATGACTTGGCATTACCTCTCATTGTAATATTTATGATGTCCTACTTCTTGAAGATTGAACCCTCTCTGTGGGGTTCCTTTTAGCCATACAGAGAGATGTAGTAGGGCTCTCACCTTGGGGATCACTTCAGCCATGCAGATCAACTTGGTGGCACCTCTCAACACAATCCTCCTAGCATCTGCCTATGGCCTGCCTGGTCTTGCTCTATATTACCTTCCCTTTCTCTTCCCATATCAATGTCATCAGTCACGGGTTAGGCCTCTTCTCGGACCTGAGGACAGATGAAAGCTGTCCAGAATATTCTTCTCTCCTCAATCCCATACCTTGAGGATGGGCCCCTCTTCAAGGGTGAAGGGTCCCCTCTGACCATGCAGATCAACCCAGCAGCACCTCATAGCATTATCCCATTAAGGGGACAGAGGTACAGCCTTTCCGCTCAAACTTCTTCTCTCAATTAGATTCCAAATTAAACAGTGGTCAGAGCCATCACTAAACCTGCCTCCTCACAAAAAAAACCCTACTCGGGCTCTCCCCCCCTGGGGTTAGGGCATCCATCCACCAGATCCCACCCGCTATTGCAACATGGTCATCCAACAAGACCACTCTAATGGTCCCCATATCAAGAACCAGCCGTGGCCAGAGGTCCTTCTGCTACAGAGCCCCATCCTGGTTTAACTCTCTCCCTGCCCCATCACCAATGCCACCACCATCTCCAAGTTCAAAAGCACCCTTCGAGACCAACTCTTCAACACTCGTAGCTGCTCCTGTCTCTGAAAGTAGCCTCCACCTTGACTTCTCAAGACAACGCCCACCGGGCGGCTCTCCACCTAGCCATCTCTGTCACCACTTCCCAGTACACCATACCTATGTCTAGCCTGGCCAGTGCCAGCTGTTTCAGTGTATACCTACTAGATTGCTCAATGTTTGATACCAACTTGTGTAACACCTGTTCTCAATTACATGTACCCTGTAACCCAAATGTATTTTGTCTGACCTCAGTGTAATGTGACGCCTCTGTTGAACGCCTATTGTTTTGCAAACCTATGCTATGTAACCTAAAACTCTATGTATGTCTTTAATGTGATGAGGTACCTTTGGAAACGAGCCTCTGGCTCAAAGGTTGTAAACTGATTTCACAAATAAAAAAAAAAAAATAATAATAATAATAGCCCAAGCCAAAAGGGATCGCAGTCAAAGGCCTTGGTTTCCCGGATGTTTCCTTCACATGATTTTTTCCTCTCCCCATGTTGAAGGTCGTAATTTTATTCTTAATCTAATTAGTTAAACGATTGTGAGTTGGATCTAGATGGTGGTCATACAGTGCCATACTGACATTTGCATTTCATGCTACTAGCATTTCCTTTCCCAGACTTCATCTCTTCTTTCCTCTTAGAAAGTAAGTGTTAAGTCTGTCATCATTTATTCCTCTAGGTTTCCTTCCCTAAGGACCTTTGGACTAAGGGGTCTCATCCCTACAACATCTCTAGCTGTGAAACCCTCCTCAAGAAAGCTCCTGTGTCTTTACAGCACTCTGAAAAGGTAGCAGTCCCTGTAGCAGGGACAGAGAGATCATACAAGATGCTTTAGTTACAATCATGTTTACTTGCAACTACATATTACAAGCTTTCCAGACACCCTCAGTACCTTCTTATCTGCCTGCCTTTATCCAGTCAATCATCAGGTCCCCACCATCATTCCAGTTCTGCCAAACCATACCAATCCTTTCCTGTGTTCTTTGAACACTTGTACGTAAGGAGCCTGATAGTCCATTGAATTGAAGGGCTTTATGCCCATCATTCATTGGGACCCAGGCAACATATGTCATGCCCCCTACTTAGCAGTCTTTTGGACACTTGTTTTGCTGCTACCACCAACCACCCCTCTTCTTCCTGTGGCACCTTTCTTTCTTTGGGTTTACGTCTCCTTCCGTAAGATACGTTTGGTGAAAGGGGACCGCATCCCTGCAACACCTCTTGGGGTGGAACTCTCCTCAAGAGGGCTCCAGTGTCTTTATGGTACTCTGAGAGGAGGATTGTCCCTGTAGCAGGAACAGAGAAAGCATATGCTGAACTTACAATCATGTTGTACAAGCAGTTACATACTACCTACCTTCTAGATTATCTCATACCTTCCCTCTAATGATCTGGTTCACTCCATCCAGCCAATCATCTGCTCCCCACCATCGTTACAATCTTTCCATTTGTTTTTTATTCATTCCTACTTAAGGAGACTGATGATCCATTGAACCCTAGTTTACCTGGTTGCCAGTTGAGTTTAAAAGTGGTTATAAATTCTGGTTTGCCCAACTTGAGGCTAGTACACAATGTACTGTAGCCACAGGCAGCTGGGTACAATGGTTCACTAGAATGTGATTTTACAAATTCTGTTTGAGTAAAGTACAAACTGTCAGTTTGGGCCTTGAGAGGAGTTCACTTCATGGCTGTGCTAAAATGAGTTATAGTGGTAAAGCTCTTATCAAAACTGAATATTGTATATTCCATTATTACCACATAATCATAGAACATCATTTAAGTGTCTGTTTTATCTTTTCCTATTAGTTGTATTTTAACAGTGTCAATGTTACACCCTTTTTTTGTTTTCTGTATATTAAACAGTACAATAAAATATCAATGGTGATGATGATGATGATTATATAATTGCAGTTATATTATCACATCACATCTAAATTTCATGTAATAAAGCTGACATCATAATATAACAACATTATTCTTATCACATTGTACTCTGATATTATTATGTGCCTAAACACAGTTAATCATTTTCATGTATAACATTTGTAGCCTATTAAGTTAGTTAACCCTTGCTGTGCCATGGACTGATATATCAGTCCATAATTCCAATACATTCTAATGTGTTGGCAGCCCAAGGGTTAAAACTGAAAAGGACTTTACCAGAGCAATATGTAGGATCAAAGGAGGCTTATGGAATTGTTATGTATCACCACAATACAATTTACTAACACTGAGGTAATTGCATCATCACTATTATCATTGTCACACCCAAACCATTTCATCTGATGTATGTGATATGCAGAACATCGAAACATTAACATTCACAATGTTTTCAATTACTAAATTCTCCATAGATAACTATAACAGCAATGATTTGAATTCCACCACAACCAACTGGTCATTGAGTGACCTTAAGCAAGTCCCTTGACCTTCCTTGTGGTTTAGTCCTTCCCACCTAGAAACATAGAAACACAGACTTTGACGGCAGATAAGGACTGCTTGGCCCATCTAGTCTGCCCATTTCCCTACCTAGAGGATAAGCTGCAGATCCTAGTTAACCAACAGCCTATTTCTTCCTACCCCCCACAAAAATTGCCTTATGTCTGTCCCATGCATTCTTGAATTCTCCCACAGTTTTAGACCCCACAACCTCCTGTGGAATAATATAGAGGCACAACTCCATTGAAAATGAAATTTGTGTCTCTGTTGAGCTATTTTGGCTAAATAAATTGTAAAAGCAATTAATCTCTTACACAATTTGAACTGTAATGCAGATTTCCTCTAAGGGATTACAGAAGGGTGAAGTTTAATGTCCCATGTGTTCTGGATTCTGAGACACTAGCATGTAAACTATACAGTTTCATAATGAAACTTGAACTAGGTCTTCCTCTGGTGTAAGTACTTTCTGGTGGTACAAATGGATGGTAACCTCTCGAAACTCTCCACATTCTCAAACCTACCTCTCCCTCTGCATACTCCTTCCACAACACAGCCATTACTCTGTCCAAACTCATTAGATTCTGCCATTATGCTGGGTAGGTTATTCCTATCGAAGAATTCCCACCTTATGAAATTCCCTTCCCTTGCAACTCCTGTTTTCCTTCTCTCGGCTAGCATTCAGGAAGCAGTTTATGGAGATGATAAGGCACAGCAGCCACTACTGCCCAAATGAAATGATTATGACCCCACATGAGACCACCACTTAACACCATAGGCCAGGGATGTATATCTATCAATACTGGGCTTTTATCACCCCACCCACTTTCTGTGGAGTTGATTTTACTGCCTTTCTTTGTACAGTCATCTGCTTCCCTATCTATTTGATGCAAGTCTGCATACAGTACCTGGGTAACCCGTGAAGTGGGCGCATGAGGAAGGGCGTCGTCCATTACAGCGACACCTTCCCAGTGCAATCCACTCACGTTGATGGAAGGTAGGGTGACCGGATGAGGGGGTGGGTGAAATAGGCAACAGGATGTCGCTATACCTACTTGTGCGGGGGGGGTGGGAGAAAGCACAGTGAGCATGGGCTGGGAGGGGGTGGAGAGGCTGCAGGGAGTGGCACTGCGGTTGCCAGTCAAGCTGCGTCATGGCGTCGACGATTGGCTAGTGGCTGGGGTGGCTGAGGTACCGGGTTCGGGTCTGGGCGCTGGTGCAATTTTTATTGTGCCAGCCCAAACCTTTTTATTTTTACTGCTTTCACTCCCCCTGACATGCACCCTCCTGGAGTTGAGAATCCTTAAGTAGGGGGGTGCATGGGGCAAAGCCCCCCACGAAGGGGGGTGTGGAGGGGTCAAGCCCCCCACAGAAAGCAGTAAAAATATGTCCTGGCACCATTGTGCTGGTGAGCTGGGGTTGTCAGATTGCCAAAAATGTATTCGGCACTCTGACTGAGTGATAACGGTGATCGCCTTTAGGCGTTCGCCATTATCACATAGATCCCAGTAACTGCATGATTGTACTCACTGATCTACAGTTTGCATTTTGACACTACTCTAATCATCCAGTTCCTACTGTACTTTCTGTTCTATGCTTGCCTACCCATTTGTAGCCAGAATCCCTACAGTATGTTGGCCATTCCAATATCTTGTTGTCACACATGCTATCTTCTAATTTTTTTTATTGAATGTATCTGTTTTCCTTGCTGCTTACTGCATTCAAGTTTCTCATTTGTGCTTTTCTGCTTCACTTGCCTGCATTCCTAATATAGCCTTTGCCAGGGCACCGCTGTAAATAAGCTGCTCACAGTTCAGCATGTTCTCTCCTGGACAAAAATTGTAGCTCAATATTTAAAAAATAATCATGAAGCACAGGTCCAGGAATGAAATGAAAAGTTGGATTCAATTCCAGAGGAAAACAAAAGATAGGAGAGAATGCTACTGTAGAACGTCAACCCCACAGACCTACACATTCCCACATAAAGTGCAGCAACTCAACATACTGTATAAAGTGCCGCAGTTCAACATACTGTATAAAGTGCCACAATTCAACATACTGTATAAAGTGCCGCAATGCAACATTGATTGGGAAAACATACCCCAGCCACCTCCAGAGACCTTATTTCCTCCCCAGTGGTATAGTGTTCCCCAGTGCTAATCCTCCTGGTTAACCCTGGCAATGTCACTCTATAATGTGGGAATGTTTTCTTAAAATGGTGCCTTTAAGCAAAAGTAGTAGAGATACTTTAGAAAAAAAAACCCAAAGCTGAATAATTCTGAAAGTTGATCTAGTAGAACGTGGAAGGATTGTCAATTTCTCTGCCCTGCCATTCTTCATAAACCAGGAATTTTCATTATGTTGCTATTAGATCTCTTTTGGGCTCTGACATTTGTCTCACCTAGTCTCCCATCCAACACCCTAGCAGCACTGTCATCATCAATGAATTCAATCAAAATGTTTTCTACACATACAGTAGCAGGGTTTATCTGTGGCAAAGAGTGAAAGTGAAAACTGACAACTTTGGCTCGGCTTTAATTTGGACCCCCGTCTTCATTTTGGCATTACCACTTTAACTACAAGATACCTCGGATCCTTGGTATAGGGTTCTAGCAGGTCAAAATTGGGGGGGTAACAGACATTTCTTTACCACCCCTTGACCACGCCAGTATCAGCCTTTTCTACTCTCTCCTGTTCCACCAATCAGTTTTTTTAAAGAATCTCAGCCATTACCTGGCATAGTGCAATTTTTTAAAGAAACTCAGTCATTACCTGGCACAGTGCAATATTTTTTAAAGAAACTCAGTCATTAACTAGCACAGTGCAACTTTTATTTTTATGAAACTGAGCCATTACCAGGCATAGTGCAAGGAGACAGACTTTTTTATGACAAAAATAATACACACATATATATATATATATATATAATATCTGAGGAGGGGGAAAGTGGATAGAAATTACTTGGGTTGGGAAAGTGGTGGCCACAGGACTGTACCTGGCCACCTGGGAAGGGCTAGAGTGCTAATGCTTTTAATTATTTGTCCAAAGGTCAAAGTGATCTGAAGTGGCCCAAAAGTCTGATTGGGCCAAATTCAATGTAAGTGCCAAATTGCTGCATATTTCTTGAATTCAAGCTTGCCGTTGGCTCATCCTTAATCTGGACTCAGAGTACAACAACCATATTCACCTACATTAGCTACTTCACTTATGTTCATCTCTAAATCTCTTCATATAAACTAGATTCATTATAGTTTCTAAATTCACTAAAATATAACCAGTCACTGAATCTGGTTAATTTTCAGTTGACTTGCATCTGTATCCCCCCACCACCACCACCACCAACACCAGGAAAAAGCAGAAAATAGGCAGTATTGTCTAGCCCTCCTTTCAGGGTTAAAATAAATAAACAAATAGCTACTCAGATTTATTTATTAATTTAAGCTTTGGCTAGGAAAGGCACATTGAGCTAATAAACACCTAATTTCCAGTTGAGTCCCGAGGGGAGAGGAGCATGTGAGATAATAACAATGAATAACAGTAAACACAAACAAATGATTAACAGTAATACAGTAGTCAATATGCAGCAATCCATAAACAAGTGTGCTAAACAACAGCATGTACTAAATAATATCAGCAGTAAAAGAACAACATCTGGCTAGATGGCAGGGCAGTATCAAAGAGGAAATCGGGGAGAAAGTGAAAGGGAAGGGTGGAATTTAATTGGAAATTAATCAGATCTAGTCACCAAGGCAACTTATTTAGATATTCCACTGTAAATCAGGAGTGTGGTCTATTTTATACAGTAGTGTTACATGAAGACACTCCCTCAGCTGTGTAATTAGACAAGTCTCAAAGGTCCATAGCCCTTAGTCAAGAATTGAAAATGTTTCCATCAGAAACAGCGACAGTCAGATATATGCAGTTACTCTGTCCTGTATCTGGAAATAAATCCCTTCATATTGTGTGCTCTCATGCATCGCACATTCCCAGGTTCTTTTATTCACATCAGTGCAATGTGTGCTAATGAGCATTATTTTATTTCTTTTTTAATGCTGACTGTAATAATTTGTTGCACAGCTGTTCCGTGGCCTCCTTGAATGCATGTGCTGAATAGACCTAGGAGTCTGCCATGGTTACTGTACATATTCTTAAAGAGCTGCTGACATCTCTGGGAAAACTGTGGAAAACATTCTGTAATATTTAGACACAATTCAGCCTGTATGCCATTTACATTCTATAGGTTTCTCCTCCTTCATATTTATGACTGAGGGTGTTCCCATTAAAATAGGATCTTTATCCCCTTAGAATTCAATTGCCCTCACAGCATACCCCCTACGTGAAAGCATAATACTCTGTTGTGACATCACAGTTGGTTGCCATGGAAATAAATGTGATGCCACAAGCAAAGTATAATGACTTTAGGTTGGGAATAACCAATAGGAAATGATGAACTCTAAGGGAACAAAGAACCCATTTTCATCCATATGACCTCAGTAATAAATAATGGCAGGAAGAAATACAGAGCTCTTGAGAAATACAGGCTGTTTTATATTAAAGTATTAATGTTTTTCAAAAGTTCCTCTGAATGCATTGGTGGCTCATTAAAGAGCTAGTGTACTGCCTGAAACTAATACTAGATTTTAAAAGCAGCCATCCATTACCTTTTATATCTGAGGTAGTTTTTCTTTTCCCTTTGTTTAATTGGAAGAGTGTTTACCTGATGCTAGTAGTTGTGATGTGTGGAACATCTCTTAGCCTGGCAGCCAACATATCTTGCTCTACTGCCCTACACTACATCATCAGGATTGTGACGCCACTGACTGTGACATCACTGCTGCTTAGGAACAGCAAGTGAGTGACCTCCAGGTCATTCACCTGTGATGTCACTGTCAGTGAGATGACAATGCTGATGATGTAATGTGGAGAAGTAGAGTTAGACATGTCAGCTGCCATGCTAAGAGCTGTTCCACACATCCAGCACAATATTATCACATAGGAGACTTTCTGATGAGCAAAATGGAAAAGAAAAATACTTGTGTTTTTTTTACTATCTACCTGTTTGGCTCCACTAGCTCTTTAAATAAAAAAGTAATTTTGTTCCCTGCTGGGCTTGACCTGGTTAGGGACAAGTGCTAAGGGGGTGGGGCAGGAAGTTTTTCAGATTGACAATCAATGCAAAAATTCTTCTTCATTTAAATAATGTTCATTTTATTCTTTTTGGCATGGGATTTAAAGACATTATCATAACATGATTATAACCACAAGACCATTTTAGCTTGAAACTGATGCTTTCTTATATACTATATGATCCTTTTTAAGCACGTTTTTTACAAAATAAATGAAAACAGCAGTCATTTTGAATTCAGTACCTCAGTTAACAGCCAGTAACATCAATTCAAGCCCAGACAGAACAACTTGGATGCTTTAGATTGAAACATGTTCTTATTGACATAAAAACACCTTTCAATGAAATATATTTTTTTGTACATTACTATAAACCAGTTTCCACATTTACGTGTATAAATCTCTCTCTCTTTCTCTCTCTAGATATATATATACTGTATGCTAGATTTTACAATAACATTTGTAAATTTTAAATATATTATGAGTTTAATAAGCTGTAGCAATTTCCTTATTTGAACAACTGTTTGATCTGTACGAGGTGCCTGACAGACTTATTATCCACTTTGGCTAAGCAAAACTCTATGCAGAGGTCCAGGAGAACAGGATTCCAATGCCCAGCATGATGTCTGTTCTATAAAGCACTCATTCTTTTGGCTGACCATCTGTGAGTGAAGAGAGGACCGCTATAGCACAGCAGTGGTCCTGTTGAGTTTGGCCCTGATTTCTATTTTCCAGATCACTTCCATCAAGGAAAGAAAAAACAAATGTTCCAGGGAGAATTTGGTTGTGTGGACTTGAGGTGGGAGGGGTAAACCCGAAGAGCTAAAAATGACTGACTAGTAGAGTAGCACTGTCAGTGGAGTGAATAATTTTATTGTCCTCTTCCAGCAACTTGGGAGGTTGCCATATTAAATAAGAATATCTTCCAAAGATAGAAAGAGAGAGAAGGAAGGGAAGAGGAAGACCAACAGAAACTTGTTGGTGTACAGCAGGGAGTCCTGCTGTGGTTTAGTTGGATGGGCTCATTATTTTTCAGTCTGCTTATTTTCAGATTAAATATTTGAAACCAAGTCAGGATGCAGATCTAGTTATTGCTCTCATTCTGCAAACAGCACTTGAAAAGCAACATTCTCAGTGCTTCGAGTAACCTGCTGACTCCCGACGTTACATAAATAAATCAAAGGGTTGTTGCTTCTTTAGAGCCTTATGGACCTCTTTACCAAATGGTCTCCTAACAAGGTGTTTAAAGATTGTTAGCCAAGCAAATGCCAAGAAAAACTATTTGAGTTTAATATACTGTTCCAGAATTGTTAAAAGTCACAGTCTGTAATACATTATGACATTAATATTGCTGTGCCTAGGAGCTGGGGTAGGAAATTGAACAGTGGTCCTTCCAGTTCGATTTCTAGTCCTTGTGAACAAAGGAGTGCAAGAATTATCAAGATGGGAATACATAGCACTTTATATCTGCTAACAAAGTACAATAAAGGAACTGTTTGTAGACAAGAGAAAAGCGAAAGACCAATGATGTACCACGGGTGCAGTTCCAAGTATACCAGCAAACAAACTGAGGTAAGAAAGAGCACTCACCTATCAAGCTATTTACCCCATCAAATCAGTGGCTATTCCCTCCCACCTTTTTCTTCAAGGTATTTATTCAGTTTGAGACTGAATGTAGAAACAGTGTTGCCTGATACTGTCTGCTCTGAAGTCTATTTCAGGGGCTCATCACTCATTCTGTGCAGTAGTTCTTTCTTATATTCCCTTGAATTTTCCTTCTGTCAAGGACTGTGGGCCTGATTCTCAAAACCCAGCAGAAGCCACACCAAAGGAAGCTTGCATTGACTGCCAGTGCACCAAGTACCCTGCACCAGGTTCTCTATCAGGTAGGGTCCCAACAGCAAAGTCCCGTGGATTGTGGCAAACATAGTGGTGCACCAAACAGAGGGCACATCTGGACAGGTTGATGCAAGCCGTGGGCAGCCATGCGGCAGTGTATGTAGGCATTCCCTGGAGGTCTACTGGCCCCCCACCCAATCCTTGTATCAATAAAATATACCTTCCATGGTGGTCTAGTAGACTGCTCCAGCTCCAATCCCCCATTATGAACTGTAATGATGATGTCCCTGGTGGTCTAGCAGATCACCCCAGCCCTGATCCCCCATTATTAAAAGTGCAGATGTCCCTGGTGGTCTAGCAGACTGCCCCAGCCCTGATCCCTCATTATGAAAAGGTAAAATATCCCTGGTGGTCTAGTGGACCCCCTCAAACCCCGAACCCCTGTTATGTAATAGTAAAACTTCCCTAGTGGTCTAGTAGACTGCCCAGCCCTGATCCCCCATTACTAAAATTACAGATGTTCCTGGTGATCTAGAGGAACCCTTCCAAGCCCTGATTGCCTGTTATGAAAGCTTAAAACATCCCTGGTGATCTAGCAGACCCCCCAAGCCATGATCCCCCATTAGGAAAAACTAAAACATCTCTGGTGGTCTAGCAGACTGCCCCAGCCCCGATTCCCAGTATCACAATTACAGATGTCCCTAGTGATCTAGCAGATCCCCCCAATCCCCTGTAATGAAACACTAAAATATCCCTGGTGGTCTAGCAGACCCCTCCACCCTAGCAGGCAGTGCCCCACCACCCTGCTCCCCCCCATCCTGAAACCATGCCAGCAACTGGCACAGTCCAGCACTCACCACCATGGCCATCAGCAGACTGAGCTCTCAATGAGCACGTACTGTATACAGTATGCACTCAGTGATTGACAGTCCACTGAGCTGTCAATCAATGAGTGTCCATTGAGAGCTCAGTCGGCGGCTAGCAGTGGTGTTGAGCGGTGGGCTGTGCCAGTCACTGGCTCAGTTTCAGGATGAGGAGAGTAGAGTGGTAGGGGTACTGCCTGCTGGGGTGGGGGTGGGGGTCCACTAGACCATCAGGGATCTTTCAAATTTTTCATAATGAGGGATCTGGGATTGGGGTAAGGAGGAGGGTCTGCTAGATCATCAGGAGACATCTTAATTGTAATACTGGGGATCAGGACTGGGCAGTCTGCTAGGCCTGAGGATATTTAATTACATAACTGGGGATCCAGGTTTGAGGGGGTCAAATAAACTACCAGGGATGTTTCCATTTTTCATAATAGGGGATCTGGGCTTGGGGTGGGTCTGCTAGAGCCCAGGGATGTTTTAAGTTTTTGTAATGAAGGACTGGGACTTGGGGGGATCTGCTAGATCACCAGAGAATTATTTTAATAAAAGGGGGATCGGGGCTGGGGAAGGAGGACCGTGGCACAATGCCACAAATAGTCAAATCTCCCAGAGGGTAAATTTCTAAGTACCCTTAGACCAGCCCTGGCTGGTCTTGCAATACTTAGAAATTTGCCCTCTGGGAGAGTTTTGAGAATCCTGATTTAGGGGATATGGTAGCCTGAGTCTTCCGCAAGCCCCTAGCACCATGCCACAGCCCAATTTGTGCCACATGGATGGTGCAAGCCCCTGGGCTGGATTCACAAAGAGAGCAAAGAAATCCACACAAACACAAAAAAGGCTTGCAAACTGTGGAAATGCAAGTATGGCATATTCACAGACCAAATTTCTGCAGGTGCAGATTATCGCAAAACAAGCTAGTTGCGAAATTCCGTAAGTGTGGAAAATTCCCACATACAGGTCTGCAGCTGTTATAAATGGCCCAGCAGACAGAACAACAGGTGATCCATATTAAGTGGATCAGGAGACTTTGACAGTCTTGAAAAACTTACAGCAGAACCAGCACTTCTTGCGAGGCCAGCAGCTGGTCCCACAACTGGGACCATAGTAGCACCACCTGTACCAGCAGGACCTTGCTCACAGTGGATGTTTGCAACCATTGGTTGAGTTTCTCTCTGAGGTTTTTCTTTTGCCTGCATCTGTAGCACACACTTCTGGCTGTTACCACCTCTGCCCGTATTCCCTATTGGGTTCCTTTATGGGCTGCACTGGGTCGTGTGGTTGCGGTTTGTTGACTGTCAATTTCAATGTGTGCTATGTTTGTTGTAACAACTGACACTGTTGTACAGTCCACAGGTTTGCTGTTGCTTGATGCCTGAACCCCCATTATGATTGTTTCCCAAATGTTAGTACACTGACTTTTGCTCAAGATGATTTATGCCTCACTCTCCTTGGTGTAGCATGTGTTCAACATTTTTTCTGCAACTGCGGAAAAACAGTGGCTGAGACTAGCCTTTAAAGGGATATGCCATGCTTTTTAATGGCATTCTTTTGTGCAGGAATTTCCACAGCTGTGTTTTTTCCACAGTCCACAGTGTAATCTTTCTGCAACTGCGGATGTTTTGTGTATATGATGCAGCACAGTTACTCCCTTTTTTTCACAACTGTGCAAAGTTTGGGGACTTGCACATTTTTTTCACCTTCAAAGTACGTTGTGAATCCTTCCCTATGTTTGGTTCATGCACCCTGCATTTGAGAATCACACCCAGCACATCTTTTGGTGCAAGGGGCACTTTGCGCAATTCCTTGTGGCACAAGCCCCTTGCGTCATGTTGAGATCTTTGAGAATCGGACCCAATGAGTACCCCTTTTTCCTTTCATTATTGTACATCTAGAAGAGCTGCATTTGTTCTTATGGTGTTACCCCTTTCAAATAATCATGTCTCCCATGAGTCATGTCTTTGACATGACGTGCGGTCCCAGTTCTACCAGTCCTCCTATTATAAATCACTAATGTGATGTCGACCAATCAGCTCACAGAACCACTGCAGCTCTTATCCTGTGTACAGTGTGTTCTCATTTGGGAGTGTTAGGAGGGGGTGATCCACTTCAGTATTAAAGGGACGATGGCATAATGAAATTGAAAAAACTAAGCTTAATATAAGTCCCTCACAGTAAACTTGAGTGTTTTATGATAAAATCATTGCAAAAAACAATGTTAATGCAGACATTAGGGTTGAAGAACACAGAGCACACAATCTAAGGAAATGAAAACATTAGGTTTTGGAGTCCCAGGAGTATTGGTGAACTAGTGGTCTGGTGCTCCTTGGTGTTCTCAACTTTAATGTTCAACCCATTCTCCCCAGCCCAAAAAATTAAATATGATCTGATGCAATGTGAAAGAAAGGTATTTATGATCTTGCTCTCATGATTCATTATAAATTATGTCTTGTTTCATGCAAGGCCCGCATGAAGAAAGTTTTGACTGATTCTGTTGGCCACACGTAGTGAAACATTTTTCTCTACCTCAAAACAGTATATGCCTATTAAGCACATGCTTGGAGCTTACCTTGTGCTTTGGACAGGAGGCTAGGGGTGGGGGGGCATTGCGGTCTTTGAAAGGCACCATTTTGGGCTCAGCTGCTTCTATCCTAAAAACTTTGGAAAAAAATTCCAAACCATTTTTGCTCTAGATGCAAGCAAATGGCCCAGAAAGAGTAGAATTTCTTATTATGACACTCCCTGCATCTTGGAATCTGAACAGGGGGCCATCACAAAACTTGCCAGATTATAAGAACTTGGCACCCTGACAGTGTATGCAAAATTTCATGCAATTTTGTCAAACAGTGCCAAAGCAATTAAGGCTCAAAGTTAGAAGGTTTACCATTAAAGTGCTTACTCAGCCAAATACAGTATACAGGTGCTACTACCCAGTTACTGGTGCCCACCTCCAGATCACTTATAAATATACTGAGTGATGTTGGTCCAATACAGAACCTTGTGGGATTCCACTGGTATCGGGTTTCCATGTGTATAGATTATCATTTATTTTAACCCTCTGCTTTCTGTCCTGTAACCAGTTTATAATCCATTGCATTACATATAGAATGGGTAGGTGTGTATAACCAGAATGTTACACACACCCGAGGTTTGGGATGCTACATAAACCCCAAGGGTGAAACCCACCAACCCATGTATTATTTTATTTAATTACTGGTCATTTATTTTTCCTTTCAGCACAGTTCAGTTAGTGCAGCACTTCTGTCAGAGAGAAAGAGAGATTTGTTTTTTTCTTGTTTTTTTTTTTTTACATTACGGTGTGAACTGCATTCCACAAAGCCATGGTCCATTGGCATAGCCGCTATGTGAAAGCCATGCTCGAAGGGTATGAGCAGTGGGATCAGCCAGATAGATTTTTTTCATTTTGAAAGCAGGCTCAACTAGATAGATATTTAAAAATATTTAAAAAGTTACCTGCCTTCACAGTGTAAAGCAAAGCTTGGGTGCTCAGGAACGGAGCCGCCATGTTGGGTAAGATGTTTGGCACACCCACAGAGAGACTACGTGCCAATGACCTTTCTGTGGCAAAGCTTGATTGACAGCTACTGATTACAACTGTCTGGTTGTAACCAAAAATATCAACTGGGCAGTTGTAACAAGAATTAAAACTTTTGTTATCTGTATATAAAAAATGATCACCAGCAATCAAATAACTGCTTATACCTTGGCCCTCTCTTTTATTGTCCTGTGTGGTACAGAGTCAAAAGCTTTGCTGGAGTCCAGAAATGCAACATACACAGGCCTCCCCTCATCAAACATCTTAGTGATATTACCAGAAATACAAATAGAGTTGTCTGGCATGGTTTTCCCTGAGAGAATCCATAGTGGGCCACTAAGTTTAGATAATTTTTCTGTAAGCATTCAAAAAGTACAATTCTTATAATCATCTCAAGGAGTTTCCTTGGTACTGATATTAAGCTGACAGGTCTAAAGTTCCTAGGTTTAGTCCTGCAGCTTTTTTTTTTTTATTGTTACAATGTAGACCAGTCATCACTGTTAGGTATGTATTTCATAAAGACTCATTGAATATTATTGCCAGTGGTATAATTCAGAAAGGTATGATGGTCTTTAACCAACTGCTTAAATTGACAGTTTCTGTCTTTGCAATCTCTTGCAAACTCCTTACAATATGTCCGTCACACAAGGCACAGTAGCAGAGAAATGGAAAATGGCTTTTGTCACCACCATACACAAAAAGGATTTAAGAACTTGGTCAATAATGACAGACCTATCTCTATAATTAGCACCCAGGGCAAAACTGGTCTTTCCATAGTTTACATTTTTGTGTTCCCAATTAGAGGTTGCTGACCACTTCAAATACCTAGGGTCTGCACTTAGACCATAATCTGGCATACTGTATAAAGTGTATGTAGATACTGGTACAAAAGCACTAAACCAAAAATTTGGGGTACTATACAGACTAAGTGCTAACCTAACTGAAGACTCCCACCTCACTATCGCAAACTGTGTTCTTCTTCTTCCTACTCTCATCTATAGGGCAGCTACCCTATCATCACTAAAGGAGATGTTACATAATCACACTGTGCACTTTGTACTAGGTACTCACAACAGAGACCACCCAGCTCCTTAATTTAACTACCCCCAGCCTGGTCCCAACTTTCCTCTTGACTAGCAGATCTCCCAGAACTTGAGGTCCATGTCCAGCGAACCTCTTATAGTTCCCCACATAAAAACTGGCATGGGGCAGAGGTATAGTGTATATCTAGCCCTGTCACTGTGGAACTACCTTCATTCCATTATTACAGAGTGTCAGTTTCCAGGCTCCTTCAAATTAGCCCTCAAGGATTATCGCCTCTCTCTAGCCATATGTATCAGTTGACATATTCATACTATTGTAGTACACTGGACTTGAATTGACCATGTGTAATTCAGCAACTAATGTACTGTACTTAAATGTCCCTCCCTCTCTCCTTGTATCTCCCTTGTTGGATTGTCTTTCCTAGTCTAATATTTCTTGTTATTAACCTTTTTGAGTTGTACAATTGCTACAAGGTCTAGCCTCATGTTTTTATCTTCTTCACAAATGTTTTTGCACAACCAGATTTTGCACTATATAGTTACTGATGTGAGATTTCTGTATGTACCTCTCTATGGAACTAATTCCAGGGCACCTCTGAAAATGGGAGCTTTGGTTCTAGTGACACCAATTACCAAAAGCCAATAAATATAATTCGATAATTTCTTGGCTAGTTCCCTCAGGATTTGTGGGTGCATTCTATTAGGCATCATTGCTTTGCTTTATGTCTACCATCTTCAACATTACTGCAACCTCTTCAAGTATCACACATACTGTATATCCTGAAATACGTCCTGCTGTTGCCCTGTGAACAACCTTTTCCTACAGTATCTAATATGATTCCATCTCATTCTTCTGTAAATACCGATGTGAAATGGCAACATTATACTGTAGGCCATGTCGTACTTAGTGCATTGTTAAAAATGACACAATCTTCAGTTTTGTGACTTGTTATGCAATAAGTAAGGGGCCAGTTTATACTAGGATGAAAATAAACCAGAACTGTGCTATAACCTGCATGCCATGATAACTTAGCTTGACAAGCAAGCATTAACTCACAATAAGGTGTGCTGATAATGTGGATTAATGCATGCCTCAGGTGAGTTGTGAGGCATGAGGTCGAAGGTTGAGTGCCCTCACAGCACCCAGGGCATGTGTTAATCCACATTATCAGCAAACTCTGGAATGTGTTAATGCACTTATTACATGGGGTAAAACAGTCATTCCATTGCCTAACATGTGTGTTACACAGAAACACATAGAAAACCCACTGCTAATACATTGTTGTCGGTAGAAGCTGTACACTTATTATTCAGTGTTCTGCTTCCCTGTACAGTGGTGCCACAGTTACAAAGAAATGACACTGATATACACATTTCCCAGGCAGTGCATTAATGCTCAGGCAGGTTCGGTACAATGTGCACAACTCATGACGATGGCTAAGGAGTACTGCAGCCGTGCGTATGACTAGAATATGTGCTGCTACTCATTCTGCGATTTTTGGTCCCCCCCACCTGAACAGTGTCACTCAGAAGATGCCGTGCAGAAGTGCACCTGTGCAGACACTGTTGTGGGATGCTGCTAACTCATTTCAAGGAGCATAGCTATTAAATAAAAGGAAGGGAGCACAGAATGGTATGTATTGTTACTATTTTTCTGAAAACATTAGGATATCTGCCACAATATGTGCTCTCGCCCTGTGTTATTTCACTCACTCACTCTGGCTATACCCATACAACTATACCTTTCTGGAGGACTGTGCGACTGCTGTCATCCATTTGCCACTACTGTCAGTTGTGATGGCCCACATCTGATGAGGATAGACATGGTCATGACTTTGCACACTGTGTGACACTGCAATTGAATGGGTGCACAAGTCTGCCTTGGAATGTACTGTAGTGTGCACTGCTGGCACTTTGGCTGTCTGTCATTCTATAGTGTCTGTGCGACACTTTCTGCTGTGAATCTATAGTACCACACTCACCATTGCTGCAGCCATGCAACTATACCCTAGTGACACACTGTGCACCCCTTACCATACATGTGCCAGTACAGTGAGGTGTGCTGTTCCACAACTGTCCAGGATACTCAGGGTGATGCATATCCACATACTCTGACACGGTGATCAAAGTAAGCTGCACACACATTTGACCCAGCTAACTGAAGTGCTGTACACTGCTGCTGAGTATGCATACTGTGTGATCTGCTCAGTGGAGCCACACTGTCAGTATGACTTCCGCAGTATCAGGTACCAGTGTCCGGGTTGCATGACAGCACGACGCTGCACAATATACATTTACTGTGGCACAGTTGTGCAATTCACAGCAGGTGGCACTACTCCTGCTGTTTTTGGTTGCTGCTGTGCCACATCTATTTGGAGTGGCCATACACTGAGTGGCAGTGGCCTTCACTGCTGCATACCAACACATATCTCCCATGTTGGTGTTAAGGGGCTATGGCTTACTGTCTCAGAATGGTACAGACATTATATTACTGTCACTGTTTTACACACTTTGCCAAACTGTACCACTGTCAGTAATGCACGGAAGCCCACAGTGTGCTACTGAAGGGAGACACAGGCTGCAATGAGACTGTGGGCAGAGGTGTGCTCAGTGTGGTGATCAGTGACAGGGTGTGAGGCACCGACATGTTGCCACGAATGCAATATACATGGTTGTCACACTGTGCAGCCTTCTACTTGCACGGTACTGCGGCACCCCATGCCATCCAAGCTGGGAGTCACACACACCAGCAGGTCTCCGCTAGAAGACAGGAAGCAAGCATGAACACCGGTCCTGTCCGTGGCACCTGTTGACAGTACATGGAGTGGGGAACATTGGCCGGGCTGGGGGTGGCACTGTGCTCCAACTCCGCTCTCTGTATGTCGAAATCTGGTGGCTACCTGCACATGAAACTCAGAATGGTAACGCTGTCACTTGTGCAAAGGTGTTGCTGCATGTCTCGAAACTGGGGGATTGCAGTGGAGGACAGTCAGCAGTGCAGAAACCAGAGCAATCTGCAGTGGACCAGAATGGGAGGGCACTGCACATGGAAATGCCACGGAATGGCACTACAGGATTCCAGTACTATGGAGACACAGGACAGTGCAGCACATTTCATTTACAGTCTGCCACTGTGTGTGTCTCTCTCTCTCCCCCCAGTGGTGGATGTCTCTATCTCTCCACTGCACAGTGTTAAACTATGGCTCTGCCACACCGTACTGTTCCGCCTCCCAGTTACCTCATCTACATGAAGCATGTAATGTGGTTGACAGTCCTCGGTTGTGTAGATCGATTCTCTGTTCCTCAATACTGCTCACTATGTAAACCAAAGTGGAGATTCAACCCAATCTGACTACCACTCTGATTTGGCAGTATGTGGTTCAGTTTCTTTGATACTCACCAGTCAGGTTGTGCACCCAATGTAAACACTGATCCCCAGTTGTTTGGTTCCTTGCGCAAGTGTGATACTGTTAAGTTCATGTGTGCATGTCTGTGGTCCCCATCAGTTAGTGGCTCATAGAGGTATTGACTCCTCGGACAGGAAATGTTTCTGAGTCACAGCAGGAAAACACATGTAAATGGACATGGAGCTCATGGACCTGACTCAGCGCGCATGTAAACTGAAGAGAGCTGCAGTCAGGTCCGAAATCACCAATTGCCATTCTTTGATCGGTGAGTGCATATAAACAGGGTAAGTGTCTCTCTTACAGCAAATGTGGCAATGAAGCACTTGTCAGTGTGAGTTACCAGTGCTTCACACACACTCAGCAGTGTACACCCAGGAGCTGACAGCAGGGATTTGATGGCAATCTGCAACACACTGGGCCAGGATGCCACTGTACCACTTCTCATTAAGGTGAGGTTTAGCAGGGGTAACTGCCAGCCAATGTTGAGTGCGGGGCTAGGGGCACAGCACAGACTCTAGAGGGATTTACTCTCTCTGCCTGTGACTCATGATCACTGGTCTTCCTATCCCTTGCTCTCTCAGACACCGGGGCACTATTACCACTGACGGAGAGGGGGGGCTGTGTGTGGTACTCGATGATCAGTGGCACAGGTGGGCGGGGAGGACAACAGACATATGCATGCTGTAACTGCTTACTTAGGGAGTCCTGGTGACTGATGCAGGGATTGTCGCACATCTTCACAGTGGCAGGGTGGGATAGTCACAGTTGCTACAGGCAACTCAGGGAACTCACTGCCAACAGGAGACATCTCCTTGCAGCATAGACAGCAGCTTTGCTGTTAGACACAAGTAGCTGGCAGATTCATTTCTGTGTGGGGTGTCAGGAGGATAACATGCCAGCACACATCTGGGTAGAGAGGGAAATCTCTACCGCTGAGACAATTTTGCAAATGGCTGCATTTTAATTTCCTTATGAGCCGTGAGAAACAGGGACCGTTCTGCCCCTTGATCTACAGTATGCTGGATCTCATCACCCTGACAGTGCTGATAATGTGGATTATCGCACTGTCGGGTGATGGCTAACATTCAATGACATTACTCCCTCAGGAACCCCGTAAGAGCCCCATGTAATTAAGGTATTTATTAAAGGGAAAATGGAGTTACAAAACCTCCTTACTTCCACCTTTAGAACATCAACCAGTAAAGTAAACTGTGTTGCATCTCTGTCTGTTTATTGGGGAGGCAGGGTGGTTAAGCTGTTTGAAAACAAAACTGTGAATTAGGAGATCACAGGTTCAAGTCACACCACAGTCACTGTTTCTCTACGTGACCATGAGCATATCACTTGACATTTTTATGCTTCAGTCTTTCCAGCTATAACATTAATAGAAGGAGGACTTCAATGTAAATGAGATGCAGGGGCTAAGCTGGGCTATTCTGTGCAAAATAATTTTAAAACATAATAAATCTTTTTTTTTATTTTATATTAACATTTTTGGCTTGGAAGGGCGCACTGAGCAGAAGCTTAATTTCAGGTGTAACCCAGGAAGAGAATTAAGCACAGGGAGGGTAAGTAACTTGTTCCAGGTCACACACTATCCAAGTGGTAGTTATGGGCTTTAAACCTAGGTCTACTGGATCTCCAGGTTCACGGCTACGTATGTACTTTATGGTACAGTGTCGCCATCCTATCTTCTGCTTTACCATAGATAAGTTTACCATATTAAGGTACTGCAGTGCAGCATTTCCCCTTTACCACAATATTATGCAAATTATAAATTAGTGGAACTCCCTCCACCAATCAGAGTGCAGCAATACTGTACCTCTTAGTGAGCACACAGTTGCTGCCTCATGTTGCTTTGTACAGCTGATTCCTGCCATGGTGACTGTCACTTGTCACACTGTTCTGTCAGAGTTGCTGTGGCAGAATCAGCTGTGAGAGGATTCTACAACTAAAAAAAAAGCCTGTGTTGCATTGCAGTATTACGAATCAGCACTGCTTCACACATTCAAGTCATTCAGATCACTTCTGTGGCTGAAGGAGTGATTATTTTATAAAGTGGTCTCACAGTTTCTGGGCAGCTCTTCTGACTGAATACACTATTTTTTTTTATTCATTAGTCTTCTGGATGACTGTCACTGGTATGTGTGAAGAAGTGCTGGTTTGTAATACTGCATTGGCAGTTTGGCGGGAACTCTTCGACTAGTTCCATTTTCTTTTTTTTTTGTCTTGTCTGTTTATATGCACCCAGCCCCCCGGTCAGCCACTCCTTTGGGCTGCTTAGGACCACCCCATCCCACCAATCACCTCTGCTATCACACTGTCCATTAACTGTGCCCCCTGATTTGCCTGACGTATCCCTTTGCTGCTCCCCCCCCCCGTGTGGGCCACCTGGGAGGAGAGTGCTTACCCGTATGCATGGAGAATTCATCTGGGGCAGAGGGGGAGATCAGCACAGGCACTCCCAGACTGTGTGGTGGGTGGGGAGGCCAGCCTCCGTCATCTGGCTGGCTGAGCAGGCATTTTCCTGTTTTCTTCCTGCACCCCCCCTTCCTAGATGGCCGCACACTACGGTATCTTATAAAAATGCCCCGTGGCGCGCGGTCAGCCATGCTGCAAGGAGCACTGCTGCAGCTGGCCACCAGGAGCCACGCAGGAGTGATACAGGCCCCAGCCCACCAGGAGCCACACAGGAGTGATGTAGGCTCCAGCCCACCTCCACTTGGGGATGAAAATGTCCCATGGATGCTTGAAACCCTCCCCGCTGACCTCTGCTCCTGTTGTTCCAGGCTTGAGCGTGAACCAGGGTCAGCAGTGTACTGGGTAATCCCCTATTTCCCAGTGCCATGGAGATGGCATGTTCCATTTTCTTTTTCCTGTAGTAAAACACTGCTGCCTCAATGCTGGAAGCAAACCTTACAGACATAGGCAAAACATTGCAAGAAAGAAAGAAAAGATTTAAATTATGCTTTCTCCCCACTGCCAGAATAGAACAGATGCCCCATTTCAAATGTAACATTAGTAACATACTACCCAAAAAAGAATCCAAAAGCTTAAAAATAACAAAAGATTTTTTCCCCAAATGTTACTACGTAAAGAGTGCCCATGGAGCGTACTACAAGCACAGGAAACAGCGGGAGAGACCAGGAAAATTAGCAGAAATAAAAACAACATTCACAACAAAATTTATACTCTTTTTCTGGTGGAAGCAGTTCAACTACTTTATAAAATATTAATACAGAGACTTAGGGGAGTCTCTTATGGGATAAGAAGATTGTCTCATGCTGTCTAAGGCTCACAGAACCTCTCAGCTTCTCATCACAGTCCTCACGCCCAAAGCAGCACGTGATAACCTTCTTATCACATAAGAGACACCTCTAAGTCTATGTATTAATATATAGTTCTGCATTGGCTAAAGTGCTGCTTTGTTGTACTTACTAAGCAGCACAATTCGATAACACTTCAGCTTATGAGGTACCTTGAATGATACTGCTGGGGGGGGGGTGCTGTATTGCAGTGCCTTAATGTGGTAAACATTTCTGTGGTAAAGTGAAAGTTTAGGATGGCTACCACTGTGGGTGCATGGTCCACAGAAAGCAACATACTCACACATTTGATGTTTATGGGACAAAATGGCAATTAAGAAATCCTACTTTTTTAGTCAAGAAAAAAAACTTTCTAACATAATGCACTTTAAATAGATGTCTTCAATGATCAAACTGTTTCTGAGGGCAGGAGTGGTTTTCAGAAACATTACTCACCCATTTGTGTATGCTTCCTATCTTATTTGTGGTCAGACATTAGGTGGCACATATGTTGTGTTAGTGCTTAACAAATAGCGTGCAAGCGCCATTAATGCATGCATACTCCCATGATGGTCCCTATTGCCAAATAGCTTTGCTGCTACAAACCATTCACTGGTCACTTAACCCCTTTTGTAAGTGGAAGTCTTCATTTGCAGATGTAGAAAATACCATGTTTGTCTTTGCAGAGATGTTGCATTGCCATAAACATTTAATAAATCAATTCCTAAATCATATATGTTCTAGCTGCTGCAAAAGCATCTTTTAATAAGGCAGCTTTTCCAGCTGTTGTTATTATTCACCCAGTGACCTCTCTACCTCACTGTTTAGCATGCAATTTTACCCCGTTTTATATTTCATTTTAGTTTTGCCTGTAGACTTTTTGGAAGTGATGTACTGTATAATTGCTAGAAGCTTATAAATCGAAATTAGCTAGGGGCTTATCATTGGATGAACCCTGCTTGACTGGAATAATAACACTAACACAATGTACTATAGCTAGAGATATGTCCCACTTTCATGTTGATTTATGTTTTTTAGCAAGTCTAAGGCACACACACACATATGTACTGGTTACTGATGAAGTCCTTCTGTCTTAGCAGTTTACAACAGCAGGTACACACACTTACTCTGTTTAATACAATACTGTTTCTAAAATGTGTCTAGTTTTTCCCTAGGACATATTAGACAGTAATCTGCATGACAGAACTCTTTATGGAGTAAGATGGAGAGTTTTAATGTTTGGTAAAATATTAATTGTCTCAATTGTACTAGTTAGGTGATCCTACCAAGCAGTCCCAGCAAGCATTTGATGTTTTGCATATAAATAGGGACAGACGTTGGTTGGATCTTAGGTTCTTTATTTTTATTTACCTTAATTACATATATAAGGTGATACATTAATTAAAGATATCATTTCTTAAATAACTAGAGTTTCCTTTTTAAGGTATATGTATAGGTAATGGTAGATGGAGAGTAGCACATAATAGTACATATGTATTTTTGTTGGCAATAATATAGAGTTGTACCTCCATGGCACTTGCCCTGGCCAGGAATTACTCTGACCAGGAAGTTCATTGCTAAAATGGAAACTCAATAAAATTTGAAACACAAAAAAGGTATATCCAGATATATCACAGGAAATCCTAGTGAAATGAATAGGGATTTCCTGAGAAATGTCCAGATATAGCTAGATATACTGGATAAATATTTGGCTATCACTGTACTGTATGTAAGATGAATAATGGCACTGAATGTTTCAACTCGAAAAGTATTATTTGTTATTCAACCTCCTTGGGGCAAAAGGGGGCTGATGTGGATAACTCTCTGGTTCACAGTGTGGCACTCCCAAAAAACACAATGTTTAATTGCAGAGTGATTACTTTTTTAGTTTCAATCAGGATTTATGCATTCTGCTATTTGATATCATATAAAATCATACTTTATTGTGAATGTACCACAGAGAAACCATTTTCCATGCCTTACCATCTTTATGTTGTTAGTGAACTCACTCGCATGGTATGATAGTTTATGGCATAGAATTGCACTGTGTACATCTTTAACCTCTGTGTGTATAAGTAGGGTGTGTTTATATTGGAAATCAGAGCAGGTTTCATTTTGGTCACATAACCCAGTCAAAAGCTAATTGGGTCAGTGGAGAACAGGCTTTTTCCTTTAGGCTATGTCATAGGGAATCTTGTTCTTTGATCAAAGGGCATCTCAAAGGTTTTCCCTCAGGATCTATTCTTATAGTGGAGTTTTCACATGAATACAAAACCATCTTGCTCAAATTTTCACCAGTTCAATCATCTTTAGCTTATCTGACTCCCCTTCTAGCAGGGTCTGGGTAAGCTTACTTTTCAGTAATCCAAAATACCTATGGGCATTTGTAACCTATTCACCTGTACAAGAGGGAAATGGATTAAACCACCACCATATATTTTTCAACTATTTAGCCTGTTCATAATTTGAGAACTGTTTCCATTCAGAAAATATTGCCGTGTATCTGGAAAACCACATGTTGGATTACAGTTGGAATAGAATGTTTATGTAAATGGGGCTATAATGTGATTCTTTTCTCCGAGACTGAGGGAACATGGATCTAGGGGATGCTCTGGCTCTTTTTTTTTCTTTTTGTTTGTTTTCTAATTCACAATTTTCCTCTAATGGTTTACACTCTTGTTACATTCTGTTTCTGGTTTCCATTTGTTTCTGTTTGCCTGATGCTATTTTAAGTACAGGATTGCTTTGTTTCTTTATGTTTAGCAGATTGATAGCAAGGTTGGTTAGTCAGTAATATTTTTCTTTATATCTGTTTTGTGTGTCCTAGGCTTTCCTATATTGATCTTAACTAACTGACAACCTATTTGATTACTGACTTGTTTCAAAATTAGTATACAGAGCATTTGTTACACAATGTATTCTGTGAGTGTTTACATTTTATGTTGTCCATAGCATGTACAGCTTGCACTTTATTTAAATTTTATGTTACCATGTAACAGCAGGGTAGGTGCAGTGATTTTAATTACATAGCACAGATGTAGATACTCAGTAGTTACACATTTGTTGCATGTAAGTACTTCAAAATTATCCTGCAGTTACACTGACAGCAAATACAGTGTGCTGCTTAAAGGTACTGTATACTGAATGATATGGATGTAATATACAAAACAAGACTTGTACAGCTTTAGAGAGAGAAAATTATATGACAAAACAATAGTTTTAAAGGCTTCAATCAGAGCTAGTACCATTGTGTAGTAGTAGTAAAACCTTTATTCATATAATATGAACAGCAAACTCAACTGAGAGAAGTTCATTTCAAATGAGGTCCTTTTTCACAAACAAATGTTACAATACAGTTTCACAAATTTACATAAAATAAAATAATATATATATATATATATAAAAACTAGACAGCAAAACATAAGTAATTCCTTATTGATAAACAGAACTCATGGGGGATTCATACACTAAATAATGTATATCTATATACAAAGTTCACAAGAAAAGGAACTAAATCAAGTATCTATGCTGTAGATATCTTCACTAATACTTTGTAATCAAAGCCACAATAAATTATACACTATTTACTGAATACCCTCTGTCAGGTTTTCATCCAATATCCAGATCTGAGCAGCCTACAGTCTTCTGTTCAGCCTGGTAAAATACTCATTTTTATATTTGACACATCCTGATTTTACCCTTTGATGATCTTAAGAATGATGAAACTTTATTCCAAAGATTTGGTCCCACACTAAAAAAGTGAGATCTACCTATTTCTAAATTACTTTTAAAGGGTTGGGAAACTCTGCCCCATTTGTTGATCTAAGACAGTCTTTAGGACATTGTAGTAGTTTTTTTTAGAGTATATTAGAATTTGTTTTATATATCCTTCCATACAAAAAAAAACTTTAAAAGGACTTTAATGTATTAGTTTATATATAGACAGGGTATTGATAATATGCAGACTTATACAGTTGTCACTAATGTGCTTATTTAGCACCTGACACATACATAAGGACAAGTAATGGTAATATGCATGGCAAAAAATGGTTTAGTTTATGAATAACCAGGATAAATTTATTTAGTCAGACTAATACTTCTAATTCTGACCATGCCCATGAGCAAACATTAATAGGGCACAGTCAGTACACAGTGGAAAAAGGGACTGTATAGAACTACAACGCATATATGAATATGTAAATAATTATAACTAGAACATCAAGTTCATCCTAACAACTGCCCTTACAACAAACAGTACCTTCCTTGGATTTAAGTATTAGCAAACACCACAATATGCTACATGACTCAATTTATAGAAGTGAAATGAACAGGAATACCATTCTATGTGGACACAGTTGTCATTAGTACCAGCCCTGTTATGAGTATCTCATTCACAGTTTCTAAGGATGGGAAGAAATTACAGCAACGCAAATAGCTACACCAAAGAAAAGCTGCATTTGAAAAGGAAATTCAGATGCAGAAGCTATGAAAGAAAAATAGTGACGAAGGCTATGCACAAGGCTAACAGTCTAAGCAGAGAGGAAATACTTGTCAAAAGAGAGAGAAACCAGAACAGGATAGAATTGTTTTCTCAGCTAAATATGTACACAACACAAGGGGTCTAAATTAAATCATACTGGCCTCTTTTACAATCAGAACACCCAGAAAGAGATTTAGGAAGGAATAAATAATAGCATACATAAAGGCGTTGAAAGATAGACTAGTGCATATGGTACATCCAACACGAAACATTGATTTAGGAGGGAAATTCTTGGGACCACTCAAAAATAGAAACTTTCCCTCCAATCAGCATGAGTAATATTTAGCCTCTAAGAAGATGTCTGTTTTTCAATCACCACACAAAGATGAGATGTTTCAGGATGAAGGATCATAGCACATATAACCCTTTGTGTAGTTGACATAATCCCTCACCCCTGTGATAATTATTATGTGGGGAGGAAGACATGTCCCCTGTGGACCAGGATTTCTGAAGTAACAGTGCTATGCTGAGAAAAGACAAAATATGGGCAGTTGCAAGGCACTTTATGGAGAACTGCCAGAATGCCTCTGCACTCCATTTTTGAGGTATAGAGATTGTTCAAGAACCTACCAGAGGAGAGGGCAAAAACTGACACCTCCTTAGTAGACAGATGTAGTGGCCTCACAAGTTGGGAACATTAAACCATTAAGGTGAAATCAATGAGGAGTACTAGACAAAATTCTTCTAATCAGATTTCACAGTTGCATTGGATAGTGAACTTGATGTTATGGATTGAAGGATTATAATAAAAAAGTATGGTTCAGGGAAGATAGTGCACTTCTGTACCATTAGTGTGGATACCTATGGTAAACTTGCAGCTTCTACGCACTGTGACTTATTCAGTGTTCATCCTAAGGTGAGCGAGAACATCTCTACAGCATGCCCTGCATGCATTTCCTCTCTGGACTCAGATACTTGTATTGTTGATGAATGAGCCTTTGCCTAGGTTTTAAAACCTACAGGATTGAATCAGGAACATTGGTCTCTGGCATACGAATGAGTCTTTGCCTGTGTTTTAATCCTACAGCATTGAATCAGGAACATTGGTCTCTAGCACTCACAAAATAAACATGAGGCTAGCATAGCCTTCTTCTAACTACTTATACTAGAATACTCAAGTAATAAACATAAGGATAGCACAGCCTTCGAATAACTACTTATACTAGAATACTCGAGTAATAAACATAAGGATAGCACAGCCTTCGACTAACTACTTATACTAGAATACTCAAGTAATAAACATAAGGATAGCACAGCCTTCGACTACTTATACTAGAATAAATCTTTCTTAACAAATGGGAGGGATAGCTTGTTTCCCAAGTATTTCTTCTATTACTTAGAATACTTATTAATGCATAAACATTTAGTTCCCATTCTGCTTCGGTCTTTAGTTCAATTTGAGCTCCAGAATACTGCTAGAATAGGTTACTAGAGAAATAAATTGGTTTAGTATTCCCTATTTTACATGTGCCAGTGAAAGTCACAAGTGCATGCTCATACATCCTGCACTGACTGGACAACTTCAACTGAATATTAACATTGCTAGTGGCTCCTACAAATGAGTTCTCAGTGCCCATTTTAAGCCAGTGCACATATGCTATCAGGGATCACACTGCACATGTGTGGCCATGTTTGACGCACCTTATATGGTTACCTTGTTAACCAGTGCAAGTTTCAGTGCCCCAAAATAGGGAACTGCCAGCCCTGTGAGCAAAGGACTCAGCCACTTTATTCACTAAATAGTATTAGTACCTACTGTAAAGTAAATGTAAAAAAAACTTAGTTGACAAAAAAGCACCTTTATTGGTCCTGAATTTGGACTTTTTTTTTAAATCAGTGGTTGTAATTCAACACAGAGTTTTATTTTTAAACCATTATGTAATTATTTTGTACTTGCCTGCCCTGACTTAAGAAACTCCAGGATGCACACAGGTCTTGATTGGGCCAATTTAAACAAACATACTTTAGAGATGCAATCTTCAAAATACAACCAAATATGCCCTGGTCTCTCAGGTGGCAATGAAATATGGAGCAGATTTTTTTTCTGTGCATTTTACTATTCTCATCATGTCTAGAAAACTCAATAAACTTTATGACTTTTAAAGGGACACCGACAACACGTTTTGCATTATAATAGTTTGAGTGGAAAACCTGCATTTTATGATGGCTTACCATTTCTAAAATATCTTGATGTTGCTGATTGTTGTATCTGCTTCCTTTTGTAGTAGAACAGAATTATTCCAATCTTGTTTCATTTCAAATCCTTGATCTACTCTTATTGCATACTTCCTGAACAATATGAACATCCACAAATAATACAGCTACTCATGATGCAATAGCCTCCTCTCCTCCTACTACACTGTGAGTGACTAAACTGTGTTGAGGTGTTCCTAATTTCATGAAGGATGCAATGGGAGTTGATAAAGAACTGTAAACAAACATGTTTTTGTGTGGTAAAACCAGAATGGTGGGCAGTCTGTTTTTCACTTTTAAAAGAAAAAATGAATCAGAATCAGACTACCAGCTACATCAGCAGTCTCTACAGAATGTGGCCAATCATAACACTTTTTTTTTTTTTTTAATTAGGGACAATTTGAGGCTTTGAGGCCTAAGGGGGTTGACAGTATTCATTTAAAAATGAGTGAAGAGATTTAATTACAGTTGAATACTTTTGCACTTATTAAAAGCATTGCACTGTCACTTGAAAGACCAGGGCTTGTGACTGAGCCTTGGACTCCCATGTTAGAATCAGCTGATTGTCACACATAATGGAGGTGAGGCGCTTTGGTCTTGATGAGAGAGGGCAAGTGATGCTCAGTACTCATGCACCCCCTGCTGGCCAATTATGAAGTGGTAGTGGCATTACCTGTAAAGTGTGCTGCTCAACTAACCACCTGGCTGGAGAAACAGTACAGCTGTGGTGACTCATAATATAAAATGGGTAAAACAATATCCTCAGTTCTGATTGGCTGATACAGTTTTTCAGCCATGTCCTTATCAGGATATAACTTTACAGCTGGCACTACTTGTACCAACCAAAACACAGCACACAGTGAAATCAATGAATGCCACTGCTCTCCTGCTGCAGCTCCTCAGCTAGCATGCCATGGAACCACAACAGCTGCACTGGGAGAGTGGTGGCAGCAACACAGAAACCAGAAAAATAAGCCAGCCTGACAGTGCAGTGGTTGGATTTCTGCTTGCGATGCATGCCGATGACCCGAGTTCAGATGTGAGCCGAAACAAAGACCATAGTTACTGCATCTCAATTTAAATCACCCATGCTGACTCCATCCATAAGCAAAAAGGCTTCAGACATCTCCCTCCAATCAGTAACTGTATACAAATAGCATGGACTCTGGATTGATGCTCAAGTAAATTGGTCCACTCACATTGAGGGTCTCATAAGTAACTTGGAAACAAAAAGTGGCTACCTACTGTATTTCATCATAAGACGTGCCTTACTTCCAAAATTAGGGCACATATCATAAAAGTAATGTTATTTCCCCAAACTCACAATAATGATCTTCTCTATGGTAATGCCTCCTAGTACTTCAGGAGAAACCTTTATGTTTATAATCACATTACACATTTTACTGCCATTTGTAACCTTGAATTAGATGGATGTCCCTAACCAAAAGCAGAAGGTTGCATCTTCAACATTTTATGTACTGTTGTATTTTTCATGGTGCCCATACAGTATATATATATATATATATATATATATGTCTATGTATATATCACAGGTAAACCACATCCCCGGGCAACAAAAACAAAATCTAATCTGTGCTCACCCAGGAGCTTAGAATATAGCTGAACTCTCACCAAAACAAAACATGGCATAAACTGTGTCCTTGGCTAAGGTACCTGCAGCTTCCACTAAGTTTGAGAACATGTTTAGATTACCCATCCCCTCCTTGCTCATCACAAAATGGTTGTCAGACTATGCTTACCAATCCAGAAGTTGTTATAATTGTTGACAATGCTCGATCTCTCTACTTTGCACACTGCTTAGATTAGTCTTACTTCTTATTGTACTTGTTTACATGTATATACATAACTTGTAACTTACTACATGTGATTTTGTCAGTCATGAATAACCTGTAACTTGCTACTGTACTTTCCATATTTGTTTTTTGATAACTCTCATATACAGAGTCCCAGTGTAATGAGCTTTGGGTCAATATTAACTCCTTGAAAAAACATAATTTACTTTGATTACTACTACTTACTACTTACTACTACAGAATGTGCACATATGTTAGTTTTTGTGTCTTTTGGGTAGGTGTTTTGAAAGATTTTGGCACCAGACACAGAATGGGAGAAATTGTTTGGAATCTCTGCATTCCCCCACCCTTGTAACTTCAGTACATTTTGCTTGTTTATATAACTGTGTTTTGAAAGTTGTCCTTCCCTATTCTAATTTAAAATTAATTAGGAAGATTGTGTGTGTGTGTGTGTGTGTGTGTGTTTGTGTTTTGGTTAGTATTTTTGTCTGGGAAGAGGTCAGGAATTAGAAATAATTTTTAATGTGATCTTTTCATTTTAGGCTGTCCGGGGTGGGGTGTGGGGTGTAAATCTGCATGTTGAAAAGCCTTTTATTTTATTTCAAGTTCTGGCTTTGGAATTCAGTGAGTAAGTTTCAGAATGTTAGGTTTTAACCTTTTTTAGGACTGAAGTGGGCGAAGCCCTGCAGACCTCTTGCTATCAAAAAATGACAGTGCATTCCTTCCAACTGGACAACATGTTGGAGTTGCAACACACAGACACATCTGCATCCTTGAAGCACTCCGCGCATTGTCTCCATTATAAGTCACACTGCACTATTTATTTTGCTGTGTTGGCAGTCATGGCAGAACACAGCACATTCCACCATGTCCAAGATGGCTGACAAATTGTATTGTGCATGCACGACTACTAGTGCATGCAAAGTACAGTGCTGCAACCATCCTGGTCATGGCAGACTGTGCTGTGTTCTGCCACAACTGTTGATTTCTTTTTTTTAGTTATACAACTCCCCCCTCCCAACCCTCCCTCTCGGAACTCACCACCCCACCCCCAGAAATATTACAATGACACTGGGGGTTCCCAATCCCCCCAGTGTCGTAATTGTGTTACATGACCTTTTTTGTTTAAAAAATATTATTTTTTTCTCCCAGCACCAAACCCTCCCTCTCAGCACCCACCCTCCACAGAAATATAAGAGTGACACTGTGGGTGCCCAATCCCCCATACACATGATGATGATTCCTCTGTCCTTTTTTATTTATGCTGTAGAAAAATAAATGTCCATCGATGATGTTTTTACGCTGTAAAAATAAAACCATCCATTGAAATATTTTATGCTGTTACCGTCCTCCCACCCAACCCTCCCACTCAGGACCCACCATCCCACACACCCCCAAGCCCTTACTTACCCATCGAGGGTCCAATACCATAATCCTCTCTGGAGTGCAGACACACCTTCACTCTTCAAAGCCAGACCATGAACTGAAGAAAAAGGTATGTGGTTCAATGTATTTCAATGGGGTTTTGAAGTTAGTAGCATAACTTGTGTATTTTTGCATATTTTTGGCCCAAGTTTTCAACATGCCTTTTTTGGGACCCTGACTCTTGAACAATTGCACTGATATTAGGCAAATATGTCCCAAAAGGTGATCTTGCAGTCCCTGCAAAAAATCACCTTTCAGGCAGGAGTTGAAAATTATCTCTGCTTTCATTCATGAGGTGGGGTCATAAGAAGACTATGTTGAAAATTTGGTGTAAAAATATTACAGAACAATAAAGCTATGATCCTATGCTGAATTTTGCAAATGCAGGCTCATAACTTTGGTAATTTTCAATAATTTTCAATATTTTTACCCTTAATTTACAACATAGCCATATCTTTACAGCACCTCATGAATGTGACAGCTATAATTTTACATCCACCTAGGGACAAATGACTTGGCTCATCATGAGATTAGAGCAGTGCAGAAGGACTTTATAGAGTTGGGGAAGGGCTTAAGACAAGTAGCACACACAGTATCCTTCTCAGAGGTGCTGCCTGTCAGAGGCATGGGTGAGGCGAGGGTACTTTGCACCATGCAGTTTAACGAATGGTTGGAAAAATGGTGTGGAGCACAGGGGTTTGGCTTCACTGGGGACTGGGGTTCCACCTGGAGGGACACCAGCCTATACTGACAGGATGGTCTGCATCTGCCCAGGAAGGGAACAAGTATTCTGGGCAATCTGTTTAAATGCTTCATTGGCAAGCTTTTAAACTAGTCAAGGGGGGAGCCACTGATAAGCAGCAGGAAAATCCCAGCCTCCTCCAACAAAACAGGGTAATAAATGAGAAAAAGACCAAGGTAGAATGGTCAGTGGGGGATGCTGCTACAGAAGGTAAAGCCATAAAAAAATGGAGAGCAATGAGTACCAATGCCTGTAGTCTGGGTAACAAGTTTCCTGAATTAGTGGCCTTGATGGAGGAGGAACATCTGGATATTGTGGCAGTCACAGAAACATGGTACACACAGAACCATGACTGGGACATAAAAAAACCAGGATACACTATCTACAGGAGGGACAGGGAGGGTAAAAGAGGAGGAGGAGTAGCTCTCTACATAAGAGAAGGAATCAAAGCAACAGAACAAAAGGGTAAACAGGGAGGAAAAGAAGCACTGTGGGTCAATTTGGAGGCAGGCAATGGCAAAACAATCTGCACAGGGGTTGTATACAGACCCCCCTCTCAGGGGGAGGAAATGGACAAGGAAATGATAGAAAGTATACTTAGAATGGCAGATAAAGGGGAGATATTGCTGATGGGTGATCTGAATATGCCAGATGTTAACTGGAGTGCAGTTGCAGCAGCCACTTCTAAGAGTGAGGTTATTCTAGATGCCCTACAGAGGGCATGCCTTAGATAACTAGTATTGGAACCCACTTGAGAGGGAGCAATCTTAGACCTGGTCCTCTCAAATGGAGATGGAGAGAGGATCACAGATGTAGAAGTGGGTAGCCATCTGGGAACTAGCAACCACTGAACAGTATGGTTCACAATAAACACAGCAATAGAGTCAAGCCATACAAAGGCAAAAGTACTGGACTTCAGGAGGGCTGATTTTGCCAAAATGGGTGAGTGTCTAAGGAATGCACTAGCAAATGGGCAGGAAGGAGGGGTGGAAGAACAATGGGGAATAATAAAAACTGCCATCACAGAGGTAACAAGCCTTTGTGTGAAGCAAATAAACAAAACAAAATGATGTAAGAAACCACTATGGTCAAGGCCACTGTTTTTCGGTGCTTGGAAAAAGCAAATTCCGTTTTGACCATCCTGGATTCCGGGATTTTACTGGTGTTTGGGAATCCAATTTCTGGGATTTTTCCGGTAATCCAAAACTTTATATTATTCACTCATTTTAAGTAATAAATTTGTCTGTCGGTGTTTTATCATGTTTTTATGCAGATTTAAGTCACATTAGCAGAAAACAAGAACATTTAATCTCATATTGCATGTTTTATTAGCTATCCAAGTTGTGCATCCACCAGCTATCAAGGCTAATGTCTGTGGAACTCCATTGGCTAAACTAGCATAATTATTAAAATATTCCCTTCTCAGATCAATGCAGCCGATGAAAATAAATGGTCTTGTGTAACAGTAACATTTTTCTCACAGGGATTAACCAATTCTGAAGTCTGTGCAATACTAAATAAACACCAAAATCTTGACTTTGTTTTAATGTTGACAATGTGTTCTGTGACTTGTATAATAAAAACTTCTCAAAGCTAAAATGCAATTAATGTGTTTTATTTTAAAAAGATTTACAAAGATAAATATGTGCAAAAAACACAAGTACTGACTACTGAACATGGGTCAACAAACACTACCCAGACAAATACGCTACCCAGACAAACATGCTACCCAGACTACATGAACTAAAGCATACTATGTGAAGGACAGTAGAATCTAACCATAGCTATATATAATGCAGAGATACTACTATATTGCATTTCTACACTTTATTGCACAGGGGAGCACCATTTTTCTGCAAATAGTGCATCAGAATTGCAATTACACAAGATGGTGGGAGAGTCTACTTATTGAATAGCAGCATTGAAAATAATTTTAAATTGTCCACAGTCAGGCTTCTCCGTTGGTCGGTCAGGATTTGTCCATGTGCTGAAAATGACCGCTCTACATCTGCACTAGAAACAGCGACCCAGATGGCCTGAAGGGCTGCCTTTGCCAGAGTTGGTACCTGTGAGGACATAGAGATCCAGTACTGGTGAAGATCAAATGATTCAATCTCTGGTAGTTCACGCACATCCTGCTGTACGTAGATCTCCCAGTCACTTAACAGTGCATTCTTATTGCGTAATGTGAACATTGGGATATAAGGCAAGTACAGTTGGAAGTCCTTACTGAGTTCGAGTAGGTTGAGTGGGTTTAGAATTCGACAGGCCATGAGAAAGTGTACAGATGGATTTGACTGCAGGTGTTTTGTCAGTTTCTCCAAACTGACCTTGAAAGCATTTTTGAACAGTTTGATGTTCTCATCCCTTACTTTATTCCTCAGTTTAGAGAGGTACAGCTCTGCCTTCTCACCAAAGCCATCATTTTTAGTTGTGCCAGCCTCAAAGCGACTCTTAATTGCCATTGGCACGTCATACGTGGACATTGCAAGAGGTTTCTCCTTTGACTGCAAAAGTTCTATCGCAGCAATAATGTCACCTGAATTATCTGTAATAAATGCCAGTTGTGCTTGTAGCTTATTGTACCAGTCATCCAGTAATGCCCGTAGATTGTTTATTGAGGTGGCAACACTAGAATCCGCCCTGAAAAAGTCCATCAGGTATTGTAGGTGTGTCGAGTGGTATGCCACTGCTGCAAACCATGTGTTCCATCTAGTTAAAACAGGAACCGGTGGTAAAGCAATCATTTCTCCTGTAGCTTCCAGATCCTGCAAAAATGTGATAAATTCCGCTTGCATTTTGGTGATTGCTGAAAAGCATATTTTATCAATGAAACCAGTTCATTAACTTTTGAAATGGTGCAGCCATGTATCCCCAACAAGGGACAAGACATGTGCCCAGCAACACATGCACAACATGGTCCCTAAGAACCCCGCGTAGTGCGTCATTAAAACATTTAATCATATAACGAGCACTGTCGCTGACAAACGAAACTATATTCATAAATTCAATATCACAGCTCTGGAGAGTCTTTAAGACAGCTTGTGTCACTGTGGAATGGTTGACAGAGTCTAGTTCTGTGCTGTTTCCGAGATATGTCTTGCCCCCTTCCAACACAAAGATGACATGAAGAATGCACCTCGACTGTGCATCTGTGCTCTCATCGCATATCACCGACAATGATTTCCCAGTCAGAGCTGCTTTAAGGTCTGCATCAATCTGCTCTCTTAACTTGGGTAGATAGAGCTGCCTCAGGGTGTCTGCTTTTGGCACCGCTCCACTCCCCTTCATATACTTGCACATCCATTCCCTTAGTTGTGGATGATCCAGCTTCTCCAGTGGAATATTCGCAGCCCCCCATGCCTTAACTGTGTCCATGACCATCTCATTTCTTACTATCGATGATTCTGCTGCAGCTCTGAAACTGCTGGTCAGGGTCACCTGCCTTGCTGGTCTTCCTTCACTAGCAGCTCTTTCCTTATTCCTAGCATGTTTCTTGCTAAGCAGATGATCTTTGACTGTATCCTTTCTGGTATGGTCCAGGACATGGTTGCAGGATGGACAGAAAAGTTTTCCTCCATCCTTATAGAGGCCTTCAGATTTAAACTGAAGGGCTCGCTCCTTAGCTGAGGTGTAGCAGAGCTTGGCTTTCTTACTCAGTGGTGCAGCAGACATCGTGCAGGCAGAAAGTATGAATACTGAAATCACAATGAAAAAAAATATTAGTGTGGTCTACCAATCTGCTTGATGAGATAATTCAAGTAACAAAATGGGAGAATTAGATCCCCTAGATAGTGCAGTACATGACTTTTATCCACTGGCTATGTGGCAGCTGCCACCACCTACATCCGCCATCCTCCAGGTACGACAGCAGCAGCAGCCTATGACTCCCATCCTCCAGGTACGACAGCAGCAGCAGCCTATGACTCCCATCCTCCTGGTACAATGACAGTAGCAGCCAACAACCACCATTCACCAGGTGAGATGGCAGCAGCAGTCTACAACTCCCATCCTCCAGGTACAATGGCAGCAGTGATCTACGACTCCCATCCTCCAAGTAAAATGGCAGCAGCATTCTATGACTCCCATCCTCCAGGTGTGAAGGCAGCAGCAATCTATGACTCACATTCTCTGTGTATGACAGCAGCAGCAACAGCCTACGACTCCCATCCTCCAGGTTCAACAGCAGCAGCAGCCTATGACTCCCATCTGCCTGATACAATGACAGCAGCAGCCAACAACCACCATTCACTGGGTGAGATGGTAGCAGCAGTCTACAACTCCCATTCTCCAGGTACAATGGCAGCAGTAATCTACGACTCCCATCCTCCAGGTTAAACGGCAGCAGTAATCTACGACTCCCATCCTCCAGGTTAAACGGCAGCAGTAATCTACGACTCCCATCCTCCAGGTACGATGGCAGCAGTAATCTACAACTCCCATCCTCCAAGTTAAATGGCAGCAGTAATCTAAGACTCCCATCCTCCAGGTACGATGGCAGCAGCAAATAAACATCCTCCTACTTGCCCACAACTACATAGCAATTAACCTTCTTCTCAACTGTCAACCACACAAGCAACATTCAGACTTACCTGGTGCTACAGAGCTTTTTGCACAGCCACATGGATATACCCAACATGACTTGCCCAAAACCACACTGCAAACTGGTCTGAAAATAATACTACTATCCTTGAACTCCCCCCCGTATCACTGCATTGATCAAACAAAGATGTTTTTCCCCCCATGTACACAGTACCTGACCATAAGGGCAAGGTTGTGGTGTGACTCCAAGCATCCTTTGGTATTTGTTGCCGATTCTGGTGACTTTAACTGCACTTAATGAAAACTTAACACTAATCTCCTCTCAAAAAAGAGACACTGTAGGCAAGTATGGTGAGGCAAGTGTTGCAGTGGGAAGTGGGGGTATTTCCACATGTCCCCAGCAGAAATAACTTGCACCTGCATACTGTAAGATGAAAAAAACACTGCACCTACTGTAGGTTGGTCTCAGAAGCATGGTAGGCAGATGTGGAGTGCAGGGTCACAGTGGGGATTCAGGGGGCTTTCCAGCTCCCTGCCCAAGAAAAAAAAAGGACACTTCTGTAAGAACTTATCGTTAACAGTAGATCTTCAAGAGAATCTCTTGCAACAGGGCACACCTTAGAATTACAACCATCAGGCGCCCACACCACATGGACACAAAAGCTCAGAAATAACAAGACATCCCCCCAGCTACTCAGACCCCCACACCACTACACTCCAGGGTACACATTGGTGCCAGTCTGGTGGCACAAAGGGGCTGAGACGCTGGTCATCTTACCACATTCTACACAGGTGACCCGTGTTAGGCAATGTGCATGGGCTGCCGGGTGTCAGCTGGAGAGGAAAAGGACTGAACATCCGATGAACTGCTCTCCTTCTCTGGGGAGGGGGATCCTTAGTGGTTAGCACTTGCCTGCTCCCTATTGGAGGCTGGGGCACTATGCTGCAGAAGGGGAGGAGTTGGGTCAGATGCTTTCAACCAACATTGCCCCTGCAGACATGCTAAGGAATGCGGCACTGACAAATCTCATCCAGCCATGAAACGTGCCTGCGTTAGTGTGCTGTGCCACCAATCACCTCGCCCCACTCACTCTGGGGCACACAGCAAGAACCACAGCCCTTCAGACTTGCCAGAGGATTCAGTGTGCTAGCCATCTTCTGTGAAGTCCAAGGGGCTGTGTTTCTCTCTGGGTGCCTCCGACTAGGTTGGAGGTGGTGAGCTTGCTTTTCTCACAGGAACAGCCCTTGGCAATACTCAGAACCCCATCGCCCAGATGACACCCCCCCACACACATACTGACTGTTGGGCACAGTTGGTCACAATACTCAGACCCCCCCTTCCCCATGAAAGGGCTCCATGCTAGACCACACACACCACTACTCTGAGGCATACAGGAGATAAAGTTACTCATTCCCCGAGGCCTCCCTGCCCCCCACACATACACATATGTAGATGGCCACACACACATACTGACTCAGCTGAGCAACCAAGCAAGACTTTGTACAGTTTTCAAAAAAGCAGGGTGCACTCCAAATGAGGTGGATGCTGGAACAAATAAGAAATCAAGCAAACCAGTACTCCAGGCTTCAGAAAAATCCAGGGCAAACATCCACTGTAATCTTGTACAAAAAAAAAATATAGCAATTCAGCAATTCTCCGACACAAACACTCCTCCCCGGGGCAATGCCCTACCTAGCTGGAGTGCTGGTTTGCCCCACCTCTTACAAGACTGTTTGTACTCCTGGGTTTTTCCACTTTTCCCCCTCCCAGAGAACCCAGTATCATGATATAGATATAGCAATCCCTGTAAAAAGATTAAAAGAAGCAAAGCAAACAAGGAATTGCAGTTTTTTACAACTTAAGTACCTCAGTACTCAGATTTTATATTAAATACACACACACACACACACACACACACATATATGTACATACATAGATATATACACACACACACACACACACCCTACTCAGCTGAGCAACACTGACTGTATGTACCCCTGGCTTTCTCAAAGAACACAGCAGCTCATGTTAGAAATATAGAAAATACAACCCCCTATACTGGCCCTTGGTTCCCTGATTTCACTGCACCAACAAATTAAAGTGGTGTCCTCACTCACTATTTATACCCCTGGCATCTTCGTTCCCCCCCACCCCAAAGAACACAGCAGCAGCAAATAAACATATTATTACAAATACAGCTAGCAAAGAAATACAACCCCTATACTGTCCCTCGGTTCCCTGATTTCACTGCACCAACAAATTAAAGTGGTGTCCTCACTCACTGTTTATACCCCTGGCATCTCCCCCCCTCAAAGAACACAGCAGCAGCAAATAAACATATTATTACAAATACAGCTGGCAAAGAAATACAACCCCCCATACCGTCCCTTGGTTCCCTGATTTCACTGCACCAATAAATTAAAGTGGTGTCCTCACTCACTGTTTATACCCCTGGCATCTTCGTCCTCCCCCCCAAAGAACACAGCAGCAGCAAATAAACATATTACAAATAGTGTTCTCTCCTCACCTGTACTGAAATGTTTCTCCTCCCCACATCACATCACTGTGCTTGAATGTAACATGAATGCCTCAGCAGACCCTCCAACATTTCACAGATCAAAATAGGTACACTTCTGTGTTGCAGCTTCCCCCCCGACTCACTGAGAAGAGAAAGGGGGTCCCCATCCCCCCCTGAAGACACAGTGAGATTCAATTAAATGCTGGGAAGTTCTTGTTTGCAGTCCTACCAGAGCAAGGGAGAAGGATTAAGACTTAGTTTGGCTAAGCAGATTTACTGTGTGGTGGTGTTTTTATTTTTTACTCACAGGGATTGCTACTGTTTGTTGCTAACATTTCATTGCTTTATTTTTTCTCTGATTCAAATTGTTGTTGCTGGTATACCTTCTTCTGCATTATTACAAGGTGTGCCTACAGGTGTGTGCTAACAGATTACTGCTGTAATCTTCTGATTCAAATTGTCTTTTGCAAGGTATATCTTCTGTTACTGCTTTATTTTTCTCTGGAGCAAAGTGTTTCTACAGGGTATATCTTCTCTGAAATTATTACAGGTGGTGCTTACAGGTTTTACAGTTTTATCTAACATTAGGTTAAGCTTTCAGGGTTACTGCATTTGTTGTTGACTGATTGTTTCTGCTCTTACCTCCTTGTTCTTTCGTCCGTGGTTCTTCTTTTAGGCAGGGAAGGGCCCAGCCACCACCCCCATCCCCAACCACCCCACGCTACACTCCATTTATAGGGTACCACAGTTGTGACATTTCCTGTGGCAGAGCAGGAAGGGCGGATCAGTGGGGCTCCACAAGGTGATCTCATTTACAGGGCACTAGTAATTTAACTTGTTATAACAAGTTAAACAAAGCACAATTAAACCATTACTTGCATTTTTTTCCTTCTAATTACTCTGACTAGGTTACAAACCCAGCAACTTATTTGGAATGGATTTCATTAACTGCAGGTACTGTGGAACAATTTTCAGAAGGACATTCTTACAGGATTTAGGACACTGTCCACATGCTGGGCCTTTGGAGATCTTAGGTCTCAGCTCCGGCAGCATGGGCAGAGATTGCACGCCTCAAATTTCATATTGAAGAGGAAATACATTATAAGAACCACCCGCCATTTCCCAGCATCCAACAGAAAACCTCAACCGCAGAGGGTAGTTGGTCCAGGAGGTTGGCAGGTGGTTAGGAGGAGCAAATCAGGTGCCCCATCACTCTCTGCTCTCCAACACATTACCTCCAAAAACCATATAAACACTACAAACAGGTATCTGCCTCTATCTCTGAAATCAAATAAAGAGGCAGAAGACACTGCAGAGCAGGACACTGCGGCACAGGAGCTAGCACAACAATACTCACCCAAATCAGGAACCAAAACTAAGCAAGCACAAAGGAAATCCAAAAAACTTCTGATCATAGGAGACTCCATGATTCGGGGAGTTGATACCCATCTCCAGCCAGGGGTGATGGTCAGATGTCTCCCAGGTACATCAGCATGGAGAGACACTGACCGCATTGCTAAAATTGTTCACAAAGCAGGAGAAAACATTGATGTCCTAGTACACATAGGGACTAATGATCTCGCCAGCCGGTCAGTTGTGGAGACCAAGGAACACCTGACCAGGCTGGGTGACAAACTATCATCTATTTCGTCTGGCATCTCCTTCTCTGAGATCCGCCAGTCTGGGAGAAGGGAGCAGATGGACGGAAGGTCAGAGAAGGGAGATAGGGGAGCTAAACACATGGCTCAAGGACTGGTGCCAGGAAAAGGACACAGATTTGTAGGAACTGGCAACAGTTCTGGGAGCGAAGTTCTTTAAATTTGATGGACTGCATCTGACTAAAGAGGAGTCAGTGCATTGGGGCAGAAGTTTGATGTCTTTGCAGAATATTTAAACTAGCAAATGGGGAGAGGGTGCAGCACCCCATACGTTGAATGGGAAGAACACCCTCCCCTCAGCTAGTGGTCAAACTGGAATTCAGTGTGTTTGCCGCTCATTTGCATCACCAGGTAAGAAAAAGGTTTGTCTCCCCATACGATGCACAGGGTAATGCCAAACCTCACCCAACAACTAACACACCAAAATCTGGCCAATGGAAAATCATGTACACAATGCTCACAGCCTGGGAAATAAGATCCCAGACCTGCAGGCAACAATGTCAGAGGCTAAACTGGACATAGTAGCAATTAGTGAGACGTGGTTTACCAGTAACCACACTTGGGAGACTTCAGTACCTGGCTATGTATTGTTCAGAAGAGACCGAGGGCAAAAGGGGGAGGAGTGGCCCTGTATGTTAATGAAAATATCAAAGCTACAGAAATTCAGAATACACATAAGGAGCCAGAAGAACTGTGGGTCACCCTGAAACAGAAATGGGACAGCCATAAGAACTGGGGTTGTCTACAGGCCCCCAGACCAGAGGGAGGACATAGACACATTACTGTTAGAAGATATACAAAACATGACAGCTAAAGGGAGGTTCTGATAATGGGAGACTTCAACATGCCAGATACAGATTGGTCAATACCAGCAGGAACATCTGCCAGAACTAGACTCATAGTGGATTCCCTGCAGGGGAGGGCCTCAAACAACTGGTACAGCAACCCACAAGAGACAGGGCTATCCTAGATCTAGTACTGACTAACAAAGAAGGGATCACAGATCTCCAGGTAGAAGGTCACCTGGGGCCAGTGACCATCACATGGTATGGTTCAATTTGGCTACTACATCTAAATCATCCCATTCCAAGGCAAAATATGGGACTTCAGAGGAGCTGACTTTGATAAGATGGCCAACAGAGTTAAGCTAGCCCTGGCAAAAAGAAACACAGGTGAGGAGGTACAGGCAAAGTGGGCAAGCATTAAGGATACAATACTTGAAGCAACATCCCATTGTGTTAGACAGAAAAGGAAGTGCAAAAAGAAGGAAACCACTTTGGTTCTCAAATACAGTAGCAGAAAAGGTCAGAGCCAAAAGGCTGGCCTTCAGAAAATATAAGGAACACAGCGGGATGAAGATAGGGGGCATACCAAACTGCCCTAAGGAAAGCAGGTAAGGCAGTAAGGCAGGCAAAGTCCCAAACTGAGGAAACACTAGCACAAACAGTAAAAGAAGGTGACAAGACTTTCTATAGATACATTAGTGAAAGGAGAAAGTCCAGAGGGGTATTGCTAAGCTTAATGGAGAAAAGGGAGCATGTGAGGAGGAGGACCCTGTAAAGGCATCTATCCTAAATAGATACTTTTGCTCAGTATTCACTGAAGAGAAGGTAGGGCAGGGCCCACAGCTCAGCATCATGGACACAGGGGAGGAGGTGAGCACTACTCCCTTCACAAAAGAAAGGGTCCTACAAGAGCTTGCTAAGCTCAGGTGGATAAGGCAATGGGACCTGATGGCATACATCCCAGGGTACTTAAGGAGCTAAAGGAGGAACTAGCAGAGCCATTAGCAGAATTGTTTAGTGAGTCTCTGAGCACAGGAGAGGTCCCAGAAGACTGGAGAAGGGCTCATGTGATCCCACTCCACAAGAGTGGTAGCAGGGAGGAGGCGGGAACTACAGACCGGTCAGTCTTACCTCAGTAGTGGGCAAGATTATGGAAGCACTCCTTAAGGAAAGGATAGTGCAACACCTGGAATCCATAGGGGCACAGGATCCAAGACAGCATGGGTTTACAAAGGAAGGTCCTGTCAAACTAATCTCATAGATTTCTTTGACTGGGTAACCAGAGTGGTGGACCAAGGGGAGCAGTTGATGTCGCCTACCTTGACTTCAGCAAAGCTTTTGACACTGTTCCACATAGAAGACTGATAAATAAGCTAGGTAGGCTCGGGTGGGTCAGAAGTTGGTCAACTGGGTGGCAAACTGGTTGACTGGCAGAAAACAGAGAGTGGTGGTAAATGGTATACAGTCAGAAGAGATGCAAGTCACAAGTGGGGTACCTCAGGGATCAGTCCTGGGGCCAGTCCTATTCAACATCTTCATTAGTGACCTAGCAGATGGACTAGAGGGTAAGGCTTGTCTGTTTGCAGATGACACCAAGATCTGCAACAGAGTAGATGATCCAGATGGGGTGGGCAGAATGAGAAGAGATCTGGATAAACTAGCAGAATGGTCAGAAGAGTGGCAACTGGGATTTAATGCAAAGAAGTGCAAAATCATGCACATAGGGAAGAGAAACCCTGAAGCCACTTATAGGCTGGGAGGGGAGTTGCTAGCAGTCACAAAGGAAGAAAGAGACTTGGGCATCATCATCACTGATGACCTGAAATCATCCAAGCAGACCTCTAAAGCAGTAGGTAAGGCTAGGGGTGTTAGGGTGTATTAGTAGGGTATCACAAGTCGAAGAGGGGAGGTAATAATCCTCTGTACAAGACATTGGTTAGCCCCATCTGAGTACTGCGCGGCAGTATTGAGGCCACACTTCACAAGGACATTAACCAAATTGAGGCAGTCCAGAGAAGGGCAACCAAAATGGTGCAGGGACTGCATCAGAAGACATATGAGGACAGATTAACGGAGCTCAATATGTATACCCTTGAGCAAAGGAGGGAGAGAGGTGATATGATCGAGACATTTAAACACCTTAAGGGCATAAACAAGGTGAAAGAGTCTAACATGTTTAAATATAAGAAAAATAGCAGGACAAGAGGACACAGCATGAGATTAGAGGAGGCCGATTAAGGGGAATGTGAGGAAATTCTTTTCACAGAAAGGGTGGTAGATGCATGGAATGGCTTACCACAAGAAGCAGTGGCTATGAATACAGTGCAGGGCTTCAAACAGGCATGGGATAGGCATAAGGGAGCAATACAAATGACTATGAATAGATAGGTCACTGACATAGCAAAGGCCGATGGCACATTTATAAGGTAGAAAAAGAAATGGGCAGACTGGATGGGCCTTGCGGTCCTTATCTGCCGTCAACTTCTATGTTTCTATGTTTCTATGTTTCTATGTTTCTACTCGGATCTAATAAACTTGTTTCAGTTTGTTTGACTTTGCTGGTTTTTTTTGCACACCTTGTTGATTTTCTGATAAAAGACCTGATTTCCAAAAGGGGAGTGGAAGGGGAGAAAAAAAAACAGCCAGGAGCAGGAACCCCAGGGAGAGCAAGGAGACAGAAAGTAAAAGACAGATCTGGAATAAAAATTAATTATACTACCCTGGAATCCCACTCTACTATTACTGCAGCTGTGAGCACACAGACGAATTTCAGTGACTGTCTGTCATGACTGCCTCCCCCCCGACATCAAGAACTTTCCAGCCAGACTGTCTGAGCAACTACCCCAAAATCATTTCACCCCGTCCTGTCACCGACCTGCAGAGATGCCGATCCGTCGGGAGAACCTGATGTTCACTGCACCGCAGTCAATGACACTGACTCCACACAGTGTTGAAGACTCTTGGGTGGCGGCGCCGGTGAGAGTGGTGACTAGACTGGTGACCCGCTGGTAACTGCAACAACATAACACTTCACAGCTCCTCCGGCTGGGCTACAGGAGTTAAACTCTCAACTGTAACACACCCGTCCTGCCAGTTTAGTCAGGGAAAGGGCAAGCAGCTGCGCAGTCACAGCAAGTGCAGAGGAGCCCTCAGAATGGCAAAACGGGTAGTCAGGGAATCAGGTGCAGAAGCATACTGCCACACTACTTATTTGCCCTGCAAATCGCCCGCTAGTCAGTGGCTCAGTAGGTGGCACACTTGCCTCTGAGGCCGGGAGATCAGAGGGCTGTGGGTTCAGTTCCCACATCTAGCACTTGGGTTAATATCCCAGTACTGACACTGTAATGCAGCATGAGAGGGGTGCTGCATTTCTGAGGTGCTGTCTTTCGGATGAGATGTTAAACCGAGGTCCCATCTGCCTGGATTGGTGGTAGTTCAGGTGGATGTTAAAGATCCCATGGCACTTATCGAAAGAGTAGGGTAACTTTATTAGAATAAACACATTCAAACACACATTAACATAGGAAAACAAGTCAAAAACCAGCAAACTTCAACAATCCTGAAAAAGGTAGAAAAAACAAAAAACGATTCATCACATATAAACATATTCCTATGCCACTGGTTAACAAATTGAGCACAAAAGGACAGGTTAATTCAAAGGCAATAAAAGAAGAAAACAAGAACCAAAACACAAACCATACTAGGCCTTAATACCTAATTATACACACTCTTCACCACTCTAAAAACCATATAACATTCGCAATATATATATATCATTATGTGTATCCTCCTCATTTATATTTAATGAAGTGCAAAAATCCCCTCCACCAAAACCGTACTTTGTCAGAGGTATACAATTGACATTCTTCAGTATAAATTCTGTTCAGTACATTGGTAACGTAAACTCTAAACCCCTCCAAAGAGGGACGCTTGATATAATACCCATTGGCATCTAGTATGCCATAAGCAAAAACGCAGACTAGCCAAGAATAAGCGTAAAGTATTATTCTCGAATCTACTCAGGTGAGGAGGAAAGTCCCCGATCACCAAGATATCATAGCTAATCTTAGCCAACCAAGGAAAGTCCCAAACCTGAGCTAAAAAACACCATAATTTAATGGGAAAAGAGCATTGCAGAAAAAAGTGCTCCATCGTCTCCTCCATATTTATGCATTCTGGATAAGGGCAAAATCTGTCCTCAATAGCTTTATGTTTAGCCGTACCCCTCACATTCAATTTTCCATGCATTATAAGCCATAGATTTTCCCACATATAGGGAAGTCTTTTATTATTAAGTTGCTCTAACACATGTCTTGTGTTGTCACTTGAACAATTTTTAAAGTTTGGCTCTAAATGGAAAAATTGTGCCATAATTTCATTATACAAACTTTTGACGAGCATCTTAATATCAAATCTTTAGACACTTTCCACTTATATAGTTTTTGGGCCCGAGGTTTAAAATAACCAGTACCCCAATTTCAGAGACCATTTAGGTGCCTGAGAACCCCACTTACTAAGATATAGTTTAAACAGATTTCTGAAAGCTAAACAATCTACTTCAGTAGAAGAACCTAAGGCCTGTTTTAAAGAAAAAGAAAAAAAAAGAGTAAAACAAAATACCACTGGATCCACCATCCCTAAACCCCCTTGCTGTCTATTTAAATAAGTACAACCTCTCTTTACCGGGTTCAATCTATTTCCCCATAGTAACTGAAAGCATATGCTATAAAGTTTTATCTCGAATTGCAGAGGTAACGGGAAAATAACCGCCATATACTGAATTTTGGGTAAAATAAATTGTTTTAAAATCTGGATTCGTTTCAATTTCGAAAACTTAAACCTTTTCCAAAGTAACACTTTCTGTGCTATAGAGTCCAGAACCCCCGACCAATTATCCAATGGACAGTTCTGATTTGAAAACATCACCCCTAGTATTTTTAAAGGTTTGAGTGTAAACTCTACAGACTTAAAGAAAAATAATTCTCTCTGCTGATTGCCTAATAGTAACCCTTTTGATTTATGTATATTCAATTTAGCGTTGGCAACACTAGCATAAGCAGAAAAAATTGAGAAAAAGACTGGGAATTCCATATGGTTGGAAAAAAAAAGGCAAATATCATCTGCATATGCTTGAATGACACAGGGACTGGGTACACCTGGCACCATGATCCCCTGCCACATAGGGGGGGAGCAGACCCCCCTTATCAGGGGTTCTAACGAAAAGTTATACAAAAGAGGGCTTAACGGACATCCCTGCCGGACTCCACACTTAATGTAAAATCCCTCCCCCAAACCTCCATTTAAGACCAGAAAGACTTTTGCATTATTATATAAACCTTGCAATAGAGTTATAATAGGCTGAGGGATACCAAACCAGTCTAAAGTAGAAAATAAAAAACCCTGATCCACCCTATCAAATGCCTTCTCCAGGTCTAAAGACACAATGACCCCTGATCGTCCCTCAATCTGGACTTGTTCAATAACATCCCTGATCAAACATAAAACTGAATGAATTCTTCTGTTCGGAATCCCACAATGCTGAATAGGCATGAAAAGCTCCTCTGCCACCCCTTTCAGCCTATTATTAATCAAAGTGGCCAAAAGTTTGTAATCTGTGTTTAACAAAGTTAAAGGCCTCCAATTTTTGAAATCCCCTCTATCTCCTGCTTAAAAAATGTATATCTGACGTCCTTCTGAAAATGAATTCAACAGAGCCCCTCCAGTAAGGAAAAAATTAAACACCAAAACAAGACATTCCACTATGTCAGACTGAAAAACCTTATAAAAACCATTTGATAACCCATCCAGTCCTGGAGCCACATTTAATTTCAGGGATTTAATGACATCCTGGATTTCAGCTTTTGAAAAAGGCTGTTCTAATGTACCCCCACCTACCGTAACCCTTTTATCCCCCAAGACTCTGCCTAGAAATTGACTGATCTGAAGAGACGATGGAGTATCTTTAGGCTCTAAATCCTTAAAATGTTGCTTAATAATCACTTCTAGTGCACTGGTGGAATACACTTTAGTGTCTCCTTGATATAAAAATTCCAATGCTCCCCGATCTTTAGTCATTTTACACAATTCAAATGGGTCCCCAAAAACAGACTTTTTTAAATGATTTTGGACTAGGGCTTGAAGCGTTTTTGCTCTGTCATACTGTAAATACCTCATTTGACCTTTGATTTCGGCTATTTGATCAGTAAAATTACTTCTAGAAGAATTAGCCCATGTCAAAACTTTCTGAAGTTGATTTCTAAGTTTAAGATAGTCAAAAAAGGCTGTATTCCTCTTCCGGATCCCATGTTTTTTAAACCAACATATACAATCGTTTTTGGTTTCTTGCCACCATATGCCTATATCCTGATACAAAAAGACCACTGACAGCCTAGCTTCTAAAATACATCTAATAGAATTAATAACCACAATCTCATGTAAAACTGAGGTATTTAATTTCCACATAGTTCTATGTTTGACAAAACTCTGATAAGCACCAACTTTAATAACTACCAAAGCGTGATCAGAGAATTCCATAGGAATAATCTGTGGACTATGTATCTGGTTTTTCTTTGAAGTAAATAGATAATCAATCAAAAAACTTTTCCCTTTTGTGAAAAAGGTACCGGTTAAGCCACACTCCCTAGTATTAACACAGTTTACTAAATCTGCTGTTTTGATAATATTAGCTAAACACACAGAGTCACAATAAATTTTCTTACCAGAAATCAGCCTATCTACACCATTGTTCCCCCTTAAATTACAATTAAAGTCCCCCAGAAAACCGGGATAGTTGTTACCAAAAATGGCCGAACATCAGTGAAACACTTAACTCTACCGCTTTAGATTGAGGCCTATAAATATTAATCAATCTAATTCTGCTCTTATACCAGCATCCTTCTATAAGCAATATTCTACCTGGACATACCTCGATCAATTTGTGAAGTGTAAAATTAAAAGAGTTAAAAGGATCCCTACCCCATCAGCCCTGTCTTCCCAAAGGACCAAAAAGAAGGTCCCACGGCCAATCTTTAGCAAAAGTAAAACCTGATTGTTAGCAAACATCCAAGTCTCCTGTAAAACAAATAGAAATCAGTAATCAAATATCAATTGAAAACCGCTTGTCTTTTCTGAAAGTTCAGAAGACTATGGGTATTGAAGGTAGCCCATGTAAAATCCATCCTATTAGCCTAACCAAAGCCATAATTAAACACTCATTTTTCCTTCTCTTCTTTTTTTCCTTTATAATCCTCCTTCTGTACTCCCCACCCTCTTGTACAGAAACTTGGAATCAGTATCAGCCACATCCATTTCTGAATCACCCCATGACAGCTCCAAAAAGGATTTTTGATTCAATACTATCTGAATCCTGAGGCAAAATATTTTGGATGTTCTACTGGACCTCCGTAATACTAAAGGGCAACGGGGATGTAATCCGTTATCACTTGCCCTACCCTTTTCCTCTGGAGTATCAACATAGCATACTGGTTGAAGTAAGTTTGGAACTCCCTGACTATAGCCTGCTTATGAACCACATTATCCACCTCTACTACCTCTTCCTTCACTGTAATTACATTCTGGGGATAACCAGGTTTTAACTGCCGGGTCACCTCATGCTGAGACACACCAGCCTCTTGTGCTTGTTGAATTAATAAATCAGAATCCCCACAAGACAAGATTATTTTGGGCCGCCCAAGGACAGTCTTTGAAAGCATGATTCAGCTCTTCACATAAATCACATTTTAAAGTGTTTGAACAAAACATAGTGACATGGCCTACTTCCCCACAATTGTCACACTTAGGTCGGTCACATGCACTAGATAAATGTGTTCTAGACCCACACCTGTAACAGGCCCTGGGCTGACCACTATAGAAACAGACCCCCCTATCTCTCCCCAACAAAAATGAGTTAGGAATGTGTTCCACCCCTGTCGCCGATTGTCTCAGTTTAACCTTAAACTTCCAACCCCCTGTCCAAAATAATTCTGAATCTAATATTGGATCTGGTGCACTCAACACTTCACATTTCTGGGAAAGCCAAAATTTTATATCATCTACATGAACTCCTCTGCTCCTAAACATGACCGTCTACAAATTTAATTAAAGGTTTAGATAACGGAATAACAAAAAGGGGTCCATAAAGGGAAAATTTTACCTGGTTATATCTTTCCCAAAAGAGGTCCAGTAGAGCTGGAGAACGGAAGCTGATATCATAGTTATCCTCCCAGAAATGTTAATAAATGCAAAAACATCTCTGGGGAAAACTTTAAGGAATCTTTAATCAAAGTTCTACCAACATAGAACCTATTTGGTCTTTCTTTCAATCCCCTTTATATCTGATCCTAACAGCATTCCTCCTTGGGGCTGCTTCTCTCTTGCTTTGACTAAATAGGCTAGACAATAGGGTTTTTCGGCTTGGCTCCATGCCCCTCACTTGCTCTGAAATATCAGGATCAGGCCTCCCTACAGTAACACCAGGCACAATATCAGTTAAAGGCACAGCCTTTTCTTTCTGCAAACGACTGATTAACAGAAGCATGAGCCCATCATCCCCCGGTTTCCAGTCCGAAATAGCAGATTGCAAACCCCAGGAATCATTCCAAGCAGAGCCTGGCGACCAACCCCCATGATCCATCTGTTTCCACCCTGCTGCTGATAAGGCCACCTGAGGAGACCAAGTGTTATCATGTTCACCCAATAAATCAGGAGACTCAGAGACAATAGACTTAGGGAAACCCAAGTCCTTTGATAGAGGCCCCTGTAATTATTTCTTTTCATGCTGGTGTGTAAAACAAAATTCAGTCACTCCGTCTTGCACTCCAGCGTCTCTTTGATATATGACTGGCGACTGCTTGGAGTCTGGGGCTACCTTAGGGTTATACACAAAGCCTGAATCTTTAGATATAGGGATAGTGGGGAAAGTAAAAGTCTTATGCAGAGTACTTACAGGTCAGAGAAATAGCAGAAGATCCATGCCCTCGCTCCTGTCTCCTGCTTCTCAGTTGCTGCATGTCCCGCTCTCTCTGTGTCTATCAAGCTCTTCTGACTGCCAGGCCAGTTCTCAGATTCTCGCTGTTCCTCCTGTAGTTTTTCCTGGGCCATCATCGCTAGACTCCGTATCTGCGCTCTGCGCGCCTTCACTTCCGCGTTGCCGGCTTCCCAACTCACCCCTGGTGCCGGTTTTAAAGGAACCGCGTCCTTTACCTTCTCTGCTAACAAAAAGGGATCCTCCACTTCATCAGCCTTTAAGGAACTCCCCGGTTCGTTGCCATCTGATAACAGCATGTTAACATTTCGTCGCGAACTCTCAGAAACATCCAAGGTAATTTCCAAACTTGCATTATTCGATATCTTGCCTTCTTGCTCCAGCTCCTCAGCACCTATGAGCGCCCTTCCCGACTCCTCCATCAACTGAGCCATGGCTAGCTCTGTTACTGCACGCCAACACCCATACTCCCCCCACAGGCTACTGAGACTCAGCAGCAGTAGGGGAATTTCCCCGGTGTCCTGGCCAAATTTCCCTCATTCACTAAAAATACCACCAACAGCTTAATCTGGTTCAAGGTCAGTTGGCATTCATCTGTATCCCCTTCCCCCGGGTCGTGCCTGAAAATAGGCAGGATTTGTCTAGTGCACTTACCCGGTCAACAAAAGCTAAATAAATAAAATAAATAAAATGTACGGCCGCCAGTAACTGCAACAATACCACTGAATTTTATGAAGAGATGAATGAGTAACAGATTTACCCGTATTATTCGACTGACTGACCGACCGCGTTATTCATGGGCGGTACTGTGGACAAGAGCATTTTTGTTTTCCCCCTAAGAACACAGCAGCATCAAATAAATATATTACAGACAAACAAGGGAATTTAGTTTACCTGAAGTGTACTGAAGGGTTGCTGGAGATTTCAAGGGTTCGATGCCTTCTATGGTGATGAATCTTGTCCCGGTGGCAGCAATGCTCGTTTTTTTAAATAAGTTTTTTTTTTTTAAATTTACTGTGGCCAAGAGCTCAGTCTCAGTAATGGGGTAGACCACAACCAAATCACACAATGCACAGAGTGTCAAGAGGAGCAGGTCACCGGAGTAAAATTACAAGTGGCATCCTCAGTGTCCTCGTGGTCTCTCGTGGTCTCTCTGGGTGTCTGCTGCATTCTTCTTGTTCTTCCTTCTTTTCGGCATTTTCAGTAGGGGGGATGGCTTGCTGCACAGTGGCTTTTATGCTGCCCAGTTCCCGTACGCATGCAATCATTGTGACTTCCGTGATACTTCCGGGTGCAGTTTGAATTCCACCGGCCAATCAGGATTCCAGGATTCCGTCTGCATTCACAGAATCCTGGAGAAACAGTGGCCTTGACTATGGTTCTCAAAGGAGGTGGCAGTGAAGGTTCAAGAGAAAAAGAAAGCATTCAGAAAGTACAAGGAATCACAGAAGAAGCAGGACAGAGAATTGTATCAGTTAAAGCAAAAGGAAGCTGGGAAGGCAGTCAGAACAGCAAAGGCTCGAACTGAGGAAAAGATAGCCAACTCAGTTAAGAAGGGGGATAAAACCTTTTTTAGGTACATCAGGGAGCGAAGGAAGACTAAGGGTGGGATAGTGAGGCTTAATAAAGGGAGGGGTGGGCAGAGGGTGACTGTGAAAAGGCAGAGATACTAAACAAATATGTTTGCTCAGTATTTACAAATGAAGAGGGGGAGGTACCTAAAACAAATAATAGAAACACTCTGGATACAGAAGTTGATACCAGCCCATTTACAGAAGAAAGTGTTCTGAAAGAACTCGAAAAACTGAAGGTGGACAAAGCAATTGGGCCTGATGGGATTCATCCCAGAATTCTAAAAGAACTAAGAGTAGAACTAGTGACACCACTGACTACCCTCTTTAACAAATCATGGGAGGTTGGGGTGGTACCTGAGGACTGGAGGAGGGCAGATGGGATTCCCTTCACAAAAGTGGGAGCAGGGCAGAAGCAGGAAACTACAGACCTGTTAGTTTAACCTCAGTGATAGGAAAATGATGGAATCACTTCTGAAGGAAAGAATTGTCAAGTACCTAGAGGCCAGAGGGCACAGGACCCAAGACAGCATGGATTCACAGTGGAAGGTCATGCCAGATGAATCTAATAGATTTCTTTGACTGTGGACCAAAGTAGTAGATCAGGAAGGGCTGTGGACATGGCCTACCTAGACTTTAGCAAGACATTTGACTCAGTCCCACACAAAGATTAATATACAAGTTAGCCAGCCTGGGAGTGGGTCCCAGGGTGATAGCCTAGGTAAAGAATTGGCTGGAGAATAGGACACAGAGAGCAATAGTAAATGGAGTCCACTCTGAAGAAAGGGGGTTACTAGTGGGGTGCCGCAGGGTTCAGTATTAGGACCGGTCCTCTTCAATGTCTTTGTAAGTGACATTGCAGATGGACTGGAAGGAAAAGTATGTCTCTTTGCAGACGACGCAAAGATCTGCAACAGTGTTGATGCACAAGGTGGGGTGGAAAGGATGAGAAGGGACTTGGCAAGGATAGAGGAATGGTCAAATGTATGGCAGCTTAGATTCAATGCTAAGAAGTGCAAGGTAATGCACCTGGGAAACAAAAACCCAGGGGAAGAGTAAACAACGGGAGGTGAGATACTAACAACAATAAAATGGAAAGGGACATGGGGGTAGTCATATCAGATGACTTAAAGGTGGGCAAGCAATGTGAGAGGGCAGTAAGGAGGGCTAGGGAGATACTGGGATGCATAGGGAGAGGCATCACCAGTAGAAAACAGGAAGTTGTTATCCCTCTGTACAGGTAGCTGGTGAGACTCCATCTGGAGTACTGTGTGCAGTTCTGGAGACCCAGTCTCCGCAAGGACATAGACAAGATGGAAGCTGTCTAGAGGAGGGCAACTAAAATGGTGCAGGGTCTGCACCAGAAGACATATATGAAGAGAGACTAAAGGAGCTTAATATGTATAGCCTCGAGGAAAGGAGGGAGAGAAGGGACATGATAGAAAATTTCAAGTACCTCATGGGAATCAACAAAGTCCAAGAGGGTAGCATCTTTCAAAAAAGGAGGTGTGCAAGAACAAGGGGGGCACAATTTGAAGATGGGGAGCAGCTCAGAGGTAATGTAAGGAAGTATTTTTTCACAGAGAGGGTTGTGGATGCATGGAATGGCCTTCTGGAAGAGGTTGTGGAGTCAACAACAGTGGTTGAATTCAAGCATGCATGCATGGGACAGCCATAAGGCAATTCTGGGGGGGGGGGTAGAAAGAAGTAGGCTGCTGGTTAACTAGGATCTGCAGCTTATCCGCTAGGTAGGGAAATGGGCAGACTGGGTGGGCCAAGCGGTTCTTATCTGTCATCAAATTCTATGTTTCTATCCTGAAAGGTGATTTCACGGTCCCTGCACAATATCACCTTTCGGAGAGGAGTTGAAAATTTTCTCTGCCCTTATTTATGAGCAGTCATAAGAAGGCTATGTTTTAAATTTGGTGTAAAGTAATGAAAAAAAAAACAGTTATGAGGCTATGTTGAATTTTGCAAACACAGGCTCATAACTTTGATAATATTCAATATTTTTACCCTAAATTTTGAAAATAGCCATTTCTTTGTATCACCTCATGAATGTGACAGCTGTTATTTTTCAACTCCTGCCCAAAATGTGTTTTTGCATCTTGAAAGTTGATTTTGCAGTCTCTGCTCAAAATCACCTTTAGGCCAGGAATCAAACATTTTCTCTGCCCTTCTTCAGGAGGCAGGGTCATAGCAAGGTTATGTTGAAAATTTGGTGTAAAAATATTTAAAAAACAAATTTGCAGTATTTGTACCCCAAATTTCTCGGCTGCAGCCCTATCGGCCCTGGCCACAGCCTGTTGTTAGTAATGCTTGCTCAGTGATAACCATGGCAGGCGCTGATTCAGTTATAAAACTGGCACTTATTAGACGTTGATTGTGTTAATTGTTGAAAAGGTGGACTGTAAAACTTGAAATGTTCACTGTCAAATCATTTTTGCTGTTTTTGCTGAAGTGCAAAGTAGCTCTAAAATTAATTTGCATTAATTAGCACTTTTTCCATTTTTGAGAATGCGGCACTAATGAGTTAGTGCTGAATTCAATTTGTGCAATTATGACTGCATTTGTGTTTGCACCAAAATTACTTTGCATGAAATTAACTAGTTTTACAGTATTAAGGTGCTAATTAAAGAGATAGTGGTTGGTGATATCACAATTGATTAATTAGTAGAGGTATATGAGCTGCTAAAATTGTACCTTTCCCATACCAGCCCTCCCTCCCTTCCTTCCTTCCTTAAGATTATTGAGCTGAAACTCATTTCACTGTGCATCTAGGGGAAGAGGAGCGCAAGGATTACAAACAAATAGAGTAGTAACCTGCACCCATATTGTGCAGCAAACAGTTACAAATGAAAAGTTCAACAAAAATAGTAGTCCCATGGCAGATATGATATACAATAGACAAATAAAAAGATGTGCTATATCTAGTCAGCATGAAAGATATGCCAGGCAGATGTGAAATTCGAGTAAGGATTAGAAAAAAAGTAGCTTAGAGCATTGCAATGATGTATAGCAAGATAATAGGGTAAGCAATTGCACTTAGCATCACTGCACTTTCTGGCAAGAAAGACAGCTACAGAGGCTATTTGGGGATAGTTTGCATCTTAGCCAGTGGGGCACTAGTGTATTGGACAAAAACTAGGATTCACAGCTAGCCAGTTTTTAAGCTATATAACAGGAGCACAGGTTTAGAGGAAGATAATAGGTTACACTTTTATACACAATGAGAGCTCAGCCCTGCTGGCTCTCCCTCACCACATGTAGACCAATGGTACTCAAGGAAAACAGATGAGATTAATAGAATTAAAAGTAAGTAGTCAAACACATGCTAGAAGATACACTATAGAAGAAAATCAAAACGTATAGAAGATTTAGTACTCTAGGGCAAGTAGTATTTACGATAAAATGGATGAAGTACAAGTAATAATTACAGAGGAAAATCTAGATGTCAGTGCTATCACAGAGACTTTGGCAAATCAAAAAACACTTGCTGGGTTCAAAATGTTCCACGATAAACTCTAGATAGAGAGGAGCAATGGGGGTGGGGTAGAATGGCAATTTATGTAACAGAAAGATTTAGAGTAATTGCGGACAAGTCAATGACAGGTGATGAGGGGATAAAGTCACTCTGGCTACAGTTAACAAGCAATAAGGGGAGAAATGCACAGTGGGGGTTCTCTGTAGGCCACCAAATCAAGAGGTCAATAGTAATACGGTAATAGTTTCATAGTGGTTACGAGTCATAGCCTGGGTAGGTCATAGAAGACTTAACCCAGAGAAATTACCGTGTGGCAAATTTCTTATTACCCATTACTCTGTCTAATGAGGACTTAAAACTATCAATAGTTGTACTCATCACAACCTTATCAGGAAGTTTGTTCCAAATTGAAATAACTCTCTGGTTAAGCCAATATTTTCTAACATTTGTTTTGAATAGTTCACCTTTTAATTGATATTGATGAAACCTGCTACTTCTAGTAGTGACCACATTTAGGCCAAGTAGTTCTCTGAGATCAGGTTTATTTATTGCTTTGTATACAAGTCATAGATCACCTCTAATTATTCTATATTGCAAGATGTATAGCTCAAATGATGTTAATCTATCAGTGTACTGTAGTTCATATTTTTAACCTGTTTGATACACCTTGTTGTCTTTCTCTGTACTTTCTCCAACAGATTTATTTCCTTTACTTTATGTGGAGCCCAAAACTGGACATAATAGTCCAGGTGTGGTCGAACAAGTGAAATATACAAAGGGAGAATTACGTTTTTGCCTCTACTTTTAATATTTCTAAGTATGCAGTTCAATATTTTGCTTGCTCTACTTAATGCAGCTTTACATTGATCTAGTGTTATTAAGGAAGAATTAACCAAAACACTGAGGTCGTTCTTAATATCAGACACTGGGATCTGAAAGTTGTCTATAAAGTAGCAGGCTTTAATATGATTCTTACCAAGATGCATGATCCTGCATTTCTCTAAATTTAAGGTGAGAGCATTTCTACTAACCCAGTCACATAAATTATTTATTATGGCCTGCATCTTAAATACATAAGTAACATTATTTATAATACTCCCTATTTTTGCATCGTCTGTGAACTTTGAAATCCAGCAGGCATTTGAAGTTTGGAGAGGAACAATAAAAGGTTGAATAGAATAGGACCTAATATTGATCTTTGCAGTTCTCCACTTGTCACTGGTACCCAGGAAGAGGATTGGCCTGCTGTTATTACCTTTTGTTGTCTGTTATGCAACCAGGCATTGATCCATTTAACTAGCTTAATGTCAAGCCCAATCTCAGTAAGCCATTCTATCAGGAGATAGTGGGGAAGGGTATCAAACGCTTTAGAAAAATCCACAAAAAGAATATCAACTGACAGACCTGCATCGAGGGCATTGTTAACATGATCAAAAAATGCAACAAGTTAGTCAGACAGGATCTATCAGCTTGGAAGCCATGTTGATTAACATCTATCATCCTTGCAGCCCTTAAACAACTACATATATGGTCCTTAATAATACGTTCAATAATTTTGTTTACTACAGAAGTTAGGCTAATGGGTCTGAAATTTGAACAAATGGTTTGAGGCCCTTTTTTTGTGAAAAGGGGTTATTAAAGCATTTCTCCATCCCTGCGTCACTATACTATTGGTTAATGAATAATTTATGATATTGGTTAGGGGTCCTGCTAGTACATCAGCTAGGTTCTTCAGTATGTAGGGATGAATATTATCCAGTCCAGGAGTTTTATGGGGTTTCAACTGCAATAATCGTGAGTGAATATCGCTTTCGGAAACTATGATATTAATGTCAGGGAGTTCAGCTGTATTTGGAGCCAATCTGTCTAAAGGTATATAATTTTCCAGCTTATAAATACTCTCAACAATTGTTAAATTCTGTAGCAATTTCTTTTCCATCAATTAATGTTACTGCATCCACCTCCAGTTTAGGAGGTACAGTATAACCCTTTCAGCAGTTATTTATGTAACTAAAAAAGGCTTTCTTGTTATCTCTTGAATTTGTTGCAAAGAGAAATTCATGCTTCCTTTTTGCTTTCTTAATACTAATTTTACATTCTTTGCACTTTAATTTGTATGCCTGAAGTGTATTAGATGGCAATTTTTTTGTACCTAGAATAAGCTATCTGATGTTGCTTAATCAACGTTTTAATATTTTTATTGAACCATATAGGAATTTTCCCATTTTTGTTGCATTTGATTTTACCTGGAATAAATTTCTCTACACAGTAATTCAGAACAGTAGCTAGCTTATCCCATTTATACTCGACTGACTCACAACTAAAGGCACTTTTCCAGTCCCACTTCAGTATTTTCTGATAGCTTCCAAGTCTGCCTTATCACAACATTTTACTTATAAAATATTGTTACGAGGGACCCACTCGTTTGATATACCTAACTGCACCATATTATGATCACTGTTTGAAAATGGTTCCCTCACCTGACAGTTGATAACTCCCTTGTCTATATTAGTCAGCAACAGATCCAAGATATTATTACTTCTAGTAGGTTCCTTGACAAATTGCCTTAAATTATTAAGGAGAGGGAGAGAGACAGCTGTAGCAGTCTCTGTCCAAACTGTGTTGTAGCTAAGCATGTGTCCCACTGGATGTCAGGGAGATTGAAATCACCCATTAAAATTAAATTAGTTGCAGAGTCTAACTTATCCAGATCATTGAAGAATTTTTGATTTTCTTCGTCTGTTAGCCCTGGTGCCCTATAACCATCACATATTGTAATTGTTTTCCCTGTCATGGGATAGATGTTAACCCATACTTGCTCTGAAGGTATAACCCCTTGTTGACATGTATTTCACTAGAGGCTAGATAATTTCTGATACAAATTGCAACACCTCCCCCTCTTTTATTTGCTCGATTAGTCTAATACACCTTACATCCTGGTATAAAAAGACAAAGGTTGTTATCAGGCCACCAGGTTTCAGTAATGCCACATATATGAACATTTGCAGACTTTAAAATAAGTTCTATTTCATCTTTTTTATTGATTAAGCTTCTGGCATTAATAAGCAAAATTCTTAGGTTGCTAATATTTAGATTAATAAACCACCCATTCTGAACTAGTTTAAATTGACTCTGGTATTGACCGTTTTCTTAGTGAGTACACTAGAGATAGTTCTGGCTAAGACATTCTTTTCTGCTTTGTTTAAATGCAATCTGTCCTTGGCATAAAGTAATTGTTTACCATTAAATCATTCCAATTATTCAGAAATGTAAAGCCTAATTGTCTGGACTGATGTTCTAACTGAGAATTAATTCTTTGAATAGTTACATTTTTCTCTGGATGACAGTTTACTATGGGAATAATTTCTGAGATAGCGGCATTTGCACCCTTATTTTTAATAAGCATTGCCATGGCTACTAACTCAGATACAATATCTTTTTTGTGCTCTTTGCCAAGATCATTAACACCAGCATGTATGACAACTGTCTTATAATTAATACCACTGTTGAGAAGTTTATTCAATATTTTGTGTATATCTGCACTTCTAGTGCCTGGTAATGGCAGAATGGCAATTTATGTAAAGGAAAGATTTAGAGTAATTGAGGACAAGTCAATTACAGGGGATGAGGGCATAAAGTCACTCTGGCTACAGTTAACAAGCAATAGGGGGAGAAATGTACAGTGGGGGTACCCTGTAGGTCACCAAATCAAGAGGTCAATAGGAATAAGGTAATAGGTAGGGAAATATCAAAATCTGTAGGGCAGACCAGGATGATTCTCAGAGGGAACTTTAACCTCCTTGACATAAAATGGGAGACTTTTTTGGCAGGCAACAAAACATTCAAAGGTTCCTAGACACAGCACAAGAAAATTTCCTCCCATGGGTACACAATCCCACCAGAGAGGAGGCAATATTAGACCTAATATTGTGCAAGCAGGACAAAGAAACATTACTAATGAGGATCCAAGAAGCTTGAATGAACTTAACACTACCAGATTCCACCAAGTGCTGGGGAGTGAGCAGAATAAATCTGGTGGTTCTCAATTTTAGAAATGCAGATTATAATAAACTAGTCTGCTGATAGCTAGAAAGCCACAGCACATACAAACAGTAGTAGGGATGGAGAATACATTATTTATTTGAATTTTGGTAACTGGGTAGGCCCACTGAGACAGTACAGTCCCTTTTTCAGGGACGGCCCGGGACAAGGCAATAAGGATTGCCAATAAAGGCAAGCCAGGTTGTCCAGTGACCCCCCACCAGGAAGATGTGAATAGGAAGGGGAAGGGAGTGGGGGGAGAGGGGAAGGGAATAGAGGGGGAGGGACCTGGTGACATCATCAGGCAGAAAAGGGTAAAATGGCAAGATCAAGCCAGAGCCTCAGGGATTGGCTGAGGGGCGGAGCCCAAAGGGAGTCCTGACCAGGGGCCTATTAGGGGTATATTAGGCCAGGTCTCAGGCAGAACAACCTCTTTTGCTGGGAATTTTTTTTCTGAGAACTCAGCACATCGTTGGCAAGGTTAGCAGGTAAGGCACAAAGGCATTTAGGCCTAGTAGGCCACATGGTGCATTGGTGGATAGCGCTGGTTCTGTGTTTACTTATCTCTTGCATAGAATATGTGGATTTAGTAACAAATGAAATGAGGAGTTTTTGTCATGGTTTAGATGCAAAAAAAAAGGTATATGGATTTTGGAATGTGAGTCTGATTTATGCAGCACTGACTCACCTAGGTACACTGACTCGCCTATTTAAGAGAGGGGAGAAAGTGGAGAGGGTGGGCCTTCCACTATGGTGGGTTTTTGTGGTGGAAGAAGGTACTGGAAGCAAGGGGCAGGTGCTACCTCGAGAAAGCGAAGGAGCAAAATAGGTTGTTTTTTCTAAAAAAATACCAAGAAAAAGAGATTGGGCAGATTAGTGGAGCCGTGTAGCAGGGCATTTTGTTTGGAGAAGAGAGGTAGTTTGCAAAATGGGAAAAGGGAAGCTAGCAACAGGCAGGGGGCTGTGTTTTGCTCAAAGGTTAAATGGGCTTAGTTGGGTGAGAGCATTGCTGGTAAAAGGGCATGGCGGAAGAAGTGGCGAGCAGACAAGGATGGCAAGGTAGTGAAGGACTGGATGGCAGTGTTTTTACCTTGCCACAGTGGGTTGCATGGAAATTGGGAAGCACACCGGCCGCCTTTTTAAAAAAAAAACAAAAGTAGCATCTTGGTGTTGGATGTTTCTGTTTGCCCTAGCAGAAGGGGTGAATGCGGTTGGTCATTTCTTTTGTTTTTTTCCTCTGTATCCCTGTGATGGAGCAGCATGGGGGGGCCTGGTGGAACGCAAGGGCGTCATGGCATTTTTTGCAAGGGGATGAGCCGAGCAAGGGGGGCAGTGGAACCCACCCCATTGCTGGGCACAAGCTTTTGCTGTGATGGTTTTCCTGGTGAAGATCGGGAGGAGGCATGTGCGACACACAGGCCGCAGGAAGGCGAATTGGTTGGTCAGGTGTTTTACCCCCACAGCTGGGCAGGGAAGCAGTTGGCTAGAGAATGAGTTTTGACAACAAAGGACAAGTGGGGTGGTGGGCAGAAGGGGAAAGAGATGTCTGTTTTTCATCAGAAGGTGATGCGGAGAGGATAACGAACATGCCCACCAGGAGGGCGCAGGATTGGCACAGTTGGGGAGTGAGGAGGCCAGGAGGCCATGTGGCCCAGCGCGGCCTAGGTGGGTGGGGTTTTCTCATTGTTGGTCCAGTTTTCTAATCAATTAGGTAGTAGAGCAAGAGTTTGGATGCTTGCCACGGGTAACAGGTGGGCATTTTTAATGCTTTCAAAGGAGGTTTGAGGGGAATTTTCTGTTTTCATGAAGCCCACCGAATGGGTAGGCCGTGGGCCTGAGCAGCATGAGCAATGGAGCTTGCGGCTGGGGGGGCAGGGGACATAAGGAGGTGCAGCACCCACGTTTTTGGGAGCAGGGGCAACTAAAGAAAAAAAAAGAAACAAACGTGGGAAAGGCATAACGGGAGGTGGGGGACCTGGAGCAAAAAAAGCACAGGAAGGATGGAAGGGGTCAACGGCCTCCAGCCACCTCATGGTTTTTAGGAGGGGGGGAACTCCGCTGCTGGGTAGGGGCAGGGAGCGTTGAAGCATGGAGGGCACGCTGAAAGATCCAGGCAGGCCTAGGCATAAGAGGGCCAGGCACGGGTTGAGGAAGGCCCCAGAACAGGGAGAGGCCATGGCTGCGGAAGGGGAGGGATGATCCACAGGGGCCACAGGCATTCAGGCATGGGGAGCAGGGTACTGCAGCCAGGGAGAGATGGCAATGTGGTCGAGTGGAGGAAGGGTATACCTCCAGGGGCAAGGAGCCTTGAAGGCCTCAGGTACAACCTGGGCAAGAGCCATGTTTTAGGATTGGCCCAGCAAATGGTTTCTTCTCTGGTTGCTCCAGTGAGGAGGGGCTAGGGCACCAGCACATGGCAGGGAAGGAGACCTGAGACCATGGTTCGGTTCCCCCAAGGTCTCCAGGTATTACAGGAATGGCATGTGTGTTCATTTTGTTGAAGGAGCATACATGGCTGAATAAGTGTTTTTCCCTCCTGAACACAGTGACATAGGAAGCAGCATGGCACCTAAGCGAGCCCAGCTGTCCAGCGAAAAATTGATGCAAGAGGCATCTAAACTGATGGGGCAAATGTCAGAGCTGGTGGCGGTGGCAAAGAAAAGGGAGGCGGAAGAGGATGCCGCCCCCCCCAAAAAAGCGGAAGGAGGGAGAGGAGTGCCCAGGCAGGGGAACAGGGGGCAAGAGACCCAGATGGGAAGCACCACAGCCTGCACTGATACTGGAACCACTGCCTGCCCCAGAGCCAGATGATGGGAACCTGGATGGTGGTAAGAATAACAGGGATCTCTCGGATGAAAATGGGCTGAAAGAGTATTTGGAGGGACTCCTGGGGGATATGGGGAATGCAGGGTTGGAGAAAATGGAGCGGGCCATGCAGGCCTTAAAAAGCAAAGGTGTGGGGGTGGAAAAGTGAGGGGGCCAGGGGGGCAACAAAAAATTTGTACGATGGGCCCCCAGGCTGCTCAGTCGGGGACCATGTCCCGGTGTCCATAAAGGAAAAGATCTGGAAGGGGGAGTATGTGGACATCTTCAGGCTGGTGGACGAGGACATGGCCACGAGGTATGAGCAGAAGGAGTTGGTGGGGAAGTCAAAAATGCGGTGGCCCTGGCAGTGGTGGACCACAAGATGGAGGAGGCAAAATACAATGGGAAGACCATTGACAACTGGTAAGGGGGTTTAATCATATATAGCATGCTGGTGCTGGAGAAACAGTTGGAGCTCGCCATTCCCCTGTTGACATACATGTCCATTATCAGCGATGCATACAAGGCGAAAGTCGGGTATGGGTGGCTGAAATGCGATGAGGCATTCCAGAAGAGAATGGCAGCTAAAGGGGATTTGAGGTGGGACTGTACCCACTCAGAGTTATGGGTAAGGATGCTATCCGGGGAGGGGAGTGGAACTGGGGAGCAAGAAAAGAAGGCCACCGCACCAGTCAGAGCATATTGGGGCTACAACAAGGCCACATGCACGTGGGGCAATTCTAAGTTTCGACACGTCTGTTCCAAGTGCAGGGGTTTGCACCTGGTCTCCAGCTGCTGGCAGGGGGCAGACAGAGGGGGACAGCAAGGGGGGGCAATACCATGATCAGTCCTGTCAGGGTGCCCAGGGGGCAGGGCAGGGGCCAAGGGGGTTGGCAGCGAGGGCAGCACTATGCTCCAGGGGATGGTGCTAGAGAGGAATGCAAAGAGGCGTGATGGAGCTACACGCTGGTGCGCACTCCAATTGCCTTGGCGGTAGCAGAGGAGTGGACCACGGACTACCTGAATAGTGTGGCAGTGGAACTGCTCAGGGCAGGTTTTAAAGGGGGTTTCCCTTTGGGTTTTAAAGGAGGGAGAATTCGGATGTGGGCCAAAAATCTAGGGTCAGTAAAAGGAAAAGAGGAAATATTGGGGGCCAAGACTGAGAAGGAAATAAGGGCTGGCAGAGTGGAGAGCCCACTGGGGGGGTCCACGCTGTGAGCATTTCTGGGTGTCCCCACTGGGGATTGTCCCCAAGAAAGTGACAGGGCAATTCCACTTGATACATCATTTATCCTACCCTGAGAGCTCTTCAGTAAATGAGGGCATACCCAAACACCTTAAGGTAGTGTTGAATGCCTCGCTAGAGCAGGCGGTAAGGTTGATCAGGGTGATTGAAGGAGCATGGCTGGTCAAGATGGACATAGAAGCAGCTTTTCAGCTGTTACCAGTCCGGCCCAAGGATTGGGACCTGTTGGGTTTTCAGTTCCAAACGGGCACGTATTTTGACAAGGCCATGCCCATGGGGTGCTCGGTAGCGTGTTCCACTTTCTAAACATTCAGTACCTGGGTACAGTGGGTGTTTGGGGCCTGATACGGGTACAGGAAGGTGGTACACTACCTGGATGATTTCCTCCTTATCGGGGAATCCAGGACTAAGGCACAAGGGATGTTCAGGGATTTTGAGGCAATGTGCTGGCAGGTGGGGATACCATTGGCACAGAGCAAGACAGAGGGCCCTGCCCGTAAGTTGGAATTTTTTGCATTGAAGTGGACACAGAAGAGGGCTGTTTTTGGCTACCTGGGGACAAGGTGGCACGCCTTAGGGGCCTGCTCAACCAGGTTATGGGGAGGCAGAGGGTGCTGCTGGTACAGATACAGCAACTGCTGGGGGCACCTTAATTTTGTCTGCGAGGCCATCAGCCCGGGCAGGGCTTTCACAAGAAGGTTGGGGAGGGCAATGGAGAAGGTCGGCCTACCGCACCATTGGGTGGATGTGCCAAGAGGGGTGCGGGAGGACCTTCGGATATGGGAGGAGTTTCTCGATGGCTACAATGGGGTGACATTCTGGCAGGAGGAATGGGAAAGGAGCATAGATCTGGAGCTATTCATGGACGTGTCAGGGACCCTGGGAATGGGGGCATATTTTCAAGGGGATTTAATGTCAGAGCCGTGGCCAGCATCATCGGGTGAAAGGGGGTGGTTGAAAGATATCACATTCTTGGAGATTTTCCTGATATGGGTGGCTCTGGAGGTATGGGGGCATAGAATGCAGAGTAAGCGCATTTTGTTTTGGTGTGATAATAAAGGGGTAGTAGAAGTCATTAATAGACAAGGGGGAAGACAGAGACTGTGGGGCGGGTGCTCAGGTGACTGGTCCTATTGGGACTACAGTTGAACATATCTTTCAAAGCGCAGCACATTGAGTGGTTGAAGAACGGGGTGGCTGACAGTCTTTCCCGCTTACAGCTTGACAGGTTTCGGGAACTGATGCCTCAGACAGCACCACACAGGACCAAGATACCCAACTGGATGTGGGAAGCTGGAGGGTCTTGGCTAGGGTGCTGTATCGGGTGGCCTGGGCAGCCAACACATTGAGGGCATACGGGGGAGGATGGGCAAGGTTTCAAGAATTCAGAAGGAAGCATGAGTGGGACAGGGCCGACCTGACCCTGGACGAATGGGTAAAGAGGTTTGTGGTAGAAATGTGGGAGGAAGGGATGGCCCATGCCACGATGGTGGTGCACTTGACTGGCATCAGTTGGGTATGCCAGAACAAAAGATGGCTGAATGTAAGGGCTGGCAGGACAATAAAATGCATGGTGGCAGGTTGGCGGTGGGGCCAAATGGCCAGGGTGGATGGGAGACTGCCCATAAGGGGGGATTTGCTGGTAAGGGTCTTAGGGGCCACCCAGAAAGCATGCATATCAGTGCAGGAAGGGGTGCTCTTCCGGGCCATGTTTGCTGTTATGGCAGCAGGCACATTTCAAGTCGGGGAGGTGGTGGCCCCAAAGAAGGTGGCCTCTGGGCAGGCATTGCAGCATGAGGAGATCAGGTGGGGGCAGGATAAAGTGGTCATCACCTTGGCCAGGTCCAAAATGGATCAAGGGGGGAAGGGGACCCAAGTGTCGTTGGTAAGGTCCCAGTTGGCCAGCTGTGCTATGGGTGCACTAGAGGAATATAGGAGGCTTCGGGGGAAGGCTGGGGGGTGCTGCTCCAACATGGGGATGGTTCCCCGGTCACAGGGTTTCAGGTGGGTGCAGTCCTCCAGAAGGTGCTAGAATTCCTAGGAGAGGACCCCAGCAAGTATGCCCCACATTCATTTCGGATTGGGGCAGCCATGGAGGCAGCAGAAAAGGGGGCTGCAGTGGCAGACATACAGAAGGTGGGGTGCTGGAGGTCCAGCTGCTACAAGAGGTACATGAGAAAATAACAACAACAACTCACACTGTTTATTATGTTTCCATGGCAGGTTCCAAGAGAAAGATCTGGATAGTGGGACATTCTTTCATATATTGGGCTGAAAGGTTTGCGGTCGCCACCTTCATAGGAGCAGAGCTGAGATACAACACAGAGTACACCAGCGTGCTATGGAGAGGCATTAGGGGGATGAAATGGAAATAGCTCATGCCTTTGATGGAGGAGTTAAAATTGCAGTGGGATACCCCGGATTGCATCATTATACACCCTGGGGAGCAACGATCTAGGGAGCCTGCCATGGGGGGCATTAGGGCAGAACATTATTTGAGACTTAGAAAGGTGAAGAAGGTGGTGGCCGAGGGTGATAATCAGCTGGTCCAAATCACTTCCTGGAGGGTATGGAAGGGGGTGAGGGATGTCCAACTGATCAAAAAAGTTAGAAAGCATTTAAGCAGGAGGGTGGCCAAGGGGATAATAGAGATGGGGAGAGTGCATCTGCAGCACAGAGAGATCTCTTTCAACCAGCCTGCAGTGTACAGGTCAGATGGCGTCCACCTGTCAGAGTTTGGGATATGTCTGTTCCTAAGGCCTATTGGGGAGCTAGTAACCCAGATAGCCAAAAAAGGACTTAGATACTAGCCCACAAGGGGGGAACCCCTCTGTCCATCACAAACTGGAGGAGGGGCAGTGGAAGAAAGAAAAAGAGGGGAGTGGGGGGAGGAAAGGGGGTAGGATACATGGGCTGGGGACAAAGAACCCCAACATGGTGGTAAAAGTGGGATAGGGGGATAGGTCCAGGCACTGGATTCAGAAGTGTCTGGGTTTGGAGGGTGAAAGCCAGGTAAGGGGAACTGGCCTGGTTCTGGTGTGGAAGAGGGGGCCGGATTCATAGTATCTGAGCCCTGAAAGCAAGATGGAAGAAATGACCAGAAGAAGGACAGAGGCCGGAACCAGAGAATTGGAAATCAAATTTGGATGTAAATTTGAATTGTGAATTCTAAAGTATGTGAGTTATAAATATAGTCTTTGTGCCATGAATAAACTTGCCAACGAGCAACCAACAAGTAAAAATGGCATGGCATCCATCATTCCTTGGGGGGGGGGGATTCAGGGGACAATAGTTACATAAACGAGACAGAGGTATGGAAATACAATGACTTACAAAGCAGTGCTAACACAGGTATGACAGCAAGGGTGCAATTCACAAATGCTACATCAGGATAAAAAATGTACCAAACAATGTAAATAACATCCAGCTAAATAATGTGCAAAACAATGAAAATAACAGTTTGGGCTAGTTAACAGTATAAATGAGCAAAAACAAAATGCAATATAGGAGATAACCCAGTCTTTCTTGTACGACATTTGTGTGAACATGGCCAGGAACCAAAAGAAACCTCTTTGGCTCAGTAGACAGTTTTGAAACAGTAAGGAACAACAGAAGTGCATTCAAGATGTATAAGGGGGAACCAAATGAGATAAATGGGTCTGCATACAAAGAGCTATTACAAAGAATACCATAAGGAGGACTGAAGCAAGCACATAACTGGGATGAAAAAATTATGACAAAACTTTCCTCAGATATACAAGGGGAAAAAAAGAAGTACAACGTAGAACAGCAAGGGCATACAAAAACATGGGATAAGCATAGAGGATGGCATGAAAGAGATCAATAGATTAAATTAATGTTTCAGCTTGCTGTTCACAACAGCAAGTATAGGGCTACTGCATGAAAGCAAAAATGAGTTCTTTGGTAGTGAGAATAGAAGGTTAGAGACTGAGACGGTTATTTCAGAAAGGGTTCTGAAGGGTCTGCATGAAGTAAATGTGATCATATATCTCTGAGTCCAGATGAGTTGCACTTGAGCATATTGAAGGAGATGAGCCTGTCACTGGTGTCCCCCATGGGAGGTTTAAGCAATAAACCACTCCAGGGTGTGGGTGATGCTGGGTTTACCCACGCCTGACATGGTTCGGTCATGAGGCTACATGCTGAGTCTCCAAACCATGCAGGCATGGGTAAATCCCAAAATTACCCACACCCTGGAGTGGTTTATTGCAATTATACCATGGGCTTATGTATTTTTTTGTAAGAAAATAATAAAGAAAAGGGCATTTTTGTGGTATTTTAAATGATTTTTTTTATGTACTGTTACGCCAGAAAAAAAAATAGTACTGTTCACACATTGTGCTGAGGCTTGTTATGAAATAATATGCTGTTCTTAGAGGTTGGCTTGCAAGCTGAAGGACAGTTTTTTAGAAGTGCAATGCAGATTAATTGGCAAAAGAAAGAATAAAAGAACAGGTAGTTTAGTAGAATATAACTACCAGCAAGACTGTAGACTGATGGGGGCGCTGGTCGGCATAGCTGAAGCTCCGTGACACTCGTTGGTTGTGACGGTCGTTGTTGAATTAATGAAATATTTGAATTTGTATAGAGAAACTGAAGGTGGGAAAGTGTTTATTTAAAAAAAGAGGGATAAATCTTTGAGAAAAAAGTGGAGTGTGATAGTAAACATGTGGGTGGACAGTATCATGGGTCAGCTTTTCAGCGGTGAATTGAAACTGGAGTAGGGAAAGGTTGAAGGCTGTCCTTGCGGTATGAGAGGTACTTGAGGAGTAGGGCTGCAGGACCATGGTGGCAGTAGATTGGGAGGTATTTACTGTACTGCTATTTGCCATTTGAGGTGACCGATGGTGAACTTTGGGGAAATTGTTGATAATGGTATTGCGCTCATGATTATCTATGAGGTCGAAGCTGGTATGCAGTTTACATGGCGTTTTAGTTTAGGCTCGGTTTGTAAGTGGCGAGTGAAATATAGTGTCAGTTTGATTTCAAAATGGGGGTCGGAGTGATACACTATTGAGGGGCTCGTGGGTGAGGTTAGCTGGCACCTCTTGCATTGGTAATATCAGATTTTACAACACTGTGTTGGTGACAGCTATTCAACCAGAGGCTTGCTTTTATTGATACCATTGTATAATTGTTTATAGGCACCAGCCTGTATTGCCTGAAGGTTAGGCCACTGTGTTGTGAATCTGGAGACCCAGCAGATCTGGGTTTAAATCCTCAAACTGCTTCTTGAATATTGTGTGATCCTGAGCAAGTCACTTAAGCTCCCTTTGCTAGCAGGTTGCACATGGAATCAGTATTTGACTCAGTGTTTCTTTTCAGCGAAAAATAAAATAAAATAAAGAACATAATCACTAGCATTTGGAGGTTGCCAAATGTGGTGCCCCTATGTAAGAGTGGGGATAGGGGCAATCCATGTAATGATAGGGCTGTGAGTTTGACATCAAGTATGAAAAACCTGCTGGGGTCAATAACCAAAGAAGACAGTGGACTTTCTGGAAGAAAATGAACTCTAGACAGAAATCATAGTGAGTTTACAAAGGGGAGATTGTATCAAACCAGTCTGGCTGACTTCTTTGAGACAGTGGCACAGATGACAAATAATAATCAGGTCGTAGATATTATAACCTTGAATTTTGTAAAGCTTTCAATTCATTCTGCTAGGGCCTCACTGAGGATGAACTGAAACAAACAAAACAAACAACAAACAAACAAAAAAGGGGAATGAGGACTTGGAAACTACATGGATTGGAAACTGGTTGTCTAACAGAAGCTACAGCACACATGAAAAGGTAAGTATTTTTATAGATGACACAAAGCTATGCAGAAGGACAGACAAGGATGAGGGGATAAGCAACATGAAGTGAAATGTGGAAAGACTTAAAAAGTAATCAGAAACATGGCAGTTAATGTTCAGTGCAAGCAAATGCAAGATTATGCATACTGGCAACAGGAATCCCTGAATAGAATACAGAAAAATGGGGTTATGATGGAACCCTTGATAGAAGAAAGGGATCTGGGGGTTATAATAAAGATCAGAATGAAACCTTCATCTCACTGTGTGAAAGGAAACTAGGATGTTGAAGTATATTAGACAGGGATTCGCTAGCCACAACAAGGATGGTATTGTGTCAAACCAGCAGGGGAACACATCTGGAGAGGCTGGTGAGTCTAAACATGTACTCACTGGAGGATAGGAAGAGGAGAGAGGATGCCATAGAGTTTTACAATTACATACAAGGGCATAAGAAAGTAGACACCATGGGTCAGATTTCGTAAGTGATGCAATTGCTGCAAGCCCCACTGGCATACTGGGCTTGTGGCTATCTAATGGGATTTTACATCCTGTGTGGCAATTGCCACAAATTAGATCACCTTTTCTGTGGTTTAGCTTGAGTCAATCCTGCAGAGCCTTTTTATGGTGCTTGCACCAAATATTTGGCACAAGCTGTTGTAAATTATGTAAACTGTCACAACTGTGTCCGATCTACTAAAATCCAATGCAGCTGTGGCAAACCAATTTGGCACACAGCCAGAAACTAAGTGTGGTGGCATGGGGCTTGATACAAGCCCTGCGTCACCCTCTGAAAATCTGGTCCCATGTATTTACTGTATTAAAATAAAAGAACAGATGACCACTATGGGTAATAATCTAAAACTAGAGGGTAATTGCAAGAAAAAACACATGGAGGAATTTTTTTCACTTTATCTTTTTATTGAAATTCGAATATATGAGAAAGCATACATCTTATACAATAGAAGACTATCTTCCATGTAAGGTATAAAATATTACTTAATGAAACACAGTATTTAGGGTACACATATTGGAGAAGCCTTATATGCATGTATTGATAATAAAACACAAACCTAGACAGGATGTAAGTGGAGAGCAGAAGGGTTACAATCAATAGGGTATTATAGGATCAGAAATAGCAACCATGTACGAATACATGCTAGGGCAGGCCATGGCAAGGCATTCAGTAAATTGCAAAAAGAGATAAATGTGGCAATATGAACAATGTTTAGTAATGGAGAGGTGAATATAAGAGAAAAGTGTGCAAGGAAAGAAAGAAGAGAGAAAAAAGCAAGGAAGAAGGGAAGGAGAGAGTGAAAAACAGGAAAGAAAGGAAAAAAGAGGAGAAATCTGCACACAAAAGTTTTGAGAAAACCTAATCTGAGAGCAAAATAAGAAGGAGGACTAAATATCCTTAAGAATTAGGATTTAGAAGAACTAGGTTCATGTACTTGAAGTAATTCTGCCAATATCTGTCATATACAGTGAGTCAGTTATGAGTAACATGAGATAATTGGTCTAGAGAGGCATACTGAGAGAGGCTTTGAAGAACATCTGAAAGAGAAGGCACCAGAGTTGATTTCCATTTCATAAAAATCAGATGTTTGACCAGAAGAGAAAGTATGTTTAGCCATCTAAAATGTGCATGTGAGAGGAGCGAGCTATTGGGGATAAGGATGCCTAGAAGGAATAGCTTGGGGTCAAAAGGTAGTTTTTGTCCTGTTACTCCGGAGGCAAGTAAATAGACTTTATGCCAGAGTTTATTAATGGGAGCGCAGGACCACAAGCTATGAAATAGATCCCCGTTGGCCAAATTGCAGTGCCAGCAATTATTATTATTTAGTAGGCCCATTTGTTGAAGCTCAGAGGGGGTTCTATACCAGAAATGTAAGATTTTAGTTTGTATTAAAGAACTACGGGCATCTTTAAAGGTATTATGTGCAATACGCCAACAATTACTCCCTTGTGCATCTGAAATATTGTAGTTAAGAAGAGTACTCCATTTATTTTTGGTCTGTATAGACTGATCATGTAGATTATCAATAATGTCTTTGTAAATTAAGCTATTTAATTTTACTGATAAATTTGTCCAGTGCGAGATGTATGGGTTTAGAAGAGTATGCCTATACACTAAACTAGAAAGAGAGTTATAAGCTACCCAAATTTGTAAAATTTCCAGAAGTCCTGTTTAGGAAGTTTCCATGTGACCTGCAAGTCTGAGAATGATCTAAGAGTGAATGAATTCTGGTCCAAGATATCTCTGAGAAAGAAAATGCCTTTGTTCCTCCATGGAGGTATTTCTTGTATAGATGAAACAAGCTGTCAAATGACATAGTCAATACCAGTAAAATTTTAGGATTCAAAACCCAAAGGGAGAGCTACCAGGGAGTAATTAGAAATAAGTGTAAGGTCAAAGGGAACACTGGGAGATTTGAACTTATCAAATAAGCCTAGAAAGGCAAAACTGAGCAGATTGGATGGACTTGTGTCTTTATCTGTCTTCAGCCATCCATGTATCTATGTACAGTATTGATGCCCTGACAGGAACATTTCCTACTGTACCTAGATAAGTTGCTGTTTTCTACAAAGTTTGTTCTTTATAATATTCACTATAACAAAGCTTGCTTTCTGTAAAATTCAGTATTCCAAATCAGTGTAGCCATGGATTGTTGCACTGGTGAAATTCCAGCTGACAAATTTTGAGAAAATTGTTGAAGTTCTTGCTAAACTTTGAAGCTTGCTCTCCTTCTGAAAATACAAAAATACAAAACTGCAACATTCCTACTTGAATTCATACCCCTGGTTCCTTACCTCCTACCCAAAGTCTTAGCCTGCGCAGTACTGAGATGCACAATCTGACAGTGAAGGTACCATGAAATCTTCCTGTCAGTAACATTTATTTTGTATGTACTGTACCTTGTGTTGCAAAAGCCTCAGCTCAGATTAGTATCCGGGTTGCTGGTTTCATACTGTAGGTTGTGACTTACCCTCTACATCACAGGAGCTACTATTTAATTCAGCTCACCCTACTCAGGTTGTACATGTACCATAGCATTTCCTGTCAGAAAAATGTCCTGACAGCCAGCCTGGTGGCACTGAGGGTTGAGGCGCTGGATGCCACACCTCGAGCCACGTGAGTGACCCGCATACGGGAATGAGCGTGAGCCACTGGGGGTCGGAAGGGAGGAGAAGGATTGAGCATCTGGAGGACAGTGTTCCTTCTCTGGGGAGGAGGCGGTTGGCAGTAGGTGCTAGCCTGACCCCTAGTGGCTGCTGGAGACTGGCGCATCGACGCCACAAGACGGGGGTCAGGAGTGGCACAGACGCTTGACAAGGGCATGCACAGGAGCATTCATGGCACCATTGCAGATGTCATTGCACGTGCTGCCCAGACAACAAAGAAACCAGGAAAAGATGCACCACACAGAGGATGAAGGGGGAGCTTGCAGGCCCTGCACCTGGCCAGCCAAGGCACAGGAACACTGGATCCACTCTTGGAGGGGTGTGCCCCCCTCTGATCCCACCAGGAGGGTAAGCCCAGGGGCAACTACTGTGCCGGTTGGTGGACGCTGGAGTGACAGGACTGGTGCTCCCCCAGATTGTGAGGGCTGTGGGGGCAGAAGCATAAAAGGAAAAAGAAATAAAAATGTCCTGACAAGTACATTTCCTACCTAGCAAAGTGCTGTTGTATGTTTATAGAGCTGTCATTTCCTGAGACCATCCACCTTGCTGTCATGCCAATGTCAGGCAACTTCCTAGCCCCAACTGAAGCTATCATTCCAGGATTAAGCCTGCAGGGGTACACACAGCACAGGGCCCAGGAGTGCTAAGAGCTGTCATATTGATAACCCAGAGGTTTTTCCGACGCAAATTTTCCATTCCCCTGACTTCCAGTGACATCACCATCATGAACAGATGCTGGAGCAGGAACTCTTCTTCCCTGAATGCCAGAATCACCCTCAATCTGAACTAATACAAGATTTCATATCTGATAACTGAAGCTAGGTGCAAAGCAAGCAGTGCAAAATCAGCAAACATCACCAGCAGGCAGCGAGAGAACCTAGGTCAACACCACCATATAGTGTGATCTGCTCTCCATGGTCCTCAGTGAGCACAGTTCCCATGGCAGCTATCCATGGTCATATTCTCTCCGAACTACTTGCATTCCAGTCTGAAATGAGGGACATGTTAACATCACTGAGAATGGACATTGATATGGTCAAAATAGAAAACTAAGAGCTCTAGGCCATGACTACTGAGCTTGGCGAGAGATCAGACCCCATTGTGGATCTCTTACTCCATCTATACTACCATGAGATACAGATGGACCAGAAGCAGCAAGACCTTGAGGGGAGACTGAGGAGAAAACAAACCTCAAAATGTATGGGGTCTCTGTAGGGGAAGCAGAACAAAATATCACATTTACTGAGGTATTTCTTTGGTAAACTCTGTGACTTCCTGAAGAAATGGATTTTGGACACAAAAGAGTTCATTGAGAGCTCGGCCCCAAACCTGGGCCAGGAGAGCTCCCATGTTCAGTAATAATGACATTTTTGAGATTTCAAGTAAAAGTACTGCTGACCACATGGGGGAATAAAGCAGTGCACTATAAAGACATACAAATCTATTTTGAGCATGAGTACGCCTTGGCAATATAACAGAAATGTCAGGTGTATATTCTCAACCTCCAAGCACTTCATCAGGCCGGGATATGATTTCAGACATCATATCCAGTCAAACTGTGTGCACTGTACCCAGATGGAGAAATCTTCCAATATACCCCAGAGGAAGCCAAGTAAGATCTAGAGCAGAGAGGGATTTCAATTCCTCTGCCCCGAGAATGACGCAGCACTCCTGTATTATGTGCTGAACACTCCATCAGAAAGCTCCATCACAGATGGACTCTCGAGGGGGAGACCTTGGCCAAGATTCCAGGGATAGCGGTTGATAACAGTCAAAAGTGGCACTGACCTTTATTCAAGAACTGCTGCACCAGTTCCAGCAACAACCTCACTAAGGTTGGAATTCTTCATGTGAAGCTAGCAATAGGGTTTGGTTTACATTGCACAACCTACTGTTGTCCAGGAACTGCACCTTTAAATACTATTATGGACACTGGATTTCAGTGCAGGTAGTGGGTACATGGTAGGAAGGAATGTGGGTTAAGTAAGAGGTTAGGGAGTAGGAGCCCCCCTCTCTTATAAACTAGATCTGAGCTCTGTGCTACTCTGAGGATGCAGCTTTCCTGGTGGACTGCTACTGTCTCTATTTTGAGTGCAACAGTAACTCTGGATGCACTTGCCATATGTGTGTGTGTGTGTGTGTGTGTGTGTCTGCAGTGGCTGGTCATCGGCAATCTGTTCTAACGTACAGTTATATACAATCTGCAGTTATAGATGTCCTAGCTTGGCTATGATTTCAGGTTCATAATGTGTGAGAGTCCTCACATGAGCAAGGCCACTGATTTACGGTGATTAAAACAATTAAATTCTGTTTTCAAGACTTAAGATTCCGGAATTTCACTGGTGATTGTTACTCTAATTTCCGGATTTTACCGGGATTCTGTTATCATTCTTTTAGTATGTGCATAAATAATCAGAATTAAAGAAGGATTAATATACAGAGCATTAAATAAAGCAAGCTGAAAATAGTACAGGAAGGAATTAAAAGAAAAACAGACTTTTTTTAGATTTACTGATCTGATAGAAAATGCCAGATTCCATGAAATCTTCGTTTTTACCGGTTTTCAGGCAGCCCTAATTCCGGAATTTTACCGGATTTTCTGGTAAAAACCGAAAAACAGTGGCCTTGCACATGAGGGATGAGATTGCCTCAGCCTGGAGCCTCACAGTTATTGGATGGCCAGAGCTTCCTGCGTTGGCCTTGCTTTCTGGAACCAGTAATGTCTACAGCCAAGATGCTCATACAGCGCACTCAATGGATTCTGGCAGTAGCAGTTAGCCATTCTGCCTATTTTCCAGGTCACAGGACTTCTGTTGGGTGGAGCTCCTAGTTTTCCTGCCCTTCTCCTTCTCTTACTTGTGCTTCCTCCATCATGCTAGACCTCCCCATACTACAAATTTTTGCTGGGTTCTACATTTGGGACACGTGCCTATATTGCAGCTTTTATCCAAAATTCAGACACTTATGCTGCTGCACACTGGACACTTTATTTGCCTTGACTGACAGCACCTGTGGTTGGGACCATGTAAGCTGGTATACCATGGCTTTTATGTTTTTTATTTCTGGGTCCTGCTTACCCAGTTTCTTTGGAACTTGCCACAGTCAGGCACAGTTGACTGATGTTTGCAACCAAAGACATGGTCTGTTAATTTTCTTGGATGTGGGGGTATTATTTAATTTTCTTTCCTACTGGTAGACAGAGTTTTAAATTGAGTACCGGTCATTGTAGTTCATCTACTTAATTAACGTGCCCGCTTCACCCCAATTTTTAACATGCCTCTAACCAATTTAAACTGGCTGTAACACCCAAGCCTAACAGATTTGCTTAGTGGTGACAAATCTTTCTTTACTGGTTATTTCACTTACCTTTTCCTGTATTGCTGGCCCACGGCCTTGCTGGGATGATCCCACATGAGGGGTCCCTCCATTGACTCACACTAGGGCGAACTGGCTTGTTTCCCACGCCTTGGAAGCTGTATTATTGTGTAATAGTTATACAAAGTTTATCCATGATTGTTTTAATGGTTCAGGCCCAGTTGGCTATTTTTTCGTTCTTTTAGCTGGATTTCTGACTTTAAACATCATGATACAAGCCAGTCTGTCAGTGCAGTGATAGGGCTACTGCTCATGACGCCAGTTACCCAGGTTTGGGAATGAGCCCAGGTCAACAGGGGCCAATTGAGGGAATAATTGAGTGTCCCAGAAGATGCTCTTCTTCTCTGGGAAGGGAAGGTTCCATCTGTCACTACCATACTGCCTCCTGGATGCAGGGGACAGTAGTGGGTGGTGTGACCAGGGGTGGGGGGAGCTGTACTGGCAGTGGATGCTGTCATGCTTATGTGTGTATGTCCTTGCAGCCCTTGAATGTGTGGCTCTTGTGGTGCCATGATGAGAAACGTAAAAAACTGTGCCCTGTGCCTGATGATGAAGGGCTCGTGATGCCACTATATCCACCTACTTGACCTGAAAGAAGTTGCCTCCTGACAAGACAAGTAAACATTTTTGTGGTGAATCCCCTCCACCTCGTCCATGCCTGTGGCAAGCTGCAGCTCTTTGGAGGACTGCACCTCAAGTGAGCTCAGGTAGGATGAGGATCCACAGTTAGCCTTGAGGAACCAGATGGTGTTCAGGGGAAGATTAAACCATATGCAGAAACAGAAATTACAAAAAAATATATATATATCACGATATAGTTAACTTTTTGGGGACTACAAAATTAAGTATAAGGTTTGTACAACAGTTTTTCTATAACTACAATCTGCTGTCACAGACGCCTACTGCAAGGGCAGGGGGCACAGTGGAGAATGAGGTCCTGCTTGGCACTCTTGACGTGCTCTGCCAGGCCTGGCCTAGCATGTTGAAGATCGCCAGTTATAGAGTGTCCCTCTGGATTGTTCTTCCAATATGGCAGTAGACCCAGTCAAGATCACCTCTTATAATGTTAATGGAATGAACAACCCAGTCAAGATGGCTAAAATGTTGCAGTTTCTTAACCAAGACAGGCATAATGTAATTTTAGGTGACACCTTAAATATCCTTAACTACACTGTAATTGCATTGCATATGAAAACAATTGAAACTGACACTTAAAATAAAGTGCGGGCTAGTCTGCCAGCACAATGGTAGCATTACCACTTGCGACGTGGAAAACCCGGGTTCGGGAATGAGCCCGGAGAGTCAGAGGACTGGCCAGGGGAGGAGGCTGAGCATTCCTGGGACTGCTCACCTTCTCCAGGGAGGGAGGGAGTTGTGGCTCGGCGCTTCACCAACCTCAGGTGGAGGCCTGGGGTATGGCAATTGTCCAGTCAAGTTACTGGGGATTAAGCATGGGGGACATCAGCAGTGATGCCTTGATGTCATGGCGCATGCCACACCAGAAAAAAAGGAAAAATAGGTCTCCAGGCACTGGGTAGATGGAGCACCCAGTGCAGACCACGAAGCTCCCGCCTGCCTGACTTGCAGCTAACCTGATGCAGACACAGAAGTTAAGTGTGCACGGGCTCCACCTCATCCCTGCCTGGAGGGCAGAACCATGGCTACATGGGGGTTCAGCAGAGCACCAGGTAAGGTGAAGGAACCAGGGGAGGACACCACAGGTGTCTCCCAAAGGTTCGGTGCTTGGGACCAGAGGTGGAAAAATAGCAAGTAAAAAAAATAAAGTGTGATCTAATTTTTATTTTCTTGGAAGAGATACATTTGTCTCCTTCTTTACATGAGAAGCTAGGCCACAATGGGAGATATAAAGTTTAAGCTTCCTTCTTCTTACCATAATGGTAAGAAGCAGGGCACAATTATTTTGCCCCCTGCCTGCACCCCTTTCTTCGCTCAATATACCTTCACAGACCCGCATGGTCATTATGTTATATTTACTGGCAAACTCTATGATGGCCAGTGTTTAGTTTCTGCCCCACTCAGACAAATGCCTTCTCCAGGTTTTCTTTAATGCTTTAAACTGCTTTTCATGCTATAGAGCCAACTAATAATGGGTATGGATATTAATGTAACTCTCTCACAGGAATGGGATACAACTAACCCTGTGGCCTTTTGAGCCAAGCCAGTTCAAAAATATTTCAAACTATAGAGCATTTAGGTATTTTGGATGTTTGACATCAGCTTTTTCTGATGAGCAAGGCATGTACGCACAGCTCGCCACATCATGGAAGTAAAGCAAGACAATTTTTTTGTGACCAACAAGCACTTTTCCATGGATAGAGACATTGAGTATGGACCCCAGTTGCTATCTGATCACCACCTAATATATATGAAGTTAGATTGTGATTATTCCCATAGGAATACTTTTTGGAATTTTAAATGCATCCCTTCTTTGACAGGAAAATTTTAGATTACTACTTTCAGAGAAAATGCGACACATTTTACAAGAGAATGAAGCTCCTGATTTACAGTAACCACCCCTATCAGCTAGGCACACTAAAAAAAACATTCTCCAGGGGGACGAATTTCCTACTCCACTCATGAGAAAAAACTAATGGATAAAATCTGGAGAACCTCACCACTACCCTTACCACTCTTCAGATGTTGATCTCATCAGGGAATAAGGGAGTAGACTCTCAAATACGGCAGGTGAAGGCCCATGCCATGTTCAACATATCTTGAATTTTCTTTCTTTCTTTTCTTCTTTCCCCCTTTTCCCTTCCTTCCTTCCTTCCTTCCTTTCTTTCTTCAGAGAGTACCTTTGCACAAAGGTGCTCATTCACAAAGGTTCCATGTCAAATGCTTTTACATACAAAAAACAGTATCTTCATCAGTTCCAGAGGACAATAGTCAAGACAGAAGTAACGTGTTGGATGTAAAGATTAATTGAAGCTGTGCAGTAGCAAAACAATGTGAAATTTCAGCACAAGTAATGCAAGTTCATAGATTATTGGTAGCAAGTATAGTTGGAACTGGAAGGGAGGAGTTGAGACCCTTGCATAGCATGTCAATATCAGAGTAGAGCAAGTCTTACAGTTCCTAAAGCAGTCCTGCTTTTCCCGGGTGGGGGGCTGCAGAACGAGGCTACAAGCCCGTAGACAAAGATAACAAAAACAGCATGCTATGCTGCTCCAGCTCAGTGAGATTCAGACAGGACTGCTGGCTCATGATAGTACTACAATAATGGAAATTATGTGAAATTATCAGGGTTTATACACAGAAACAAACCAGGTTGATAGTACTCATATACAGGAATATTTGTCATGTCTCTCTGCCCAGTTCAGCACTGACGCAGCAACAACTGGCACAGATTAGTGCACAGGGGGTACATAGGACACTCATGACAGCCAAAACACATGCATGTCCAGGCCTAGATGGGTACCCAGTTGAGATGTATAATGCCTTACTGGATCAATTGCTCTCTCGTCTGCTCAGAAATTTTTTGTGGTGCAGCAGGATACTGACCCACTTCCTACATGATATCATGCCATGCTTTCAGCTATATCCAAGCTAGGTAAAGACCCATGCTCTCCTCTCCTCTCTGCTGTAGACCGATATCTAGACTCAATGTAGACTATAAGATCTATATGTCCATTTGGGCCACTTGGGTAGACTGCTTTCTTCCCTCACTGATCCGTAAGGATCAGGTGAACTTTGTCCACCAGAGACAGATGGTGGGCAATATCCACCACACTCTCCATCTCCTGGACTTCATATGACAGCATTTTAGGTCAGTGGTAATGTTAGGTTGTGACACTATGAAGATGCTCAACAGGGTGTCCTGTGATTTTCTCTTTGATACCCTGTCAAACTCTGGTCACCCTCTCTTATTTCTGCAGTGGTTGTCACCGGCTTCATGATGGGATGGGGGCAGGGTGGTGGGGCACTACCTGCCTGGGTGTGGAGTGTGGGGGTCCCTAGACACCAGGGACTGTTGGGTATTGTTGGACAGGGTTCTTAAGGATGGGGAGGGGGGACCACTACCACCAGGAAATGCTTTATACTTCACGTTTCTGGGGATAATTGATAGGGATGGGGGACTGATAGACACCAGGCAGGGGAAGTATACATTACATTTTATGGGGATCAAGAGGGGGTACCACTGGACACTAGGGAGTTCTTTATTTACACATTCAGGAGACATCAGTGATCAGGGGAAGGGGACCACTAGTCACCAGGTAACTGTTTTATTTTATTCAACAATGGATCAGAGTTAGTGAGGGGGTACCACAGCACATGTACCCCACTGCCCAGGGTGGGCTCTGGGAGTGGCACAGGAACTGGTAGACCAGCCCTGACTGGTCTAACAGTTGTTTGGTTTTGTTGACACTGTACACTTCTGAGAATTCAAAAAAAGGAGATGCTGTGGCATTACTCTGGCGCGAGGCTTCTTGCACCATATCACTTCCCATTTTTTGCCGCAAGGATGTCACAAGAACCCCCTGGCACACCCAGCTTGTGTTTGTCACAGGCTGCATTTGAGAATTGCTCTCAGTGCTCTTTTTGGTGCAAGCCACATGTTGCGTCATGCCTTGTGATGCAAGCCCCTTGCATCATTTGGGGAAACTTTGAGAATCGGGCCCTGTGTGTGTTTTCTTGGAGTGGTTTACCTCTCTGATACTCCCTCTTATGAACTATGAATGGAGATCTGGACAGTACCTTGAATTCATATTTAATTTTTATTTTTTTGTGGAAATGATTTATGTTATTATAATCCTCCAGTTCAAAGGATTTTTTTAACTGAAACCACAATAAAAAGAAATAACATGATATAGTCTAAGAGATATTAAATCATTTGTATCCTTTTTATTATAAATGGACTCTGTGTTTATACAGGGTAGCTAAGATGAAATTAATCCTTTTAGTATTACCATAACATTTTTCCTTTTAAAGATTAATTAATCCTTTTAGCATAACTCTTTTTTTTAAATAAACACTGGAGTGACATAGAACTCTCTGGTGTTTTAATATTACGTTTCACAATAAAGTTGTATCTACATACCTGTATTGTGAAATAATGTGATCTATGCTATTTATTATTGGAGAATAAAATTAAAACATCTGAACAGGAGAAAGCATAATTTGTATGTTGATACATTTCTGTTAGGCAGGGAAGAGGGAGGGTCAGCAGAGACCAGTTAGTGTCTGTGGAGGCAGACTAGACAGGGATCATCTCGGGGCAGACAGTGTGAGACAAGTGGGTCTTTTCTGCCAAATCATTTTATGTTTCTATGCTTCTATGATACTCAGGTTATGTAATATACAGTAATGTCTATCTTATGACCAATTAAACCCCTTGGGTTACAAACAGTGTATAAACAGCTGTATGTGCTATAAGGTTTATTTGTAAAAGAGATTTACCAGTTTCCAGAAAAACAATTCACAGTTGGCATCATTAGAATTCAGATACATAAAATTCCCCTCAAAATACTAATTTTAGGTCCTTTCATTCTTTATTACGGAAGAGATTTTCATTAAAACATTATTGTTTTCCTTTAGACTTCATCTGTTCACATAGTTAATGCCCACTATGACGTCCTAGGGCTCAATTTTTAAAAGCCCTATTAGAACTGCTGCCTGCAGCAAACCTGGATGTGCCAGGGACCCTGCACCTGATTTTACAAAAAATGGGGTCCTTGAGCCAACGTCCCTGGGTTTGCCACAAGCCAACTGCTGTGCCCAAAAAATGGCACACCAGGAATGCTGCAAACAATGGGACAGGCTTTTGGCAGGGGCAGCCACTGATGGTGACCCACCAGCCAGTCACCCTGCTGGTTTGTGGGTCATTCTGGCATGCCCTGCCTCACACGGGGGTGGGGAGGGGTGGGATGTGTTGGGCTGGGGGAAGGGGGTGGCAACTGCCACTGACGGTGCAGGTGCATGGGCAATGTGAGTCTGTTGGAGGGCAGACACACCAGTATCTCCATGGGGGTGGGTTTGTTGGCATGTACCTGCCACGGACCACCGACTGCACCAGCAGTGGTCTGGCAGGTGTCATGGGCTGTGAGGGTGCCTTCCCCACAGGGCACAGGGTCACCATCTACCCAGTGATTGCTGTGGGAGTGGTGCATGGGGGGGATTAGACCAGCTCCAGGCTGGTCTAACAGCAGGGTCCATGTGCCAATTGGGGGGGCTTGCAAAATCCAACTTTAGGGATATTGCAGTGCTGCCCCTGCACAAGCTCCCTTCTGCCATGGTGCACCGGTGTGGTCATTGTAAAGATGGCACAAGCCCGGTTGGCACAGGTGGTCCTCCCCCTACTGGTGTAAGGTGCCTTGCAAAATCAGAACTGGTGCAAGGTGTGGTGCAAGGACTTCGTTGTACCATTTTTCCTTTGCCGCAAACCCCTTATGCCAGTCCTAAGCATTTGAAAATCGGGCTCCATATCTTCTGCTTATGCCACCATAATCTGTTACCATGGACATTATCTGGATATTACAAACAGAAGATTGTGACTTGAAAGTAGGAAAAGCAATGAAACAAATGGAGCCTAAGGGAAAAAGAGCTTTTTTCATGCAAATGGCTTCAGTAATAAAGAAGGAAATGTCCAGAATTTCAGTTTTGGGTTAATGTTATTATATTTGAGTCATTCCAATGCTACCAGTTATTTTTTGGGAGAAACCTGGAAAATCACTTTAAAGCATCTCTGACATTGTACGGAAAACGTTGAAACACATAGGGAAAGAGTTTTTTTTTGAAACTCTGCTTTATTCAAAACCCGCATGTGCAAAGGACCAGTCAACATCACTGTTCAAAATCAGGACATTGAAAAAATATATATCAAAACATTGCTGTCAGAATGTCCACAGTGATAAACTGATGGAATACCATGTAACAAAATTAAAAGCATAGCTTTACTGGAATAGATATCATTCCATCTCAATCACTATTAAATCCATAAGTTGTCCCATAACCAGATCCAACAGCTTGCATTTCCAAAACAGGCTTCTGTCTGCACTGTTAGACCATCTCGTAGAGTTAATAGCAGCTTGAATGCAAAATGTGGAGCCTGCATCACAAATGCTCCATGTTTGACCCAGGCACAATTTTTTGATATGCGTCAATTTTGTAATGTAACCTAGTACAAATCATTGATACTGTCATAAAAATGCAGGACCCTTTGCAATTTGGGCTCCTGAGATTTGGCACAATTGGCAGACACAGTCGGAAAATGCAGTTGTTTCTGAATCTGTCCCTTTTGATACCCCCCCTGTTAAATTTGGTCATAATACAAGTCCTAGGCCTTTGATATGGTCAATCATTCCATATTATTAGACTCTTTCCTTTCCACTGGCCTGTTCCTGGAGGCCACTATCTGGTTCACCCACCACCTGCAAAGAAGATCCCAGCAAGTGAAGATAAATGGCACCCTATTCACTAGTCTACAGGTTTGCTCTGGGGTACCCCAGGGCTCCATTCTTGGCCCAATCCTATTTACCCTGTAACTGAACTCTCTCTCACCTTGGCCTACACTGGACATCTCCTCCTCTATGCAGATGATGCAGTGATTTTCAGTCACCACCCTGACCCCACCCTGCTTCAAATGGACCTGCAGCGCTCCTTCAAGGAGGTTGAATCCTGGTTTTCAACCCATAAACTAATTCTCAATTATAAAAAGACAAAGGTAATTTTATTTTCCCACCATCAAAATAAGTACAAGGCCTCCGCCCTCTCTATCCTCAATTCTTATGGCACATCCCAGAATCCATTCCCCATTTTAAATACCTTGGTATCACCCTTGAGCCTGCCCTCTTCTTCCATGAACACATTACTGCTACCTGCTCTGCAGTTAATGCCAGAATTGGCCTCCTCTACAGAATTAGGTCTTGCCTCCCCCCTGCTGCTCTTAGACTGGCTATCTTCAGCTCCATCCTATCCTTGGTAGATTATGGTATAGTCTTCTATGGCTCTGCCTCAAACTCTACCCTGAATAAAATTAAACTTGCCTTAAACAAAGCCTGCTGCCTGGCCACTGGCTGTGACAGGTTGATGCATACCTGCGATCTCTATCAACGCTCAGCTTGGCTACATTTCCAAGGGCATCTCTACTATCAGATTTGCCTACTAGCAAAAAAATCTCTATGGGCCACTCACCCCTTGGCTGTAATCTCCTCTCTCCACGGCAGCACAGGTGGGCAACCAGTCACACAGACAAAACTGCTTTCCAAGTCCCCTTCTATAGAACCACTGCCGGTCAAAGGTCTTTCTAATATAGGGCCCCTTTATTGATGAACTCCATCCCTGTTCCTTCCTATCCTTACTCAGGTTGGGCCTTTTCAAAAATGAACTGTGGGACCACATCCTGGTTTCATCAAATGGTGACTGCCCATAACACTGTTGTTCTGGTCTCTACTATTTTCCAGCTTCCCTTGGTCCACTTCCTGTGCATGTTTCTCACTTTCTCCTTCATACGTTGCTCCTGTCTCCAATACTTATTTTTTTTCCTCAGACTTGTCTTTACAATTTTTGGTTACTCCCATGTCAGTTGACAATGCTTATTGTAATGATTCATTATTAGATAACACCCTATTGTATAACTTTATCTTTGTGTATAATTAATGTCATTGTTCATGATGTCTGTAACACTTTCCTGCCACACTTTGTACTGATGTGGAGCCTTTTGAAATAGCTCCTATTGTATAATTAGTTTTCTCTCTTTGTATAATTTACTGTAATTGTTTTGTGATGCCCGTAATACTTGCCTGCCACACTTTGTACTCACATGGAGCCCTTGAAAAAGAGTCCCTGGCTCAAAGGGTTGTAATTCCTAGACCTCAATAAATAAAAAAGAAATTCCAATATTTCCTGTACTTACCTTCCTCCAGTACTAATTACTAATGACATTTGCATGAAAACTGGATCTCTGTAAGCTGATTTTCACCTGCTCTGGTTGGGTATCTGCAGCTGATGAAAAAGAGCCAGCAACACCTGGATGCTCTTTTCAGAAATGAAGAAACAGGATGTCTTAGTCTTGGAAATGATCCTGCCGGTTTCCAAAGTAAATCCAAGTAAGACATGAGGCTCACACCAATCAACTTAGTATTTCTTTATTCTTCAAACAGTCTCAAAATTCTGCATGATAAACCATGCGGGTAACTTTTCCTGGTACAATGCCACTTGAAACCCTAGACCAGGCATGTTTTCATTACAAACGAGAATATAAGTGCCAGATGTTTCTAGTGAGTCTAGACATTGGGAATTATAAATAGAGAACACAGTTCACTGGGCCTGATGAAGTGGCGTTGTACCACAAAATGTTGCCGATATGGCTTATCATGTGGTATTTTGAGATTGTTTTGAAGAATAAAGAAATACCACACTGCATGGTGTGAGCCCCACTTCTTACCTGGATTTGCTTATCTACAAGTGACATCGTAATCCACTCCTGCAATATCATAATCATTGCTAAAGCAGCCTATTGTGCTGTCACAGGATAAATAATTATGATGTCACTTGTAGACAAGTAGCTAGAGCAGATGAAGACACAGGGACAGAGACCTTATTTCTACAAAAATGTCAAAAGTGACAAAGTTTGAAAAATAAGTATATGAAATATAAGCTAAAATGATAATAAAAATAAAACAGAAATAATGTTATATTGTGCTAATTATTCAAATGAAGCGAAAGGATTTTCCTATTAGTTGGCTTGCGAGATTTCTTTTGACCTGAGTAGTAGAAGTCTACAAATTGATATCAACATCAATGTTACTATGAGTTATGAGAGCTTTTGTTCTGCATCAAAATTCATTTTACTGTCTATCTGTGTTGTAATAATGCATGCACCATGCTGTTTTGTTTATATTTTGTATTAGCTGCTGTACATTAAGCAATCTGCCAAGTACTGAAGCAGACGAAGCATTGTCTTGAGGACCATGTCTAGATTACCTGAACACCAGGCAGGGCCTCTCCTCTGGGATGGAGAAGTAAGCATGCACTGACTCCAGGGAGGTGCCAGGAGAGGCTGCCCAAAGGGTGGGGGCATCTAGCTTGTGGGAGGAGAAAGAAGGGTTTAAGGAGGTCTACATCTGAGGGCTCTCCTTTTGTTATTCTCCTTCATTCCAGCAGGATCCTCCATAGGATTTTTCTAGAATTTTACAGTCTGTTCCAGCAATAGCTTTGGAGGCTACAGGGACAAACAGCTTTGGCTTGGACCAGAAGCCTTTAGCATTGTTGCCAGTATGGTTTGGGCCTTTCAGGAGGAAATCCGGCCATAAGTGCTCTACATTGCAGAATTAGAATCAGCATGACCCCAATAAATCTCATTCAAAAATTAGATTTTTACATTACTTCATTTTAAAATTATGAGCTATTTTTCAATACTGATTTCACTCCCTATTCAAAAAAGCCAGTTTCAGTGAAGAGCCACTGATGATGTCATAACCAGAACTCACAGCCTAGTCCTCCCTGTCAACAACCTTATACGACCTATTTCTCCGAAGCTTAAAAAAATGTAGCAGTAATAATCATAAAACAAAATGGCATAGGGTTGGCGGCAGTGCTTGCATTTCTAGAATGTTCAGATGCATGGCACTGTACTTTAGAACACATCAGAAGGTGGTTCTGGAATGCAGTACTGAACCAAGGCATAGAATGTCAAGGTGGTGCACAGTTTTAAAATGTTGGGGGGGGTACATGCAGTCTTGGAATGTAACATGGATGTGCCATCTTAAAATGTGGCTGGACACTCAATTTCAGAATACAAGGACACACATCAAGGAATTTGGCAGGGACTGACAATTTTGGAATATAGAAAGGATGTAAACTGTTGGAATGTGACAGGACACACCATTTTATTCTGAAATTACTTGTTCCTGCCACATTTTGGAACTGTAACACCCAACACATTTCAAAATTGTGCATCATACCCCCACCACATTCTGACATTGTGTGTTCCTGCCACATTCTAAAATTATGTATCCTTGCCACATTCTGAAATTGTGCATCCCCACCATATTCCCAAATTACACATCCCCACTTTATTCTGAAGTTGTGTTTCAATGTCATATTCTGGAATTGTATTAGCAACACATTTCAGAATTGTGTCACTGCCACATTCTGAAACTGTGCATCACCACCACATTCTGAAATTGTGTGCCACTGCCACATTTGTGTGCACCACAACCACATTTTGAAATTGTGCATCACCACCACATTCCAGTATTGTGGATCACCACCACGTTTTGAAATTGTGCACCACCTCCACATTCCAACATTGTGCACCACTGCCACATTCTGAAATTGTGCATCATCTCCACATTCTGAAATTGTGCATCACCACCACATTCCAAAACTGTGGATCACCACCACATTTCGAAATTGTGCACCACCGCCACATTCCAACATTGTGCACCACCGCCACATTCTGAAATTGTGCATCATCTCCACATTCTGAAATTGTGCATCATCACCACACTCCAAAACTGTGCATCACCACCACATTCCAAAACTGTGCATCACTGCCACATTAAAAAACTGTGCATCACTTCTACATTCTGAAATTGTGCATTACTGCCACATTCCAAAATTGTACATCCCCACTACATTCCAAAGTTGTTTCAATGGCACATTCTGAAATTGTCACCACCACATTCAAAAATTGTTACCACCACATTCCGAAATAGCGCATCACCACCGCATTCAGAAATTGTGTGTCACCACTCCATCACAGACACATTTAGAAATTCTGTCATCACCACATTCCAAAATTGCACATCCCTGACACATTTTGAAGTTGTGTTTCAATGCCACATTCTGAAACTGTTTCACCACCACATTGCAAAATTGTGTCACCACAGCATTCTGAAATTGTGCATCACTACTGCATTCCAAAATTGTGCATCACTGCCACGTTCCAAAATTGTGTGTCACTGCCATATTCTGAAATTGTTCATCTCCACATTCAGAAATTGTGAATCACTGCCACATTCCAAAACTGTGCATCACTGCTAAATTCTAGCCACATTCTAAAGCTGTGCACCGCTGCCTTATTCTAAAATAGTAAATGACCACCTCATCCCAAAAATGTGCATCACTGCCATATTCTGACATTATGTGTCACCTCCACATTCCAAAATTATGTATCACCTCCACATTCCAAAATGATGTGTCACTACCACATTCTGAAACTGTGCATCACTGCCACATTCAGAAATTGTGCATCACATCCACATTCTGAAATAGCATGTGTCCACCACATTCTAAAATTGTACCTTCTTGCCATATTACAAATTTGTGTGTAAACTTCCACATTCTAAAATTGCCTGTCATTGTCACTATCTGAAAAAGTGCATCCCCACCAAATTCCAAAATTGTACATTCCCCACCACATTCTGAAAATGAGTGACTCCCACATTCTGAAATTGCATGCCCAAGCCACATTCTAAAATTACACATCCCTGCCTCATTTTGAAAATGCATGTGACTACCACATTCTGGAACTGTGTCACTGGTGCATCCGGTGATTCTGTGACCATGCCACTTTTGAAAATTGACATTGTCACCACAATCTGAAAACAAACATACCAACTACATTTTGAATCTGTGCATCACCACTACTTACCAAGTTTATGTGCCCATGGCACATCACAAAATTACATATCTCTGCTACGTTCTGAAACTATGTGTCTCCCGCATTTCAAAATTATATATCCCTGCCACATTTTAAAAATGACACCACCACATTATGTATGTTAGTGTCCCTGCCACATTCCAAAATTGTGTGTCCTGGCTACTTTCTGTGATTGTATCATTGCTGCATTCCACAGTTAAAACCTTGTTGCATTTGGAAATATCATCCCTGCAGTATTTTAAAAACTGCACACAACTTTGTCATTCTAAAGCCATACTTGCCACTACATTCCAACCACACATTCTTAAGTACTGTACCTTGCATCTGCACATAATTTGGAAATGAATATCCTGTGTAATTGGATGAAAAGTTTTCTTCATTCTAGAAATAGCATTTTGCCTATCCGTATCTGTTAGTGTGGATTTTAATTATTTTATTTTTATTTAAAATTTGATGACCGCATGGGCCCAACTGAGACAAACAAGTCCATTTTTCAGGAGTGACCTGGGGAACAAATACATTCCATATAAAGGAAAATAGTGACAGTATTGTACAGAGGTAAGAAAGTCAGGTGCAATCAGAGGATACACATACATGATGTTCATGAACAGGCAGTCAGTACAATAATTAGTCTCAAATTCTTCTCCATCTACCCTGCTGATTTTTTCCTTAGTACAATATAGACAGACTAAACAACAAGGTTTTTATTTTTACAAGGCTTATTTACAAGGCAAAACATTGTAAAATATATATAATTTAATGAACAGAGCAAGGATGGGTGGAAGGGTAGGGTGGGAGTCAGGGGAGAGGAAATGCATAGGCAGTGAGAAGGGAGGTAGGGATGGGAGATGGATGAAGAGATAGAGGATGAGTAAGGTGAGCAGGTACCCAGGAAGGAGTTAGTTGCAGTTACCATTGCATATTGGAGGTGGGAAGAAAATTTCCTTGAGACAGTTTTTGAAGAGGGGAAGAGTCTTATATGAAAGTAAAGTGTGGGGGAGATTATTCCACTTTTAGGGTGCAGTGAACAAGAATGATCTTTGGCCTATGGTTAGGCAAGTATTGGGTAGATTTAGGAGAGGGAGGTGAGAAGATCTAAGAGTCCTAGTGATGGGTTTCAGGGTGAGTAGATTTGGCAGGGTAGGTGGAGAAGGACAATGGATGAGGTTGAAAGTGGTACAAAGCATTGATAAGTCTAGCTTGGACTCAAAAGACTGCCATCCAAAGGTGTTAAGCATGCTACAATGGTGGGCACGAGTTGGGGCCTTGGCAGCAAAGTGAGCGATTCTATGATAGGCTGTCTTCAATTTGGCCAGAAGTGATGTCTTAGCAGAGTGGAGCATAGGGGCACCATAAAATAGGCCGGGGAGGAGGGTAGCAGAGGCAATAGTCTTCCTTGCTTGATGTGAGAGGTAGGGAGCAGTGAGGTGTAGGAGGCCAAGTTTTGATTGGGTACCTTGATAACACTAGTTATGTGTGTATCAAAAGACAGGTGCCCATCCAGTGTTAGGCCCAGATATTTAAAGGAACTGACCCCTTCTAGTAGAACACTGGAGGAGGTATTGATTACTGGGTGGGGGGGTGAGAGTTCATGCTAAAGGATGTGTGTTGGAACACCATGGATTTCATTTTCTTGGTGTTCAACACCAGCAAGTTCTCCCAAAATCAGGTTTCTAGGATCTGGAAGTCTTTTTCCAGTTCAGAGTTAATGCACGAGATATCACTGGAGGACCTATATAATATGGCATCGTCAGCGTACAGCTGAACTGACGCCCCCACCACAGTTCAACAGCAGATCATTTATAAAGACTGAGAATAGTAGAGGCCCCAGAATTGAACCCTGGGGGATCCCATCAGTGATAGGAGATAGTGATGATATAGATCCTGCCCACTTGATGCACTGGAACCTATTAGATAAGTAGTTTGAGACCCAGGAGGTAGAGTTATCATCAAGGCCAAGTGAATAGAGTTTTGTGATAAGAATGGGGTTATTGATGAGGTCAAAAGCCTTTGTGAGATCAATGAAGGCAGCCTTTACCCTGGTTCATAGCCTGAAATATATCAGCGGTGACCCGCAGGAGGGCGGATTCTGTCCCGTGCAATTTCTGGAAGCCGTGTTGATAAATAGTGAGGGCATTGGTTTGCTCACAGTATGAGTATAACTGGTTGTATAAAATTCTTTCTTGTATTTTAGCGATTAGGCATAAAACAGATATGGGTCTGTAGTTCTCGATTAGGTTTATTGGGCCACTTTTATGAACTGGGACAACAACCTCTGTTTTCTATTTGTCTGGGATAGTCTGCATGAGGAATAATCTGTTTATTAGCATGGCAATTAGGTGGGCAAGTGCAGGTGCACCTAATTTAATTTATTTATTATTTATTACTAGATTATCGGTTTACAGACCTTTGAGTCATAGACTCATTTACAAAGGTACCTCGTCAAGAGAGCAATACATCACAGCAAATAAACAGTATAGTACAAAGAAAGTTTGGTGGGAGGGAGTCAAATCCTGGTGCACTGTCATGGTTGAGACCCATAAGTAGATTTAGGATCTCTTTCCACGAGGTGAGTTTTATATGGCATTGAGGGTGGTGGGCTTCTGGGTGCGGCTTGAATAACACTGGGCATGAGACTGGGAGGCCAACCTTGTAGGGATCAAGGTCAGTGAAGAAGAGACTTACTCTTGTAGCTATCTCCAAGGGTGAGTATAGTACAGAGCCTTTTGCAGACATACTTTGGGGATGACCCATTTGTTACCCTTAAGGAGGGCATTGATTTGCTTCCAGAAGCATTTAGGGTTGGCTAGATGTGTTACCTGCAGGGAGTGATTTGCATGTATTGCATAGCTGTCAATAGGACTGCCAATCTGATTGAAGTCCGGAGAATTTGTTGGCTTTCCAGGCTTTGTCCGGGGAGTGCATGAAGTGCCTCAGTTCCTGGGTGAGCCAGGGGGAGTGAACGCCTTTGGATCTTCTTTATTTGAATGGGGCACATGAGTCAAGGATGGAGGTAAGTGTATCAATTAGATAGTCTAATGCCTGATTTATGTTGGGGAGGGAGGCTATGGGGGACCAGTCGACTGAAGCAGTCCTTTGCCGGTAAGCTACTGGATCAAAGTTTGTTAGGTTCATAGTCTTATGGATTTTTAGAGGGGGGTGCAGTGTATTATTCTTCCAGATTGAGAACATTGGGGAATAGTCACTTAGAACATCAGGAAGGACTCCAGTGGCCTTAGTAAAGGTTGGGTTGTTGGTAAGCATTCAATCTAATGGACTGTGCCTGCCTGACTTCATGTTTAGCCTAGCTGGTTGGTCCAGTAGTTGCTCTAATTTGGCGTCCAATAGGGCAGTTTGATACTGCATTCTGTTGGGTTATAACCAGTCAAAATTGAAGCCCCCACAGAGTATGATGTTGTTATGATGGAGGGTATCCAGGCTAGTAAAGAATTGAGCATAGTAGGTTAATGCAAGTTTTGGTGGTAGGCAAATGCAGCCAGTGGTTATGTTTGTAACTTGGTCAAGGGTAACCATGATAAATAGATGCTCTATTTCTGGGTAGATATTTAAGTCTGATAGCTCACTGACAGCCAGTCCTGCCCTAGTGTAAATTAGGACCCCCTCCCCCTCTTGGAGAGTCGATCATGACAGAATGAGGAGTAACCAGAGAGGGTAATCTTGTGGGCCCGGATGGTGGGTTTTAGCCGTGATTCAGTTACACATAGCACATCAAGCTTGTAATGCTGGGCCCAGACTTCCAGTTCTTCCATTTTACCCTTGATGATTTGTATGTTCAAGTGGGCTATTTTGAGTCCTTTCATGTCAAACCATGTAGGGCAAGACTTTAGGAGGTTACATTTAGGTTTAGTAGAGAGTTCAGGCTTAGATCTCAGACTGGATCCAGGGTTTAATTCAATGTCACCTGATAACAGTAGGAGGCAGAAGTTAGATTGAATCAATGGAGGGCAGAAGAAAAGGTGATTTATGTATGGTGAAGCCCACCAGGATGAAGTGCAGTGTCACATGTTTGCTGCCTGACAAGTATATTTTTGGAACAATGTGCACAAAGGATAGTCTTATCACTCTGGGCTAGGACCAGAAGTCCTTGGTGCGGTAGGGGCACAAATGAAGAGTGGGGCATGTAATTAAGTTGATGGGGAAATGAGAGGTCATTGGTAAGGGGTGATGTCTGCATGGTGACTGCATCTACTACATCAAGTTAAATATGGACGAGGAGGGACCAACAGATGAGTAGCCACTTGGTGCAGTAAAGGAATATCATTATTGAATACACTTTTAAGTGGGACAACTTTTGTTTGTTTGCTGGGTTATTACCTCTTTAAGGGGGAGGGAACTGTATTAAGAACTGTATGCAGTGGCTATGGTAATATTATCCACTGCCCAGTTTCATAAATAATTACTACCTCTGTAAATCAAGGTTTTTTTTTTTTAACTAAAGTTATCCAAGGAGTCGAACAACCCTTTACAAAAAGAAGATCCATCTTCTCCATGAGACAGATCTTGGCCAGTTCAGAAGAGTTTTGAAATGAAAGTCAATAATTAAAATTTTATACATGAAGTAATGTTGACTGGGGACTTCAACATGGACCAGTTGGACCTCAAAAATAAATCAAAGAATTTAGGAGCAGAGGCACTGAGTTTGGCAGGAGCAATTAGTACAAGAACCCACCTAAGTAAACATGAAGACGCCCTTCAATTCGGCTTTAATGGATACCTTCTTCACTAACTGTCCATACCTGTGTAGAGAGGTCGAAGTTTTAGCAGATTTTTTTTGAGTGACTGCAACTCAATCTACTGTATAAGGGCTAAAACAAAGATTAGGGGATGCCCAAATTCATTCATTTTTAGGTCATTCAAGAATTTTGATTTTTGGCTTCATAAACAATTTGGAATTAATTGAATGAGAATGATTGGAACTAAATCCTGAGATAGACAATGCTTGGTGCTATTTTCCATCAGAACTTCAAGCAATGTTTGATAAACATCTCCCTATAATGATCAAAAAAGTAAAAAATAAAATAAAAAAATTACACTTGTTTTTCATAAGTTTTGAATTAATTAAAGGGAGAAAAAGAGAAAATGTGGGACATTGTCTGTAAATCTAACATATTGCAGGATTGGGAAAGTTACAGGAGACACAGCAACTTATATGTGACTGAGATTAGAAATGCAAAAATATTTTTTTGTAAAACATCTGCATCTGAGGTGGTAAATTTTCCAAAAAGGTCTGGTCAATAATAAAAAGCTTAAATGGCAAATCAAATTCTTAATCTAGTATTAAAATACAATTAGAAAATTGAAGGTCTATCACAGAAAACTTGCTGCCTGAAGAGCTTAAGAAATATTTATTTTATTTAAAATTTAATAAGCAGGAAAGGTACAGTGAGCGAAGCTCATTTCCAGGTACAACCCCAGGGAAGTGGGTACAGATACAACAAAGGGTGGACATAATATAACAGTGTAACACAGTTGTACTTAAAATTGCTACTAACATACAGTAATTTACAATATGATGCAGTGTGTATATGCAAATATTTATAATAAAGGCTGGAACACGATAAGAGGATATCAGCTATGCAGAGCAATACGACAGAATACGCATAATGGCTTAAGATGGAGAAGGGAGATGTAAGATGGGGTAGAAGAGAGAATGGGTACTAGGGATGAGGACAGGTGCAGAATGAGACAGGGGTTAGTCTGAGTAAGCGCTTAAGGGCAGGAAAGGAGGGGGTGAGGTGGGTTTGGGGGGGGGATGCTGTTCCAGAGGGAAGGAAGCCTGTAAGAGAAGGCCAGTTTGCCGGCTGAGGTGCAGACTCATGGGAGTGCAAAAGAACGTGTGTCAATTGTCCGTGAGTTGTATGGCGGAGGGGGGTGGCAGGTTTGAGGAGAGATGTAAGGCATGGTGGGAGTGTCTCTGAACCAGAACTTAGATATGAGGGTGGAGCAGTGTGATAAGCATCTCCTGGAGAGGGATTGGAGGGATAGGGAAGAGTAGAGGTTGCAGTGCTGAGTTACATAAAGGGAGTTAGAGGTGCACCAACAAAAGGCATGGAAGAGGACATTGAGTTTGGAGAGGGAGGTCACTGGGGTAGCACTGTAGACCATGTCTGCATAGTCAAAGGTAGGCAGGATCCATTTAATCACTAGGTCGTGTCTAACAGGTAGGGAAAGACTAGCCTTGTGGTGGTAGAACAGCCCTAGTTTTGGACACAGTTTGGAGTGGAGGGCATTAAAGTGGGAAGAGAAGTCAAGTGAGGGATCAAGCCAAACCCCAAAGTACAGTACTTGTAGGCAGGGACATTTTTGAGGGGCATGTTCGCACCGGAGAGGAAGGCAGGTAGAGCTTGAATCCTAGAGAGTTTTTGCTTGGTTCCAAAAGTCATGGCAACAGTTTTATTGATGTTTAGTTTTAGACAATTAGCATTGAACCATGAGGTAACTGCAGTGAAGTCCTCTTACTGGGGGGTTTGAATGGCTGAAGCAGATGGGCCAGAAAGGGAAGGATGGTATCATCCACATACATGTGGACCTTGGCACAGGAGCATATGGAAGGGAGGTTATTAATGAAAAGAGAAAATAGAACAGGCCCTAGTATTGAGTCTTGGGGTACTCCTGCAATGATAGGAAGGGAAGAGGATAGGACATTATTTATTTTTATCAACTGGGAACAGCCAGTTAAATAGGATCTGAACCAGGACATGGTGGGAGGTGAGAGGCCAGATGCACTCAGTTTGTTTAGGAAGAGGGGTGGGACATGGAGTCACAGTCCTTTGCTAGGTCAAGGAAAATGGCTGAGGTGATGAAACCTTGATCCATAGCAGAATAGATGGCATTGGTAGAGCGGAGAAGGGAGGTGGTGATAGAATGATACTGTCTAAATCCAGGTTGGACAGGGGACAGAGTGTTGGAGGTGAGGAGGAACTCGTTTAACCTAGAGAGGACCAAGGACTCTTGGATCTTGAGGGGAGAAGTGATATAGGGCGGTAGTTGCCAGGGGCAGTTGTATGCCCCCTTTGAAGAGGGGGAGGACTGTAGCAGACTTTCAAGCTGAGGGGACAGTAGTGGAGGAGATGGACAGATTGAAAATGAAGGTTAAGGGGTGACAATTGAGGGAGCTGTGATTATGAGGAGTGTAGGGTGCAAGTCATCAGGACTAGAGTTAGAGGGGCTGAGGGAGATAAGAGTGTTATAGACATCAGAGGGGGATACCGGCTGTATGTGGAAATCAAGAGAACCGGGGGGGGATGGATTGGGAAGTAGGTGGACCATGTGGAACAGTACAGGTTGTGAAGAACTTGTTTAGAGCTTTATTGGAAAGGATAGTATTGTTAACTAGTGATCTTGCCACGCTGGGAGTGTGTGATGGGGGGAGTCAAAGGAGGGGTGAGGAGGAAGGAGTGTTGTTTGAGGCTTGCAAATGAGATTTAAAGAATTCTGATTTGGCCTGTTGCATGCACTTAGTACAATTGATGTGGAGGATACGGTAAGTCTGAAGGTCAAATGGGCTCCGTGAGGTTTTAAATTGGTGCCACGAGAGGTCTTGGGATTTACACATGGACAAGATTTCAGGGGTGATCCAGGGGTGGTGGAAGCATTTAACTCTGACAGATTTTAGAGGGGCATGAGTATCCCAAACTTTTAGAAAAATGGATGTGAAGTGGATGAGGGCAGCGTCAATGGAGATGGAGGAGAGGACAGGAGACCAGTTGGCCGAGGCCAGGTCTTGAAGGAGTTTGCTCGAATCAAGGAATCTGAGGGGTTGATACTGGATGTATTTAGGAGGATTAGGAGGAGGATGAAACTTCCTGATGCAGAAGGTGGGGCAGTGGTCATTGAGAGCATCAGGTAGTATACCAGCAGAGCAGATACGGTGGGGGTGGGTTGAGAGCACCTAGTCGAGCAGGGAGGGAGACTGGGAGCGAGAGTTAGGGAGAGTAGATTCTTTTATCAACTGAGTCAAGTTTAAAACTTCAATCTGCTGACAAGAGTTGAGTGATGAGGGGGATAGCCAGTCTAGAGTAAAGTCTCCAAGGAGGATGAGTTCACCTTTTGCTGCAAGTGTGGAGGCAGCAGTGACTCAGGAGACAAGAGAAGAAGGGGGAAGTTTTGGGGAGCCATAAAGAACACCCACAAAAAGGGGCTTGGAGGATGGAAAATGCAGTTTGGCTACAAGGAGCTCATGGGAATAAGAACTCACTTCCTTGTGGGAAATAATGCAAAATAGAGCATTGTGGTAGTAAATAGCAACTCCTCCACCCCTTTTACCATGGTTTTGCCGATGGAGGATAAAGTCAGGAAGGGCCCACTGATTGTCTGGAATGAGGGAGGATAGCCATGTTTCAGAGATACATAGTATGTCAGGGGAGTGCTGAGTGACCCATACTTTTAGTTCGTTCAGTTTAGGAAGTAGGCTTCAAACATTGATGTGGAAGATTCTCAGTTCTTTAGGATGTAACAAGGGTGATGGATGATGGAGGAGGGACCAGGGTTTAGTTCAATGTCACCAGCCAGCAGTAGGAGTAGGACTAGAAAGAGCTTGTGAGAAGCATGATTTTTGTGCTTAAGTCAGTAGTGGTGTGGTGGGAATCACAAGGGGGGGTGAGGGAGAGCATAGCCTGTGAATAGCTTCTAAGTTTAGGAGAGAGCTTTTGAGAAATCCTGAGTGAATTAGGAAGGTAGAGTAGGGGGAGCTTGGGAGTTGGGGAGGGTGTGGGGAAACAGTGGCAGGGGTAGAGTTGTCACAGAGAGGAGAGGAATCGGGGGGGTGTTGGTATGGGATGAGGGGGGGAGAGGGGGAGAGGTAGGAAGATAGAAAAGAAGTGCTAGGAGATGGTAGTGGAGAATACTGAGGGTGGCCAATATTGGGCCCTGTTCATGAAAGCACAGAATCTGCACAGAAATGCAACATAATGTGGGTGCACAGCTACAGTACATGTCCCAGCCAGCTGACAAAACACATGGCATTCACAAAGGCACATGCAGTAGGAGCTGAGGCAGAGGCAGAGGCAAGGTAAATGGAGGCACACAGTGCCATGTACAGTGACAGCAGGGCATCCCAAACATACACATCCCCACCCCTTGACCCCACCATATATGGGCAAGTGCACCACCCTGTTAGGACACATGGAAGGGAATACCAAGATGGAGGTATGCACAACAGTGGGATGTGGAGATGGAGGTGCTGTGCCTGTGCCAAATGTACCCCTGCTGGAGACCACACGTCATCGAGGGCAGACATCATGGGGCACCACCAGGGCCTGGTCCTGTAATTGCATGGGTGGCAAGGTAGCAGCCAGTGATCTCGGACATCCAAGAAAACTATGGGATGCTGTATGGAGCACAGTCCCTGAAGATCCTGGTGGAGGTCAACACCAGGATATGGCTTGACATCCAGGCCACTGTCAACGCAGTTAGTCCAGAGGCATGGACACTTACAGCAATCAAGCACAAGTGGCATGACTTCCAGTCAGCCATGAAGCGAAAGCTTGCTGCCATGGAACGGGCACAGCAGGGCACAGGTGGGGACCACCCATACAGGTGCCAACACTGTCACCCATCGAGAGGATGGTGGCTGACACCATCTCTGAGGTCAGCCTACACATGGCAATGGAGGGTATTGACACCACGTCATGTATGGGGCACAGTGCAGAGGACACAGGTTCGGAGGTATATAACTGAATGGCATAACCAACTGTCCTGTCCTGCAACCTGCAGATCAGGAGACTGCAGCCAGCAACCATGCATTGTCTGCAACCACCATTGAGGCGGATACACAGGGGGATGCAGACACAGAAGGAGCAAGTATGTGGTCCCCATTGTAGCCACCTGAATGCATGTCTGTGCTTGCCAATGCACCTATATGTAGCCAGCCAATGCTTTCCTGTCCACAGGTAGCACATTGGGGACACAAGACAAAACGCTGGAGATGGACACCATGGAGGACACCAACTTTGAGACCATGCTGTGGATAACAGAGGCCATGCAGGACCTGGTCCAGACACCTGACAGAAGCCAGCAAATGCCCCCCCCCCCCGCTGATCCAACCCCCACAGCCACCACACAGCCAGCTGTCCAGTGCTGTGAAACAGGGCCTTGAGGAGCAGCCAGCACAGCCCTACATGCCTGGCCATGCAGGATGATATCCAGTACCACACACTCATGGCTCAGGGATGTAGGGGGCCAACGTGCCACCCCACAAGAACATGCAGTCAGTGGGGATGAGGGGCCCACACCATACCCAAACTACCAGGCATACAGGACAGCGCCACAGTCTGGCAGACCTTCTGTCCCGAGCTGCAGCAGCTGGAATGGGGCCACCTGCAGGCTCAGTGGGACAACACTTATGCTCTGTGGGACCTGACCACGAAGGTGCATGTGCTGTGGTGTGCCCACGATTGAATAGGGGACCTCCTGGAATGGATAGCAAACCACCTGCTATCTGTGGCTGGTACAGCCTGCCAGCCTTTCCCTTGGCAGGCCAGGATGTGGCATCCCAGATGCTGCCAGTCAGACATACAGGGCCCGGGACACGTCCACATGCCACCAGCCCACCAACATTGGCACATGCCCTGGTTGCTGTGCCACACAGTATCAGGCCACACCTGCTGCCAACCACCAACCCAATGGGCTGTGGGACACACATGCAGGGTGCTGACACTGAGGCATCCACCAGCTCAACAGGGACATGGGAGGCGGGCTCTGCATCCTAGTAGTCAGAGGTTACATGCATGGTGAGGGACCTGGGGACACACAGGGGTAGCAGGGCACTGGGTCATCTGCGGACCACAGGCCACATGGGGGGGCAAGGCGAAGGTACAGACATGCCATCTAGGCACACGCTGTTCCACATGTCTGGGGGAAAACTGCCAGAAGGCTGTAATGCAGGCCACTCAGAATACATAGTGGCACCTACGCACCTGTATCCTCCCCCAACACAGCCCCACCACACAGCCCTATACACATTCCTTTCCGGCCGTCTCCCAGGACCGCACTGTACATCCATGCATCTCACCCCCTGGGGTGGGAACTACAGACACAAAGCCTCCCCTAGGGCTGGGGTCACACACATGTACCCACCACATGGGGCAGTGGGCACGCCTCCAAATCCTGTCCTCCAGGGCGGGGGGGGCTAACCATTGCTGCCACAGAACTGGACCCCTGCTGCAGGTACCCACCCAACACAGCCCGCAACAGCTGGACTGCCACACAAAGCCCTCCCCCCGATATGGACCATACTGCGCTGCACACATGGGGTGGGACACATATCCCCCGGCACTCAGGATGTATAGGCCTCATCACAGTGCCACTATGGTGCCGTGGGCTTTTGGGAGCTCCGGCGGGCCTCCTCGGCTGGATCCTGACTAAGTTTGTGGCCCCTGCCCAGGCGCAGGAGAGATTCCAAAGGCAGAAAGAACTTTTGTTTAGCTCACCCACCCGCCCTGTGTTGGTGGGGAGAATTTATGCTGGCTGGTGGCCGCGCCTATTCTGAAGCGCTATGCTATCAGACTAGGATGGAGGTTTGTGCTCTGTCTAATGAGGGGGTGTCTAACACACAGTCTCCTCCCTGTGCTCCGGATTGGGCTGTCCCCTTGACATTCTCCTTCCTGGGTATGGATGATCTATGACTCTTTGAGCCCTCTAATTTCTGTGGGTCTGAAGTTGCAGCCTATCTGATGTTTGGTTAGTTATTTTATTCTCCTGTGAATACACGGGCACATAGTCTAGTATAAGTTTTTCGTCTGCTGCCTATTCTGAAGTGTGTGCCCTTACTTTTATTTTCTCTGTCTCCCGTGAGTATACTAAATCGTAGGCAGTTACATGCTATTGTTCTCTGCTGTTCAATCCCTATTATGTGCTTAATCCTGGAATAGGATTACTGTAGTTGTATTTTTCCACTGTATTTTTGGCTGGTAACCTCACCTAGGCTGCTGTTGTGCTGAACTGGCTGGGAGGGACTCCTATCTCTTCTGGGAAGGTCAAGCTGTTGCTCATATCTCCTATGCCCACAACTTCAGCTCCCTAAGGTGGTGGGTGGCATAGGATCGTACCTACTCCCCTGCTGGTGGAGGGCTCAAGGGCATTATTAATCCCTCTGGCTGTACCGAACTCCCTGTTTGTTAATGCCTAGCTTGTCTCCTAGGGCTGAGGTCCGTGGGCTGTACCCATTTCCCCTTACCTCTGGTTAGGGCGGTAACCATTTATCTGAACTGGCTTGCTTACCACAGGGAATTCGGCCTTGGTGTGCTGTCTGTACTTAGGCTTGCCTGCTGGTTGTCCCACCGTTCTGTGAAATTGCTAGTTCTGGAGATCTGTTCCTTTTGGGGCCCTACCTTACGGGGTGTCCTGGTTTGCCCCTTTTACAGGTTTCCAGGAGCCCTGGTTTGCTCCTTTTCTAGGTCTCCAGTTGCCTATAATCTGTGGAGGTGGTTACTACTGTACTTACCATGAAAGAACTGGAAGCCACCTCTCCTATGTTCAGGAGGGGGTGGCAGGTCGGTCTTACAACACTAATAATTATGATACTGGCCCTGGGGCTAGTCCTCCTTTATTGTGCTACCTCGCCTCCTAGCCTATTTATTGACCCAGAGTTGTGGCTCTCCTCCCATGATGATACTGATTTCTCCTTTTTCAACCTACTTGTAACTAAGGTAATGTACTACTGTACTGTCCTTAGCCTTGACACTAGATGCCTTATGTGTACGGTCAGGGTGAAGAAAGTCCGAAGCATGCACAGTCCTGGAGGTATGCCGCTCGTAAGATTGTTCCTCCCCTGGCTAGCCCTACTCTCACTTCTCATGGCTGGAGATATTGAGCTTAATCCTGGGCCATCTAAGCTGATCTCTAATATTCCCGCCACCTGGAATGGGAATAAGGGACTAAAAATAGTGCATATGAATATTAGGAGCTTGCTTCCTAACCGTGATGATCTCCTAGCGTGAACTGAGCTATACTAACCAGACAGCCTAGGGATAACTGAGACTTGGCTCAAACCCTCGATTCCTGACTCTGCCTGCTTCCTAACAGGATACGAGTTCATTCGTCTAGACAGGACTGGGGGTAGGAAGGGGGGTGGCACCTCATCTACTACAGATCCCATCTGAAAATCTCCTGGTGGCACAGAGTAAACGGATCATCCACCTTGTGAGTTTCTTCATGTGCTCCTGCTGCTGGGCGATGCTAAGAAGCTGCACTTGGTGTGCTCTATAACCCCCCTAGGGGGGGTCTGGCAGGACTCACTTACCTCCTAGAGGCAGTTAGGCCCAGTATAGGTGACAATGAACTCATTATTATGGGTGACATCAACATGAACTGGGAGTGTGGCAATATTAGGAAATGTGAATCACAACTTGCCTGCCTATCCCTTAACCAACTAATCCAAGACCCGACGAGGCAGGCAGCCAATGGTTCCTCAAGTTCCCTGCTGGACTGGATCCTGACCAACCGGCCGGAGAGGATTGCCTCATCAGGCACGCTATCAGACTCCATATCTGACCACTCCCCAGTATACTGTGTCTGGAAAATCCCCTCCCCTAGAATCCCACACAAAATCATTCAAGTCAGAAAATACTCCAGTTTTGACTCTCAGGCTTTCCTGGCTGATCTAGGATGTACTGACTGGACCAGGGTGCTTGAAGCCTCTGACCCCTCAGTGACAGCCTCCTGCTTCATACATTCCTTTGGTGTTCTCCAAGATAGACACGCCCCCAGGGTCACCCGGAGGGTGAGGGGAACAGCCACCTTCTGGCTGAATGGTGACTTACTTGCCCAGATGCGGGAGAGAGACAAATGCTGGGCAAGTGCTAAGGGTTCCAGAGATCCTGCTAATCTCCTGAGATATCGGCAACTCAGGAATCAGTGTAAAAAAGCCATCAGGGCTGCCAAAAGTAACTTCTGTAAATCGGCACTACTTAGTTCTGCCAGAGATCCTAGGAGGTTCTGGAGGAACATTAAATCCCTCGTCAGTGGGCCCTCTCATTCGGGTGTCGTGGACATGATTATTGATGGAGTTTCGTGCAATAATCCCCACACTATAGCTGACCACCTCAATCTCCACTTCTCTGACCTTTCGGCCCTCACCTCGCGTTTCACGACCGATGAGGGGTCGCTAAGCTAATATCCTCTGATGCAGAGTGATCATCCTCCTCGGAGAGTATTTAATCTTAAGGCCGTGGTCTGTCCATGATGTTTCAGAACCACCTGGCTGCCTCTCCCAGCACTCCAGTGCTGGGCCAGACAACCGAGCCCAGGCTTCTCAAGCTGGGAGCAGCTACATTGCCCCTCTGATTGCCCATATCTTTAACCTATCCCTTAGCTCGGGGATAATCCCTGACATCTGGAAGGAAGCAAGGATAGTCCCTGTTCTGAAGCAGGGAAATCCCAAACACCCTGACAACTATCGCCCTATTGCTATTCTCCCATCCCTTGGTAAACTCCTGGAAAAGGTGGTGGCGGAGCAACTATCGGAGTACGTGGATACCCATGAGCTGCTTTCTGGGGCCCAACATGGTTTCCGGAAGGGTCATAGTACCACTACTGCCCTGATTACTGTAACCTCTAGTATTAGATCCGCCATGGATCAGGGCAAACTGTCAGGTGCTATATTTATTGACTTGTCAAAAGCTTTTGACCTTGTCAACCATGACCTACTGGGAGAGCAGCTCAGGGCTCTCGGGCTCTCTCCGCATGCCATGAGTTGGATGATGGGCTACCTAACGGGTAGAAAACAGTGCACCTGCTTTAACAAGGTCCTCTCTGAGCCTAGGGCTGTGACTATGGGAGTTCCCCAGGGATCGGTACTTGGACCTCTCCTATTCTCACTTTTTATTAATCAACTCCCACGGGTGACCTCTCAGTGCCAAGTCACGCTTTATGCAGATGACCTTGTGCTAGTGGCCCATGCTCGTAATGCTGCTGACCTTAACCAGTGCCTATCTGAAGACTTCAGCAGAGTATCAGCCTGGATTACCAACCATAGACTGGTATTGAATCCTAACAAAACTCAGGCCATGCTCTTTGGTTCCACGGCCAAGTTAAAAGCCTCATCAGCTATGCTCAAAATAGCTTGTGATGGTGGCCCCCTGTTGCCAACAGCGAGCTCAATTAAATATCTTGGGGTCACCCTCGACCCACAACTTGACATGGGAAGCCATATCCTAAACATCTGCAGAGCCACTAGGTGTAAGCTTGGCCTTGCCTACAGGGCCAAATACAACCTGACTCCGGGAGCGAGGCTGGCACTTGCGAGGGGAGTGCTTCTCCCCTCCCTTAGTTATGGATGCCACCTATTTGCCAGGTCACCCCAAATCCATCTTAATCGGTGGAACACGGCATATAATGATATCTGTGGGTTTTGCACTTGCTGCTCAGACTCACCCACCCGATGTGAGCTCTATGACAAACTCAACTGGCTCCCCCCTGTGGAATTCCTGATCCTAGGTGTAGGAAACTTCACCAGGAAAGTGCTTGCCACGGGCATCCCATTGGGACTGGCGCATCTCCTCCCAAAACTGGACGCTATCTCCTACCAGCTCAGGTCACAGACCTCCGAGTTGCTTAAAGTTCCCCCTACTCGGACCCTTATGGGGGATCGTGACTTTGCCGCTTTTGTGCCTAGGCTCTGGAACTCCATTCCGGACTCTGTTCGCTCTGTCCCTTCCCATGGGACCTTTCGCGCCTCCCTGTGGTCCCACCTAAAACAAATGACAAGATGTGACTGCTCCTAGTCTCTGTAATGTAATACTCTGCAGTCCACTATTGTCCACTCTGAGTCCATGATGGTCTATGAAATATGTATTCAGTGATTCTAATGTCTATCTATGTCCTGTAACAATTTGTACAATGTGTGGCAGTATCTCTGCCCTTATACAAGCGTTGTTATAGCTGTTTTTTACTGTATCATGCTGTTTCTCCAATGTTGCCATGTATGTATACTGTATGTTTTGTGCTCTCCCAGGTCGTTCCTGAAAATAGGCATACTACTTGTCTAGTGTACTTACCCGGTAAACAAAAGCTAAATAATAATAAATAAATGGTGTACACCCTATCTCCAGAACAACCCATGCATGAGTGTATGGCATGCTGCCTGGCCAGACAGTGTCTCAGGACAACAGTGCTGTGGGTGATCCTCCTCTCCATTGCTTAGTGGGACAGCTACCTGGTGCTCAGGCATGGGTAGTCATTTGTGAATGGCTATGTTGTGCAGCACAGCGCATGTGGTGATCACTCCGCAGGCCTACTCAGAGCCAACATCATCATGTCACCAGTGTGGTCCAGGCAACAGAACCACATCTTCAGCACCCTGATGGTCTTCTCGACAATGGCACGTGTACTCCTGTGTGCCTCATTGTATGCCTCCTCCCCCCCGCCATGCAGCATCAGGAACTCTGTAATCAGGTATGGTCAGAGTGGGTATCCACTGTTACCTAGCTATTGGGTACAGAATGGACATGTTAGTGACCTGTGGCAGTGTGCACAGCTATTGTGTATGTGTCACATCCATACTCACCCAGCAGTTACCCATTGACACCCCCATGTGCCGCGAGGTGGTCACTCAGCCTGGATCTGTCGAACATGTATACATCATGGGTTGATCAGGGATACTTGGCAAACACATTGGTGATGATACCATCTGCGTCATATACTATCTGGCAGTTGATGCTGTGGAAACCCTTTCTGTTCCTATACACCTCCTCGTTCATGGTAGGTGCTATGATGGCCATGTGGGTACAGTCTATAGCACCTAATACACTGGGCAAGCCATGCAGTGTGTGGAATGCCTCCTTTGTGGCACAGATGTCTGTGTCAACTGTGGGTAACTGTATGCTGTCATGCACATATTGGAGTAAAGTGTCCATGTTCTGGTGCAAGGCCCTTGACATGGACAACTGACTGACACCTGTAATATCTCCTACAACCCTCTGGAAGGAGCAATGGCACAGTACTACAGGGCACACATGACTTTCATTTCCATGGACATGGCATATGACCTACATGTCGGGGCTTGCAGCTGCTCCTTGGGCACGTGGCAAAGTACTGAGACCATGTCGTGGTTCAGGCTGTACCACTCTATGCACTGTCCCTTGCAGAGCTGAGCCACAGTTGCATGGGGACTGAATATCCTTGGCCTGTGTCATCTCCTTAGAGCTCTCTCCTTCTCCCTCTCACCCTTCAATAGGAGGACATTAATAAGTAGCCCAGGGCATATCCTACGAACCCCATGAGATTGCTGCATCTTTCAATCTGACTGCTACTATTCACTGTACAATTCATCATGTAGCAGCTGCTGCCATGGCCGCAGGTCCCCCTTTCATTGGACCATGACACAACATGCTGTCAGGGTCATGCACGCGTCATCAGGCATTGCAGTCTGGCATGCCATTCTGCATCTCAATATGGGGTCTGCAAGTACTCCACACTATGGGGATGTGCCTGTGCTTGAGGTTGGGCAGCTGTGGGTGTTCCTCCACAAACTGCAACAGAGCCTGGGGAGATGAGTGGATGTGTTCTTACCCTACTGTGTGCTACTGTCCTGTCCATGTCCCACAGGTCCTGGACATACAGAGCAACTGTGGTGTGTACACCTGCTACCGGTTGCACATGCACCTGTGATGTAAGCCTTATGCTGTCCACCAAGAGTGCCCCTGTCTGCTGTGCCCTGTGTGTTGTACTTACTGGTGGTGTCTGTGTGTGCCCAGGGTCTTTTGTGCTGTGCAGTGAACCTTTTGCTCTCCCTTTGTGTCTCCACAGGACTTCCAGGGGTGGCTGGATCTCATCGTCTTGTTGTGGCAGGCAGAGCCAGATGGGGATGCATCACTCGTGGTGGCACCACAGTGGCAAAGGGCACCCCTCAACCTCCCATTCCACCTGTCCTGGAGGGTGGGTGTGGCCAATGTCCACTACAAGGATGAGGTGTGGGATACGTGGGCCATCACTGAACCATCCAAGGAATGTTGTGCCAGTGACTGTGGTGCATGTGTGTGTCTGCTGTTGTCAGCCATGTCCCAGTGGTTTATGGCTGTCTCCTCACCTTTCTCTTCCAGGGGTATCATGGACCACTGCTTCGCCTGGTACTGCACCTCTGGGGATACACTGACACAACTCCTTCAGACTCCAGTGGCAACTGCAAGAATGAGGAGGAGGACTGGGGGGCAGTGGTCATTTCGATTATGTCAGCCTGTGTGGCTCCTGTGACATCTACTGTGCCTCTATCATCATTAAAGATATCTGTTGTGCATACACTGGTGTCCTCATCATTCCCAGAGGTGGTGTGTGTCCATTATCGGGGTTTGGGGGGCATTATACATCTCTGCTTGCAGCCCACAGCATCTGGCACTGCCTGGGGGGGTGTGCATGGTTGTGCTACAGGGGGGTACACTGGCCCTGCATCCATCACTGTAGCCTAAGCTGTGGTCACACCATTGGCATGCATTGGTGGTCCCTAGGGTGAAGCACCCATCCAGGCTGTGGGATATGTCCATGCTCTTCTCTGTGCTTGCCATGTATTGCAGCAGCACACACCAGCTCTGTCCTAGATCCACACATCTTCCATACCCCTATGTTGGTAGCCAGGTCCTGAGGGGGAGCCTTCATCCGTGGTTTTCCATCCTCCACCCTACCCTGCATTCCAGGGGCACTGTCTGGGTGCATTGTCAAGGCAGGGGATGGCCATCCACACCCATGGGAATCACACAGTGTCCACAGCACCCTCTGTGGTGATCACTGATGCTTTCTGGTGGATGGTGTGCTATATCGTGGGTGTCATCTTCTATGTCAGTCTATTCCACTATATTGATGTACCCAATGTCCTACACATTCCCTAATGCCACTGTATGCCATGTCCAACATTGGGCAGCCTGTGGGGGTGTCGACCAGATTCCTGCATGCTGTTTGGTGTCCACACAGTAGCATCTGCTTCATGCTGTGTCCATGTGGCTGTGCAAACCGGCCGTTCCCTGGTGTACCTTGTGTGCCTGTGTTATGAACCTGGGGTTTATGGCTACCTTCCACCTCACATATTGCTGTGCATCCTGGTCCATATGCCTGGGTGATATAGTGCAGGTTGTGAATGTGCATACAGTGCCAAACACACACCGCTATGTGACCACACCCCCAGTCACGTGCATACTTTGTGTGGGCTTAGCTAGGCATCTGCCCTCCTTGCCACAGGGTGCACTGCTTTTAATAAATGCTGCCATGGCATAGCATGAGTGGTACACTGTCGTATGTTGTTGCACATGTCACTCACGCACCACACATCCACAGTAGGGGCTTTGTGAATAGGTCCCTTTGTGTTAAATCTGGTGACTATTCTGGTGACAATGATAATTATAGAATGATTTTGACCTTTCTTGATGCAGGGGATGCGCCAGCTCTTTTGCCTTCACATAAGTGCAGGTCCATGAGGTTCTGGAGCTGCTCCTGAGCTTGAAGAGTATTAAAAGCTATGACCCTGATAATTTGCCACACAATCTGCCATAGTTTTCAGCCTATCAGATTACCCATTCGCTCACTTATTTATTTAACTGGCCTGTCAATAGAGCAGATATCTGCAGCATTGAAAAGCATTTTCTTTACTCCTTCTCAAGCCCCCAGTCAGACACTCCTTTGGGAAGCCAAGGCCCACTGCCACCACACACCCTGTTGCCATCCACTGCCCCTTCATTGCCATGACCCCTGGTAACATGACATAACCCTTCGCCGAGTGGGCCCCTCCCCTGTGGGGGAACTGGGGAAGGAGAAACACCCACAGGCATCTAATACATATCCCAGAAATGGCTGGAACGGCACGGATACTTCCAGGCTACCATGGCGACGGGGACCAGTGGCCATCATCTGGTCGACTGAGGGCAGATTTTCCACTTTTCTCCCAACCTGCCCACCCCCTCCTACAATGAGCTGGCCAAGTCAGCATTCTGGGGCGGGGGCATTTGGCAGTGTGTCGAGGCCACATGTAGCCAAGAACACCACCTCAAGCCACATCCAGGGGCTGACAAAAAGCGGTCAAAAGCCCCCGCCGGAGGAAAGCATCCAAATGGAAAAAATTGAGGCAAGATTTCTAAAAATTGGTGTGGATGCTCTTGCACCCATAATAACTTATTTATTAAACTGGAGCCTTAGTAGTTCTACTGTCTCTGAAGTATGGAAAAGGGGAAAAGTAATACTAGTCTTCAAGGGTGAGGATAGTACTGTACCATCAAACTACAGACCCATTACTATACTCCCTGTGCTTTCAAAAATAATGGAACGTCTAGTCCATTCTCAACTAAGTCAATATTTAGAAGAAAATGCAATATCATTTGATAACCAACATGGATTTAGACCTAGTAGATCCACAAACACCACCCTGATGGACTTCCATAATCTGGTTGTAACATCTTTGGACCAGGGGAGAAGCACCGGGGCGGTGTTCATGGACCTCAGTAAAGCATTTGACTTGGTTCAGCACAGGAAGCTCCTGGAAAGGCTTTGGCAGGTAGGGGTACAAAAGGATACCGTGCAGTGGTTTTGCATCATACTTGGCTGGCCATAAGCATTGTGTCACTAATGGAGCAATGGTATCGAGCCTTGAGGAAATAAATCAGGGGGTTCCTCAGGGATTGATTTTAGGACCATTGATGTTTAACGTATATGTTAATAATTTGGTGCAAAATATAAAAAATGGGAAAATTAGGATGCACGCAGATGATACAGTCCTACTAGTTTCAGCCAAAAATATAGAGGAACTAGAGCAGGAACTGCAGGGTGACTGGATCCAGCTGGAGGGGTGGATGAGAGACTCTGGACTGCTCCTAAATGCAAAAAAAAAACAGTGTATGATGTTTTGCTTGGGACGTGCTGTGAGTGGACCACAGTTGCAGATCCACCTATCCAATGGTACTCAAGTGAAGGAAGTGAAGGGATATAGATATTTGGGTGTGCAAATGGATTCACACATGATGTTTAAAGATCATATTAACACTCAGGTCAAAAAGGTAAAACAAAGGCTGAGGGCTCTTAGGAGGGTGGCAGGAGTACTTTCAAGGGAAGTTAGAGAGAACCTAGTCAAGCAGATGATAATTCCAGTTCTAGATTACGGAGCACCTGTCTATATGAACTTCACCCAAAAGTTATTAAATAAGGTAAACCAAGCATACTACAAGACTGGGTAAATTCATTACGAAGAGTAAACATAAAACTCATCACTGCACAGTATATGATCAATTACACTGGTTGAACCCAGATGATCAAAGAAACTATCTGGTTAACGATTTGTTACACAATTATATTCCTAAAACTAAACATGCTTTAGCAAAAATTGTTATATTTCATCAATCAAATTATCTGAGACATCAAACAAGAAATGCTAACACAAAAATTCCAAAGTTAAAATATCATAACAAAATTGGAGAGACAAAGTTGCAAAAGAAAATAGCCAGTCACTGGAACAACTTGACAAAAAATCTAAAGACTATAAATAATCTGTCCATTTTTAAAATTAACCTGTTGGAATACCTACTGACTGAATGTACATGTTATGTATGATGCTGATGTTAAAGGTACGAAGTCATATTTTGTATGTTTAATGTTTTTATTTAAGACAGACCTTGTATGGTCGATGTTTGTATTTGACTTATATTTTGTATTTTAAGAACACAGGACTGTAGTTGAAAACAGGGCCTTTGGTCCTAATCTATTTGTTCCTGTATAAAAATAAAATTTTATCATCATCATCATCATCAAAGGACACTCTAAATTCCCTCCGCGCCAGACTCCGCTCCTGACATCTGGGCTCAGGACACAAACCCAGGTTACCAGAATGCCAAGCAAACACCTTCACTCGGCACCACATAGCTGGCTGTAACAATTATCAAAGGGGAAGCCCTTTCCAGATGACAACTACCAACCCACTTCACTTTTTCCTGTGATCTTAAGGAAATAGGAAAAAAAACATTTTTTCAAACAATGGCAGTCTTTTTTTTTTTTTTTTTTTACAAAAAGGTAGCCTTAATGATCCTTATCAGACAGACCTCTATAAAAATCTTAGCACTGTGTCTTACACATTGAGGGTCTTGGTTGATATCAACATACAGTACAGCAGTTACTGTATGAAGGCCAGTAAATATACCAGGTCTATATTTGTTGACCTCTCCAAGGCCTTTGATATGGTAAACCATTCTATTTTGCCAAAATAACTCACATTGGCTGTTATGAGTTCAGGAGCTACTATGTGGTTTATTTACTAGTCTTCATACAGTAGCTGCGACCCACAGCATTCAGCCCTGAAGCTTTCAGTGCTCCCTCCAGGAGCAGGGACCAGCACAGGTGCTTAACAGAGGTAATTAAAGTACCTCTAAGGTGCACCCTTGTGAGGGGGGTTAGCCCATTGACACACTGCACATCAACTGCCCCACCCACCCCAGGTCATCACTACCTATATAGTCACTGCTCTATGACATCACTTCCTCCCTTTCATTATTTTAAGTCCCCACTTTCCCATTTGCAGGTTATACCTGCTAACCACTAGAGGGACCCCCTGTCCTTGCCACCTCTAACTCCACACTACAACCCCCTCCTGCCTCCTGTAGCCTGTCTATCAGCTTGGCCACTTCTCTCCCTACTCCCACCCACAACTTCTGCCCACACCCCTCCCTTGACCAGCACCTGACTAGCCCAACTCAAACCCATGCCACATTGCCTGATCACACCCACTCTGTTACTAACCCCTTATGACCACTAGGAGTCGCTATTCCAACCCTGTTTTCAGGCCCAAACCAGACCACTTTTAAGCCAACTAGTACCAGGATCCCCGCTCATAGCCAAGTCCTATCCCAACTGCCCTGCCAGGGCCTTGAACCTTGTACCCTGACCACCAAAGTCCGTGACAGTACCACTGCTCTAAAGTGGTATCTACGCTTTCTGAGGTGCAACCAAAATATCTATAACCCTTCACCCTCCTACTACTAAGGCACTATACCAGGGAACATCCTCCCCAAAATGGTAAAATGCCCACACAAACAAACCTTGTACTTCTGCTCTCCTCCATTTTACTGTCCCTTCCCATCCTAATTCCCCACTAAGCTGCTTACCAGCACCCCCACCGTAACCCTGACCCATCCTACAAATACCCCTTTAAATCCTCTTCATCCCCCAACTCCCCAACTATCTCCTGGTCCCATTTCCCCTCACCACTCTCCACCTCAGTCTTTCCCTTCGGCTGCCTTCTGGCCTCTCTCACCCACTCCAGTACCCACTCCCTCCACACGGCACCCCATACCACCACCCCCAGCCAGCACACAGTAAAATCCTGGTCTCTCCGGGTCCTACGCTGCCACCTAATCATTGCCCTTCTCCTTCTGACTGCAGGTGACATTCACCCTAACCCCAGCCTTACCCCAACCCCAGGTCCAGACCCCCCATACCTAACCCCTCAACCAAATCCACCTCCAACACTCGACCAGGCTACCTCCCCAGAGGCCTACGCCTCCTCCACCTAAATATTCGTAGCCTAGCCCCTAAGCTCGATCAGCTTCAGGTTCTAGCCGCCCACCATGCCCCGGATATAATTATCCTTTCCGAGACCTGGCTAAATGCCAGCCTACCTGATAACACCATTGCCATTCCTGGTTTTACTACCATAAGGCAAGACCGGCCCATCAGAGGTGGAGGGGTGGCTATCTACATCAGATCAGCCCTTCATTTCACCGTCTCTCTCACAAAAGCTGAACCCAAAGCTTATGAGCTTCTCATGTTAAAGCTGTCCCCTCCCTCCTCACTACTTACCTTCGTGGCTGGCATTTATTGCCGCCCAGGCACTCCTACCACAATAGTCACCGACCTACTGGGCCAACTCTCCTCCCATGCCCAGTCGGGTGAACTATACATCATGGGAGACTTCAACCACAACTGGTTAGCTCCCACTTTTAATAAAACCCAAACAGAGATAACCGCTCTCAACCTTACCCAAACTATTATGGAACCCAACCGCTTAAACCATAAGTCCGGTAATCACACACTACTAGAATGGGTGCTTACATCCCACCCACATTGCTTCATCAGCTCGGGCCTCCTTTCAGATTCCATTAGTGACCACCACCTAATCTACTTGGTCCGCAAAATCCACAGAGTTAAATCCCCTCCCAAATTTATTTTCCAATGCTCTTACAAATCCCTCAACCTCTCTCCCCTCCTGGAAGATCTCGCTCACTCAAACTGGGTCCCAAGCACCAACTGCTCTAGCATGGAATCGGCCTTTACACATTTTCAGAACACCTTCCTCACCGCCTGGGACAAACACGCCCCCCTGTGCCGGGCAAGAGTCCGTGGGTCTCATCTACCCTGGATATCCCCTGAGTTGATAGCTTGCCAACAAGCCCGTGACAAGGCCTGGCATAACTACAAATCTAAGCCCCTCCCAAACAATCTTGTCACCTACCGCATGCTCCGAAACAAATGTACAAAGGCCATCCATTTAGCTAAGGCTGAATAGTTCAACAACACCCTAAACACAAATCTTGGGAAACCTTCTAAATTCTGGAAAGTCATTAACTCCCTCTTCACCCCTCAAACAGCAAACCCTCCACCTCTTCTCCTCGTCCAAGGGACACTCCTCACTGACCCCCCAGAGGGTAGCCACCGAGTTTAACTCCTATTTCACAACTTGCTCTCAAACCCTCCTCGATTCCTTACCTCCAGCAACCTTGCCCACCCCCACACATCTATAACCTCATCCACCCCCCAGTCATCTATCCCCCTGCCAACTGGTAGGACCCCCTTTTCCTTCAGACCCATCTCCCCCATCGAAACCTTAGATGCCCTATGCTCCCTGAACCCCTCCAAAGGCAAATCCCACGATGGTCTTGATAACAAACTCCTCTTCCTTTCTGCCTCAGCCATTGTGACACCTCTAGCTGCCCTATTAAATCTATCTTTCACCACTGAGTCACTCCTCTCCGTATGGAAGCATGCCACTGTCCTACCTCTTCCAAAAGGTGGTGATCCTTCCTCCACTACGAACTACTGTCCCATCTCCCTCCTCCCCGCCCTCGCCAAACTCCAAGAACACCTAGTTCTATCCCAGTTCCCCCCACTTTCTCTCAGAAACTGACTTCTTCACCCCATTTCAGTCCGGCTTCAGAAAACACCACTCTACCACCTCCTCCCTACTAAGACTCATGGACTCCATCCTCACCGGAATGGATAAAGGGCTAATCACGGCCGCTATCTTCATAGACCTAGCTAAAACTTTCGAAACGGTCTTCCACTCTGTCCTACTATCCCACCTATCAGGGGCTGGGTTAGCAGAATCTGCCACAAACTGGTTCAGCGCCTACCTACTAAATAGAACCCAGTCCACTAGAATAGCTGACCACATCTCCTCCCCTTTCCCTATCACCACCGGCGTTCCCCAAGGCTCATTTCATGGTCCCATTCTATTCTCCGTCCTCCTAAATGATCTGCCAAATTCATGCTCCTCCTCTGCTATACACATGTATGCAGACAACACGGTCCTTTTTACCTCCGGCCTGACCCACGAAGAACTCACTTCCATACTACAAACGGATTTCAGCAAAATCCAGCATTGGTTCAATACCAACCAACTGTCCCTAAATCCCAAGAAAACCGTCTCTATGACTTTCGGTACAAGGCAGCGTCTATCCAAACTCACCCACCCTTTAATCTTCCATACCCTAAACAACACCATCCTCGGAGAAGTGCCCTCCTTTAGGTATCTAGGGGTTTGGCTCTATCGCCACCTCTCCTTTACCATACATGTAGATGCCATCACTTCCAAACTGCGCCCAAAACTTAGGGCCCTCTATAGGAACCGCTCCTGCCTCTTGCTACCGTCAGGCGTGATCTAGTCCTGAAAATGATTCTACCCACCTTCGACTACTGTGACGTAGTCTATAGCTCTGCCTCAAAGACCACCCTAGCCAGACTGGACCCCCTCCTTAATGCGTTCTGCCGCTTTGCCCTCGATGCCCCCCCTGGCTCACATCACTGCTAGCTCTACCGTTCACTGGCCATGCCAGCCCTGAGCAACTGGCACCTAATCCACACTGTAAAATTCACTTCCAACTTCTGGCTCGGCTCCCTTCCACCCTACCTAGCACCCTCCCTATCTTCCCCACCTACCCCCACTCATGCCCTCAGGTCCACCGACACTAAGTTATTATCCATCCCCCACCGAAGGACCACCGCCGGCCAATTGGCCTTCTCTTACCTCTTCCCCAAACTCTGGAACGGCCTACCAGCCCAGATCCGCCATTCATCGTCCAAATACTCCCTATCCTCTGCCCTCACTAACTGCCTCGCAACAAATTGCAACTGCCCCTGACCTCCCCTCCACTTCGGTACCTCTCTCCCCCAGCTACCTCCCAGAGCCTGACCAGCGGCCTGGCAATCACCTAATTGGCTGGCTTATATACTGCCCTACACACTTACACTCACGCTTAATCCCCCCTCTCACTTCTAACACCTCCCTCTCCCCCCCATATCTCCCTCCTATGCCTCACCCTCAGCATCAACACCATTTGCCCTCCCTCTCACCTCCCCTAAACCTACCCCCCATGCTCCTAAAGCATACTAGTCCCCATCCAACTCCAACAGGCAACCTGTGCATCCCACTGCAGCTCAAGGCTGGTACTGGCACTCAAGTTCTGTCCTGTCACACTAGTGTGCTATTTGCACTTACGTAACTAATGTATTCCCCTTAGAATAACCATTGTATGTTCACCCCGTCCCTGTAGTGTTTGCTCTGCTTTGCTCCTACTATGCCTTGTACTCATGATATGTATACCCATGATATGTTTACCCTGTCCCTGTTGTGCAAGTTCTGTATTTGCTCTTACCTTGCCTTATACCTATGTTATGTATACCCTGTCAATATTGATCATTGTTCTGTATTCCTCTCCTTATGTAACAAGTTCATTTGTAATACCTTCAATCGATCTACATTGTCTGTATTGCATTACTGCTAAAATCATCTACTGTATGTATACCTGCCTCCTCTGTAACCCCTCCCCCCAGGTCGCACCGTGAGACAAGCATCTTTTTGCTAGCGTGCCTTTCCTGGTGAAACCATTTTCAATTAAAAAATATAAAATAACAGCCTCCAAGACTGCACACAGAAGACTTATGTAAATGGAAGGGAGACCTTGGAATTAGGGATATCAAGGGAAGCTCCTCAGGGACCTGTACTGGGACCATATTATTTGTATTGTACCAGAAAGATTTGGGAGACAGCCTCAGAGGCATAGATTATCATCTTTATTTGGATGCTACTGTGATATATGCCACTGATGCTTCTCTAACTGTACAGCAATCAAACCTGTGTAACAGGGAGATCCTGCCACTCTTAAGGACTGATCTTTTCTTAAATCTGTTGCAACAGTTCTTCTATTTCTTAGCCTAATCTATCCTTTACAATTTCTAGTCCATAACATTGGCCACCTATGGGCACTGTTCCCCTTTCTTGACTATGCTATAGTCTCCTCTTTAATTTTTCCTTTTCCCTCTCAGGTCCTGGTACAGGGAGGTTATTGTGGTGACCTGCAAGCTGATGTAAAACAACAGGCTGTGTTCCTCATTGTTGGATTTAGTATGCAATAGCACCATGTCATAAAACACCTTGTTGTATATGCCTTATGTGTATGAAAACTGTAAATGTTGAAAATACCACCGCACTAGGTGTTTTTGATAAAGGTGAAAAGTTATTAGGGGACTGGGGTGGGCAAAAGTGGGTTTTTCAGCATTCGTGGAACTTCTGTGGAAATCCCCGAACTTTTGCAGATGTTTCCAAACTTCCGCCTGTGGCAGACCAGAAAACTTCTGTGAATGTTATGGATGAAATTTCACCCTCTTCCACTAAAAAATAAGCCCTGGTGGCTAGTGGTCCCTCCCCCCACCCACCCCACAAGTACACAAGGACCACAAGCTACCAAGGAAAGTACACAAAATATCCCTGGTGGCTAGTGGTCCCTCCCCCCACCAGATCACCTGCCTGACCTGAAAAGAAAGATTCCATGTTGCCATGGCAACAGGAATGTCGGCAACCTCCCCTACAGTGACACAAGGTCACCAACATTCCTGACACCACCGACTCCAGTCCCCAACCGGAAAATGCACTGACACATTATCGGTGTTCATGTGGGGGTGGGGGCTGCACCACCCACATTCCCCCATGCGGAGGGCTCTGCCCCCACCACTCCTGGACTTAAGGATTCCAACTCGGGGGGGGGTGGATCTCAGGGGAGAGCAACCAAACTCCAGAGTTGAAGACTCTGGCATCACTCCAGCAACCTGGTCAACACTGTGGGTATTGGCGGGTTGCAGTCACTGTAACAGCGTCGCTGTGAGAGCATCGCTGTTACGATGGTACACCAAAAAGGAACACCCCCAGTGATCACAATCCTTTCCCCCACCCCACCACCCCATCACCTTCTGGACAGATCTGCCCTGGTGGGTAGTGGTCCCTTCCTCCCCTCCTACATGTCAATGAATGAGCACATTACACGCTCATTCATTTACAGCTCAGTGGGCGGGCCAGCCATGGTGGAGAGAGGAGGGCTGTGCTGGTCTACCTGCTGGGGTTCAGGATGGGGTGGGAGCGGGGTGATGGGAAACCTGCTGGGGTGGGGGGATGGGGGCACTAAACCACTGGGGAATTTTTTCAGGGACTGTGGATTGGGATGGGGAGGGGGTTGAAACCTGTAAACCACCAGGGGAATTTATTTTCAAAACAGTATGCATAGTCGGAACGGAGATAGGGATGGGGGTGTTACTGGACACTTTAGTCATGGTGGAGGGGAAGGAGGGACCACTAGCCATCAGGGCAGATTTGTCAGAAGGTGATGGGGTGGGAGAAGGGATCACAACCACCAGGAGTATTTCTTTTCAGGTTGAGCTGGTGATCCAGTTGGAGGGAGGGACCACAAGCTACCAAGGAAATTTTGTGTACTTGTGGGACAGGTGGGGGGAGGGACCACTTGCCACCAGGGCTTATTTTTGAGGGGAATTAGGTTGGCCATCGGGCGGCAATCACAGGTAGAATTTCCTCGAAAGTTCAGAAATAGATTTTCAAATTTCATGGAAGCGAAAATCTAACTTCAGCTTGAATTCTGCCTGCGAAAGTTTTTTTTCGCATGTCCCTATAGGGGACTGTATTATAAAAATTAAGTTACTGGGGTAGAGATATCAGAAACCCACCATTGTGTTATTTAAAAGCATGTAAATTACAGATTGTTTGAGAGGCCCTTTGGCACCATGCATTCCTGCTTGAAGCTGAAACAGCCTAAAATTTCATGGTGATTTGCATATACATCCCATGATGCTTAGCATTATGGGGGTATGTGAGATGCTGTGTTTCTTTGAAATTTGGCTTTATTGTCAATGCCCTTTGGGGTAACCCTTGCTTCAGTGCTTCTACACTGAGGTTCTTTGTCTTTAGCTTGTTTTTTTTTTTTTTCATTTGCGCTCCCCATCACCCAAACATACAAGACCAACATAGGGGATAGTTCATTTCCTCAGGAAGGATAGATCAGTAAATCAGTGGGTGCTGACTAAGTGCAGAGGAAGGACATGCATTGTCTGTTGCTGCAAACTGATGTATTGAAGAAGGGAAATGCCATTGCTTAAGGTTATTTCCTGTATTTTAAAGAAACTTCACACAGAGACTGTGTGTTGAACCTGAAGTTCTGTGCCTGGTTCATCTGTTATCCCACAGTCCCTCCTCAGTGTGAAGGACAGTTTTGATGGACTATAAGTCCTCTTTAAATATTTCAAGTTAAAGTTAAATTCAAACAAAATGAAACTGATGATTTTTTGGGTCTCTGAAAAATATGTTTGTGTCCCAAATGGTCCTTCAGATATTTGATGTGAGACTTATTGAACATATTGACTATATAAATATTTGGGTTATTGGATGGGTCATTGTGGTACTGGCAACACCCATGCACCTAAGTTAATTAAGAAAGTAGGAGTAAGAGTTGGTCTACTATATAAGTTCAGAAATTTCCTGGAACCAGAGATTTGATCCAAAATTATCCAAACACAAACATTTCCTTTATTGAACTATCAGATAATTCTTCCTGTAAGTAGCTTCAAAGACTAGACATATTATGCAATCATTTAACTGGAATAATTCTGAAACATCTGAGAGTTACTCATCATTGTGTAATGTATAAGAATTTAAATTGGCTGTCCTTGACAAACCACAGAAGATTGCGTAAATTGATTTTTTTTTCTTTGAGATGTGTATAGGGGTCTGTCCTGGAGCATTTAAAAGAGTATAATTATTTGATCAGTTTCATTATCTTTAATGAATCCTATTGTACTAAAATTAAGTGCACCTAAGGCTAACACCGAAAGATTCACTTACATGTTTAGCTACTATATTCTGAGATATGAAATTCACTGCCACCTAAATTTAGGTTTTTACATGCTAGACTTCCATCTGTTAGGTTGTTAAAGAACTGGTTTGAAGACTCTCTCCCTTTTTACTGCTGCATAGCAGACCTATGTGATGTATTGTTATGACATAGTAGAGAGAGGGGACTCTGAAAGTATGTGACCAGATACCTTGACTGTGTACTTCCACAGTGGAGTTGAAGCACATGCGGTCCTCTGTATTTACAACAGTGCTGTTCCCCTCCCCCAGTGCACTATTTTCCTGCTCTGTGCTCACTTCTGGTTCACTTCTGGGTTTGGAGCTAGGTGGCACACCCACCTTGTAATGCTTCCTGGTATCTAGTGGCCCCCCAATCCTCTGATCATTGTCCCCATGTTTCTCTAATGTTCCCTGGTGTCTAGTGGCACCCTTTGGCCCTCTGATTGCCATCCCTGTGTTTCTGTGATGTTTCCCTGGTGTCTAGTGCCCCCCTGCCCCCAATCACCATCCCCATGTTTTTGTGATGTTTCCCTGGTGTCTAGTGGCCCCCACCCTACGATCATGGTCTGCATGTTTCCATGCTGTTCCCTGGTATCTGGTGCCCCCACCCTCCAATCACCATCCACATATTTCTGTGATGTTCCCTGGTGTCTAGTGCCCCCCTCTCCAATCACCATCCCCATGTTTCCATGATGTTCCCTGGTGTCTAGTGGCCCCCCACCCTCTGATCAATATCCCAGTGTTACTGTGATGTTCCCTGGTGTCTAGTGGCACCTCCATCCTCTGATCACCATTGCCATGTTTCTGTGATATTCCCTGGTGTCTAGTGGTCCCTCTGCTCTCTGATCACCAGCCCCATATCACTTTTCATAATGGGATCTGTAATAAAGAAAAACATCCCTCAATGTTTTTTTCTTTAAAGCTGTAAAACGAAAATGGTCCCTCGTTGATCTCACATCTGCCACCCTGACATCCTACTCAGCAGTCACCACCCCACACACCCTAACACCCCCCCCCACACACCCTTACTCACCTGAACAGGTCACAAGGTGAAGATTCACTCTCCAATCAAAGCACGTTTTGCTGCTGGAACCACCAACTGCAATATGAGAAACTAAGGTAAGTGTAGTTCAATGTATTTCAGTGGGGTTTTGAACTTTATTGCATAACTTTTTCATTTTTGCATATTTTGACACCACATTTTCAACACAACCTTTTTGGGTCCCCATTTCATGAACAATGGTGGTGAAATTATGCAAATCTGGCCCAAAAGGTGATTTCCATGTCATTTGGCGAAATCACCTTTCAGGTGGGATTTGAACATTTTCATCACCATTGCTCATGAAGTGTGGTCATAAGAAGGCTATGTTGAAAATCAGGGGTCAAAATATGTAAAAAATGTCAAAGTTATGAGTGTACATTGAAATTTTCTATGCTTGTTCATAACTTTGGCAATTTTAAATATTCTGACGCCAAATTTTCAACATAGCCAGTTTTTCACACCACCTCATGAAACATAGAAACATAGACTTTGATGGTAGATAAGGACCACTTGACCCACCTAGTTTGCCCATTTCCCTACCTACTGGATAAGCCACAGATCCTAGTTAACCAACAGCCTACTTCCTCCTACCCCCCCCGGTATAATTGCCTTATCTCCTACAGCCTACGGGCAGACTGGATGGGCCTAGCGGTTCTTATCTGCTGACAATGTCTAGGTTTCTATGTTTCTATGTCTGTCCCATGCATATTTGAATTCCTCCACTTTTTTTGATCCCATGACCTCCTCAGGAAGGTTGTTCCATGTGTCCATCACCCTCTCCATGAAAAAAATACTTCCTCACGTTGCCCCTGAGCCACCCACCCCATCTCCAGATTGTGACCCCTTGTTCTTGCACATCTCTTTTTCTGAAAGATGCTACCCTATTGGACTTTGTTGATTCCCCTGAGGTACTTGAAAGTTTCTATCATCCCCCCCCACCTCCTTTCCTCAAGGGTATACATATTAAGCTATTTTAGTCTCTCTTCATATGGCTTCTGGTGCAGATCCTGCACCATTTTAGTTGCACTCCTCTGGACTGCCTCCATCCTATCTATGCCCTTGAGGACATGGGGTATCCAGAACTGCATGCAGTACTCCAGATGGGGTCTCACAAACTGTCTGTACAGAGGGATAACAACTTCCTGTTTTCTACTTGTGATTCCTCTCCCTATGCATCCCACTATCCCCCAGCCCTCCTTACTGCCTTCTCACATTGCTTGCCTACCTTAAGGTCATCTGATATGACTACCCCCATTTTTGTTGTTGTTAGTACCTCTCCCTCATTGTGAGTTCTTCCCCTGGGTTTTTGCTTCCCAGGTGCATTACTTTGCACTTCTTTGCATTTAATCTATTCTGCCATACTTCTGACCATTCCTCCAACCTTGCCAAGTCCCTTCTCATCCTTTCCACAACTCTTGTGCATCAACCCTGTAGCAGATCTTTGTGTCATCTGCAAAGAGGCATACTATTCCTTCTAGCCCCTCTGCAATGTCACCTATATGAACATTAAAGAGGACTAGTCCCAGTACTGAACCCTGCGGTACCCCACTATTAACCCCACTTTCTTCAGGGTGTTCTCCGTTTACTATTGCCCTCTGCATCCTGTTGTCCAGTCAGTTTGCTACCCAGGCTACCACCCTGGGACCCACCCCCAGGCTGGCTAACTTGTTTATTAATCTTTTGTTTGGGACTGTGTCAAATGCCTTGCTAATGTCTAGGTAGACCATATCCACAGCCCCCTCTCTGGTCTACTACTTTGGCCACCCAGTCAAAGAAATCTATTAGATTCATCTGACATGACCTTCCAGCTGTGAATCCATGCTGCCTTGGGTCCTGTGCCCCGCAGACCTCATGGTACTCAACAGTTCTTGCTTTCAGAAGTGATTCCATCTTTTTCCCTACCACTGAGGTCAAACTAACAAGTCTGTAGTTTCCTGTCTCTGCCTTGCTCCCACTTTTGTGAAGTAGAATCACATCCACCCTCCTCCAGTCCTCAGGTACCACACCATCCTCCCATGATTTGTCAGTGGTGTCACTAGGTCTCCCCTTAGTTCTTTTAAAATTCTGGAGTGAATCCCGTCAGGCCCCATTGCTTTGTCCACTTTGAGTTTTAGGAGTTCTTTCAGGACCTTTTCTTCTGTGAATGGACTGGTATTGACCCCCCCCCCAGTCCAGAGTGCTTCTATCATTTGGTTTCGATACCTCCCTGTTTTCTTCTTTTGAGAATACTGAGCAAAAGTATTCATTCAGTATCTCTGCCTTTTCACTGTCGCCCTCTGCCCACATCCCCTCCCCTTTATTAAGCCTCACTATCCCTCCCTTGATCTTTCTTCACTCCCTAATTTACCTATAAAAGGTTTTATGTCCCTTCTTAACTGAGTTAGCTATTTTTTCCTCAGTTTGGGCCTTCACTATTCTGACTGCCTTCCCTGGTTCCTTCTGCTTTAACTGATGCAGTTATCTGCCCTGCTCCTTCTGTGATTCCTTATAGTTCCTGAATGCTGTCTTTTTCTCCCTAACCTTCCCCGCCACCTCTTTTGAGAACCAGAGTGTTTTTTTTACTTTGTTTTGTTTTGTTTATTTGCTTCACACAAAGGCTTGATGCCTCTGTGATGGCAGTTTTGATTTTTCCCCATTGTATTTCCACCCCTCCTTCCTGCCCATTTGCTAGTGCATTCCTTAGGCACGCACCCATTTTGCCAAAGTCAGCCCTCCTAAAGTCCAGTACCCTCACTTTTGTATGACTTGACTCTACGGCTTTGTTTTTCATGAACCACACTGTTTGGTGGTTGCTTGTTCCCAGATGGCTACCCACTTCTAAATCCGAGATCCTCTCTCCATCTTCATTTGAGAGTACCAGGTCTAAGATTGCTCCCTCCCAAGTGGGTTACAACACTAGCTGTCTGAGGCATGCCATTTGTTGGGCATCAAGAATTACTCTGCTCTTGGATATGGCTGCAGCAAATGTGCTCCAGTTAACATCTGGCATATTCAGGTCCCCCATCAACAATATCTCCCCTTTGTCTGCCATTCTAAGGATACCTTCTATCATTTCCTTGTCCATTTCCTCCCCCTAAGACAGGGGTCTGTATACAACCCTCATGCGGACTGTGGTGCCATTTCCTATCTCCAAGGTGACCCACAGTACCTCCTCTCCTCCCTGTTTACCCTTTAGTTCCATTGCTTTGATCCCTTCCCTTATGTAGAGAGCTACTACTCCTCCTCCTGTTTTACCCTCCCTGTCCCTCCTGTACATGAACATGAACAGCTGTCGTTTTTCATGTCCTGGTCAAAATATGTTTATGCACCTGTGACACAGCATGACCTTTTGATGGTACACAATCACATTTCGGTGGGGAGCTGAACACTTTTACCTACCGGGTTCATGAGGTGGGATAATAAGAAGGCTATGCTACAAATTCACCTTTTTGCATCTGTACTGGCTCTGACAAGAGTTTTTCTATGCAGCTACTGTTTAGAACTTTAGGGTATTACTTGAAATTTGAGCCTATCATTATAAAAACATGTTATATTTTGTAAACATTTTTGTTTTGTATAATGATGTTATTTTGTATTGTGTGTTTTTATACTGTAACTTAGGAATTTTGTGTAAAGCAGGCTTGGGACACAATTGGTCTTATCCAAATACAACAGTTCTCATGCTTGGTCACAGTGAGCCTCCCCCAAACTATGGAAATGATCTTAAGCCCCACCCCCCCAACAAAATGGAAATAATCTTATGCCTCATCATCTAACAAATATCATAATCAGCACAGCACACTAGAAACAAATTAAAAGTCTCTGAGTGGTTGAGTTTATTCTCAACCTATTAAGTGAAATGTTCTTCCCCTCTGCCTTTGTCCCCATATCCTAGTTTACCCTACTCGGTATGCGCTTCTGACTCTCATAACTTTGTTGCTCCTTGCTACTATACCCCATGGGTCAGACTGTTTTCTTGGTCCGGTTCCCCTCCATCTGGAATAACCTCCCCCCGCTCTCAAACACCTCAGGGATTGTGAAGCTCCCTTCTGCTCTTGCTGCTACTGCATCACTGCTTAGTCCTTGTATTTGTTCTGTTCTTTCACCAGTCTAATTGGTACGATTTTGCCTTTCATAATTTGCGTATTGTTTCTGTTTGTTTGCACTGCTGTGTATTCTGAATTGTATTCATTTCATGTACCATCCCCACCGACCCAGAAGAAACCAAGTCTTGGCTGAGTGTGCCTTTTCTGGTGACAAATTTGTGTCTAAGCAAATCAATTCACCTCCTGCCATTATTCACTTTCGGGTTGCCTTATTTCATTACACAAAATACACAAAACTCAAAATTTAAACACGGTACATTTTCAGGCTTACTTGAGCTTGCCATTGAACAGGTTTGAGCCCAGGACCATAGGCAACATGGATTCACAGTGGGGTGGTCATGTCAGATAGACTAGCACAGTCAGTTAAAAAAGGGGACAAGACATTCTTCAGGTACATCAGTGAAAGGAGGAAAAACAAGGGGGAATTGCAAGGCTTAAGGGAGAGGGAGGGAAGGGAATGCAAGGAGGCTGACATGGAAAAGGCAGAAATACTGAATACATATTTCTGTTCGGTATTCACAGAAGAAGGGGAGGGGCAGGGGCCACAGCCATACAACAAATGCCAAGAGGGTGAAGAGATGGACAATAGTCAATTCACAGAGGAAAGAGTCCTGCAGAAGCTCACTAAATTGAAGGTGGACAAAGCGATGGGACCAGATGGCATATACCCAAGAATATTAAGAGAACTGCGATGGGAGATAGCAGAACCTCTGGCAGCCATGCTCACCAAGTCATTCAACACATGGGTGGTACCAGAGGATTGGAGGAGGACACATGTGGTCCCTCTACACAAATCTGGCAACAGCGAGGAGGCAGGGAACTATAGGCCGGTCAGCCTCACCTCAGTAGTGGGAAAGATCATGGAGACATTGCTTAAAGAAAGATGGTGAGGCATCTAGAAGCTATCAGAGCCCAGGAGCTTAGGCAACACAGATTCACAGCGGGGTGGTCAATCTTGTTGATTTTTTCAACTGGATGACAAAGGACATAAATCAAGTTGGGGAAGTGGACGTCACTTACCTTGATTTCAGCAAATCTTTTCACACTGCCCCACGTAGGAGGCTGATAAACAACTGGGTAGGTTGGGCACGGGGGACAGGGTGGTAAACTGGGTTAGAAACTGGCTAACAGACAGGAGGCAGAGGGTGGTGGTAAATGGGGTGCAGTCTTGGGAGAGAGGGGTGACCAGTGGGGTGCCTCAGGGATCGGTCCTGGGGCCAGTCCTGTTCAACGTCTTCATTAGTGAGATTGCAGAAAGGCTGGAGGGAAAGGTCTGCCTGTTTTCAGATGACACCAAGATCTGCAACAGAGTGGATACCCCAGAGGGGGTGGAGAAAATGAGGAGGAACCTGTGGAAGCTTGAAAAATGGCAACTTAGATTCAATGCAAAGAAAAATGGTCTGAGGACTGGCAACTGAAGTTTCATTCAAAAAAGTGCAAAATTATGCACCTGGGACACAGACCTGGGGGTTATTATTTCAGAAGGCCTGAAAATGTGAAAGCAGAGTGCTAAGGCAGCTGGGAGGGCCAGTGGCCTGCTGGGGTGCATAGGCAGGGGTATCACCAGAATAAGAAGGGAGGTAATGATGCCATTACATAAAACCATGGTCAGGCCTCACATGGAGTACTGTGTGCAGTTCTGGAGGCTGCACCTTCATAAGGATATTAACAGGCTGGAGACGGTCCAGAGAAGGGCGACTAAGATGGTACAGGGACTGCAACACAGGACTTATGAGGAGAGATTAAGGGACCTCAGTATGTACTCATTGAAAGAGAGGAGGAAAAGAGGGGACATGTTAGAAACATTCAAGTACCTGAAGGGTATAAACAAGGTGCAGGGGGAGACGTGCCAATATAGGAGGAGCATAAGAACGAGAGGTCATGGCATGATATTGGAAGGTGGGAGGTTAAGTGGGAATGTGAGAAAGTTCTTCTTCACAGAGAGGGTGGTGGATGCATGGAATGGTCTGCCTCAGGAGGTGGTGGGAGTGAGGACTGTGGATGGATTGAAGCATGCTTGGGGCAGGCATAGGGGAACCATAGAGGTACAGCAGCGGGTGGGTCAGAAGCAGTAATCCAGTACAAGGGCTTACGGGCAGACTAGATGGTCCAGGCAGTCCTTATCTGCTGAAAATTTCTATGTTTCTGTGTTTCTCCCCCAAGGAGGCTGGCTTCACCATTTGAGAAACACTGTCTTAATAAATAAAATGAAATGAGGTCTGAGGCTGACTTAGCAAAACTCCTGAGCGGCTCATGTCACTCTGATTTGTATCACAGTTTGTTGTTCAATAAACATATGGCTGCATTCATTTCTTCCAAGATGTGTGTGTGTTTGTGTGTGTATTGTGGTTTGTCCAGGGAAAAAGGGAAGGTAGGGACCTGCAAAGACAATAAGCAGTCTGCCTACTTATTGAAGAAGACAAAGGTTTGTCTTCTGGACCCTCCCCCAATTACCTGGACACCAGATAGGGTCCTCCCCTGAAATGGAGAAGTACACAAGTACAGCCCTGAGGGAGGAGCCAAGAAAGATCACCCAAGGAGTTGGGCATCTGGCTAGGGAAAGGAGAAAGAGGGGTTTAAAAGGACTTTTGCCAAAGGATTCACTGTGTTCTTCTCCTTCAGTCTAAATTTCCCACACACCCTTGTAAAAGCAAGGCTGTTTTAGGGGTCTTGCCAAGGTAACTTAGGGAACACTTTGCCCCAGCACTTGGGGAGGAATTTTTCCTGTTTTCTTTTTTCTTCACCATTTTTATGTTTGCTTGCAGGCATGTGCAAGAAACATAGTGCCATCATCCAAGATTTCGGAGGTGTGTCACCTCCTCCTCCAATTCAGTCAGTGTGTTGGCAGGCACGCCCCTGTAAGCCAATGCATGCTGGAGCTGTCTTGACAAGCTCCAAAATGCAGTGGCATACAGTTGAAAGGGGAGCTACGCTGAGTGAGCAGCGATAAGATATCGCCTGCCTGCCCGCGCAGCTCCCCACACCCACACACACACAGAAGCTCCCTCTCTCAAGACACGAGTAGCCGACGGGGTGCCCAACTCTGCTGGCTTCAAAGGCGCCTCCCCCAGACACGACTCATGACAGGAAGATGGGACCTTTTTCTATGAACCAAGCAAAATGACACTCAAAAGGTAAGAGATGTTGGGCTGCATCACCGCCTATAGCTTTGTGTAGTAGTTTTTTTCATGAAATACCGTATAAAAAGTACTTCATACCGAGAACTCAGCCCTCTCTTTGACAGGAAGTGGGCCGGTGCAGAGCAAGCAGAGAGAGACTTTCTGAAGTGAGGACAGGATGCTAAGAAACTAGTCATGTCTGGCCTCCTTAAAAGAAGAGTTGTAAGCGATTTTAAACTTTAGTTTGACTATGATTTGAGCTACAGGTATACATACTGCAAATGGAGGCTAAACTGGCATGTAGTACACTTGTAAAGGAAAATGGGTTCTGACTATTAAACAGTATATACAATAATGGTACTGCACGCTTTCTTTAATCGAATTCCATTTTAAAAGCTTGAAACCAAAAGTGCTCCCGTGTCCGGACTGCCGGGGGATGGAGCTCCTGTCATCAGCCCGTCTCGGCGCCACTTTTGCACCTCTATCGCTACGATCTCTACTCAGTCATGAAGTTTTTTTTTTATAGTTTGTGTGAAAATACGTACAAGTATACTGAAACGTCGAAACACTTAGGTGAAGTCTGCTTCTTTCGAACACCGGCAGAAAAGCCACGAGTGTGTGTGGGGTGGGGTTGCTCTAGGACCACAGATCGCTAATAGCAGGGCAATCAAGGTTAAAATCATTTGCACTGCTTCTGAATTCCTATTTTTTTTTTAAATCTTGCATTAGTGTTAAGCATTTTTGTATCAGTTTTTGCAAGGCTTTCTGTCTCTTGAGTCTTTGCTTTCCTCTCTTTTTTCCCACCTTACTTGGCGGGCCAGGCTCACTCCTTCACAATTTACAATGTAATGTTCTGTAGTGTGCTTTCTCTCCCTTCATATTTCTTTTAATTGTTACGTTACATAACCTGCACATTTATTCATTTTTCTTTTTTTATTGCTATTGTATTCATTCCTGACCATGCTGAGGATATGACAGAACACTGCCTCCGAGTACGAGGTGCCACGCTGGGAGCCCACCCCAGCGTGGCAACAAATGCCATGGCCAACGGGGGTACCCAATCCCCCATCAGCTGAACGCCCCAACATCCTTGTGCCATGCTGGGGAGCCCACCCCAGCATGGCAAGCATCAGCGTCATCTATGTTTTTTTCAACCTGGAAAAAAAGCGGTCCCACGTAGTCTCCCAGCACACCCTCCCACAACCCGCACCCATCCACTCGCACCCTGCCTCCCCACACACCCCTCGGCGTGATGATCTTCATTGACCGGGAACACGTCTGCACTCTTCAAAGCCGACCGCAAACTGAGGAAATGCTGGTAAGCTGTATAATGGGCTAGATAGTAGGGGTTTCAACTTTATTGCATATCTCAGGCATTTTTGGAATTTTGCACAAATTTTCAACACGGGGTTTTTAGGACCCCTTCTCATGAATGATGTCACTGTTATGGCGTTATTCGGGCCCGAAGGGTGATTTCGCGCAGTGACTGCGCATGTGACTGCGAAATCACCCTTTGGGCCTGAATAATGCCATGACAGTGATATCACTCATGAGAAGGGATCCCAATAACCCCATTTTGAAAATTTGGTGCAAAAATTCCAAAAAAATGACTGTTTTACGAGCATGCGTTGCGCAGTTCCTACACAGGCTTGTAAGTTCGCGAATTTTCAATATTTTCACTCCAGATTTTCAACATTGCCATTTTACCACACCTTCTTATGAGTAGTATAGCTGTCATTTTTCACATCTCACCCAAAATTTGTTTCTGCCAATGTAGCGCACAATGGCGCAGTCGGTGTGCGAAATCAATGTACGGGACAAATTAAGAAAATCACAGTGACACTATTCATGAGCAGAGGTCTTAAAATGGCTATGTTGAAAATTCAGTGAAAGAATTCCTAAAAATGACTCAAACACACACCCCAATGCCTGTCACTCTCTGCAGGGTAGTGGTGGGGTTGGCTTCAGTTCAATACTTCACTGCCATTCCTATTACGCAGCTCTGTAACTTCTACACTACCACTGCCAATGCCAGCAAGCAAACATTCGGCATTGACAAATGCTTGTTTTCTCTACTCTAAAGGGGTCAGAGAGTAGGCATTTTTCTTTTCTTGATACAGCCTATATAAGCTGGTTTGGCTTGGGAGTCTCACAAGACTTATGGCACAAGTGAAGAAGGAAAGGATCTGCTTTTTTCTGGATGGGTCCATCCCTGGTCAACATCAGGCAGATGGGGAACTCATCTGGGTGCTTGTGGTGTGGACAGTTCACAGGCAAACTTAATTGGGCTTGTCTGAGAAAGCAGTGCCTCAAGATTGGGGGGGTGCACTTAACACCTCAACACATGATTCCCTGCTCTTGGAGGAGTCTGTCATGGGGGGTACGCTGATCTGTCAGTTGACAAAGTGAGGCATTCAGGGGAAGGAATTTGCAAAGGTCTTAAGTTGACTTGGTGAGTCTCCTGATTTGTGCACAACACTCAACTCTATATGACAGTTTATTGTTCAGTATATATGACTGCAGCCATTTCTTCCAAGATGTGTGTGTATTTTGGTTTTGTCCAGAGAAAGGGGGATTGTAGGGGCCTGCCAAGACAAACAATCATACCAAAAGGTACAAATGCAAACACATATGCAGATAATATTTAGAATCTTGCATTCTTTCTTTATTAACAGAAGCTCAAAACTGTTTTGAGTTCACTAACAAACACATACCAGTACTGATGTCCCAAAGGGGCTTCTAAATTATGAAGAAACTTAAAATCATGATTTGTGTTTGCCTGCATAATGTTACTTTGAAGGCTACATCTAACTTTTAGAGGTGTCACAGCACTTGATTTAATGATCTAATTGAAGTAAATGTCTGCAAGTACTGCCATATTACTCCCCATCCTAAGAGTAATTCTTACTGACTTCTAATTACCCAAAACATTTAGTATAAACATTTATTTATTTATTTTATTTAAACGTTGATAACCGGGAAAGGCATCAGTGAACCGAAGCTCATTTCCAGATGAAAAATGTAGAAACAAAGATGGGAGTCTCTTTCAAAGGAAGAAGAGCAAGAGGACCACAGAGCATGTAATGAAGCTGGAGGGGGAGTTAAAGAGGGAAGTGAGGAAGCACTACTTCACTGAAAGAGTTGTAGACACCTCGGATACACTGCCAGTGGAAGTGGTGAAGGTGAAAACAATAGGGGGCTTCAAGCATGCATGGGACAGACATATGGGACTATTAGTGACTAGGCGGGGAGGAGAGAGAGTCACTGGAAACCAGTTTGTGTCGTGGAGGCCTACTAGGCAGTGACCATCTGGGCAGACTGGTGGGCCAAGCAGTCTTTTTCTTCCAACAAATTCTGTTTGTCTGTGTCTATGTTTCTAAGTGTGACAGACAGAAAAGAGCTGAAGAGACCATCTAGTGATATAGACCTAAAGCTGGCATCACAGACATCATTACATAATTCACTTCCATACACCACTGTTCTCCTTCCCTCTACCCTCGTAGAGCTAAATAATCTAAATAAGCAGCCATTTTTTGTAACCACCCAGATCCCCACAGTATACAAATAATCAAAAAATTGTCCTGAGTATATGTAGTGAAATACTATGATAGCTTCTGACTTGATCAGCTATCTTGTAAACCATCTTATAACACTACTGTTTTGAATTAAATAAAAAAATATGTAAATATATATCTATATACAGTTAGGACTGAGTAGCCTGTTTAATGTTAAACCTCGAATTTTGCACTTTAATAACTTTGCAACCAATCAATGGATTTGCACAACATTTGGCATGCACTGTCCTGTGGGGTAAGTCTCATGACATGGCAATTTTTGTTCTGGTTGGATGTGCAGATTCTGAGATCTGGATAGCGCAAAAACCTTAAAGATCGCCACTTTTAGCAGTTTTTACCTCATTGCCTCACACCCAGATGGTGTGGAATTTTGATGTGAATTTTTTATGGTAGAAATGGATTGGGTAACAGAACTGCCATGCATTTGTTTGGTGAATACATATTAATCTGTTGCAAAGTTATTCAATTTTTAAGTTCCTATTATTTTCAAAGGAAAAATCACTCTCCAGGATAGAGGAATGGGTTCGAAAAAGGATTTTGGTCTCATGAGAAAGGATTCATTTCATGAGGGGCCAATCCTTTTTCACCAGAAAAAAATTCCTTTTTTGTTAGCTGCCATCTTGTTTTCTTTTTTTTCACACAACAAAGTGTCATAACACTGTGCAGATATGTCTTCTACAGACATCCAAGCATGTATTTTGCTCATCGGTAGCTGATGAGCTTCACTTAATATTTTTTTATAGCTCCCATGGCCTCTGAACATTTTTTGAATTGATTAAATCCTTTTCTACTACTCTCTAAGTTCCTTTTTTGTGAATCCTTTTTCGTCATCGTGAAAAAGGAAATCGGTTGGCGAAAAAGGATTTATATTTAGTTAAAGTAGGTCCCGATGTGTCAGCACATCAAAACGGATGTGCTTTGTGCTCAGACTACTGTAGGTTCAATACATTCAGACTCAGCATTTTTTTAACCATGTTTTCAATTGGCAGGAAGAGGCTTCCAGTCGGGAGGGGAAGGTTCCAATAAAATGATACAAATGTAGCATGAATTCATTTTTTTTAAGGAAAAGAAGTGATAGCTGACATAGTTTCCACCAATCACTTCTATCTGTGCTGTCTCCAAGCTCCCCTATCCCACACCATCATGTGGAAAATGACAGTTACAGTTGCAGTTGATGCCATCTCCTTTACACAAGGTCTAGAATCCACTTAGCAGCAGCAAAAGAAAGACAACAGGGACTGTACCTGGTGGACTCCATATGGTCCTAATCTCAGCCTGAAGCAAGCATTCAGCACTGCAGCACAACCACCAAACCAGCATGCAGCCCTAAAAGGAGGTAGGTGGTGCTATATTCCCAAAATGAGAGAGACTGTGGATAGGCTGAGAGAATGGGTTTAGGTGAGAGATCTGCTTGTGTCTTGACTGGCAGTGGCTGACAGGGCTGGATTGGATGTAAAGTACCATAAAAGCAGACACGTGCGTTAGGTCCCTGAGTTTTGAGGGGTCAGTCCCTTGTCAGTCGATGTAGATCTGTGAATTTATGCCTTGACATTTTTTGCCAGCTGCTGGTGACATGTTTTAAATATTAAGTGAGGACTTAAGTTGTGAAGTCACTCATGATGATGAGGGGGTCAGGAGGTAATTCTGACTGTTTTGTGCTTGCCGCTTGCATGGTATCGGTCAGTTCCTCGGATTTGGCATTGTGGCATGGTGGCAGTGGCATTATCTACATGGCTAACTCGTGATGGGTGACAGTGAAAATGCAGAAGTCTGAGCCAGTATTGACTGTAGTGGTAAGGTGCCAAAAGGGAGAGGGATTGTGAAAGTCAGTTGCCAGTCAGTCTCATCAGGCTCACTGAAGTGAGCAGCATGAGAGAGACTGTAAACTTTTTTTTTTGCCCTCTGCCTTAAAGCTTATTTGGTGGTGCGTGGTGGTATGATAGCAGCTAGCAATGGTGGGTAAGGGTTGTTGAGTGGTGCTGTGTAGCTGAGCTGCCGACAATGCCTCCGGAGTCCCGCCCTCTTGAATTCTTAACTTTAAATGTCTCCCCAGTGGCTTAGACCCATTATTCCAAGTCCATATACTGATGCACTAAGTAGCAGCAAGAGCTTCAAACAAACAAACAAACAAACAACAAACAAACAAAAACATACATCAAACCTTGAAGGGGGAACAGGCTAGGTGCCAAACATTAGTGATCTTGTTTAGTAACCCTTAGAATTGTTTCTATTCATTTATTAGTGTTATCAAATGCAGTAATTGTTCTTAAATGTTTAATACTTTTAGTTCTTTCAAATTTCTTCCATTGCATAGGTAATGTCTAATAAAGCAAAGTAGTGAAGCCTTTCATTGTTAGAGAGAGAAGTGCAGGGAGTGCCACAAGTTAAGTTACTGTTGCTACTGGGAACTCCCGGGGGCAACAGGAAGATGTTGTAATCAATTACCATATAACACTGATGTATTTTGTGATAATTACAGAGCGTTCCTCCAGAGATAGTGCAGCATTTGGCTGGGATGTGGATGCAGCACTTTCATGGTCCACCACCTGATTACTACAGTATGCTGATAATCTGATTGCATGATAAATGCAGAAAATGAGCTCGCTGATAACACCAGCAGTGGGCACCAAAGCGGAGAGCTGATAAATAACTTTTACTGACTGTCCTCCTACATTACATTACAATTTGATCCCAAGTTAAGTAAAGCAGTATAAAAATTATGAGGATGAGTAAAATGATTTGACTTAATGGGTTTTAAAATATTTTTGCTACTTGCTACATTTAACATAAATGTCATCTTACCTCTATATTCTAGGTAGCTGAAGCAAGCCTTCCCCAAAACTTTTTTTGCATTTGTTGGTGTAGTGTACCAAGAGAGAGTCCATTGGACAACTTTGCTAAATGTGTCAAGAATAAACTGCAAGATTAAAAGCTTTATGGGCTTGTCTTGGTCCCTGCAATGTGACTGTTAAATTAATTAATAAAAGACACTAAAGTAGAATCTTAAGTAGACAAGAAAAAGGAAACTAGTTCAAAGGCAATAGAAATCTTAGGACAAAGCACTGCTGTTAGTATGTAGGGTTAAGGTTGAAGAGCCCTTTGTCCTGTTTCTGTCCACAAGGGCCATTTGTTAGAAGGCCAAATCTAAACATTATTAACTGTGCTTAAAGGTGTTGAGTCTGTCGGTTGCTTTGTGCAGTATGAGGTGTGTGTGTGTGTGCGTGTGTGTGATATGGCAGGCTTTATTTATTTATTTATTTATTTATGTTTAGCCATGTAAGGTGGGTGGCTAGACATTACTTACTGCCTGTTTTGAGGTAGGGATGGAGGAATACAGCTGCAAACCAACTGTGTATAGGAGGAATAGTTAAGATTAGGTTAATCAGTAAACTGGACAAAACTTTTTTCTTTGATTGCACTTATCACTATTATATGGTGTGCATTTTTTTGAGCGTTTTGATATTTTTGATCCATAAGTTGGTTTTTGGCCCTCATCTTTGACAGTAGTGAGTCCAAATGGACCCATGCTTCTGGATCCCTACCACTGTCACTGCCCCCCAGCCTCCCATTTCCTCATAAATTATAACCCTGGTGTCTAGTGGAACCCCCCCACCCTTCTGATTATTGTCCCAGTAAATAACTAAATATCTTCCCTAGTGTCTAGTGGCATGCCGTACTCTCCGATCACTGTTCCATTATTCAGTCTATTCCCTGGTGTCTATTGGCACCCCCCACCAACTGATCCAACTGATCATCATTGCCGTTCTTCAATTTTATATTCACTGGTGTCTAGCACACCCCCCACCCTTCCATTGCAGGAAAAACCTGTAATAGAGAAAATGGCCACTCAATGTTTTTATTTTTTTTAAACCTGTAAAAAAAAAACAGTCCTCTCCAATCAGCCCCACCCCACCTTCCATTCAGCACTCACCACCCCACCCCCAGTACACCCCCACACACTCTCACTCACTTGAACAGGTCCTAGGTGCAACATACATTTACCGATTGAAGACATATTTTGCTGCTGGAACCGGTGACTACAACATGAGAAACTAAGGTAAATGCAGTTCAATGTATTTCAGTGGGGGTTTCAACTTTTATGCATAACTTAACCATTTTGTGAAATTTTGATCCCAAATTTTCAACATGGCCTTTTGGAGACCCCACCTCATGAAAAATATGACTGTCATTATGCAAATCCTGCCCAAAAGGTGATTTTGCAGTTGGTTGGTGAAATCCCCTTTCGGGCAGGATTTGACAATTTTCCTGACCTTGTTCCTGAGGTGGGGTCATAAGAAGGCTATGTTGAAAATTTGGGGTCATAATTATTAAAAATGGCAAAGTTATGATCATTTGTTATAATTTTGCTACACACGCCTGTAACTTTGGAAATGTTAAATATTTTGACCCCAGATTTTCAACATAGCCTTCTTATTACCCCACCTCACGTATGTCACAGCTGTCATTTTTCAAATTCTTGCCAAAATGCATTTTCACACCTGTGGCATAGAATGACATTGCAGTTGCACAGAATTCCATTTTGGTGGGGAGTCGAAGATTTTCTTTACCTGGTACATGAGGTGGGGTAATAAGATGATTATGATGGTAATTTGGTCACTGTTATCCTATAAATGAAAGTGCAGGGCCCAGATGGCCCTGTACTTCCACAGCTACATACCTATATGCATCTACAGAGGGATGGGAGCGCAAGGCGCAGAGGACCATGTGCTCCCACGGGCAATAAGGATAGGATTATAGTATCTCAAAAAGTAAGAAAATAAATTGCAGAAAAACTTTGTTAATAACCTAGTTAGGGTTAAAGTCACAAAAGTAGGGAAATGTGGCATTAGGGTTTCCAACCCTAACACCCCACCGCCACCCTACACATACTAACATTCATCTGGGGTTTACCTTGGGGTTGTCATCCCCAACACTCACCCCATTCTCCTATATTATTCCCATCTCAGCTTATTTATTTATGGAACTGGGTGAGTGTAAGGGCTGACAACCCCAAGGCACCCCCCTGATGCCTGTTGATGTGTGCAGGGTCTGGGTTGGGTGTTAGGGTTAGAAACCCTAATGCAACAGTTCCCTATTTTTTTGGCTTTAACCCTAACTAGAGCATTAATAAAGATTTTTGCAATTTATACATATATGTGTATATATATATATATATATATATATATATATATAGTAAAAAAACTTTGTTTTAGGGTGTGTTTTGGGGTTGTGAACCCACATGCTCATCCCATTCCAAGAGTAAGTAAGGTAATATGGATACTGCATAGGAGAATGGGGTGAGCATTAGGGTTCACAACCCCAAAACACACCCTCATGCCTGTTCCTGCATACACAGTGGGAGTGGGGTCTTAGGATTGGTGGCCCTGAAGTCGTATTTCCATACTTTTGGTGCTTCAACCCTAATGATACATTAATGAAGTTTTTTGCAATGAATTTCCTTGCTTTTAGAGAAAGTATAATCATATCCTTATTTGATTATGGGAGCAGTAACAGTACAGGGCCCTCTGTGCCCTGTGCTCCCATCCATGCCTGTTGTAATTGTCCCTCATTTCCATGTGCAAGTGCAGGGACCTCTGGGCCCTGTGCTCCTATCAGTATATAGTGAGTAGTAGGGCCCTGTGCTCTCATACATGCCTATTGTACTTGTCCCTCATTTCCATGTGGGACTGTAGGGCCCTCTGGGTCCTGCAGTCCCATCAGTCTGTAATGAACAATGGGAGCACAGGGCCCTCCAGGCCCTGCCTATCCATGCCTACTGTATGTAATTGTCCCTCATGTGAGTGTGGGACTCCTATCAGTGCATAGTGTGTTGTGATACCATTGTGCCCTGCAAAGCAGTACTGCTGCCATGTTGATAATGCATGCCACAGTATAAGTCATATGTGCCCCATTCATTACAATTCACCAACAGTTTGAAACAGGGCCTGGCAACATGCAAAACAACTTAGTACACCCAAAGGAGTATTAAACTACTGATAGCACCGAAGCTGTATCTCAAAGCGTTTTTGAGATATAGCATTTGAAAAGTACCCCAACCATCATAATATTACCCTAAGGGAAATTCTGAAATGTCAAAGTGTTCTAACTCTGCCACACAGTAACATTTTTCCACCAAACCAGTTAAATGCACATATGTGGGGCAAGTAATTTTTACCCTGAGAATTTCAGCCCAAAAGCTCAAACCGTTTTTTAGTTATGAAGTGACAAAGAAACAGACATATCTAGAAAAGTAGTGACGCAAACTGCAGCAGTACCCTAGTTCTTTTGGCAAACAATGTCTCAGTTAAGCTGTTCAAACTAAATTAGCCACATCAACAGAACTACCCCATGAGATTATGCATGCAAAATTTCATGCACATCAGTTTGAAGGGTTGCTAACTTATTAAGGTGTAAAGTATGCAAAACTGGAAAATTGTGAAAATGGAAAAAAAAACATGAATGTAAGAAAGGTTAAGACACAATATCTCAGAAACCACAAAAGCACTTCAAATGAAATTAGCAACAATAACAGATCTACCCCACGAAATTATGCATGAAAACTTTCATGCATATCCATTGAACGTTTGCAAAGTTATTAAAGTGCAAAGTATGCAAAACTGGATGACTGCAAAAGTGGGAAAAACAAATTTTAGAATATTTTAGACACAGTATGTTCAAAACCACACAAGCTATTCAAATGGAATTAACGACAGCAATAGACCAACCCTACGAAATGATGCATGCAAAATTTTATGCACATATGTTGTAGAGCTCCAGAATTCTTATAGTACAAATTATGCAGAACTGGAAGACTTAGTAATAGAAAAAACATGTAAGTTTAATGATGTTTGGGACACAATATCTCACAAATCACACAAGATGCTCTAATGAAATTTATCACATTTACAGACATACCCCCTGAAATTATGCCTGCACACTTTCATACACATCTGTTTAAGGGTTTAAAAGTTATTAAGGTGCAAATATGTGAAACTGGAAGACTGTCTGAAATGGGAATAAAACATGTAAGTTTAAGGATGTTTGAGACATAGTATCTCGGAAAACACACAACAGAGTCGCATGCAATTTACCAAATCAAGAGATCTGCCTCCAGAGCTTAGGCTTGCCAGATATCATGCAAATCCATTAAAGGGTTGCAAAGTTATTAAGGTGCAAAGTATGCAAAGCTGGATGACAGTGTGATAAAAGTACTTTCACTTTCATTACACATATACATTTTCCCATAGGAAATTATGGGAAATCAAAGATGTAATAACATTAGAACGGATTAATATTTTTTCACCAAACCTTCAAAAGGAACATCTGTGACCCAAAGGCTTTCTATCCTGAAAATTGCAGTCCACAACATAAAGGCATTTCTGAGATTACAGGAAGACAAAAAAACATGAAAAAACTGGTAAATGTAGGATTTCTTGACAGTTTCCATCTCACAAACCACACAACAGATTTGCACAACATTCTGCATGTCAAGGAAACTACTCCATGAGAGTAAGCATGCCAAATTTCATGGAAATCCATTGAGTGGTTGCAAAGTTATTAAAGTTCAAAGTTTTGGGTTTAACATAGAAGTTTGCACTTAACCCTAATATACGGGCGCTACCTGACTGAAATATAAAGCCCATATTTTTACTATTAAATACCCATTCAGTCACAAGCACCATCTTTTTTCCCTTCCTACTGTAGTTTAATTTATTCTTCTAAGTATTACACAATTGGAGCCACTGATTCAGACTTTTTTTCTGAGCTTGCAGCCAAGTGAGATATATTTAGGGTTACCACCTGTCCTGGTTTTCGCAGGACAGTCCCAATTTGGACAGTTGTGTCCTGCAAAAAAACATAAAAAACACCAAATGTCCAGATTTTATAGTAGAAAAAATATTTTCTAACTTTCCACTAAATGTTCTAGAAAACTACAATAACTTAACTACGATACCTTAAAATGACAAGAAACAATAGAAGCAACTAAGAAACTACAATACTTAGCCTTAATTCTGTTTATATAGGGAAAACAAAACTGTTGTATTGGTCGAGGTTACGTACTGTCCTGCGAAAAATCATGTTTCAGTAAGAAATGTCCCACTTTGAGCTTCTTAAAAGGTGGAAGCCCTAGATATATTCATGCATGCTTCCCTGCATTTCACTCACCTAGCAACAAAACAAAGTTTAACTGCGTGACTCTGATTTGATAACATACAAAAAGAAAGGGAAAACAAACAAAAAAATCAACTATGGCAGCAGGGTGGGTGTATAAACATAAAAGTATAGGCTATATATATAGTTTACTAATTAAAGGAGCAACAGCTGAGTTTTCAATACCACCAGCGGTACATTAGATTAAAACTCAAACAAAATTGCAAAGGGGTGTGTGTGTGACAGATGAGCTTTTTATTTTCGCCAAAACTGGATCTACAGGGACTTTATCAGCTGAAAATTCAGTGGGAAACTATATTAAGCACACACCGGCATGTTTTTGGGGAGAGAGCGCATAAAAAAAAAAACAGACTTGCATACCTTCCTTCCAAAAATAGCCCGAGACTACAATTTTAGGAATATGGCTTTTTTCGTCAAATAAAAGATGAAAACCCTAAATTAAATTATTCTTGCGCAAATTAAAATGATACCTGTTATGCTACTGTTGCCCATTTTATCATCACAATTGCACACTCCAGGGTCTTCTGTCTGTGGAACATATACACTTATTGGGTGTGTTTAAAGATAGTTAGCCACTTGCCTTTGCATAAAAAAACTCTCAAGGTGTGCGTATTTTTCCCACTGACCACACACCCTGCAGTGTGTTATTGCTGACATGATTTTGGGAAACGTTTTTATTTTATTGATTGATTGGTTCACTGAGTAGGCTTACTAGAACCACGATTCCCTTTACAGAAGCATACCAGATGTTAATACAACAGTGTTAATGTAGGTGTTTACAATGCTGAATAACGTGTACACAATATACAGAGTATCCAGTAGGAATACAAGAATGTACGCAGTATATGGTAAGTGCAGCTGGTACAGAAGACACAGCGGAGCACATCAATTAAGTATGGTACAATCAGGATATACATGGTGTGGTGTATTTTCCCAACCAGTGACAATGCTAAGCGCTGTGGCAATCAGCTTAGTGTTTTGCAGAGGTAGTTTTTGTAATTGGATATAAGCAGTTTACTGGAGCTAATGCTATGTATCTCCAGGGATATACAGTATCATTCCCTACCTTCAACACAATAGAGGGGTTTCTGGCCACAGTGTTTTTTTGGGAGTAGGATAGCAAGGAACTTTGCCTTCTTTGACCTCAGGTTCAAACTGTGCCTGTGGAGGTGAAGAGGTCAAGTAGGCAAGTGGGCTCTTGTCTCAGGGTACAGTACCTTGTGTGTAAATGTGACTAAGCTCTGTTTTGTCAGTTCTAGGCGATATATGCACCTGATCATGCGCAATCATGAGCCGTTATCCCACAGTAAAAATATACTGGGCTCCCTGGATTACCAGCTGCTCCAAGGCCTGAGAAGGACCAATAACATTAAATGCCAGGATACACATTCATTTTACAACTACTGGGAAAGCATGACATTGATCATCTGGAATTTCCAAATGATCTTTCACTAATGACAAATACTGCAAATTTAACTATCATTGAGATGCCACATATTTATTTTTGAGGCTTAATAAAGTCATTGGAGAAAACAAGTTATTGTTGTTTTAAAACATTCCTCAGTGTTAGCTTTGTTTTTCACAAATCTAAACAACCGTAACATTTTTGTGACAGGAAACTAAGCAATAGTTGACACTACAGAAAATTCAGAGACTTAGGGCCCAGTTCTCAAAGATTCCTTGGAGCAATGCAATTTGCATCACTCCAGGAATGCATCAAACTCTGGGTGCACCAGGGACCCTGCACAAGATTCTGCAAAAATCAGGGTCCTGGCACCAAAATCCTTGGGTTTGCCACAGGTGTATAACAGTGCCAAACCATCAGCGCACCTATGAGAAATGCCACAGGGATCCTCTCCCCTATTGGCGCAATGCAAGAAGGGCCCTGACTGGTGGGGGGACCAGGGGCAGGAGAGGCACAGGGTGAGTTGGAGAGACAGTGAGGAAGTAAGGGATTGCTGTGGCACCCGGTGAGGTGCATATGCCTCTGTATTTATTACGGTGCCATTCTGCTGTACCACATAATTATACTGTAGATTATTATTGGACAGTACAACTGAAACACTGCCATGGAGGAGCAAGTGCTATTTCCGAAAGGCATCATATCGAAATGGAACACATCAGACCATGCAACTGGACAGTTTTTGTGGTCTGCTGTGTTCTTGTCAGTATGATGCCTTCCAGAAATAGCACCTGCTCCTCCATGACTGTGTTTCAGTTGTACTGTCCAATAATGTATCTTCAGTAAAATAATGTGGTACAGCAGAAAGGCACCATAATAAATACAGAGGCATATGCACCCCGCTGGGTGGCACAGCAATCCCTTACTTTCCCTCTGTCTCCCTGACTCACCCTATGTCCTTCTGAGCCCCTCCTGTGCCTGACCCCACATGTAGCTCCCGCCCAACTCACCACAGTGTGTGACACTGGCAAAATTTGCTTAGACCACTTCCTGGCTGGTCTAAGTTGAGCCACTTGCTACAGTCATGGCGGGGCTTTTAGAATCCCCAAAAAGGGGATGTTGCAGTCCTGCCATGGCACAAGCCCCCTTGTGACCTGGCATACCCTGATGTAGGTCGCAAGGGTGGCACAGTGCTCGATTGGCAGAGAGGCTTCCAATTCCAATACAGACTGCATTTTGGGAATTGGGAATGCTGCAGTTTATGATGCAAGGTGCCAATTGCATCATTGATGTTCGACATAGGCACCTTACATTGGTCTATGGGCTTTCAGAATCATAGAAACATAGAAACAATAGACTTAGATGGCAGATAAGAACCACTTGGCCCAAACCAGTCTGCCCATTTCCCTACCTATTGGATAAGCTGCAGATCCTAGTTAACCAACAGCCTACTTCTTCCTAACCCCCACCAGAGTTGCCTTATGTCTGGCCCAAGCTTTCTTGAATTCCCCCACTGTTTTTGACCCCACAACCTCCTCAGGAAGGCTGTTCCATGCATCCACCACCCTCTCCATGAGAAAATACTTCCTCATGTTGCCCCTGAGCCGTCCCCCCTCTATCTTCAAATTGTGCCCCCTTGTTCTTGCATATCTCTTTTTCTGAAAGATGCTACCCTCTTGGACTTTGTTGATTCCCTTGAGGTACTTGAAAGTTTCTATCATGTCCCCCCCTCCTTTTCTTGAGGGTATACATATTAAGCTCCTTTAGTCTGTCTTCATATGGCTTTTGGTGCAGACCCTGCATCTTTTTAGTTGTCCTCCTCTGGACTGCCTCCATCCTGTCTATGTCATTGTGGAGATGGGGTCTCCAGAACTGCACGCAGTACTCCAGATGGGGTCTCACCAACTGTCTGTACAGAGGGATAACCACTTCCAGGGCCTGATTCCAAGAACAGCTGCACCAGACGGAAATGCAGCTTGCTAGTCCTGAGTGGCACAAACTGCAAGTTACCACCCGCGACTTGCAACATGCGTGATTCTAAAAGAACACTTATGCTGCAGCCTGCAACTGCTACGCCAAACGCAAGTTACGACATAGTTACGCAAAAGAAAGCTTGTGCCACTGCGTAATGTGGCTTGTGACATGCGTAATGCACCAATATGACTGAAACGCTATTCCAGAATAGGAGGCATAAGTAAATACTCCAGAAGAGGCTGACGTAAGTTAGACCAAGGAATAGCTGGTCTAACCAGAACACAGGTTATATAACCCCCCCAAATAGCCAGACAGCAGTGTATTGAGACACACAGCAATGTCAGCAATAGGAGCCCTACTGGGAATAATGATAGCAGAGCGCTGGGAGTGCAGGCATGCCAGGCGCAGAGGCAGGACCCACAGGACCGAGCCACAGTGGCCAACGATAGTACCAAGGCCACCGGTGCAGACAGTGATACACCCTCGCAAGACCTTTGAGGACCTGACTGAGCAGCAGTGCCTAGCATGCTATAGGCTCAGCAAGACCTGCATCAGGGAGCTGTGCCAGAATCTGAGTGGGGACCGATGCAGCACCAGCAACAGGGGCCACTCACTGCCACTGGAGGTGTGCATGAGTACAGTGCTGTGCTTCCTCACCATCTGCACTTTTCAAATGCCCACAGGGGACACAGTGGGCATTTCCCAGTCAGCAGTGTCTAAAGCGCTGAGGAAGTTCCTTGCGGCCCTCATAAGGTACACCACGCAACACATCAGCTTTCTGCGGAATGCCAAACAACAGCACCAGGTGAAGCAGGCATTCTATAATGTGGCACAGTTCCCTCATGTGCTAGGTGCCATCGACTGCACACACGTGGCCATCAGGGCCCCAAGTGAGGATGGGAACACATACATAAATAGGAAGGGGTACCACTCTATGAATATCCAGGTGGTCTGTGACAGTGGATGTCACATCCTAGATGCGGTGGACACCCCAGATCCTGCCATGACTCCCACATCTACAGGAGGCCTTTGAGAGAGGGGACATCACTGGAAGATGGCTTGTAGGTATGTACCAGGGTGAATGACAACTGCAAATGTGTGCAAGTGGCTGAGTGTTATTAAGTGGCAGACAGTGCATGCGGGTATCAGTGGATACAGTGGCACAACAGGGGCACAGGGCGGACAGGCACTGCCGTGGTCAGATGTGATCGCCATGCAGACATGTGGCAGGCCACACATGTGACACTGGCAGGACCAGAACCCACACACTGTGCAACACACAGAGGCCTGGGATGGGCACACATTGCCAAGGGAAGCCCATGCAGTGTATGGACACAGCCAAGAATGTGCATGTGACTGAGAGTGCGTGCCTGGATGTGTGTGCATGTGCATGCAGCAGTGCATGCCATGCAGAGGATAGTGAGATGCTGATGACAGGTCTGCACACAGCAACATGCATCTAACCCCCCCCCCCAACAGGTGACAGAGGATATCCCCTGATGCCATGGCTGATGACACCTGTGAGGATGCCTCAGACAGCGGCCGAGGAGAGTTACAACAAGGCCCACAGCACCATGAGAGGGGTCATCGAGTGCACCTTTGGGCTACTGAAGTCCCGATTCCAATGCCTTGACACCTGGGGGGGGTGCGCTGCAGCACAGCCCGGTGATGGCCTGCAGGATAGTGCTCACCTGCTGCATCCTCCACAACATCACCCTGGCACTCCGTGTACCAATGCCCAACAGCGACCAGGAGGAAGATGCACTGCAGGAGGGTGACAGAGGGCCGGATGGCATGGTGGGTCACATGGCGCATGGTGGTGCAACAGCGGGACACCGTGCATGACAGGAGCTGATCCAGCAGTTCTTCTAATGCAGCACATGGCCACCACCACAAACCACACCATCACCACCACCACCATCAACACCATGGTGGCATCTGCAGCAGTACGGGGGACACAGTGTGGTGCAATGCAGCCCGACTATCAGCAGGGTATCCATGGCACCATCAACGAGCCACAGGGAGGGCGGGATACTGCCTGCCAGGTGCCATGCTACACATGTGGCAGTACTGGAGCTGCAACAATGCCCATGCATGTCATATAGCATCCAGTAGATAAGACATCAACCAAATGAAAGCACCCCAGGCAACGCATGGAGGACCACAGATCACATGGACCATGGACATACAGACACAGGTGGGTACGGACACACACAGGATGGAGGCACACCAAGGCGATGATGGCACCGCCAGGCACAATGCACCCACCATGGCCACTGATGCATGTTAACAGTGTAACCACAACAGGGAGACAGCACCGGGTTGTACAGACCTCTAGACATATGGCGGTATGTCACATCACTGCGTTGTGCCTCCGGTGCCACTCACGGGGCCAACCATGCCCCTGGATGGAAGGGTTCCATACTGGCACAGGGCCACCACACAGGCATGACACACATGGTGTGATGGCATGTGAACTGGACCAAGCACATGGCACCACTGACCACCCAGAGTGTCACGCAGGCATGCTTACCTGTGTTTGCCCAATGCCGTGCGATGGTCAGCTAGCACACAAAACAATGTGTAGGGTGGGGATGCACCTGGTACAGAGCTGCACTGCAACAGGCAAGACCACACAAGCACAGTGAACCACACATGCACAGGCACATGTAGCCAAAGATGGAGATGCTGAGCCAGGGATGCACAAAAACAGTTTAATAAACAAACATATGTACAGTATACAACCACAATGGGTAAAAACAGCTAACAATCAACAACACCCAACACAACCCCCACCTCCCACTCCCAGAGATCACCTCTATGTACATACCCACCCTCAGCCCCTGCCTTCCCCCAACCCACAGTCAACTGCAGCGCAGGCCTACTGGTCCTGCAGTGCTTTCAGTAGCTCGCCGAGGGACCCATGCAGCTGGACAATGTCCTCCATTATGACAGAGATGATCCGTATAACCTCCAGGTCCCTGTCCACCGGCTGCCCCGGGAACAGCGCTATCATCTCCTGCTACCCAGTGCTATCCTGAGGTCCCTGATGTCCTGCTGGCAGATGTTTCACTGCTGCATGCCCGCCCAGGCTTAGTGGGGGTGCATCAATGGTACTGGCTCCTGCGTTGGGCCCCTCCGCTGGTGGCATGTCTTCCTCTGCTGGCCCTTTCTGCGGCAGGGCTTCCGACAACCCCTGCTGGCACCCATGGCCCAGTGTCTGCTCCGCCATGGGGCCCTCTGTGGGCAGAACTGCTGCACCAGTTACAGCATCTGCAGAGTCCCTGGCATACCCTACATCAGCCACTGCCCCTGCCTCTGGGTCATCCTGGCCCACATCCTCCTCGTCCTCCTCCTCAGATGTTGACTCCAGCAATGGCTGTGCCACTCATTGATGGCGGTGGGTGTGGCACTGATATTCCTCTGTGTCCCGTGCCTTTTGGTGCGCCATCGCCCTCAGCAGGGCATGGTAACTTGGGGCAAGGCTGGTCCTCTCACCTGCAAGGAAGAACAGGTGCTGATCACTGCCAGACCGGGATATACCCCATGCATGGGCACCCATGCATGTGTGCCATGGCACACCATGCAAGGGGTGCCAGACACACACACACACACACACACACACTGCGCCCTCCCAGGGTGCACTGTGGCAGGTATACCAGTGGTGCACAGTGGCCAAAGGTTCCACAGGTGCACATGGCGACACCTGGGCCACAGGGCCAGGCATGCTGGTATGCAACAGCACACATGTGCCTGGCCGGGTGGCACATGCCCCCCCGCCACCACCATGGCGTGGCCTGCACATCATATGGGCTGTGCATTCACCTACCTGATCTCTGGTGGCCCTGTGACTGATGATGTAGGTGGCCATGGCTGTGCACCACCGTCGGCTGCCCTTATTATCCCACTCTGCTGGGCCCTGCATCTGTGGAGAAAGGGGACACAGTTAATCCTGAACACCACCACTGGCCATGGCACATGTTGCCAATATGTGTGGGTACATGCACCATGTAGTAGGACCCACCTGCACCACCGCCATGGCCGGTCCGCATTTCCCTATCATGCCTCTTGGCCATGTCCATCATGTGGCATAGGATCAGTGGGTCACAGCGCACCAGTTCCTGCCCCCTGTGCTGGATCTGTCTTATGGTGTGGGCCACACCACTCAGTTCACAAGTCCCCCCCCCCCGATGGCCCATCATGGCGGGGGTGTGGTTCCTGTAGAACGGGGGCAGCAGTGTGGTGCACCATGCTGCACCAGGTTGACCATCTGGGCTATCTTAGCGGATGTAAAATTGGGTGCATGCCCGATCAGCCTGGACAGGTCCCTGTGTGCCATGACCTGTGTAGAGTGCACCTCTGTTCTGCAGTCTATTGGCCTGGCCTGCACCATGTGCCTGTGACCTGCAAACACAAATGAACAACATGACATGACCTGACAGTGGTCCACCCCCAGTGTGGTTTGAGTTACTGCTACATGGCAGGGGTGTAGCCAGACCCTAGTACCACAGGCACCTGGACCATGTGCTGCATCCCGGGGGCACTTGACATGCACCCTGCGCAACACATGTCTCCAGTCACTGCCCATCCCCCCCATGCATGGGTGTTGACGGGTCACTTACATTGCCCTCATGCACAGACACAATGGCCCATGACCTGGTAGGCCATACCACCTGCAGATGTCATGGCCATCCTCTGTGCCCACCTTTCCTACATGTACCTATTGTGCACTGGTATGGCAGCCGGGCCCCGCCACACAACTAGTATGGTGGCATGATGGTATGGTGGCATGGACACTGGCTGCATGCCAGGGCCCCTTTGCAACCCCTATCCCTGTATCCCCATACACCATGATGTCCATGTGGTATGCCTGCCCCTGCCCCTGCTACATGCTGCAGCCACCTATGTCATCCTGGTGATGCTACACTACAAGGCATGGTAGCTGTTGATTCACCTCTGTGGGCATATCATGCAGCACTGCCTCGGGTGTTCTGGGGTACAAGTGTGTGGTACCTGTTATGTGCTCTGTCACTGTCAGGCAGTGCAACCCTATGTGAGGCCTAACGGTACAGGCTGCACATGTCCCTGTCAGTCACCACCTGCTGTACACAGTGTAGCCCCCCAGCCCCATGGTCACTGTATTGCAGTGCCACAGGCCTGTTGCAGTGCTAGGGGTACTGCCCAGGCCACACCTTAACCCCATACCTCTCGACCTCTCAGCATTACATTCATAGCAGTGGCCTTCAACTATCACAGCAGATGGCCAGACAGTGTTGCACTTTATAATATTACACACTAATATGTTTACACATAGCGGGACCCATGTAGTTAATGATAAGGTATATTCCTGTTACCATAGTGCATAGTAATTGTTTGTGTGTCCAGTTGTAGCTGTAGCATTATTAGGCAGTTCAGTAAACCTAAGCAGAGAGGGTATCATGTAGTGTGCAATCCATAGCATGTGAAATTCATAGCAGGTGAGAGCTATGCTTACCCCTGCCCTGCTGTTGTTGCTGGTGTCCTCGTGTGGCCTTCCTTCATGGTGGTTTGCCTCCATATAGCCCTCTGCCAGTGCTGCCAGGCCTCCTCTGTAGTCACGGGTGCACCTTGCACATGGCACACATGTGTGCACATGTGTGGCCTACAGGTGCAGCTTGCATATGCGGCATGCATTTATGCAAATCGCATGTGTACAGTACACCAATATGGGCAGCACTTGCAGCATACCAGCACGCACCTGCGTTGATGACATCATGGTGCTGCGATACAGGCCCCAGAGATGCAGCCGCGTATCCAGTGTACATCGCTACTGTGGCTTACGTTTCAGATGTGCATGTGCGACATGGGCCATGCACCCATCCCAGGCACCAGTTCTATGCTACATGCGGTCATGTCCTATCACAGAAGTGGGAATGAGTGAGGCTACACAGATGTACAGTGCACAGTGTTTACTCAGTAATGTTTGACATGGTGCAGTGCTGCAGTACATTTGTGACATGACCCATACACACATACCCACATCCAGTGACAGAACACAGCATACATACCCAATTCGTGCTGTACAACATTGTCCACACATCTACACACAGTGCACACATGCACACACACATACACACACCACATGTCCACACACAGTGCCTTCCCATACTGCCATTCTGCCCACTTCCCACCACCCATTGCAGCGGCGCACCATAGTGACACAGTCAGTCATCCACCTGTTGATACTGCCCAGTTCTCTTGTGCTTGGCTATGCTAATGCCCTGTCCAGCATCCTGTGTTGTGGGCTTGGCTGCCCCTGTGGCACCACTCAGCCCACCCTGCCCCAGTTGCATGCCCACAGGTCCACCATTGTCCATCAGTCCTGCAGGCACTGCTGTCCTCTGAGGCCGTCCACACCTCCCTGAGTTGGTTGGTGCTTGTCCTGCCACGGTGTCTTGGTGTGTGGCTCATCATCATCTGCACCCTCTGGTTGCGTTGCCACCTGGGATGTGCCCTGTCCTGGTGTGCCATCCGGTGCTATCCTGCCTCATATAGCACTTGTCCTGTGCCTTGTACCCACTGCTGCATGCCCCATGGTGGCAGGTGGCATTGCGGCCATTTGTGGTGGTGGTGGTGTGGCTGCCAGTGGTGCCACCGGTGGTGTTGGTGGTGGCAGTTGTGGGGGCTGTTGCTCTGGTGCTGCTGGTGTTGGTGGGGGGTGGTGGGGGCTGCTGCACAGGTGCTGCTGGTGGTGGTGGGGGGGCTGTTGTGCTGGTGCTGCTGGTGGTGTTGGTGATGGGGCTGTTGCACTGGTGTTGCTGCTAGTGGTGTTGGTGGTGGCGGTGGAGGCAGTGGTGGAGTGGGCATTGCTGCTGGCCCTGCTGCCCCTGGCAGTGCTGGTGTTGTTGTTGCAGCAGCTGTTGGGGGATGTTGGGGCAGTGTTGGTGGTGGGTGCATCACCTGTAGTGCCTGTGTGGTGGTGTCCCTCCTTCGTGTGTCTCACAGCAGCTGGCCTGTGAGTGCACCCTGTAGCGCCACAAATAGTATGTCCGACTCCCTGGTCTGCTGAGCCACCGACCCCTCCACAGCCATGGCCAGTCCAGTGAGTGCCCTTGTTTGCACCTACACACAGGCCTGGGAGGCGATCATGGCATCCACCAGTCACCCTTTTGCCGACTCTGTGGTGTGTGTCCCTGTCTCCAGCATGCCTATGAGGGTGCCCATGTGCTCCTCCGTTGCTGAGTGGTGTGCGTCCACCCTGAGCTGGATACAGCCGAGCATCTCAGACTGCTCCTTATGGGTGGTCATGAGGGTTCTGCAGAACCTGGCATCGTCTATGGGTGCTGCTGTGTTGTCATCCTGCAGGGATGGCATCTCCCCATCCAGGGTCGCCTGCAGCCTGTTGTATGATGCAAGGCTGAGGTCCTTTCACTATATTGTCCCCTATGCTGCCAACACTAAACAGATCACACAGGTCCAGTCCCTTCTCCTCCTCCTCCTACTGTTGTTCCTACACTGCCTGCCACTCCCCCACCCTGGTGTCAGGGCTGGGTCCAGCTGCACCATGTCAGCACCACCAGGGTTGCCTGTCACAGTGGCCTGCTGGGTGGTCGGCTGCATGCTTTCCTGCTCTAGCTCAGTGCCTGTGCCACTACTGTCCTCTGCCCCTGTGTCCACTGCTAGTGTGCCTGTGGGGGGGGCAACAGTGCCTCAGTGCTACCCTGTCATGCCCTCCACACATGCCTCCATTCCCACCCCTGCATTGCTGTCCCAAACACAGGGGGCAATGCTGGTCATCCACTTACCTGTCCCTGTGGCCATCCATGTCGTGTCCAGGTCCATATCCCCATGGACGCTGTGCTGGTTCAGGAACACCAGTATCCTCTCCTCATGGGCACTGAGGGGTCACTCTTCCTGTGGCCCACCACCTGTGGCCAACACCTGCTGCCTGTTATAGGCCTCCTTGCTTTGGCCTTTGCATGGTGCTTGAAGTCACTGACCCATTTCTGGAGGTCACATGTGGTACACTTTGTGTTGGCCACCGCATTGACCTTTTTGGCCACTTACTCCCATGCCTTCTTGCACTTACGGCACAGGTCATGTTCCCCACCCTTGCCCTTTAGGACATCTGCCTGGGACTCAAGTTAATCGAGTTCATCTCCTCTTTAGTAAAGTTCAGTTTTTTCCATTTTGCTGAACTTCCTGCCTTGGCACTGCTACCTGCCATAGTTATCTCATGCGTAGCTCCTATACCATGTCTGCGACTTGTACACTTTTATATGGTCATAGCGTTGCGACATGCATAACTGCTACACTCGTTATTGCGGGTTCCATCATGTGTTGCGGGCATAACTTGCGACATTCATTATTTGGCTGTTCTATGTTGTAACTGGCATTTGTCTTGGAATAGGGCGCAGCTTGCATGTCGTAAGGGTTTGGTCATAACTTTTCGCAGTGGTGTAGCTTGTGCCATGCTCCATTTGCTCGCTTGGAATCGGGCCCCCTGTTTTCTACTTGTGATGCCTCTTCCTGTACATCCTGGCATCATCCCAGCCCTCCTTACTGACCTCTCACAATGCTTGCTTACCTTTAGGTTGTCATATATATATAAATTATGAAATGGTCTATTTAGATTCAGAGGGGCCAAGTGGGATTATTTGTCTATTCTTATGAAAATTTGTATAACTATTTATAAACTATAAACCTTTGTATATCTCTGTAACTAAGTGCTTTTTATATTGTAACCTTTATATTGCTTGAATTTTGTAATTATTTGCAGTAGGACCTCATTGAACATGAGCTATGCTAAATGGAGTGATCTTGATTCACTTGACTACTACTACTACTATGACTACTACATCTGATATGACTACCCCCATGTCCCTTTCCATTTTTGTTGTTGTTAGTACCCACCCCCCATTGTGTACTCTTCCCCTGGGTTTTTGTTTCCCAGGTGCATTACTGAATTGGGCCCTTAAAGTCATTTTAAGTTACTTTACTTAAAGTGCTTTGTTGTATTTTGCAAACTACCAATAAGGCAGTGCAAAAAGACAAAATTCAAGCATACCCCCAGCAGTTTGACTACCTGCATGGTTTTCTTCTTGTTACAGTCCGATCCAAAATAATGGCAGTCACAGTCTCTTATTTACCTCTGTCCAGGTGCATGAGTTTAATTTCTAGGTCAATTATTTATTGTATTAGTCCCATGTGTTTGCATTTAACTTTCTGTTGTGCACTTGCATGCTGCCCTCTGGGAACACAATGAAAACAAGATGCTACAGCTTTTGGAGCAAGCCCAGGGAACAAAAAGTAAAATAAAGACAATAAATACCAATTTGATTAACGTGACTGATTTAAAACCTTTTAGACACGATTAAGCAAATAAACAGCTTGTACTTCAAGCAGTTTGACAGTCTATTTTAAATTACAGTATATGCTTCCTGTTTGAAAATGTACTGTTGGTTAAAGTTTATAGTAGATGCAAGTCCTGATCTATATGTTAATACTGTCTGTCCCCCAGAGCCACTCATTTCTGTATAAGAGTGGTTTCATGCGTGCTTGGTTGGAACTAGAACAGCAAAGTAAAGCAGAGCTGTTCTGGCTCAAGCTGAATGCAAGTGAAATCACTCATACAGCAACGAGTGGATCTGGGGGAAATATTAACATATGCAGTAGATCAGGACTTGCATCTGCTGGTGACGGGGAGCATCATAATTTATTATTGATCAAGCTCAAGCAATAATATATTATTTTATATATATATTACTGTTTTATTATTGTTATTTTTTTTAAACCTGTCATGGAATGTGCCTGCTTCCATGGCATCTGCATGTGAGACACTCTTCACAGAATAAGAGTGTCTCACGTGCAGAGGAAAGGGGCACTCCAATTGGTTGGGAATGCTCTCTTGATCAATAATATGCAGTATACCACTTAACAATGGGGTTATGCAAACTCCAAAACATTCTGAAAGTTTTTCCTTAGTACTAGGGCTGTGTGGAATGTGCCATTCTGCTGGCAGAATTTGTGCAGAATGGGAATTCTGCTTCCAAACATTTTTCAGAATTTCTGTTTAATTCTGCGGAATTCTGAGAAGCATTCCTACAGAAGACAGATAATAATAATCTGTAGGTTATGTAATCCATGGCCTACTATTCTGCAATCTGTGAAAAAGGAATCCATGGTTTACATTAACAGCAGAATACAATTAGTATTTAGCTTTCAGAATTTTGGAATTCTACTTATGATTGAATTTCAGAAATTTCATGGAATTCCAGTGGAAGCAGGAATTTTTAAATTCAGCACATCTCTACTTAATACCCCTTTACACTAGAAAGTGTACCGCTAGAATATGTAATCAGTTGCATTCTGTGCCAATAAAAATTACACTGACTATACAGTACCAGTGCCATGAGTGTTGGATATTAGCAACAATGGTTATTCCATCTACTGTTTTATGGAATTCTTTGTGTAAAACTCAATAAACTGCAGCAGAAGATACTTCAAATGCACTGTTAAGCTCTAGTGTTTGTAGAAATTGCCTTAAAATTCCAGGGTCCGTAATTGATGTGGTGTTAGTAGCTGTGAACTAACTTATACTAATATAATATGTGGTAAAATGAGGCCCATATTTAACATGACATTCAAAATTGACTTTGTGGCCTTCCTCTCTTCATTGTATGACATTCCATATTTTTTATTTAAAGGCTGTTGAAGAAATGAAAGTAAAATGTAAAGTACTGCTTGCTGACTTAGCAGGAAATGAATGTCTCACTGCTTAATGAACAGTGTCTTTTGAAGCAGTAAGTGACACTTTGATTGAAGTAGGTTTTATTCAATTTATATTAAACGACTGACCTCTGTGGAAGGGAAACTAATGGAGACACTAGCTAAAGAAGACCTAGTAGAATAACTGGAGAAAAATGGACTTCAGGATGTCACAAACCCACTCAGCAGGTCAGGCTCTCTACTCCCAAAGTGCCAACCTCTGAGCGCAGTCCTGTGAGTAGTTTAACAGAACAAGGTAACTCTCTTGTCTGTTTTGTGAGTTCGGATCAACCTTTGGTCTCAAGTCTTGGAGGGATTCAAACTGTTAAGCTCTTGCTAGCATACCCAATGCACAGGCTCAGATATTTCTGTCTTCGGGGGCCAGATATCTTTGCCTACGGGCACCTAACCAGGTATACAGAGATGCACCCTCAAAAACTTTTATAAAGACCTCAGATTTAAAATGGTTCTCTTTCCAGTTTGGTACCACCATTCAAGCTTATGCCTCGTGTCTGCTATAACCATATATACTTTTCTTACAACTAAAAGAAATTCAAAGACAGACCAAGTATGCTCTAAAAAGAGTTTTACTACAATAGAAAAAAAATATGTAAAACACAAAATACAGAACTCTTATATCACAAGACATACAAATCTTTTAAAAGAACCAGGTTTAAACAGTGCAAATTCCTACTTACAGTACTTAGATTTGACTCTCTTTCTAAATACCTGTTTACAGTGCTCACTGATGTTTCTTTTGTCAGAGTCTAGATAAAAGTGTCAGTGAAGTAAAACAGAATATTCCTTAAGCAAGCAGATCATGTGATGAGCCTGGCGTGAGAAGACATCTTCTGTGCTACTCCTAGGCCCAGACTATACAAATCAGCTAATTTTTTTGCCGGGACCCTTACCGTACCAGTGTATCGCCTCTCTCTTGTTCACGGGGTGCATTTGTGAAGTTTTCGTCACCGACAAGCAACGAGTACAGCGGGTGTATTCGGCGGTTCCTGTCTGGAATCTGCACTTTCGGTGGTGGTAACAGGCTGAGCAGACGCAACGGAATGGAGGTGGAAGCTCCTGAGCCCTTGGCGGCACGCACACCAGCAGTAAAGCACCCGAAACCCCACTCGCCAGTGCCAGATGAACAGGCAGGGCAGGCTGATGTGGATGGAGCTGCTAACACGACCTCAGATGATATCATGGAAATTAAACAAATGCTGCAGGGGCTGGTTGTGGACTTTGCGACGGTGAAACCAGCGCTGCATTCTCTAGCTCAGAGGATGGGGGAACGTGGAAGCCAGAGTATCCTCGCAGGAAAGGAAAGTCTCTTCCCTTGATCAAGAGTGGATTACAGTACATAGACAAGTTAAGAAGCTGGAAGAGCAGATGGAGGATCAGGAATCTAGAAGTAGGAGAAATAATCTTATATTATCAGGATTACCAGAGAGGGCTGAAGGGGCTGATTGTGTCTCTTTTATTCAAGATCTTCTCCTCAAGCTCCTGGGCCTCACACCATTTGGAGAAGCTTACGATTTGGAAAGGGCTCATAGAGCCTTACGAGAGATGCCCCCCCCAGGTGCTAGGCCAAGGGTCATTATAATGCGATTCCTGAACTATAAAGAGAAATCCCATGTGCTCTCTAACGCCAAGAAAAATAAAAATTTGCAATGGAATGGTGCATCCCTTTGGTTGTCTCAGGATCAAACACCATCAGTTTGAGAGAAGCAAAAAGAATATTCTAAAATAAAAAAGAAGCTTTATTTAGCTGGAATCAAGTTTCGCCTTCAATACCCTGTGACATTGATGATCCGACTTCAATCGGGAGAGAAGAAGTTTCTCACAGCGAGTGATGCTATGGAGGGGCTGTGTGTGGAGCTCCCCGGATTATTCAAGTCAACAACTTAAGCTCCCGCTGGGGATCTGTTCCTTGATATGATCTATTCAGCTGAGTCTTGGGTAAATGGAAGGGATATGCTTTATGGGTTTCTGGTTCACCAAAATTTGGTGAGATATGGTCTATGTGTGGGTATCATGCTATGACATTTTACTTAATACTGTGGGAGTTGTATGGTATTATTCGAAGCTGGAAAGGGTACTGGTGATACTCGAGATAATGAGAGCCCTGCTCTTTATGGGGTTGGGAAAATTCTATAGTTATGGTAGGGGGCAGTGCTTCTCTGAGTTTGGTGTTTATGTTTGTACTATGTGGGGGGATGGATAATATGGGCCTGCAGTAAGGATGGAAGGTCAGGGCTTTTCTAAAAAATGTTTTTTAAAGGGTGCTTCTATGAGAGTAGATGAGGAGGGGTGCTCTGGGGCCTCGAGAATTAGAATGACAAGAATGTTGGGGGGGCGTGGCTATAAGGGAGTATTTCCACTGCAGCGTTATTTGTTTTAGAGTGTGGTGTGATATTGAGGAATCCCTAGTCAATTTGAAGGGCCGGGGAGGGGTGCACAGAAATGGGCTTGTCTATGTATCACTGTTTGTTGGGAGGACGATCTATGGATCGGGGTTGTGGGGGTTTATAGGGTGTTGGAAAAAGATAGAGTCCACAGTGGTAAAAGGGCAAGATGCAGATCTGGCAAGGGCTAAGTGTGATGGTTTTATACTAACAAAATTATTATTTTTTTCCTCTCTTTTTTTAATGTCGGGTACTAAAATTCTCTCATGGAATGTTAAAGGTCTCAGGGGTCGAAGGAAAAGAATGGTAATTCTGAGGCATATTGGACAGATAGGGGCTCAAATTGTTGCATTACAGGAGACCCACCTTTTGACAGAGGAGCTGAGCTTCCTAAAGAGGCTGTGGGTGGGACAGGTTTGTGGTGTGGGTAAGGATAAGACCTCTGGGGGAGTGGTGATATTAATAGAGAAAACATGTCCTTATACCATGTTGCAGGTGACTGTTAGGGATGATTGTAGAGTGATTTATCTTAAGGGCACCCTAGGGGGTAGAGAGCTCACAGTCGCTTCTATATATGGTCCCACCCCTCCAAATCCTGAATTTTTCGCTTCAGTGGAACTAGATACATCAGCATTCTCTCTGCACTTGCTCATTCTGGCAGGGGACTGGAATTTATATAGTAACAATAGGGAGGACAGGATACCTCTGTCAGGAGGGCCTTTGTCCAAGAGCTCAGAAAGGTCTGAATAGATTTCTGGAAGTCACTGCCTTGGTGGACCCACTCAGAATTTACAATACAGGGGGCAACACCATGACTTTCTACTCGGTGGCCCACAAAACTCAATCTAGAATAAACTTTTTTCTGGTTAACAGGGGGGTGCTGTGTGAAGTTACGGAAGTAGTAACCGTGGGATTAATCTTCTCGGATCATGCCCCAGTCCAGTTAACCTAGGTGCCCAGTGCTGCTCTCCCTAAACCGTATAGATGGAGGCTGCAGGACACACTGTTGGCAGATTCCTCAGCCAGGGTGAACTTGAGGCTGCCCTCTTGGAGATCTTAAGGAGTCAATTGCCCACACTTCAGAATAAACAACTAGGATGGCTGACCTATAAGGTGTTATATGCAGGTGAAGCTCAGAGTCTTGTGGCACGAAGAAATAAAATGAGACATGCTAAAGAGGGAGTTTATTCTGTGGGCTATAGAGTCATTGGCTCCTAGGAAGGGCTCTTCAGTTAATACTGATGTGGAGCTTCAAAGCCTGAGAAGAGAAATGTCAGATATTGTGTATGGTAAAATAGAATTTTGGTTGGAAAAGATTCAAGCTAAATATTTACTGCAGGGAGATGTACCTGGTCGCCTTCTTGCAGTGAGGGTTAAGGAGTGGGAAGCAGCTCGGATGGTAACGTCCATACAGTATGAAGGGAAATGTATAACAGACCCTCAACAAATGGCGGAATCATTTGCCTCATACTATAGGGACATATACAGGGCAGAGCATCTTGCCGGGGAGACGGAGATAAGGTCTTTCTTAGAGGGGATACCTCTACCGGTTTTAGATGCTGCACAGGTTGGTGCACTAGCAGCCCCCATAAGAGAATCTGAGATAATAGATGTGATCCATTCTTTGCCGGCTGGTAAAACACCGGGGCCTGATGGGTTGATGGCTAAGTTTTATCAAACTCATCTTCCCATTATACTTCCTCTGCTTAAAGACTTTTTTGGCCAAGTCCTGTGGGAAGGGGTTATGCCATCCTCCCTTCTACCAGGCATATATCTCCTTGGTGCCAAACCAGGCAAGCCGATGGATTTGCTTGGCAGCTACCGGCCGATAGCTTTGATGAATCAAGACATTAAGATTCTTATGAGGATCATAGCTAATAGAATATTGAATGTTGCCCCAACCTTAATTAGCCCTGAACAGGTGGGATTCATGCCTGGTAGGGGGGCACAGGATGCTCTCAGAAAGCTCCATCATATACTTGGTCAGGCGCCGGACTCCCAGCTTTACATTGCTTTGATTTCATTAGATGCTCAGAAGGCCTTTGATAGGGTCTCACACTCATTTCTATTTGCTACAATGGAGAGGATGGGTTTTCCGGAGAGCGTTCTTAGAGGTATTAAAAATTTGTATGTGGCCCCTACGGCTAGAGTGCTGTGCAATGGGTATCTTTCACAGGAGCTTAGGTTGGATAATGGATCTAGACAAGGGTGCCCCCTGTCTCCAATATTGTTTAATATTTATTTGGAACCACTCCTGAGGACAATCAATAATGATTTCAGTATCAAAGGGCTCAGGATTGCGTAGAGGGACTTAAAATTTTGGGGTTTTGCCGATAATATTTTGTTGCATTTGCAAGACCCAGCCTTAAGTTTTAAGAGGATAGTTGAAATTATTGAAAAATATTCGAGGGTCTCGAATTACAAGTTAAACCTGAGCAAGATGCAAATTCTCCCCTTGACACCACATGTCAATCGTGTAGATTTTGAACCTTTGCAGGTACATCGGGTGCCAGTAAAGCTTAAATATTTAGGTATATGGATCACAGCTAATATGGCAGATGGTGCGGCAACAAATATGGATGGGATCCTGACGGCAATTAAAGGAGATGTACTTAGATGGGCTAAACTTCCCTTGAATTTTGCAGTTAGGCTGGGATTAATTAAGACGAACCTTCTACCCAGGTTACTATATCCAGTATACCTTGCCCCATGCCACATTCCTAAAATCTGGTTTGTTAAAATTAGGAGACTGTTATTGGACTTTTTATGGAACTCTAGGCCTCCTAGGAGTAAGCATAGTGTCTTGTGTTTACCATTTAATAAGGGAAGAATTAAGCTGCCGGATCTCCACTTATATTATGTTGCGGAACAATTGGGTCATATGTGTCGATGGGTTAGGCACAGCGAGAGAGAATTATATATTCCAACTTGGTTAAGTATTGAGAAGCAAAACTTTCAGGACTTAGGTCTCTCTCCTGAGGTGTTTCTTTTCTCAGATCCAGAGAAATACCTGAAACAGATGTCATTGGGTCCTATTGTTAAATCAGCTATGGCCTGGTGGTCATTCCTTATCCCTAGCCAAAGGAGGGACCAAGGGAAGACTTCAGAACAACCGCTGCTGGGCAGTCCAGATTTTCTAATTGGGGGCAGTTACCTCACTCGCTGGTGGGCAGCTCAGCTCCTGGGTCTCCCACTTAGCGATGTGGTGCAAAACAATAAGGTGGTACTACTGAATAAATGTGATACTTTGTCATTCTTTAAGAGGTTACGTCTTACCAAAATGGTGGAGGGTTTTTTGAGAATATCAGGATGCCCACAGGAACACTTTTTTCATGGGACATGGGACAATCTTAAGGAGGTGAACCCTGCCTCTCACTCTTTATCTAAAGTCTACAAAGTACTCTTGGAATATGTTAGTCCAAACTCTACCATCAAGATCCCTTATTGGGATATAACATTGGCCTCCCAGAGTTTTGATTGGGATAATATATGGAGGTCTCTCAAGTTTATATCTGTACCTAAATATCAGATTATGCAATTTTTTTATTATTTCCAATATGTATTTTACCCCTGTGAAACTATGTGATAGACACCTCAGACAGACAGACCTGTGTTTTAGATGTCGAGTGGGTTCGGAGGATATCCTACATGTGTTGTGGGAATGTAACAGGATAGTGCCCCTATGAGATGAAATTAGACAGCAAATGGACCTTCTATTAGATTACTCAGAATTTATCGCACCAGAAATATGCATTTTAGGTGATATGTCACAGGTATTGGGGATTACACCAAGTATCATTTATCTTTGATGGCTGCGATAGTTAAAACTGCTATATTGAAACATTGGAAAGATGATTTTATTTATACTTACAAGCATTGGATGAGGGACTTAATTGGTGCCCTGGGAAGAATAAGGAGATATTTGCTTATTGAGGGTAGGAAGGGGCTATATAATAAAAGATGGTCAATACTCGAGGCAATTTACTCTTTAAAGGGTGATAATACCCAAACACTGTCAGATTGTGCTTAGTGTATGATTTTTTTCTCTGTGGAATGTACAGCTTGATTCCAAGTTTGCTGTTTTAAATGGATTTATTTTACTGGTAACACTTGTCTCTGGGTTTGGATGATACCTGTTTCCAACACCCTCTCTCTCTTTCCAGGGGACGCAGCAGGGGGCTACCTTCTGTAGGTAATGTTGCTCAGGTTAGGGCCCAGATGCTCTATTATCAGGGGGGGTATAGTTTTCATACTAATTTCTTTTTTTCTTTCTTTTGCTCTCCTCCCTAGCTGAGGATTAAGACCAGTGGGGAATTGGGTCTCTCGAACTGGAAGGATATACGAATTGGTTATCATTATAGGGGTTGGACCACTTGCTGTGTATGTAAATAGTTAAGGTGTACATAGCTGCACAGTCAGTTTTGTTGGATTGTGACTACCGGCTGTGTCCAGGATTTATGTTCTGTGTGTCTGATATTATATAATAAACCAATAAAGATCTGTTTAAAAAAAAAAGAATATTCCTTAAGCATACCGTATAGGCCAACCCCTTTTTGTGTGTGATCACCTAGCTCCTCCTCTGTCAGAATATATACATAAAAAATACATATCTTATACAAAAACAGGATGTCTTTTCTAAGTATTACATTTTGCAGTCCTCAGCATGACTCATGTCCCTCAAATGCCATTTCTTTGATCTCATCATAAGCTTCCTCCTTCCAGGACATGAAAGCATCTTTATGATTTTCGCACTAATACATCACAACCTGCTTTTCTTCCTCTGGACACATCATAGAAAATGGATATGTTCAACTCAAGCTTTTTCCACGCTGTATTTAGCTTTAGGCCTTCCATGTAACACCTGGTATCTAAAACTGGTGTGTGTGTGTGTGTGTGTGATCTCACATGCTGGTTCAGCATTTTCTCATGGCTTTCATCTTTCAGCTGAAACCTTGGGGGGGAGGGAGAAAAGTCACTCCTAGAGCATTAGATTTTCAGCAGAGACAGTCAGTAATACATTTTATATTAAAAAAAATGATACAGCACTCAGAACTGGCTATCCACGTCACACAGGATAGTAAGCAGTATGTAGTAATGGCAGGGAGGTCTTGTCAGACCAACACGATAGCTTTCATTAGCTGGATTACCAATGTACTTGATAAGGGCCATGCCGTAGATTTACTCTGCTTTTACTTCAGCAAGGCATTCAACTCAATGCCACATTGAAGGCTACTGAAGAAGTTGGGAATCCAGGAACAGCTAAGGAAATAGTAAAGTGGGTAGGGAGTTTGTTGGAGGGGAGGCAGATGAGAGAGTATTGTGGTTTTGGTCAAAGAGAAAGAGAGGTCACTAGTGGAGTACCACAGGGATCTTCTCTGTGCCCAGTCTTCTTCAAAATGTTCATCAGCAACATGGGAGAGGGAATAGAGGGAAGGCTGTGTCTATTTGTAAATTACACTAAACTCTGTGATTGTGTTGACAATGTAGAGGAGATAAGGAAGTTGCAGGGAGACCTGCAACAGCTGGAAAATTGGTCAAAAGCCAAAAATTGTAAAGTTTGGCACTTAGGGAGCAACCCCCTTCCCCCACAGAACAGAGTTTTGAATTTGGAGGGAGGGTTAGGCTGAACACAACATCAGAGGAAAGAAATCTAGGGGTCATCATTTGTGACTCCCTTAAACAAACTAGGTAATGTAACAAGGCCTTCAGCAAGGCTAACAGGATGCTGTGGTGCATCGGGAGATGGTTTAACAGTAGAAAGCAGGATGTACTGTTACCACTGTGTAGGATGCTGGTGAGACCACTCCTGAAATACTGTGCTCATTTCTCGAGTCACCACCCAAAAAAGACAGAAACAGGCTAGAGACGGTACAGTGTAGGATGACCAAGATGATTCAGGGCCAGGAGGGCAGATCCTATGAAGACCACTAAATGCACCGAACTTGAATTCACTTGAAACCAGAAGAGAAGGAAGATATGATGGAGACCTTCAAGTTCCTAAAATTAGTTAACAAGGTGGACTGTGAGGAGCGATTTACCAGGAACAGAGAAGATAGGATGACGGGTCATGAGTGGAGGGTAACAGGGGGGAAGGTTTAAAAAGGATGTGAGGGAGTATTATTTTACAGAATGATTGGTTGTGCCATGGAATGGTCTGCCAGCAGAGGTGGTGGGTGTCAAAACCGTAAATGGTTTCAAAAACAACTGGGATTGCGTTAAGGGGATATTATCTATTCAGTGAGAAGTGTGTGTTTGTGTGTGGGGGGGGGGGGGGGCGCTGAGAATAAATGAGGGAATAGTGTAAGTGAAGACCCCACAGAGACACGAGATCTTGGGGTACGATAGGGTAATATAGGCTGACTGGTTGGACCATCTGTCTTTTTCTGCCATCATTGTCTATGTTTCTGTCTTTCTATTACTGCATAGAGAACCACTCTGAGCTGTTTAACATGACTGGAAATTAAACATGAAAGCTCATCTATTCTGAACTCTAAAGATGTTATTTAAAATGACCTACAACTGGGGCTGAACAGAACCAAAAAGTGTGTCTCAAAATTGTATGTGGCATTTCTGTTATGGCTAAACCCCACAGAGATGGCCTGATTCCACTATGAATTTAAAGGTCCAGTGAAAGAATGCCTTGTACTCTGAATTATCAGTCACAGCAGGATTTTTCTGTTACTGAACTTCACTCATTTCAGCTTTCTAAAGTGTTTGAAAGAGCTCCAGAACAAGCAAACAGGTATATTAAACTGACCATTTTAAGCATATAATTTAAACGCTGTGAACCCCAACATACTCGATAATGATTAACTTCAATAGCAATCACTGGAAAACAACATTTTACTATAACCCTTCAGGGTAATGGCCAGCCATTTGATCTGCTCAGTTAACTTAGCTATGCCTCCAGACATTGCATTGCAGTGTTTAAATGCTTACAGTTCTTTCCTGGTTTAGAGCTGTTTCTGAAAATGGCAGTTATTTGCCAAGGATATTTATATCTGGAATTTTGAAGACTGCTGCAGAACATACAGGAGCATGACTGTTTCATAGAAATCACTAACACACTAAAGACTCACCCCACAGTAATGGCCCATTATAAGGTCAAGGTAAAGTTTAGTCAACATTTTGCAGTGCCTCAGAATCCTTTGAGAATATACTTAAACACTTGGCAGATGTAGCCAACAGATGCAGCCAACAGATGAGGAAAAAGTATGAGAAAGCTGCATTCTTGGGAAAAAGGTAAACCAGAGAGCAATGAAAACAAAATACCCTATCTACTCAGCTGCAATTCTAGGTGTCGATTAAGGAGGGATTAACCCATGACAGGGTATGGGTTTACTGAGCATTAATCCATGCCTGGCGGGCGATTGGAGTCACCAGGGGAAGCTGGTGACTTCAACCAACCAAGTGTGGATCAATGCTCAGTAAACCCATACCCTGTCATGGGTTAATCCTCTTATAACATGGGTAATATTATATTAGGTTTTACCTAAAGAAATAGTAAAATAAAACCCTGTGAACATGCAACTGTGGGTATATCAGGGATTAATCAATGGTCAGGTGACCTGTATGGGTGAATCGGAAGACAGTATTTTCGGAGCCCACGTTACAAAAGGTTTTGACAATCAGAAAGAAAGTGGAAGAGGATGTGAATAAGAATGTACAGTACATTTTCTTATTTACAAGTATTCTACAAATAATAGCCCAAATGAGATATATTATGTTGTCTCCAGTACAGTCTACATGGTTTCACAGCCCGGAGGATTGAAGCACAGGGAGGTCATGTAACTGACTTGCCCAAGGTCACATTGTGCATTTATGATTCAAATCTGAGCTCTGCTGGTTCACAGTTCTTTGCGCTAACCCCTGTAGTACACTATTGCATTCCCGGTTGCAAGTTATATATAGTAGTTGAAGGCATACAACTAAAAGAATCTGTGAGGAGCCAAATACAAGAAGAGGATCATACTACAGATCTTACAAAGGATTTATAGGAGTGAGAAGGCATAAGCCCATTAAACTCCTATTAGTAATAACATAACCTTCCTCCACTATAATATAATTGTCAAGTTTATTTTTGAATTCACTTTTTGTTTTACTAATGCTTATGTGTAATGATAAATTGTTCTATGGATTTATAACCCTTTGAGGTAAAAAATGCTTTCTTCTGACTGATTTGAAGTTTTGTCTGGTTAACTGGACAGGATGCTCTCTTGCATTAGTATGGTACCTCAAAATTCATGTTGCATAATAGATATGGATCTATAATCACATCATACATTAGAAGCAGGTTGCCGCTAAGGTATCCAGTTTCCAAAGACATTAAATTCAATTCACTCATACATTTTTGATATATAAGATTCGTTAGTCATTTAATGATTTTGTTTTGTTTTCTTTGAACTTGCTCAATTTGTTTAATTTCAGCAATTGTGTATGGACACCAGATTTGTGATCCATTGTCTAGGTGTGGGCAAGCATAAGCCTGATATGGAGGGAATATAACAGTTTTGTCTCTTGACCTGATATTACATCTGATGGCCTATGCTACTTTGTTTGCTCGTGCCACAGACTGATTTTATTCGTGATTTTCTAAGTCATTTGAATGATCAACCCCAAGTCTCTTTCAGATGATGTTTCTTGTAGGATGTGACCATACAGAGTATATAAATGTTTTACATTTTTGGTTCCCAAATACATTAATTTGCATTTTTCTAGATTGAATTTCATTTCCCATGCAGATGTCCATTATATTACATGATTTAAATCAGATGGTAATTCTGCTTATAATTTTTTTTGTTTTACTGGGGCAACCTGCCTTTGAATCACCAGCACACTTTGTTGGTAATCATTGTGATTTTGATGTCAGATCAGATATACAAATCTGGAAGATTAGGGGTCCCAGCACAGAGCTCTGGTGGACTCCACTGGACTCTGTGTCACTTTTTGATATGTGTCCATTTATTAAAACCCTCTGGGCTTTGTTCTTGAGCCAGTTAGCTGTCCTTTTAACTAATTAACTGTTTACTTCATTTGTCTCCATTTTTTTACAGTTACCCAGTGTGGGACTAAATTGAAGGCTTTACTTCAGTTTAGATTGAAAATATCACACGGTATTTTGTTATCCAAATACTGACTGATCCTTTCATAGAAGCACAACATGCTGGTGATGTAAGCACGAGCCTTTGTGAATCCATGTTGATCAGGGTCCGTATCCACTAATATTGGGTGGATTTTATCTTTAATGATGCTTTTAAGTATTTTCCCTAGAATGTACGTTAGAATGATAGGATGGTAGTTATTTGGATCATATTTATTACCTTTCTTTTAAAAGCAGTGTCACTTCAGCTGTTTTCCAATCTGTGGGGATGTGGCCTGTGTTTATTGATTTTTCAAAAGATAATCTTCAGGGGAAGTACCTCGATTTTGTATGGGATTTTGATCATGTACTGCTTATTTTATCTGGTCCTGGAGATGTATGTTTTCTTTTTAGATTTTTGATTTTATCCAGAATCTTGGTTTGGGAAATTTGTATTTCACTTGTATCGTTGTTATCAAATAAAGTCAGAATTCTGGGCTCAGAGGTGACTATTGAACACAAATGAGTATTCAGGTGGTCAGCCAGTTCTTTTGGAGTGTTAAAGAGGATTTAAAGAGAAGACAAGAAATAACTAAAAAAATGGTGTGGTTCTCCTTGATGGAATACCACTAGTATATTCAGCATATTTTAACCCAGCAATTTAGGAAATCATCACTTCTTCCATTTTTGGCAAAGGATCTTAAAATGTTAGAAGTGGCAAAGATTCAGGATCAACTTCATAAGGATACATCTTAGTAATACATTTTAAATGCAGCAGTAAATGTTAATATACATGAATACACTTATACTGTAAGTCTAACATTATTGTTAAAAGCATATTATAAAATGAGCAAGGAAAATCCCGTAGCCTTACTGGTCAATACACGTGCATTAGATCTGTCTAATGCATGGGTAAAAATAAGTTCTGACAACCATAGGGCAGGAAAATCATTGAGCCAAAGTTTAGAATTTTGAAAAAAATATATAGTTTCCTTTTTTTCTTAACAAGACCACAGTATAGCTCCCTGTTACTCAGTAGAAAATCAGTAAAATGCAGAAACAGGAACTAAGCAAACTAAAGTTAAAAAACAGCCTACTTTTGTTTTGTATTGTACATGCTGAGTTTATTTTTTTTTTCAAATACATTTTTGTTTCTGTCTGCTACAATCTCTGGATTTCCCCACCCCAACACCCGACTCCACTCATTCACTTGCTCAACCCCCACCCACTCTCTTATGTTGTCAGGTTCAATAACTCATCTTGTAACACATACAGTAACTGAAGTGGTAGTAATCTGAGTTTTTACCAAAACAGAAGTTTAAATTGTAACTTACCTTTCTGTGGTGTAAGTGGAACTGTTTTACAGCTTGTGCTCAAACTTCTCATTCACCCTCCCTCATAGTCCTGAAACACTTTCAATTCAATTCAATTTTATTTTTACCAGGAGTCACACCATTGAGATACTCATTTACAAGGTGGACCTGGAGGAACGACGCAAAGTGCAATAAGGGAACACAACTACAATTTGTTTGGTACAGAGCAGGTAGTACAAGACAATGCAGACGTACCAGATACACAGAATAAATTACCACAACATAAGAGCAGCACTACTGACTGATCAATTAGAATGCAGAAAAGAAGGTAAAGGAGGTAGAACATGGTTTAAGGATAGCAGAAAGGTTTAAGGAGAGTCAAGGACATGGATACTATGACAGGGAGAGAGAAGGTGAGGGTACAAGGGCTAAAGAAAAAATGGGAGAGATAGGAAGAGCAGAGATGGGTGGCCAATTATGAGAAAGGGTGGCAGGATGTGCCAAAGGGCAAATTATGATAGCATAAGTGCCATACAGAACCTCTTCGAGGGAGGGAGGGATTAGAAGAAACATTGGCAATTCTCCTTCAACAGGTGTTTTAGGAGCAATTTGAAGGTTGATAGTATAACAAAGTGGGTTAGCTTTATGGTACTTTGGAGGGACACTGATCTCTATTTTACAGAATCATTCAGCTTATCCATTCCCAGTGCTCCCATGTTGATTTGTCATTTTCCCTGTAACTCCAGGGTGATATTCCTGTGTTTTCCTGTAGATTACATTATTTCCTATGGAAGCAGAATTGCCCTGTTTTCCTGTATAACCAATGCAAGTCTATGGGAAGAGTTTTCCTGTAGATGCCTCCAAATCCCTGTAAAATACAGGAATCCCTGTAAATATGGGAGCCCTGCCATTCCTGTCACAGTCTGATATCCCATCCTACGATGAGACTGTTTCAAGGACATGATTCAGGTAGTTTAGCAACTTTAGTGCCATTATTTGTTTCTGGGTGGACTTGTCCATTTGACTGCATGGTCATAATCCTCCTCACCTGCTTACCTAGTGTACTCTAGTATTGTGGCTCTAGGCTCTTCTGTCCTCTGTCATTCCAAAAGGCAAAAAAAAAAAAAAAACAGATGAGTGCAACTGTAAGCATAGTTAATAAACTATGATCTGAGCCAATAGGACTGCAAAGTAATGGCACTGATGCAGCCAAAAAAAGTGAGAAGCTGCTTTGCTCCACCTCATGAGCCCCAAAGGTGAAAGTTTTAAAATCTGAAAGAAGTAGAAGGGTTAACTCCAAGTGAAATGGTGCACAAGTGAAAAACATGTAACAGTACAAAAAAGGGTGACACCTTAAATATTTTGCCATGCTGTTATCTGTATATGTAAGTGTAATAAAACTATGTTTACATTTTTGCACATTTGCCTGTGAGGTGTCATTTTTACATGGGCTAGGAGTGTGAGCCTTTTTTCTTTCTTGTACAGCTGAAAGTTTTCAAATCCCTCTGAAATGTGATTATACACCACTGAGATGTTATTCCATGCCACAAGTGTGAAAACACATTTTGGCCAGAATTAAAAAAATGACATCTGTCATGTTAATGAGGTGGTCTGAAAAATGGCTATGTTGAACATTTGGGGTGAAAATATTGAAAATTACCGAAGTTATGAGTGAGTGAGTGTAAACATATTCCAATGTGTGCTCATAAATTTATCATTTTTACATATTTTGACTCCAAATTTTCAATATTGCCTTCTTCTGACCCCACCCCATGAACAAGGGTGGTGACATTTTTTCAAATCCCACCCAAAGATGATTTTGCAACACAAGTGCGAAATTACATTTTGGGCCAGATTTGCATAACTCCACCACCATTGCTTATGAGGTGGGATCCCAAAAAGGTCATGTTGAAAATTTGGGGCCACAATATGCAAAGATGGCAAAGTTATGCATCAAAGTTCAAAACCCAGCTGAAATACATTGAACCACTTACTGTACCTTAGTTTCTCATATTGCAGCCAGCGGTTCCAGCAGCAAGATGAGTCTTCAATTGAAGAGTGGATCTTTGCTGTGGGGCATGTTCAGGTGAGTGAGGGTGAGTGGGGGTGTGAAGTGCTGAGTGGAAGGCCAGTGGGGTGGGCAGATCGGCAAGGAACCATTTTATTTTTTGCAAGATTAAAAAAAAACATTGAGGGATGGTTTTCCTTATTTTAGCTGACATTGGGACAATACGGGGACAGTGATTGGAGTGTGGGTGCCACTAGACACAAGGGAAGCAATGCTACCTAATGGAAATGGTAATCAAAGGGTGGGCAGTGCCACTAAACACGAGGGAAACAATACTGCATAACGGGGATGGTGATAGGAAGGTGCCGCTAGACACCAGGGAAACAGTACTACATTATGGGGACAATGATTAGAATGTAAGGGTAAGGGGTGCCATTGGATATTAGGGAAACAGTACTAGACAGCAGGGATGGTGACTGGAGGGTGGGGGGGTGCCAAAAGACACCAGGGAAACAGTACTAGACAGTGGGGACAGTGATCAGAGGGTGGATGGTGCCACTAGAGACCAGGGAAACATTATTACATATATAAGGGGAGAAAAAGAAGTGCTAGCTCTGAACTTGGAAATGGACCAGAAGTGAGCGTGGAGCAGAAAAATAGTGCACAGGGAGGGGGAGGGAGGAACAGGACTGTAGTAAATGGAGAGGACCACACATGCTTCATCTCCACTGTGAAAGGATACAGTCGAGGTATCCCGTCACGTGCTTCCAGAGTCCCCTGTCTCTACTATATCATAGCAATACATTGCATAGCTCTGCTGTGCAGCCATAATAAAAACTACCGGTCTTTATTAAAAAAAACTCGACAGTTACAGAGGCACCAATAGGACAAAAGAGAAAAGTAAAAATAAAAACCAAGTTCATGCATGCGGAGGGACTGTTTCATCAAAAACTAAGCTAAACTTTTCAATACCTAGAATTAAAAAATATCTATATATATATATATATTTATTATAAGGGTGCGGTTGCACCCTTATAGTTAGGGTTGAGTAGGCAGTTTAATGTTAAACCCCCAATTTTGCACCTTAATAACTTTGCAACCATTCAACAGATTTGCACAAAAGCTGGTATGCACTGTCCTGTGGGGTAGATGTCCTGACATGCCAAGTTTCATTTTGATCAGATGTGCGGTTATTGTGAAGTGCATAATGAAAATAGTGCATTTTTCACCTTTTTTCACCAATTTTTCCTGAATTTTCCTCATCACCCTGCACCCACACTGTTTGGGATTACAGCCTGAAAGAGCTTGCCCTAAGGAACAAGCCAGCATTGTTTTGATGAAAAAAATATCAATCCTGTCCAAAGTTATTCAATTTTGAAAAGTAGGGTTCTGTGCATGCTCAGTTTAGTCTTTTGGATAGATGCACAGCTGCGAACAAGGATTTCAGCTCACGCACAGGGATTTTGACAGTTCACAAATGGGTATTCATTAAATCCCTGTTCGTGAGGAAAAAAATCCCCATTTGTGAGCCGCTATCTTGTTTTCACATTTAGCTCCAAACAAAATGTTGTTACTTGTCCCACGGATGTAGTCTTTGGAAATAAATGTATGGGTTTTGTTCAGGATGATGCCGTTTACAAAATCATTTGTTTGGTTTCCGTCAGTTTATTAAACAAATGGCCATTTTTTTATTTGAAAATCCCTGTTCGCTACTCACTTCTGATCCTCGTTCGTGAGGTGTCCAAATCCCCCGTTTGTGAGCTAATCCCCATTAGTAAGCTTTCAAAATCTCTGTTCATGAGAAAAGAACCAGATGGCCCTATCTTACGAAGGGGGATCGGCTGATGAATGATGATTTTGACACCTCACGAACGGGGATTCAGCTGACGAACGGGGATTTTGACACTTCACAAATGGGGATTATACAAACAAAATCCCCATTCGTGAGGTGTCAAAATCCCTGTTCGTCAGCTGATCCCCATTTGTGAGGTGTCAAAATCCCCATTTGTGAGATGAAGACCAGATGGTCAGATATGGTGATCTGGTCATGAGATGAAGACCAGATGGTCAGATAGGGCCATCTGGTCCTCATCCCACCTCACAAATGGAGATCAGCTGACAAACAGGGATCCACAATGGTGGATTTCCCCTAGAAAAAAACAGCCAGCACTTATTCTTTAAATGCCGACATCGGGGTGCCCAATCCCTGTGTCGGCATGTATCTTTCTGCCTCCACACACTAATATGGCACACTGGGAGCCAACCCCAGTGTACCAAATATATATGTATTTTTAATTTTTATTTTAATGATTCCGATACTGGGATGCCCACTCCCGGTGTTGGATGATGCCCCCAAAGCTGGTAGTCTTCAATTGCCAACACGTGGTGCTAATCCCAGTGTCGGCATGTGTCTACCTCCACTAATATGGCACACTGGGAACCCACCCCAGTGTGCCAATATGTATACATATTTTAATATACCTGTAAATAAAGAAAACCATCCCCTGACATCTTTTATTTTTTTTTAAACCTGCAAAAAAGAAAATAATCCCTCATTGTCTCCCTAGTCCGCCCTCCCCATCCCACCCTCCCACTGAGCACCCACTTCCCTGCACCCCCCCTTACCCATACTTACCTCCGAAGGTTGGGAGCAGCACTCTTCTCTGGACTGTGACACATCTGCACTCTTCAAAGCCGAACTGCAAACTGAAGAATCAAAGGTAAGCGCCGTATAATGGCAGTCAATGGGGGTTTCAACTTAGGTTAATATTGAAGCCATTTTTAAGAATTTTGGCCCCAAATTTCCAACATGGGGTTCTTGGGACCCGAAATTGTGAACACTGGCACTGTCATTTTGTTACTCGGTCCTGAAAGGTGATTTTGAGGTTGCTGTGTGGAATCATCTTTCAGAACTGACTAATGAAAGAACAGTGCCACTGTTCAAGAGGTGGGGTCCCAAAAAGCCCATGTTGCAAATCTGGTGAAATAATTCCAAGAAATGACTGAGTTACAAGCGTGCATTGTGCAGTTTCTATGCACACTTGTAACTTAGCCAGTTTTTAATATTTCCACTCCAGATTTTCAACATTGCCATTCATTCATATCCCCTTATGAACAGTAGAGCTCTCATTTTTCACATCCTGCCTGAAATGTGTTTTCGCACCTGTGGTGCAGAATGGCACAGTCACTGTGCGAAATCAACTTTTGGGATGAATTAACAAAATCACAGTGCCACTATTAATGAGGGAGGTCCCAAAAAGCCCATGTTGAAAATTAGGTGGAAAAAGTTCAACAAATGACCATGTTCTGAGAGTCGGGCTTAACAACCCCATGGCACACCCCAATGCCTGTTGGTGTGTGGAGGATGGGGGGGCGGGGTGAGAGGGTGGGGGGTTAGGGGCTCATCTCTAATACCTCATTTCCATACTTTTGTCACTTCAACCCTAACTGATACATTAACAAAGTTTTTATGTATATTGATTGATTATAGTTAGGGTTGCATGTCCACTTCTATGTTAAATCCCAAATTTTGCACTTTAATAACTTTGTAATCATTCGTCTTATTTGTCTGAAATTTTGCATGCACCATCTTTTATCATGCTGTAGATCTCTGGATATGGCAAGTTTCATTCTGTTTGGATGTGTGGTCGTGAAGCTGCAGAGTGCCAAAAAGTGTGATAAATCCTCACCTTCTAGCAAATTCTTTGCTCAGGGCTACAGCCCAAACATTTTATGGTTCTGGTTTGAAATTTCAGGGTATATGGGGACTGGGTCTCTGATGGGCCTTTTGAAAGTTTGGTAAAAAAATATTAATCCGTTCTAAAGTTATTAAACTTTTAATTTTCCCATTATAACCTAAGGGAAAAAATATATGTCCGGCATGATAACTCTTGCGAAATCACTTTTTACTTCTGCAAATGGGTTTTGTACTTTTGTGCTGGTGCCATCTTGTTTTCAGTTAGTGATGACTAAAAAATGCAGTACTTCAAAAAATACTTCCCCTTGGTAAACGGCAAGAGTTGTGTTTACTTAATTAGGGCCCGAGGAACACAATCCTGACATTAGTTTTTCTAAATAATGGCTGGAAATATGTTTTCTCAATTTTTTCCATTGGAACTTTCACAAATTTGTGACAGAACTTTCGCAAAATTGCTAAAGCTTTCACAAAACTTTCAAAAAAATTTTGTGAAGATTTCGCAAATTTGCAAAAGTGCCTCCCCCCAAAAAAACTGTTTCTTTGCCACTTCATAGCAAAAAAATGGTTAGGACTTTTGAGCTGAAATTTCCAAGGCAGGAAGGGCTTGCACCACAGATGCGCCTTTTGCTGGTTTGGTGAAAAAAATTACATCTGTTCCATAGTCATAACATTCTGAAGTTTTGAAATTTTCCATAGGATAACATTGTGGTGGCCTTGCCACCTTTTGGCAGCTATATCTTGAAAACAGTTCGAGATAAGGATTTTTCGCTAAGAGCAGCTTAGTGTGCAGATTGCCAGGTCATGATTACAACTGTGGTAGAATTTTTTCCACAGTTCCTATGGTTACTGAGATATTGCCACATTTGCAGCACAAGGGTTACTTGGAATGTCTCTAGGCCTGTGCTATGTCTCTATACCTATGGGTAGATGGATCTGTGCTCCCACATATGGATACCATTATGCAGTACTGGGAGTGCAGGGCCCTTCATTATGCAGTACTGGGAGTGCAGGGCCTGGAGGGAGATGCGAGATCATTAAAATATCTCTACACTTATGTAGAGCTGGGAGCACAGGGCCCTCTGAAAATCAGAGACAATTACAAAATGAATGCATGATGCGAGTGCAGGGTGTGGACCACATACAAGTAACATTGCACTTTCTCAAAAAGAAGGGAAATTCATTGCAAAAAACTCCATTAAAACATCAATTAGGGTTGATATTATAGTGACAAAAGTTTGCAAACTAGATGTTAGGGTTATCAACCCTACCAGAAAATAATTAAATCCAGCACTCCAGACTCACAATAAATTCAATGAGAGTATTTTTTTATTAAAATAAATAAATAGGTACTTACAGAAAGTAAGCAAAAATTGAAAACACATACAGTGGTATATTAAAGCTCCACAACCAACATGCTTCCAGCCTCGGTGCTTTGGGGCACTAACTCCCCTTTGTCAGGAGGGGTTACTAACCCTACCACCCCAATCCACCCTGACCCTCAACATGCCAACAGGTGTCAGGGTGTGCATTGAGGTCATCAGGCCTAACTCTCATCCCATTCTCCTATACTATATCCTGTCAGCTTCCTTACACATGGAATGGGGTGAAAGTTAGACCTGATGACCCCAAGGCACACCCCAATGTCTGTTGGTGTGTGGAGGGTTGGAGTTGAGGTGGGGTGATAAGGTTGGTAACCCTAACACTGAATTTCCAAACTTTTGTTGCTGTAATATGAACACTAACTGATGTATTAACAGAGTTTTTTTGCAATGAATATATATATATAAACTGCAAAAAACTGTGTTAATGCTCTAGAATTAAGTTACAGTTACAAAAGTAGGAAATGTGTTAAGTTTCCAAACCTAACATCCCATCCCTCTGCACACACCAACAGGCATCAGGGGTGTGCCTTCAGATCATCAGCCCTAACACTCACCCCATTCCATAAGAAAATAAGCTGAGATGTATGAGTATAGAAGAATGGGTGAGTGTTGGGACTGATGACCAGAGTCTCACACCCCGATGCCTGTTGGTGTGTGCAGCGTAGGGTATGTGTGTATGAGTCTGGAAACCTAACACCATATTTCCTACTTTGTGGCTATAACCCTAACTAGGGCATTAATGCAGTTTTTGGCAATTCATTTCCTTACTTTTTGTGATAGCATAATCCTGTCCTTATTTGCTTATGGGAGCGCAGGGCCCTCCAGGCCCTGCACTTCCATGCCTCCATAGATGCGTATATGTATGTAACTGTGGATGCACAGGGCCAGCCAAGCCCTGCACTTCCATTTATAGGACAACAGTGACTATATTGTCAGCATATTTGCCTTATTACTCCATCACATGTACCCGGGACAGAACATTTTTGAATCCCCACCAAAACATAATTCTGTGCAACTGTTACACCATTCTGTGCCATAGGCGCAAAAACACATTTTGGCCAGGATTTGAAAAATGACAGCTGTGACATACATAAGGTGGGGGTAATAAGAAGGCTATGTCGAAAATCTGGGGTCAAAATATTTAAAAATTCTAAAGTTACAAGCGTGCGTAGTGAAATTGCAATGAATGGTCATAACGTTGGCATTTTTACATATTTTGACCTCAAATGTTCAACATAGCCTACTTATGACCCTAACTCATGAACGGTATGACTGTCATTATGCAAATGCAGACCAAAAGGTGAAATCACCAAGCAACCTTTAAATCACCTTTTTTTTAACATGTAAAATTTTATTGGTATTCCATTATGCACAGTTCAGCATCACAAGGGATACAGAAAAACAAAACTCACATTCAGTGAGTTCAAAGTGGATAACCAACCAGGACATATACGTGAAGACAGTAGAGTGAGACAGTAAGGTAAACAAGCTAAAATGTAACTCCTTTAAGTGCATAAGACAGGATGACACTGTACCAAAATGGTGCAGGGACTGCATCAGAAGACATATGAGGACAGATTAACAGAGCTCAATATGTATACCCTTGAGCAAAGGAGGGAGAGAGGTGATATGATCGAGACATTTAAACACCTTAAGGGCATAAACAAGGTGAAAGAGTCTAACATGTTTAAATATAAGAAAAATAGCAGGACAAAAGGACACAGCATGAGATTAGAGGGAGGCCGATTAAGGGGGAATGTAGAAATTATTTTCACAGAAAGGGTGGTAGATGCATGGAATGGCTTACCACAAGAAGTGGTGGCTATGAATACAGTGCAGGGCTTCAAACAGGCATGGGATAGGCATAAGGGAGCAATACAAATGACTATGAATAGATAGGTCACTGACAGAGCAAAGGCCGATGGCACATTTATAAGGTAGAAAAAGAAATGGGCAGACTGGATGGGCCTTGCGGTCCTTATCTGCCGTCAACTTCTATGTTTCTATGTTTCTATGTTACCTAAGCGAAGAAAACTAGCAATTAGTATATCAAGCATTCCTACAACATTTATAATAAGACACATATGCACAGGAAACTAGTTTTGCTACAGACACTTCCAGTAGGTCATAAGGTAAGACATCATTCTTGGTGGTCAGCTGGGGAACATTCCCTTTATCGGAGGATTGGCTGGAGGGGGGGAGGGACCAAGCACAAGTGTGATTGCAAGTAGGCACTCCATTTCTTCTGGTATCTAGTGAGTTGTCCCAGTTGTGAGTACGAGAGCCTCTCTAGGGTGGCGGCTTGAGCTAGGGACGACCTCCAAATCTGGAGGGATGGGGATGAGGTTTCCTCCTTCTCATTAGGATCACTCGCTTTGCTTCAAGTACTGTGACTAATACCCACCCTTGCAATGAGGGTGATACCAGATCCAGGGAGCTTGCATCCCCTAGGAGCAGCATCACAGTCGAATGTCTAATGGGGTGACCTGTCACTTTAGAACGATCATCAAGCACAGCCTGCCAAAAAGGGGCAACCACTGGGAAAGCCAGAGGACATGCAACAGGTGGGCAGAGGGTTGTTGGCATCTCCAACAGCTATAATGACTGAGGAGACCCATGGACTGAAGGGCCACTGGGGTTCTATACCAGTGAAGCAGTGCTAACTTTCAATTGCATGATCTGGCTCTTGGCATCCCTGTAGGCAGTGTGAGCAAGTTTAAGACACCTGCCTCAAGCGTTCTGGGAGAGGGGGACCCCAAGCTCGACCTCCCACTTCCTTCAACATGGTTCAGTAGGATCTGGTTGCACCTCCCATATACTGTAAAAGCCTTCTGCAAGACCGCATTGTGAGTCGGCCTTATGCAAGGAGCTGAGCTATTGCCAATGTAGGTTCTCTGCTCGCTGGGCTAGGTATTCCCTGACTGCACTCCAGATATGTAAGAATCTCCAAATATCCTTGGCAGGGATGTAACAGTATGTCCGCAATTGTTCAAAAGACGTCAGATCATTGGTATTTGGCAAAAAAAGTTCTTGAAGAATCCTGGTGGCACTAGTGGCTGAACTAGGCCAGCACACCAGGTGCCCATCAATAGATATGCACATATTGTGCCAGAGGTGGGGTGTAACACACTGGGGGACACTGGACCCCATGCATTGTGTGAGAGATAGCCATGCACTGCTTCCATGCTCGCCCAGTCTCTGCCATGATCAGGTGGCCAGGGGGGCTGAAGAAGAGATAATGGAAAGCAAAGACCAAAGTGGAGTCTCCTGAGCTAGGTGTTGTTCCAATCTGACCCACAAGGGGAGAGAGGGGATGGGGATGAACTATTTGGTCACTTGGGTGGCCAAATAAGCCAACTGATAACCCTGAAACCATGGCAGCCCTAGGCCTCCTGATGACCAATGGGCCCATAGCTTAGCTTTCCCCCCAACAGGGGGGCTTTTCCATCCCAGAGCAGTAGAGCCACCAGTTTGTCCAACGATTGGAACAGCTGAGGTGACAGATGAATGGGAAGATTATTAAATAGGTACGAGAGATTAGGAAAGGCAAACATGCAGACAGCTTCAATCTTACTGCGAAGTGATAGGTTGAGCTTATGCCACCGATCAACTTCTGCCATCAAGGAGGCAAGAAGGGGAGAAAAGTTGGCAGTCTCTAGGTCATGCCATCTGCGGGGGATGGTCACTTCAAGACAAGAGAAACTCTGTGGAGCCCAGGCGATGTCAGTGCCCTCCAAACAATCCCTGAAGCAGGCCTCATTCAGGGGGGCAAGAACAGTTTTTTTTGATTAACTCTCAGGCCAGAAAAGTCCATGAACTCCTGCAAGATAGTCAGGGCCTTAGGCAAGGAGAGCTCTGGATGAGAGAAAGTAAGTAAAAGATCATCTGCATATGTGTGGACTAAATAGGAGTGACCCCTGACCTCAATGCCTAATATATCGTCAGCTTGTATAAGCTTCCTAGCAAGGGGGTCTAGGGCAACCAAAAAGAGAAACGAGGAGAGAGGACAGCTCCGATGGGTGCCTCTATAAAGTTGGAAAGGGGGGAGATATCTTTATTCGTTAGAATTCTGGCAAGGGGTGCACTGTATAGGGTAGAGACCCATCGTCTAAAATAAGGGCCAAAGCCATAGGGCTTTAAGACCTCATGCAGGTAGCCCCATTCTACAGAATCAAAGGCCTTGGAGAAATCGACTGCCAGAGCCACCATTTGATGGGTGGATTGGAGGGCCAGCCACTTAAGGTTGAGTACGAGTCTAAGGTTGTCAGTCCCTGGTTTCCCTTTGCTAAATCTTGACTGAGAGGGATGGATGATAGATGATAGGATAGAGACCATCCGGTGGGCTAGAATTTTGGCCGCAATCTTAGTGTCCACTGGAAGGAGCGAGATGGGATGAAAGTTGGCACAGTCGAGGGGATCATTGGATTTCTTAAGTAGCAAGGTGATCAAGGCCTCTCTCATAGTGGAGGGAAGGGAACCATGAGAATGACCTTCTTGCAGGGCCAGGAGGAGAGGAGAGGATATTTCCTCGTGAAGCACCTGATATAGCTCCACTATCATCCTGTCAGGGCCTGGAGCTTTCCTTTTAGCTATCTGTGAGAGGGCCGTGTGCAATTCCATACCAGAAAAAGGCTGATCAAGAGCCTGAGTCAATTCCGGGGAGAGATGGGGAACATCGGATGACTCACAGAATGCCTGCAGTGTACTAGACAGGCTTTTGGAGTCTAATTGTGAGCAAGATTGATAGAGTGCCTGATAGAAGTGGCTTATGACTATGTTCACACCCTTGGGATCCAAAACCACTGCACTGGAGCAGTCTCTCAACGTGTAAACACGAGAGGCAGCTTGCTGTTTCCGGAGTTGGTAACCTAAGAGCTTACCACCCTTGTCTCCCCCCTCCCAATACTTATGTTTGGTCCTCAATAACTGCCACTCTGCTTTCCACTGCAGGAGACTGTTAATGTGGTATTTAAGCCCCGTAATAGCAGCGACCATGGTGGTATCAGTGTTCGCTGTGGGGACGCCTTGAACTTGGCTTCCATAGTGGCAAGCTGTGCCTGCATATGCTCCAGGTCTGCCTTACAGGCCTTGTTTTGTGCAACTGAGTATGAGATGATGCGGCCCCTGAGTACCAGTTTGAAAGCTTCCCAGACTGTCCCTGCGCTTACCTCACCTCCAGCATTCTGCAGGAAGTAGGCCCTGGCCTCTTCCTTAATCACCTTCTGGAACTCCTTTTCCTGAAGTAAGAGGGGGTTGCACTGCCATCTAGTGCTCTCAGTGTCTTGCCTGATAGAAAGATAGTTCAGCAGAATTGGGGCATGATCAGAGGTCAGCAAATACTTCACCTTGGTGTCACTTATCCCACGAGCAGCCTCAGCTTTAGCTAGCCAATAGTCAATTCAACTATGAGTAGAGTGTACAGTTGAAAAAAAGGTATAGTTTCTGCCACTAGGATTGTCCCTCCTCCAAGGGTCAATAATGCCCCACTCATCAGATAACTCTTGAAGAGCCACCCTCGCTTTGAGGTGAGCCCGAGGGGTGGGCTTGCATTTGTCCAAAAAGATGTTGAGAACCAGGTTGAAGTCCCCCCCATTTATAATGGGAAGGTTAACTTAATCTTTAGTAAGGGAGGTAAGGGCCTGGCCAATGGCCACCAAAAAATCAGCTGAGTCATTATTGGACCCGTACACATTGGCGACCCGGTTCTGCCCCCTTGGTGGGAAAACCAAGCTGCCACCCATCACCCTTGGGTGTCAGTCTTGACTTCCTCTACAACCCAGGGACAAGCCTTGTGTAGTAGTATAGCCACCCCTTTAGATTTGGTGGGGGCGGAGCTAGCCAAGACCCTGTCTACCCACATCTTCCGAAGCTATATGACGGTCTTGGTTGTGAGGTGGGTCTCCCAAATAAATGCTATGTCGGCCTTTAAGGAGCGAAGGTGCTGTAACACTTTCATCCATTTCACAGGGTGGTTTAAACTTTTAATATTCCAAGAGACCCACCTCATCCCCTAAGGTTTGGAACTTGAGATAGTCAAAGCAGGAAAAGGAAACAGTACTACCTACCTCCAGAGTTTCGACCAAAGCAACAACAGAAAGTTACCCAGACCCAGAGGAAGGAAAACAGAGGGGATTCCGGCTGCCACCTGAAGAGGATAGTAGGAAGAGTCATAGCAAAAAATCCACCGATGCTGTACTGTACTGTACAAGGGTAGCAGGTGTAGAACTCATTAGGTAAAAAGGGAACAAGAAGAACAATATAAACACAATGAAAATTATTAATATCCCAACACTAAGTAATTAAACAGTAGAACTACAGTGATGTGTGACCACTAAAGGTGAGGAGATAAGCATGTTCAGGGGTGCAACACAATGTTGACTCTCCCGAGCAACGTTGGCTCGCAACACCCAACTGTTGTAAAGAAAGGGTCCAATACAATGAGATCCATCCTTACCTGGACTGCATGCACCTAAACAGTGATCCAGTGTAAGGGGCGGGGTGGCTGACTGCCAAGTCGGAAGGTGTGCGATAAGGATGAAAAGGCAGTAATCACCTAAACAGTAAATGACAACCTTAATTTAGGCACATGTAGCATAAGCCACAACGGAGAAGGTATACAGGCATCAGAGTAGTCATACAGCCATTAGCAGGCATGAAAGACCCCAACCAGGGCCAGGGAGGATATAGGGGGATCAAACCATGACGTGGGACCCCATTCCAAACAGGATACTGGGGAGGATGGGGGGGGGGGCAATTCTGTTCCCACATCAGACAATGAGTGTGGAACCAGAGGCAGTCACGGAGTGGGGAGAGGCTTTCAGCCCTACCATAGTAGTACATGAAGAGGGGGGCTGTATACCCCACATGCTCATTACTGCCTCCCTGGAACAAGCAGAAACCACCCACAGTTAAATGGGCGGGGGGGCACCCTTATCACCCTATTCCCATATGAGGGAGGGGTCCCTTATGAGATCTTCTACCCCAATGCATAGACCCCAAGCAAGTATTAAGAAACAGAGAACAAGAAAATAGAGGGCATTTATAGCCAGTCCTGTATTGAGTCTTTCCTAAATCAGCCTTCTGCTCCAATGGGTGTTGCACTGGAAGATGAGCGGTCCGGGGAGGGCTGGTGTGGAAGACCGTCCACCACAGCAGCAGTGAAAATTTTCAGGCCAGGTCTAACAAGGATGGATGTCTCTTCAGGGGTTTCTGTTGTTGTTTCAGCCTCAACTGCCCAATCCAACAGTGCAACAGTGTCCATGTCATCTGAGTTGAAATCATGGTGCTGTGGTTTCTCCTCGTCGGAAGTAGAGCCTCCTCTGGGGAGCTTAGCTGGAGGGGAGGTAACAGCCAGGTGCCCGACCTGCCCCCATTCCCTGTGAGATCTAGGTCTGGGTCTGCTCTGCTGTGTTGAAGGGGCAGAACTGGGAGCCAACTTGAATGATTTGATCGGGGAATCCGGTACTATGTTGCTCGCAATGGCTGGTTCTGATAGGACAGGCTGGTGTTTCAAACTGGGCTTGGAGGACTCTTTAGAGTGCTGCACAGTCCTACCTGGAAAGGGTTCTACAGGAGCTTGCTTTCCCATACTTTCATTCCTCTTTAGCTTATCCCTCTCCCCAAGGACCCAGAGGCACCTGGGAGATGTACTGCAGTGTACCACATTAGGCCAAAACCTCACTAGCCAGTCTTCTATCTCCTGAGGGTGCTGAGCCAAAATCTCCCTGCCATCCTTCATAACATGGAGATAGGTGAGCCTTTTAAAATTGTATTTGAAGCTGTGGGCTTGTAATAGCTTCTTGATGGGGATGAATGCCTTGTGCTTAGTAGCCACCTCATGTGAGTAGTCCCTAGGAAAGGATATGCGGGAGCCTTTCCAGGATATGTCCCCCAAGTCCCTAGCTACCCTCAGGATCTGTTCTTTGATCGAGTAGTGCAGGATGTATGCTATGATGGGCCGAGGGGGAGAGGTGCGAGGGTCCAATTTGGTGAAGAGTCTATGGGATTGCTCTACCTCCACGGGGCCTCTCCAGTGGTCCCCCGGCCATTTGTGCAACAAATCATCAAGAAAATGCTCCATATTGGGACCCTCCACACCCTCAGGGACACCAAGTATCCAGAGGTTGTTCTGGCAACCCTGGTTCTCCTGATCCTTGGCCCTTTCCCACAGTTTTACCAGTTTTTGTTCATGTTTCTGCAGCGGCCTCCATACCTGATTCTGGTGGCCCTCTAGGTCCTCGGCACGTTGCTCCAGCATGTTAACTTTGTCTGGAAGGTCCCAAACAACAGCCACATTTACAGTGAGGGTGGCACTTGTACCATTGACCCGGGTAAGTAGCATCTCCAACATTTTGGTGATATTAGTCAGAGAATCTCTGACCTATAATTGCTGTGCAGTGGAATCGAAAGAGGGGCCCGGGGTGGTAGAAGTTTGTAGGGGCTCAAACTTTGCCATGCTCTGCCTAGGTCCAAGATGGGATGTAAAGGCTCAATGGTAGGAGAGAAAAAAAAACACAAGGCAGTTAAACAGTCCTAGATACTGGCACTGAGGCCAAACAGGTTGTGTTACTCCCGCAGGAAGCGCATACTGGTATGATCCTTTCAGACAGAAGCCCATCTCTTCAAGTGGTGTAACAGGCTGTGCTTTGAAACAACTGAGGAGCTGCGTGGGATATACTATATTGGATTAGAAATCTGCAACTGATCTCTCTTACTTATATCTGAGGGAAGTTTTCCTTACTTTACAGTCTTACATTGGTATTGCTTTGTGTTTAATTTCATTTTTAAATCAAGAAAGGGGTTTTCAAAACTACTTATCTTGTGAGCAACTTCAGAAGGGTTGAAATAACTGCATATTTGATTTTCCTTTGTGGCTATCTGGACTGTCTGCTAGTATTCTGACAGTTTACATAAATATAGTTGGAAATAACTTACTGGTAGTAGCTGTGTACTTTGAATAGCAAAGGCTGCAGTTTGTAATTTGATGCCAGACAGGGCTGTTGTCAGGATTTTCACAAGGGGGTTCTTTTTATTCAGTCTGCAACTTTTTAAAAAAAGCTGTGGGTCTTAGGGCTGCTATTACCCCGGAAGCCATGGAATCCTAGAATTGCTCTGTGGTGCATTTTGTGGCTTGTTTTGAAGCTAAAGAAGTCATATCTGAGATCTCCTACACTCCTTGCTCTAAACAAAATTATTATCAGGCTGGCTGCAGGGTGAATACATTTGTACTCAGTACCGGAGGGCAGCAAGATGCTATTAATGTAATATACCTAAGACATTGTCTCAGATATATTATGTTATGAGTTTTAATATCTGCAGCTGTATCTAATGGTGTGTAGGAAAGGGTTCTGGGGGCTGTTTGGTCCCAGAAGCTTTGGGGTACTAGATACTCTGTGGCTAATTTTGTAGATTATTTTAAACCAGAATAACTCATCTGTGAGCTCCCGTCCACCTCCTGCTCAAAGGACAATTATTACTATCTGGGTGGCTCAGATTGTGCGTGTGTGTGTGTGTGTGTGTATTTATAAAATGTGAAGCAAAGTAAATAACAAATCCAGCATTCTGATTGTATAAAACACATCACATGACCATGCATCTATCAGAGGGCGACCGCAAGCCTGCACTTTTACCCCCCTCCAAAACAATTTTGCCATTTTATAAGATAGATAACCCACTCTGGGATGTGCGGTCGTGCTCTGATATACACACGCCTTGGGTGGTTGAGGCACTCGGCCTGCAGACTCATGCTTAACAACGCACACCAAGGCATGCGTATATCAGAACGCGGCTGCACACCTTAGAGTAGGTTATCTATTACATATGTAGATACATTGATAGATATATATAGACAGAGCAAATGCTAATGCAATGAACCTCAACACAGAGTCTGCAGCTGGTTTTGGCTGGGTATTGTACACTACTAACTTACTGCAGTGCTGGCTTACTACTAGGGCAGAGGTCTGGGTCTGATAGGCTTCAGAAACCATGGGCTATGGTATGCTCAGTGGTGCACTTTTGTGGCTTATTTTAAGTCTAAATAACTCATATCTGAACTCTCTCTACCCCATACCTCTCAACTGTACCACATTACGAGGAATGTTCCTCATTTTACTTCAGAAAAGCTCCATGTTCCACATTGTGAGGACTTGTTCCACATTCAGTATTAACATTTTGAAGCAAAAATCTATAGTAAATGATGCAAAACATATATTATTAAATTAATGACAGACTTTCTGAACATAAATGCAAATATTTTAACAGTGTTCTAAGCCTCCTAGGTAAAGATTTGACTAAGTGTTCCACATTTTGCTCATTTGTTCCACATTTTGAGAGGCAATGTTCCACATTTAGGGGACAAAAGGTTGAGAGGTATGCTCTACCCCTTGTTGTTACCACCACCATCCACAACTCAATATACCATTTAAGTAATTGAGTCAGTGCAACATGGCCTATAGCAAGGCTAGCAGGATGCTGGGATGTATTGGTAGGGGTATTGATAGCAGAAGAAAGGAGGTAATACTTCCCATCTACAGATCCCTGGTCAGGCCTCACCTAGAGTACTGTGCCCAGTTCTGGAGTCCTCACCTCAGAAAGGATAAGGATAGGTTGGAGACAGTGCAGCGCAGAGTAACTAAAACAATTCAGGGACAGCAAGGCAAATACTATGAGGAGAGCCTCAAGGCACTAAATATGTACTCATTGGAGACCAGAAGGGAAAGAGGAGATATGATAGAGATCTTCAAGTTCCTGAAATGAATTAAAGTGAATTACAGGGTACTATTTAGCCTGAGTACTAATTCATGGTCACATGGACACTAATGGAAATTAACAGGAGGTAGGTTCAGGAGAGATGTGAGGAAGTACTACTCTATGGAAAAGGTGGTGGAACTTTGGAACAGTCTGTCAGCTGAAATGGTGGGTGTAAAAACAGTCAGAGGATTCAAACAGGGCTGGGACATAATGAAGGGAATAGTGGTTACCGGAGGCAACAGGACCAAGGAGGTGACTAGAAAGAGGACAGGAAGGGTTAGTACCCTGGAGAAGTTGTAGGTTCCAGAGATTATAGGGAACTGGGGCAGACTGGATGGACCTCTGGTCTTTTTCTGCTGTCATTGTCTATATTTCTATGTTTCTATTCCAGGCACCCTGCTTGGAAAAAAATCTGTAACATAAGTCTTGGTTCAATATTGAGTACTACAATTGTTGCCCCCACTCCATTCTCCAGTGTGGTAGGTATGACAAAGGGAGTGAAGGGAAAGGTAATTTGACAGCGGCGGGGATTTTCAGTGCAAAGTTACCATCTCCTAAATGCCTACCCCCAACCCCACCCCACCATGCTTCTAAAAGTACAGTGGGTATGTTCAAAACAGTGAACTGTAGCAACAAATGTCATTCTACTGGCACGTGGTCATCTGGAGAAAACACATCACAACTTATTTGATTTAACGGCATCTGGTACAGATGACACAGACCAAAGTGGTACTGAATGTCCATGAAAATGGGACCACAGTGAAGACCTCTCTGAACAGCACAATTAATGAGGTGGCAGTGCAGATTCCAGCCAGACCCTTCCAAACACTTGCATTGCCTTTCCACGGTGGTACCTCTTTTGCTTTACTTATGAAAAGTTAAAACAGGCATATGAAACATGACAGCTTTGCTTTTTGTATAGAGGGGGATTTAAATAATTTATTTCTACATTTTCAGCCCACTCCTGAAAAGCTCTCTAGCCCAACTGCACAGCCTGTCCCTTAATATACAGTTATTAAGGGACACATCTTCGGTAACAGTGGCCAGCAAAATTTACCTACCTGTGACTGATAATACTATAAGTAGAGGTCCTCTACTTCTTTTTTGCTGTCCTGGAGACATCATCTCTGAGCTTGCCACCATGCTCCATCTTCCTCCAGTGCTAGCTAATAGTGTGAATTGTAGGCAGTGGCCATGCTGTATTAAGGTCACATTCACGATGCTGATGTGAGCTCCAATTGGCCAGCCAGTCATAAGGGGAGGGTGCAGAGAAAGACTCACAAAGCAGCTCCAGTCATCTTACTGGTACTGAGTGAGCTGATTGGCAGCAGAAGAAGGGAGTGGATGCATGCAGAGAGAAAGTGCTGGGGTTCATCATGTGTGCATTAGCACTCTGTAACAGTAAAAAAAATAAACAGAAATGATGAAACTTTTTTTTTTTTTATAAATAATGAAAAATAAAGGGGGAGTTTCAAAAGGGGGGGTTCTTTCGAACCAGACAAACCCCCCCCCGGCAACGGCTATGCCAGACACAGCCTCAGGTGGGGGAATTTGTCTTCACTAGTCAGGGAGACCTTGCATCATAGGCAATTGTTTTGGGTGGAGAACTATTCTAGCAGTGATCAATTACTATAAACTACTGGTGTGATCCTGTTTTAGACAGAAGCCCATCTCTTCAAGTGGAGTAACAGGCTATGCTTTGAAACAACTGAGAAGCTGCATGGGATATACTATATTGGACTAGAAATCTGCAACTGATCTCTCTTACTTACATCTGAGGGAAGTTTTCCTTACTTTACAGTCTTACATTGGTATTGCTTTGTGTTTAATTTTGTTTTTAAATCAGGAAGGGTTTTTTCAAAACTACTTATCTTGTGAGCAACTTCAGAAGGGTTGAAATAACTGCATATTTGATTTTCCTTTGTGGCTAACTGGACTGTCTAGTATTCTGTAACAGTTTGCATCAAATTACTTTTAAATAGTTGACAAATCAGTTACTGGAGATTAGCTGAATTACTATAAAGGGCAGTACTCACCAGGGTGGTGGAGCAGTGGTGTATTTGATTGTTTCTAACAGTCACCAGTGGTTGTGGACTACCCACCCACCTTCCCGCACCCCCCCCCAGGCGTGACGTTTCCTTTATAGCCAAGGTTCTGACATCACTTCCTCAACAGGTCTTGGGGCAGAACTGTCATATTCTTTAATAACCCAGCACAGTGCATAAAGGGTAAGAACACACCACACAAAGGAAGAAAAAATATGCATATATTACATATTGTATATATTATAAGGGAGGGTCATGGGAGTGGTGCAACTGGCTGTGGGCGCAGTTTCCGGTGACATTCTGGAAAACTGCGTTGCTGTCCTATTTGCAGGCAACTGTCAGCTCTGAGGGAGGAGGCAGCCCACCTCCAGGCTGAACTGGCAAGGACTAAGGAGGCCTCCCCCACCCAAAGAGCACCACTGCCACAGAGGCTGCCAAGTATGAAGAGCAGGTGGACCACAGTGGGTTCTGGGAGGGTACGGGTGGTGGAACAGAGGTGAAGCCCCCTAGTTGTACCTCTACACAAACCATATGCCAGTCTGGAAGAGCAAGGTTCCTCTATGATGGCACCCTCAGTAGAGACCAAGAAGAATGCTGAGGACACCCACAAGGGAGACCCACAGAAGGGTGGCAAGGGACACCACAGGGGAAGGAAACAGCATCTGATAGGGGACTCAATTGTTAGAGGGGTAGACCTGGGGAAGGGAGAGGAGAGGGAAGTAGGTGCCTACCTGGTGCCATGGCTTGAGGGACAAGAAGCTTAACCTCAGGATTGCAGAAGCAGCATCACAGGAGAGGGAACTAGATATCATTGTCCACCTTGGGACAAATGACCTAGCTAAGCATGGGATCAGTGCAGTGCAGGATGAAATTGTGGAGTTGGGGAGGGGCCTCAGGGAGATAGCAAGCACAGTTACCTTCTCAGAGGTGCTGCCAGTCCATGGCAGGGGTGAGGCTAGGGTACTACACGCCATGCAGTTTAATGAATGGTTGCAAAACTGGTGCAGAGCACAGGGCTTTGGCTTCATTGGGGACTGGGGGTACACCTAGATAGATGAAGGTTTATACTGGCACGATGGTCTGCATCTGTCCATGAAGGGAACCAAGATCCTAAGTGACAGGTTTAAATGCTTCCTTGGCAAACTTTTAATCTAGCCATGGGGGGAGGTGCTAATAAGAGGCAGGAAATTTCAAGCCTCCCCCCACAAAACATGACAGGTAGTAAGGTAAACACAGAGGTACAGTGCTCAACAGAGGGCAGGACAGGGGTAAATGGAAAAATAGACAAGGGCAAAAAGAGCAGGCATGGGGGATAAATGGATAAAGCCAACATTAAATGGAGGGCAATGAGTACCAATGCCAATAGTCTGGGAAACAAGCTTCCTGAGCTAGTAGCCTTGATGGAAGATGAACACTTGGATATTGTGGCAGTCACAGAAACATGGTACATGGGGAACCATGACTGGGATGTCAACATACCGGGGTACACAGTCTACAGAAGGGACAGAGAGGGGAAAAGAGGAGGTGGAGTAGCTCTACACATAAGGGAAGGGATCAAAGCTACAGAACTAAAAGTAAAGGGGAGGACAAGAGGCACTCTGGGTCACCTTGGAGACAGGGAATAGCATCACAATCCGCACAGGGGTTGTATACAGACCCCATCTCAAGGGAGGAAATGGACAAGAAAATGATAGAGGACATTCTCAAAATGGCTGAAAAAGGGAGATACTGTTAATGGGGACCTGAATATGCCAGATGTTAACTGGATGACATGTACTGCAGCCACATCCAAGAGCAGGGTCATTCTAGATGCCCTGCAGGGACAGACCTTAGACAGCTAGTGTTGGAACCCACTCGGAGGAAGCAATACTAGACCTGGTACTCTCAAATGGAGAGAGGATCACAAATTTAGAAGTCGGTAGACATCTGGGAACAAGCGACCACTGCACAGTGTGCTTCACAATAAGCACAACCATGGAGACAAGCCATACAAAAACAAGCATACTGGACTTTAGAAGGGCTGACTTTGGCAAAATGGGTGAATACCTGAGGAATACACTAGCAAATGGGCAAAAAGGAGGGGTGGAAGAACAATGGAGAAAAATCAAAACTGCCATCAGTAGAGGCAACAAGCCTTTATGTGAAACAGATAAAGAAAACAAAGCGCAGTAAAAAACCACTATGGTTCTCAAAAGAGGTGGCAGGGAAGGTTAAGGAGAAAAAGGCTGCATTCAAAAGGTATAAGGCATCACAGAAGGAGCACGACAGGGAACAGTATCAATTAAAGCAGAAAGAAGTGGGGAAGGCAGTCAGAATAGCAAAAGCCCAAACTGAGGAAAAAATAGCCAAGTCAGTTAAGAAGGGGGATAAAACCTTCTATAGGTACATTAGGGAGCATGAAAAGGTTAAGGGAGGAATAGTGAAGATGAATAAGGGAGAGGGGAGGTGGGCAGAGGGAGACAGTGAAAACGCAGAGAAACTGAATGAATACTTTTGCTCAGTATTCACAAAAGAAGATGAGGAGGAGTTACCTAAACCAGACAATAGAAGCACTCTGTGTAGGGGGGTTGACACCAGTCCATTTACAGAAGAAAGAGTCCTGAAAGATCTCCTAAAACTCAAGGTGGACAAAGCAATGGGGCCTGATGGGATTCACCCCAGAATCCTAGAAGAACTAAGGGAGGACCTAGTGACACCACTGACCACACTTTTTAACAAATCATGGGAGGATGGGGTGGTACCTGAGGACTGGAGGAGGGCAGATGTGATTCCCTTCACAAAAGTGGGAGCAAGGCAGAAGCAGGAAACTACAGACCTGTAAGTTTGACCTCAGTGGTAGGGAAAATGATGGAATCACTTCTGAAAGAAAGAATTGTTGAGTACCTAGAGGCCAGCGGGGCACAAGACCCAAAGCAGCATGGATTTACAGCAGGAAGGTCATGTCAGACAAATCTAATAGATTTCTTTCACTGGGTGACCAAAGTAATAGACCAGGGAGGGGCTGTGGATATGGCCTACCTAGACTTTAGCAAGGCATTTGACACAGTCATGCACAAAAGATTAATAACCAAGTTAGCCAGCTTGGGAGTGGGTCCCAGGAGGTAGCCTGGGTTGCAAACTGGCTGCACAGCAGGACACAGAAGGTAATAGTGAGTGGCACATCCTGAAGAAAGGGGGTCACTAGTGGAGTACCTCAGGGCTCAGTACTGGGTCCAGTCCTCTTTAACATCTTTATAGGTGACATTGCAGAGGGTCTGGAGGGAAAGGTATGCCTCTTTGCAGATGATACAAAGATCTGTAACAGAGTTGATACACAAGGGGGGGGTAGAAAGGATGAGATGGGACTTGGCAAGGTTGGAGGAATGGTCAGACATGTGGCAACTTAGATTCAATGCAAAGAAGTGCAAAGTAATGCACCTGGGAAACAAAAACCCAGAAGAAGAGTACACAATAGTAGGGGAGATACTAACAACAACAAAAATGGAACGGGACTTGGGGGTAGTCATATCGGATGATCTAAAGGTGGGTAAGCAATGTGAGAAGTCAGTGAGGAGAGCCAGGGGGATACTGGGATGCATAGGAAGGGGCATCACAAGTAGAAAAGGGAAGTGGTTATCCCTCTGTACAGACAGCTGGTGAGACCCCATCTGGAGTACTGTGTGCAGTTTTGGAGACCTCATCTACGCAAGGACATTGACAGGATGGAAGCAGTCCAGAGGAGGGCAACTAAAATGGTGCAGGGTCTGCAGCAGAAATCATATGAAGAGAAACTGAGAGAGCTTAATATGTATACCCTTGATGAAAGGAGGGACGGGGGGACATGATAGAAATGTTCAAGTAGCTCAAGGGAATCAACAAAGTCCAGGAGGGTAGCATCTTTCAGAAAAAGAGATGTGTAAGAACAAGGTGACACAATTTAAAGATAGAGGGGGGACAGCTCAGGGGTAATGTGAGGAAATCTTTTTCATGGAGAGAGTGGTGGATGCGTGGAACTGCCTTCCTGGGGAGGTTGTTGGGGCTAAAATAGTGGGGGAGTTCAAACATGCATGGGACAGACACAAGGCAATTGTAGTGGGGGGGGTGGCAGGAAGTAGGCTATTGGTTAACTAGAATCTGCAGCTTATCCAGTAGGTAGGGAAATGGGCAGACTGGGTGGGCTAAGTGGTCCTTATCTGCTGTCAAAGTCTATGTTTCTATGTTTCTATAAGTAATCCGCCTCGTGGCCAGCACGGCCTTCTACATGCGAGTGGTCAGGAAACAGGTGAAATAACTGTCCAAAGCATAAATTCCCATCTGTGGCAGTCGGGGGGAGCTAGAATATCAATACCCCATCACGGGAGGACTGGATGCATAGTTGGATCACATCTAACAGAAACAGATTGCTCCCTGTAAGAGTCGGAGCGGTGAAATTAAGTTTCCTTCATATTGACGCTCAAGCCATGCCCCACTAAATCACCTTTTGATCAGGAGTTGCATAATGACAGTCATATTGTTCCTAATGTGGGGTCTCCAAATATCTATGTTGCAAATTTGGTGCCAAAACGTCAAGAAATGGCTGAGATATGAATTAAAGTTGAACCCTCATTGAAATACAGTGCAATGAACTGCATTTACTGTTTTCCCATTTCTCATATTGCAGTCACCGGTTCCAGCAGCAAGATGTGTCTTCAATCAGAGAGTGGCTCTCAAATGAACCTGGGACCTGTTCAGGTGAGTGAGGGTGTGTGGGGGTGTACTATGGCGTGTGGGGAGGTGGGTGCTGAATGGGAGGCGGGGTTGATTGGTGAGAGACTGTTTTCTTTTTTTACAGGTTTCAAAAAACATCGAGGGACCATTTTCTTTTTTTCAGGTTTTGCTTGAAATGGGGGGGGGGGGTACCACTAGACATCAGGGAAGATATTCTTTGAAAATGGGGATGATGATTGGTGTGTGGGGGTGCCACTAGACACCAGGGAAATGAAGGGCAATATTATTGAATAATGGGTACAGCAATCAGCGGGTAGGGGGTGCCACAAAACACCAGGGAAATGAGGGGATATAATATTTAATAACAGGGATAGTGATCAGTGGATAGGGTGCCACTATACACAGGGAAATAAGGGATTTATTATTGAATAATGGGACAGCAATCAGTGGGGGTGCCACTAATCACCTGGGAAATTATGGGATATGTTATTTAATAAGGGATGGCGATTGGTGGGTGGGTGGGAGGGGTGCCACTAGACACCAAGGAAATGAGAGGATACATTATTTAATAACAGGGCCTGTTATAGGCAAGTGGGAGATGCCACTTGACACCAGGGAAAGTACTGCTGTAACTTCTGAAATGGTTGTTGATTTGCCTATCATTAACGGTCACAACGGGAATCCAGTTGGGTTTAGAATAGATAGTTGTGAGCAGACAGTGTCATTTTTTTTTTGTCTTTCACATTATCAAACATAACTTCATAAAAAAAATGCTGTACACCAAATAATTTAAATTTTCTTAGAGTTATTATTAGCTGTAAACTGGCTTCTAATTACAGTACCGATATTTAAACGCTGATCCAAACTATTTTTTTTCTATATTGTCATTCACATAAAATTTACTTTAATAAGTCTGACAAATATCTTTGTAGATGTGATGTGATGTGTATTATGTTATGTTCTACATTTCAACAATAACTATTAACTGTACTTTACATTTCTACAGACTACTTGCTTTAACTGCAGAAAGGTGACAAACTGTTTAACAATGCAACACTTGTCTCTTCATTTTGCAGTCATTCATATGAACATACAAACATACAAAAAAAGCCAGCAGAAGAAGGCCATTTGGTCTATCAGGTCTGCTTGTATTGCAGGGTCCACAGCTTGAGCTAATGTCCCTACCCTCCTCCCTCCCCACTCCTCCCATCCTCCCTACCCATGATCCTTACCTTCCCCTATGCCTATCCCACCCTCTCTTAAAACTGCCCTCTGTCTTCAACAAGATGACCTCTTCTGGTAGCGCATTCCAAGTGTCCACCACCCTGTCTGTGAAGAAGTGCTTCCTGACCTCCCTCCTAAATCTCCCACCCTCCAGCTTACGACAGAGCCCCCTCATGTTATGGTTGCCACTCAGCTTAAAGAGATTCTCCTTATCAACCTTATTTATCCCTTTTAAGTATTTGAAAGTCCCAGTCATGTCCCCTGTCTCTCTCCTGTCTTCCAGAGAGTACATGTTCAGTGCCCCCAACCTCTCCTTATATGCCTTACCCTGCTGACCCCCTGCCATCTTTGTAGCCCTCCTCTGGACCTTCTCCAGCAGGTTAATGTCCTTTTTGAGGTGTGGGCATCAGTACTAAACTCCATACTCTAGATGCAGCCTTACCAGTGATCTATACAATGGCAGTATAACCTCCTCTCTCCTACTACTGATCTCCCTAGATATGCATCCCAGCATCTTGTTTGCCTTTGCTGCTGCTTTCTTGCACTGCGTGGAGTGCTTCAGGTCACTAGTGATCACCATGCCCAGGTCCTTCTCCTCCTCTGATGCAGATACTCGGACTGCACCCAGGGAGTACTCTGTCCTGGGATTCTTGGCTCCAATATGCATAACTCTACATTTCTTGGCAGTGAAGCAAAGCTGCCACATCCTGGACCATCCCCAGCTTTTCCAGATCTTCCTGTAGGTCCTGTATTCCTTCAGCTGTGTCACTGTGTCCACTCTCCCGCAGAGCTTGATGTCATCTGCAAATAGGCACATTTTGTCCTTAATGCCATCCCCAATGTCATTATTAATGAAGACATTGAACAACATTGGCTCTAGCACCAAACCCTGTGGGACCCCACTGGTTATCTCTCTGGTGCCAGATAACACTCCCCCCACAACCATCTTCCGGGTTCTGTTCCTCAGCCAGTTTTCCACCCATCTGGCCATCTTTTCCCCAACCCCGAGATCCACCAACTTCCTGATCAACCTTTTGTGGGTCACAGAGTCAAAGGCCTTGGTGAAATCAAGATAGAGGATGTCTACCACTTGGCCCCTGTCTACTGTCTTAACAACATAGTCAAAGTCATATTTAATATTTATCTGCACAGTGATTTTATATAGAAACATAGAATTTGATGGCAGATAAGGATGGCTTGGCCCACCTAGTCTGCCCATTTCCCCACCTAACGGATGAGCTGCAGATCCTAGTTAACCAACAGCCTACTTCCTCCTACCCCCCCCACTCGAATTGCCTTATGTCTGTCCTATGCATTCTTGAATTCCCCCACTGTTTTTGACTCTATGACCTCCTCAGGAAGGCCATTCCACGAATCTACAACCCTCTCTGTGAAGAAACACTTCCTCACATTACCTCTGAGCCATCCCCCCTCTATCTTTAAATTGTGCCCCCTTGTTTTTGCACACCTCTTTTTCTGAAAGATGCTACCCTCTTGGACTTTGTTGATTCTCTTGAGGTATTTGAAAGTTTCTATCATGCCCCCCTCTCCCTCCTTTCCTTGAGGCTATACATCTTAAGCTCCTTTAGTTTTTCTTCATATATCTTCTGGTGCAGACTCTGCACCAACATGATTGTCCTCCTCTGGACAGCCTCCACCCTGTTTATGTCTTTGTGGAGATGGGGTCTCCAGAACTGTACACAGTACTCCAGATGTGGTCTTATCAACTGTCTGTACAGAGGGCCAACAACTTCCTGTTTTCTACTGCTGATGCCTCTCTCTATGCATCCCAGTATCCCCCCAACCCTCCTTACTGCCTTCTCACATTGCTGGTCCACCTTTAGGTCATCTGATATGACTACCCCCAGGTCACTTTCCATTTTTGTTGTTGTCAGTATCTCCCCCCCCATTGTGTACTGGGTTTTTGTTTCCCAGGTGCATTACTTCACACTTCTTTGCATTGACTCTAAGCTGCCATACATTTGACCATTCCTCCAACCTTGTCAAGTCCCCTTTTCATCCTTTCCACCCCACCTTGCATATCAACCCTATTTCAGATCTTTGTGTCATCTGCAAAGAGACATACTTTTCCTTCCAGTCCCTCTGCAATGTCACTTATAAAGACATTAAAAAGGACCAGCCCCAGTACTGAACCCTGTGGTACCCCACTAGTAACCCCCCTTTCTTCACTGTGGACTCCATTTACTATTACCCGCTGTGTCCGGTTGTCCAGCCCATGTTTTACCCCAGACTACCACTCTGGGACCCACTCCCAGGCTGGCTAATTTGTTTATTAATCTTTTGTGTGGGACTGTGTCAAATGCCTTGCTAAAATCTAGGTAGGCCATGTCCACAGCCCCTCCCTGGTCTACTACTTTGGTCACCCAGTCAAAGAAATCAATTAGAATTGTCTGACATGACCTTCCCACTGTGCATCCATGCTGCCTTGGGTCCTGTACCCCACTGGCCTCTAGGTACTCAACAATTCTTTCTTTCAGAAGTGATTCCATCTTTTTCCCTACCACTGAGGTCAAGCTGACAGGTCTGTAGTTTCCTGCCTCTGTCTTGCTCCCACTTTTGTGAAGGGGACTCACATCCACCCTCCTCCAGTCCTCAGGTACCACCCCATCCTCCCATGATTTATTAAAAAGGGTAGTCAGTGGTGTTACTAGTTCTTCCTTAGTTCTTTTAGACTTCTGGGGTGAATCCCATCAGGCCCCATTGCTTTATCCACCTTGAGTTTTAAGAGTTCTTTCAGAAGCCTTTCTTCTGTGAAAGGAATAATATCAACCCCCCTATCCAGAGTGCTTCTATTGACTGGATTAGGTATCTCCCTCTGCTTTTCCATTGTGAATACTGAGCAGAAGTATTTGTTCAGTATCCCTGCTTTTTCACTGTCGCTCTCTGTCCAACCATCTTCCTCTTTATTTAGTCTCAGTATCCCTGCCTTAGTCTTTCTTTGCTCCCTAATGTACCTATAAAAGGTTTTATCCCTTTTCTTAACCGAGTTAGCTATCTTTTCCTCGGTTTGGTCCTTTGCTATTCTGACTGCCTTCCAAGCTTCCTTCTGCCTTTACTGGTACAATTCTCTGTCCTGCTCCTTCTGTGTTTCCTTATACTTCCTGAATGCTATCTTTTTCTCCTTTACCTTCCCTGCCACTTCTTTTGAGAGCCATAGTGTTTTTTTTCTTTCATTTTGATATGTTCATTTGCTTCACACAAAGGCTTGTTGCCTCTGTGATGGCAGTTTTGATGTTTCCCCATTGTTGCTCCACCCCACCTTCTTGCCTGTTTGCTAGTGCTTTTCTGAGACATTCTCACATTTTGACAAAATCAGCCCTCCTGAAGTCCAGTACCTTCACTTTTGTATGACTTGACTCTTCAGCTAAGTTAATCATGAACCACACTGTTTGGTGGCTGCTTGTTCCCAGATGGCTACCCACTTCAAGATCGGAGATCCTCTCTCCATCCACATTTGAGAGTACCAGGTCTAAGATTGCTCTCTCCCGAGTGGGTTCCAAAACTAGCTGTCTGAGGCGTGCCACCTGTAGGGCATCAAGAATGGCCCTGCTCTTGGATGTGACTGCAGCAAAGGTGTTCCAGTTAACATCTGGCATATTCGGGTCCTCATCAGCAATATCTCCCCTTTCTCTGCCCTTGAACTGCAACAACCATAGTAATCAGATTTTTAGCCATTGTGTGTCTATAGGAATTATTATTATGTTCCTTAGTTTGGGGGAGAGTGACAAACTATGAGTTTAGACCATTTTCTGCTTATATTTTCTGCTTATCCTAAGATTTACTTTACTGTTCCTTTTTTTCTTTCCATTTTTTTAATGTCAGCCCTATGACTGCATGGTGGAGTCCCTCTGTCACTAGTCAGATTTCTTTTAACTTGCAAAATGCATCTGTTTTGCATACCATCAACAGTAAATTTAAATGACAAATAGTACATAATATACTCTTTACTATTAACTGGTTAACCTGTGTGCTACTGGTAAATTGTGATGTTAAAGTATGAAAATAATAATGTGAAAATAAAATAAATGATGATTACTGAGTATAACTTAAGTATTCTGAACAGAGAGGAGTGAAAAGACTGATCTGAAGCAGAGACAGCTGGAACGGTCACCATCCTGACTATTTAGAAACACAAATCCAAGGAAGGATGGTGCTCACAGCAGTCACATGAGGGTGCAGCAGCAGGTCCACAAAACAGTAATCCAGACAAAGAAACGTATGCTGTGCACACCTCAGTCAATAAAGTGCCTGACACAGTTTTGATGCAAAAGGGTGTGCAAAAGTGTTGCTTTATTATGCGCAAAAATGCAAAGTCCAAGTGCAGAGTTTCAGAGCCAAGGGCACAAACCAAAACAACATATATCCCTGGCGCTTCAAATCTACATGATTCTTCCTCAGTGGTGCAGTGTGCTGTGGGGTCAGTTCATTTATAAATGAGAAAATCAGCTGGCTTAAATCATGTGGTTAGCAGGCTGACCCTGAGCAGCAACTGTTGACCTCCATCAGACCAAAAATGTACTATTATTTCTACATCTTTTTTTCCATCTTCTTAGTATCAAAGTAGTAATTCCTTAATAATATTAAAAATATTTAAATCCCCAGTGACAATATGTGCTTAAGGACAATAAAAGATGCAATCAATTATTTACATGATGTGTTTGAAGCAGGCTAGACCATCAATGCTTACAATCCAAATAATGCCAAATGCATGGGGTCCTTTGAGGTAGTGTTTATAAATAATTTTTCTTTTTACATAAAAAACATTTTTTTGGTTGATCAAAAAGTCCGGATAAGGTTTTGACAGTGGACAATTCAAATAAAAGGATGCATTCACAGAATTAGAGGATGGCGTGAAGGAATCTCCAGCACTACAAAAAGACACACACTGTTTCTTCAAGAAACCTAGAAGAAGAAGAAAAGAGAACAATAAAATTAATTAATAAATAACAAAATACTTAAATATTATGGGAATGGTCATGCAAGAGCAAACATTACATTTCTGAAGCTACACAGACTATCCAAAAGCTAAGTCTGAGAAAAAAAATATATGCAAATAGTAGAGAGTAACCAAATTACACTATTAAGTTCCTATGACAGCATTTATTTTAATTCTTATTCAGCTGCCAATTTTGATGCTATTCTACTACACATTTCTGGAGCTGCATGCTTGAGGGACAGAAAGGATTTAATCTGCCTCGATGAATGAGATACTATCCCAATCATCATTGAGGCCACCGGGCTCACGGGCTCCAGTTTGTAGATAATTCTACTTTCCAGTTGTTGTAATTTTCTTTTTCTATTGCCACCCCAGGTAGGACCAGTACATGGTCTATCCCCATGAAGTGGAATGTGTGTAAATCTGAAGTATGTGTTTCCTGCCAGTGCTGCCCTGCAGGTGTATTACTTTATAGATTTCCTATGGAGTGCACAGGTTCTTGTATGTGCTCCTTCAACGGTCGTGTTGTCATTCCTACTTACAATTTAGGGCAAAGACACCACATGGCTTAAATCACATAGCTTGGCCTGCAAGTAATAAAGTGTTCCACCTCATGGTATACTTGATTTGAAAGGCTGGTAAACCTACTACCCTGGAGGAGTGTTTGCATATGTTACACTAGCCACACCTATGAAAGCCCAGGGTGGACAATAGAAAAAGAAAATTACAACAACTGGAAAGTAGAATTGGCAGAGATGTGAATATGTACTGGGACCCCCAATTAGATCATTCAGGGGTAAGGAGAGGCCCGACCCCTAAGAGTGTTAAGACGCTCCACCATTTGGCAGAGGGTAGATCTTTGCAGGAAGCCTGGAGATTTTGTTACCCTTCCACCAGAGAGTACTCATTTTATTCTCACGCCCACAACCTATACACCAGGTGGGACTACCTCTTTTTAACTAAATCAAGATTGGGGGACATAAAAAAGGGAATATATGGGAAGATCCTCATTTCAGATCATGCCCCTCTACAAGTAGTATTGGAGGGGAAAGAGAAGCCTAAGATGAACCCACTTTGGCATATGGATCCCAACCTCTTAGTGGACACAAAATTTCTGCAACAACTGAAACAACATGTTGCTGATTTTATTATAGTAAATAGGTCTGGGGACACAGATGTTAGGACTGTATGGGAAGCACTTAAGGCTTTCATCCAGGGAGAAACCATTTCATATTCAGCATAAAGGAAAAAGTTAACCCTTAAGAGAGAACAAGAACTAGAGAATCAAATACAACGCATAGAAAGGGGGCTTCTGATGGTGCAGGATAAGACCCAACTACAGGAATTAAAAATGCTGAAAAGTGAGCTGAATCAAATCTCCAACCAGAAAATAGAAAGGGCCCTTATCTTAACTAAGTCCTTCTCATATTCTGAAAGTGGGGAAGTGGTTGGCAAGCATAGTGAAAAGACAAAGAGCTGAGAGGACAATATTAGGTATAGAGGCGGGGGGGCGAGGTTACATTTGACCAACAAAAAAATTAATGATGCTTTTCAGTCTTATTGTTCCCATCTATATTCCACTGAGTTTCCATAGGGATCCAACCCAGAAGATTTCTTAAAGGAAGTCCATTTACCTGAGGTGGGTGAGCAGGATTTGGGAACACTGAATTCCCCTATTACTGGGGATGAATTAAAGGCAATGGTATGGAAATCCAAGAGGGGGAAAGCCCCAGGCCCCGACGGCATTCCAGCTGAAATTTATAAACTGCTCTGGGAGCAGTTGGAGCAATTGATGCTGGAAATGATAGAAGAAACCTTGGAAGTGGGTGCACTCCCCCTTGCAATGTCTTGCCACTATCACTGTTCTGCCTAAGGTGGGAAAGTATCCTCTTCTGTGTTCATCTTATTGGCCAATATCCTTACTCAATGCAAATTACAAAATATTGGCCAAACTATTGGCAAATAGGTTGGAAAATCTTCTCTCCAGGCTTGTCCACCCAGATCAGGGTGGCTTTGTGAAGGGTAGGCAGGTCAAACACAACATTAGGTGGGTTTTAAACATTATACATAAGTGGCCTGGGGGGGGAACAGGAGGCCTTTTAACATTAGATGTGGAAAAGGCCTTTGACAGTGTCGAATGGCCCTTTATGGTGGCAGTTTTGTGGAAATTCAGCCTCAGTCCACTCATGATGAAATGGCTGCGGGTGTTGCATACGTCTCCAAGGGCTCACATTCATACAAATAATACTATCTCTTCCCCTTCGCACTAACAAGAGGTAAAAGGCAAGGCTGCCCTCCCTCCCCTTTAATATATGTACTCACAATTGAAGCACTGGCACAAAGTATTAGATCCAACCCACGAATCAAGGGGTTTCAGTGGGAATGAAAGGAACATGTAATATCACTTTTCGCAGATGATGAACTACTTTTTATAACCTCTCCTCAGGAATCGATGGCAGAGTTGACCCTACTCTTTGAAAGATGCGGCCTGATCTCAGGTCATAAGATTAATTGGAGCAAGTGTGAGTGGATGCCACTGAGGGATGAGGGGGCCCAATCACAATTGCTAGTACAGTGGTTCAACCGCACAAATCTTTAAAATACTTGGGCATCCAAATCCCATCTAGACTCTCTTCTCTGGTTGATATAAATATGAAGGGCTTAGTATCTAATATAAAAGATGATTGTATAGCTTGGAAGGCTTTGCCGCTGACTCTGATGGGGAGAGTGAATTTGATCAAAATGTCAGTGTTGCCAAAATTTTTGTACTTCTTTCAGGCAGTGCCTCTGAAAATTCCCCTCAAGTATTTTAAAAGTATTGAAGATGCTATCACCCAGCTACTTTGGAACAGTAAGAGACCAAGGATTAAAAAATCTCTTTTGTGGTTGCCTCAGGGAAGGGGCGGTCTGGGTCTCCTGAGTGTGCAACACTATTGGGTGGCAGCTCAGGTGGCCCACATTCTAGATATAATGAAAGACCCAGCAGGACAACCAGTTTGGGTAAAAATGGAGGAATCCAGGGGCTTCTCGTTGTATCATGACATTTTGACACTAAGTGGGAAGGTGAATTTGGTGAGGGTTCCCCCAACCAGTGTACAGGGACTATGGTGAAAGCATGGAAGCTGGAACATGAGATGATTGGGATCAGTAAGGGTTTGTCACCTGAAAGCTCCATTGTAGATTACTACACCTAAGGGGTGGACCCACACTATGGGATAGGCCCATACTAAAGTGCTGGTCCCTTGGGGGGTCTCTTGGATACAACACATATGGAGGGAAGGGAATCTTTGCCTATTTTCAGAGTTGGTGGAAAATAAAAACTTAAGCAACTCTCACTTACCCTTGTATACTAAATGAAAAAATATATTTGAGGGATTAAGGGCCAAAGGGCGTGTGGGGGAGGTGGTGTCACGTTCCCCTCTGGAGGAGATGTTTTGAGGACAATCTGGGGACTCCTCTTTCAAACCACTGAGAAGAACATACAAAATGCTAATAGGTGCCATGCCAGATCACATGGAAACTACAAAAGATAAATGGGAAACTGACATACTACCAGATGGATTGACTGGAGGGGACTGGTTAACCATTGTGAGGAACAGTCTCAAATGTTCAGTGAACAATAGGGTGAGAGCTATTCAATATAAAATTCTTCACAGAACATACCATACCCACTGGTTGGCACATGTTATAAACCTGAGTGAATCTCCTCTCTGCCCCAAATGCCATGTACACAATGGCACATTCTTCCATACAGTTTGGCAATGTAAACAAGTTCAGAATTTCTGGACAGGAGTACAAGAAATACTCTCTAAAGTAGTGGGGATACCCCCTAGGCTGGACCCGGTGGAAATACTGTTGGGTCTCCCCCCAACTGAACCGGGAAGGAAATTAAAACAAAAAAACCCACACTTGACACTATGGAGATTAGATAATGTTATGGGATTGAAAGTGCTGGGCCTTCATTGGAGACAAATATCCATCCCCACAATTTCTGAATGGATGAATAGCTTCCTAGATTGTATGGAATATGAGAAAATTCAATACACGGTAAGGGGCCAGATGGATACATTTTTGGCTATGTGGGCCCCAGTGGAAGTGGCATTAGCCCAACCTTGGTTTCCAACTTTTCAGAGACTCACATTCTGTAAGCCTGGGGTAAGGAAATTCTATGTAACTCCAAAGATAAAAGAGATTAGGGGGGTGCAGATTGTGAAATGATATGTACCACCATTGAAGCTCATATGTTCCATAACAAAATATTGAGTGAATTAATTTTGAATGTCGGACGTCACAAAATGTTAAAAACTCAGAAGGTATGTCCTGAATGTCAAGCCACTGTAAAATATGAAATGTAATATTCTATGTACTGCTGAACTAAATAAAGTGTACAAAAAAAAATAAATTACAATAGCCACTAGACATGAGTTAGCAGAAAACAGATAGACTGCTCTATGATCGGATGTAACTCTGTTTTGAACACAAGTTCACAGCAGTTCTACTTTAAGGTAGGGCTGGGAGAATTTGGTGAAGTTTTGACCTTTATTAAGCAAGAACTGGAATACAGTGAAGTTCTGATTTGTTTTGATTAGTTCTGATTTATTGACAAATATTTGAAAAAATGCAAAATAAAAATGCATAAAAGTGGTCAAAGTCGGTCACATTTGACACAGAGGCCCACAGAAAATAATTTAATGGATTTTTTGTATAAAAATTAATGTAAAACTGATAAATAAAAAAGCAATCAGTCACTACTAGCCCCTTTCTGGCTGTCCCGTATTGGTGGCATATCCTTCTCAGGTCTGTGACATAAGTGTGCTGGGAGAGACAGAGAGAGAGACAGAGAAAGAGACAGACAGATGCAAATACCTGTAGTATTAGTATTCTAACCTGTAAAAAACTAAGATCCCTCTGACTAATGTGATGTCCTTCCGATGACTCCTACCCACACCCTCAGGCCAGGGACAAATTTACTGCTGTGACTCGTGACTGTACGCAGCACACCGACAGCACAGCATTCCACGATCACTTCCTTCCAAGATTACCTGACTGACTCCTACAGTACAGTTTCTGTTAATTGACCAAATTTAGCAACTGTTAAGTGTGCCTCAGAATTTGAATTGGAGATGCAGACACATTTGGTGCATAGCCTCACATAGCACAGTCCCACACTGGGGTTGGTTAATACTTATACGTAATGTAACGCAATAGACAGTACTATAAAAGTAGTGATAATAAGGAGGCATAATGGGGAATGAGTGATGATGATGATGCTATGTGTGTAGTTGTACTTTACATGTGTTGTAGTGCAAACAGCCTGCTATGAGTCACAAAGTCAGATTTTATCCCCTGGGCCACCCACTGTCAGCAGCACAGGCACATCAACTTGTATGTTGTTTGTCCGAACAGTTTTTTTTTAATGCATGAAATCGTGGATAAACATTAACAAGTGATAGTGATTGGATGGCACAAGCCAAAGATTCATTTTGCCAGCCTGCTGCCTTTGCCGTGTACACACAGCCACATCGAAATCAGGAGAAAAAAAATTATTTGGGATTTCTGGGACTGTTGAATTTCTCGAGGGCCCCCTAGAGTCTTTCTCTCTCCTCTGGATGGCACAAGTCAAAGATTTATTTTGCCAGCCTGCTGCTCTTGCCTGTACATACAGCCACACTGAAGCCAGGAAAAACATTTTTATTTGGGATTTCTGGGACTGTTACATTTATCGTGGGTCCCCCTGCAGTCTCTCTCTCTCTCTCTCTCTCCCTCTGGACGTCATAAGTCAAAGATTTATTTTGCCACTCTGCTGCCCTTGCCCTGTACACACAGCCACACTGAAGCCAGGAAAAAAATGATTTGGGATTTCTGGAACTGTTACATTTATCGCGGACCCTCCTGCAGTCTCTCTCTTCCCTCTGGATGGCACAAGTCAAAGATTTATTTTGCCACCCTGCTGAGCTTGCCCTGTACACACAGCCACATTGAAGCCAGGAATAAAATTTTATTTGGGATTTCTGGGACTATTACATTTATCGTGGGCCACCTGCAGTCTCTCTCTCTCTCTTCCCTCTGGACATTTCAAGTCAAAAGATTTATTTTGCTACCCTGCTACCCTTGCCCTGTACACAGAGCCAAACTGAAGCCAGGAAAAAAAAGAATTCTGGGACTGTTACATTTATCGTCAGCCCCCTGCAGTCTCTCTCTCTCTCTCTCTCTCTCTCTCTCCCTCTGGATAAGATCATGAATGAATATTAACAAGAGATTGTGATTCATGATTAGATGGCACAAATCAAAGATTTATTTTGCCACCCTGCTGCCCTTGCCCTGTACAGACAGCCACACTGAAGCCAGGAAAAAAATGTGGGATTTTATGTAACTAAAATTTCTCTTGGACCCCCAGTAGTCTCTCCCTCTCTCCTCTGGATCAGGAATGGCACAAGTCAAAGATTTTGCCAACCTGACCTTTCTCATGTACACAGTCAACTGCACTATTTGAGGCCAAGAAAAGAAAAAAACTTTCATTTGGGATTTTCTGTAACTGTAAAATCTCACTCGAGCTCCCAGTAGCCTCTCCATCTCTCCTCTTGATCGGGAATGGCACAAGTCAAAGATTTTGCCTGCCTGCCCTTTCTCATGTACACAGCTACACTGACTGAGACCAAGAAAAGGAAAAAACTTGCATTTGGGATTTTCTGTAACTGTAAAATATCTCCTGGGCCCCCAGTAGTCTCTCACTCTCTCCTCTGGATCTGGAATGGCACAAGCCAAAGAGTTTGCCAGCCTACCCTTGCTCATACATACAGTCACACAGTACTACCACACTACCCTAGTTGGCAATTTGCATCCTCCTGGCAGCCACCCAGGCCACCACTGTCTCCCCGTTCTGAGTCCTAACTTCCCGACCTGCCTTCACCCATCCCTGATGACCAGTTTCTCTCCCCCTCCTTTCTCTCAGTCTCCCTAATTTTTTCTCTTCCCTTCCCTCTGGCTAATATATTTCTGGTGGGATTTTTTAGCATTTTTGAGGGTGGTTTGGTACTTTTGTTTGGTGACTCTCTGCTGGCTGGCTGGCTGGCTCTGCTGAGCACAGTTCCTGCTCCTCTGGTCCTCCTCACTCATCTGGGGCTGTATTGTGCATTCAACATGGTTATATATCGTGAGTATGACATGTGACCTCGTGTTGCCTGATTGGATGCCACTGGTCACCTGTAGCTGCCGATGGCATCTCCATAGCAACAGACAATAAAATTGTGGAAATGGCATCTCCACAGACCTGGAACCAGACTTCTACATTGAAGTCCATATTTATCTGGGTCCATGGATTGTGGGTTCAATCTGGGGGTCCGGTTCTCCCATGGAGCAGTCTACCCAGCCCTACTTTAAGGGCACAGTAACTGCAATGGTGAGGGATGGCACTAGACAAGAGGGCAACATCACACATTGCCAGGGATGGCAATGGGGTCGGGGGAGTGCCACCAAACATCAGGGAAACAGCAGCTCACAGCTTACACTGCAGCTGGCAGCACGAGTTCAGCTGCAGCTGCAGAAGTCAAGAAATTCGTACTCTTCTCATACAGAGAACATGAGGGAAGCGCTCCTCTCTCTAAGCTGGGCACCTGGGATTTTGGGTGCCCAGAAAAGATATTTGTGGCCAGTATATTTAGAAACAAACATCAGAATTTAGCTAAACAGAAACTATTTAGCTAGATTCTGAATTTTATTTATTAAAATCCCAGCACTTTATTGTATTTTCCACATTTGTCAGTTCGTGGGAAAAATGAACAAGATGGCGGTTGGCACGGCACCAAAAATGGTTGTTGCCATGCCAATTCAGTGGCACAAAACCAAAAGTCAGCATTTGCAGCAGAAATGTTTACTTTTGCAGCACGTTATCTGAAAAATCCTACTGTGCATGCACAGGTCAGAAAACATGAAATTTAAAGCCTAATAACTTTGAAACCCTTTGATATTTTTTCACCAGACCTGTCAAAGGCACTACCTTGGGATATGACACATGTCCCCTTCAAATCTGGGGAAAAAATTCTATTCCATGTAGGCTGTAGGGGAGAGCAAAAAAAAAAACATCAAGTATAGGGAAAAAGTTATTTTTTAAAAAAAAATTACACATGCAGATCTCAGAAACTGCACAAGTTGCAGTCACAACAATTTCTACAGATCAAGACCTTGCCTCATAGACAACATATACACAATTTCAGTTCATTTAATATATAGGAGCCAAAAATATTAATGTGCAAAGTTTGAGGTTTAACATTAAATAGGCTACTCAACCCTAACTATAGGGGTGCTACCACACCCCTATAATATATTACAGTGGTGCTGTAGAGCCACTATAGTTAGGGTTGAGTAGGAACTTTAATGTTAAACCTCAGTTTTTGCACTTTAATAACGTCACAACGGTTCAACAGAGGTGCATAAAGGTCTGCATGCATGATCTCAAGGAGTAGGTCTCTGGATGTGCAAAGTTTTGTTCTGGCTGGTTATGTGGATTCCGAGATCCAGATAGTGCAAAAAGTTCATTTTTCTAAATTTTTTTCCCATTGGTTTTGCTGAGATTTCTTTGAATTTAGCTACCACCCAGATGGTTTGGAATTTGGGTCCGAAATGTTCAGGGTAGAAAGGGGCTGGCCCACAGATGTACCTTTTGCTTGTTTGGTGAAACAATATTAATCCATTCCACAGTTATTTAATTTTGAATTTTTTTAAAAATTGGCTCTGGGCATGCTCAGTAAGCTTTTCAAAATAGCTGTATGAAATGAAACAAGAATCTTTTTTTTATATGGAGCCAGTCTTTTTTCCTGAGGGGAAAATCACTGTTTCATTTGCCACCATCGTGTCTCTTTTTTCCTAAAAATTTCAATTTTAAAACCCACAAAAATGACATGTTTGAGGGAGACCAACACATCTACTGTATGTTGCTCATCTGAACTCTGTTAGGTGTACTCTGTAGTTAACTGTTGGACAAATGATTCCAAGATGGGTTTTTTTTATATTTTAAATCATTTTTCATGACTCTCTTCTGCTTGTTTCTTTTGATGTTCATGCTTATTTTTTTTTTTTTTGAAAGAGCCCTAGCACAGAGATGGTTTGGAATTTTGGTCTGATATTTTCAGGATAGAAAGGGTCTGGCTCACAGTTGTGCATTTTGCTGGTTTGGTGAAATAATATTAATTCATTCCACAGTTATTACATTTTAAACGTTATGGTTCTTAGCATGCTCAGTTAGCCATCCCTATATACTTTATTATTTTCTTGATGTCTAGTGGTGCCCCCCACCCACCGATCACCATCTCCTTATTGTTCATTATTTCCCTGATGTCCAGTGACACCCACACCCTCTAATCACCATCCCCATTTATATTTATTCTTTCCCTAGTGTCTAGTGGCAACCCCCACCATCCAATCACCATCCCTGTTTATATGTATTGTTTCCCTAGTGTCTAGTGGCAACCCCCACCATCCAATCACCATCCTTGTTTATATGTATTGTTTCCCTGGTGTCTAGTGGCAACCCCCACCATCCAATCACCATCCCTGTTTATATGTATTGTTTCCCTGGTGTCTAGTGGCAACCCCCACCATCCAATCACCATCCCTGTTTATATGTATTGTTTCCCTGGTGTCTAGTGGCAACCCCCACCATCCAATCACCATCCCTGTTTATATGTATTGTTTCCCTGGTGTCTAGTGGCAACCCCGACCATCCAATCACCATCCCTGTTTATATGTATTGTTTCCCTGGTGTCTAGTGGCAACCCCCACCATCCAATCACCATCCCTGTTTATATGTATTGTTTCCCTGGTGTCTAGTGGCAACCCCCACCATCCAATCACCATCCTTGTTTATATGTATTGTTTCCCTGGTGTCTAGTGGCAACCCCACCATCCAATCACCATCCCTGTTTATATGTATTGTTTCCTGGTGTCTAGTGGCAACCCCCACCATCCAATCACCATCCCTGTTTATATGTATTGTTTCCCTGGTGTCTAGTGGCAACCCCCACCATCCAATCACCATCCCTGTTTATATGTATTGTTTCCCTGGTGTCTAGTGGCAACCCCCACCATCCAATCACCATCCCTGTTTATATGTATTGTTTCCCTGGTGTCTAGTGGCAACCCCCACCATCCAATCACCATCCCTGTTTATATGTATTGTTTCCCTGGTGTTTAGTGGCATCCCTCCTCCCTCCGATGGTGTCCTGCCTGTAATAAAGAAAATGGTCCCTCTATGTCTTTTTTGTTTTTGTTAAACCTGTAAAAAAGAAAACGGTCCCTCACCAATGTGACTCCTCCACCACAACCTCCCACTGAGCAACCACCAGCCCGCAACCCCCACACACCCTTACTCATCTGAATAGGTCCCAGGGTGAAGATTCACTCTCTGATCGAAGACACGTTTTGCTGCTGGAACCGCTGACTGCTATATGAGAAACTAAGGTAAGTGCAATTCAGTTTATTTCAATTGTGTTTTCAACTTTGTGGCACAACATCACTATTTTTGTGTATTTTGAGCTTTGCTTTCCAACATGGCTTTTTTGGGACCCCACCTCATGAACAATGTTGGTGGAATTACACAAATCCTCCAGAAAGGTGATTTTGCAGTTATTTGGTAAAAATCACCTTTTGGATGGGATTTAAACATTTTCACCACCCTCGTTCATCAGGTGGGGTCATAAGGAGGCAATGTTGAAATTTTGGGGTCAAAATATTTAACAGTGTCAACATTATGTGCATATGTTGAAATTCTACTATGCTTGCTCATTAACTTTCATAATTTAAAATATTTTGACCTAAAATGTTCAACATAACTATCTTTTTATGCCACCTCATGAATGTGACAGCTGTCATTTTTCAAGCCCTGACCAAACTGTATTTTCACACCTGTGGTGCGTAACGGTGTTGCAGTGGTGAGGAATCATGTTTTGGCAGGGATTTCAAAATTTTCAATACCGGGTTCATGAGATGGGGTAATAAGAAGGCTGTGCTGACAGTTTCATTCCTGTTCTAGGCCAAAAGCAAGTGCAGGGCCTAGAGGACCCTGCACTTCCACAGCAACATGTATGTATGCATCTGAGGAGGGATGGGAGGGGCCCTGCTCTCCCACAAACAAATGAGGATAAAATTATACTATCTCAAAAAGTAATGAAATTCTTTGCAAAAAATTTTGTTAAAGCACTAGTTAGGGTAAAAGTGACAAAAGTAGGGAAATGTGACATTAGGGTTTGCAACTCTAACATCCCACCCACACCCACCAGGCAGCAACAGGAGAAAATATTACAGATTCACCTCTCCTGTATCTTCGCTAATCAGGCATGGGGTGTGCCTTGGGGTTGTCAACCATAACGCTCACCCCATTCTCATGTACTCTACACATATCAGCTTCTTTCATGATCCGGTGGGGTGAGCGTTATGACTTACAACCCCAAGGCACACCACATGCCTGATTAGCAAAGATGCATGAGTGGTGAAACTGTAATGGTTTTTCCTGTTGCTGCCTGGTGGGTGGGGTGGGGTGTTATGGCTGGAAACCCTAACACCACATTTCCCTACTTTCATCACTTTAACCCTAACTAGTGCATTAATGAATTTTTTTTGCAAAGAATATAATTTCAAAGCATAAACATTAGAAAGTTTGGTATCCAGTGAACAAGGTGACCGAAATTGGGCGCCTCCAAAAATGTGACTCAGTTATGGTGCCTGTGTTCACAGCTACCTAACAGGGGTGACTGGATACTTGGATTGGCGAAATACATAGCGAGAGTAGCGGTATACGTAACTTCCCTTTATGCAGGAGAAGCAGGAGGGATGGTATATGGGAGGGCTGTGGCGGGCAGCTGCTGAACTGGTCCACTAATGGGCGCAGGGTGCAGGGTGCAGGGTTTGGGTCTGGGATAACATTTTTTTTTTTTTGCCGACAGGCAGCTTTGAATTTATTTTTTTCACCCCCCTCTGACATGCACCCCCCTGAAGTTGAGAATCCATAATTGGGTGGGGGTGAGGAGGGCACAATCCCCCACATTAAAAATAAGACCCGTAGGCCTTGGGCACTGTTTTTGTCCATGCTGCGAGTGTGCATCGGCGAAATTAATTTTCGGTGATGTACACTTGCCGTAACAGCGATCACTATTCCACGATCGCCATTATGACATGGATCCAAAAGTTTAACTTAGTTTTTGATAAAATAGTCCCTCCACCTGCATGAATTTGATTACATCGAGTAAGCAATAAGACCTGATGGGGTGTGTATAAGACACTTCTAATACACGACCAGGGCATTGTAAGGCACAAGGCCACAGGCCGATTGTTTTCAGTTTCTGGTCGTGCATTAGACATGTCTTATGCACACCCCAGCATATCTTATTGCACTTATAAAACAGGGTTTTTTAAGTCTTCTAGAATTAAAAACAATATTTTAAGGTGTAATTGATGTATATCGATATGTATTGAAGTATATAAACGAACGCACAGAAACTTTTTCAAGACAAGCCAGGCTGATATGAACCCAAGGTTTTTGTTTAAAGTAAAATGAAGTTCCTAGCCATAATGGTTCCAAAGTTAATTTTTTTATTCCTCTTTATTCTTCTCACTTAGAGAGTTTACCATTTCTTTGACCTTTCCATGACTGGAACTTGCTGCCTCGATGACAAAGTCACCACTGCTGGACTCTGTCTTGGGATTGCATTGGATTCTCCACCACTCCCATGATGTCAGACATGAGCACAACTGATTTGATTTGCTATTTTTTCTTCAACTAACTACAACACCACCCCAGTGCATACATGCTGTAATGTTCTGGGGTCACCTCACCTTTGTTGCCTAGGGCACCACTTCCAAGCCTGTCACCAAGATTTACTACACACAGTAGCGTTGCAACACAGCCTTCATATCCAGGAGAAGAACATCCAAAGGATGCTGTAAATACTCCCTACTGTCCTCTGCTCATGGCGTCTTAGGCGAAGGATGTGAATCCATGTTGTCAGCTTACAAAAGCAGTCCCTTCCTGCTCAATGCCATAGATCTGGCGAGTTAACCCCTTCTAAAGAACATTTCATTGAAAAGGTCTAACTTTGGAAAAGTTAGAGCTAGAAATATTTATAGATAAACTTTTAAACTTGTAGATACTATTTTTAAATATAGAAACATAGAAACATAAAATTTGATGGCAGATAAGGACCGCTTGGCCCACCCAGTCTGCCCATTTCCCTACCTAATGGATAAGCTGCAGATCCTAATTAACCAGCAGCCTACTTCTTTCTACCCCCACCCCCTAGAATTGCCTTATGGCTGTCCCATGCATGCTTGAATTCAACCACTGTTTTTGACTCCACAGCCTCCTCCAGAAGGCCGCTCCATGAATCCACAACCCTCTCTGTGAAAAATACTTCCTTACATTACCTCTGAGCCACCCCTCTCTATCTTCAAATTGTACCCCTTGTTCTGCACACCTCTTTTTGAAAGATGCTACCCTCTTGGACTTTGTTGATTCCCTTGAGGTACTTGAAAGTTTCTATCATGTCCCCCTTTCCTCGAGGCTATATATATTAAGCCCTTTAGTCTCTTTTCATATGTCTTCTGGTGCAGACCCTTCACCATTTTAGTTGCCCTCCTCTGGACTGCTTCCATCTTGTCTATGTCCTTGTGGAGATTGGGTCTCAGAACTGCACACAGTACTCAGATGGGGTCTCACCAGCTGTCTGTACAGAGGGATAACAACTTTGTTTTCTACTGGTGATGCCTCTCCTATGCATCCCAGTATCCCCCAGCCCTCCTTACTGCCCTCTCACATTGCTTGCCCACCTTTAGGTCATCTGATATGACTACTCCCAGGTCCCTTTCCATTTTTGTTGTTGTTAGTATCTCACCCCCCATTGTGTACTCTTCCCCTGGGTTTTTGTTTCCCAGGTACATTACCTTGCACTTCTTAGCATTAAATCTAAGCTGCCATACATTTGACCATTCCTCTAACCTTGCCAAGTCCCTTCTCATCCTTTCCACCCCACCTTGTGCATCAACTCTGTTGCAGATCTTTGTGTCATCTGCAAAGAGACATACTTTTCCTTCCAGTCCCTCTGAAATGTCGCTTATAAAGACATTGAAGAGGACCGGTCCTAATACTGAACCCTGCGGCACCCCACTAGTAACCCCCCTTTCTTCTGAGTGGACTCCATTTACTATTACCCTCTGTGTCCTATTCTCCAGCCAATTCTTTACCCAGGCTATCATCTTGGGACCCACTCCCAGGCTGGCTAACTTGTATATTCATCTTTGTGTGTGACTGGTCAAATGCCTTGCTAAAATCTAGGTAGGCCATGTCCACAGCCCCTCCTGATCTACTACTTTGGTCACCCAGTCAAAGAAATCTATTAGATCTGTCTGGCATGACCTTCCTGCTGTGAATCCATGCTGCCTTGGGTCCTGTGCCCCTCTGGCCTCTAGGTACTCGACAGTTCTTTCCTTCAGAAGTGATTCCATCATTTTCCCTATCACTGAGGTTAAACTAACAGGTCTGTAGTTTCCTGCTTCTTCCCTGCTCCCACTTTTGTAAAGGGGAATCACATCTGCCCTCCTCCAGTCCTCAGGTACCATCCCATCCTACCATGATTTGTTAAAGAGGGTAGTCAGTGGTGTCACTAGTTCTATCCTTAGTTCTTTTAGAATTCTGGGATGAACCCCATCAGGCCATATACCAGATGATTGATGATAAACTTTTATATTGCTCCTTTATATGATGTCATCTCACAGCACAGCCCTATATGCCATGCTATTGTGCAATATCTGAGTGCACATGCATGTTCTGCTCATGTGCTATCCCATACCTGGCATGTGCTCAAGGTACAACCCCCCCGGAGTATGCATTACACTATGCAATGCCATGTTAGCACATTGCAGCCATGGACACATGTTGATCAAATGCACAGGATTTACCCATAGAGCCTTGATACTGGCAGGAGCATGGTGTGAAGGCTAAGCCTAGGCTGCAATGTATCATGGTATCATGGCAGGCCGACAGAGCAGGGCTGTTCTGAAAAGGGTCTAGAGGTGGTCCACCACAGAGCTGGCTAATTTGGTTGACCTGGTGGTGACCAGAGAGGACAGCTAGTAGGAGAGGGGTGAGTCAGACCGGCCACGGTGCAAAATGTGGGCATCTGTGTGGCGGTGCCTCACATGTTGAACTGGGGTCACACGTACTGGCTACCAATGTCAGCACTGGTACAATGATCTAGGAGGGAGGCATGCCACCCACAACAACTGCAGATGATGGTAGAGAGTGGTACTGTACCAAGGCTGGGTGAGTACAAATGCCTCTATGTATGGCTTGGGTGGTGTCCTTTGTGCAGTACTGTGCCATGATAATATACCTCCAGAGTAGTGCCTCTGAGGGATTGTGCACTGTACCTATGTGTCTGTGTTATGTCCCCTTTATCCTATTGGACCTGCTTCACTGTATGGCCTGATCGTATGAGTGCAGGTGTATGGGTCCACTGTCCCAATGGATGTCCCTGTTGCTCTGTACATTGCAGGACCCACTGTGGATCCCTGAGCCATGCACTTGCCATGGCATCATGGCTGTGTGTTAACACAGTGACATGGTGCAGTGTCAGGTTAATGACAGGGAAATGTATAGTTTAATTGACTAATATTCAGGATTTGGTTGCCAGGTACCGTACACAGGACATATTAATGCCTGTTGTCTGGTATGATCCTGGAGGATGTCACATGTGTTCCACATGTAGCTGTGTTGGTAGGTGTGCCAAACAGCTCTGGGATGTGGACACTGTCTGTCATGTGCACTGTCCATGGCATGCTGCGGGGGTGGCAGTATGCATATGCCAGGTAATGCATGGGGCTCTATTATATTGCACAGGGTGTGCTAGGCATGTACCAGCCTCTGTAACTGACTACACTTATGGTACTCTGTCCTCCCCTACGGTTGCACTATTACGCCTCTTTTGCCCCTATTGTATGTGACCTGGTGCTCCATACATCCACATGCATACTATCAGGTGTACAGGGCCTGTAGCCAACATGGCTGTCTATGTTGTACCAGGTCAGGAAGGATGGCAGGATATGGGCACTACATGGGCCAGTGTACACTGTGCCAAGCTATACCGACGACAGTGGGATGTATCACATCTACTATGACTGAGCCATGGCATGGCTGTTTGTGGTGGCACAGCTATGCACATTGATAGGACATGGCCCTGCATGGTCCTGTCTATCCACAACATGTACATGTAGCTGTTTGTGCACTGTACCAGTATATAGGCATGTGTAATGTGTAGGGGTTATGGTAGTGAGCCATATGTTCAGCTGCATGATTTCGCTCACATCTCCTCTGTCCTCCTTCTGAGATGCCTGGGCTCAGCAGGTTCAGACTAGGGCCAGAGAGCAACATTGTGGCCTTCAGGACCAGCGACAGAAAGAGGGGACCCAAGGCCATGACATGGCCCAACGGGGTCAGCCAGTGAAGGGATGTTCTGTAGACACATCTATGTAAGTACCATTGTTTGTTCACTGTCTGGGTTGCATGTTTACACTATGCTGCATGATTCTGATGTGGGATGGGGGATGCCTATGTGTGTCTCAGCAGGCTGCACTCATGACTGTTGGGGCAGCACCCATGCAGTTATGGCTGGTGACACTCACCAGGCCCTTTGGGCATTGTCCCACCACTGACACTGTGGTGTGTCAGGGTCTGTGGCATCTACTGTCTTGCTTATCACTGTGGCAGGCATGTTATCCTGTGTGTACATATTGTGCCTTGGCATGCATTATACTGTGTGGTCGCTTGTCTCCTGTGTTACATGACTGGTACACCAGGGCAGTGGCAGTACTGCTCACAGTCCTGGGTTCTGCACCTGTCAGTGGTAGTCAGGTCTGTTGTGTCACATGATCAGGCTTAGGTATGTGTATCTGTATGGTGGAGGTAGGCACAGACTACTGTTGTACTGGTATTATTGTGACATGCTGTGTGTGGCACACAACCCGTGGCAGTCTACACATATAGGTGCCATCTTCAGTGCCATATGCACTGTGTGTCATGCCACTGCATCTCACTAGAATTGACTTGATGTGGTATGGAGTCAAGGGCAGGGGTAGTCATTGACAAGCCTTGAATATACCTTACCATATTTGTTTAAAATTGTGATGCATAGTCATAGTGCCTGACCAACACAGTGATGTCCACATTGTGATCATTCCAAGGTTGACATCCACATTGTGATCATTCCAAGGTATACAGGCAAAGCCATGAATATATTACAACACAACTGGGTCTATGCAAGGCTATTGACCTGCACAGGCTCTGTATTAAGGGAAACTCTTTGCTTTGGATTGGACCAGTGTTTGCTGGGATGGAGGGGGCCTCCAGGCAGCTCTGCATCTTACACCAATGGGAACAGTGTGTCGGGTGCCCACCTACAAACAACACCGCTGCACTTGTATGCTGCATGACAGTCCTAGCCATATACAGGTGTGGGGTATGCACAACGTGTGTGTGCCTGTGCCCTGCCCTTGCCGCCACCTTGGCTGGCTCATGGATGTCTGTGTGCTGCACATCAGTGTTGGCCTGTGTGCTAAATCACTGGTCCGTGGACACAGAATGTGTGGGTGTGACTCCTAGCCACATGGACAATTACACTGCCTATCAAGCTCTGACTTGGTGCTGCTATTGCATGTGCTGCGTTTCCACATCTGGCATACCTGTCGGTGGCATGTGCCCCTTTCATAGCTCGGTCATGGCCTGTTGCAATAAGGCACACCCATTGTATGAGCAGTTCTCTACTGCATGGGTCCACAGTGGTGTCACTGGTATGCCACACACATTCCATTGTGGCTGCTTGACCCCTCCACTCATATGTGGCATGGCGGCCCATGTGTTGGCTGGTTGTATTTTTGTTGTGCACCTTAGGCCACTCCTGTGTCTCTCATCCTGTGTGAACAGATGGCAGAGTTCAATGTATTTCTATTAATAGGTGCCTGGAGGACTGCCACTGGTCGGAGGGCTGCCATGCAATGAGAGTAATGGGACAACCTTCTGCACAGGCTGATCCACCAGCAGCAGATCCTGATACAGTGGGTAGAGGACACCAACCAGGCTGTCCAGGACTTGGCTGAGGCTCTATGGCAGCAGCAACAACCACAACCACCACCTCCACCTGCTGCAGCCCCATGAGTTCATGGACTATGATGGCTATGTGTCCTGTATTTTCATTATTATTTATGGCAGGTGCCCTTTTTTCATTGTTCCCTCCACCTTCCTTATATGTGTAGTCACCCTTTTTTTGTTTGCCTCTTCCCCCGTACGGGCTGTTACTCTTGTTGTTTTTTTCTTGTTCTACTGTTTATAGTAAAACTTCTTTTCAATACCTATGCTGCTATGTTGTGTGTCTTTCTTTCACTGGTGGCCTACTCACACTTACTGCTTCCCCCTGTGTTCAGCACTATATCAGAGCTATATTCAGTGTTACACACATGCATTGTGCTGTGCCGGCTCATGTCTTTTGCGCAGCACACAGTCATCCTTATGCTCATAGAATATAGCGCCAGCGCGATGCCTCTGAATATACTTCAGCTAGGGATCGGTGCAAGTGTGGCACAGTTATAGCACTAGAGTGTATTTCTGAATATCGGGCCCACTGTGTCCTAACAGTAAAGGTAAGTATTCAAAGTGATTGTTTTTTCTATTTACTGGGGTTTGTGGGAAAGGTTTACTTTAACTGTCCAGCCTATCAGCCTCTTAAACATGCTTGCTCTCCTGTCTTTTGTCTTGCGGGTATAGGCCACATGTATGATGACAGAGCCTGTTGCTGTATAGTTTCAGCCTAGATCAGAACTGATGTGGATATTTAGCAGCACAACATTATGGAGAAGGCAAACACTGCAGCATATGGAACAGAACCAAATCCAAACACACTGGAAGGGAACTGAGTGAGAGAACTCAAGATGACAGTAACACACATTTGGTGGTAGAAAATAAAACAATCCGCCCTGCCCTGTATCAAAAATGCAAAACATTTAGAATTTGATCAACAGAAGAAGGCCTAACCAACCCATCTGTCTGTCCAGAGGTGGCCTGCCTATTTTTACAATATCTGACCGGGAAAGATACACTGAGTTGAAACTAGTTTCCAGGTCTGTCCTGGGACCGTAGAGAGATTAAGTGACTTGCTATGCTCAGGGTCACAGTATACAAGGTATTACCATACTAAATAATGTTGCTACCAGACCAGCAGCTTCTGGTGCCACTGCCCTGCCCACTCTTGTCCAGTTTTCCTAAGCCTGGTTATCTGTAGCTGCTCATCCTTGTATACCTCACCACAGCGAGAAAACTAGTTCAAAGGAAAACAGGTCCCCCCCCCCAGCAGACTCTTGCATGACTCTTGCATGACCAATGAGGCTGGCAAATGACCACCAACCACATAGTGGTCCTGGATAACTGTGGTGAATAACCTGCAAGGCTGTGAGAAGGTCGGTGAAAGGGCTGGGTGCTCGGGTGCTGCCAGACATCACCGAGGACAGAAATAAACTCTATAGTAAAAAAAAAACACTCCTTCAAGCTGCTGACTGTATCAGAAAAAGTCTAACAAAAAGCAGCCTATTCCATTTATTTCTAAACTCCAGTTTGGCACTTGCCAGGTAACACAAAAGTGCATAAAAAACTGTCAACATCTGTGTTTTTGTAATGTTCATCTGTGACCAATTGCTTACAGGGCAGAAACAGGCCTACCAATACAAACATTGAAAATTATCGCACAAAAGTATAAAAAAAATTACCCTCTCTAGCTTGGAACATACAAAGGGAACACAAGCTGTCAAGATTTCTGCTTTTCGACAACTTTTAACAAGAGGATGGAAGTAGATTTCCACATTGGTCCCTGATTGGACAGGAAGTCTCTGGAGCTCTTGAACTCTCACACACTGTTCAAGAGGCACAAATAAAAAAACACAAATAATGCAGACATTTTGCCAGTGAATACGAATACTCGGTGAGATATTCTAAATAAGGTATTTGCATACCACTACTGGCTGCCCTGCTGATTTGTTGTTTTGTGTTTTTAGGTCTGTCATTGCTCAGCAATGCATATTTGCCAAGACTGAGTGGTGTAAATGCACTCTAGACCAACAAAATGGTGGTAGGCAGTGCTGTTTTTGTCAAGTAACAGAACACTTGCTTATTAGAAGTGACATGAGTAATTACTGTAGGTAATGATTTTTTGTGTAATGTCTTGAGTTTTCCTTTAAGAAAAGAAAGATTTATGTTTTTCCAGAAAGCTTTGTACCTTACCTGGGATGACAAGTATCACTCTCTCAAGCCTGCCCTCGCTCCTTTCGACCATTGCATAACTCTTTCAACCCAGGGTGAAGTCTCCCTTGGAATCCCCCATGGCAGGGCCAGGATGTGGAGAGCCATCCTCCTCCCTGGACAAAATCCAGGCCCCCCAAGTTCAGCAGTGGCACAGGCCCTGCTGGAGCAGGCAGGGCTTCGTTAATCCTGCCCTCTCACTTTTTCTGTTTTTGTCCCAGACCCCTTCCATAGCAACACATTAGTACATGTGTGTGGAGGCACACACATCCTGTAGAACTACGGCCCCACCCTTAGAGCTGCTCACAGCCAACACTTCCCCCAGACTTCCACTCATTGGCTGTCAGAGGCTGAGACAACTGACCACCCCTCCCCAGGACAGGAGACCAGTCCCTGGGATGCTCAATAATCTCCCACCCTGCCGACCCCGGGCAACCGTGGTTGTTCCCGAATACAGGTTGACAGCATGGTAGGAGGTAAGGCATTCAACGACTTAGACTTCCATGCCACTGGGCCACCAAAGAAAATAAATATTAATACTTTTACTATGGCTAGTATTTATTGACACATACAAATTCAGTTTTCCCACACATTTGTATCGTTTGAGTAAATGTAAAACACAAATTATGCAATTTGTGTGGAACATAGAGCTAATCAGTGAAAGACAATTTTTTTACTTGACTACAAACATGAAATTAAGGTAACCAGATGTTGGAAAGCCTTTAGAGCTATTTTTGATAAGTAGCTATGCAAGATAAACACTAAAATGGAATATCTGTCATACAGCTATTCATTTTAATGGCACCTTAAGAGTTCATCCAAGGGTCTCCAGGTCAGCTGGGAGAAGAGTTTAGTGTACTTTGGCTTCATTTTCTTTTACACTCTACAAAAGACGAATTCTTCCAATTAATGGAATAAAAAATTGCAAGTTTGACAAATTATTTGAAGGGATAATTTCTTTCTGAAGACAGCAAGGCTGACAGTTCAAATAGGTAAAATACATACTTTAGAACAGTATTGTACTGGAAGAGACATTAGATGATCTCAGATGTTAGTGATTATTAATTGTGACAGTTTGCTGAATTGCCAGTTCCCAGTGGCGTGTCCGCCAGCACTGCTGGTGAACCTTGGAGTATGATTGGCATTTCAGAGCAACAGGACAGCTTTGTCAGTAATACTTTTTATAGAGGTCAGTTGATATGAATGCTGTTGGACTTACGTACTGATAAAGATCTATGTTTTGTACCAGCGTACTATAGATCAAATGCTGAGGTCAGGGATTTGAGATATTCACAGTGGCTAGAGTACAGTGCACAGTGAAAGCCTTCTTTTGAGGTAAAACTGTGCAAGGCCTTGCTACATTGTAAGATACTGTTTGAGGAAACAACATAATGACATCTAAACAAGTGAGCTCATAATTATGGTAAGCCAACAATAAAACTGTATTCCTGTTTTTTCTTTTTGTTTCCCATCATCATGCCTCTTGGGGGATAGATAGATAGATAGATAGATAGATAGATAGATAGATAGATAGATAGATAGATAGATAGAGAGACAGGCAGATTTATATTTAAAACAAACTTTTTGTAACCAGGATATGGTACAAAAAATAACACACACTTTACCAAAATATTAAACACTGTAAGCACCCCCCCAAAAAAATGAGTCAGTACTCACAAAATAAACATAAACACAAAATAATAAAAGCTGCACATAAAATCCTATTTAAAGCTTAATGCACCTTTTTTCCCTAGCCAGGAGGATAGGCTGGGATCTACCACTGCAGCCAGTGCCAGCACAATGCCACTCTTTGGCCACCTAACAGAGGGTGCCAGAGCTCTATAATGGAGTACTTTTCCCATGTCCCAACGCGGAGTGCTTTACTACCGTGCCACACTCAGCCATTGCTGACTCTTAACTGGAAAGTGATAGTGTGATCTGAATGTGGCTTACACAGTCCTCAGTTGTACTTTTCAGCATTTCTGAACTTTATAGATGAACAGATTTCTAACTGCATACAGGCTGTATCCATTTCATCCACTCGAAAGCAGTCCCACTTCTGTGGGGTAGTAATATAGGGTTTACCGGACTCACTGGAGCAGTTAATTTAAGATTCACAGTGCTGTCCAAGGAATTGCTGCTGGTATGGAAAGTGTTGTTCAAGAAGCAGTCACTCTGCTATAAATATAGTGTATTATTTTATGATCCTGGGCATATGCTGGCTGGTATGTTGGCAGGTTCCATAAACTAGTTTTAAATTAATCATAAATAGTAACTATACTGTAAAAAATTGATAAGTGTGCAAACTGCTTTGATCAGCTACTAACTGGGGACAGTGTTTCTTAAAAATTCATAGAAACACATACTGTAGCTTTCTGTATACGCAGAAATACCAAGGTTTTTTTATATTCGTTGGTAACTGGGTAAGGCCCACTAGGCACACGTGACTGTTTCCATAGGCAACTCAGAAACACTGGGGAGATTAAGTGATTTTCTCAAAGTCACACAGTATGCAAGTGGAGGTTGCGGGAATCAAACCCAGATCTGCTGGATGTACCAAGCTCATTCACAGCTCATTACTCTAATGTCTAGACTATAGTGCCAGCAGAGTTAAAAAACAACATTTATATTTGAAAAGTACTTACATAGAAATACTAGTCATATCTTGAATTTACAAGGTTGGGTATAAATGTGTATTACAAAAAGTGGTACCTGAGGCATGCAGTAAACAAGGATGTAGCACACCAGAGAGACAGATTGTAACAAGAGCAGCATGTGGAGTCCATAAAGAATGCAAGGAGAGGGTTCCAAATTGCTTGGTTTCTGTGTGCCACTGCAAGCCACACACATGCAGTATACACAGAAGCCTCAAACCCAGCACAAAGCATGATGGGGTTTCACATACTTGTATAGGGGGCAGACTGACAGGACTCCACCAGAAATAAACGTCTCCTCCTATACAGGCTTTTGCATATGTTTCCGCCAAGGTCAAGAGCAGCAAACTGCACTGCAGACACGTTTTGTCCTATTACTGGGACGCCTCTGTGCAATGCATTCCCCAACCCCAACCAAATACCAAGTCAGCGCAGAGCATTTTAGCCAACAAGTATGCTCAGGGGTCACATACCAGAGAGACAGATAGGAAAAAGAGCAGCATGTGGGATGCAGAAAGGATCCAGAGAGAAGAAATAAGCAATTTTTTTTATGTATCTGCAACCCTCACACATACAGTCAGAAGTCTCAAACCTGGCACACAGCATCATGGGTATCTGGATCCTTGTATAGGAGGTAGGACAAGTCTTTGCCAAAGAAATGAGCACCTTCTACAGTATATAGGCTTTTACATCTGTTTCAGCTAAGGTTGAGAGCAGCAGACTGAAGAAATGTGATTTATCTTGTTGGGACCCCTCAGTGAAGAGCAGTTACTCTCCCAACTAAATGCCACGTCAGCTCCACGGTATTTTAGGCATCTAGTACAGTCATGGAAGTGGCATTCCAGAAAAGCAGACTGGAAAAGCAGCAGGATATGGGATCCATAAAAAAATGCAAGGAGAATACACATTTTCAAACTGGTTTCTGCAAATCTCTTTAAACTACACACATAGACTCAGCATTATTATGACAGTCTTTCCATTTGGTTTGGTTCATTTCAGGGGAAAACTGACAAATGTGGTGAATTTAGGTTGAAATGATGACATGTGCAAAGGACACAGAGCTTATTAAACAGAAAAAAAGGCTTTCCTATATGGAGGTAAAGAAACATACAGCACTACACTGTGATGTACGAAGTCAAAGCAGAATCCTCTTGTAACAGGGTACCACAGCTGTAGCAGTGAAGCAAGTGTTTATAACAGACCAAATTTAGAATCAAAATCATACAGATATATTAAAGTAGTAAAAAGGATAAGAAATAATGAAAAATAAAATGTCCTCACAAAGACTTTTGTTTCTTTTTTTGTTTTTAATATTTTGACTTTTAAAATTTAGACTGTATCCTTTTTAACTTTTTTTATTTTTGGTAGCAGCTACTGTAGTTCAGTAAACCATCACCCTTTGTTAAGGGCTAGGTTTCCTTTTGGCAGGAGCAGTCACATCTGCTGTTTCGTATTTATGAATCTTGGCTTTCTGTCATGTGCAATAGACAGACACATTACAAACATAAAAATTGCCAGCAGAAAAATGCCTTATGGTCTATCTAGTCTGCTAGAGTTTGCAGACCCCTCAGTAACTACTGAAGGATCGGCCCCTCTCCTTGCTATCCACTTCACCCTCCCCTTCAATGTACCCCCTCCCCCCTACATTCCCCACTGTCCAAGCACTCATCCCTTTCATTTCTTGTAACAGCCCTAGCTCACAAAAAAGCTGTAATACAACTATGGTCCACGCTGAACTGTGGTGCAAGTTATTTTTATTAAATAATCCAGATAAAAGCATTTTATTGTTGTGAAACATTGAGTTATTTTCACTGTATTATACCACTATTTCTATCTGGATTATTTAATAAATATTATTTGCACTACATTTCAGTGTGGATCATAGTTGCATTATAACATATTTTTGTGAGCTAGGGCTCTTACACAAAATGTAATCTTAATTTTTGCCCATGTGCTCCAATATTCCTTTTGAGCTGCTTTTTTTGTTTTAGAAGTAATTTTCCCAGCCTCTCTTGAAGCTGTCCACAGTCTTTAGGGAGACAGCTTCCTCTGGCAACTTGTTCTGTTTTGCCACCACCCTCTCAGTGAAAAAGCATTTCCTTATTTTCCTCTTGAAGTGTCTCCCCACCAGTTTGAGGCAGCACCCCCTAGTGGTTCTGTTTTCACAAAGGTTGAAGAGACTCTCAGTGTTCACTTTGTTGAAATCCTTAAAGTATTTAAAGATTTTGATTATGGTACCCCTCTCCCTTCTATCCTCCAGGGAGTACATGTTGAGGTTTCAGAGTCTCTCCTCGTATCACCTACCTTGTTATCCCTGGATCATCTTGGTCGCCCTTTTCAGTACTATCTCCAATAGGTTGATGTCTTTTTTTAGAGAAGGGCTCCAGTACTGCAGACTGTACTCCAGATGCAGCTGCACCAGTTACCTGTACAAGGGGAGAATGACCTCCGCTTTTCTTCTGGTTATACCCCTAGCTATACATCCAGGCATCCGATTTGCTTTGGCTGCTGCTGTTTTGCAGTGTGCTGAGTGCTTCAAGTATTCATAATGACCACATCCACAGCAAGTCTATGTCCTCCTCTGACTCACTGACTTGCACACCTCCTAGCCAGTATGTGGTCTGCGGGTTCTTTGCCCCCAAACACATTATTTTACACTTTTTGGTGTTGAATCTCAGCTGTCAAATACTTGACCATTGCCCTAGTTTTGCCAGGTCCTTCTTAATGTCCAGTCTCCCCTCTTCTGTGTCCATTCTCTCACAGAGCTTTGTGTCATTTGCAAAGAGGCATATTTTGCCTTTTACCCCATATGTAATATCAGTGATGAAGATGCTAAATAAAATCAGGCCAAGCACAGCACCAAGCCCTGTGGGACCCCTCTAGTGACTGGTTTAGCTGCCAGGAATTCCCTCCTCCCTCCACCACTACCTTCTAATTCCTATCTTACAGCCATTGTCTTACCCACCTAGTGAGTTTTGCCCCTACCTCCAAGTCTTCCAGCTTCCTAATTAATCTCCTGTTGGGAACAGAGTCAAAGGCCTTGCTGAATTCTAGATATGGTTTGTCGACTGCTTGCCCTTTGTCCATCATCCTGGTTACCAAGTCAAAGAGATCAATCAAGTTGGTCTGGAAGGACTGCCATGACATGAACTCCAGCTGCTTATCATCATGGAATTCACTTTATCCAGAAAGCTCACCAGTCTTTTCTTCAGTATGGTTTCCACGACCTTCCCCACTAACAAGGTCAGACTTACTGGCTAAAAATTGCCAGGGTCTTCCCTCCACTCATGCTTATGTAGCAGCACTACATGTGCTGTTCTCCAGTCCAGTGGCACTACTCCTGTCTCCAGAAAGCTGTTAAACAGATCTGCCAGGGGATCCACCAGCATATCTGCTAATTCCCTCAGAACCCTTGCCTACATGCCATCCAGTCCCATGGACCTATCTACTTTTAAGGCCTTTAATCCTTTTCTCACCCTGTCACTTTCAATGTCCCTGTCTATGACTCTTCCCCTATTACCTCCCTTCTTCCTCCCCTGGAGTACTGAGCCATCCTTCTCTTTCATGAAAACTGAGCAGAAGTGTTTGCTAAGTACCTCTGCCTTTTCCATACTACCCTCCACTCACCCCTCATCCTTTTTCAGCCTAACCGTCCCATCCTTGATATCCATCTTCTCCCTGATGTAGTGGGAGAAGGCCTTCTCTCCCAATTTTCACCACACTCTGCTAGCTGCAGTTCCTTCCTTGGTCTGGCCAGTTGTACTGCTTTGCTCACCTCCTTTGCCTTACTGCTGTGCTCCTCCCTGTCCTCATCCCTCAGGGTGTATTTATACCTTCTGAAGGCTGCCCTCCTGTTCATTACCACCTGGGCTACCTCTCTGTCTAACCAGATTGGCTTCTTGGTTCAGGATTTTTTTCCTGTATTTTGCAGATTCATTAGTGGCTGCCAACAGCCCTTCCTTGATAATGGCCAATTTCTGGTCTACGCCCATTTCCTTCCTGATCCCAGTGAGGTGCCCTTCCAGAATTCCTCCCATTTCCATAGTCTTCCCTCTTGAAGTCTAACAACCTTGTCTTTGTTCCAGTCTCCTCCTCCTTGCCCATGTCCATGTGAAACCACACTGTGCGATGGCCACCTCCTGCCAGTGGTGTTTCCACCCTCACATCCTGGACATGCATACCATTATTCAGAATCAGTCACTAATAGTAACTCCAAAATATAGTAAAGCAAAAACAAGCATGCCCCCCCCCCCGTGAAAAAAAGACAAGATAGTAAGTAATGAAGAGCTCTGTAGGATAAAAATAAAACCACAGGGAGATCCAACTATTACAGCTATTAAAGCAGCACCCTCTTGAAACAAAATGACTGAGAAACAAAAATACAACATTTTAAAGCCAACGCATTAGGAATGGCATTAAAAAGTTCAACAAAACTTCATTTATTTTTAGAAATATGTAAAACACATAAACATTCCTCTTAACTTGCTCAAGAAACTAGTTAGGCAACTGTTTATTGCTTGGACAATGTTTTTTCTTCAGACAGCCTTATTTGTCAAAATTCTGAAAGCAAGCCCTATTCAGATTTTTCAGCAGCGGCAGTACCATCAAAGAGGGAATCCCTTGAAACTTGCACTACCACTTGATGCAGTCTTTCTGGCTTGATAGCATATGTTTTGCTGAAATGCCAACAACTGTCTCTACCATCCATTTTCAGACCTGTAATCATTGTTAGGGTTGTGGACAGAGCCTACAGGCCTATTATCACTTAGTAGCTTTAAAAATGGCTGATAACGGAACCTTCCATTGGACTTTTGGAAGTATCCTTCTGAAAGTCCAATGGAGCTTAAAACCCTCTGCTACAATCGGCCGCTATGGAATAACAGCCACACTATTTCGGCTGTTGCTTCCACATTCCATTGCATGAACTGCACATGCACAGTTCTGCTGGCACCATCATGTGAATGGCAAAATGCCATTCACCACAACTGCACATGCGCAAGTGCTGCTCATGTGCAGTTGCATTGCCGCCACCAGCTCCGTGGCATTCTGTGGCCCCCACTCAACTAATGTGGCACACTGGGAGCCCATCCCAGTGTACCCAAATAAAAATCATTTTACCTGCTGACATCAGAGTGCCCAATCCACACGTCGGCATTATGTGGACCCCCCCCCAAACCACTCATGCGGCACACTTGGAGCCCACCCCAGTGTGCCTGTTTCTTTCTTCCCCCCGATGACATCATGGTGCCCAATCCCTGAGTTAGCATCATGTACAACCTCTCCATTCATGTGGCACACTGGGAATCCACCCCAGTGTGCCCAAATGTTTTTTTTGTAAAAAAGAAAATTATCCCTCATCATCACTGCAGTCCCCCTTCCTGCTCTCCCACTGAGTACCCACCTCCCCACACCCCCCCTTACTACATACTTACCTCCGGAAGTCAACACTGTCTTCTTTTCTGGACCAGGACACATCTGCACTCTTCAAAGCTGAACCACAAACTGAAGAATCAAAGGTAAGTGTGCTATAATGCCATTCAAAGGGATTTTCAACTTATGCTAATAAATCAGCCATTTTCTGGATTGTTTGACACAAATTTTCAACATGGAGTTCTTGGGACCCCGCCTCATGAAAACTGTCTCTGTCATTTTGTTGCTTGGTTCCAAAAGGTGAGTTTGCGGTCGCTGCATGAAATCACCTTTCGGGACTGATTCATGAAATGACAGTGCCACTGTTAAATGAGGTGGGGTCACTGTATTGCAAATTCAGTGAAAAGAGTAAAAAAAGCTGACTACATTACAACCATGCATTCCGCAGTTTCTACCCACGCCTGTAATCTCGCCAATTTTTAATATTTTCACTTCACATTTTCAACATTGCCATTTTTGCACACCTCCTTCAACACCTGGGTTTGAATCCCACAGCCCCCACTTGCATACTGTGTGACCCTGAGCAAGTCACTTAACTTCCCTGTACTCCCAGGTCACACCTGTAAACAAGCTTTCAGCTTAGAGTGGCACTCCTGGTTAAATAATTGGATTAAAAAAAATAAATAAATAAAATAAAAAACAGTACAGCTGTCATTTTCCATATTCTGCCCAAAATGTGGTTTTGCTCCTGTGGCACAGCATAATGTATTTGCTTTGCAAAATCACCTTTTGGGACAAGTGACCAAAATGACACTGGCACTCTTCATGAGGAGGGGTCCCAAACAAGCCATGTTGAAAATTTGGTGCTACACCTCCAACAAGTGGCCACGTTACACCCGGGTGTCGAATAATTTCTACGCACGTGTGCAACTTTGGTCACTTGGTAGCTCTTCATAGCCCTATTGGCTCTGGCTAGAGTTTTTTTTTGTGGCTGGCCTGTAAACTCTTTTATCAATAAAGATATCTTTACACAATTTCAGGTTGGTGTCATTCAGTGGGAAGAAAGTAGACGTTCTATTTGTAATCACTCAGCCATATTCAAGTGCATCTCTTGTAGGAACTGATGCAAGAGAAGGCTGTTTTCCTTTTGCAGCTCTATCAAGATGTTATGGGAGCTGATACTCAAAATATACAAGTCTGAGTTGTACGAGCAAAGTCTCTGTTGTGGTTCTGCTTGTGCAACTTGGCCCTGCTCAAGCAATCAATTTTTATATGGGTTATTCCTGCCCTCTGCAAAAGGAATATGCATTGCTTGCATAAAGGGTATGGTGTGGGGCTGGGGGTGTTCTTATCTGAAGTATGCTTGCCCTGTTCTAGCCTTATACAAAGTGGGAATGGGCTGGCAAGTGAAACGCAGATGTGGTGGAGTAGTCTAAATGCATGAGGGATGTTTACACTTTCTCAACAAGTAGTTCACCAGTGAAAAATAATTTTAACAAGAAGCCAGGGAATTAATTAGTAACACAGGGGCATGAATACAAGGGGGATACAGAAGGGACTATTTTGAGGAAATGTGAGTTTAATGATACTGGCCTCATTCATCCATGTGAAGGATATGTAAAGTGCATTGATGCCATTCTAGACGCCAAGATTTGTCCTGTTCCCATCCTGTGCAATTGCCTGATATACATTGTGGTACGTCCAAACCTGTCTGGGGCCAGTAGGACTCCAATCACACACTATAAAAGTCCCCTGTAATGGACAGTCAGACTGCAAAGGAGGGAATTATTATCATCCCTGGTGTGTGAACAAAATGGCTGGTTTAATGCAACCACAGCAGGATTAGCACATACTTATGCTTTTGCAATGGCTTGGAAGACATTTTCATGGCCATTGTGCATGCAGGGCTGATTATACGATGAGTGGCCCATGACATATCTGAAATGTAAACTTAATATGATTGCTCATGCAATTGGAAAATCCAGAGAAAATCAATCCCATGGGCTTAAGGGGAATGGTGAAAGTGACCACGTATTTTATGAAGTGTGCATAAAGCACCAAACTTAAACAGCAAGGAAAGCATGGCACATGGACAAATCACCACAATTTAGGGCATACAGAACATTAGAAAAATTACAAATGTACAAAGCCATTCACTTGGATCAAGTGCTGTGTGAGATTTCAAAGTTTACTGCACCACAAATTATAGTAATTACCATTGGAATACACTGAGTTCCTGCAGAATCCTGCAAGATATCCCACCAACTGTGAGACTGCACCTGATCCTAGTGGACATCACTGTAGATTTTACCCTGCTTATGACTCTGGTCTCCATGTAGGGATACTTGCCTTCAGAGAATAAGGGATACAACATGCTGTAGTGAAAAAAACTAAAACACTGTATACACTGTGAGTGGTTATGCTAGCAATAATGCCCTGTTGGGGATAGCAGTATTGGGCTGTACCAGACCACCCCAGGGTCATAATGAGGCCTGATACCAAAGACAGAGGGCCTTATAGCCCCTGGAAGGTCCAGTATAGCCAATACCACCCACACTGGAGGATGTTATTGCACTTAGAAAATGATTGTATTTCAAATACTTTAAAAAAATTGTAAAAAGTTAATGAAATAAAACCAAGTTTTTATGAAGTAGTCCCTCCACTGCTGGCATTGGCAGTAGATGGCAGTGTTGTATTTAACACAGTTTGCCTTAATGAAGCAGCACATTTTCTTTATTTTTTATTGCCTCCTATCCTCCCTTCCTGAGTACTGGTCTGGTTTTGATTTTTTTAAAGGCCATTTTTGTCCTGTCCTCCATGCCCAAATACAGGTCCAGTTTCGATTTCATGGTGGAGCATGAGAGTTTGGTTGGGGATGAGAGCAACAATAGTTTTGTGAGTAAGTGTCATGCAGATGAGATGTGCAGTCAGGTTGCAGCAGCACAAAGAGCATGGACAGCTGGAGCAAGGAGCTGCTGAGGAAGCATGGCCAGGAGCTGCAGAGTGAAGGAGGTGGGACCACTGGCATTAATAATGATACTAAATATATGAAAACGGGTAAATAATGGGATTTAAAAAAGTGATTTTGATGTCCACTTTCAGCAGGGGTAGCAAGTGGGGTTAGCAAGATAAATCTTGAGATGCAAGGGAGAAAACATGGTAGCAGAAAGATTGTGAAAACTAAGTTGAAACACTGATTTTTGTTTTGGTGAAAGGGAAGGCTGGTATAGGGATTTGTTATTTCCCAGTCTCCATTGGCACATAAATGCACCCCTTGGCAAGGGGTTCAGCCAATCAGCAGGGCCGAATTAACCATAGGGCAGAAGGGGCAATTGCCCTGGGTCCTCTAATTTGAGGGGCCACTGATTTCTTTTTTTGTTTTTTTTCCTTTTACTTTTTTCTTCTTCTTCCCTGACCCCCATGTACTTTCCCACTGTGTGTGACTAAACCTTGGGGTGGGGGGGTGTCAATAGTCAACCGTTCCTTTGCCCCACTAACTCGACCATCCAAACAGCTCACCGTTTGCAGCATTTTTGTTCCCTCATGGACATTCTCTGTGCAGGTCAGGTGAAGCACAACATGCTGCTAGCCAATTAAATTGTTCCAATATGCTCCATTGATGGTTTGCACCCCCGCCCACCCCCAAACACAGATCTTTCAGTCCCCTCCCCAGCCCTCAGGTCCGTGCATCACACACAATGCGTGGTGGTCCTGTCATACTAATGTGAAGTAAGTCCAGCCTGGATCAAGAAAATGGCACCACACACCAACAGACTCATTCCCTCTCAGAGCTGCTGAATCCTGTCATTGTCGATATATATATATAGAGAGAGAGAGACCACCCCTCCACACTCTGTGCCTCAGCACCTGCGGTCTGTCACTAGACCCACTGTCTGGCCTGGCTGTCTACTCGGTGGTCAGGTCTTGAGGTCTGGAAAACAGCTAAATCATGTCAGAGAGACTGTTGAGTAAGGCAGTGCAGAACGTGCCTGCAGCCACCTCGTGTGGTGTCAGTGGACTCAGAGAGAGTAAGACTGTCAAGTAGTAGGAGCCATCACTGGTGAGGAGTGCGAGCAGTCAGCCCTCAGCAGAGGCGGACTCAAACCACCACAAGTCAGTTCTGCCTTATTTGCCTTCACATCTTCTTGACTTTGTCTTTGTCAGGTAAAAAAAAATAATAATGTTTCTTGTTATAAAAAATTCAAAATAAAATGATGTGAATTTAAGTCAGCACTTCTCACTGTGTAGCCAGTAGTGTCCCTACCATAAATGGATGCTGTGCTGCCTGTAGCTTCCCCACAGCTGCTGGATACAGTAAAGCCTAAAGTCTTCCCACAGCAGCTGCATGCAGTAAGTGTAACCAGCAGCCTCCCCCACAGTGGCTGGATACTACAGACTGCAGCCTCTCTACAGTGACCGAATACAATGCAGCCTACAGTCTTCCCACAGTGGTTGATTGCAATACAGTCTGTAGCCTCCCTAGAACAGCCAAATACTGTGTAGCCTGCAGCCTCCACAGCAGCTGGATATAGTGCACTCTGCAGCCCTGCACCCCAGCAGTTGAATAAGGCGATACTGTGCCTGCAGCTTTTCAACAACAACTGCCAATGATGCACCCTACAGCCTCCCCAAAGCAGCTACCTATAATGCAGCCTGCCGTAACCCCCACAACAATTGGATACAGATCAGCCTGCATCCTCCTCACAATGTCTGGATACACTGCAGCCTACAGCCTCCCCACAGAAGCTAAATACCATGCAGCCTGCAGGCACCCAACAGCAGCTGGATGCAGAGTGGTCACTTGCCTGCTCACATCAGCTGGGTACAGTGCAGCCTGACTACAGAAACTAGATGTAGTACAAACTGCAGCCTCTCCAGAACTGGGGGCAGCCTACTCTGCCTTGCCACAGCAGTTAGATACAGTACAACTAGCAGCTCCTTCTCAAAAGCAGCTGGAAAGTGAAGGTTGCAGCCCTCAGGGAAGTTGGCTTATGTGTTGTCTGCAGCGTCCCCAGCAGCTGGATATAGTGAAGCCTCCCCACAACAGCTGGATGCAATACAATTTGCAGACTCTTCACAGCTGGGTGTAGCTTGCATCCTTGCCACAACAGCTGGATACAGTACAGCGTGCAGCAGCCCCCTCTGCAGCTGGCTACTGTGCAGTTGGCAGCCCCCCCCACACCATCTGAAGACACTGTAGCCAGACTCATCCCTACAGCAGCTGGATACACTGCAGCTCACAACCCCCACAGTAGCTAACTGCAATGTAGCCAGCACCCCTAGCTGCTGGAGTCAGTGCAGTCTGCAGCCCACTCAGAGCATTTGGACAGGGTACAGTATGCAGCCTTGTAGCAGCAGCTGGATACAGTGCAGCCCTCACAGCATCTGGATACAGTGCAGCCTGTAGCTCCTAACAGAGGCTGATACACCGTAGCCTGTACCCTCTCCACCGCTTGTTTAATTGCTTGATAATTCCATGCACTTGCAATATATCTGCCCCATTTCAGACTTTCACAGCAATAACCTGTCAGCAGCAAGCTTGAACACTGCAATACCACCTTTGAATGCTAGTATGTGCAATGCACAAATATTTCATCAGAGTATTAGTAGGTGTAATGCCTTGCATATCACATCAATGGCCCTCCCCCTTACAGTAAAATGGAGGTGCAATACTATGCAAATTACAGGAATCGTTCCCTCCCTCACAATACCAGGGAGTTCAATGACAAGTACTGTAAGTTACAGCAATTGACCCATTTCCACCCCAAGAATGGCATTCAGAGTAGCTGGAAAACCCTCCAAATGCATTTTAAGGCATTGAAAATTGTTCAGCTTTCGTGGGCGTAGGCGGCCCCCAAACCCCCAGCCTATCTGTTAAGTCACAGGAGGCTCCACAATTCCAAATTGCCCGGGGCACCACAACTTGTTAATCTGGCCCTGCCAATCAGAGGCTGGGAAGTCTCCTTACACATTTTCTAAAACCATATAATTTGTAGTTTGCCAATTGTTTTACTATCACTAATCAGTGATTATTTCACCGGTGTTTACATCAGCCCTCTCAGCACTCTGGAAATCTTTGCCTGCACAACTCTGCAAAATTCTGGTATAACTACAATAGAAATTAAGGTTCTGATAGGAAGTTGGTCTTTAACAATGCCATTTCTAGGAACTCTTTATAGACAACATAACTAGCAAATGAAACGACAGGGAATCAGTTGCAGTAATTTTGCTTACCATGCAGTTAGCTAGTGATGAGCTCTTGACTGGTTTCTGATACATTCTAAAGCTGGTGAAACAGTAATTGCACCAATTGAGGCAGTGACAGTGTAAGCATTTCCCAGAAGCAGCACCTCCCCCTGGTATTAATATAGTTATCCTTCCAGAAGCGGTGCCTAGATTTAAGCAGAGAGAAGTGTGACAGTGCAACTGAAATAAATACTCATGGCACTTGCCTCCCTCATCCTCCTATTCTGCTGCTCCCTGGTGGTGCTGCTCCCTTTAGATCTTCCTCCCGCTGGCATTTCTGTAACATCTGGATATTTAAGTGGATTGTTTCTTTTTCTGAATTATCTTTCTGGTGGGAGCGTCACTATTTCACTTTTCTCATTTTCTTTTTTGTTTACTCCTTTGGGTGCTTCCACTTCCTCTGGTACTGAATTGACAGTGATAAAATACCATCATAATGGTCTTCCTCACATAGTGAGTTATTAGCAGCATAGCAGCAGCAGTACTAGCAGCATGATAGCCCATGTGGGATCTATTATATCACCATCATAATGGTGATGATGTAACAAGAGATGCTAAAAAATAAAAAATAAATTAAAAATGGTATCTGGGCCATAATCCTGATAAATTATTCAGATTATCTGGGACTAGCTGGGAAAAATATTCATCATCAGAATCTAGCTGACTGGATAACAAATGCTAGAGCTGTCCATGGATAGTGATCAGGGTGGATAATACACAATGCAAGCATCTTTAGATGTGACTTCCTGATTTTGTGATTTTCAAAATGGAGGATAAATATAAAAAGCACACTACATTATGATAGACAGAAACCAGAGACCAGCAGATTTGAGTTCAAAATTAGGAGTGTGCACATCAAGTGCTGCATGGTGGCCCAACGGTAGTGTGATATACAAAGAAACTTAGACAATGCTGGCAGAAATAAGGCCATTGCTCCATCCAGTCTGCCCTGTTTTATTGTATCCTTCCCAGGGACCTAATATCTAGTTGGGGTTATTACCCTCACAGCTGCTACCCCAGTGACCCAGAGTCAGCAGGAAACGAGGAATGCTGGTGACAGAGCTAGTGGCTGAGAGCAGTACCAGGGGAAGGCTGGTGTCACACTCCGTCTCCACAGTGACCTTGAGTGGAAGGGCAGAGCACTTGTTTCCATACTGTGGGAAGTCTGGTGCCAGGGATCGTGGATTAATCAAACATAAATTAGCGCTCCAAATCAGGATGAAAATTATGTCTGCCAGTATAACAGTACTGGCAACACTGGGTGATCAGACTCCTGCTGCTCCTCCTGGATTGTACCCTGAAGCGGGAGGAGTGGCACCTCCTTTATAGCCCTGCCATGGGGAGCAAGCCATGGGGGGAACTGTAAATCTGGTAAAGTGGTGATGGAGTCGGTGATAAACCATTACTGAGCTTGATAGAGGCAACAATTGCCCTCCCCCTTGATTTAACAAAATACAAAATAGCTCTGAAAACTAGAGATATGATGGCATAGACATAGCATCATCTGAACAAAATAGGTGGAATTAAGTTTTACACCATCTTAATTGTGTTTTGAAACTGTTTTGTGGGGGGCAGAATCAAGTTTCATGCTGCTTCATCTCGTAGGGTTTTTTCATGGTAGTAAGGGAGCAATGACCACACTGGCAGCATTTAAATCAAGACTGAGATGTGTGGGTGGCTGGAAAATGCAGGAGTGAACCAATGTGTTTCTATGATAATTCATCTCTACTTGTGTCTTCATATAATTTATTTCATTTACAATTTCTCAAACAAAAAAGGTGCAGCTGGGGTATGGGTGCCAACTGGTAAACTGTACATACAACAAAAGAAAAATCATGGCACACACAACAGCAAGAAAACAGCTAAAACACTATAGGTAAGTGTCAAAAACTTTATTAAAGTGCACCAAAAACAAACAAAGCTTCACTTTACAGCTTCGTCAGCAGTGTAAAAGGTGCCTTCACTGGGCCTCTTAAATAGTGGCTTCTCTTAAAGGCACAGTAACAAGAAACCATTAGTGTAATGAGTGTGTATATGCTCAGCAAAACTTTATACAATATTTATACTATTTAAAAACTCCAAACATAAATATTAGCTTAATTTAGTACACAAATCATAAATATTTTTGGATTAATACAGTATGTTAATATCAGATTTATACTATTAAATTACATTATGCTTACCAGATTAGCATAATCACTAGATACCTAAATAATGATAATGCAACCCACAGTATATCATAGAAAGGGGGCTAACCCAATCCAATCCCTCGTCATTGTGTTGATTGGCTGGTTACTTCGTACTGGTCAAAATTACAATTCCTTCCAGCTTGTTCAGGAGTGGAATAAACATTTAACATACAGGTCACAAGGTGTCCATTGACATAGGTTTCCCATAAAGGTATGTGTTATTAGAAAATAAAAACCTCACAACATCACTTTAAGGTGCAAGAGCATTTGGCAGAACAACTTAAAATTAAGGAGGCTGCTTTACTGACATTTTCTAAACACCTTGAATTTAACATTTTCAGAGCTAATTTGGATGCTAAAATTGTAATTTTTTTTTTACTTCCTCTGGTCTTTGCCCTGAGGAATCCTTTCCTCAGGTCTTTTCAGCTGGGTCCCGATGCAGCATGGACCCAGCATCATTCTGCACGAGACCGGGAGATTTTTTGCCTTTGGTTTTCTCCTGGTTCCTTCTCCCTGAGGGTGCCGACACAGAGGACCTAAGTCCAGATGGACGACATGCTTACGCATGCCACCGTCAAGCATCCACAGGGGCCTCCCCACCCCCGACTCCTGTAAGGAGCCATTACACCTTACCGCCCATGCTTCCACAGGTGTACGCATGTGGGCATCACTGCCCATGTAACCTGCCCCCCCCATGGAGGAGGACAGCATCCATTGGGATACTCAGTCCTACCTCCCCCAGCCGACCCTCAGTGGCCCGAGTTCATACCCGAACCCGGGTCGCCGGTGTAGTGCAAGGTGTGACATCTAGTGCCTCAACCCTCAGCACCACCAGGCTGGTCCTACTATTGTGAAATATGATCAGAAAACAAGGGATTACAAACACAAGAAGTTTATTAAGGATGAACTGGATTATCTCAATAATCGGGTATTTAATTGGAAACAGTATAAAAATGGTAATACACCTAAATCTATTCTGAAGCAATCCAGTTATCAACTTTGTGGTACATCAGATACAGAGAACACTGATGGGGATTCTGATGCTTCTCTTTTTTCAGAGGACAAAAATGTGGTAACTCCTCCTCCTCCTCCCCAAGTAGTTACCCCATGACAGCAGCAACTACCACATGGGAGCCCAAGACTGGTCCAGTTCAGAGAGGACCAGGGACCAAGCGGAGGACAAGGAGGGGACCAAGTAGGAAAAGGGCATTCTCAAGCTCAACAGCCCCAACAAAAATACACACAGGGATACACCAACTGGAGGGGAGCTAAGAGGTATCGGGGGGAAGGGGAGATATTAGAGGATGAACAGATTGGTATGCATGTTGTTAACATATCAAGCAGAACTTTTACACACACTTGGTTAAAAGTCTTGAACAGGGGTTTGAAGTTCATTCCGACAGCTAACATTGATGTTTTTGAAACATTCATTGATATTCAGAAATTTGGATGGTTGTTAAATTTAAGGTGTCTTTTTTTCAAAATATAAATATGGATTCAGTTGTGCTTACACAACTGGAAGAGATGATGCTTGTGTGACTTGATTATATTGTGGCTATTCACCTCTCTATTCATGGGATACACCACCCTATAGGGGTATGACACAAGGAACCCTAGAGGAGGATTCCCCCTATAGGTGCCATGGGAATAATTCTGTTGGCTAAAGGTAGCTTAGGAAGAAGCCCAAAAAGAATACCTAATTGGATGACGAGCATCGAAGAAGGGAGAAGTAGAAGATATCTAGAATGGAAATAAATGTGACAGATGTAGGTAGGAATGACAGAAGAAGACGATGAAAGGTGAGGATGATGAATGAAACTAAATCTGAGAAGATGAATACGGGCAGACTTTCTAAGGAGAGAGGGAACAGCTGGGTCCACCATCCGACTCCATCCAACAGTGGAACCTAACTAAGGAACCAAAGAAAGCACTGACCCTAACTATTATTATGACTATTGGCATGGAGGAGAGGAAAAAAACCCCTTTGAGGAGGAAACCTCTGGGGATCCAAGGCCTAGGTCGCCTTCCCTCCAGGCTGAAAGATGTTTGATTAAGGACATTTGTTGGCACCACTAAAACAATTTAAAGTAGAGAGCTAGGAAGTAGAAAATTCCGATTGTAAACGAAGCTCTCTGTCTGACCTTCTAAATGGACAGCCGACTAGGGATGTGAGCGATATCTGCAACTAGACGTTCAAAAGCAAGCAAGGAAGTATGATGATGAAGAGAAGCCTAGAAGGCTCAAAAAGGTGAAGATGAGACATGAAATAAACATTGAACGATGATGGAGAACAGCCTGTCAGCCCCTAGCAAAGGGGCAATGGACATGAAGGCATGTCTTTGAGTGGAGATCAGGTCGAGTCAAGGTAGTATGGACCAGAGATGGTTATGCTCGAGTAGTCAATGTGATGGAATAGACCGACTTGAGGGTTGAATGAGCAAGGGATACCTAGATGCAGGCATAAGAAGGCTGATGGTGATAATGACCGCAGGAGAGCAGCGGTTCGATGAGGTAGCATAGGATTCAGTAAGAGGTATGCTCGATTAAGCGATGTAAATAGATGAACCATGAGGTCAGAATGAGTGAAGGATAACCAGACTCATGCACCTGGACACAGATAGGCTAAAGAGAAGGATATGAGTAGGGAATGTGATGGCAGGATAGGGATAAAACCCCAAAAGAAAGCACAGATCAGAGAAGGAGCATAATGGAAGGAGGAGCGTCGATGTGAATGGAAAAGACCTAGCTGGAGGCCGGACAAGCAAGGGGTTAGATGAGTGAAGGGAAGCCCATCCTAGAGCCCATGGCCCAAGAAGGGCAGGATGAACTGGATGACAGATCCGAACAGAAGATTCCAGGACTCTGGCACAGAGGTGAGCCCACAGGGTCGAGAACAAGGCAATGTGAAGAGAGATGAAGCATGCATAGGCAGAAAGACAGACAGTCAGATCCAAGCAGATGGAAATAAACAAAAACTTGCCTAATTTGGTATAATGTAGAAATGCATGAAAGAGCTGGAGACTGCAGTATACAAATACAGGAACAGAAAGGACCAAAATGTGGAAAACACAGCAACACTCATCAGGGGCTCGAGTGGCACATTACCTGGGCCAAGATCAGTAAAAAAAACACTGGTATTGCACCCAGTCTCATGAATGCAGTAGTTAGCATGCCAGCACAGGTCCGAGATGCCCAATGGTCTGAACTGCAATACCGATTGACAAAGAGAAATATCAGACCGCTAGTATGAGAGATGAAGTAATAAATACTGGGGTAGACATATGGAGAGGAGTACAGTATGCAAGGGGACCTGGAAAACAATTGTGATCAATCTCAGCGTACATGATAGAGAGGATAACTTAAGGGTAGTGCGAGAAAAGAGTTGGGAGACAAAGCATCTGAACGTACTGGGAAGCGCTCAGGAGGACATCGTCTTTCAGCAAGGTCCAACAGTCTGCTGCAAAAAGAGCAGGAAGACGGTAAAGGAAAAAGAATGAAACAAAGTCCCAGAGTACTCACCCACAGAATGAACGATCATAGACAGGAGCGAGCTGTGGCCCGGGAAAAGGTAAGAGTTGGGACAGTCGAGAGCAGCAGAGAAGGGAGGAGCTGACCCAGTCAGGGACGCATGCTCCATAGTTCTGGCCAGAAGATGAAAAATCAGGTGATGTGCAGAAAGGCCCAGAGAGGAACCAAAGGATGGAGGCAAGCCGGCAAGATGAAAAGCTGCAACAACCCCGAAAGTGATGGCGAGGAGCCTGATAATCAGCAAGAGTGTAAGCTGCAACTCAGAGTGAAAATATGGGAGGAGATGGGAGCAGAATGAAGGAAGGCAGCAGGGAAATGAGCCACCTGTGGCAAAAGGAGAAGCCCAGGAAGGTTCGGGGAGAAATGGGGGAGGGGGGCAGAGACATGAAGATGCTGCAGAGCAAGCAGCTGGGAGAATAACTGGGTGGGAGAGAAAGACGAATGACAGGAACAGATATCAGGCAGACAGCACACAGCAGACAGGCATAGAAGAATGATCAGAAATTAGAGGAATACCAGGAGGAGGTTTGAGGAATATAGAGCCTCTGGCAGCAACAAGAAAAGAATCCTGGGAAGGCCCAGGATGACTGACCTTTTAAAGCCTGATTGGGGGAGTGACGTAGTTGCTCTGCCCATTGAACCTCAGGCTTCAAGCCTTCCCATTATTCAAGTGATATTGAGTGGACTGTTAACCCTGAACTACTTCAGAATAATAGTGAATTAGCAGGTTTGGATGATAATGTTTTATAAGTGTTGGGACAACAACATGAGGTGCACAAATGTAAAAGCAAATCTGCATTTATTCCACCTATGAATCCCACAGTGAACGTGTTTATGAAAACATGTGAAAATGATCTGAGAAAACTTAAAACAGACATCCTTTGTGAATCTGAGTTCTGAAGAGTTTAAATCTCTGAAAGAATTAGAAAAGGATCTAAGTATCGCAAGTAAACCTGCAGACAAGGGGGATGTGTGGTGGTTCAAGACAAGTGTTCCTGAAGTCCTTAGACAGTTATCTGATGAGAGGTATTATCGTCCATTATCTTGTGACTCCACACTTCCCCTTGAAAACAAAATTGATGCCTTTCTTATGAGTGCTATGGAAAAGGATGTTACTGATAATGAAGTTTTCCATTTTTTTTATCTATTCCACACCCTATTAGGCCCACAATATACACCCTTGTTATGATTCACAAGTCTTTAAGTAACTCTCCTTCAGACCTGCAGCATTATTGCTTCATTAGGATCTTTGACTGAAGCCCTGTCCCACTGTACTGACTTTTTACAAGACCGCTTGTTTGGTCTTTAAGATCTTATGCCAAAGATGCAACAGACATTTTGGGGATGTTGGAGAACCCCCCATGTTGAGCACACAGATCTTCTGGTGACCCACGACATGGAATCACTCAACACTAACATCCCCCATGGGAGAGGCTTGCAAGCTCTATCTTATTTTTCGAATCAGATGGGAATATCGGCTTGTCCAACTACTGAATTTTTGGTTGATCTGGCTAGATCTCTATTGGAGAGCAATTTTTCCACCTTTTTGGGTAACTATTACATTCAGACAAGTGGTATAGCAATGGGAGCCACATTTGTGGCAACCTATGCTAAGCTCTATCTTGGTTTTGGGGAAATATTGATTTATGAGGTTGATATGAATCCTTTTCTATCCAGGATTATGTTGTGGAGGTGCTTTATTGCTGATGTATTTATGGTGTGGCAGGGATCAGTTGATGAATTGTTCTAGTTTGTGTCCTTTTTGGAAAGTATTAATTCAAATCTGAAATTTGCAGTTAATTATAACTTGTATCGAAGGAGTATGGATCAGAATTATTTTTTTATTTTCCAGCTCGTCATCCCCTCCACACAATAAACAATATACCCACTAGTCAGTTACTGCTTGTTGACAGGAATTGCTGCACCCGTAAATCATTTACAACTAATTGTATGAATATGGAAAATCATTTTAGAGGTAGGGGTTACAGTACACAGGTTTTACAATGAGCTAGAAACAGTGCTTGTAATATGAATAGGATAGACCTCCTTACACCTAGGGTTAGAAATGTGGATGCTAACAGATACACTTCACTTCTTAACTTTATCACGCCCTATGGCATTCAGGTGGATGAGATTAGAAACATCATACAAAAGACATTGACGTGGACTGGTCTCAGTACTGAGCCCTGAGGTACCCGCTGGTTACTCTCCCCTCATTAAAGTGAATGTTGTTTACCACTACCCTCTGTCATTTATCCATCAACCAGCTTCATACCCAGTTTACCACTTTGGGTTCCACCCCAAACTGCCTAAAATCCTTATGAGCCTATATGGTAGGGTGCTGAAGGCCTTGCTGAAGTCTAAGTAGGCAATATCCACCACCCCACCCCGATCTATTTTCCTGGTCACCCACTAAAAAAAAAATCAATCAAGTTCATGTCATATGACCTCACTACCATGAATCTATGCTGCCTCAGGTATTGTAACCCATTGTATTCAAGGTACTCCACTAGCCTTTCTTTTAAAAGGGTCTGCATTCTTCCGGCCCACTGATGTTAGACTGACCAGTCTGTGATTGCCAGCCTCTACTCTACTGCTGCTTTTATGAAGTGGGGCTACATCTTCCCCTTCAGTTCTCTGGAACCACTCCTATTTCCAGTGAGTTGTTAAATAGGGCTGTCAGAGGTTAGGCCAGTACTTCCCTGAGCTCCTTTAGTACCCTTAGGTGTACCCCATATGGCCTCTTAGCTCTATTCACTTTCAGGTTTGCAAGTCCTCTCAGAACTCTTTCTTCTGTTAATGGACTTGTGTCTACCTCCCTCCCTCCCTCCCTCTAGGGTTTCTGCTGCTTCTTTGTGGTCCATCCCCCTCTCCCTCCACTGTGAAGACTAAGCAGAAGTATCTCTTCAGTCTATCTGCTTTTTCCTGATCATCCTGTGCACAGTCTTCCTCTGCCCTTCTTATCCTTGCAATTCCTTCGCTTGTCTTCCTCGTTTCACTTACGTATCTAAAAAAAGTCTTGTCCCCTTTAGTTACCCCTTTGGCTATTCTGTCCTCTGTTTGTGCCTTTGAGTGCCTCACCACCTTGCCTGCTTCCTTCTGCTTTTCCTGGTACACCTCCGTATCCTCTGCCCCCTGCATCTCTTTGTATCTCCTGAATGCTGCCCTTTTAGACTTTACCTTTGCAGCCACTTCCAACAAGAACCATAGTGATCTCTTTTTCCTCCTGATTTTGCTAACTTCTTATGTGCAGAAGTTTCTTGCCTTGACTATACCATCTCTTCACTTGACCCACTGTTCCTCCACCCCAACCAGGAAATCCCCCGCTAGGTCATCTTTGAGGCATTCACCCATTTTTTTTAAATCTGCCACCACTGAAGTCCAGAACACATCCTTGTATGGTTTGCCTCTGCTGCCATCCTTATGTTAAACCATATTGCATGTGATCACTGGTCCCCAGGTGGCATCCCACATTGACATCTACAATACTGTCCCTGTTTGTGAGTACCAGGTCTAGTATTGTTCCATCTTGAGAGGCCTCTCTGAGTAGTTGCCTAAGAAATGTCCACTGCAGGGAGTCTACGATGGCCCTGCTTCTAGCTGAAGCCATGGCTGGGATGCTCCAGTCTACATCCTGCAGACTGATGTCCTCCACCAGCAACATCCCCCCCCTTTTTCTACCTTCATGCTGGTGGCTTCCCCCATTGCCTTTTCCATTTCTTCTCCCTGTGTTGGAGGTCTATATATCACCCTAGTGTAAATAGTGGCTCTGGCTCCTGTCTCAAGGATGATCTGTGACACCTCCAACCCATCCTTTGCTCCCAGGTTCCCATGTATTTCTGTCATTCTGATACCCTTCCTCATACCTAGAACAACCCTTCCTCCTCTCCTTTCCTTCCTGAAATGTGTGTAACCAGGTATGGCCATATCCCAGTTGTGGCTCCCAGTTCACCATTACTCAGTAATGGCAACAAGATCAAGATTTACCTCTGCCATGATAGCCTCCAGGTCTGGAATTTTATTTCCAAGACTCTTTGCATTGGCTCATATGGCTGTCCACACTTTGATCCCACTCTGCCTGCAACCACCCTTCCCCTTTTTTCATTTGTTGCCACTTGAAGCATCCGTCTGTCTCCCCTCCCTCTTCATTACCATCTTCATGCCTTGCCTTCTCAACTCCTCCCTTTCCACCTCTTCTTTTCCTGCCCCCACAGTCCGGTACGATGCTTCTGCTTCTTTCATCTTGTGCTGTGGTGGGAGTTTACTCCCCTTGGGCCCTCACTTGCTGTTTCTTCAGTCTGTGGGGGGGTGGGGGAGTTTATGCTTCCTTTTGTATTTCCACCCCCCAGTTGGTTTAAATGTTCATCAAAATAACATCTAAACCTTCCACTGACTAATACGGTGCCCCTCCCAAACAAATGCAGGTCATGGACATAATCTGTCCAGCACAGAGTGCAATGAATTTCTATATGTTCAAATTCACTATGTTCATATGTGAGTTGAAATACCAACTCAGTTCATGCATTGGTGGTATAAAAAGGAACATGGTCACATGGTACAGACAGTCTTTTCTCTAGTACCTTGAGCTACTGTAGTGGTCTATCACCGTGGCTGAGTGAACATTTTTGACATAGGGAGTTTCTACAGTTTATATGCCATTTTGATTCTCAGCTGTTTTTTGTTCAAGGATCCATGATTTACCCAGGGTTGCTATGTTGAGGCAACAGGCAGTCTTGACTCAGTTATAAATCATGAGATCACTTTCGGCCTGTTGGAATGTGAGAATTGTCAGTGTACATCTATCTCTTATCTGGTGTGCAGCTGGCGCCTCATGTTGATGGCTCTTATGTAGCACTCAGATCAGTAGCACGTTCTGGCTCCTGCCTCAGCTACTGCTCAGGGTCTTGCTGCTGCCTTGTACCACACACACACACACACACACACACACACACACACACACACACACACACACACACACACACATTAATCTTATGCTGCACTGAAGGCCTCTTTACCCACATGTCCTGTGATTGTTGGAGTTTGTAGCATTTATTTTCCAACTGTTACTGAGGCAAGATCACAACAGCGGACAGCATGCCTTGTAGACTGAACCCTTTTCACTGGCAGAAAAAAAAAAACAGGGGGATTTAAAATTAAACAGAATAAATTATTTTTGAAAAGGAAACACAGTACCCAACTGTTCTTTAAATACCATAGATGAACAAGGTCACATGCAAGATGGCCACAGCCGGACACTGCTAGTAATCCATGCCTGAATTTTGTAGGTTTAGTCTAGTTTAGAGTAAGGTAGGGAGTTTGCTGACAGTAAATGATTTATTTATTTTTAACTAAGTGCTGAGTAGGGCTACGTTGGAACACTGTACCTGTTCATCCTGTTTGTTGTGGCATCTTCTTTTCAGTTTCAGCCCTCCTGTCTGCTGAGTTGGTGAGTTACTGAGTGCAGTACCTACTAGCTCCCTTTGTTCCCAAACTCAAGATTCCAGACAAAGACTGACCAATGTTTGGGGATTTATTGGGAAAACAATTTTTTTGGGCTGGATTCCTCCTGTGCATTAGCTGCCCTTTCTCCTCAGTATGAGTTCAATGCTCCTTTCTTCTCTTGATCCCCCTTGGCTGGGGTTCCTTCCTAGGTTTGGTCACTGAGTACTGCTGTACATCTCTTTCTTGGCCACTTTGTAGCTGGGTAGTCTGAGAGGACAGTTTTACTATCTGTGGAAAAATCTGTGTCTTTCCTAGAAAGAGTCTTTTTATCTGCAGCATCCTCCTGAAGTGAGCTGGGCAGTTTTTAAGCAGAAAGCCATGGTTTCTGCAAATTGTTATAATGCTTATTCTTTTGTGCACATTTTAAAGATTATTGTGACGTTTAGTGTGTGTGAGGCGGCTATGGAGTGCCCTGAGTAGTGACATGCCAAACAGCATATAGCACCTGCTGAATCATTCTCTAGTCAGTTTACACCCTCAATAGACTCAATAGATTTATATACCCATGATGCTTTGTGCTTGGTTTGAGGCTTTTGGTTGTATGTGTGTTAACAGAAGCCACACACGCTGGAAAGTATCCTCTGCCTTTTTGTATCATTTATGCATTCTATAGTACATATTAGTTTTCTTCTTTCTTATTAGCTTTTATATAACTTTACCTATTTCACAGCACCATATTCAGGAATAGGGATGCAGCGAAATTTAATTTCACCAGCAAAATTCCTGCGAAATTGCCAATTTTGCCATGCAAAACATTTTGCGAAATTGAGCTGTCAATTTCACAGATAAATTTTACGTTCACCGGTACATTTTGCCTTACATTAGTATCAGGCAAATGCTTGTCACATGACTTACTTTCTCTAACAGACTGCTGTTCACATGGGTGACTGCACTTAGACAGTAAGCCACACTAAATCTACTTCCTTTAGAGCTTTTGCAGCCCAGTAGGAGAGAAAGAGATAAAGTGATCAGGAAAGCTTGTTTTCCCAAAAATGCAGTGTTTGTGTGTTTGTTTGTAATCTTTTCCCCACTTTATTTTGAAAAGTAAATATTTTCTGTTAGGACTTTTCCTTTAGTGTTATATTTCATTATCTTAATAGTGTGTGTGTGTGTGTGTGTGTGTGTGTTTGACTCCATCCCCTGTATCTTTCCTTCCTTTTCATTTATTTTCTTTAGTTTTGTATTAAGAAAACTTTTTTTTATGATGGAAAAAGGGACTGGGACTGGGAGGAGTACAGCAAGGGGTAGATTGGCAGGAGCACCACCAGGAGGATCTTCTGTCCACCTTAACAGGCAGGCATTTTCCAAGCATCCTCCCCCAAGAGGAGCATGTGCCCATTGCCCCCCCAGCAGCAGCAGACCCCCCCAGCAGCAGCAGCAGGACCACCTTGCACACCCCAATAGCATGTGCCCCCCCCACCCAGAAAGAGTAGCAGGAGCCCGTTGCCACACCCCAGGAGTATGTGCAGCCCATGCCCACCCCAAGAGCAAAAGCAGCAGCAGCAGGTGTCGGATGAGGCTGCCCCTGCTGGGACATCAGATGAAGAAGACCCCCCCCTCCAAGGTCTCTTTAGTGTGGTCCTTTTTTTCCACAAAGTTTTCAGATGACACTGTTGTCATCTGCAATCTTTGTGGAAAAGAAGTAAGGAGGGGAAAAAGGGTCCCACTTTGGGATGGATGGACAAAGGAGCCACCTGCAGCATCACCACACTGTAGAGTGACTCTCTCCAAGAAGCTGCAGCTGGAGGCAGCGATGGGGCTGACCAGAAGGAAGGCATTTGGTGGCCTAGGGGCACTGCAGCAGTTGCAGCAGGAGGCAGCAGCTGGAGTCCAGGAGGAGCGATACACCCCCCCACCTGTCAGTGGTGCTGGCATGCTGCACCTGATTCTGCAGTGGCATCCTCACAGCCTGCAGCAACTCCCCCAGAATGTCAGGTTGTCAGCATGGAGGATGTGGAGGCCGTGCACCAAGAGGTGGTGGCAGTGTGCATGGAGGTGCAAGGACTCCAGCAGCAGTTGGACACATTTTGCCAGGAGGTCGGGGGGACTGTGATAAAATAAAGGAGGACCAAAGGAGGGTCTTGGACCTCTTGGCAGAGCTGCGTCATGGGGGTGGTGGTGGTGGTGGCAGCAGTGGCAAATTTGGTGGAAGTGAGCAGTGCACTCAAATATTTTTTCTTTCATTTGTCTTCTTCAAATCTCGGTCTTCTTCCTCTGCATCCCCTAAAAATAAAAACACCAAAAAAAAAAATATCAATTAAATCTTTTCTGTCCTCTTTCTCTTTTATATCCTGTTTGTTCTAATTTTTTATCTTGTCCAGTGGTTTTCTATCTAATTTGTTATGTTTTATGTAATGTTTAAGCTCCCTCCCTCCCTTTCCCCACTGTCTCATATGAATACCTTTACCCTGACTGAGTCTGACCCTGCATGTCCCCCCAGCCCCAACTTGTAGTACTGTGCCCATAAACTGTATACCTTTCTGCTTCTTTTATGTTACTCCTTATTCATATGTTTCCTCCTATCCACAAATGTCAAGTATAGTAATTTGTTTATATGAACAAACATTTTTTTCCAAAGCTATGTGATGTTGTTGTCTGTAGTGTGTGGTAAAGGCTGGTGGCAGTTGCTTTGGCTGTGTGCAGCATCAGTCCGAATATGTACACAACAGTCATAAAAACAGTTACATAAGCACATTTATTGCGAAGTTAAACATGAATATGTTTTCTTCTGCTTAGCAACACGTGCTCCCCCCGATCTTGCCACCTCCACAAATGTTAACTTTGTGTCCCTCCCCTCCAGTCATGATAATGTTTTATTAGTGCCCCACCACTGCCACCAGCCTGGTGACCCTGTCCAAAACATGCATTTTGGCCACAGTTTAACACAACATCTTGGCACCATGTTGTGCAGAGCAGGCATGCTAAGATGAGAAATGTTACAGGAAAAAATGGCACGTAAAGTCGAGACAGAAATATGGTTTGAGTCATGATGTGATGTGGTGCCTCCCCCACCGCAACCACCCAGACATTAAATTTCTGTTTTGGGCCCCGTTTACTAATGATTTCAGCCTGCATCTTGGTGCTGCTGGTGCCAAACAGTGCCTACAGGTCCATAAATATTTCCAAATAAATGTTACAGTAAATTCAGACAGAAATCAGCTCTCAGCCATGTTGTTATATGGCTCCCAAGCCATCACCCGAACCAAAACATGGTCTTTGGTCTACTGTTTACATTGATTTCAAACTAAATCTTGTTTCTGTGAGCACAGAATAGGCTGTACATGTCCAGAAATGTTACAGGCAAAATGGTACATAAAGTTGAGACAGAAATATGGTCTGAGTCATGATGTGATGTGGTGCCCCCCCCCACCACCCAGACATTAAATTGCTGTTTTGGGTCCTGTTTACCAATGATTTCAGCCTGAATCTTGGTGCTGCTGGTGCCAAACAGGGACTACAAGTCCAGAAATGTTTCCCCAAAAATGTTACAGTAAATTCAGACAGAAATCGGGACTCAGCCATGTTGTTATATGGCACCCAATCCACCACTCGAATCAAAACATGGTCTTTGGTCCACTGTTTGCATTAATTTCATGCTGAATCATGTTTCTGTGAGTGCAGAATAGGCTGTACATTTCCAGAAATGTTACAGGAAAAATGGTACATAAAGTAGAGACAGAAATATGGTCTGAGTTATGATGTGATGTGGTACCCCCCCCACCACCACCACCCAGACATTAAATTTCTGTTTTGGGCCCCATTTACCAATGATTTCAGCCTGAATCTTGGTGCAGCTACCTGCTGTGGTGTGCAGAAGTCAAAACATGCATTATACATTAACTCCAGAAAAAACGCATGGCAAAATTGTGAAAGAAGGGAGATACAATTATGGTGGCAATTATTAAATAGCCAAAAGAGGTGCCATGCTGAGCAAATGGAGTCCTCCTGCAAAAAGCTCCTGCTACTTGCAATTGTTTCCTCCTGCTGCTGCTTTTTCAATTGATTGAGAAATGTGGAAGTATCATTTCCCTATGCTACTCTCCAGATTGGCCGTGTTGACTGACTTTGTGTTTGTAACTTGCCTGGTGGTGGGGAGTGAATGACATTTTGGGGCACTGTAGCTTGCTGCCTGCTGCTGTCTCTGACTACTACTTGCCAAGTTGCCACTAGAAGTACTGTTTTAGATGGTTGATGGTGGATCATCTTAACAAGAATCCATACTACTGCTGTTGCACACACAAGTATCTGTCTTTACTTTTTTTTCCTGTGCAAGATAAGGGTGTTGGTGGGTTGGTATTGTGGCATCTTGAGTTCTAATATGTTTGTACTGCTTTTATATTATTTTTCAGTGTGCTATGGATGACATCATCATGCCAGGGTGGGTTTAGGATCTAGTGATGTCAGAACGTACCACATTTCCCAACGCAGATGGTAAGTATTTAAATTTTTCATTACTAGTGGGGTACGTCTGTTACTGCCATCTGGATGTCTGAGTTTGATAGTAATTGTGCTCTTTTTTGCTTTTGTCAACATCAGGAATTCCAGCAAAGTTAACTGTCGCTCCTGTTGGTGCCGCTGCTGCTCAACCAGATCTGGGGGATTTATTTAATTCTGCAATGAATCCACTTTCACAATCCCTGAGATAAGTATTTCTTCATTTTTTATGGTTTTCTGTGGAGGGGGAGAGGATGATGGTGGTGGGGAGGTGGGGCTGGAACTTTTTACAATCCTCAAAATGTGTTCTTCTTTTTATCTTATTTCCAGGTACACAGTACTGATAGGGGAAGGGGAATGCCTGCTACTGTGCTTCATCATGGTCTGGAATCATGTGCTCCACCCAGCAGCGTGTTTATTCTGGGGGTAATTTCTGCATTTTAATGACATTATGAGGTATGATAAGTATACCTTTTTATCTCTGCTTGTTCTAATTTGTTTGCTAAAACCAGGTGCAGTGTGCAGATTGATTTGTATTTGTAATTTTTTCTTATCTTTAGGCTTGCATAGTTCATTTTCCTCTGTTGAGGTTTCATCCTATCTCTGTTTGATGACTACATCCATCCAGGCCCTGCAGGAGCTGTGTTGCATGGAAGACAGGGGGTGTTGCTTGAACTGCAGTGTTGGCCACTGGTGTCCATACCATTAATGAGTAAACACCACCCAAATCCAGGGAGGAACTATATGTGGAAATGGATGGTTGAGATGGTGTTTAGGAAATAATTAGCTGGAGGGGGCTAATGTCTTGTCTAATCATTTGAGGTGGCATAGCTGCAGTAATCATGAACAGTTGGAATCCAAACTGAGGACAGCAAGCACCTCCCCCTACCCTGACCCCCCCAGGAACCATCACAGTTTCGGTACAAGAACTTTAACCTGGTAATATAGCATAAGTAACCTTTTTGGGGGAATTGGATGTTGTAAGCTGTTAAGCCTTTTCATGATTACTTTTGTAATTAATGAATCGCATCATTAAAGATGGCCACCATTCACCATTTCTCAAAATGTGTTCAACTTGTGGTATTAACAGTTGAATGAGCATGTTATATTCATATGCTACTTGTACTAGGAACCAGGGTTCTTCAACATGTCACTGATACTCAGGGGAAGAAAATATTTTTTTGGTCGCATGAAGTGCATGTGTGTGTCAGGTGGGGGGGGGCGGTGTGGCATGTGCCAGCATGGGCACTTTTAAGGACATCAAGACAACATATCTTGCTGTAAGATGGGGTTAGATAGTCGATATGAAAAGTAAAATGTGTATCTTGATATTTTTGGCAGCAAAATATTATAACTGTAATCATACAAAATCTTTATGGATATGGTAATTTCATTGCTGCTGCTTTATATAGGTTGGGAGACTGGTGGGGACCAAACAACAGGTTACAGCAAAGGGTGATTAAATGAAACTGATTCACACTGCAGCAGATAACACGTTACCATAACCAATCCAATGGTACATAGCTAAAAATAAGTTATAACACTATACTGAGCTGAAAGTGGTGGTGGTGGGGGTGACATTCAAGTAAACTCAGCCTTTTTTCCACTTCCACATCATCCAAGAAGCACCCCTCACAGTGTTCAAGACTGGAGTTCTCGACTTCCGGCATGATGGCTGCCTGCTAAGGTGCTCTGATTAGCGGCTCCCTCATTATCCCCACTCAAACTGTCACACTTCGTCTCTTTTTATCGCCAGATTGGATCGGGTCTACTGGGCACAGCATAGTACTTCTCCCAGTACATGCTTTCATCCGCCAATAGCCGAGAATGGACGTGGAGATGAAAAAAGCGGTGTTAAAACACACTCCGCCAAATACGCCGGTTAAAGATAAGATGGCTAAGCGGGCTAAAGCGCAGGCGGATGACCCGGCCTCACACTCCCACCACCAGGATGTACTCACTGAAAAAAAATTCCTGGAGGAATTAGTGCCAATGAATGATACCCTGCTGATGCTTGCCTCAGAGTTTCGCAGCATGAGGGATTCTGTAAACCAGCTTACTACCTGGACCTCAGATAACGAGGCCCACATATCTTCACTAGATGACTGGAAGCATCGACTGGATCCCGAAGTGGTTCACATCAGGCATAGGCTTAAAAAAGCTGAGGAAAAGCTGGAAGACCTCGAGGGGCGTTCGAGGCGTAATAACTTAGTTGTGTTGGGCTTGCCAGAGGGGGAAGAGGGCACTGCACCTATATTGTTCACCCAAAAGCTCTGTGAAAAACTGGTTGGGCCTTCTCCTAATGGCCCCGCATATATTACTGAGCAGGCGCACCCCTCCTTACGGCCTATGCCGCCCACAGGTTCTCCTCCTAGACCTTTTCTATTTAAAATGTTGAACTTCCTGGATAAGCAGCATGTACTTGCGAAGCTCAAAGACCTTCAAGAAATCAAATGGGTTGACAAGAAGATAAGAGTGGCGCAGGACTTACCGTATACAGTGTGCCAAAAAAGATCAGCACTCCACCCTGTGGTCAACAAGCTTATATCTGCGGGCATAAAGTTCAGGGTCAGGTACCCAGCAATCCTCCAAGTATTCCATGACGGCCATTGGAATTCTTTTGATACTGTGGAAGCTGCAACTGAAACCTGCAAGCACGTTTCCGTATCTTTTCAAGTGAAAGTCTGCGGTGACATCCTGTGGCCATTTGGCGGTACTACAAGTGTCTGGCTTGTTGTTGAGCTCGATAGTACTTACCTGTATCCTTTTGGACTAAAATGATTAGTTTCTTGCACTGTTTATCTTATTCTACAGTGTGCTAATGCTATTATTTTTTTTTTCTGGACTATTGCGAGTGTGTCAATGATTCTTTCCCGATTATGGGAGTGGTCTAAGATCTCCAGGGTATAATGGGGATTCCCATCAATACCATATCAGAAAGGGCTTACTCCCTTCCTGTTAGGAATAAATCCTGCAATCAAGTTAATTGTTAGCATTTTGGATTGTTAGGTTCAAATGTACATTTGTGGCCCTAATAACTTGAACCTTCAGTTCTGTTTTATCGGATTCTCTCGCTAGGTAGCTTTGCCCTGAATCAGATGGATCAGTTTGGTCATATTTCATGGATAATATGATGTTAATAATACAGTGTGTCATTTGGGGAGTACTATCCCCCTTTGTTAGTTCATTTAATAGTCTTTGTTAACCACACTGTTTGTTGACTCTGGTTTGAGTAGAGGGTGGGGAGGACGTGGCGGGAGTGTTTTGGTGGGCAGCATGGTCGTCATTATGCCAAGCAAGGTGGTTGGAGCGCAGTCACTAGGACTGAGGGATTGGGTCACTCCAGTATTTCTTGGTGATGCCTATGTGTATGGGTTGTATAGTATTGTTGAAATGGGAATGGGGGTGACCACTAAGATGTTTTACGTTTATGCCTGGGAAGGAGGGCACGGGGAGGGTATTGGGGGTGGGAACCAGAGCCATCTTTGTCACGATTGCAAATGGTGCATTAGTATATACTATCACCCAAGTAGCTATTCACAATATTGTATTTCTTTTATGAAAATCGTATCCTGGAATATTAAAGGAGCCCGGTCACGGGTTAAAAGGCTTCAAATACTTAAGCATTTGGCATTTTTGAAATGCCAAATCACATTTCTGAAGCAGACGCACACATTAGAAGCAGATAATAACTTGTTTCGTAGAGGCTTCATAGGTGCGGCATACATTGCTGGGTCCTCCACAACGAAACATGGAGTAGCGATATTAGTGGCCAGGGGTACTCAGTTTTTAGAATTACAAAAGGTTACAGACCCACATGGTAGATTAATTTTCCTAAGGGGGTATTAGACCACAAGGAGGTTCTCATTGGCTCGATTTATGGTCCAAACAAGGATTCTCCTGAATTTTTTACTGATCTTTCCCTATCCCTTGCTCCCTTTATTGGTTTGCCCATTATTCTAGCGGGGGACTGGAATTTAGTTACTGATACCTCCCTAGATAGATCCTCTTCAGTGGGATCTAACCCTTCTCTGGCCCAACAATCTCTACGAGACCTTATAGACACTTATGGGCTGAGTGACCCCTGGCATCTACTGAATCCTCATACCAGGGCTTACACCTTCTATTCACCTGTGCATAGATCCCTCTCCCGGATTGATTTCTTTCTGGTTAACCAGAAGGTGATCACCGGGCTGTTGGGTTGTGGTATCACTCCTAGAGTGTTATCTGATCATTCCCCTATTTGTTTGGAATCCAACCTAACTCCAATTACCCAAAAAGACACTATTGGAAATTGAACTCCCAGCTCCTTGCCCATGAAGACACAGTAGCTCGGGTTAAAGACCTGATAAAGCAATTCATGGGACACAATGAAGGCTCTGTCCCAGCTTTTGATCAAATATGGTGCACCCTGAAATGTGTTCTTCAGGGGGGGAATTTATTAGAATTTCAGCCACTAGAAGGCATCAGCAGGCTAAAAAATCCACAACTCTCTTGGAGGAAATTAGGGTCCTAGAGGCCTCCTTGTCTACTCCCCCGTTGGATGATGAGACGTTGCGTCTGACGTTGTTGAGAAATAAGTACGCAGAGTTCCTGAGAGAGAGCAGAATATGCCCTTTTTAAAACTCAGGCTAAGTATATTGAGCAAGGGGATAAAACTAGTCACCTCTTGGAGATGAGGCTTCAGAGACAAGAAGAGTCCTGCCTCATTGCTTCAGTGTCCTCCCTATCTTCTGACGCTATTCTATCTACCCCTAGAGAAATTGCAAAAGAATTTGAGCAATATTACACACAGCTGTATAGTCCCCCTGAGTCTGCCCCTCTAGTCAACGAAGTTCAGGACTATCTGACTGCAATCCCTCTACCCTCCCTGGATATAGCCCAGCAAAACTTTCTGGCTCACCCCATTTCGGAACAGGAGATCGGGGAGGCTATCAGGTCCCTTCCCAGAGACAAGACCCCGGGTCTGGATGGTTTCCCATCCAATTTCTACAAAACCTTTGAAGCAGACTTGATCCCTATTCTCCATCGCTTGTTTAAGTTCATCTGTGAACATGGGGTTACAGATTTGACCCTTTTGGAAGCAATCATTGTGGTTCTTCCAAAGCCAGGTAAGTCTAAAGACAAGGTAACCAATTATCGCCCCATCTCACTGATGAACTACGACATCAAAATCTTTGCCAAGATTTTTGCATCCAAGGTCGCCAAAGTATGGAAGAAGCTTTTGAACCCTAAGCAGATTGGATTTGTGCAAGGGAGAGCTTCGTCAGATCACATTAACAAACTGGCCCATATTTTCTCCGTATCCAGGGACACAGACCAAACAATGGCCCTTATTTCCCTGGATGCGGAGAAGGCATTTGATATGGTTAGTTGGCCTTCCCTTTTTGATACCCTGGCTAAATTTGGTTTCCCAGCCCCTTTCAGATCCTGGGTCAGCTCCTTGCACTCCTGTCCTAGTGCAAAACTCTACTGCAATGGTGTTTTCTCATCCACTTTTCCACTAAAGTCCGGCACTCAGCAAGGTTGTCCCTTATTGCCACTATTATTTAATTTATACCTAGAGCTGTTGCTACACCACCTGAATGCCTCCCCACTACTACAAGGTATTAGGATTATCAGTTTATGCAGATGACATCCTCCTTCATGTCACTGATCCTTACAGATCCATTCAAGCTGCCCTGCAAATTATCCAAAAGTTTAGCAAGGTCTCTAATTATAAACTCAATCTCAACAAAACAGAAATGATGACTCTTAATTCTCTTCTTTCTAAAAAGGAGATTGCCCCACTATCCATGGCTTGGACTACCCGTTTTAAATATTTAGGGATAATAATATCCACCTCAGTATCCTTAATGAAAAACTAAATTTAGACAACCTTGTACTGGGGATTAAGCAAGATCTAAATAGATGGGCTCCTATGTATTTGTCCCTTCAAGCAAGAGTTAATGTAATTAAAATGAATGTCCTGCTGAGAGTGTTCTATCCACTTAACATGTTGAATGTCCATCTCCCTTTAACTTGGTTCCATCGGCTCCACAGTATAATTTCCCAATTTTTATGGCAGCACAAACCCCCACGAAGGTCGTATAATCATTTAAGTGCACTAAGACACTTAAGGAGTCTCAAACTCCCTCATTTTTATTATTACTATTTAGCCAGTCACATGGCCAAATACTTGCGCTGGACTACCACACTTCAGGACATAGAGAGTCTCCCATATATTCCCATCTGGCTACAAGTGGAGCAGCATATGCTAGCCGGGCTTTCCCAGGGTTGTCTTCTGTTCTTAACACCAAGTAAGCTGCCTAGCTCTGTACATGGCTCGGTTATATTATACCTCAATAAAGGTCCACTTACAGCTTTGTAAATCTCTGAAATATAATAACCAACAAGACCTATTGCAGCCCATATTCAGTAACCCCAACTTTAAACTGGGGGATCAAATAATTGCTGTTCCAAAAGATTGTGCTGCTCCACAAGCCCTAGTTTGGGATCTAGTAGTGAATGGCAAGCTAGGAACTATGCCGGATTTGCTGGAACATTTCCAGCTTTCCAGGAAATACTCCTTTTTCATGTTCCAGATAAGACACATGTTACTAAAATGGTTCGGTTCTGGCAATTGGAATACACATTGAGTGGCTCCTTTTTAGGAGCTTCTTGCACGTGTGAAGCAGCCCCATGCAGTCCCTCACCTGGTCTCGGTCTTATTTGGGAGACTTAACCCTGATGTATTGGGTTACTCTCACTACTGGGCCCATACTTTCCAGAATGATAGCTTCCCCTGGGATAAAGTATGGCAAGGAGTCTGTTCATATACTGTGAATGATCGCCTAAGATTAACACAGTTTTACATATTGCACAATATTTATTACACCCCTGTTAAAATGTATGGGATGGGCAGGCTGCTGAATCAAGCTTGCTTCAGGTATGGTCAGGAACCAGGGACGATACTTCACATACTCTGGGAATGCTCCAAAGTGGCCCACCTCTGGAGACTTATCCAGGAAAAGGCTGACCCATTATTGGGACTGCAGGATTATTTCACACCACAAATTTGTATTATAGGAGACTATACCATGATCCCTGTTAGAGAAAGTGGCTATCATATCTTTATCTGTTAAAAAGCTTGTCCTCCGTTACTGGAAGGATCAACATGTAATTTCTTATCTCAAATGGGTGAGGGAGCTTTTCCATAACCTTAGGATGGAAAAAACAATTGCAAGTCTTTGCGGTAAACTCCCCTTGTATCGAATCAGATGGAAGAGGCTGCATACCCTTTGGTCTCTGCAGCCAGTCCCTCCGGGAACCTCTCAATAATTTAGAAGTTACAGTGGTCAATTTATTAAGTTGATGACGTTGCATAAGGCTATGTCACATGGGGCCCTTGGATGTACCAAATTATAACTCTCATAGGTGGTTCCTCTGCCCTTTCACTGTCTTGCACTGGTGAAGTATGATCATCTAGCAGTGAATAGCACCCACTCACTGGTATATCTGACTCGGGGGTGGGGAGGTTAGGGGGTTGGGTTAGTGGAATTGGGGAGGTGGGGGAGTTTGGAGGTAGGGAATGTTTGTTTGTTGGTAAGGGTGTATGTTTAGTTTAATCCTATTTCCTGCAATTCTTGCATTGTAACATCAACATGTTTCATCATTGCTCCATGCCCTGTATTTCATGTTGGATTGTTTTCTTTTTTTCCTTGTATAAAATGAATAAAGCATATTCAATTAAAAAAAAAAAGACTGGAGTTTTCACCAGGTGGGGATTCTCTCACCACTGCTGCTTCATCCACCTCGCTGCTGGTGGATGCCTTAGTCAAGGGATTGTCATCATCCGCATCACTGAGACACAGTTCCTGTGGCAACACCACTGACATCATTGTGTTGTGTGGAATGTGCCTTTTGTTCATTTTGATGAATGTTAGTATGGAGACATTCTTGGGTGACAAATTGGTCCTATGGTCACGCACAATGGCCCCAGCTGCACTAAACACTCGTTCCACACTGACACTGGATGGTGATTAGCACAGGTATTTTACAGCAACTGATGTTAGTGCTAGCCAGTCAGTCATGTTGCTGCTCCAGTACAGCAGTGGCTCGTCAGTAATGGCAAGGTGCTTTGGGTCCCCCATGTAGGCCTCCACCATTCGTTCTGCTGCCCTAGGTCCAGTTGCCTCATCTGTCTCCACCTCCTTTTCCGCCATATCTTCCACTCACACCTGAAAGAGAACATCCCAAATGAGATTGCTTGCTGTTTTCTGCTTTGCCTTGCCCATTTTCTCTGATTGAGTTGCCTGTGAGCTGCTGGTGGTGGTAGCAAAGCCCGTTTTCACAGCAGTGCGTGCCTTTTTCATGTGTGCAGCATGTACCATTCTAATGAGGTTCTCTGTCAACTTTTATACTCGCTGACGTCCTCCTTCAATTATAGAAGGCAGGCCACATTGTAGCGTGGCTCTAGCAAGGTGGCGATTGCGAAGTCAGCCGACTGTAAAATGCTGGATACATGGGAATTTGCATCCAGCACAATGAGCATGAGATCCATTAGATCACAACAGCCATGCTACCAACTTGCCTCCTCTGGTGTCGCACATTAACTAGTGTCTGCCTCAGCACACGTATGAGAGGTATGGATTGACTTATACAAGCAGTGTCCCCACTCACTGCCTGTGTAGCATGCTCGAATGGATGGAGAATGAGTATTAGCCCATCCATTTGGCGCCACTGCTCTGTTGTTAAAAGGATGGACACTCCAGCACTATCACGGGTGGTGTTCACCAGCAGGTATTCTGACACAGCCTTATACTGTTCATAAAGCTGGTCAAGCATGCACAGTGTGGAGTTCCACCTGTTCACAACATCAAGCTTCATTATTATGCTGTGGCTCATGTAGGTGGTCATGGGCCTTTGCAGAACAGGCGAAGTGGACACAGATGCAACGGGTGACAGTAACTGTTTCCTTAATGTCTGCATGGTTGAGAAATTGCTGAACAACAAGATTAAGGCAGTGTGCCAGGCAGGGCACCCTGAAAAAACCACCGTCGCTAATGCACTTCACTACATTGGAGCCATTATCACTTACGATGAATCCTGTTATGAGTGACTGTGTGTGTAGCCACCCATCAATCTCTGACAGCAGAACATTAAGCATTTTCTCAGCCGTGTGAGAACCAGTAACACTTGTCATACTCAGGGTTGCAAGCTGCTGAACACCAGGTGTGTTACTACTACCACAATTTTGCTTTAAGCAGGTTTTGCCAGACCCAAAATCAAGTACCACCCCAGCAGCTGTGCTCAGTGTGCTGTTAGGCATAGATACGAGCTTGCTGCTGTTTGTCTTCTAGTCCACATATCCATGCTAAGATGGATATATTGGGATGCACTATGCTTCAATGCATGTCTAATGAAATCATACACAAAGGACAACCCTAGGAGGCATATACCAAGTGCAGTCCAGCCCCTAGCTTTACTGTCTGCTGAGTTTCACTGATTTTTTTTTTCACTTATCTTTCTGGCCCTCCCGCTCAGAACTCTCTCAGGCCACTGGTCTCGCTGACTCGCTCTACCACCCACTGTGTTCCTCCACCATCTTCAAGTTCTTCTCGGTTCCCCAGGTCGGGGGACAGCAAAATGGAGAGACCGCGGGAGGCAGTGGCGGGGAACCAGCATTGGATGTGTGGACATGGCACTAGCAGGGCCATCACCTATCCAAGCTGGAGGGGTATTTCTCTCCTTCTCCTCCTGTAGGTGCCCAGAGCTCCCTCCCCTCCCGCATGTGTGGTGCACGTCTGACGCTGTGGCACATGGCAACCCTGCCTGTGTCAGCCACGCTCCCTTACATGCAGCTGAGACACTCTGCAGCTCCCCCGGTCTCCACCAGAAGCTGCCAGAGTGTCGAGTAATCTCATGCCATCCCCCTGGGAAAGGAGAGCAGCCCTGCAGGTGCTCGCTCCATCTCCCTCCCTGCCAACCCCCAACACCTGAGCTCGTTCCCTAACTCAGGTCATCGGTGTGGCACGAGGTGTGGTATCCAGTGCCTCAACCCTCAGCGCCACTGGGCCAGCTTCGAGTTTCACTGATCTTCACTGACTGGGAGAGAGACCAATCACAGAGGGAAGGCAGGCTCCGAGAGGTGCAGAAGCAGGGAGTCCTTAACAGTGGTGAATCTCCCTTGGAGTGCAGTCTGGGCTCCTGTCTCTGCTGAGGTGACCTCTCTCCTCGAGCACACTGCTCAGACCCAGCCAGTGGCTGCTCTCTCAGCATAAGGAGAAGTTGGAACACTTACCCAGAATTCCTGGCTGCTATATGTAAATCAGCATTTGTACTGCTATACCACTACTGAAATAGTGGTCGACTAATAGAGTGGCAGTTGAAATTCAACCCAAAAAAGTGCAAAATTATGCATCTGGGCAGAAGCAACCCAGAGACAGACTACTACCTGGAAGGGGAGAAGCTAGCAACCACCTATCAGGAGAGGGATCTAGGGGTTATCATATCAGACAGTTTGAAGGTAGGCAGACAATGGAAAAGGCAGCAAAGAAGGCCAGCAGGATGCTGGGATGCATAGGAAGGGGCATTAAAGTAGAAGAAAGGAGGTGATCCTGCCACTGTACAGGTCCCTGGTGAGACCCCACCTTGAGAACTGCGTCCAGTTCTGGAGACCTTATCTCAGGAAGGACATAGATAGATTGGAGACAGTACAGAGGAGGGCAACAAAAACTATACACAGTCTCCATAAGTTACCATGCGAAAGCAAGTTACAGGAACTCAACATGTACTCCCCGGAACAAAGCAGGGATAGAGGTGACATGATTAAGACAGTCAAGTTTCGGAAGGATATAAACAGAGTCTCCACCCAGGAGCTCTTTATGGTCAATAGCACCAGTAGAACAAGAGGACATGAGATGAAATTGAGGGGAGGAAGATTCAGGGACAACATGCAAAGTTTTTTCTTCACAGAGAGAGTGGTTGACCCATGGAATGGTCTACCGGCTGGAGTCATTGACTCCAAAACAATAGGGGAATTCAAAGCAGCTTGGTACAGACACAAGGGGATTGTCTCACAGAAATCCTAAAGAGGGAGTAGGGATCAGGGCAGACTAGATGGATCTTTGGTCCCCATCTGCCATTAATTTCTATGTTTCTACTGTTCAGCTCTGGCATGGCAGGCTTAGTAAAATAGGTTTGCGATGGAACCTGCCATTTGGGACAGGCATGGGCCATTAACCTGTGGAAACCAGCAGTCTCCAAGAATGAGAATGGCAACAGATAGATGACCAGCATTTCAGCAGTGGCAGTATTTAACTATCGTGCAGCAGCATGATTGTGGGGGTACTTTGGCTGCTGCTCAATGATGGTCTTCAGTGCAGGTTGCATCTTTAGGGCTGTTCAATCAGAACGCTGTACTTGTGGCAGCAATGAGGTTCTTTTAAGGGTAACACTTGACTCTTGGGGCTGTGTAGACCACATGAAACCATTTATTTTGGTTGCTTGTGGGTGTGGTTGTGTACTTTTCTGACTCAAGGGACTGGGACTGGGACTGGCACCTCCACTGCTATGCTCATTACTTGAGAGAGCGAAGAATTGCTCACCCTCCTCCACCACTAACCCACTCTGCGCCCCCCCCCCGCTCTTCTTACTCTACTACATTTAACTTGCTGAGGAGATGCCTCCAACATCTCTGGCACCCTTCTGGTGTTGCTACCATCTCAGAAGGTGCTTGTTTTCAGGTGGTCGTGTTGGCTACTGGTGCCTGTGACCCCCCCCCCCCGACTAACACATGCTTGACAAAACTGGCATATTGCTATGGTCTCATCAGCAGGATCAAGCACATAAAGTCCCCAACTAGGGACTTTTGACCTCTGGACTTCAGATGCTTCTAGGACTGGTATAGTTCAGAAATAGGTGTGGAAGTGTGTGTTGTTTGGGCTGCTTTCATCTCTTCCACAAGAGTACTTTTGGGAGGGGGGGTGACTTGACTGCTTAGAGGTTTGCTAATAGGCTTGTTGACAGACTGACCCACGGGCTGTGCATGTAAATGGCCTTCATCACCCTTGACCTTTTTTAACTCAGGCTCCCATGCAGGATCATCCCAGTCGTCATCATCACCACCAATAGCGATGATGTCCTTGTCCTGCTCCTCCTCCCTATCACTGTCTTTTTGCAGCACAGCACCTTTTTCTTTCTCTACAACCAACTCAGGGGGCTGACAATCCCTATCTCCAGGATTATCAGACTCTGGTTGAACACCATCATCACCAACTCCTGCAGGAACGGGGACAGTCACACAGACAGACTTATCACCCTGCTCCTGGACCACTGTTCCTGTGCTGGTATCAGTGCCTGCCTGCTTCTCACTGTCATCATCCCCCACTAGCATGGATGCAACAGTCTGAGCCTTAAAAAAATAAGACATAGACATGCTAGTACTTCCAACAACTCCTTTGCTGGTACCTGCCGGACCACCAGAGCCCACAGAAGACACTGATGCAAACATACCTGTGCTTTCACTGCTATGGGGAACTGGACCTGAAGTTGTACTCTCTTCAGCAGACTTCTTAGCTCCCTCATCCCCCCACCACGTTTTCCCCCTGCACTGGACTGTCTCTTAGCAGGCATTTTTGCTGACTGCTGCTTCAAAGCTTTGCCTTTCTCTGGGAGCATATCAAGAAAGGATGTATTACTAACTGTCATGAATAACACCTCACACATTACACCTACAGTACTGGCTTCCTTAAAAGTCCAAACACTATTAGGACAGACAGCAGCACTTAGAGTACAACTAATACTGTATATGGTAGGTATTCTAGTAAAAACAAAAAGGTAACATTTTTCTTTCCCCAAACAGGAATTAAAACAACACACGCAAGAAACAAAATCTTGTCAGATCCTCCACAGCTGCACAATGAAGTTAGTGAAGTTGTGTGGAATTGTTACGGAGGTATGGAGAAACAACACAATGATTTGTAAGTAGCAAGATTTGTTTTAGTTTCTGTTCTAAGGAAGGCATACACATTATTAGGAAAATATATGGAGGTGTACATTTTAATGGAAGGAACAGGAGCTTACAAAAGAACCCCAGAGCAAATGACACTGATGCATGTGGTATCCTGGATGATATTGGCCAGACAGCCAAATTTTAAAGAAAACACAATTGCACATATCCCAATGATGCAAAGCATCAAAGGAAACATATGCAAATCCACATGATGGTACAGAAGGTGGCAGTGCATGAAAAAGTAATGGTTGGCATATGTTCAGCCTTGGAATTATTTACACAGTTTTTTATTATTATTATTTTTTTAAGAGAAACAGGGTTTTTGTCCATGAGGTGATGTAAGTTATATTTAAGCAATATGTTGATGTCAGGAAGTCCGGTGTAATGATGATGGACTGTTAGAGAAAATGTGATATTAACTTTCAGAGGGGGGCGCTTTTAATAAGGACAAGGTAGTTATGCTTGTGATAATGGGAATATTAGGAAAGTAGGAGGTCTACGCAGAAGTGGAGTACAAATATGCACAGTTTCATAAGTATGTGCTCAGAGTGCAGGCAAATGTGATATGCAGGTTTGTTTTAGAAATAGGTAAAAATAGCGATGCATGCAATTAATAGAAAGATAGATAATTACATAGACATATAGACAGAGAGAGAGAGAGAGACAGACACAGATAGACAGGCAGAATAGGAATGGCAGTGAAGTATTGGACTCATTTGCTGCATATGCATCTCAGTTGCTAAGGGGTCCTGACCATGTTCATCCTTCCTCAAGCCAAGCTAGCTACAGTATGTCTAGCAATAACATGGATGGAAAAATGATGCCATATTTTCAATAAGAAGTTAGCATTTTGAATAGACAGTGCTGTAGACTGAAAAGCAGCTTGTGTAGGTGCATTCATCATGCTAGTCAAGATATGTTCTGGTTGCAATCCATAAGGCTAACCAGTGGGAGAAGTAGGGGAAAGGGATAGAAATCTAAAATAGAACCACTTAACCCATTTGTGATCTAAAGTTGCATGACAGAAATACGGCTCCCAGAACTGGACACCATATTCCAAATGAGGCCTCACCAGTGATCTACACATTGGCATCACCACCTCCTTTTTTCTACTGGTAATACCTCTCCCTATGCACCACAGCATTCCACAGGCTCTCCTCACAGCTTTGGTACATTGTTTAGCCACCTTTAGGTCATCCAATATGATTACCCCAAAATACCTTTCCATTTTGATGACCACAGCCCCCCATAACCATTCCCTGTGTTCCTGCAACCCTTCCTTATTCAGCAGTGTTGGGACCGGTCCTATTCAACATCTTCATCAGTGACATTGTGCAGGACCTGGAAGGCAGAATTTCACTGTTCGCTGATGACACAAAGCTCTGTAACAGAGTAGACACACCAGAGGGTGTAGACAGAATGAGAAGGGACCTGAAGAAACTTGAAGAATGGTCAGGGGTTTGGCAGTTGAAATTCAATGCAAAGAAGTGCAAGATAATGCATATGGGGCACAAAAACCCTGGCACAATATATCAGTTGGGGGGTGAGGATATAGCATGCACCAAGCAGGAAAGGGATCTTGGGGTTGTCATCTCTGATGACCTCAAGGTAGGAAACAGTGTGACAAGGCAGCAGGTAAAGCAAATAGGATGCTGGGATGTATAGGCAGGGGCATCACCAGCAGGAAAAGGGAGGTCATAATTCCGCTATACAAGACACTAGTGAGGCCCCACCTGGAGTACAGTGTACAGTTCTGGAGACCATACCTACGTAAGGACATAGACAGGGTAGAGAAGGTTCAGAGGAGGGCAACAAAGATGGTGCATGGATTGCATCACAAGTCCTATGAAGACAGGTTGAAGGAACGGAACATGTACTCCCTGGAGGAGAGGAGGGAGAGAGGGGATATGATAGAGACATACAAGTATCTTACAGGGAGGTACAGGGTGCAGGAAAACACTATTTTAAGCGAAAAGATGTTCCAGGACTAGAGGGCATGGGATGAAGTTGGAGGAGGGACGATTCAGAGGAAACATGAGAAAGAATTTCTTCAACGAACGAGTGGTGGACAAGTGGAACACCCTGCCAGAGAAGTGGTGGGGGCTGAAACAATCACGGGATTTAAGAATGCATAGGATAGACATAAAGGAATTCTGGAGGTCAGGGGTTAGGGGCAACAGACTTCTAGGAAAACAAACTGAACTTACAAGCTCAAATGGGCAGACTAGGTGGGCCATAGGCCCTTATCTGCCGACACTGTCTATGTATCTATGTATGTAGCAGGCAGTTAGCACATCTGGACTTATTTGCTGCATATGCATCTCAATTGCTAAGGGGTCCTGACCATATTCACCGTTCCTCAAGCCAAGCTAGCTGCAGTATGTCTAGCAATAACATGAATGGAAAGATTATGCATAACCAGTGGGAGAAGTAGGGGAAAGGGATAGAAATCTAAAATAGAACCATTTAACCCATTTGTGATTTAAAGTTGCATGACAGAAATGTGGCTTCCAGAACTGGACACCATATTCCAAATGAGGCCTCAGCAGTGATTTACACAGTGGCATCACCATCTCCTTCCTTCTGCTGGTAATACCTCTCCCTATGCACCACAGCATTCCACTGGCTCTCCTCACAGCTTTGGTACATTGTTTAGCCACCTTTAGGTCATCCAATATGATTACCCCAAAATCCCTTTCCGTTTTGATGACCATCAGCCCCCCCCCCGTAATCATTCCCTGGGTTCCTGCAACCCTTCCTTATTCAGCAGGCAGTTAGAGAATCTGGACTTATTTGCTGCATATGCATCTCAATTGCTAAGGGGTCCTGACCATGTTCACCCTTCCTCAAGCCAAGCTAGCTGCAGTATGCCTAGCAATAACATGAATGGAAAGATTATGCATATGAAAACATGTTAATTATGCTGTACATACCTTAAGACTCAAAGTGTGTCTCCTTTGGCTGCCATGATGTCTGTGGTTAATTTGAAACAAAAGACAATGTAACAAGACACTGGCCTCCACCGGAGCTATTAGACAATAGAGCAAACTGCACTCTGGGAAGATTGCCTGGGAGAAGATGCAATAAAAAATACCTGAATAGCAGGTTCCAGGGAGTATAAAACCGCCAGGAATGTTAAAAAAAAACTCCCCCTCCCCACTCATTCACAGGTGTCAATCAATGTATTTGTTAACCATGCTGGTTCATCTTTTTGCTTCCCTCATAGTAAAAATGTGAAACTACATTTGTGTTATTTTAGTCTGCATGTTTTTTGTCTGTTTTGTGTTACAAGTATGACATATCTTTTTAATAAAGTATAAAAATATGTATGTGTGAGTTATTTAGTTTGGAGAATATTTTGTTTTATTATTTGAAAAAGTGTGATACACTAAGTATGTAGTGCAGTGAACCATTATAAAATGGAATAAAATGTGTAGCTGGCATAGTCATTGTCATCCTATTGCTTCCATGCCATACCACACACAGCAGAAAAACTGACTTCAAAGTATTTTGCCATTTCTAGGCTGCAGCTTCATACCATACACTTCATTTGTAAAAAAATAAAAATGAAAATCTTGTCACAGAGCTACATCAGCACTGACTGCTAATAGAATGCTGATACCCACATTTGCAGTTTAGCAAATACTTGACATCTGAGTGGGGTTTCTGGAAGAAAACAGCTAGCATCTCTATTAATCATAGCATTGATGATCTGGGAAGTTTCTGTGCTTTTATGGTTGTGTATAGTTTGATAAAATTAAAAGTGTTAAAACTAAAACACTCCTGCTAGCTAGACCTGACACACATAGAAAACAAAAATAGTGAATTAGAGCTGTTTAGTAGCTGTTGTCTTACAGAAACCCCAGTTAGCTAGCTCTCAGGTATTATGCAAAGGGAGAGGGGGAGTGGGGAAGTGTCAAGTAGCATTGTTGAGAGGCAAACGCTAACCTGTATTACAAATAGGTTAGCTCCATGATGTTTCTAGGCTAGTTTATATAAAACATTCCAATTCTGCATATTTCATTTTATGGTATACTATAACAATCTATAAGGTGATTTTTTGCTACTGAGAACTGGTGCAAAAACTGAAAGGGATTGAGAGGAACAGCCAGATGAGTACAGACACAACCACTGTAACAAGTCACACACACACACACACACACACACACACACACACACACACACACACACACCCACACACACCAGAACACAGCTGGACAAGGTACCAATATTGTATCTAAATAAATTACTGATTAAAGTCACCCAACATCTAGCAGTATGTCTCCTCTGTAAGCAGTAGTATTCTCTCCATGGCTGAGCTGTGACAGACCCTGTAACAAGACACTGGCCTCCTACAGGGGTGATTAGATATCATATCAAAGGGCACTCTGGGAAGACTGTCTAGGACAAGAGGCCACAAAAGAAACCAGAATGGCAACCTCCAGGGGCAATAAAACAGCCATGGAAAGTTTGAAAAAAAAACCTCTCACAGCCAGAGAGAAAAAGAAAAAACACACTGGGAAGAGGTTAGAACAAAGAAAAAAGGATAAAACATATATTTTTCTGATTTTAGCATGGAGTTTTCCTTTAATTACTTCCCCAGGCAGCTCTGATAATTAGTTGTTCCAACATGATAGAGTCACCTCATGCACCTCTCACATGAATAAAAAAAAGGTGGGGTGGATATTTAGGAGCTTCTCGGGTGGAGGTGAGGGTGGATCTTACTTCACAAAAAAAGCTAATGCTGCATCCCACTACTCAGGTTCCAGTTCTTAAGAAAGAAAATAGTACCCTGCAACCATTGACTAACATGAAAGCCTATTTATTTGATGGTGGAAAACATTTCATGGAGGAGGGTAAGGTGGAGGAGACTATTTACACCTTCAGTTAGTTCCATGGACAGAAAACATGACATCACTCCTTTTGTACATGCAAAACATCTACAGGCTCTGCCTACTGCAGCTGTAAAAAGGGCACAAGTGACCAACTTTAAAAACAGATCAACCGTGTCTGGACAACTAAAGTACTGTAATGTGTTATTACTTAGTTAATACCACAATTCTTTTTATTATATAAGGACAGAGACAACCATAAAACATAGACAAAGGCAAGTACCACAATGTAGTAGTGGTCTGGATTGGAGGGATCAGCAAGCAATCTCTTGAAAACTACTATATTAATATATAGTTTTTTTATACTGCGCGTGTCAGGTGCTAAACAAACAATGCTGTAACAGAGAAAGAGTAAGGAAAGTCAACTAAAAGAGGAACACCACGCAATGTGCAGAGGCAAGCTCCAGCAATAAAATACAGGGGAGCAATTCAACAAAGCAGTGAAACTGTAAATGGACAAGTTCAAGTGATCAAGTAAAAGTACTTACGTTTCCATACAAAAAAAATATAGAACTGTTGATTTTCACAGTTTAAGTGACACAAGTTAATACTCCAGCAAACAGAACTAACCACAAACAAAAAAATAAATTAAATAGCAGATCAGCTCTGTGTGTTTAAAACTTTAGAATTCACAATCACAACTAAAAGTGGAAGAATGGTATATACAACACAGGCTAACAGCGGCAGGAACTCTCAGATAGGATGGAGTAACTTTTCAGAGAAAAACAATTGTCAAGATACAACAAAATTAATCAGAAATAACAGTAAAATATAACTCACAATTTGTTAGTAATCTGTTTGTAAAAGGCTAGAAATAGCCTGCACTAGTTTACACTCCTACCCTACCCCACTCAACTCCTTCAAAGACACAGACAAAAGTAAAACCTAATTAACTAAGTATTATGCAAAAATCCACAAACTCAGAAAATGTTTCCTAGCAGCACTAAGAAAAAAAATGTATGTTTTGGAGCAATTAGCTCACAAAAACAAGTTTTAAAGAGATTTTAAAAGGTTTTATTGGCTCTGATGCACTGCTCTTTGACTCAACACACAACAGAATGAGCTGTAAACAAGCTGCACGTGATATTTGACCTATGTATCCACAGTGCATTGCATAGTTTGCTTTTGGAGCAAAATTTTGCTGGTGAAATCAAAAGTTACTCTGGCAAAATTGGCTGACCAAAGCATTTTACATGAAATTTCGCTATTACGTGAAATCGGAAAATCAGGCAAAATTTCATTTCACCTAGGTGAAAAATTACAAGGAATTGCGGAAATATTTCAATTTCGCACAACACTACTCAGGAAGCCTTTGCGGCAAGCTTCCTACACATGTCCGGTAATCTGCACTATCACCGCATTTGAAACAGGGCTATAAAACATACGACAAATTGCACCCAGTCTAACAGGCTGCACTAGATCCAGTTCAATATCATGTGCAGAACTTACTGTACTTTCCTTGTGAAAAACTGCATAGGGTGAAGCAGAAAGTAAGTGTCATCTGTACCAAATGCAACAGTACTGTAGGTACATAAGGTTGCCCCAAATGTCTGGCATTTTGGAGTGAAGTGCAACCTGCCTGATACACATTTAGACTGTTTGCTGGGGGCCAGACCCCACAACAGAGGTACAGGTGGAGACCCTTTATGGCAGTTGGCCTTAATAAATGCAAGAAAAACAATAGCACAGCAATGGGGGAAGGCACAATCTCCACTCATAGCACATTGGCTAATTAATCTCCAGGAATGTATGAAGCTGGAAAATGCACAAATGGAGGCTAATGGGGATGGAGAGAAATTGTAACTATTTGGCACCCAATTATATAAGCCTTGGAGAAAGGAGTTATCTCAGCATGAGAACCTAGTCAGTGATTTATCATGTACAAATCTTGGACAGAATTATTCAGTATATTAGCATGATAACTGTTAATATGTAAAAGCTCATAAGTTCAACATGGTCAGAGGGTATCGGTCTTATCAGTTGTAATCAACTGTTCTACCAGATGTGTTATTCCTGTATTGCTTCATTGGACATTGTCATCCAGTAATATTAGTGCATGCAATGTGACCATGTATGTTGATCAATTTAAACTAATGTCTGTAACTGACAAAAAAACTTGAAAATAATGTTTACAAAAAAATGAAGACTACCACACAGTTGCTGGGTCTTAATTGGGCCTGGATGGCTGATACGTGACTCCAGGCTGTTTTGGCTGCATGGCTGTCATCATCTGGCTTGGTCATGGGAGCCCCTTGAGGGGCTAAGTGATTCCCCTTACCTGTTGTCAGCAGCTCCAGCCATGGGTCATATGGATGGCGAGGGGGAGGCTGCAGGGCAAGTGCCCTCTTGGAAATCCTGCCTCCTGCACAGTTTCTGGCCCCAGATTGCACCTGGATGACTGATTGGTGGCTTCAGGCCACTACAGATTCATGGTCAGCATCTGGCCTACTTACTACCAAGTTCCTGTTAACTGCAGGAATTCCAAGGAAAATGAAGAATTTGTGGTTGTAGCCTCCTGATGCTAAATTCAGCTCTAAAGTACTGGTTGAGGGTGGGGGCATATTCTTGTAATAAAACACAGAAGCACTTATGTATTTTTCATTAGTTGTCTTCTTTTATTTTCTCAAACTTTTTTCCTCAGACAAATGAATTCTACAGTTCATCTATTTCAAATAGGCTTCTTCAGTAAAATTACCTAAAACTGATTGAACTATGTTAAAAAGCAATTAGATGTTATACAAAGTTAAACATTAAGATATGCTGAAAGCTAAATATTCTGTATAGAGAATGGTTACTATCTGGTATGAAACTAGTGTTCAATGAAGTAAACAAGTATTGTTTAAAACAGGTCCAGACAACATGAAAGTACCTTGAATCTATTGACTAACAGTTCAAAAAGAAGGAGCGTTGAGGTAAAAACCAGATAACTTGTTATAATTAAATTTTTGTGGTGAAAAGATGAGAAAAAGTAGTAAAGGGAATTAAACAATGTTATTTCATTTTCCACAGAACTGACTATTCATGTGAGAGTTATGAGTATGAGTTGTACAAGTTCTTAAAGCAACAGTACACTTGTAAGTGAAAAGCACAAAGTTTTGAGAATTTAATCTGAATCAGTTACCAGAAGCAGACAATAATTATGTTTTTATTTCTTTCAGTTTTAGACAATTTTCCTGAAGAAGCCTGTTTGAAATGGGTGAAACATAGAATTCATTTGCCTGAAGGAAAAAAGTTTGAGAGAATAAAAGACAACTAATGAAAATTATGTCTAATTAATTATTCATGACAGCAGTGCCATCTGTGATTGGTTGTATAAGAATCTGGTGAGAGACCTGTATTCAGAAAAGCTGCTGAGCTAAGACACTGGAGACAGAGGCCTGCATCTCCATCAAGCTGCTGTGGAGTCAGGTAGGGGGCCTGCTAGCCCTTAACAAATGGGATGAATTGGGGAATGGGGAGTCACAGAGCACATGCCCTGTTTACATGGGTACTCTTGATCCATGGGAGGTGGACTGCAAGGGTTACTCCTGTAGTCTGGGCTCCGTGGTAATCGTGACTCTGCTGCATAGAGTGCCTGTGACTGCTGTGAAAGTTGAGTCAGAAGTGCAATACTGCGAGAGCTGAGAAAGAAGGGCTGTGCTGCTGCAAAGCATTGGAGAGCAAGTCTGAAGTACTTCATCTCCAGGCTGCTGGGGCTTAATCAGTAATGCTGCTTGACCTGCTGTTGTGTGTTGGTTCCCACCTCGACTGAGCTGCTGCATCTGTGGGTCTTTGTACTTTTCCCTTTCGGATTAATCTTGTTAGGACTACAGAATTGTTTTTCAGGCAATTCCCTTTGGGACCTCAAGTTTTCTTTAACTGTGTTAGCACATCATGGCCTGTTGTGAGGTTTAAAATGCAGTCTTGCTCACTGTTTCCACATGTACACCATCATAAAAACTCGGACAACGTAGCTGCCAAGCCTGTACCAACACTTAGTGTAATTCCTGCGTACCCAGAGTCACTGGTTGCTAAGTCATACTTGAAATTACAGTTTTAGTAGTGGGATGATTAAAATAGTCTACCACGGCTGACCCATTGGTGCAGTGGGCTTAGACACTGGATACCTTACCTTGCACAATGCCGGTGACCCGAGTTAGAGAACGGACTCAGGTTGTCGGGAGCCGGCCGGGGGTGGGGCAGGAGCAGGACTCAGCTGCCTAATGGCAGCTCTTCTCTCCTCGGGGGGGGGGGCGGTCACCCTCCCGCAGTCCTGCTGCCTCCAAGTGGAGGTCCGATGGTGGTGCAGACAGGTAATGGGCAAACGACAGGGTGGGGCGCCCCACAGTGTGTGATGCCCATGTGCCTCCACATGCGCATTCTCACACCAAGGATGTGAGGGTGGGCAAAAATTGGGGAAAAATGGCTAAACAAATAATTGAAGAAAAAAAAAGTCTACCACATCCTATGTAGTGTATGTTCTCCTATTGTGTCCCTTGTTGGGTTGGTGCATCACCAACTGTGTGGGATCTAAGAGGATGGTAGTGATCCACAGTACAGTGGCTCCCACAAGTTATTGTTACTGGGTGTGAGTGCTTAAAATGACTTGCAGCTGCATCTTTATTTCCAACTTCCTGGTCTATGTTGCACAATAAAAACAATAATTTGTTGGATTTTACTGCCATGGGTGTGCTCATTTTGTGCAACCTGACTGGATCATCTATTGGAGAAAGTAACAACTGTCTTACTTGTCCCCAGGGGGTGGTCCAGTCCAGTGTATGGAGGTTGGTAGGTATTGCATTCCAGGGGGTGGTACTGCACATAACATCTGGTCCAGTTATTCTCTGTAGGTTGGAACACCACACTATTACTTATTTGTTATGGGATGAACCCTCCTACCACAAAAGAAAGAACAAATCCAACCCCTCAACCAGGTGGGTCCTGTACAGTCACCAGGCAGGGATGTGAACCCAGATATAGTTACCTGGGTGGGTCACATCATAATTTTGTTACGTTATTATTAGTGGGATTTTATCTGCATTTGTTCACATACCTCTGTACTGTCACTTTCATTTTAACTACTGTTTATTGAAAGGGTAAGCAGTACATTTTGTTTCTATGTGCTCAACGTACTGCCCAGCATTAAACATACAGCTGCTTTATTCAATGCAGTGAGTGGAATGACAGATAATTCATGGTCCTCCACAGTCTAGGAACGTTTTTTCAGGCTATAAACCATAGGACAGGCCACAAATTTATGCAGCAGCACATTCATAAATTTTACATCATTTCAACCTCTGGATTTCCATTTAAAAATAGTAGAATACAGCTTTTGTACAATACTCACATATAACAAATTTTATGGAAGCTTTAGTTTGGTCCTGTGCAGTTCATACAAAATGAAGCACTGTTGGCAGAAGTGTGATATCAATGATTTTTTTCAACTAGATCATTCTAAATGTAAGATTCTGTTATTATACAGCTCATATTCAGAGCTTTGTGTAACTTCCAGGTGGCGCTACCCCAAGGGCTACTACCCCTGCCTGCTTGACTACCGACAGGTTGAGGGGCCTAGGTTCTATGGTGGGTGCCTCCACCCAGAGGTCAGGGTTTGTAGTGGTTAGACTAGCTTGGTCACAGCCCTCTGGGACACTGAGACCCCCTTTTAACCCCTCTAGTGGCTCACACAGTACACAGGATTTACACTCCCGATACCCCATGTATACACACTGTTCACTCATAAGGTACCACTTACCCTGAAGACTGATCCTGAGGTTCGTCTCTGAGGACCCCCTGTAAAACAAGGTTAATCAACATACACAGCAAAGGCAATACTGTTTCCATAAGTACCAACACCACAGACATTATATAGTATAACAACAAATCTGATTTATTTAGGGAGCAGTAACACAGGAGGGGGCAATCAGGTTGATTGGCAGAATTAAATCACAGTACTGTGCACATATATATAGGGTCCAAAATGTCACCCTCTGGGTACCCAGGATGGGGGGGGGCTAGCCAGGTCCATTGCCCGGTGTTGGCCGGTAGGTGCAGATGGATAGGGCCCTGTAGAAGAAAATATATGCACAATACCCAATTGTAATCCGGAGCAGGATGGCTCAGTTCACGAAGAAATGAAACAGCAATAATTAGATGACACACTTGCAATTTGATAAACAGATGGCAGGGAGCTTCCCTGATTAGTACTCACAGACTCAATGCTGAAGACTGGATGGAATGCAGATTGTCCTGGATTGCCAGGAGAAACAGAATAGCTGGCCCAGCCCTCGTGGCAGGGCTCAGTTGCGCTCAATGCAGGCGGATGCAGTCCGAGTGATGCTGGCTATGACTTCCAGCTCACTGCACATTTTATATGTACACAGACCACTACTAGGCAAGCAGCTTGTCACCTCAATCGCACGCTACAGGCATCTTGGTCATTCAGCAGATTGAGCCTGGCTATACCTTTAGAGGCATTCTTCTCTGACTCAAACTCAAATTCAGTCCGAACATTACTTTTGCATTCGCTCTCTCTCTCTCTGCTCGGATTCAGTCCGAACCTTGCTAGGGAATCACACTCCCAGCACAGCACACAGTTCACAACATGGGGAATTACTCAGATCTCAATCCCCACAAGCACTAATCACATTTATATGTAAAGGTCACTTTTTGTACCAGACCACAGAGTCCTGGCAGGCCGATCGCACTTTCGGTCTTCTTCAGGTTAAGCCTGGTCCCAAACTGACTTCTGCTTCTTCTTTCACTCTGAAAACTTGGATTCTGTCTGAATTACACTCACTAACAGCTGCAGGCCAACTTTGGGGCCTCACACGCGCTTTCCGCGCAAACTACTCCGCAACAAATGGCTGCTCAAACACACAGGGCGGTTTCCCTCTCAGCTTCCAACTTCAAAACGGTTCTCTTCTGCCCCAAACCTCAGGGCACATCAACATTTTCTTTCTCTTGTTTGGAGATGCAGTCTGAAATAACACAGGTTCCTTTCTTTACTTCTTCTTCACACATAGTGCCCCTGAATTAGGCCACAACTGCTGCTTTCCTTTTCACACACACAATTCGGAGACTTGGTCTGAGAAAACACAGTCCTTTTCTCTCCCTCCAGGAGAGCTGAAGACAGAGGCCATTTCCAGGCCTTCCGCGCAGTTCCTGCGCTGCCCCATGGGCAACAGCTCCACGAGCTGCTCACTCTTCCAGCTCTATGCTCAGACTGACTGCCTCAGCAGGCAGTCCGGGCATTTCCTCCAAATCCAAAAGGTTTCAGTTGGCTGAGTCTCCTTGTCAGTCACAACAGGCTCCCTCTATTGGTGAAAAAAGGTGCCACGGTACCTAAACTACATTTCCCAGAGGCTCTCTTCATACAATCCCCTTGTGGCTGGCTCCACTTGAGAGTCCAAGTTCTGATTTGCCAGCAGGCTCCATTTTAAGGAACCCCTCCCATTGATTGGTCCATTTCAGCAGTCCGGGACCAAAATGAAAGAGCTACACCACACAGTCCTTGCTGAAGGGAAAACAGGTTAGACAAACTGTATTTTCATTATCACACTAATAGATTACCAGCAGACAATTACATCTTTTGAAAGAGCTCCCTCTGCACATATAGCGATGGCAGAAACGGAGCATTTACTTAGTGGCCCAGGTGGGACTCGGACACAGAAGCACACAGACCCCCCAGTCAAAGGATTACCACTGCAATTAGGCAGCTCTTAGAGAGACAGAAGCAGAGGCACTTAGGCACTCTCTCACAATTATTTTTTAAAACAGCTGAAATACAGGACACCAGCCTGGCCGAGGGCATTTACGCTCACCCAAGGAAGGCTTTTCGGTGACCCCCATTTGTAGAGGGGTTACACTTGGTATATGTTTCAATAAATATTATGACTGTAATTGACTTCTCCTTTAGGCAGAGAAACAAGAAAGAAGAAAAATGACATCTAGGTAATGCAAAAGAAGAAATACACTGAACACTACAAGAACAAACACAAGAGGTGGCGTCTGCCAAGAAGGCTGGTCTTAGGATGGCAGTGTGTATATTTTATGGGGGAGAGGTAAGATTGTCATCACTTTGATGACTATTGGGCAGGTTACTGTAATAATCATTGCGTCTTTCAGACACACCTTAGAATTCCATTTTACCGTGTGTGTACTACACAGGTCACAGTAACAAGAAATGTGTTGGCAGTGTAGTAGTTATTTTACTGAGATCACAGAAGTCTTGTGACAAAAACTCCTCCTCCAGGGATCATTTAAAATGTGCTTACTAGGTCCAGGGGAAAACTGCACTGGAGGCCAGGAGAGAGGGAGGATATGACTGACACATTCTGCACTAATTTGTGAAGGAATAAACAAAGTAAACAGTGAGAATCTGTTCACTAGGAATTGGAGTGTGTCGAAATGTGCATGAGCGGAGATTGGGTAGGGAGAGTTTTAAGAAAGACGTATGAAGGTTTTCTACACTGACAGGGCAGCAGACCACAGGAATAAGCTGTAGAAAGAGGTGGTTGAAGCGGGAATAGTAAAAGCATCTAAAGGTGGTGGGGGGGGGTAGATACAGGGGTTTGGTGATACCAAAGGCTTTAAAAAGGATGGTGGTACCAGGGGAGGGGCAACTAGAGGGAAAAAGGCTTGGTCAAATCGATGGACTCTGGTCTGCAGTGGGCTGTAGAGGTAACAGATATTCTGGTGAGACTGGATAGATCACAGGTCTTTTTCTGCTGTCACTGTCTGTGTTTTTATTCGCAAATTTCCCCAGTCTTGTGCAGTTACCCCCCCCGCCATACCTGTCCATGCTGACTAGTGTGCAGAACCACACTGAAGTTATGGCTGTACTCTATACCTCACTATGTTGATAAACAGAGGGCTCCAGCCTCCAGTGTTGCTAATCTCTCACCTCTCACCAGATCTGAATACAGCACAGTGTGGGGAAACCTTCACTGTCCCTGCCCACACTGTAGCTTCAATCCATCACCCTCTACCAGCACCAATTTCCTCCCAGTCTTGGGAAGGATATTGTGTAAGTGCCCACTCTGTACCTGGAGTTTCCTAGACTACAGTGCTGTCAGCCTCTTACCTTTCAAGAACATCACATTTATTATTATAGGGGGAGCCTTCAGTGTCGATAAAAAACCAATTGTTAATTTTGATTCCATTACTAAATACACTGATTCCAAGATCTGTAAAATACACTAGGAAAAAGTAATGGTAAATTGCTTCTCTGGTGCTAAAATGGGTCGTATGCATAACCTCACTGACAACATCATTTTTTTTTTTGTACATTCTATTTTTGCTCCGTTGGCAAGGACATCTCTCAGAGGTACCCACTCGAGCTGGACCTCTACTCCCCTCCAAGACCCTCCTCCTCCTTTGGTCCCTCCCACTAGGACTTCCCAGCCCCCCCGATCACCCCCCCCCCCAGGGAGGGCCTGTCTCACCTACCTGATGGCACTTTCTGTAATTTGAGGGTCCATCCTGTGTGGGTGGCACCCAGGACCGTCAGAGGGATGGTCTGGCATTGGGGATGTGGGCCAGTTCCCCTGGGACCCCCGTCATCTCCCTTGTCCTCCGGGGAGTTTTCATTAGTTTCCCCACAGGAGTGGAAACATGCAATGATGTCATGGCACCTATGTGCTGATGTCCATAACCACTCCTCCCACTTATTGTGGTGCCGCATGTTCCTTGACCTGGCCCTGATCTCCATCAGGGGCCACTAAGGAGCAGCACAAGACCAGGATCTCTCTCCAGGGAAGGGAGAGCCATCCTCCAGATGCTTATTCCTTCCTTTCCTGCCGACCCTCAGTGGCCTGAGTCCTCTCCCGAACCTGGGTCGCCAGCATGGCGTGAAGTGTGGCATCCAGTGCCTCAACCCTCAGTGCCACTGGGCTGGCTAACTGACAACATCATGGGTGCAACAGATGAGGACCCAGTACAGTGCTCCCTTACTATAATGAAGCTTGCTATAACAAGCATAACAGCTTGAATCCAGCCACTAGACGGCTCCGTCATTGCCACCTTCAAAAATCATTATGGCAAGCAGCTACTGGGGAATCTAGTCAGTTCAAGAGAAGAGACTAAAGTGACAGAGTACCTGCATAGTCTGAATATTAAACATGTTGTACACATTGCAGGAGAATCATGGGCAAGTGTCACAGAGAACACTGTTAAACATTGCTGGTATGCTACACTGGGTCCTTCACTTGCCACAGCAGAACCTGACACTGAACCCAAGCCAGATGACACTGATGATATTGCATGTCTAGCAACTGACCTTAATCTTGTGAATGAGTTTGAGGCTGTGGCAAACATAATTGACATCTGGCTACTCACTGACAGAACAGCTCCAACTCACAAGCATCTGTTATCATGGCAGTTGAAACTGCACACTGCAGGACAGCAGTAGTGAGTCAGAAGGAGAAGAGGGTGTGGAAGGCCAAGTAACTAGCAGTGAGGCGATTGAAGGGATTCAAAAGGGACTCTCTTGGTTGGACTGTCAGGACAGGGCAGACCCGATCAAAGCAGCTCAGACAACTGCTATCCTATACAAACGACCTAGCTGCTAAGAAGAAAAAAAGTCTAGCTAAAGCGAAGTGACATTTGGGGGGAATGAATCATTGCTGTGTTACAGCAAATGTTTCAAAAATGTTTCTTTTTAAGCATTTTGTCTTGCCTTAACAAGCACATGTTGCAGTGCTTTTTCAATAAACATGAATTTTTAACTACGCTAAGTCAGTGTGGTGTCATAATGTTCCTTAAATGGTCACTGCTCCTTGCTGTAATGAACAAAGTACTATAATGAATCAGTTTGAGGGCTGCTGATTTGTTCGTTATGGTGAGAGAGCACTGTCCTAATGATACATTTTTGTACAAATAATATTGAAAGGAAAATTGATAATGATATAAAAGCAGACTCTATGAAGGCTAAAAGCAGTGAGCTTTGAATATCAGGAATCCTTCCTGTTCCAAGAAATTCTATTGGAAGGCAAAGGGCTATAAGAAATCATTGCTTGGTTAAGAAAAAGAGCTTATAAAGAACACTTTACATTTATCTGGCATTAATTGTTACATTTGTCAAGCACTAGGGTACCTTCTTCATAATGTGTATGCTAGAAATGGCTTGCATTTAATTAGAACAGGATTAGGCTCTGTGCTAAAAAAGGCTGGTCTTTTTTTTATGAGCAGTAAAGGGACCTATTTAGATGTGAGGGGAAGTTTGCTGGGGGGGGGGGACAGCAGAGGGTAGTGATCAAACGGGTCAAATCAGAGGGGAGGGAGGCATGGGGCCCCAGGGCTCAATCATGAGACAAGTCTTTTTCAATATGTTCATCAGTGACATAGGAGAAGGGATACATGGCAAGATGTATCTTTTTACAGATGACACCAAGCTCTGTGACAGGGTAGACAGTGTGCTGGGGGTAAGGGAGCTACAAAGGGACCTGTAAAAGTTAGAGAGGTACAAGGTTTTGCTGTTGAAATACAATGCCAAAAAATGTAAGGAAATGCACATATGGAACAAGAACTCCAGGATGGAATATTGGGTGGGAGGGGTAAAGCTGAGCACTACGTCAGGTGAAATGGACCTAAAAGTCATCATGTGCGAGTCCCTAAAATAAACATAGCCACTGTGGCAAGACGTACAGCAAAGCACCCAGAATGTAGGGGTGTATTTAGAGAGGTTTTGATAGCAGTAGAAAAGTGGTACAGGAATACTGCCTCTCTATAGATCACTGATGAGACCCCATCTGGAATACTGTGCCCAGTTCTGGTCTGGAGCACCCAGAATGTAGGGGTGTATTTAGAGAGGTTTTGATAGCAGTAGAAAAGTGGTACAGTAATACTGCCTCTCTACAGATCACTGATGAGACCCCATCTGGAATACTGTGCCCGGTTCTGGTCTGGAGCACACAGAATGTAGGGGTGTATTTAGAGAGGTTTTGATAGCAGTAGAAAAGCGGTACAGTAATACTGCCTCTCTATAGATCACTGATGAGACCCCATCTGGAATACTGTGCCCAGTTCTGGTCTGGAGCACCCAGAATGTAGGGGTGTATTTAGAGAGGTTTTGATAGCAGTAGAAAAGCGGTACAGTAATACTGTCTGTATAGATCACTGATGAGACCCCCTCTGGAATACTGTGCCCAGTTCTGGTCTGGAGCTCCCATCTAAAGAAAGATAGGGATAGGCTGGAGATGTAAACAAAGGGTAAACAAAATGATTAAGGGCCAACAGGGCAGATCCTATGAGGATCAACTTAGGGCACTGAACACGTACTTGGTGGATTCCAGAAGGGGGAAGGGAAACATGATAGAGACTTTCAAGTTTCTGAAGGAAACAAACAAGGTAGACTGTGAGCAATGATTCAGCAGGAGAGTGGGTCAATAAAAAGGAGCATGAGTGGAACCTGATGGGGTGGGGGGAGATTCAGGAGGGATTCAAGAAGGTTTTACTTTATGGAAAGAGTAGCTGAGCCATGGAACAGCCTACCAGTTGAGGAGGTGGTGGTGGGTGCAAAAACCATTAATGAGTTCAAGCATGGCTGGGACAGAATAAGGAGCCCATTAGTTATTCGGTGGGGGGGGGGTTGCAGTAAGGCAGGGAGCAAGGGAGGGCAAGGACATAAACTCCATCTAGACAATAGGTCACAGGATAGCATAAGGCAGGGTAATACAGGGCAGACTTAATGGACCAATGGTCTTTTTCTGCTAACATTGTCTATGTTTCTATGTTTCTGACCAAGTGGAAATAGCCTGAGCCTGAATGTTTTGCAGAAGATCAGTGTAGGATGTGGCTCTAATGCATCTGAACCCAACGGATGCGGTCTGTTGGGTAAGCCTCATAGCTATTACCGCATGACACTGCGTCACTGTGATACCTAGGGCAAGAGGTGAAGTTCAGCTGCCAGTGTTTCTACACCACCTCAATACTTAAGTGCCCATGCGTGAGCACCATGACCCTTTCAGGAGAGTATAACACCACATACTACCTCCTCTCAGGGCACTGAGTAAATGCTTTACCTTTAAGGGCATGGGTACACCACAAACCTGGTCCCTTGGGGCTGTGAGGGGCTCAGTTCTGCTAATTGTAAATTTGGGTTAATATGCTGATAACACAGAAACACAGACATTGTTGGCAGAAAAGGACTGCCAGGCCCATCCAGTCTGCCCATTTTCCCTACCTGTCATGGTGGCTGGTGCCAATAGTTGGTCATCTGCTTAAGCCATTTTCCCTTGTCTCTATGTCCCCCCCATTGTACTTGTGATGGCTAGCTAATGTTCTTGAATTATTGATTATGACTGGACTCTGGTGGGGTTTTGGTTGGGGATCCAGCTGTGTAATTCCAAATGGTATGTGCACTAATTCTTTGTAAATAAATGGTGGTATTCTGCAAAGAGAGTAAAGCCTCAGGTGTTGTGACCTGTGTCCCATGTGTGTTCTAAAATAGGAACACTGTTTAATCAAATTGAATGCAAACTCAAAATTCAATAAATTATACCATTTGCCCTGGAGCCAAGGGCAAGAAGAAGAGACCAAGATCCAGTGTTTGCATTATGGTTGTGAAAGTAAGTAGCATGTCCATGTTGGCACTGTATAAGGGCAAAGCAAAAGAGACTGAGTGGAGGAAGAAGAGGATGGTAGGTGGTCTTCCAGCAAGGGGCACAGTGTAGTATGTCCAGAGAGGTTCCACTGGAGTGGTTCAAAGACTTTCATAGATGGTATCCCTGTGATCATGCCTACAGAGTGTGAATTAGCCACACTGGAAACCTAACAAGGGGTGGCTTCTGGCAAGAAGTACCATCTTAATGCCCCTTAAGATTGGAGTCTGCCCCTGGGGTATTGCCCACCCCTCCACTTCACAGGGCATGTGGTAGAGGTGGTACATGTTTTGTTTGTGGTGTCAGAGGAACCAATGGAAGATGCCTTGGTCACACCAGATTTGAATCCAAGCACAGTGCTTCTACATGGGGACTTTGTCAGTCCTGCTGGCCTGCTCCATGCTGAAAGCACTTAGAACAAGCCTACCACATGCAGTGCATAATTGCTTGTCTAAATCTTGATGTAATTTTATTGTGAGCAACTGTATTTTGTAACTTGTGTTTAAAACCTTTTTAACTTAGCTACACGCCTTGGAGCTCTGTTTCCTGTATCATCAGGAAGCAGGAAGAGGTAGTTTTCGCAAGTTAATCTGCGAACTACCACTCAAAGATATTGAGTTTAATTTGACTTTTAACAGATAAGCCAGGTAGTTTGGGCGATTCTCATGCTACAGTGAGCTTAAAACCAATATTTTGTACAAAATAGGAGCACTTTTTTTTGTGACCTCAAGGAGCTACTTCTGGGCCATGAGAATGCTATATCCTGCTAGCCCTTGGCAAGCAGGGCAAGCATGCAGCGTCCTGCGCGAAGAACATGTGCAAAGACATGGGCATCTAAGTGTGTGTTTTGCATGTTTAACAAGAATAGCAGTTAGATACAGGTGTAAAACAATAAAAGGCCCAGAATATAAGATAAGGTAAAAAGCTACTAATAGTGCCTATTCATACATTATTTTGGCCATTAGCCTCAGAAAGTACTGAGTAAAACATTAGCATATGTTCCACCCTCCTATCTAGTCTGTGTTTCTGGAATAGAAGGTTTTATTACTGGCATACACAATAATGGATGAAATATTAACCACAAGAGAGGGCAGAGTAGTGGTGAAATGTAATTCTTGCAATATGTTTTGTTTCCAGACAGTGTTGCCAAATGACATAACATTTATATGCATTAAATGTACACAAAATAAAGATATGATGCAGGAGATAAGTTTGTTTAATGCAAGACTTATCTACTTAGAGGAAAGTCAAAAACAGATTGCTACCAGAATGAATAGCTCATATCTAGGCGAACAATCAGAGTCTGCTGTGGGTAACAGTAGGATAGATAATGCCCTCACTTTAGTACTGTACCTGTCTCTGACAACCAAGAGCCCCTAATACCAGTTTCCAATTTTGTGAAACAATCTGGACCTGTTAAAATACCACTGTGTCCAAATATGACTATAAACAACAGTGCACTCACAAATAGGAAATGGGCAAGGGATGAGGCTGAATTCGATCAGAATGATGATGAGTGGTACCAATGAAGGGGCTCAAAGATGCCTGAAAGTGGCAGAAGGGCTGAAGGTTTTAATATTCAGACCCCAAACTGTTTTTATTTATTAAGTGACCTACTTGAGGACCCTACAGTACCCCCTCACCACTTGATACTATACCCACTTGCCTGCCTGAAACCACAAAAAGTGTACACTTACTAGAATTTCCTAATGAGAGGGACATTAATCTTATGGACATTGAAACTGAAGTTACATCAGACCCCAGACAATTCTATTTACTAGAGGATTCTATAGTAAAACATTTAGACCGGAAAATATGTGATCAGGACAAAGCTAATAGAACCATGTCATGCTTCCGGGGGGCAATAATCTGAGACATTACAAGAATGTCATAGGTTTGTAGGTTCATAGGTTAGTACAAGTTTGAGGGACTAGCCCATAGTGAACTCACCACCCTTAACTAAGGTGGAATTTATATTTATTATCGCTCATCTATAGATCTAAGTTCTTTTTTAAACTGCTGTAAATTAGCACTTTGCACCATATCTAACGGGAGGGTATTCCAAATTGGTACTGTTCTCTGAGTAAAGAATCAATTTCTTTTAACTGTCTTGTTAATATTAGATCTTAGTTTCAACTTATGAGACCTAATGTTATTTACAGAGGGGTACCAGTCTAAGCAGATGGTCTCAAATAAAGCAGCATCTCTTGAAGCTTTGAAAACCATGCATAAGTCTCCTCTTAGTGAACAATATTCTAAGGAATAAAGGCTCAAGATTTTCAATCTATTGTCATATGAAAGTGATTTCAAGTTAATTACATTTCTAGTTAGTCTCCATTGTATTTTTCCAACTGACACTTTATCGTGTGCAGATGTCGGGGCACAGAATGATGAATGGTAGTCTAGATGAGATCTAACTATACTGCAATATATAGGTAAAAACACCTCTGCCTCTCTACTTCTAATGTTTTTCAAAATACAACAAACTAATCTGTGACATTGTTTTACTGTTTTATTTGTATGCTCAGTAAATTTCAAGTCATTTGTAATATATGCTCCCAAATCTCTCTCAGAAGTTAATGTTTTTTAGTAAAGTATTATTCATATAATAATCAATTAACCTGTTTGTCTTACCAAAGTGCATAACTTTACATTTATCAATATTGAAAGTTAGTTTGGTTTCCTTAACCCAGGATTGCCTCTGGAGTCGACGAGACGTGGTCACGAGGGCTGCCTGCTAGGGCCCTCCCCTACCCCCATCCCCGATGCTGGATCCTGGACCCTGGACCCCTGACACACGCCAGGATTGCCTCTGGAATTAATGAGACGTGGTTGCGAGGGCTGCCTGCGAGGACCCTCCCCTACCCCCACCCCCGACGCTGGGATCCTGGACCCTGGACCCCTAACACATGCCAGGTAAACTACTTGGCCTACAAATAGTGCTTCCCCAGCACAGCCACTCGACCGTTTCCTAAGTTTGCAGCCAGCATGCCTGCTCAGACTGGCTCCTGCTCTGCTGCACGAGTTCCTACTACAGCCACTGCTACTGCTGTGGAAAGGACAATGGACCCTCAGTAATGGCGCCAATTTTCAAATAGAGCCATTCCTATTTTCTGTCGGTGGAGCAGTGCTGATTGTTTTTTCAGGCTCCTGCACTTCTAGAATTTGTGCAGTATTAGGGCATGTTAGTATGGTACTTTAATTAAACATCAGTCAGTTTTAAGCTATTCCTTGCACATTGCTAAGACTTTAATTCGATTTAAAAGTGTCTTAATTTTCCTCTGCCTGTACTGCATCACAGTTTAAGCTATTGTTTGAGCATGCTAAGACTTTAATTCATTTCAAAAGTGCCTTAATTTTCCTCCGCCTGTACTGCATCACAGTTTAAGCTATTGCTTGAGCATACTAAGACTTTAATTAATTTTAAAAGTGCCTTAAATTTCCTCCGCCTGTACTGCATCACAGTTTAAGCTATTGCTTGCACATGCAAAGACTTTAATTCATTTTAAAAGTGCCTTAAATTTCCTCTGCCTGTACTGCATCACAGTTTATGCTGTTTCTTGCACATTGCTAAGAATATTAACTAGTGTTTGTACCTCTGTAGCTGTTAGCACATTCATTGCTGAGTAACCCGAACTGCGGTAGGTGCTTTGAACTAACACTGCTTGCGTTACTAGGATTGAAAATACCATACTCGGAAGCCCTGCTCTCCTAGAGTGGCTGGTGGCATTAGAGGTTGCAGATCGCTAGCTGTCCTGTCCCCCCCAAGCCGAAAAACCTTAAATACTCACCATGTTCTTTTCTCCCTCAGGATTGCCTCTGGAGTCGACGAGATGTGGTCACAAGGGCTGCCTGTGAGGGCCCTCCCCTACCCCCACCCCCCGCTGCTGGATCTGGACCCTGGACCCTGGTACCCTCACCATGCCAGGTAAACTACTTGGCCTACAAATAACGCTTCTCCAGCACAGCGACTCAACGATTTCGTAAGTTTGCGGCCAGCACACCTGCTCAGGCTGGCTCCTGCTCCACTGCATGAGTTCCTACTACAGCCGCTGCTACTGCTGTGGGAAGGACTGGCCCCACCGGCTGCGCTGGATGCCCCACCACTCCTGCCACCACCCATAGTCATCACTCGCTCTTATAGTGGAGGTCACGTGTGTGATTTAGCCTATCAGCCTAGTTTACCATTAGCAGGTTATACTCTCTTGCCACTAGGGGCATTTTTCCTTTTTTCCTTCTTTCCCATACTCGCCACCGCAGCTAATCTCCTGAACTCTCTGCTAGCTCCTGTCACTGCAGCGAACTCCTGAACTCACTACTTCCTCCTGTTTCACCTCCAATTTTCACCAACCCACCCCCGTCCCACCCTCTGCCTGGTCCTCTCTAGCAGTTGAATTATCTCCCCTGCTGCTTATACCCCTTGGCCTGCTGCCGACCCCGGGACATGGCCCCTCATGCTCAGACTGTTCCAGCCGCTAGCCACTCTGATTGCCCCACCACCCTGGCCCATGCCACTCTCCCCCCCGCCTGGTGTGCGGCCAAAGGGCTAAAGATCGCTCACCTCAACGTCCGCTGCATCCTCCAGAATACTCCAGAACTAACAGCCTGTGTAGCCCTCTATAAGCCAGACATCCTGGGCATCTCCGAATCCTGGCTCAAGCCAAGCACTCCTGACTCTGTCTGCTCCATCCCAGGCTACAGCCTTGCACGGTATGATAGGGCAGGTAGCAAGCATGGGGGGGGGCATGCTCCTCTACTATAAGGAGCACCTTAACGTGTCCATAGTCGCTCTCCCATCCCTTACCCCCTCCTCCCCTGTGAGTTCCTCCACACCCTCCTCCTCGGCAATACTCAAAAGGTGCACATCGTCTGCACCTATAACCCTCCGAAGTATGGCATACTCGGGCTCTCCTCCATGCTCGAGCAGCTTAGGGAGAGGGTTGGCCCCAATGAGCTCCTCATCCTAGGGGACCTTAACCTCAACTGGCTGGGGCCCAACCGTAAGCAGTTTGAGCCGCTGCTCTCTGGCCTCACACTCTGCCAGGTCATCACCAAACCAACTCGGCCCTCCCGCCATGGAGACCCCAGGATGCTCATTGACTGGGTGATGAGCAACCGCCCTGAAAACATCATCCACTCGGGGATACTTCCTGACTCCATCTCCGACCACTCCCCCACCTACTGCGTCTGGGGTTCTACCTCTCCCAAAATCCCCAGTCGTGTGCTCCTGATGAGGGACTACTCCAAGTTCTCGACCAGCCTCTACCTCAATGACCTTCGGATGGCTGACTGATCCAGGATCACCTCCACTAGTGACCCTGCTGCTGTCCTAGACCATTTCATTGCAGTATGTGGCCTGCTGCAAGACAGGCACACTGCCCTCTCAAAGAGGAGAGTTCGTGGCACTGCCACAAAGTGGCTACACAGTGACCTTCTCTCACTCATGAAACTGCAAGACAAAAGCTGGATGAAACACAGGATCTCACGCAACAACGCTGACCTCCTGGTGTACGGCCAGCTAAGAAACTCCTGCAAGCATGCTATACGGGCTGCAAAAAGCGAGTTCTGCAGAGCTGCCCTGCTCACCTCGGCAAATAACCCCCGGCACTTCTGGACTAACATGAAAAACCTAGTCGGAGGGTCGGCCAAGGTACAGCCCACCGATATGCTTATGGGGGTACAAACTGCAATAACCCCCTAACCATCGCCACTTTTCTTAACCGACTGTTCACTGACCTGCCTGCCTCCTCTCCTTCACTGTCCCCTGCCCCTAAACTGCCGGGGGTGCCTCCTCCTACCTGCCCCCCCTTCTACCTCAAAAGAGTCACCATTGGTGAGACCCAGGCACTCCTTGCCAGCCTCTTCCATCACATGGGAGCTGGCCACGACGGCCTAGAGCCGAAGCTGCTTAGCTTGGGGGCTCCTCTCCTCGCTCGTCCGCTGGCCCATATTTTCAATGCCTCACTTATCTCTGGGGTCCTCCCTGACATGTGGAAGGTTGCCAAGGTCATCCCTGTACTCAAACATGGTGACCCGAAAGACATAAATAACTATTGGCCCATTGCTATTCTATGCGCTGCCAGTAAGCTCCTCAAAAAGGCAGTCGCATCACAACTCACTCACTACCTCCAGGGACATGATGTGCTGTCCCTTGCCCAGCACGGTTTCCGAAAAGGGCACAGCACATCGACCGACCTTGCAGTGGTCACCTCCCAGATCCGGTCCGCAACTGCCCAAGGCAAGTTGACTGGGGCCATCTTCGTTGATCTATCGAAAGCCTTTGACCAGGTGGACCACCCCCTCTTCCTCTCTGCCCTGCAGTCCCATGGATCTTCCCTCCATGCCCTCGACTGGTTTGCCAATTACCTTGAGGGCAGACAGCAATATACCTGCTTTAATCAAACCCCTTCACCCCTCTCCCCAGTGAACAGCGGGGTGCCCCAAGGATTTGTCCTCGGACCAATCCTGTTCTCCCTGTTCATAAACGAGCTACCCTCCGTCACTTCCAATGGGCACCTGACACTCTACGCCGATGATCTTGTTATCCTAGCCAGCCCTCAGCACATCACCTCCATCAACTCTCAGCTCAACTCCTATTTCGCCCATATCAGAAACTGGCTCGTAGGGCACAAACTCTCAGTGAATCTTAAGAAAATGCAGACCTTGCTCTTTGGCTCCATGGCCAAAACTTCCTCCTGTATGATCCTCCTAAAAATCCAAGGATCTAGTAACTCCCTTCTTCCAAACACTGACTCTGTAAAATACCTAGGCATCACTCTCGATCCCCAATGGACCTCACCACGCACATTTGGTCCATGTGTAAAGCGACTAATGCCAAGCTTGGCCTGGCCTATAGGGCTAAAGACTGCCTCACCCCCGCAGCTCGGCTTGCCATAGCTAAGGGGATTCTCCTCCCTACACTCTCTTATGGGCTCGTTGCCTTTGCCCCTGTCCCATCCTCTAGCCTCGCCAAGTGAGACACCGCATACAATAACGCATGTCGCTTCGCATTATCGGCCACCCGCCTCACTCACTGATGTGAGCTATACTCTCGACTAGAGTGGCTACCCCCTGAGAAGTTCCAGACCTACACCCTTGGCAACTTCATTGACAACATAGTTAGAACGGCCACTCCTGCCTCACTCGCCCTTCCGCTAAAACACGCCTCCACTGTCTACAACCTTAGGTCATACGCAGCTAAGGCCCGCTGGGTTCCCATGACCTGCACTCTCATAGGCGATCGGGCCTTCACCGTTCATGCACCAAAACTATGGAACTTCCCTACTCACGTCCGCGAGTCTCCCTCCCACCCCTGCTTCAAATCCTCCTTATGGACCTACCTAAAAACCGCATCCACCTGCCTGTGTTAAGCTCCCACCTGCCCCCCCTCAGCGTGTAGTCTCTCCCATCGTACATCTCTGCTGCTGACTACCCTCCCCCGGCACTAACCGCTCCAGGTGTCGCGGCA